>CM075672.1:21602500-22852500 GCA_037962975.1 Clitoria ternatea | reverse complement strand
GAATGTCGTGGCTATGGCTTCCATGTTGTGACGATTTTCCATGATTTATCCTGAAATTAACACCCCTTTCAAGGATAAGTTTACAGAATTACACACTACCGATCGGACTTCAACCCAACATTCAACAATTATAACACATTATTATGCAATCCTTAAGTATCATATAATTAATCAGACCAGGGTAGGAACAATCTTCTGCCCCCAAAACAACACCTCATAGGCACATTGCCACTCAAATTGTGCTTAAACATGGATCAAATCCATCAGATGCTGCAAATAATTATGACACTCGGTCATAATGCACACAACCGCTTACTAAGAGTAAGCATACCTTGGCCTTGGACCTTTTAAGTCCGCTCTAATACCAAAATGAAACATCCTAACTAAATTAAATAAAATCCGAGACCAGGGAAAAAATTTTCCCAAAATTCCGAACGGCTAACAGGGGAATCGGAACAGGAATCTGACCAAAGAAAGGAAGAACCGGGTTAGGATGCCCCCACTTGGGCAAGGCCCAATATCGATTAAATAATAGCCAGCGGAAGAAAGCGCCTAAGCGAACAATGATCACTAGAGCAAAACCTTACTCGCCCAAGCGAACAAGGCACTCGGATAATTCGACCACTCAGAATTTAAACTCAAGTCCACTCGGTATCCTCATCACTCGGAATCGGAGCCTAAGTTCACTCGGTAACCTTATCACTCGGAATCTGAACCTAAGTTCACTCGGGAATTATTCCCTCGGCCATTACACTCGGAATCTATAAGTTTTCCTCGCTTGAAATATTTTCCACAGTCTCGTATCACTCGGGAATGTTTCACATATTTTTCACTCGGCATATTTGATCTCTCTTACCTTGAGAACTCTCTACAAGGTCAAGTCTCGCTTAAGGATTTCATAGCTTTGTTCACTTAGAATACTCTAGTTTCTCTTCACTCGGGAAATTCTAATAAGTTCTTACTCGGGAAGTTTTTAAGTCAATTTCCACTCGGAATTATATGACTTCACTCACTCGGGATATTATAGCCTTATCCACACGGAATAGGCTTATTAAAGGGATTTCTCACATAACACCCTTCGATTGATCCACCTAGGGAAATAGTCCTTTAATGAGCATAACTCACTCGGAATTAGCCCAAACCTTCTTCATTCGGAAGAGAGTCTCTTATCTCACCTCACTCGGATTTACCTTAGCTCTCCCTTACTCGGAATCACGCAAGCATTATTCATTTGGTAGAATATAGATGTACATAACTTAGACGTTCACCCACGTCATTACCCACTGAACAAGATAAAGCACATAGCATTATATATATATATATATATATATATATATATATATTGAATTATGTTTAGTTTTACTCTCAATACCAAGAGTTCAAATCCTACACATTAAAAACAGAACGTTAAACTAAGAGCCGGCCAAGGCTATACAAAAACCATCTATACAATATATATACATGTACACTTCCACTGTACAACGCACTTCCCAGCAATTGGTGCTCTCCCATCATTCCTCATTCTGAGCAACATCCACTGAAATATGGCCATAATAGGGGTGAGCTTTTACATATAAAATGACAGTAATGACTCAGAAAATCCTCTAGCTTTCCACTACACAACATTATCTCTCAATCAATCTATCATATGCACTGTCATTTGATATATCCACACACAGTATCATTCAATCGGAATTTATTCAAATAACACACAGCCATATTAATCAGTAATACATAGCCATATTGCTCATATTGATATTCCCCATACATACGCATATAACCATATTGAGCTCATCAAAAGTATAAGTATACACACATTAATTTCAGTCGGATCCGATCAGTTTTTTTATTAATTTTTATGTTGCAACATAGGCTCCAAGCCTTTTTCTCAGCTCCAAGCTGATCCGGCCGTTTTAATGGTACCAAACCGTTTGCACTCACACGTAACACAATCGCTCCAAGCGACAATGGGAGTGTTACGGGCCGCCCCGAGTCCAAATCGGTAAGCTTGCCTTGAGTCCAACCCAAGGACTTTCACCAAGCGTCTAACGTTAGTACACGAGTGTTTCACTCGGTATTGCCTTGAGTCCAACCCAAGGTCTTTTATTATTTTTCCATACATATTCATTAGCACAACAGTGGCATTTCACTCGGTAAAACCACATAACACATGCATCTCATGTATTCATTATGAAATTCCATCAGATTCATCCCAGTATTTACATGCATATAATCATAAGATATCAATCAGGGATTTACCCTCGACTTCTCAGTACAAGTACTCGGTAATCATACCATTATTCGCAATAACACGGTTTCATGCTTTCTAATATAAAAATCTACACAGGAATCAACCAACAGTCCCACAATATACTCTCGGTATTAGCAATATCAATAACATATACCACATGTTGTTAAGTGTTAAACTACACACGGGACTCAGCATAACAAACTCTTAACGCATGCACTCGGCCAACACAAATCTAGTATATTTTCATACATTCACATGTTTACTAACACACATCTCATGGACGGAGAAGGATATAACCTTACGTGACTCAGCTAACGCACACACACACCCGGTATTCGAAAGTTATCATCATATGATTCATACAATCAACATATTCACAACCATAAACACAAAATACAGTACTTTCACCTGGGATCCGTCCATAACTATGCATTTCAGATGTAAAGCGCCCCCTACCTACTAGAAAGACGGAAGAAGCTCCTCGATTTTCAGTGTTGACCCGTGCTCTACTCGTTCCCTCAGTCTCTCTCGCTCAATAACTTTCAGATCCAGACGAACACCACACACAGCTTGGAGAAACTGGGAGCTGCTCCTCCTCTAAACGATTGCTCCTTGCCAACAGTGGGGAACTTCGAGTCCTCCACAACACCACAGTCGTAAACTAACGAAAAAGATGAAGAATGAAGAAGAAGAAGAAGAAGAAGAAGAATTGTAGAGGAAGAGGAAGAGTCTCGAGGGGATTTTTGAGAGAATGGGAAAGTGGTTGAGAGCTTTTGAACATGTACCCAAAAGAAATGAGGAGAGTGGGTGGGAGAACGTGAAATGGCAACCACCATCCAATCATATGTCATATCCAATCACTTCCATCAGCATCAAGTTTTCTTTTATTTTAAATTAATTCTTAATTAGCATTTAATATTAATCTTGCCATTAATTAAATAATCAGGATGTTACACTCAGGACTCCCAAGGGTCTGGTTTTTTATCCTAAAAAATCAGGGTTGTCACACTTTCCCAACCTTTTAGGAATTTTGCCCCTGAAATTCTCCATACTCTCTACTGGTATCATGGTAACCTTGGTCATCGACCCTTGGTATCCTTGTCTGATGCTTTAACTACTTGAGTTTATTCAAGTAGTTTCTACCATACAAGTCCTAATGACTGTCAAACAGACAACTTTTAGAGAACAGCGGTATGACAGACCGTACCCCAAGCCTGTTGAATTGACCATGCTTTGATACCACCAATGTGATATCCTCGGTTAACTAGAACAATCCCTTCCACTAGATTATCTTGATCAACTGAGAGGTTACGAGTTTTTTTAGAAAATGTAGAAGTTTTTTTTGTACATAAAACTTGGTGGAATAGATACATCTCATATATAACATAGTCATATACAACACATGGTCATAACAACAACTGTAGAAACTAAAAGTAAAAAGGGCACACAGGCTTCCATAAAGAAAATAAAATTAACCTATCCTACTCGTCCCTGGTCCAAGAAGAGTCTAGCTGATCCGCGATGCGAAGTCTGTGTCCATCTCTATGATGTCTGGAAAAATTTAGTGTAAGGGTGAGTTTCCACCTCCACAAAAATCTGGAAAGTGTCTCATCAACACCTGCCCTACACACAACACAAATAATCCAAATCAAGCCTCTCCCACTCTCTTCAGGGTCCCTAAGATACATTCTAAGTTATCTCACTACTCTTGATCTTAGTTGACCATTCTTATTTTGCCATTCATCTTTTAGGATTACTAAGATCTATACAATTAGGCTCAAATAACGAGTAATCATAATCTCAATACAATGATCCAATGCATGAATTCATTTCATTATTTTAAATCTTTTATTAATCATCATGATGCATGTGGGCCCCTCTCCTTAAAATCCAAACACAACATATATCACAATCCCACCTTATGCCCCTTATCCACTAGAGAGACCGGAGCTCTCCATGTCTGTTTCCCAAATCAAAAGAGGTAAGGACCCTCGGCACTATCATAAATCATGGATCCACACAAGTCAGACAGGCACTACACGTTATGGTAACCCTCACTCTAAGTCGAAGTATACCAGAGTTGCCACGGGTTCTCCGATTTAGGGCATGACTCGTCACTATTTAGATACCTGTTGTGGTATACTCCCAAGACAACCCATAGGGGTCGGTACCCTTAGGGTTCCCCAATGTACCCCATCGTTGTTATGCTATAGGGAGACATTCTGTCTCCACCCTTATTTTCTATGTATGATGCGTAATTCATGAATCTTAATCAATCATCTTATTGGTCCTCAGTAGGATTCCTCTAATGACTCTGTTTCATTTCTAATGTCGGGCTTCCTTCATTTCATTAAACCTTGATTACTTTTTCTTTTCTTTCTTTCTCAAAGTTTTTCAAATCCATAATGGTCTTACCCAAGTGAAACGAGATCTCACATTTTCCAAAAACATGGGGCATATTGGCGCTACGACGCCCACTAATCATCTCATATCCAATTTCCTCATTTTCATAATCCAATCATCTCGGAACCCTCACTGATACCGCCTTTACATTGTCTTTCTCATTTCTATTCAATACTTTTCACTTTGTTTAATCATCGGTGCATCACACAATATAATTTACATGTCATGTTCACAAGGCAATTCATTCAATTAATACAAAACATCTACGATCGCAGATTTTATCATATCACATAAGCATCCATGACTATAGAATTAATCATAACGGATAAACACCTCTAATCATAGATTTAATCCTGATACATAATTAGTCATGTAATAGGTACCCTATTACATTTAACGCCTATCGTACTAAGGAATCATCATGAGTTCAACCAACATTCCACGGAGAATTTAAGTACAAACATTCACATTTAAATCGGGTATATTAGTTAACACGTCATCCTATTACCACAAATTTAATCACTATTAAATATATACATCCTAATTTAGTCTACCAATTTAAGGGTATCTTATGAAATGATTTAAATCTTTGTGTATCCTTTAATTGTCTACCTTTCTATTATTTATTTGTACTTCATTCTAATTTCTAACTGTCCAAGTTCTACCTATTTATGAAACTTAGATTTATACTAAATGACTTGCTATTTATTTCCTTTTATGAATTAAAGTAACCTTACCTGTTTCAGTAGTATACCCTTTTCTTTTATTCCCTATATTAGTTAACTGATTCCTAGCATACCTCTTTATTATGGTTTATATTGCCAGTAACCAACATTGTCTTTTGCCTTTTACGACCTACATTACAATTTCTCAATAGTGTTTATTTCTTTCTATACCATTATTAGCCATTACTACTTCTCTACTCATCCTAGTCTATATCATTACCAACCAATGCTTTTAGTTCCTTATTCATTTATGCTTCCGTGTATAATTATAATACTAAGTATCCTTTTAGTTCTTTATTTGTTATTAGTTTATATCTCTGTCAATAACATTCATTTTAATTCGTTGTTTATCATGATCTATATTGTAACTTATGTCACCACTAGTCAATATTATTTCTTTTACTCCATATGATCTATATTGATACAAATCAACATTATTTATTTCTTTCTTTCTTTTTTCACTTAGTGCTACCACTATTATTTATGTGCCATTATTTTTCATAAACTCATGGTTTAATTCATTTTTGTTCTCCTTATAATTTACTAATACTACTTTTCTTACATCATTCTAAAATAAAATGCCTTAAATATTCTTAAATCTTTAGTTCTTTTCTATAATGTCTATAACATCCCTGATGTTTTATACTAGGAAATAAATAAAATATATTATTGAATTTAAAATAATAATAATAAATAAAGAAAAGAAAAGGGGATGAGGATTTAAAATGGAATTTTAAGGAAAATGGGATCAGGACCCTAACGTGTAGCGTGGCTGGGACGCGTAGTGTCAGGTATGAATTAATGAGATGACGCGTAGCGCCAGTGGCACGCGTAGCGTCAACGTCGCGATTCAGATTTAAATGAAGGCATGCAAAATAAAATGGTAGAACTCCTTTCTCCCCCATTTTCTTTCATTCTGGTGCGATTTTGCTTGGGCTTAAGAATCCTTGCATTTTGGACTTGTGGAAGCTACGGTAAGCCATTGGGATCTTCAAATGTACGTTTTCCTTCCTCCCCTTTTTCTCCCCTTTTGAATCCAATTTTGCATGTGGTAGATGGGACCTTGATTTTGTGTTTTATTGAATTGGGAAGCTTAAATGGTGAGTTTTGAAGTGTGAGGGAGGTAATGTACTAATTGGTTTGGTGTTTCGGTAGTCGTAGGTGTGGGAACGAGTGTCGGTCAAGCGATCAACGAAGTAGGCATCAAAATCAAAAGTGGAACAGTGAATTAAGTGACCGGAGGATGCAACCGGCACCTCGAGCAAATTATGGAGGCTTGGAATCGAGGTAAAGGGGGTGTTCGGGTCGTAATTAATTAGGATTCAAATATAGGTTGGCTTTGAGAGGCTTAGAAATATTTATAAAAATATTATAAATGACAGAGAATAATCAAATATAATTGGTATAATGTTTATGAGTATGTTGAACGTCATTTAGTTGTTGTTTGATAAGAAAATAAGTTAATTAAATGAGTATTAGCAAGAGAGTAAAGAAATAAATATGTCAAGTTGTGTAAATGTATAACAACTAATAAATTGTAAACTTTACTGATGTTAGTAATATGTGGCATGATACTTGGTGATGTTGTTGCATATGATTTGATGGAAAGCGTTGTGAATAAATGAAATGATGAGTGTATAATTGTATAATGTGGCTTGTGATGTGGGCTTGACAAGTCAGTCGCCCTGTGTTGTGGATATAAGTCAGTTCCTGACTAAATACGTATAGGTGATATGTTTGTAATAAGCCATGTTTGATGTGATTATGTGGTTTGGGGATGGCCAACGGTATGTATACCCCTCATTTTCTAGCTCCCTTGGCCTTTGTGCCCAGTTGAGCTGCCCGGTGGTCAAGTCAGACCCAGTGGTTAAGGTGGAGAGCCAAGTCAGGCTCGGTGAACCAAGTCGAGTTCACGGGATGTCAAGTTGGACTCCCAGCTGAAGGCCAGTCCTTTAGTATTTGGATACTAAGTGTCGAATTGTATAAGAGTCAGTTATGATATATGTGGATCTTATATTGATTACTGATTGGAAATGAATTATGAATTGAAAATGTAATGTGGATTAATGAATGTATGGTCTTGAGTGAACTATGGAAATTCATTGGATGAGTTAAAGATTAGTATGTATATGTGTATTTATATTGACACAGATAAGTGTAGGAAATTGAGAGAAATTATGTAATAACAAAGAGTAGTAGGTACTGTTAAGTTTATTACTCTGTTCTACATTAATTATGATATTCCAAACACTCACCCTTGCTGTTGTTTCATTTTAGCGACCAGTGACAAGGATGATGCTAATGTCGTGGAGGTGCGCCAAGTGAAAGATTGATGCCAAGGATGAATGGATGAATGTAATATACGTAATGTGTAATTATGCATGTAATAGATAACCAATTATGTGTGATGAACTTGTTATAATTATGCGTGATGTGATGTGATAAATTGTTGATGATGATGATGAATTATGGCACAGAGCCAATGATGTGTGAATGATGAATGCTATGGGCAGGTGTTGTATTGATGCATGATTGATGTGTGTGCTATGTGATTGATGTTTGATTGATAGATAAGATTAATTTAGCAAATCATGCATATAGTTAGTTTCATGAATGTAAGGAACTGGATAGGTGAATTGGAAATCTGGCAGGTTTCAGGCCCCCGAAATGCATCAATAAGTTCCTTAGGATATTTAGAAGTTGTATGTATTGGCTTGGGCCATTTGGAATCCATTTAGGGTGGTAGGTGCAATGGTTTTGCACATAAGGGGTTAAAACTATAAATTGCGCATAATTAGTACTCATGTCAGAATTTTGGCAAACGGACAACGCCAATAGTTTTGGAATGTGGAAAACATGTGGCCCATGAAGTTTCGTGGCAATCGGAACTAAAATGGGCCAATTGGGTAGGTTAGAAGTTGGTCGTTTGGCCTAAAATGTGTATCAACACCTGTTGCTGCTACTATCATGCCCACGCTACGCGTGAGGCTGGCGCGTAGCGTGAGGTGTGTAGCTTGGGCTAATGCTACACGTGGGTCTAGCGCGCAGCATCAGGCCCCTATTTTAGATTTTGACTTCCTTTGAGATTTCATGGTTTTAAGGTTTTGTGATGTCATATAATTATTATTTTGAATCTATTTAGTGAAAATAAATGTTATTTTGAATGAAAGTATAATTAAATTAATTAATCGAGAAAAATTTGTTGTGAAACTAATTAAACGGGTAGGAATAAATATAAATTGACGTAGGACATCACAGGTGGTATCAGAGCGATTCTTTCTAGAGCCGGGGAAATGGGTAGAGTTAGTGGATTGTTTGAGTCCTATACTGGACTATTTTTGCATTTTATTGCAATTATTTGTGTTATTTAAATTATAACAGGTTAAGTTGGCATCATTCTCTTGGCACTCCAGGCAGCATCTTATTATATGTATATGTGTGAGGTAAATATTTTACTCCCTGGTCAATTATTGGTTATTAATGGTGATGTGTTTGGATATTATAGAATTAAGTTATGGCCGAAGGAACTAGTATGGGTGGTAGTGATAATTTCTTTGCAAGGTTCTCACAAATGATGAGTAGGGCTGAATCTGGCCCGACCCATGATAAATTCCTGAAGAGGAATCCACCTACCTATAAAGGAGGACATGACTATGATGGTGCGCATATGTGGCTGCGTGAGATTGAGCAGGCTTTTGAATACTATAAATGCTCTAAAGAACAGAAGGTGCAGTTTGCTACTTATTAATTGAAAGATGAAGCCTGTTGTCGCAACCTGGATCGCGACGGCACGGCAAAGAAGAAAAATGGAGTGAAACAGGGAGTCGCCACCAACGTTTTTTATCCATAGGGAAAACATTGGGAAAAAACTAAGTTCAGTGAAAGCACTGGATTAAAAATGAGATTCAAGTTCGGGAGTCAGTTACGAGTAGAGAAGGTATTAGCACCCTACATCGCCTGTCAGAAACAGTACCAAGATTGAAAGCACAATATAAATAGCCTTAAATAAAACATGGTTTCTTCCTTTTTTTGTATTTTTATTTGAAAACGACGGAATGGAGTAAGAGAACTGTACAAACATAGAATGTCGAAGCGAGGACAACGGGACGTTTCATCCGAATTAAACTCGACTTTGATATGAGACAGAGAGGGGAAGAGAATGCTAATAAGACGTCATGTCTAAATTAGACATCCTCGGATAAAAAGGGACAGGGATAGGAAAGAGATAAGCAGGACGTCTCATCCTAAGTATCCCTTCCCTATGAATTGTGGCGAGGCTTGAACAAAAACTAGGGGAAATCAACAAGACGTCACGTCTAAATTGATTTTCACGGAAGCGACAAAAAAAGAACATTTATGAAAGAAACGCGAAAGTGAGGAAATAAATCAGTAAAAGGAACAAGAAAGATGGGCCCGACAGGAGTTGAAGTCCTGCTCCTACGTATTCTTGAATTATCAAGAAATCAGGGTTACGTAGTTCTGAGTGTTTTTCTTTTAGGAAAAGTTTGGGAAAATGTTGGTGGGTATCATTTTGGTGAGGAACCCATACAAGACGAAGTTCTTCACACGTGTACGGATCCTATAGAGGTTGTGTAGACGGAAGTATATTCCGTACGACACTGACTAAAAATGATTTTTTTCTTTTTTTTTTGATTTTATTTAGATTTGAAAGAAACCACAAGAAACATCTATTTTCCTTTATTATTTTTTTTAAAACTACAAAGTAAAAGAGGGAGGGTAGCAGAAGCTACAAGAGAGAAAGAGAAACAGTAAATTCGGAAAAGAGAGGAAAAAATGAGCAAAAATCGAGTGGGAGAAGAGAAAACTGAGTGAGAAAAAGGGAAAACCGAGTAAAAAAGAAAAAACCGAGTAAAAAAATAGAAAGCCGAGTGAAAAATGAAAATACCGAGTAAAAAATGACAATATCGAGTAAAAATGAAAATACCGAGTGAAAAATGAAAATACCGAGTGAAAGTTGGGAGACCGAGTGATGGAGCAGGAGAGCTGGACTCCGGTGTGACGAGAGAACAGGATGCTGAACAGTGAGGTGTGAAGGGATGATGTGCTGGACGGTGTGAAGGATTTATGAGGCTGGAGGGGCTGCTGGGTGAAGAATTAGGAGATTGAGACGATGTGGTATGGATTTAGGAGGTTGAAGGGACCGTTTGGTGAGGACTTGAGGGGCTGGACAATGTGGAGTTTAGGAGAAGACGAGGTTGATGGGTAGGAGGATGGTGTGGAGATGAGAGAGGGGCTGTACGGTGTATGGTGATGGTGAGGACGGAGGTGTGCGAGAAAAGAGACGGAGAATTCAGGCAGAGTTTTCTTGCAGGGAGAGAAAATCCAACCCCTGGAGCCTCTTCAGCTGGGGCATTTATAGGGTTGAAGACATGGGCTGAGTGTCTGGGACAGCCCGAGTTTCCACTCAGTGGAGGCAGCCTGGCCACTAACCGATAGTGGGGGACAGCGGCTGGTGCGGAATTTTTAATTTCTCCACTTCCACCCCCCTGTCTGCCACCTCCAGGATTCCTGGATCTACTTGGGTGGTGGAATCCAAGTCAGCACGGGCGAACAGGGGGAGTAGGGGTCGGTTTTCTGCTTCTGACTCGGATTTAGTGCCTCAGTCAGTATACACCCATAGTGGTTAACAATCCAAGTGGAAAAGATGCCTTTTAAGTACAAGCCTGAGTGGAAAATGTACAAAAATCGAGTGAAAGCTTTGCTCGGTTTTGCTTGTTGGTCGGTGTGAGGTTGCTATGAGGAGCTGGGACGAGCAAAACAACTCTGGTTAAAACATTCAACTGGAACCGAGTGAAGAATGACTTGGAACCGACTCGGAAATGGTTGGAGGATGACTCAGAAATGGGTGAAATATGACTCGGAATTGGGCAAAAGGTTACTCGGAATTGGGTGAAAAGGCTGACTCGAAATTGGGTGAAAATGGCTCAGAAGTGGGTGGAAAGTGACTCGGAAATTGGTAAAAATGGCTCAGAATTAGGTGAGAAGGGTGACTCGGAATTGTGTAAACAAATGGCTCGAAAATGGTGGAAAGTGACACGGAAATGGGTAAAAATGGCTCGAAATTGGTGTAAATGATTCAATCAATCTTGACTGAAGGATGACTCAGCATTGGCGCAAATGATTCAATCAGCCTTCCTGATTGATTCAGTCAGGAATGTCTGGAAGTCCTTTTTAATTGACTCAATCGGCACTTCAGAAATATTCAAGTCGGTCATTGTGGTTTGAGAGGATGAGTGAAGAGGGACTTAGTACCGTTTGAGGTATAGCTCGGAAGCTGGCTGAAGAGGACTCGGAAGCTGGCTGAAAGGTGACTCAAAAGCTGGCTGAAATGTGACTCGGAAGTTGGCTGAAGAGTGGCTCACATTATGCCTTTAGCTTGAGCGAGACTCCTTCGCCTAAGCGAGATTATGGCCTCCAAGGTTCTCACTCGAGCGTAACCAGAGTCGCTTAAGTGAAAGACCTTTGCTAAATCAGAATTGCTTGAATCAGAAGCACTCAATCGGAACTGTTTAAGTGATTCACTCAGAGATTGTTTGCTCGGAAGTAGAATTGCTTGAAGCATTCATTCGGCTCCTCTGCTCGATTCAGTCGGTATTTCAAAATCTTTTTACTCGGCATCTTAGCACCATTCTTTCTTTGACTTAAGACTGATTCAATCCTGAAGTAAATTTCACTCGGAAACACATCACTTGGATTGAACCATTCAGAGAAATTTTTAGTCGGATACATGGATCGGGAGTGAGTCAATCAGACGCATTCATTATCCTTGCCTTTCACTCAGGATTGTTTCATTTGTGCATCAACCCGCTCGGATGTATAATCGAGAGTCGTCCTTGTTTCTTCAATCAGAATGCAACTTTCAACTCAGCTCGGGATGTACAATCAGACCACTCGGTGTATTCACTCGGGAATCGGACTTGCTTTTCATTCGGAATTTGGCCTCAATCGTCAATCAACTCATTCGGACTTGCTTTTCACTCAGAACTTGGAATTTGACAATTTGACAACTCGAATTTCTCTCCAATTGAGGGATACTCACTCGGATCTTATTCTGTGCCCAGGATAAGACACCTGTCCCCAAATCAGTCTTGCTGCTCCAATCCGTAATCCTTCACTCGGTATTTGTTTGCTCTGATGTATCTTTGTTTGAAGCACTCAATCGGACGTGCTTCAATCCGAGCGGCTTTACTCGGGAGTGCCTCTGTTTGAAGGATTCATTCGGTCTTTCCTTGCTTGAACACCTCAAAACAACTCGGTTATATCTCTGGGCTTTAACCACTCGGAGAAATCTTGCTTGGCAACGCTTCTGTTTGAGGCTTCATTCGACTCGGAGCCGGCCTTCCTTCCAATCAGAATTATTTCATTCATCAATCAATCATTCGGATATACTCACTCGGGAGTGATCTTTATTTTCTGATCGGAATAGTTTCACTTGACAATCAACAACTCGGGTGCGTCCTCTCGGGAGTAATTCAATCGGACATATTAACTCGGGACTCGACCTTTATATTTCAATCAGAAGTTACGACAACTCCAACAATCCTTCAGGGGTATTCGTTTGGAATCGGCGTTATTTCCACTCCGATGGTCAACCAATCCCTCGGAATCCTTCACTTGGACAAGTCTTGGTCGGATTCAGGGCTCAGGAGTAATTCATTTGCGCACCAGAATTTGGATATATTCACTCGGAGGTGCTCTCTTTTTTCTATCAGAACTTGCCACCTTTTCTCTCAGAATTTGGCACTTGAGAATATGACCACTAGGATATATTCACTTGGAGTTGGTTTTGATCAGGAATTTGTACTCGAATTTTCCTCAAGGCAATACTCCACTCGGTATTGCTTTACTTCGAGTCACTCTACTCGGATTTGATCAATTCAGAGTCATTCTACTCAAATTTACCTACAACAGGGTAATATTTCACTCGGAAATGTTTCATTCTAAGTCATTTTACTCGGATTTGATCATTTTTGAGTCATTCCACTCAGATTTTTGTCCAACAGGGCTATATTTCACTCAGAAATGCTTCAATCAGAGTCATTTTACTCGGATTTGATCATTTTTGAGTCATTCCACTCGGATTTTTGTCCAACAAGGCTATATTTCACTCGGAAATGCTTTAATCAGAGTCATCCGCTCAGACTTGATTATTTTTGAGCCATTCTACTCGGATTTTTGTCCAACAAGGCTATATTTCACTCGGAAATGCTTCAATCAGAGTCATCCGGCTCGGACTTGATTATTTTTGAGCCATTCTACTCGGATTTGACCATTCTGATTCTGAATTCAGTATAAAAGAAGATTCGTTCCACTTGGACCGGACCAAAAGAGGTGTTCACACCCGTGTATGGTGGTCAAGGACTAAGATTCAAATGAATGTTGCAAGTGAACCCTTGGTATGGAGGAATTTTCGGCGGAGGTTTCTTACTAAATATTTTCCTGATAATTATAAAATCCATAAGGAGATGGAATTCTTGAAACTTGAACAAGGCAGAATGTCAGTAGCTGAATACACAACGAAGTTTGATGAGTTATGTGATTTTTACCATCCTTTCTCTCTTGAAGGAACTGAAGGCAGTAAATGTGCAAAATATGAAGCTGGACTTAGGATTGAACTTCAAAGTGCAATTGTTCCCCTTGAAATCTGTGATTATCCTACTCTAGTAAACAAAGCCAGACTTGCTGAAGAGGTACAGTTACAGAGAGCATCCCAGTCAAGGGACAAGAAACCATTGAAGGCTAAAGGATTCAGTTTTAAGAAAATGGGTCAATTTTTCTATGGTGGCAAGTCTTCTGCTTTATCATCTTCTTCCTCTAGGCGTGGATCTATTGGCCGTTCTAGTAATCGTGCATGTTATAATTATGGTCAGGAGGGACATCTTTCTAGACATTGTTCTATTAATCAAACTATTTGCTTCCAATATGGGCAACCTGGGCACCTTAGGCCTGATTACCCGTAGAGGCAGCAACAAGGTGGGCATGGTAATCGGGCTAATGCTTCTATGGTTCGTGGTGGTAATCTTCAGCGTGGAGGGCGAGGCGGTGGTGGCCATGGAGGCCAACACCCTAGGCGATCTGATGCTCAATTCGGTGGTGCTCAGAATGTTATAGCTGGGCATGTGTTTGCTTTTGATGCCTCTGAAGTTGCAAGAAATGATAATTTGGTATAGGGTAAGTGCCTTATTCATGGCTACTTGGTAAATGTTATTTATGATTCTAGTGCAACATATTCTTTTATTTCTGAAAGTTATGTCAGACGGCTTGGCTTACCGGTGGTGTTAATGGAGAATGCTCTTAGTGTCTCCACTCCTATTGGTTCTACATTCCGTGCAACCACCATGTGTGGAGAATTGTCAATGCAAATTGAAAATCGTTCCTTTCTGGTGAAATGAATATGTATGCCATTGAAGAACTGGGATATTATTTTGGGTCTTGATTGGTTAGCTGCTAACCACATTACGGTGTATTGTTACCGCAAGACCATAATCTTTTCCGAGGAACTCGATACTAAGAATGTGGTGAGTGATGTCTCCATAGCTTACGCTATTTTGTTTGTTGCTGAAGGGTGATATAATCTTAAACCTAGTGATATTCTGGTGGTGTGATATGTCCCTGATGTGCTCCCGAAAGATATCCTGGAACTGCCTCCTAATAGGGAGATTGATTTTGCTATTTACTTAATTCCCGGGGCAGGACCTGTGTCTCGTACACCCTTTTCGAATGTCTTCTATAGAGTTGGCTGAAGTGAAGAAACAAGTAAATGAGTTGTTAGACAAGGGGTTTATCCGACTGAGTGCTTTACCTTGCGGCGCTCCGGTATTGTTGGTGAAAAAGAAGGATGGCAGCATACAGATGTGCATTGATTACCGGCAGTTAAATAAATTGACGGTTAAGAATAAATATCCTTTACCAAGAATTGATGATTTGTTGGATCAGTTGAGAGGTGTTGTGGTATTTTCCAAGATTGACTTGAGGTCTGGATACCATCAGATAAGGGTAAAGTCAAAGGATATTCTAAAGAAGGCGTTTAGGATGCGGTGTGGGCATTTTGAATACGTGGTGATGCCTTTTGGAGTGACCAATGCTCCAACTATCTTTATGGATTACATGAATTAGATTTTCTAACCTTACTTGGATCAGTTTGTCGTGGTGTTTATTGATGACATTCTGGTGTATTCGAAGACTATTGAGGAGCATGCACAACACCTTCAAATTATTTTACAGGTGCTACGTGAGAAGAAATTGTATGCTAAGTTATCAAAGTGTGATATCTGGGAAGCAAGTGTGTAATTTTTAGGGCATGTGATTTCTTGTGACGGTGTATCTGTTGATCCCTCTAAGATCAAAGTGGTTATGGCTTGGGAGAGGCCTAGATCGGTGACCAAAATTAGAAGTTTCTTGGGATTGGCTGGTTATTATCACTGCTTTATTGAAGAATTTTCTAACATTGCGCTACTTTTGACTCGATTAACAAGAAAGGACAATTTGTTTGTGTGGACAGAAAAGTGTGAACTAAGTTTCCAGACATTGAAACAATGCTTGACTTCGGCACCGGTACTAGCATTACCTGACGTGGAAAAGGAATTTGTGGTGTATTATGATGCTTCCAAGTATGGTTTGGGATGTGTATTGATGCAAGATGATTGAGTGATTGCCTATGCCTCTAGGAAGTTGAGGCCGCATGAGCAGAATTATCCGACTCACGATTTGGAACTTACTGTTGTGGTATTTACATTAAAGATTTGACGGTATTACTTGTGTGGGTCTCATTTTGTGGTGTTTAGTGACCACAAGTATCTGTTCAATCAGAAGGAATTGAATATGAGGCAAAGGCGATGGGTGGAATACCTGAAGGATTATGATTTTGATTTGAGGTACCATCCTGGTAAAGTGAATGTTGTGGCTGATGCCTTAAGTAGAAAAGTATTCACTAGTGGAAAAAATGGATATAACAATGGGGATATATTCACGGGTAGAAGAGGATCAGTGATAAAAACATGCGCGATGGCATTTTTGAAATTATAAGGTGAACGTTATAATCAGAGAAAACTATATATCCACGGTTAAAATCATAACCGTGGATATAAACGTAAATATATATCCACGGTTGAGGAGTAAACCGTGGATATATAGTACCTGAAATATATATCCACGGTTGTGTGTACAACCGTGAATATATATTCATGGTTATGATCAGGGTTATGATGTTAACCGTGGATATATATTGATGTCTATATCCAAGGTTGTATTTCCAACCGTGGATATATAGTTCAGGTTTTAGGGCATAATCACTGGGGACTATATGTCCACGGTTGTTTCTATAACTGTGATTATAGATTTAATATTTATCCACGGTTGTTGTCTTAACCGTGGATATAGTGTTACCATTTATCCACGGTTGTTTGCTCAACCGTGAATATATTACACATATATTCACGGTTTCAAGGGGAACCGTGGATATACATCCTTTCTGAAACTTCAAAAGCCGCGCCTTTCAGCCTTTTTCCACTTTCTCTTCTTCTTTCACTTTCTACTTCTCCTCTCGCACTCATCTTTTCAAGTGGTTTCTCATCCTCTCCATCTGTCCCAGTGTGCTCGTTGCTATTTTTGCCTGGTTCTTGCTCGTTGCTTGTCCTGTTACACTCGTTGTCCCAGTGTTGCTGCATTGTCCTGTAAGTCGTCACTATTTCTGATGTTCCCTGTTTCTGATGCGTTAAATCTGATGGTCCCTGTTTGAGTTCAATCCGTTTTCTTTGATGCGTTATATACGTTATATGCGTTATATGAGTTAAAACTGTTTTGTGTTGATACTCGCAATGAGTTAAATCTGATACGTATGCGTTATATGAGTTAAATCTGTTTGTTGATGAATTAGGTAGAAATTTATTGCTGAATTTGTTTGTGTTGAAATGAGACTGTCATGTTTTATTGCTCTGAACAATTCCAGAATTATCATTCTTATGTTATTTTGATTTTTATACTGAATGATTATTTTATTAGCAGCATCTTTGGCTTAAATAGTCATTCAGTACATGTTTTCATATAAACTAAAAGCAGCCCACTTAGCTAAAATAAAGGCTAATGGTAACAGAAAGTAGATAAACTCAAATAAAAAAAATATCCCTAAAGACTAGGACATTCCCGGTAGACCAGGATATTATTCTAAACAGAAGAAAAACTGCAATAAACCTCTTCAATCCCCCCTTAAATACCATCAGACCTCTGTAACACAATGATGTTATTTCTCTTGTTGTATGTGTATGGTTGATAATCTCATGAACTCGTAGGCTCATATACTAGTTAACTAGTATGAAAGTTGTTGTGCATATGAGTGAACCGTAGTTCCCCGTTTGAGATTCGACACAAATGGTCATTAAATCAATTAATGTCATCGTTTGTGTTGAATCTTGAATTGTCCGTTTGGACAGTTTGGGATGAACAATTATTTTTTATACGTCATTGTTAGTATGTACAAGTTAGGAGTTATTTTAAAATTTGATAAAATTTCGGTAACTTGCATTTTGTGTTGTTCTCTGGGTGCATATTTGGTTGTGGTTGAATTTGATTTGACCACTCTCATTTTGTGTACTTAGAGACCAATGCGGAATGCTGCCGAAATTTCATCAAATTTTAAAATAAGTCCTAACCTGTATATATGAATGACGTATAAAAACAATTGTCATGCTGAATGGGTATAGGACCACCACCTTTGTATAAAAAGTGAGGTTGATCATAGCACTTTATAAACAGTTGGTATGGATCGGAGTTGGATTTCTGCGTCACGCCTAAGTCTGGAGTACGAGGGGGGAGTTGAATCATTTATAGAATTCGTAGCGAGGAATGCAGTGGGGGTGAATGGAAAGTATTTTTGCCCTTGTGTTAAATGCTTCAACCTGCGTCGGGTAGACTTGGAAGAGGTGCGAGAACATCTACTGTGTGACGGTTTTCTACGTAGTTATACGCGTTGGATATGGCATGGTGAAGATGTGGTGGTGCTAAGTAACAACTCTCAGACTAAAAATCGAAGCTCGATGCATGACAACGATGTCGACATGGATGACCGACTCGAGGATATGATCCGTGATGTAGGGGTAGAAGGTTTTAAGAAAGCTCATGTATATACAACTCTGTGTCAGGACTCTAAGCAGCCGTTGTATCCAAACTGCGTCAATTTCACGAGGTTATCAGCTGTTTTGCGGTTGTTTAATTTGAAGGCCATAAACGGGTGGACGGATAAAAGTTTCACTAACTTACTGAAGTTGTTGAAAGAAATGCTCCCAGCTGGAAACACCTTGCCGAAAAGTAACTATGAGGCCAAAAAGGTGTTGTGTCCTATGGGTTTGGAGTATGAGAAAATACATGCATGCCCAAATGATTGTGTATTATTCCGGGGTGAGTTAGAAATGCTGCATCGATGTCCTAGATGTGGGGTGTCACGGTATAAGAAGAAAGAGGCGGATTCTGATGAGGTATGCACTAAAGGGTCTCCTGCAAAGGTGTTGTGGTATCTACCTATAGTTCCAAGACTAAAGCGTCTGTTTGCCAATGCAGATGATGCAAAACTTATGAGATGGCATGCTGATGAGAGGGTTATTGATGGACTACTTAGGCATCCGGCCGATGGGTCGCAATGGAAGAAAATGGATAGGATTTTTCCAGAATTTGCCAATGAACCAAGAAATGTTAGGCTTGCACTAGCCACAGACGGCATGAACCCGTTTGGGAACCTGAGCACAAACCATAGTTCGTGGCCTGTTTTGTTGTTTGTTTACAACTTGCCGCCATGGTTGTGCATGAAGCGAAAATATGTGATGTTATCAATGATGATTTCTGGTCCACGACAACCGGGGAATGACATTGATGTATATTTAACTCCATTGGTTGAAGACCTCAAAAGGTTGTGGGAAGACGGGGTTGAAGTGTTTGATGGGTTTACCGGGCGATCATTCAAATTGCGTGCCATGTTATTTTGCACAATCAATGACTTTCCAGCGTATGGTAACTTATCTGGGTACAGTGTGAAGGGTCATAAAGCTTGTCCAGTATGTGAGGAGGGGACTAGTTCTGTGCGGTTGCATCATGGCAGGAAAAATGTTTATCTTCGACATCGAAGGTTTCTTAAAGCGAATCATCCGTTTCGAAGGTTGAAGAAGTCGTTTAACGGTGCCCAAGATTTTGAAATGGCTCCTCCACCACTATCTGGTCTCCAGGCATATGAAAAGGTGAAGGACGTCAACGTGCAATTTGGTAAGTGTGAAAAACAGCACCCGACACAAAAAAACTGGAAGAAAAGGTCAGTGTTTTTTGACCTGCCATATTGGAGGGAGCTTGATGTAAGACACTGCATTGATGTAATGCATGTGGAGAAGAATGTGTGCGACAGTTTAGTTGGTACACTCTTAAACATACCAGGGAAGACTAAGGATGGTCTAAACTCGCGTATGGACTTAGAGTTGATGGGTATACGTCAGGATTTGCATCCACAATCAAAGGGAAAAAGAACATATTTGCCTCCAGCATGTCATACGTTATCCAGAAAAGAAAAGCAAAGTCTGTGTGAATCGTTACGAAGTGTGAAAGTTCCGTCTGGTTATGGCTCCAACATCAAGTCTTGTGTTTCCATGAAAGATTTAAAGTTAATTGGGTTGAAGTCACACGATTGTCACATGTTGATGCAGCAGTTTCTGCCTATCGCCATTCGTGACATTCTTCCTAAAAATGTGAGAAATGTCATAACAAGGTTGTGTATGTTTTTCAATTCCATATGTTGCAAGGTAATCGTGCCCGGCGAATTGGATGTGTTGGAACAGGAAGCATCACTTATATTATGTCAGCTTGAAATGTATTTCCCGCCCTCTTTTTTTGACATAATGGTCCACTTAATCATCCATTTGGTGAGAGAGGTCCGTTGTTGTGGTCTAGTGTTCCTCCATTGGATGTATCCCGTTGAGCGATATATGAAGATATTGAAAGGGTATATGAAGAACCAACGTCGTCCCGAAGCTTCAATTGTGGAAAGATATATTGCAGAGGAAGCAATTGAGTTTTGCACTGAATACATGTCACATGCTGCAAGCATTGGTATTCCAACGACCCGTCATGAAGGGAGATTGGATGGGAAAGGAACGATTGGAAAAAAAGTGAAGAGCATGCCACGTACTGATGTCCTTCAGGCACACTTGTATATTTTAAACAACACGGACGACGTGCAACCGTATCTAGCCACACACAAGGAGCTAGTCAAGAAAACCAACCCTAAAATGACTGAAAAGTGGTTGTTGAATGAACACAACAAGAGTTTCATGCAGTGGTTCCAAAAGACCGTCCTGAAAGATGCATCTGCATCCTCGACATTACATCGACTAGCACAGGGCCCGAACTTTGATGTCCTCACCTTTTGTGGGTATGACATAAACAACTATTCGTTTTATACAAGGACACAGGATGAAAAGAGTACAAATCAAAACAGTGGAGTGATGGTTGTGGCTCAGTCAATGCATTTCTCAACTGTAAAGGACAACAACCCTGTGATGGCGGAGTCATGCTACTTTGGTGTGATTGAAGATATATGGGAAGTTGATTACGGTCCCTTCACCGTTCCTGTGTTTAAATGCAAATGGGTTGACAATAAGAACGGTGTCACAACTGATGATTTAGGAGTTACGTTGGTGGACCTCAACAAGATCGGGCATAAGGAAGAACCATTCATAATGGCAACGCAGGTGAAGCAAGTTTTTTATGTGGCTGACCCAGCTGACAAACGGTGGTCAATTGTTATCCAAGGTAGACACATTGGAGACCCCAATCTTGATATTATGGACATTCCATCAACTACAACACGTATTCCAACATCTATCGTGGAACATGACATAGATGATGTAGTTGCCAGTCGTCATGACCACCATGAGGGCTTGTGGGAAAATATTTCATCTTAATAGGGTATTAATCTTGTTGGTGATTCATTGAATTACATGTTATATTAGTTATTCGTTGTTTTAAATGTTATATTAAATATTTGACAGTTTTTTTCCTTGTTTGGACAGATACTCATGGCTGACCAGGATGGACGATCCAGGTCCGACTCACAGGCTAGTGGTTCCTCTGCTCGGAAGAGTAGAGGTGTTACCCGGATGCCAGACGTCGCACGTAGGCGTCACCGGGGAGAGAGGCCAGTTGTTGACATGGATGTCAACACCGGTAGATTCAGTGGACCGCATGCCACGAAGCTTAGCAGTTATCTGGGGGTTGTGGTACGGTCGAAGGTGTCCATCATTATCCCCGACTGGGATAGTGTCGAGGAGGTGGTGAAGAACCAGCTATGGAGTGATGTTCTGGTAACTTATGTATTATTTAAGTTTTATTTTAGTGTATTATTTCATGTAACTCTTAATAAGGACTCCTTTATGGACTAACTCCTGTCATGTAGGATTCTTTTGAGATACCATCTTCCGACATAGCGAGGAGGAAGGTCCTCGGTATCATGGCTGAGCGATGGAGGTCGTTCAAATCCATACTCACCACGAGGTATATTGAACTTTAAATTCTTAATCAACGCTTCACCAAATTGTACCAATCCTTAGTTTAAATGTACCTTTCATTGTAGGTATGTATTCGGGGACGACCAAGGAAAGTTCCCTGGAGAGAAGTATCCATTCATCGATCAGGAGACCTGGGATGCTTTTGTTGCATCTAGACATTCTACCGAGTTTCAGGTACATTGGTTTTTAGATGATTAAATAATATGTATAATTTATACGGCTAACTGTGAATATTTTTTTTCTTGTTGTAGGAGACCAGAAAGAAAGCCAAGGAGACTAGGAAGCTAAATGACTACCCATACACACTGTCACGTGGGGGTTACCGTAGGTTGGAGGAGCGGCTGGCACAGGAGAGGCTGAGTCAGTGTCAGACTGACACTGGTATTGTGGATCCCCCTTCCCCACCTGCACGCCACGACAAATGGAAGCGGGCTAGGATCAAGAAGAGTGGGGAATACACTTCCTCACAGGCTCAGGAGGTTGCCTCACGGATAGTAAGTATTCCCCTTTATATCAGTCTTTGTTTTTCAGTTTACGTGAAGGAAGTGAATACTAACTTGTTTGGTTTCAGGATTCCTTGGTTGAGCAATCAACCCAAGGGTCTTTCGTAGCCCATGGACGGGAGGATATATTGACTACCGCCATTGGCAGGCCAGAGCACCCAGGAAGAGTGCGTGCTATTGGTCGAGGTGTAGGTAAGTGCTAACTAACTCTATGCCTTCATTTTGTTATCTGTTAAACAATTATGGGCTAATCATTCACATTTTACAGGCCTCCGCGCCTATTACGGTGCTCCCGACCCTGCCCCATCCCTTGAGCAAATAGTGGAGCAAAAGGTGGCTGTTGTGAAGGCTGAGTACCAGGAGGAGATATCTAGGCTCCACCAGGAGATGGCCCGATTCAGGGAGGAGATGAAGGCCTCACTCAGCCACCACCAGGAGACTACTACACCAGCCAGCGACCCACAGGTTAGATTCTTTATTTATTTTTCTCAATTTTATTGTTTGTAATCACTTTCATTGTTGAATAACTTCTGCTTGATGTGTAAATATGTAGGTACGGAAGGTTAGCACTAAGGGGTCGTGCGCTGCGGCTGACCCTGAGGATGACGGGGTCGAGCCACCAGACACCCATCAATGTGACCTGTTCATTGACGGGTCGGAGGAGCCAGTTGCCACTGGTATGGTGCACAACTTAGACCCTGTGGTTCACCATCAGACATTACCTGATGGTATGTCCAGGGTCTCGGTTATGCTCGTCCTCGAGGAGGATGCTGCTGTGCCAGTGGCAACTCAGGAGGTGAAGACCGTCGGTCAGGCGGTGGGCCACTTTCTGATGTGGCCCAACAGACTTCTGGTGATTGCCCCTGGACAGGTAAAAACCCTAAACACTAACTAGCTTTATTTCCTTGTCAATTATGGTACAAAATGTGATGGTTGTCAATTGTTCAACAGGAACAGCCATTGAAGAAGCCAGACCCGGCCAAGGATCCCGTCCGGATGCTATGGCGCATCGGGTATGAGCAAGCTAACGACACTGTTCAGGTCCCATGGTAGCCACTAGTGTTCGGCCATCCCAGTGCTCTTCCAGTTTACGTTACAAATTCTGACATTTGTGACATTATTACGGGGACGTCGATGCTGAACGGCTCCATCTTTCAGTTGTGGGAGCTGTAAGTATATCCTTGTTTTGTCCAATTTTTTCATTATACAAGTTATTTGTCGCTAACCATGTCTTAACTTGTTTAGGTTTCTGGCAAAACTCTCAGTGGACTTGGGTTTCCAAGGAACTTACGGTTTCTTAGAGCCCTCTCTCATACAGAGGCAAGGAAACACCTCGCAGAACACCCAGACATACATCTAGAATTGGATGTTTGAGTCTGGGAAGTCTATATACATGGGCCCCTATCATAAAGGGTAATACTCTATTCCATAATTATTGTCATGATATTTTGCATTTTGAAGTCTCACTTATCACTCGTAACTGCAGGGTTCACTGGACGCTTTTGGTGATTTGTCCGAAGGACTATCTTGCTCTGTACTTTGATAGTTTGCACAAAACAGCTCCACAAGACCTGAAAGATATAGTAGACCGGTAAGTTCATCCCTAAACAATAACCACAAATTCGATTACATCATTTTTAGAACTATACAATTCTAACTTATCTTGTGTTTTGTTTGACGCAGGGCGGTGGTTGGATACAATGTACTGATTGGAAACAAGCCCAAAGGAAAAACAGTTGTATGGGTGTACCCAAAAGTAAGTCAATCGTATTCATTCAAATCTTCAGTACATGTTTTTTAAGTTCCGAATTCACTTATTCTATACTATATGTCCATTGTAGTCTTACAGGCAGAAGGGTTCCTTTGAGTGTGGCTATTTCGTCATGCACACTATGCTGACCATTGTCCAACATCATTTAGTAGATGGATGGACAGAGGTAATTCTCATCACCGTGTCAATTTCTCCAATTTCATCAATTTCATGTAATAAATAAAGCTTTTGTTCTAATTGTTTTGTGCATTGTTTGCAGTACTTTAATGACCGGTCATATTTCCCAAAGGAACTTGTGGATGATGTTAGAAGGCAATGGGCCTCACACTTCATTGAACTTAGGCAAAGCTAGATATAGGATCTTTATTCTTTTATATATGTATGTAGTAGGATTTAGGGTTTACTTTTATTAGATTACATTCAACTTAATTGTATATACTTTCATTTTTTAGGTTGTTATGAATTGATATAGAAAATAAATTGTTATATATATACATACGATTCTTTCGGCATAGTGTTGCTGTGGCATACTGTATACTGTACTGGTTTGTCTGAATGCAGGGTTGGGAAACGATAAAACAGAATGCATATTCAAAAAAAAACCTCAGTATTTATTCACGGTTATGGCAACAACCGTGAATAAAGACAAGATTTTTCCACGGTTACTACCATAACCGTGGATATATCTACATTTTATCCACGGTTGTCCATCACAACCGTGAATATAAGTAGTTTGTAACTGAAACTAAACCATACTTATATTCACGGTTGTGATGGACAACCGTGGATAAAATGTATCTATATCCACGGTTGTCCATCATAACCGTGAATATAAGTATGGTTTAGTTTCAGTTACAAACTACTTATATTCACGGTTTTGATGGACAACCGTGGATAAAATGTATCTATATCCACGGTTATTCTCGATAACCGTGAATATAAATAGTAAGTTATATTCACAGTTGTTCTTAAACGTGGTTAGATGTGATTTATTACCACGGTTGTTAACCGTGGTTAAAGACCATCATCTACTACCACGGCTTCAACAACCACGGTTCTTTAACCGTGAATAAAGGCCTTTTTTAACCGTGATTATATCCTTTTTTCCACTAGTGATTACATGCAGCCTTCTTGATAGGCAAAGAACAAGAATTCTTGGAGGACTTTTATGATATGAATATTGGGGTTGTGATTCAGGCCCCAAATCAGATGGTAATTGGGATGCTGAAGATCTCCAATGAATTTTTGGAATCTTTAGCTGTGGCTTAAGAGGATGATGAAAAGTTGTTAGAATTGCTTGATACTCAAGCAAGAGGAAAAGATATGTGATTAACCAAAGGCAATGATGAAATTTGGCGGTTCAGAGGCCGAGTTGTGGTGCCTGTAGAAGGTGATTTCAGGCAAGTTGTACTGTCTGAAGCGCACAAGAGCTATTTGAGTATTCATCCTGATATTACTAAGATGTATCATGATTTGAAGAAAAAATTCTAGTGGCCGGGAATAAAGAAAGCAATTTATTGAATATATAAGATCTTGTGTAATATGTCAAAAGTGTAAGGTGGAACACCAGAGACCTCCTGGTTTGCTTCAACCTTCGAAGATTCTGATTTGGAAATGGGAAAGTATTGATAAGTCTTGAAAAGACTTAATTATTTCATCTTTTATTTGACTCAATTCATTAAATATTGTTTAGTTTAGCACTATGATTTAATAAATTGTCAATAATTCTTATTTTATTTATTTATTTCAAAAGTGTTTAATTTATGGAAGAAAATGATTAAAAATAATAATTAGTTAAACAAATCATGTTTATGTATAAATTCACTAATCCAGCGTACAAGCGCTGAACAGCCAGCGTTCAAACGCTAGGCAATTATTTGTTTATATGTACAGGTGCAGTAATATAAGTTTCACACTCAAGCGGGAAAGACCCAAGCTCAAGCGTGAAGGATACATGCAACTACGTAAAAGGAGAGAACATTGCATGAGGAAAAGGAAACTCGACCACGCTCAAGCGTGAAGACATAGTGCAGTGAATTTTTCGATCTCGCTCAAGCGAGAAAGTTCACACTTAAGCGTGACCCCAAAAATACCATCCATGCCCAAAGCTTCCAAGCTCACGCTCACGCGTGACTCAAACAGTGCCTTAAATAATTCGACCTCGCTCAAGCGAGAGCCCTTCACGCTCAAGCGCGAAGGTGGTTATTTAAGCTGATGCTTTCCCTCCAAAAGAAGCTCTGCACCGTTGCTTTACTGTTTGCCCGTTGTACTTTAGTAATTTAAGTAATGTTTGTAATTAATTATTTATTTCTAATTATGTAATTAGTTTAGTTAGTTTAATTATTAATTAAGGTTTCTTTGTAATTAATTAAGTTAGTTAGTAGTTAGATGCCTATATATACTTGTACATACTATCTGTGAAGACACACAGAGACAGTAGAATACAGAACACGATTCATTTTGCCATTTTCAATCTATCTCTAGTTCTTTTCTCTCTTTAAATTCTCTTATCCATGTCTCTCCACATTCCTTCGACAGAATCCATTTCCATCGGTTTCTAAGTCCCTAGGGTTGGGATTGCGAAGGTTTGTAATGAATTCTTGAAAGTGTATTGAGGAAGTCAACTTCTAAATCTAGAGGAGAGCAAGCTGAGGAGTGGATCTACTTGGCTGGATTGACAAATCCAGATCTGATGAAGAAACTCACCAGTGAGGAATCATGGTTGAGGCTTAGGTAACTTCTCGCTTCCTAACTAATTCAGGCCTAGTAATTAGGTGAATAGTTAGGGTTCAACCCCCAATTTCACATTAGATTCCTCTGTTAATTGAGCACCTAAGGGATTAGGGTTTAATGCTTAGGAGTTAGTGTTATTCACCTAAGGAATTAGGGATTAACCATATGTGGATTGTCCTCTTGAGTCTGAAGATTGATTGAACCTTAATTGCAGGTTTCTTGATAAAATTGTAAGCTGAAGCAATCCTAACCTATCTTCCATTAATCACATTTCACCTTTCATACTGTCTCTGAAAATACAAAAACATTAGAAATATAAAACAACAAAAACAGAATAAATCCTATCTGCACTGTATTGGTTCAGCTTGTATTAGTCTAAAATTGCGGTAATTCCACAATCCCTGTGGGAACGATCAAATATATTACAAATTTAACGATTGGTGATCTTGCCAAAAGAATAAATCCTCTGAGAGTCATACAATAAATCAATATTAATTCAAGATTTTCCAACCAAATTAATGACTCGGAGATTTAGCATCAAGTTAATGGCGCCATTGCCGGGGATTGTTTAGTAATATCAATAATCCTTGGACCGGTACTAGACTAAACTGTTTAATTTTGTTTTTGCATTTAGTAAGTAATTAATTCTTGTTTTTAGTATAACAGTAGTTTTTGTGTAGCTGTAGCGGTACCTTTAATATTGTTTGTGTCTAGCATTTGGTGTATGCAGTCAAGGAATAGAGGAGAGCATTTCTTCTTTGATCCTGATATTGATTTGTTAGAGTGTAAGCTTAGAAAGGAGAAAAAGCAAAAAGAGCGGAAAGAAATGGAACAGAGGAGAGTTACACTAGTTGACTACTCTAGGCCTACTGAAGAAGGATCACAATCTAGCATCCTTAGGCCTCCAATTGCAGCTAATAACTTCGAACTCAAACCAGCTTTGTTACAATTAGTTAGAAATGATCAATTCGGTCGAAGTGAGGTTGAGGATCCAAATTTGCATCTAGCAACCTTCCCCCAAATCTGTGTTACTGTGAAAATGAATGGAGTCCCTGAAGAGGCAATAAGACTGAGATTATTTCCTTTTTCTTTAAGGGATAGAGCAAAAGCCTGGTTGCAGAGCCAACCAAGAGGTAGTATCTCTTCTTGGGAGGATTTACAAAGAAAATTTTTGATTAAGTATTTCCCTCCTTCCAAGTATGCTAAGTTGCATACTGAAATCACTTGTTTCCAACAGAGAGAGGGTGAATCTCTAATGGAAGCATGGGATAGATATAAAGAGAGTTTGAGGAAATGTCCTCATCATCAAATCACTGATGTGCAACAAGTTACTATATTCTATAATGGTGTAAGACCAGCTACTAGGGTCTTGATTGATGCCTCAACTGGAGGTTCATTAACCACCAAAACTATAGAGAAAGCTATAGAGCTGATAGATGTTATGGCTTCTAATGAATGTTTAGTAAGTGAGAGGAGCCAAATCCCTAAGAGAGGATACTAGAATTGGAAGCACAAGATGCTTATTTGGCTCAAAGTAAGTTGATGACTCAGGCTTTAGAGAAATTAAGTGTACAGATTTCAGAACTTCAAAAGCCTAGCCAAGTTTGTATGATAAGCTATGATTTTTGTGGTGGAGATCATGAAAATGGCATGTGTGATCCAAATACGCCTAATGAGAAACTGAATTATATGGGGCAGCAATAATTTCAAAGGAATTATCCCTCTAATTCCTTTAATCCTAACTATAAGAATCACCCCAATTTTTCATGGTAGAAAGGTCCACATTTGAATTAAAACATGCCACAAAATCAAACCATAATTAGATCACAACAACCTTCTCCCCCTCCTTCTAAGGAAAAATCAGAACTTGAGAATGTGCTATCTCAGTTCATTCAGGCCACTCAGGCCAGTTTTTAAAAATCAAGAAGCGTCCATTAGAAATTTGGAAAATCAGGTCAGACAGCTATCAAAACAATTAGCTGAGAGACAGTCTGGCAATTTTCCTGGAGATACTGAGGTAAATCCAAGGGAGCATTGCAAAGCAATAACTACTAGGAGTGGGAAAATTCTTTCCCCACCTCCAAGTCATGAAGTGAGTTTAGAAAAAGATGAAGAAAAAGAAAAAGAGCAGGAAAGTGAGCAAGTTAATAATGAAACTAAAAATAAAGTTGAAATAGAAAAAGAAAAAGAAAATCAAGTCCATCAAAAGAAAAAGAAAAAGATTGATTTGATTTTGGAGGAAGCTTCTAAGCTAACTCCTAAAAAATTAAAGAATGCTCTATTTCCACATAGATTTAAAAAACAAATAGAAGAGCAAAAGTTTGCTAAGTTCTTAGATGTGTTTAATAAGCTTCACATAAATATTCCTTTTGCCGAGGCATTGTAGGAGATGCCATCCTATGCAAAATTTTTGAAAGAACTTTTGTCTAAGAAGTGAAAGCTTAAGGGAGATGAGATGATTGCTCTCACTCAAGAGTGCAGTGCAATTATTCAAAAGAAACTCCCTCAGAAGCTGGAAGATCCTGGATCTTTTACAATACCTTGTGCAATATGGGATGTTCATGTAGGAAGTGCCTTATGTGATCTAGGAGCTAGCATAAACTTGATGCCTTTATCTTTAATGAAGAAGTTAGGAATTAATGACCTGCAACCAACTCGCATGTCTTTGTAGTTGGCTGATAGGTCCATTAAATATCCTCATGGGATGCTGGAAGATCTATTAGTTAAGGTAGATAAGTTTATCTTCCCAGTAGATTTTGTATTTCTGGATATAGAGCCTGATAGAGAAATTCCTTTGATTTTAGGAAGACCCTTCTTAGCTACAGGTAAAGCTTTAATTGATGTAGAGAAGGGAGAACTCATGCTGAGAGTTCAGGAGGAGCAGGTAACTTTTAATGTCTTCAATGCTATAAAACATCCAGCTGAGAAGATGAATTGTTTTATGATTGAAGAAATTAAAAGTTATAAGACTCCTATGCTGTTAAAAACTGAAGAAGAAGTTTTACAAGCCTTTTTGGAGGATGATTTTGACTGTGAGACTGAGGAGTTAAATGACTCACATTCTGAATTGCTGAACCTACTTGAAGCATGTGAAGTAGGTGATTTTGAAAATAAAAAGAAAGAAAATTTGAATAATACTGAACTTGAGAAAGGTAAGGAGGTGTTTGAAGAAAAACATGAATAAAAACCTTTGCCTTCTCATTTGAAATATGTTTTCTTAAGAGATGATGAATCACATCCTGTAATCATTAATGCTGATTTAAAAGATAAGGATGTAGAAAAATTGATAGAGGTTTTAAGGAAACATGAGTCTGCTATTGGCTGGAACATTTTTTATTTAAAGGGAATTAGTCTATCTTTTTGTATGCATAAAATTTTAATGGAAGATGACTATTCCCCTGTTGTTCAGCAACAAAGAAGATTAAACCCCATAATGAAAGAAGCTGTAAGGAAATAGGTGGTTAAACTTCTTGATGCAGGAATTATCTATCCTATCTCAGACAGTGCTTGGATTAGTCTAGTCCAAGTGGTTCCTAAGAAAGGAGGGATGATCACTGTTAAGAATGAAAAAGGTGAAGTCATTGCCACTAGACCAACTACAGGTTAGAGAATATGCATAGATTATAGAAGGCTTAATGACTCCACTAGAAAAGACCACTTTCCTTTACCATTTGTAGATCAAATGCTTGAAAGGCTGTCAGGCCATAAGTATTACTGCTTCCTTGATGAGTATTCTGGTTACAACCAAATTGTGGTTGACCCAAAAGATCAAGAGAAGATAGCCTTCACCTATTCCTATGGAATCTTTGCTTATAGGCGCATGCCATTTGGTTTGTGCAATGCACCGACAACCTTTCAAAGGTGTATGCTGGCAATTTTTGGGGACATTGTAGAGAAGTTCATTGAAGTATTCATGGATGACTTCTCTGTGTTTGGAAGTAGTTTTGATATATGCCTCAACAACCTATCTAAGGTGCTGGTAAGATGTTAAGAGACTAATCTTGTCCTTAACTGGGAAAAGTGTCATTTTATGGTTAAAGGAGGGATAGTTCTTGGCCACAAAATCTCTGCTGAGGGCATTCAGGTAGATAGAGCCAAGATTGATATCATTGAAAAACTTCCTCCTCCAACTAATGTGAAAGGAGTGAGGAGTTTCTTAGGATGTGCTGGCTTTTATAGGAGATTTATAAAGGATTTTTCGAAAATAGTAAAGCCTTTGACTGAGTTGCTTGTGAAAGACCATGCTTTTATTTTTGATGAAAACTGTGTCGAGGCTTTCAAATTTTTGAAATAGAGATTAATTTCAGCTCCAATCCTTGCAGCACCTGATTGGTCTTTACCATTTGAACTAATGTGTGATGCAAGTGATTTTACTGTAGGAGCTGTGCTGGGTCAAAAGAAAGAAAAATTAACACATGTCATTTATTATGCTAGCAAATTATTGAATGAGAATCAAATAAATTACACCACTACTGAGAAAGAAATGCTTGTTGTGGTGTATGTATTTGATAAATTCAGAGCTTACTTAATTGGTGCTAAGGTCATTGTGTATACAGATCATTCAGCAATTAAGTACTTGCTAGCTAAAAAAGAATCTAAGCCAAGGTTGATCAGGTGGGTTCTTTTACTGCAAGAGTTTGATTTAGAAATAAGAGACAAAAAAGGAGTAGAAAACTTAGTTGCTAATCAATTATCTCATTTGGAAGGTGAATCTGATTCTATTTTAATTAAAGAAGAATTTCCAGATGAGAGGTTGATGGCAATTATCACAGGGCCATGGTATGCTGATATGGCCAACCTTAAAAGTGCCTCTGTGATACCTGAAGGTTGGACATCTCAAATGAAGAAGAAATTCTTTCATGACAGTAAAACCTTTCTTTGGGATGATCCATTTCTTTATACGATAGGAGTAAATGGAATTATCAGAAGATGTGTGCCTGAATCTGAGCAGGAAAGGCTATTATGGCATTTCCATGACTCTTATTATGGAAGAAACCATGGTGCCTCCAGAACAGTAGCAAAAGTTTTGCAAAGTGGCTTTTATTAGCCAACCATTTTTCAGGATGCTAAAGTGTATGCTCAAAGGTGTGATAAGTGTCAAAGAAGTGGAGGTCTCTCTGCTAAAGCTGTCATACCTTTGACAAACATTTTAGTTGGGGAGTTATTTGATGTTTGGGGCATTGACTTCATGGGACCTTTCCCAAAGTCATTCTCCAATGAATATATCCTTGTTGCTGTGGATTATGTCTCCAAGTGGGTGGAGGCAATCCCTACCAGAACCAATGATGCACATGTGGTGCTTAGATTCATAAAGAAGAACATTTTTCTAGATTTGGAGTCCCTAGAGTCCTCATTAGTGATGGAGGGTCGTATTTCTACAATAGACTTATGGAAAAAGCCCTGAGACACTATGAGGTACTGCATAAAGTATCTACTCCATATCATCCACAAACTTGTGGACAAGTTGAACTGTCTAATAGAGAAATTAAAAGAATTTTAGAGAAAGTGGTAGGGAAGTCTAGGAAAGATTAGTCTGTAAGACTAGATGATGCATTGTAGGCCTATAGGACAGCATTTAAAACTCCCATTGGCATGTCTCCTTATCAGTTAGTTTATGGTAAGGCTTGCCATCTTCCTGTGGAGTTAGAACATAAGGCATGGTGGGCCACAAAGCTGTTAAATATGGATTTTGACCAATCTCAAGAGGAGAGAGTCCTAACACTCCATGAACTTGAGGAGTTTAGACTCAATGCTTATCAGAGTGCCTCCATTTATAAAGATAAAACTAAGAGGTGGCATGATAAGTGGATACATAGAAAAGAGTTTCAAAAAGATGATAAATTTTTATTGTTTAACTCTAGGCTGAGACTCTTTCCAGGAAAACTTAGATCTAAGTCGTCTGGACCTTTTATTGTGAATGAGGTTTTCCCTCATGGTGCAATTGAATTGAAAGAACTAGCCACTGATAGAACTTTTAAGGTGAATGGCCAAGACTCAAACTCTACTTTAGAGGAGAGTTTGATAGGCAGAAAACCTCCATGTTATTGCAGGCATCTTCTTAGATGTCAGAAGGTCAAGCTAGTGACCTTAAAGAAGCGCGTTAGGGAGGCAACCCTATATTCTAATTGTTGAATTTTTGTGTTAGAAATAATAAAAGAAAACTAAAATGTTTATGAATAAAGTGTGAATAAAATTTATGAATTTTTGAATAAGGTCTGAGTGTTTATACACTCAAATTTTCAGTGCGCATACTTGAAATTTCATTAGTTAGAATTAGAATCAGGTACCTTGTTCGCTTGAGCGACTCTATTTGGGCTTAAGCGTGACCTCCTGTTTGTCCAGTCGCTTGGATGAAATCTATTTGCGCCTGACCGAGACCTGTTTTGCTGAACTAGTCGCTCGAGCGTGATTTATTCACGCTTAAGTGAGAACTGTTCCAGCTTTGATCTTTCTGCTCGCTCGAGCGAATACACTGTGAGCTTAAGCGAATTTCATACAGAATGTAAAATTACCAAAGTCTTTTCTGCTCGCTCAAGCGAAACCATTAAAAGCTTAAGCGAGAAGCTCCTGTTGTTCCTCCACGCTTAAGCGAACGCTTATTGAGCTTGAGCGTGAGTGATGAATTCCTCCTTTCGCTTGAGCGTGTCTTACGTCGCTTGAGCGAATCATCCCCTATTGCACTTCACACTTGAGTGTCATTCCACACGCTCTAAGTGTGACCGTAATGCAAGACCCTATTGTACCTCTCGCCTGGCGTAATCAACACGCTTTGAGCATGCCTTGTTTATAAGTGTCATGCTTAAGCGCCTCAAGCCCACGCTTGAGCGTGATCAGGGCTGAGGTTATACTGTTTCATGTTCTCGCTTAAGCGTGCTACTATGAGCTTGAGCGAGAGTCCCAATTTTGAAGCCATCTAATACTGTGTATTTCACGCTTGAGCGTGATCGGGCTGAGGAAATTAGAAGCCTTTTATACAAAAATTGTCGCTTGAGCGGGTTACAATCATGCTTAAGCGTGATCATCAAAGTGGAACAGAATGGGTTGTCGCTCAAGCGTACATTCCTCACGCTTAAGCGTGATAGCTATTGGTGAAATCCACGCTTGAGCCTTGTTAACCACGCTTTGAGCGTGATGTATATATAAGTCTCTCGCTTAAGCGCCTCAAGCTCTCGCTTGAGCGCGATCGAGAAGAAAGGATATACTGTTCATTTTCTCGCTCAAGCGTGATGAAGTGAGCTTGAGCGAGAGTGCCCTATTGAAGCCACCTGATGCTGTTTGTTTGGCGCTTGAGCGTGATTTAGCACGCTTGAGCGAATATCATACCTGATGCTTTCTATGTGATTTAATTTGGGCGTTGGTACGCCAAGATTTCAGTGTACTTACGCATACCTCAGGTAGTGGGTTCAACATTATAAAACCCCCTCAGTGTACAAACCCTAACTTTCTACACTGGAAATTTTGGTTTTGAAGAGGAAAAGGCATAACTTCTGATTCCTTAGAAAGGTACCATCTTTACACTTCTTTCTTTCAATTCTTAGTTACATAGTTAATGTTTTACTGTTTCACTGTCAAACTTCTTTCATTTTTCATAACCATTCATCTTACATTTTTCGGTTTGCTATAATTGTTTGGTTTTTGTACTTATTTTCATTTAGGCTTTTTAACCACCATCTTTAACACTCACAATGAGGAGAAGATCACAAAGATTCTTGAAAAAACCTGAAGAAATTATGGAAGTGGAAAATGTGAAGAAAACCCTAAGAGATATGGAAAAGAGGGTGGTTACTGTCAGTATCTCTGATTCCCCGCCACCCAAAATAAGTCAAAGTCTAAGTGAGAGAAATAAATCCCAGGCAGCTGAAAGTTTTGATGGGCATAGGTTTAGAGATTTTAAGGCTGCCCAAGATTATGAACAAAAGTTTAAAACCAAAGGAGTAATAAGGGATAGAGCTCTGGTTCTAGAGGGAGAAAAATGTGCTGACCTTAATGTGCAAGCTGCTATGATTGAAAGGGGATGGCATTTCTTTAATGAGAACTTAGGCAATGGTTACCAGGAACTCACTAGAGAATTTTATGCCAATCTGAGGACTCATTCTATAGAGGATAAATTTCCTTTTTCTTCTTTCGTGAAAGGTGTCACTATTCCTCTAACTGGTAACATTTTGAATAAGCTTTTGCAAATACCTATATTAGAGGAAGAAGGTTGTCACTACACATGGAAGGTGGATATTTTTCATAGGGCTGAAAATGAAAATCTTAGGAAAGAAATATTAGAGGAATGCTGTGAACAGGGAGCTGCATATTTGACACGGGTCAATGGTGTACCAAAAAGTGTCAAGAAGAATTGTCTGAATCACCTTCCCCTTTTATAGTGCCACTATGTTCTATCATCTTTGTAACCTGTGCTGCATGCTACTGAGATTACCATTAAGAGGTTGGTATTGATTTATTGTCTAATGAGGGGTTTGTATGTAAATTTGGGCGAGTTGATATTGGAAGAGATGATGAAGAACCTTGAAAAGAATCATCAACTGTCATATTGCTCTGTTATCACCCTGTTGGCCTAAACGAATCAGGCTATGGTGAATTATACTGAACTGACAAAGGTAAAGCCTGAGAGGATTATGGATAAGCAATGGGTGATAAACCACATTGACAATTTTATGCCTCAAGAGTCCAAGCGTCTAAGGCAACCTCAACCCAAATCTTTTGCACCACCACCTCCAACAGGAGCAGGTCCTTCTTCTGATATTTCCATGATAATGTAGGAACTGCAGGTTATAAAGAAGATGCAGCTAGGAACCTATCATCTGGTCCTGAACCATGATCTCATGCTAAGAAAGATTGCCACCAAATTGAATGTGGATCACACTGAAGAAATAGGAGTTCCACCTGATAGAGATTTATGGTTGGCTTCCATAGGATTCACCATTCCCCCTGATGACACACCTTTAGCAGTTGAATTTCCACCTTATCCAGAGCAAGAAGATGATGAATCTATGAATGAAGAAAGTGAAGAAGAGGATGACTGATCTTTTACTTTGTGTTTATGTTATGTTGCTTCTTTGTAATGACTTTGTATAAATATTCTCTTGAACAATGTATTTTCTTTTCAGTGTAATGGAACTTTATTTCTATGTTAAGTTGTTTGTTGTTATTTCTTTTCTCAATTGTATTGTTAAGTCCATGCACTCCATTCCAAACAATTTCCTACCAGGCACTGCCATTCAGGTAAAAAAGGAAGTAATCTGTCCTTTCATCTTATTAATTGATAGATTGTGTTAATTATGTTTAATTTAGAATCCATTTTAATAATTTAAGGTTTGCTAATTCTCAGGCTTTAATTGGATAAATTAATTGATTTGCATTACTTGATTCATGATCCCTATCCATAACTATTTCAATCCTATATTATTTGTATATTCACCATGCTAGTTAGCAATCTGAGTTTATAATCTTGCATTAAGTTTGGGGACATGATTGGTTGATTACCTGCTAGTGTTAACTTTTGAGCCTTTATTAATTCTTTTCTGAGTGTGCTTGCATTCTTGTTTAGTGAGACAGAATTTGCTTCGGTGCTTGCTAAATGATTATATGTTGCCAATTGGAAATGATGAAGGCCTTCTTTATTAATCTAGCCAGGGCCAAGATTAGCCATCCTAATATTATTAATTATCCTTTGACCCAATAATTATATTTGAGCCTGAGACCCTTTCATTCTTATTTTTATACCTAATTTTACAAGCCTACTTATTTGAGGAAAACCAAGTGAATTATCCCTAGATGTTCCACTGATGAATTGCTGAGTTTTACTTATTGCTAGGTACTAGCAAATTCTAAGTTTAGGGATGAAGAGTGTGCCTAACAGCAAATAAAGGACACACTCTGACCTTAGTTATAGATGAGTACTTTGAGAAATGAAAGGAAGAACAGTAAAAGTAAAGAAAAGTGAAAAATCAGCAAAGAAAGAAGGTGCAAAGCACCACAAGAAAAAAAATGGTATTGAAAAAAAAATAGAAGAAAAGAAAGAGTCCAAAGGACTGAAAAAGAAAAAAAGGGAGAGCAAAGCACCACAAGTCATTGAATTATCCTTCATTTGAAAAATAATAAAAGCAAGAGAGCTAGTTAGTAAAGGTAATTAAGTTAAGATTGAAGCAAGGCATCAGTGGCCACATCCTTTAACCCAACATTGACTAGAAAAACAAAAATAGAGCCTGTAGCCTAACCCCATTACAAGCTTAAAAAGCCCTTACTGATCTAACTGTGCTAACATATTTCATGATGTTTAGAACTGTTGCAAGCCTATGTTGATCTAACAATTATGTAGGTGATGAGTGCATATGATTGAACCTTATACACTGAGAGAAGAGTGAAACACCAATCCAGTGAGGAAAGTATCACCATCTTGTTTCCCAAATGAGGTGTGAGTTGTATATATTCAGATTTGCAAAAGGAAAGCATGATTGGTATTCAATAATTATGGTATGAACTAAGTTAAGGAAAGGTTGATTGTTTTGAGTAAGTGTTGTTGATTTAATTGATCTGAGTCTTTGCTTGAGGACAAGCAAGTTTTCAGTTTGGGGATGTGATAAGTCTTGAAAAGACTTAATTATTTCATCTTTTATTTGACTCAATTCATTAAATATTGTTTAGTTTAGCACTATTATTTAACAAATTGTCAATAATTCTTATTTTATTTATTTATTTTAAAAGTGTTTAATTTATGCAAGAAAATGATTAAAAATAATAATTAGTTAAAGAAATCATGTTTATTTATAAATTCACTAATCCAACGTACAAGCGCTGAACAGTCAGCGTTCAAACGCTAGGCAATTATTTGTTTATATGTACAGGTGCAGTAATATAAGTTTCACGCTCAAGCGGGAAAGACCCAAGCTCAAGCGTGAAGGATACATGCAGCTACGTAAAAGGAGAGATCATTGCATGAGGAAAAGGAAACTCGACCACGCTTAAGCGTGGCTCATTCACGCTCAAGCGTGAAGACATAGTGTAGTGAATTTTTCGATCTCGCTCAAGCGAGAAAGTTCACGCTTAAGCGTGACCCCAAAAATACCATCCATGCCCAAAGCTTCCAAGCTCATGCTCAAGCGTGACTCCAACAGTGCCTTAAATAATTCGACCTCGCACAAGCGAGAGCCCTTCACAGTCAAGCGTGAAGGTGGTTATTTAAGCTGATGCTTTCCCTCCAAAAGAAGCTCTGCACCGTTAGTGTACTGCTTGCCCGCTGTACTTTAGTAATTTAAGTAATGTTTGTAATTAATTATTTATTTCTAATTATGTAATTAGTTTAGTTAGTTTAATTATTAATTAAGGTTTCTAAGTATATATTAACTATATATACTTGTACATACTATCTGTGAAGACACACAGAGATGGTAGAATACAGAACATAATTCATTTTCCCATTTTCAATCTCTCTCTAATTCTTTTCTCTCTTTAAATTCTCTCATCCATGTCTCTCCATATTCCTTCGACAGAATCCATTTCCATGGGTTTCTAAGTCCCTAGGGTTGGGATTGCGAAGGTTTGCAATGAATTCTTGAAAGTGTATTGAGGAAGTCAACTTATAAATCTAGAGGAGAACAAGCTGAGGAGCGGATCTACTTAGCTGGATTGACAAATCCATATCTGATGAAGAAACTCACCAGTGAGGAATCATGGTTGAGGCTTAGGTAACTTCTTGCTTCCTAACTAATTCAGGCCTAGTAATTAGGTGAATAGTTAGGGTTCAACGCCCAATTTCGCATTAGATTCCTCTGTTAATTGAGTACCTAAGGGATTAGGGTTTAATGCTTAGGAGTTAGTGTTATTCACCTAAAGAATTAGGGATTAACCATCAGTGGATTGTCCTCTTGAGTCTGAAGATTGATTGAACCTTAATTACATGTTTCTTGATGAAATTATAAGCTGAAGCAATCCTAACCTATCTTTCATTAATCACATTTCACCTTTCATACTGTCTCTGAAAATGCAAAAACATTAGAAATATAAAACAATAAAAATAGAATGAATCCTATCTGCATTGTCTTGGTTCAGCTTGTACTAGTCTAAGATTGCGGTAATTACCATAATCCCTGTGGGAACGATCAAATATATTACAAATTTAACGATTGGTGTGCTTGCCAAAAGAATAAATCCTCTGAGAGTCATACAATAAATCAATATTAATTCAAGATTTTCCAACCAAATTAATGACTCGGAGATTTAGCATCAAGTATCACTATGGATTTTGTATCCGGGTTACCTAGGACCCGTTCGGGATGTAATGCAATTTGGGTAATTGTGGATAGGTTGACTAAAAGTGCTCATTTTTTCGCCATCGTGAGATTACGTGGTGTACCTTTGAGTATCATTTCGGACCGTGATCCCCGATTCACTTCTAGGTTTTACGGAAGCTTGCAGCAGGAGTTGGGTACCGAATTGAGGTTGAGTTCAGCTTATCATCCTCAGATTGATGGCCAGTCTGAACAAACCATACAGACATTAGAGGACATGCTCATACCTTGTGTACTAGAGCAAGGTGGCTTATGGGAGAGGTATCTACCATTGGTGGAATTTTCTTATAACAACAGCTATCATAACAGCATTGGGATGGCTCCTTATGAATCTTTGCAAGGTAGGTGGTGCCGTACACCTTTATGTTGGAATGAAAATGGAGATACAGTTCATTTAGGACCCGAATTAATCCAAGAAATGAATGATCAGGTAGCATTGATTCGTGAGAAGATGAAGATTGCTCAGGATCGTCAGAAGAGTTACTATGACAATCGTCATAGGCCACTTGAGTTTTAGGTGGGAGATTGGGTATTTCTGAGGGTTTCACCTACCAAAGGTATGGGTCGGATACTGAAGAGTCATAAGCTTAATCCGAGATACATTGGACCATACCAAATTTTGGAGAGGATTGGTGATGTCGCTTACCGATTGGATCTTCCCCAATCGTTAACTAATATCCACAATGTGTTTCATGTGTCACAACTTCGGGCATACATTCCTTGTGATTCGATGATTGTGCCTAAAGATTCTATCGAGCTGAAAGAGGATTTGACTGTGGAGGTGATGCCTATTTGTATTGAGGAATATCAGACCAAGTGATTGAAGAGCAAGGAAGTGTCTTTGGTAAAAGTGAAGTGGCAGAACTTGAACGGAGTAACTTATACATGGGAGTTAGAGTCTGATATGAGGCAGTTGTATCCAAATCTCTTCCAATAAGGTATGTTGATTTCGGGGACGAAATCTCATTTTGGGGGAGTGGATGTAACATCCCTGATGTTTTATACTAGGAAACAAATAAAATATATTATTGAATTTAAAATAATAATAATAAATAAAGAAAAGAAAAAGGGAATGAGGATTTAAAATGGAATTTTAAGGAAACTAGGATCAGGACCCTGACAAGTAGTGTGGCTGGGACGTGTAGCGTCAGGTATGAATTAATAAGCTGACGCGTATCGCTAGTGGGACACGTAGCGTCAGCATTGCGATTTAGTTTTAAATGAAGGCATGCAAAACAGAATGGTAGAACTCCTTTTCCCCCCATTTTCTCTCCTTCTAGTGCGATTCTACTTAGGCTTAAGAATCCTTGCATTTTTGACCTTGTGGAAGCTACGGTAAGCCATTGGGATCTTTAAATGCATGTTTTCCTTCCTCCCCTTTTTCTCCCCTTTTGAATCCGAATTTGCATATGGTAGATGGGACCTTGATTTTGTGTTTCATGGAATTGGGAAGCTTAAATGGTGAGTTTGAAAGTGTGAGGGAGGTAATGTACTAATTGGTTTGGTGTTTCGGTAACCGTAGGTGCCAGAATAAGCGTTGGTCAGGCGATCGACGAAGTGGGCATCGGAATCGGAAGTGGAACATTGAAACAAGTGACCGGAGGACACAACCGGCACCTCGAGCAAATTGTGGAGGCTTGGAATCAAAGTAAGAGGGGTGTTCGGGTTATAATTAATTAGGATTCAAATTTACGATGGCTTTGGGAGGCTTAGAAATATTTATAAAAATATTATGAATGACGTAGAATAATCAAATATAATTGGTATAATTTTTATGAGTATGTCAAACGTCATTTAGTTGTTGTTTGATAAGAAATAAATATGTCAAGTTATGTAAAATGTATTAGCAAAAGAGTAAAGAAATAAATATGTCAAGTTGTGTAAATGTATAACAACTAATAAATTGTAAACTTTACTTATGTTAGTAATGTGTGGCATGATACTTGGTGATGTTGTTGTATATGATTTGATGGAAAGCGTTGTGAATAAATAAAATGATGAGTGTATAATTGTATAATGTGGCTTGTGATGTGGGCTTGACAAGTCGGTCGCACTGTGTTGTGGATATAAGTCAGTTTCTTACTAAATACGTATATGTGATATCATTGTTTTGGGGATGGCCAACAGTATGTATACCCCTTGTTTTCTGGCTCCCGTGGCCTTTGTGCCCAGTTGAGCTGCCTGGTGGTCAAGTCAAACCCAGTGGTTGAGGTGGAGAGCCAAGTTGGGCTCGGTGAGCCAAGTCGAGTTCACGGGATGTCAAGTCGGACTCCCAGCTGAAGGCCAGTCCTTTAATATCTGGATACTAAGTGTGGAATTATATGAGAGTCAGTTGTGATATATGTGGATCTTATATTGATTAGTGATTGGAAATGAATTATGAATTGAAAATAGAATGTGGATTAATGAATGTATGGTCTTGAGTGAACTATGGAAATTCATTGGATGAGTTGAAGATTAGTATGTATATGTGTATTTATATTGACACAGACAAGTGCAGGAAATTGAGAGAAATTATGTAATAACAAAAAGTAGTAGGTACTGTTAAGTTTATTATTCTGTTCTACATTAATTACGATATTCTAAACACTCACCCTTGCTGTTGTTTTATTTTAGTGACCAGTGACAGGGATGATGCTAATGCCGTGGAGGTGCGCCAAGTGGAAGATTGATGCCAAGGATGAATGGATGAATGTAATATATGTAATATGTAATTATGTGTGTAATAGATAACCAATTATGTATGATGAACTTGTGATGATTATGCGTGATATGATTTGATAAATTGTTGATGATGATGATGAATTATGGCACGGAACCAATGATATGTGAATGATGAATGCTATGGGTAAGTGTTGTATTGATGCATGATTGATGTGTGTGCTATGTGATTGATGTTTGATTGATAAATATGATTAATTTAGCAAATGATGCATACAGTTTATTTTATGAATGTAAGGAACTAGATAGGTGAATTTTAAATCCGGCGGGTTTCGGGACCCCCGAAATGCATCAATAGGTTCCTTAGGATATTTAGAAGTTGTGTGTATTGGCTTGGGCCATTTGGAATCCATTTAGGGTGGTAGGTGCAATGGTTTTGCACATAAAGGGGTTAAAACTATAAATTACGCATAATTAGTGCTCTTGTCAAAATTTTGGCAAATGAACGGTAGTTTTGGAATGGGGAAAACATGTGGCCCGTGAAGTTTCGTGGTAATCGAACCTAAAACAGGCCAATTGGGTAGGTTAGAAGTTGGCTGTTTGGCCTAAAATGTGTATCAACACCTGTTGCTGCTACTGTCATGCCCACGCTACGCATGAGGCTGGCGCGTAGCGTGAGGTACGCAGCTTGGGCGCAGGCCCTTGTTTCATATTTTGACTTCCTTTGAGATTTCATGGTTTTAAGGTTTTATGATGTCATATAAATATTATTTTGAATCTGTTTAGTAAAAATAAATGTTATTTTGAATGAAAGTATAATCAAATTAATTAATCGAGAAAAATTTGTTGAAACTAATTAAATGGGTAGAAATAAATATAAATTGACGTAGGACGTCACAAGTAACTGTAACGCCCTGATCGCTTTTCATGAATGAATGACTCTCCCCACAGACCAACATGAGACCTTTCCAATGTTCTTTTATCTTCACTCACACACGTCCCGAGAACTTCCCAGGAGGTCACCCATCCCATAATTACTCTAAGTTAAGCACGCTTAACTTTAGAGTCCTTAAGTGATAGGCCACCGAAAAGGCTAATGCATTTGTTGGTATAGGTAGTACGAATTCATTACTTTAAGTTATCCTCGACTGTATAGTCCCATACCTATACAGTCTTTGGATCCCTCTCATTCTGGTATGTATTTGGTTCGTTCATGTGCCCCTCTCACTGGAAGCCTACCAGGAGCCGCTCCTTGTCCGTGCTTATGGACCGGCGATCACTCCCCGCCCTCAACAGTGCCCGGTATGTCACATTCCCCGTTGGAAGCCTGCCAGGAGCCGCTCCTTGTCCGTGCCCATGCACTGGTGATCACTCCCCGCCCTCAACAATGCTGGGATGTCACAATGTCTAACCCTTTTTGTTACTAAAAGTTATAAGTTACCCATTCTCCTTTAAGAAAAGGATTCTTCTTAATAGGATTTGTAAAATATTTATTTTTCATTTTAGGAAAAGTTTTCTTTTATTAGGATTGGTTAAATTATTCTTTTCACTCTAAGAACATATTATTTCCTTAATATACTAGGAACATCACTTTAAATAAAGTTACTCCTTTTACTATTTCTTTTCTTTTCTAGAAAATTTCTTTTAGTCAAAAATAATTTTCCAATTTAACAAAATTCATCTATTATTATTCTATCAATTATAAGAAACAATTTTTACTAACTTTCTTAAAAATAAGGTTAAATTCCTTAAACATCAAATTTAGTGATATTGAGTCGAAATTGTTTTCTTAAGCATGAATGGCCAATTTATTCATGATATACTAGTCGATTAACTCAATTAAATCTAGTGGGGCTTACCAGATTAAGTCACACAAATTATAGTAAGTCTCGATAATTATAATAATATACAACCACATCGAATCATCTAACCGCGCCTACATTGGTTTTTACTAATTAAGCGAATCGCGTAAAAGTTTTATTTTATATTCTTTTTCTTTTTAGCAAGTTATACATTTTTTTATTTTCATTTCTTCGAGACTTATTGGTATATTTAACATACTTAAAACACTAATAAACATAGTGATAAAGAAAATCATGTATCTCTCGATCTAACCGTTAGATTGTAACAAAACTCAAGATAATGGTTCCGATCGTTGCTAAACTTACATCGGTCACCCTCGATCGCTTCCGGATCATTTGAAAACCAACATGCAATGGTCCATCAAGTGACTATAAGTCACGACCAACCAAAGAAATTAAAGGGCAACCATGAGTTTAATTAAATCAAAGAAAGCGTTTGCCAAAAATTTACCGTTTACTTGAAACCTTTTGCCGTTCATCGCCGATCATTCCCAGTACCTAGGAAAAGCCATATGCGAATAAAAGTGGGCAATGATGGTCACATTTTTAGGGCTTCTAAAACAGAGAAAATTTACCATTAAAATCATAAGTACAAACTATTTTGGCAAGAAGAAAAGGAAGGGTAAGATTAGGAGCTAAGATTGTGAATCCTCACCTTAGTCTTGGCTTGGTAGCTCACGGCCAAGGATGGCCAAGACAAAGAAGAATTTAGCTGCATAATGGAGGTTTGTAGATGATGGATTTTGAGGCACAAAACAAATTTGAGAATGAGAGGTGATGCTAAATTTAGTAGATGAAATGAAGAAGGATTTGAATTTTGGAGGTGCTGGGTTGAAATGGTGTAGTCGTGATTTGAAGGAGAAGCTTATAGCCAATTTGGGTGGTTTAAGGTGGCTGGGAAATAGAGTGTAATGGTTGCTAGAAATTTTTTAGAAAAGAAAAGGGGAGAAGAGGTTATGGTTGCCATGAGAAGATAGGAGAGTTAGTGGGCAAAATGGCCATGGTTTGATCATAAGGTAATATATAACATAATGAGATAGTGTATAATATCATGGCGTACATTGAAAGAAAAAAGGGACAGATGGAATAAGAAGGCAATGTGAATGTTTAGATGGAACAAGGCACATTATGATAAGTCTTCTTTCTTAGGCACATGATATGATGGCATGGTAGTATGTCATGGTATGGATGCATGTCATGGTGACAACTTGTTAAGCAAGTTGTAAATCCTTTCAAGAGAAGGAGTTAGGGAGAGAAGGACATATGTTATTCTGGTTGAACAAGGGAGTAATGTGAAAGAGGCAAGTGTCCATAAGTGTTGCAAGCTCATTGGACCATTCGTGCATGAAGGCTGAGGTGTCAATACCAGGGGCAGTAACCTGTCATGATTTTTAAGGGATTTTTCGGGCTGAATTAGGGAAAGGGGCCAACATAAGAATTATGGTCTTTTTCTATGGGATATAGCCCATTTACTAAAATAATGTAAGGCTATGACGGGATTGATGTTTCTTGCAGAGATTAATTTTTTGGGAAAATTGGTGAAGAGTTTGACTTCGTGCCCTTGATTAAAGTGTTAGGGAATTTGGTTTAGAAAAATTTGGTGAAAGAATCATTAGTTTTCATGGCCATACGAGCGAGAAACATGAAAAATACCAAACATAGTGCAAGCTGCCACTAGGAAAACGTGAATCAATGTGGTATTTTAAATTCTAGGATTTATGGAGTAAGAATTGGCCTTCGATCCCTTTATTAAGTTTATAGATTTTCTTTTTTATTTAATTTTATATATCATTTATGATAATCCAAGTTTGGTAGCCCGAGATATACCGAATTTACGATAGGGTGCTCCAGAAGCTTCCTAGATCAGCTACGTCTTCGGATATAAATTCACCATTAATTCTCCTTGAGAATTGGGTTTCGTGCCCTTCATGAACATTGTAGAGGTCTATGATAAAAATCTATAGCAAAAAGAACGAGGTGATTCAAGCATCGGACGGAGGAGATATGCGAATTTTAATGAAGACTGCCAGCATGATGATGAAATAGTTAAGGGGTTGTAAAGATTTATTAAACTACACCAATCTAGAAGGATTTGGCCTTTAATTTCTGCCTGGAAAACATAGATAATTTTGTTACGGAGATTTCGACACCAAGTTTACATGAATAGAAGGTCGTATGAGTGAGTTATGAATTTTTTTCTCTAGATCATGCGCAGGGAAAAATGTCCAAATGGTGGAATTTTGAGGTGAACACACTTCATCTTTGATTTTGGGGTTGACAGAGTAGAAATCGGAGTTCGGGGCTTGAAAAAAAGATTAAAGATCTTTTCAAAACAAAAATATTGAGACCCAAATCGTTCGATTCTAAGGTCGTATGCCAAAGTTTAGTGAAAAGCACTAAAGTTGCTCGAGTCGAGTTTAAAAACGATTTGTGAAGTTTATTTATGGAAAAACGAGGGTGATAGAGTCCAAATCGGGTTTTGGCTCCAAAATAATCATTGTTAACGTATTATTTTTAATTAAACAATATTGTTGATAGCTATTTATGCTTGATGACGTGGTAGTTGACTGTGTGGGGAAAATATGATATATGATGAATCTAATATTATTGGTTAATGAATTGAAATCGTTGAGCTATGACGATGAATTAATAAATATAAATATGGTTGTGGATGACATTGGTTGCCTAAGTGACTTATTTGTACGTCCCAAGGTGATGGCTTTAATGTCGAGACTAAGTCGTGATGAATTATTTCAAATGATGATGAGAATTAATGACCTATAAATGTTATATAGGCATGTTGTGTGGTGTGGACGGTCGATCAGTATAAATTACTCCTTGTTTTTTACTTTAGTGGTCAGTCGTAGCCTAGTTGAGCTATCTAGTGGTCAAGTAGGACCCAGTGATAAGGTGAGGAGCCAGGCAAGGGTCGGTGGACCAGGTAAGATTCACGAAGTGTCAAGTAGGATCCCCAGCAAATGGCCAATCCTTTTAGTATCCAGATACTAGAGAGTCATTATTATTGTTGATTGAGAGTCAGTTGTGGCATTATTTTAAATGATGAATTGATGAATTTTTTTGCTAGATTATGATATGAATTGTTAACAAGCCATTGGTGAAGACTAATGAATAGTGATGATGTTGATGAGGACATGGTTAAGGAGGACCCTAACTTGGTCTTAGACACAGGGTTAGAAAACTACAAAGGACCTTTGACAAGGTCAAGAACCAAAAAGGCAAAGGACATTGCACAAAAAGCCCTAGCTTCCTTTCTTGTCTCCATGCATGAGCCCAAGCCTAAAGACTTTCACTTGAAGACCTTTGCTTTTTTTACATGTAATATTTTAGAACATTGGGTCTTTGAATGTATAATCATGTGTACATATTAGGGTTAGGTTTTTTGTACCTTTCATGGTCATATGTCACTTCGGGCCTTGTATTTTTTTTGGGCCTTGTACCACCTTCCAAGTTGGTGTTTTAGGAAGAAGATGGAATTGAGGGATGTGGGACGTGGAAAAATGTTTAAATTGCATGCGAAATATGTATTAACAAGACCTTAACAGATTGTTGTATGTGTGTGGATGAATGGGTTTACCCTACCTGGCGGATTTACGTCTAATTTGAATAGATGTTTCTACGTTAAAAAGGGCAGGGTGTTTGGCATGAAAAGTCATGATTGTCATGTGTTTATGTAACAACTACTACTATATGCGTTTCATGCTTTACTGAAACCCATTTAGAAACTGTTGGTTAAGTTGAGTAACTTCTTTAAAGAGTTGACGATAAATTTATTAACTAAGGAGAAACTTATGAAGATGGAGGAAAATATTTCAGTCTTGATTTGTAAGTTGGAGCAAATTTTCCCATCTATCCATCTACTATACAAGGCTTTAGTTAGTGGTCTAGTGCAGTATCGTTGGATGTATCCGTTTGAAATGTGAACATGAGAACAACTTAATTCCATGCAACAATTTTTTTACTATAACAGTATTATGTAACTCAAGATTTGTTTATGTTTGACTAGATTCTTACTGTTGCTACCCAATTTTGTTCGGGCCCATTTGAAAAATCAATCTGACGTAGGATTTAGTTTTTAAGGGAAAAAGTATAAACATCCTATTTTTGTCTGGGTAAAAAAAGAAAAAAAAGAAGGGGGAAGAAAAGAAAGAAAAGAGATAATAAAAGTAGACTAGATTTAGTCCTATATTGAATTAGGAGTTGCTAAAATCTAAATTGCTAGTTTATTTTCTAGTCCCACATTGAATACTTTTACGAGGATGCTTGTTATGTTACTATATAAACAAGATCTTGTAACACTTGGAGCGGGTGATGGACATAGCTCATTTCTTAATATATATATATATATATATATATATATATAGGGTTGTGTCTTTGACCCATCTTTTACATTAGAAAAGATTTGATTTTTTCCACGGCAGTCTCATTGTAGAAGAAATAAGAGACACCACCGAATCCAGAGGCAGTTTTAGAATTTTCTCTTTGGCTCGAAAAAAGGTAATTTTTTTGTTTTATTGTTTTCATTTTCATGCTCTAATTTATTAGCCTTTTTTGTTGCTTATTGTTTTCTTTTTTTATGCTTTAATTTATCAACCTTTCGTTATTTATTGTTTTCATTTTTTATGATTTGATTTATTAGCTTTTTCTTTTCTTCTACTTATTCTGTCATTTATTTCATAGACTTATCTTTTTTCTTGTTTTTGTCCTTTTACTTGACACTTTTATTTTATTTTGTTTATTTTTATTTTCTCTTTTCATTTCTGTCTAATAATAATAATAATAATAATAATAATAATAATAATAATAATAATAATAATAAAAGTAAGAATTACGTAAACCTGATTTCTCCTCACGCTTGGGGAATACGTGGAAGCGGGAGCAATTACCCCTGTTGAGCCCTAATTTTAAAAAAATAAATATATCCCATAATTAAAAGAAATATATATAGCTATATAACTCTTTTAAGTGACGACTGATGAATTTGGATGAGATGTCTTATTAATCACCTAAAATATGGTGTTTTAAAACAAATATAACAATTAATCAATTCGATATAAAATCCATGAAAAATCTTTAAGAGGTTTAAATCATAAATTATTAGGATTATTCAAAATTTAAACAATTTAGGGTAACTATTTAAAATGGACAGTGTGGGGTGCTAATACCTTCCCCGCCTGTAATTAGACTCCTAAACTTAAAATCTTAACTTAGGACTAATACCTTAGGTTAAGGTTTTTCTGATGTTTTACCTTGAAAACATTGGTGGCAACTCTACGGTTTTCGGAAGGAATTCGGGAACCTAATTTCTTTTTAGGGTCGGCATCCCACTACGATCCCCATCGCGACATATGGAAACTCCACTAGGGACTTTAGAGAGTCAAGCTCATTTAAACTGTTTAGGTATATTAGAATAATCCTATATAACCTCTTACTTATGTGTTTGTGCCATGTATTTTTGTCGATATATGTTATTACGGAACCTTAGGGTAGAAGGCATCATATTATTGTGTTATTGAACCTTAGGGTAGAGGACATTGTAATATTATATTTGTATTTTTTTAAGGTAAGGTAAGGTTCAGGTATGTATACCCATCCATACTACACTTACACTTTTCACACACACTTTGAGTGGGACCCTACACCTAGGGGTCTGAATAAATTTTAAGTTTAGGGGAGGTTGTGTAGCAGTGTCATTTGGGACATTCGTCTTTGTCTGACATCGTGAAAGTCTCAGCTAGAACTTGACTTCTTCATGGTGCCCAGACTAGTAGGCTTCCTACCATTGTGGTCAACATTATGGGTGGAGCCGAAACTCTAGTGGCCTTTAGTAATTTAGAATAGCCACCTAATATGAAAGGACATTATTAAAGGAGTCTTAGAACTGATAGGAGACCTTCAGATAAACCTTGTTTAGGGCACAAAGGGGCAACATTCCTTTTACCTTTCATTCTTTTGAATTAAATTCACCGAGCTACTTGCCTCCTTAAAGGATTTTCTCTTTTACACCTCAACAAATGTTTTTTTAAAAGAAAGCCCAATAATCTTTCATAGGGCAAGCAGTCCTCAAGCCCGTTCAATTTCATCCTTTTAGCTATAGGTGCCTTGGATTGTAAAATTTTTTTATACAAGGTTCTTTCAAAAAAACAGACAATCTGAGAAGTCTGTAACTTATTCTTAAGCTTCGTTAATCATTATTCACTATAGATATGGAAAATAGTTTTAGGAAATAATGATTATTGAGGCATGATAAGTCCACAAGTCGACTTTTTTTTTTCACCTTTCTTTTTCATGAAGTAATATGAACTTGCTAAGTATCCTACTAGAGATGGAAACTAATATGGGTTTAGATAAATATGGGGCCAACAAGGCCAAACTAAGGAAACTACAACATTTCAAGGCTAGGAAAATTGACTCAACTAGCCTGTAGGCTTTGGGAAAGAAGCTGAATCTGACCCAAAGGATGGCCTTCTCAAGGAAACATGGGAGGATCCTAAAACTTCTAGAGGTTGAAGTACAGGTCAAAGCGATAATTGCTTTGGCCCAATTTTATGACCTATCTCCTTGGTGCTTCAACTTTTAGGACATCCAATTAGCGCCATTAGTAGAAGAGTTTAAACAGATCTTGAGCTTGCCATTAGAAGGGAAAATACCCTACAAACGACTTGAGTAGCATTACCTGTATCACCTCCCCTGCTTTTATATTGAAAATTAATCTAAATGAGCTAGGAAAAGCACAACTGAACAGGAATCAAACACATGGGTTTACCAGGGTGTATCTTGAAAAACACATGAACAGTCTAGTTGAGAAAGAAGATTGGGAGACTTTCATGGATACCCTAGCACTTACACTCTATGGTGTCATCTTGTTCCCCTAAATTGAGAATTATGTGGACTATGATGCCATCAATGTCTTTCTAGCCTACAAGCTTCATTGTGAATATCTTGTTACTACTGTCTTGGCAAATATTTACTGTATCATGGATGTTTTCCATATTCAAGGGGGAAAAGGAATCCTTTATTGTTCACCTGCTCTATATACATGGCTTACATCATATATCTTCAGCCAAGTGGGCAAGGTCGAATGCCTTGTATCTGACCCAAAGTTGTGCTAGTTGACTATAAAGAATAAGCGTGAATAGGCCAACAATCTTGTTGGGCTCACCGCTAAGAAGATAAAGTGGTATCCATAATAGCTAAAAGTTGACACCATTATTCACCATTATGGAAGCCATCCGAATATCACACTTATAGGCACACATGGATGCATCAATTACAATCCGGTCATAGCCAAGTGCCAATTGGCCTAACCCCTACTCAGACCACCAAAATGTGAGTCATTGACCCCCTTTGTCCTTTACTATACAAAATGGGATTGCACTTCTACCATTAAGCATATAAGGGGCACCTGGCAAAGGGTCTACAAGAAAGGGAAAGAGTTGGGTGTCAAAAGCCACGATGCCAAACAAGAGTACTATCAATGGATCCTAAATCGGGTCTCCATCATCAAGTTATCATTCAAATGACTCGATTCCACTCCAAGGTACGAGTTATCTATTGTTCCTCCCCCTGAAGATGAAAAGGCAGAAAAATTAAAGAGAAATTGGTTGAGCTGACAGCCAAGAACAAGAAGTTAAAAGATGACCTGACGAAGGCCCACAAAGATTGCACTCTCTTGAAGAAAGAGAATTATGAAAAAGAGCAGGCTAATTTCTAGCTAAAAACCAATAATAAAGAAAGGGATACCATGCTTGTAGACAAGCGATTTCTGAAAAAGATGATGGATAAACCTAAAGAAAATAAGCAGAATGCCTTAGCTCAAAGGAGTTTTCATGGAGCAACAAATCAAAGATATGGCAGAAGCTTCCTAATAAGAAATAAATGATGAAAAGTGGTGTGCGTACGAGGTAGAGAATAAGTGTCAGGAGTTGATACAGTTCATGAAAGCTGAAGTGGCAAATTAGGGTAATCATTCACTCAGGAATACGTATCTTCACCAAGTTGGCATGTTTCACCAACGAAACTCTAGAGGACATCCCGTGGCTACTAAAAGAGGCTGAGGAAATGACGAACCCAGTCACTAACCCTAAGAAGATTATGGTTTTCTTAGAATATTATAAAAGTTAGCTTAGTGAAATAAAGGCTATGTTTGCCCAAGCTAGGAGGGACTGATTATTTTCCCTTGATATAATGGATACATTTTACTAAAGTAATAAAATGGTTATTCTATGTCTACAATGATACCATATTAGTTTCCATATTACTTAACTTAGTACTTTTGAACAAGACATTTTGAGGAACAGTAAAAGGATGCTCATCAAGGCTTAGAATCACTTTAATCACTATTTGTTTTCCCTCTTTTTCTTTATTGTCTACTTCTTTTTCTTTTCCTTTTCAATAAATCATCTTGTTTTAAAAAAAAAGAAATCATGGGGAGGCACCCTTACACACGGCTTCAGGCAAGACGCATGGCTGAGATGGATTACAAGACTAAGGATTTAAGGAACAAGGTCAACCAGTTAAGGGAATAGATAACTGAGTTGACCAGACTTCTGGAGAAGAGAGTCACAAAGGGGGCCTATCCATACACAACAAGTGACAACCAACTTCTCCTCTGTATTCTCCTAGTTTTACTCTGACTTAGGCTTAAGATGCTCCACCTACCAACAATACTAGAAACCCTAGCCAAGCTACTAATCTTCGCGCCATACAGTTTCCACCTTATGGCATATCGTATGGATATATGCCTCCTCAAACTTTCACTGATTAGCATGGTAACCTCATACCATTTCCGCAATATGCTTTACCTCATAGGTATTTTCATCTTGTGATCCTAGGCTCACAAGATGGGAATACAGTACCCGTAATAAATCTGCAAGCCTAGAACCTTACCGAAATAGTCAATCCACTTGTTCATCAAGTGTCAGACCCACAGACCTCTAAGCCTCGGCCCACTCAATTGCCTAATTTTCAAATAGCTCAGCCTATCCCAAACCCACAAGGTTCGACCCAGCCAAATTCTCGCATATCAGGCACTACCCTCTCCTCACTTCTACTTACACTACAATTATTCTTATGGGTATATGATGTCTCACCCTGTCGTCGTGCAGAGCACCAATCCCGCAGTCGCAACTTCTTAGCCTAAGAGAAAGATAGAAATTCTCGAGGAGCGCCTATGCATAATGGAAGGCATAGGAGGTTTTGGCTCAATAGACATGATGGTACAGAGTTAGACTTAAAAGGGGGGTTAAATAAGTCTTAAACTCTTTTTCAAAAAATAATCATGTACAGACCACTTAAGCAGTAAATAATTTTGAACAAACTAGAAAAAGGGATAAGAAAAATACACAGCAGAAATTTATCCTGGTTCACTTCCAACACAGAAGCTAGTCCAGTCCCTTCAACCCGAAGGATTTTCACTATTGTAAAAAGCCTTTAAAATCTACATCAGCCCAATGCACAAGTATTCTTGACTCCAACCACTTCTGGCTTATCTCCAAGTATTCTTGACACTAGCCACTCCTAGTTAAAAACCCAAGTATTCTTTCAAAAGCCTCTTCAGGCCACAATGTTTCCCAACACCAACAGATTCTGGCAACACACCGGAATATACAATATGATGGTAAAGCGAGTGTTTGAAATTACAACCAAATAACTCAGCGTTCAAAGATATGAAATAATAACAGGGTACACTGAGCTACAGACTACTGTAATTCATGGTCTGCACTAAGTAGAACTACAAAGAGGACTTAAATAATGAATATAAGAACTTAGAAACTCTAAGAAAAAGTCCCTCGGACTTTAGTTTCTAAAAGAGAGAATTTAGGTTTTTGAATAAACGTAACTGTGTGACTTGTAATTAGTAACATCTGAATTCTGAAGTTTCTTGTATTTATAGCCCTTTTGAAAATACGTTGGTTAGCTTTAAAGGATGTTGGTCTCTTGAGGATTGCACTGTCAGTGAGTGCAGACACATACTTCAGAGAAGTTACCTTATTTAGGCAACTTTGAAAGTCTTCAACAAAAGATCCATTTTTCTTATGTACTTTATGAAAGCATGTACACTTTATAGCAATTAACCTTAGGCTATCTATTCTGATCAGGTTTAGCTTTTTTGACACCTTGAGGCATGTGAGGCAGTTTTCTTAATATACATGAGAAAGTCTTTAACTTTTTTGTTGATTGCCTCTTTGATGATAGCTTTAGAGAAGACAAGAGAAAGTTCTTACAGCTCTATATTTGGAAAGGAATATCATTTTTAAGAACTCAAAGAGCCACAGATCTTCTCGTGGTTTGAAGACACAAGGAGAGGCTTAATCTAGTGAATCTTGAAAGAGTGTAGACTTTTTTATTTCAAAAGCAAAATGATTTTTACAGACTCGTCCTTTATTTTACAAATGGAGCTCTACGGACTCCTGGCACACTTCATCAGAATTGTTAGACATACAAATAGTAAAGACTTCATTTTAGTTGAGAGTCTTGATGTGCATTATTAATAAATCACATAAGGTTTAGACTGCTCAAACACGAGTTCAGACTTTACTCTAACAATCTCCCCTTATTTGTTGATAACAAACATTAAGTCTTGAAGAAAGAATGAATTCTGTATTAAGTGAAGAATTGAAACATTGAATTCATGAAGCATGAAATCAATCAAGTTAAACATAAGTTTTAAATTCTTTCTAGTTTTGCAACAGATAGTCAAGTTAAACATATGCAAGACTTTTAAGGGAGTTAAAACAGTGAATCATCAATAAGTTATAATATAGAAATTGAATATTTTCATTGATGAACACAAGACGTGTTAAGGACTCCAATAGACAAAAAAATAAACTACACTGCTTGAAACTTAAACTATTCTCCAAAATATATTCTCCCTTTTCTTGTAATCAACAAATGAGGGGCATCATTGAGACTTAGGAGTCTTAGGAGCTGAGGTTGGAACACAATGAGTAGCAGAGGCTGAAATTAAAAGAGAAGCAGAAGCGAAAACTAAAATGAGAAACCAAAGTTGTTTATAAAAGAAATAAGGAAGATTAACCAAAATAATAAATGCGGCCTAATCAAATGAATGAATAATGGCTGAAGAAGCATCATAGAAGGATGGATGAGTGATAAATCAATTTTAATACACTTCTTATAGTTTTACACTTGAGGTTTATTATATAATTACTGTCGCGACCTGGATCGCGGCGGCACAGCCGACCCTCAAAATGATTTTTATGTTCGAAAAGAAAAAAAAAAAGGGAGTCGCCACTAATATTTTTTAGGATAAAATACCGGGAAAACCTTTCATTAAAGCATTGGTCAAAAATGTAATTCCAAATTCGGGAGTCTAATTATAGGTGAGGAAGGTATTAGCACCTCACAACTGTCCGTTATAAAAGCGGTTACCTCAATATGATAGCGCGTATTATAATTAACCCATAAATTATTGTAACTTCTTCATAAAAAGAACATGAAATGACAAAATATACAAAGAAATAAACAAAAATAAACACATAATTTTTACATGAGATTAACAGGACGTCTCGTCCAAATTAAACTCGCTCCACCCTTTTTCAAAAAAATGAGATTACAGGACGTCTCGTCCAAATTAATCTCGCTCCGCCTTTTTTAAGAAAATAAATAAAATGTATGAAGCACTCATTCTTATTAATATTTAATATGAATCTTGGTGGGGATTAATTCAATTAAAAAATTAATAATTGAAAAGGAAATGGATTCATCAATTAACAGTTAATTAATTTTGATAAAAAAATAAATAATAACAAATACTGATAACAAAGAATAGATTTTTGATAAGAGATTAATCCGATCAACGAAAACTAATTACTTATTAGAAAGGAAACAATTCCATCGAATAGCAATTAATTTTAACAGAAAAAATAATAAATAAATAATACAAGCATTAAAAAAAAGAGGGACGGATTGAGACCAGTGTGGTGAAAAAGGAGCTGAGCGCCGGTGTTGAATATATCCGAGTGATTAAAGAAGGAGCCGGCGTTGAAGAGAGGGAGATGGATGGTACTGGGAGATTGGAGAACGGTATGTAGAAGGAGAGTAACAACATGGTTTTTAGGAGGAGAGGGGCGGTATTTGAGAGGTAGAGGACGGACAGTGAGAGAGTAAGAACGGCGTGGGAAGATTCGAGAGAGAGGGCTGGATGGTGTTATGAGTTAAAGAGGGAGCTGGACGGTATTGGTGAGGAGGGGCTGGACGGTGTTTGAGGAGGTGTTGGACTGGTCGGTGTGAGTTTGAGGGGCTGTGTTGGTGTAGAGCTGAGAGGAGAAGCAGTATGGTGGTTTAAAGGATGTCGGGGTGGAGGTGTGGATGTGAGGAGTGTTTTGGGAGAGAAGGGAGGACGGTGGAGTGAGGAGTGTTTTGGGAGAGAAGGGAGGACGGTGGGTGAGAAGGAAGGTCGGTTGTGGAGAGTTGAGGGGAGAGGACGGTATTGTGGTAGGGCTGTGTGGAAAAGGATTAGAGGGGACGGTGTTTGGTGAGAAGGAGAGAGGAGAGGGTATTGTGTAGGAGAAGGGATATGGTGCTGGCCTAAGAGGAGAGTGAGGAGGAGAGGAGAAGAACGGCCGTGTGGAGAGGAAGGAAGTTGGGACGGTATGGTGCGGGAGAGGACGGAAAGTGAGAGGAGAAAGAGGACGGTATGGAAGAGAAGGAGAGAGGAGAGAGAGAACGGATGTGGATGAAAAGGAGAGGAGAGGGACGTTGTACGGTGAGGTGGAGAGAGGGGACAGTATTGGGAAAAAGTGAGGGAGCTAGACCGAGTGAAGAGAGGGACAGTGTTTCTTCTCTTAAAATGAAGGCTTTTCCTCCTTTTTTTTCTCTCTTTTTGAAGGCTTCAGGATCCTCTCTATTTATAGAGGTCTTGGACGTTCACAATCAATGGCAAGTGGGGCTTCTCCTTTTGTCTTGAAGTCAGCTGCCCCACTAGATCAGCATTAGATACAACCTGGATGGAGTTGGTAGGAACAGCTTGCACCTAAACAGTTATAGGGGACGGCGGCTGGTGGGTTTCTCCTTTGTCACTTTGTCAGCCACCTTCCACAAATCAAGGATCCACTTGGATAGTGGAAATCCAAGTCAGCAAGGGCATTCGGTGAAAGTATGGGTCGGATTTCACCTTCTCTCCAGAATCCGAGTGGAAAAGGTGCTGTTCTTACAAAACTGAGTGAAAGCTTTGCTCGGTGTTGCTTGTTGGTCGGTGTAGTTGCTATAAGGAGCTGGACGAGCAAAGCAATTCTGATTGGAACACTCAATCGGAACCGAGTGAAAAGTGACTCGGAAATGGTTAAAAAAATGGCTCGGAAATGGCTGAAGGATATGACTCGGTACTGACTGAAGATTGGCTTGGCGCTGACTGAAGAGAGGACTCACTCGGTGCTGATTAAAAGAGACTCACTCGGTAGCGACTAAAGAGTGAATGACTTGGTGCTAACTAAGAGTAGCTCACTCGGTTACTGACTGAAAAGGACTCACTCAGATTTGTCTGAAGGGTGACTCAAAACAAGTTCAAATGATTCACGGTTTGAAGTACTCAATCGGAGTTGCTTCAATTGGAGGGGTTTTGCTCGGCAGTGCTTCCGGTTGAAGCATCCATTCGGCATCTCAAAAGTATTATACTCGGCTATACCCCTGGCCGACAGGTCAGCACCATTCTTTCTTTGACTTAAGACTGAATCAATCGTGAAGTAAATTTCACTCGAAAATACATCACTCGGATTGAATCACTCGGAGAATTTTTGGTCGGATACATGGCTTGGGATTGATCCAATCGGATGCATTCATCATCCTTAAGACTAAGTTTCATTTCTTTCATTTGTGAACTCAGCTCAGGATGTACCATCGGACCACTCGGTGTATTCACTCGGAGACCGATCCTTTATTTCAATCGAAATTGTTTCACTCATCAACAATAGTTTGGATGCACTTGCTGGGGAGTCTCCAATCGGATGTGCTTACTCGGGATTGCTTATCCAGGAGTCGGACTCATATTTCAATCAGAATGAAACTTGAGAAAGTCTGACCACTCGGACGTCTTCACTCGGAAGCCTTTCTTACATTTCAATCCGAATGGTTTCACTTGACAACAATAGTTAGGATGCACTTCCTCGGAAACCAACCTTATTCCCTACTCAGAATTTGGAACTCAGCTTCAGCAATGCATCCCACTCGGATGTGTTCATTCGGGAATCCTTCCATTCGGTTGTTTTTTCTCGGGAGTAACAGGGAACTGGCTTTATTTTCAATCAGAATTTGGATTGATAATCAACCTTTCGGATTCATTCGGAGTCGGCCTTTGTTTTCACTCGGAATAGCTTCAATCATCAATCAACTCTTCGGATTTATTCACTCGGAGTCGGTCTTTTTTCAATCAGAATTCAGAACTCAGCTTTAATCCTTTGGGTGCAATCACTAGTAAACCGACTCTCTTGTTACTTAGGACTCGGAACTTGAGAATCTGGCCACCTGGATATATTCACTCGGAGCCGGCCTTCTTTTCCACTCGGATTAGCTTCACCTGGTTGACAATTCACTCGGCAACTTCTCACTCGGAGACATGTTACTCGAAATGCCTTTCCGCTTGAGTGGGATTCCCACTCGCTTGAGCGCTCACCTTTCCGCTTGGGCGAGGATCCCACTCGCTTGAGCGAGAACAGGCTAGAGATCATATTGCTTGGGCGAAATTCCCTCTCGCTTGAGCGAAATTCCCACTCACATCACATACATCAACATACCACTCGGCCATGTCTCACTCGGAGACTCCTTACTCAGAAATGATCATTCTGAGTCATCTTACTCAGAAATGATCATTTCTGAGTCAGAATTCTTTTTTTTAATATTTCTTTTTTCTTACTTGTGGATTCCCTATTCTCGGTGACAAAAATTCCCTATTCTTGATGAAAATTGACTGGACCGAAATAGGTGTTCACAGATGCCCCTCTTTACTTCTTTTCCATGAGGAAAAGCATGAAGTTTCTTCTTGCTTTTGAAATGGAAAGGGAGTAAAGACGTGAACACCATTGTCAAAGTCATGCTGATTCTAATAACCAGGAGTAACAGATGAGGGGGAAAACCTAAGAATTGACACTTGAATCTTTTTCTTTCTTTCTTTTTTTTTGACATAAAGGATTGCCCTAGTATCTTGAGCAACCTAGAAATGGATATCTGAAGCTTTGAAGAAAAATGAATGAATTGGGGTGTGCTTGGAAATTGTCTAGGCAGGGAATTTCTAAATCTATGACTGGAAAGTAAACGGCATGGGTATTGCCTCGCAGTGAACAACAAAAGTAAAGGTGAGGGTGTTGCCTCTCGGTTGATAGGGAAAGAAAAAGGTGAGGGTGTTTCCTCTCAGTTTACAGGAAAAGTAAAGGTGAGGGTGTTGCCTCTCGGTTGACTGGAACGTAAAAGGTGAGGGTGTTGCCTCTCAGTTGACAGGGAAAGAAAAAGGTGAGGGTGTTGCCTCTCGGTTGACAGGAAAAGTAAACGTGAGGGTGTTGCCTCTCGGTTGACTGGAAAGTAAAAGGTGAGGGTATTGCCTCTCAGTTGACAGGGAAAAAAAAAGGTGAGGGTGTTTCCCCTCGGTTGACAGGGAAAGAAAAAAGTGAGGGTGTTGCCTCTCAATTTACTGGAAAAGTAAAGGTGAGGGTGTTGCCTCTCGGTTGACTGGAAAGTAAAAGGTGAGGGTGTTGCCTCTTGGTTGATAGGGAAAGAAAAAGGTGAGGGTGTTGCCTCTCAGTTTACAGGGAAAGAAAAAGGTAAGGGTGTTGCCTCTCAGTTTACATGACTGAAGGTTGTTGGGGAACTGCTCCTTGAATAATCAAAAGAAATCTGGGGAGATGCCCCAGTTTGATATGACTGATAGTTGTTGGGGAGCTTCCCCTTGGATGAACAAAAGAAATCTAGCGAGATGCCCCAGTTTGATATGACTGAAAGTCGTTGGGGAACTGCCCCTTGGATGAACAAAAGAAATCTGGGGAGATGCCCCAGTTTGATATGACTGAAAGTCGTTGGGGAACTGCCCCTTGGATGAACAAAAGAAATCTGGGGAGATGCCCCAGTTTTGGAAAGGTTGAAGGAATTTTGGGGGGTTGCCCTTTTACTGGAAGAGGCATCTGGGGAGATGCCCCAGTTTGTATTTTTTTCTTTTTTTTCTTTTTTTTCTTTTCCTTTTTTTTTGATTTTTGGGGGTACTGCCCCTTAGCTGGAAGAAAAAATCTGGGGAGATGCCCCAGTTTGAGCTGCTTGGTAATGGTGAAATCATTGGGGAAGGATAAGTTCTTCTAAGCTTAATCAAAGAAATATCCTGGTCAAGGGAGCAGAGCCCATTTTTGTGGTTCTTCGGGAGGGACCCTCAGTCTGCGTTCCATTTAGGTACGAACAGTGGGTCTTGCTGAGAGAAAGCTTTGGCGAATCCCTGCTTTTGGATGATGGATTTGGTGTCCCTTTGACAAAAAAGTGAGTTAGTATAAAAAGATTTACAGGTAAATCTTCCCTGGCAACTGGCTTTTTAAGATAACTCGTGGATGAAATAGAAACATCCTCTGACTTTGGCGAGCGTATTTAGCAGAGATAGTTATGCTTATACCAAACAAAGTCTGGCGCTAGGATGCATTTCGTTCCCCATAACTTTACATTCTGTCGTTTTCAATTTCAAAAATTTCCTTTAGGCAAAAACTTGTTTATTCGTGAAATTTAACCATGAACACATATAGGAAGAAGGAGAATTTTATTGATAAACACCAGGTATGTACAGTAGAGATAAAAATAATATTAGGCACAGAGATGTGATAAGATATAAAGAATGGAAGGCAAGTGTAAAGGGGAAGGCTCATATATCCTCTAGGGATTTTCTAAGAGCAATGAGAAACTTGACCCATTTATCATGACTTCGTGTTCATCCTCTGATTTTACTTTTGAAGGCGTAATTTGACAATGACCCTAATACCTGTTTTGACCTCCTTTGACTTTGGCTTAAAGGATTTATGTTGCAGAGTCGAGTTTGTGATTCAATCTGAACCGTCCTTTTAGGTTTTCAGCTCATCTTGTTGTTCTAACTTTTGCCTAGGCCGCCTTTTCAGGTTTTCAACCTAGCTAGCTATTTTCTTCTTCTTTTTTTATGCAAAGTATTTCTTCACTGCATCGGCATTGACAGGCATTGGCAGGTCGTCTCCATCCATGTTGGTGAGTATGAGAGCTCCTCCGGAAAAAGCCTTCTTTATAACATATGGTCCTTCATAATCAGGTGTCCATTTCCCTCGGGCATCTTTTTGAATTGGCAAAATCTTCTTGAGGACCAAATCCCCTTCTTGGAACTGTCAGGGGCGCATTTTCTTTTCGTATGCCCACTTCATGTGTCTTTGATATAATTGACCTTGGCAAAGGGCGGTTAACCTCTTCCCGTCAATCAGATTCAATTGGTCATATTTGGCCTGGACCCATTCAGCTTCTTCCAGTTTGGCTTCCATGATCACCCTAAGGGATGGAATTTCCACTTCAAATGGTAGTACAGCTTCCATTCCGTAGACCAAAGAAAATGGGGTTGCCCCAGTTGAAGTTCACACCGAGGTTCGGTATCCGTGTAGTGCGAAAGGGAGCATTTCATGCCAGTCTTTGTAGGTTACTACCATTTTTTGCACTATCTTCTTGATATTTTTATTAGCTGCCTCAACTGCTCCATTCATCTTCGGACGGTACGGAAAGGAGTTGTGGTGAGAGATTTTAAAGTTCTCGTAAAGCTCCTTCATCATTTTGTTGTTTAAATTTATACCATTATCCGTAATGATTTGGTTTGGTAGGCCATACTGGCATATCAGCTCACGCTTGACGAATTTGACCACAACATTTTTTGTCACATTGGTGTATGAAGCTGCCTCCACCCACTTGGTGAAATAATCGATGGCAACTAGAATAAAACGATGACTGTTTGAGGCTTTTGGCTCAATGGGCCCAATTACATCCATACCCCACATTGAAAAGGGCCATGGTGCTGACAAGACATTTAAGGATGAAGGCGGTGAATGAATGTGATCAGCATAAATCTGACATTTATGACACTTCCGTACGTAAGCAAAACAATCTACTTCCATAGTCATCCAATAATACCCGGCTCTCAGGATTTTCCTTGACATAGCGTGCCCATTCGTATGAGTTCCAAAAGATCCTTCGTGTATATCTTTCATGATTTGGTTTGCCTCAACGGTATCAACACACCGGAGGAGAACAGAATCATAGTTCCTCTTGTATAGCACGTTACCACTCAATAGGTATCCCATAGCTAGCCTTCTCAAAGTTCGTTTGTCATTATCCGTGATGTCTTCAGGGTATTCTTGGCACTGGAGGTATCTTTTGATGTCATGATACCAAGGCTTGCCATCCAGTTCTCCTTCTATGACCTGGCAATGGGCAGGTTCTGGCCGTTTCTTTACTTCAATGAGAGGTACCTTGTAATCATTGCTGACTTCGAACATAGCGGCTAGGGTGGCTAAAGCATCTGCCATTTGGTTGTCCTCTCATGGAATATGATGGAAAGTGACTTCATCGAATCTTTTAATCATCTCCTTGATGTGAGCATGATAGGGAACTAGTTTACTGTCTCTAGTTTCCCACTCATCCTTTAGTTGATGGATAACCAAAGCAGAATCTCCATAAACTTCCAGTACTTTTATTCCCATATTTAAAGCTGCTTGAATACCTAGAGAACATGCTTCATATTCCGCAACATTGTTAGTGCAGTCAAAGCACAACCGAGCACAAATAGGGATGAATTTCTTATCAGGCGAGATCAGGATAACCCCAATTCCATGTCCTAGTGCATTGGACGCCCCATCGAATCTCATGATCCATCTGGTTTCCAGACCATCTTCTTCTTTGGAAAGGGCCAAGATATCCTCATCTGGGAAATCATGCCGCATTGGTTGGTAAGCCTCAATGGGTTGGTGTGCCAAGTAATCTGCTAGCGCACTCCCTTTAATTGCCTTTTGGGTGATATATGTTATGTTGTATTCTGTCAGTAACACTTGCCAATGGGCAATCCTTCCAGTCAAAGCAGGTTTTTCAAAGATATACTTGATGGGATCCATCTTAGACACCAGCCAAGTAGTATGATTAAGCATGTATTGCCGTAAGCGTCGGGCAGCCCAGGCCAATGCACAACATGTTCTTTCAAGAGATGAATACCTCATCTCGCATTCAGTAAATCTCTTTCTCAAGTAGTAGATGGCGCATTCCTTCCTCCCAGTCTCATCATGTTGACCTAATACGCACCCCACGGATTCATTCAGCACGGTCAGGTATAGGATTAGTGGTCTCCCATGAACAGGTGGCACCAAGACTGGTGGCTCTAATAAGTACTACTTTATTTTTTCAAATGCAATCTGGCAATCTTCATTCCACTGCCCAGGCTGGTTTTTGCGAAGCAATTTGAAAATTGGCTCACAGGTTGCTGTCATTTGGGAAATGAATCGGGCGATGTAATTCAATCTTCACAAGAACCCTCAGACTTCTTTGTTAGTATGAGGAGGAGCCATTTCCAAAATTGCCTTGACTTTGTCAGGATCAACTTCTATCCCTCTCTCATTCACAATGAATCCTAATAATTTGCCAGATCTTGCGCCAAAAGTGCACTTGGCGGGATTCAATCTAAGCTTGAATTTCCTCAACCTTTCGAAAAGTTTTCTCAGGTCAGTTATGTGCTCTTCCTCAGATCTGGATTTGGCAATTATGTCATCTACATAGACTTCTATTTCCTTGTGCATCATGTCATGGAAGAGAGTCACCATTGCCCTTTGATAAGTGGCTCCTGCATTCTTCAATCCGAAGGACATTACTTTATAACAAAAGGTGCCCCACAGAGTGATGAACGTGGTCTTTTCCATATCTTCCGGTGCCATCTTGATCTGGTTATATCCTGAAAATCCATCCATAAATGAGAAGATGGAATGCTAGGCTGTGTTATCAACCAGTACGTCAATCTGAGGTAAAGGAAAATCATCCTTAGGACTCGCCCGATTCATGTCTCGGTAGTCTACACATATCCTTACTTTCCCATCTTTCTTTGGAATGGGAACTATGTTGGCTACCCATTGCGGATACTTAGCTACGGCTAAGAAACCAGCATCGAATTGTTTCTTGACTTCTTCTTTGATCTTAAGAAGCATTTCTGGTTTCATTCGTCATAACTTTTGCTTGATCGGCGGACATTCCGACTTTAAAGGCAACTTGTGTTCCACAACATTATTATCCAAACCTGGCATATCTTGATATGACCATGCAAAAATATCTTGAAATTCCCAGAGCAGTTTAATCACTTCACTCTGCCGTTGTTTGCTCAAGAGGGTGCCTATCTTGACTTCTTTATTTTTCCCTTCATCTCCTAGGTTAATGGTCTCAATCTTTTCCTGATGAGGCTGAATTTCCTTATCTTCCTGTTCCATTAATCTTGTCAATTCGGGCGAAGGTTCAAAGTCTTCCTCACTCTCTTCATAGGCGTAATCATTCGGATTATCAGAGTCATGAAACAGAACCGAGTTCTCATTACTTTCAGAAGAATCGCTTTCAGATCTTGATAAGTCTTGAAAAGACTTAATTATTATGCCTTTTATTTGACTTAACTAATTGTTTAGTGATTAGTTTGGCCTTATTATTTAATAAATTGTTAATAATTCATATTTTATTTAATTATTTCAAAAGTGCTTAATTTATGTAAGAAACTAATTAAAAACATTAATTAGTTAAGAAATTGAGTTTATTTATAATTTCACTAAGCAGCCAGCGTACAAATGCTAGACAGTTATGTGTTTATTAGTGCAGGAACAGGGTGCTTTCAAGCTAAGTAGGAAAATCCAAGTGAAATTCTAGAAAGCTGAGTAAGATTTCACAAATCCGAGTGAAACTCCAAAAGGCCGACAGGGAAATGCTTCAAGACACCGACTGGAAAAGGGAATAGAATACTGCATGAAGAACCCGAGCGTCAACTTTAGAATGCTGATTGAATAATCCACTCGCTCAAGCGAGAGTCAAATTCGTTCAAGGGAGCAAGCTCACGCTCAAGCGTGACTCCAAAACATCACCCCTCGCCCAAGCTTTTCCATCACGCTTAAGCTAAGAAAGTGATACTGCAGTGCATACTTCGAGCTCGCTCAAGCGAGAGTCCTTCACGCTCAAGCGTGAAGGCAAGTTATTTAAACACCGACTGTTCCCTCCAAAGAGACAGTCGGCACCAGTGCTATTCCTACTGCCGGAACCAGTGCTGTTCCTACTGCCCTCTCTCTTATTTTTGTACCTTTGTAATTTAAGTGCAGAGCTGTTATTAGTTAATGCTGAACTGTAATTAGCTAATGCTGAACTGTAATTTGTTAAGAGCTGAGTTGTAATTAGTTAGTTAGTTTAATTATTAACTTAGCTTTCTTAGTGATTAATTAAGTTAGTTAGTTAGGTAGATGCCTATATATATACTTCTACATACTCTGTAAAAAAGAGAGAAAACAGAGCATACATTAACACGGTTCATTGTTCCATTTTTCCATCTTCCTACTTTCTTTCTCTCTCTAAATCCTCTCATCCATGTCTTTCCAACTTCCTTCGATAGAACCAATGTCGATGGAGTTCTAAATCCCTAAGGTTGGGATTGCGAAGGTTAGCAATGGAATCTTGAAGCTGTGAGTGAGGAAATCAACTTCTATATCCTGAGGCGAACAAGCTGAGGAGTGGATCTGTTTTGCTGGATTGACAAATCCAGATCTGATGAAGAACTTCGCCAGTTAGGAATCATGGTTGAAGCTTAGGTAACTTCCAGCTTTCTAACTAGTTCAGGCCTAATCAATTTAGGTGAATAATTAGAGTTCAACCTCCAATTTCGCATTAGATTCTTAGGCTAATTGAGCACTTAAGGAATTAAGGTCCAATGCTTAAGGATTAGTGTTTTTCACCTAAGGAATTAGGGAATAACCACAAGCGGATTGTCCTCTGGATTATAAAGTTTGATTATACTTTAATTGCATGTTTCTTGATGAATTTGTAAACCGAAGCAATCCTGACCTATTTTCTATTAATCATCTTTCACATTTCATCTTAACACTCTTTCTAGAAATACAAAAACAACTAGAAAACATTAAAACTACAAAAACCAAATGAACTTTCTGTGCCTTGTGTTGGTTCAGCTTGTATCTGTCCAAGATTGAGGTATTTACCATAATCCCTGTGGGACGATCAAATATAATACAATTTTAACGATTGGTGTGCTTGCCAAAGAATAAATCCTCTGAGAATTACACATCAAGTTAATGACTTAGAGATTTAGCATCAAGTTAATGGCGCCGTTGTCGGGGATTTTTGAGTAATATCAACAATCCTTGGACCGGTACTAGACTGAACCATTTTCTTTTGTTTGCATTTAGTACGTAGTTTGATTTTTGTTTTTAGTAGTAGTAGTTGTTTGTTTTCGGTAGCTGTAGTCGTAGCTGTGAATTGTTCTTTGGTTTAACGATTGTTGTATGCAGTCAAGGAACAGAGGAGAGCCTTTCTTCTTTGATCCCGATATCGATTTGTTAGAACGTAAACTGAGAAAAGAGAAAAAGCAAAAAGAACAAAAAGAAATGGAACAGAGGAGAGTTACACTAGGTGACTACTCCCGGCCGACTGAAGAAGGATCGCAATCTAGCATCCTTAGGCCACCGATTGCAGCTAATAATTTTGAACTTAAACCAGCTTTACTGCAATTGGTAAGGAATGAACAGTTTGGAGGAAGTGAGGTTGAGGATCCAAATTTTCATCTAGCAACCTTCCTCCAAATTTGTGATACAGTAAAAATGAATGGAGTCCCTGAAGAGGCAATTCGACTGAGATTGTTTTTGTTTTCTCTAAGGGACCGAGCTAAAGCCTGGTTGCAGAGTCAACCGAGAGGCAGTATTTCCACTTGGGAGGACTTGCAAAGAAAATTTTTGATTAAGTACTTTCCTCCTTCTAAATATGCGAAGTTGCATAATGAAATCACGTGTTTCCAATAAAGAGAAGGTGAATCCTTAATGGAAGCATGGGATAGGTATAAAGAGAGTTTGAGGAGATGTCCTCATCATCAAATCTCTGATGTGTAATAGGTCACTATTTTTTAAAATGGTGTCAGGCCAGCTACCAAGGTCCTGATTGATGCCTCAGCTAGAGGCTCATTAACAACTAAAACTGTAGAAGAAGCCATAGAGCTGATTGACGTTATGGCTTCTAATGAATGTCTGATTAGTGAGAGGAGCCAAGTCCCTAAGAGAGGGATATTAGAACTAGAAGCACAAGATGCTTATTTGGCTCAGAGTAAGCTGATGACTCAGGCTTTGGAGAAACTAAGCATACAGATTTCAGAACTCCAAAAGCCAAGTCAAGTTTCTATGATAAGTTGTGACTTTTATGGTGGAGACCATGAAAATGGAGTGTATGATCTAAATGTGCCTTCCGAGCAAGTGAACTATATGGGGCAGCAACAATATCAAAGGAATTATCCTTCTAATTCCTTTAATCCTAATTACAGGAATCACCCTAATTTTTCCTGGCAGAAAGGTCCACATTTGAATCAGAACATCCCACAAAATCAACCCATAAATAGACCACAACAACCTTCTCACCCTCCTGTTAAAGAAAAGTCAGAACTTGAGAATGTACTTTCTCAGTTCATCCAGGCCACTCAGGCCAGTTTTAAAAATCAGGAAGCGTCCATAAGAAATCTAGAAAATCAAGTCAGACAGCTTTCTAAGCAATTAGCTGAGAGGCAAGCAGGCAATTTTCCTGGAGATACCAAGGTAAATCCAAGGGAACATTGCAAAGCTATAACCACTAGGAGTTGAAAAATTCTTTCTCTACCTCCGAGTCAGGAAATAAGCTCAGAAAAAGATAAAGATAAAGAAATAGTGCAAGAAACTGAGCAGGTTAATAATGAAGCTAAAAATGAAAATGAAACAGAAAAGGAAAAAGAAAATAAAGTCCACCAAAAGAAAAAGAAAAAGGTTGATCTGATTCTGGAGGAAGCTTCTAAGCTGACTCCTGAAAAACTGAGGAATGCTCCATTTTCACACAGGTTTAAAAAGCAAATAGAAGAGCAAAAGTTTGCTAGGTTCTTAGATGTATTTAAGAAACTTCACATAAATATCCCTTTTGCCGAGGCATTGCAAGAGATGCCTTCTTATGCAAAATTTTTGAAAGAGCTGTTATCTAAGAAGAGGAAGCTTAAGGGGGATGAAATGATTGCTCTCACTCAAGAGTGCAGTGCAATCATCCAAAAGAAACTTCCTCAAAAGTTAGAAGATCCTGGATCTTTTACAATACCATGTGCAATTGGGGATATTCATGTAGGAAGTTCTCTTTGTGACCTAGGAGCTAGTATAAATCTGATGCCTTTATCTTTGATGAAAAAATTGGGAATTAATGACCTGCAACCGACTCGCATGTCTTTGTAGTTGGCTGATAGGTCCATTAAATATCCCCAGGGGATGCTGGAAGACTTGTTAGTTAAGGTAGACAAATTTATCTTCCCAGCAGATTTTATAGTGTTGGATATGGAGGCTGATCGAGAAATTCCTTTGATCTTAGGCAGACCCTTTCTAGCTACAGGTAGAGCATTGAGTGATGTAGAAAAGGGTGAACTCATGCTGAGAGTTCAGGAGGAGCAAGTAACTTTTAATGTCTTTAATTCCATGAAACATCCGGCTGAAAAGATGGATTGCTTAATGATTGAAGAAATTAAAAGTTACAAGACTCCAATGCTTTTAAAAACTGAAGAAGAGGTCTTACGAACCTTTTTGGAGGATAACTTTGACTCCGAGACTGAGGAGTTAAATGACTCTTACTCAGAAATGCTGAACCTGCTGGAAGTATTGGAAGTAGGTGATTTTGAAAAAGAAAAGAAAAATGACTTGAAAATTACTGAAGTTGAGAAAGGAAAGGAAGTTTCTAAAGAAAAATATGATTTAAAAATATGATTTAAAAATATGATTTGAAATATGTTTTCCTGAGAGAGGACGAAACACATCCTATCATTATTAATGCTGACTTAAAAGAAGAGGATGTTGATAAATTAATAGGGGTTTTAAAGACATATGAATCTGTGATTGGCTGGAACATTTCTGATCTGAAGGGAATCAGTCCATCATTTTGTATGCATAAAATTCTGATAGAGGATGACTATTCCCCTGTAGTTTAGCCATAACGCAGATTGAACCCCATAATGAAAGAGGCTGTCAGGAAAGAGGTGGTCAAGCTTCTTGATGCAGGAATCATCTATCCTATCTCGAACAGCGCTTGGATCAGTCCGGTCTAAGTGGTGCCCAAGAAAGGAGGGATGACAACTGTTAAAAATGAAAAAGGTGAAGTCATAGCTACCAGACCGACCACAGGTTAGAGAATGTGTATAGACTATAGAAGGCTGAATGACTTTACTAGGAAAGACCACTTTCCCTTACCGTTTGTTGACCAGATGCTTGAGAGACTGTCGGGTCATGAATACTACTGCTTCCTTGATGGTTACTCGGGTTATAACCAAATTGTGGTTGACCCAAAAGATCAAGAGAAGACAACATTCACCTGTCCATATAGAATCTTTGCCTATAGGCGCATGCCATTTGGTTTGTGCAACGCTTCAGCAACCTTTCAAAGGTGTATGCTGGCAATCTTTGGGGACATGGTGGAGAAATTCATTGAAGTATTTATGGTCAACTTCTCAGTGTTTGGTAGTAGTTTTGATACATGCCTCAGTAACCTATCTAAGGTGCTGGTGAGATGCCAGGAGGCTAACCTTGTCCTTAACTGGGAAAAGTGTCATTTCATGGTTAAGGGAGGGATAGTCCTTGGCCACAAAATCTCTGCTGAGGGCATTCAAGTGGATAGAGCCAAGATCAAAATCATTGAAAAACTTCCTCCTCCGATCAATGTGAAAGGAGTGAGGAGTTTTCTAGGATGTGCTGGCTTCTACAGAAGATTTATAAAAGATTTTTCAAAAATAGCTAAGCCTTTGACTGACTTGCTTGTAAAAGATCATGTCTTTGTGTTTGATGAAAACTGTGTCAAGGCTTTTGAAAATTTGAAACAAAGTTTGACTTCAGCTCCGATCCTTGCAGCACCCGATTGGTCTTTACCATTTGAATTAATGTGTGATGCAAGTGACTTTGCAGTTGGAGCTGTGCTGGGTCAGAAAAAAGGAAAATTAACTCATGTAATTTATTATGCTAGTAAAGTGTTGAACGAGAATCAAATACATTACACCACTACTGAAAAAGAAATGCTTGCTGTGGTGTATGCATTTGATAAATTTCATGCTTACTTGATTGGTGCTAAGGTCATTGTATATACAGATCACTCGGCAATCAAGTACTTACTAGCTAAGAAAGAATCTAAGCCGAGACTGATCAGGTGGGTTCTTTTACTCTAGGAGTTTGACTTAGAAATAAGAGACAAAAAGGGAGTAGAAAACTCAGTTGCCGATCAATTGTCTCGTCTAGAAGGTGAATCAAATTCTGTTTTAATAAAAGAGGAATTTCCAGATGAGAGGTTGATGGCAATTATCACCGGGCCATGGTATACTGATATGGCAAACTTTAGAAGTGCCTCGGTGGTACCTGACGGCTGGACATCCCAAATGAAGAAAAAATTCTTTCATGATAGTAAAACCTTTCTTTAGGATGATCTATTTCTGTATAAAATAGGAGTAGATGGAGTGATCAGGTGATGTGTGCCTGAATCCGAGCAGGAAAGGCTCTTATGGCATTGCCATGACTCCTATTATGGAGGACACCATGGTGCCTCCCGAACTGCAGCAAAAGTTCTTCAGAGTGGCTTTTACTGGCCGATTATTTTTCAGGATGCTAAAGTGTATGTGCAAAGGTGTGATAAATGTCAAAGGAGCGGAGGTCTCTCTGTTAAAGCTGGCATGCCTTTGACAAACATTTTAGTTGTGGAATTATTTGATGTTTGGGGTATCGACTTTATGGGACCATTTCCAAAGTCGTTCTCCAATGAATATATCCTTGTTGCTGTAGATTATGTCTCCAAGTGGGTGGAGGCAATCCCGAACAGAACCAATGATGCACATGTGGTGCTTAGGTTCATAAAGAAAAACATTTTCTCTAGGTTTGGTGTTCCGAGAGTCCTTATTAGTGATGGGGGGTCACATTTTTGTAATAAAATAATGGAAAAAGCCCTGCGGCACTATAAGGTTTTGCATAAGATATCTACTCCATACCATCCATAAACTTGTGGACAAGTTGAGCTTTCAAATAGAGAAATTAAGAGAATTTTAGAGAAAGTGGTCGGGAAGTCTAGAAAAGATTGGTCGGTAAAACTGGATGATGCATTGTGGGCCTATAGGACAGCCTTTAAAACTCCGATTGGCATGTCCCCTTATCAGTTAGTCTAGGGTAAGGCTTGTCATCTCCCTGTGGAGTTAGAACATAAAGCATGGTGGGCCACAAAGCTATTAAACATGGATTTTGACCAATCTCAAGAGGAAAGAGTCCTTAAACTCCATGAACTTGAGGAGTTCCGACTCAATGCTTATCAAAGTGCCTCTATTTATAAAGAGAAAACAAAGAGGTGGCACGATAAGTGGATAAATAAGAAGGAGTTTCAAAAGGGTGATAAGGTCTTGTTATTCAATTCCCGACTGAGACTCTTTTCCTGGAAAGCTTAGATCTAAGTGGTCAGGACCTTTTATTGTAAATGAGGTTTTTCCTCATAGTGTAGTTGAGCTGAAAGACCCGACCACCGATCGGATTTTTAAGGTTAATGGCCAAAGACTCAAACTCTACTTTGGAGGAGAGTTTGATAGGCAGAAAACCTCCTTGCTGTTGCAGGCATCTTCCTAGATGCCGAAAGGTCAAGCTAGTGACCTTAAAGAAGCGCTCTAGGGAGGCAGCCCTACGTTCCAAGTGTTCCATTTTGTGTTTTGTGTCGGAATTAATAAAAAGAAAACTAAAGAGTTTGTGAATAAAGTTTGAATAAAATTTGTGAAGTTTTAAAGAAGGAAGTCCGATCCTGATTCTTCCATTCCGCTCAGGCGAAGCACTTGTAGCTTAGGCGAGAAGCTTCTGCTGTTGTTTCGCGCTTAAGCAAAAGTTTACTGAGCTTGAGTGAGAGTGGTACACTCGGATCACTGTTACTCATTCTTAACCCCTTTCCCGACTTCTTCACTCGTCATTCTTCAATAAATTCCAAATGTTGATATAAATAAAAAGGGAGACTTTAATAAATGATTTCTAATCATTGATTTAATAAACGGGTCAGATGATGAAGGGTGACTTATTTCAGTCAGCCTTTTATCACTCAGATTCCTCACTTATCACAATCAGCTTTGTATCACTTAGTCTCTTATTCACTCAGTATATTTTCTTGTCAGTCTTGTGTTCACTCGGTCTTCCGTCTTTTCTCTCTCTTCCACTCGCTTTCCAGTTACTCGGCCATTTGTTCGCTTGTTTTCCTCACCACCCCCTTCCCCGACCTATCCCACTCAGTATTTCTTTTTCACTCGTTATTTCATGAATGCTTCGTCTATGTTTTTCTCAATCCGTCATCCACTCAGTATTTTCATTCACTCAGCTCCCCCTGTAGTTGTTCTTTTATCCACTCAGTTCTTCTTCTTCTTGTTCTGTTTCTCACTCATTTATTTTTCACTCGTTTTCATCCACTCGGTGTTCCATCCACTACATATACCATTCACTCGGCTCTCTCTCTCTGCAGTCATGCACTCACTTTCACTTTCACTCCATTCGTTCGTTTTTCATTCACGATTGTCACACTCGTCTTTCAGTCGCTCAGTTTCCTGCCATTTAGTATTTCATTCACTCATTTTTCATTCGATGTTTTTCATTCGTTTGTCCATTTGTTGTTTCCATCACTTGGTCTTTCATTGTTCAGTCTCTCTTACGATTCTGTCATTCTTCCATTCCCCGCCCGATCCTTTTATCGATTTTGTCCACTCGGTATCTCGTTCATTCGTTTTCTCCTGTAGTCTCCTTTTCATTTACTTAGTTTCTCGCTAGAGCACTTGTCCTTCTTCCATTTGTTCTTCCACTCGCTTGTGCATTTACTCACCTTGCTTGTTCATCCGATCGGTATATCTTTCACTCGTCTAATTCACTCGGAATCGTGGTCATTCGTTCGTTCATTCGTTCTTTTTCATACTGTCACTTGTTTTTCTTGTATCCACTCGGTATCGCTTCCCAGTCTCACTCGGTCTTCCATCTATTCAGTATGTGAGCCAAGCGAGAGTGCCTATTGAAATATCAAAATAATAATAATAATAATAATAATAATAATAATAATAATAATAATAATAATAATAATAAAAGTAATAAATGAAGATGGAGCGTACTTACGTGTTTCTCGGGTAGTGACTTCAACACTATAAATACCCCCTTCAGTGTACAAACCCTAATTCTTACGCTGAAATTTGGGTTCTTGAGGACAAAAAGGCACAGCTATAACTCCTGAGAAAGGTACCATCTTTTCTTTTAACTCTTTCAATTTTTAGTTAAATAATTCGTATTGTACTATTTCATTGTAGAAATTTCTTCCATTGTTCATAGCCATTTATCTTACATTTTTCGGTTGCTGTGATTTTTGGTTTTTGTTACTTGTATTCAGTAAGGTTGTTTATTACCATCATTTTACAATCATTCACTATGAAAAGGAGATCTCAAAGACTTCTATAGAAATTGGCACAGAACTCTGCAGAGGGAAATGAGACAAAAAGAAAAAAGAGGAAAAGAAAAAGAAGTGGTGACGGTTGAAATTCCTGATTCTCCATCTCATGAATCAAGCCCAAGTCCAGCTGCGAGGACAGAATCTCCGGTGAACAGACATTATGATGGGCTTAGGTTTCGAGATGCAAAGGCTGCCCAAGAATATGAAAAGAAATTCAAAACCAGGGGAGTCATAAGGGATAGAGCTCTTGTCCTTGAAGGAGACAAATATGCTGATGATGTTGTCCAAGCTGCCATGATTCAAAGAGGCTGGCAGTTTTTCAACGAAAATTTGGGCCATGGATACCAGGAACTCACCCGAGAGTTCTATGCTAACCTTAGAACTTACTCAAGAGAAGACGACTTTCCATTTTCTTCATTCCTGAGAGGAGTTACCATTCCTTTAACTGGTGACATCCTGAACAAGCTTTTGAAAGTAACAATTCTAGAGGAGGAAGGATGCCAGTACACGTGGAAAGCTGATATTTTTCATCGGGTAGAGAATGCAAGTTTAAGGAAAGATATATTAGAAGAATGCTGTCAACAAGGTGCTGCTTATCTGACAAAGGCTGATGGTCGACCAAAGAGTGTTAAGAAAAATTCTCTAAACCATCTTCCACTGTTGTGGTGCCATTATATCCTCTCATCTCTACAACCAGTGATGCATATAACAGAAATCACCATTAAAAGGTTGGTATTGATTTTCTGCCTGATGAAGGGTTGGCATGTGAATCTCGGTGAGCTGATCTTAGAAGAAATGATGAAAAACCTGGACAAGAATCTTCAACTGCCATACTGCTTGGTTATCACCTTGCTAGCTCAAAGGTATCAGGCTAAGGTCAACTATGCTGAGTTGACAAAGGTCAAGCCTGAAAGAGTGATGGATAAGCAGTGGGTGATAAGCCATGTTGATAATTTTGTGCCCAAAGAGCCCAAGTGTCCCAGGCAATTAGCAGGAGCCGGTTCTTCTTCTTCTGACATTTCTATGGTGTTGCAGGAATTGCAGGTCATGAAGAAGATGCAACTTGGAATCTATGATCGGGTCTTGAACCGTGATCTCATGCTCAGGAAGATTGCCACCAGATTGAGGGTAGAGCACACAGCAGAATTGGGAACGCCACCTGACAGAGATGCATGGTTGGTCTCCATTGGATTCACTATTCCCTCTGAAGATGTACCCCTGACAGCTGACTTCCCACCATCTCCAGAGCAAAATGAAGAGAATGAGGATCAGGATGATTGATTTGTTACTCCGTATTTTTGTTATGCTGTTTTTATGTAATGACTTGACTTTATTTTAATAGTTTTCTGAACAATGAATATTTTCTTGTGGTTGTGATGAATTTTTTGTCTTTATTTATTTGTTGTTATTTATTTATTTTCTATTATTATGGTTGTATCAGTCAATCCGTGCATGCCAGTCCGAGTAATTGCTTTCCAGGCACTGCAGTCAGGTAAAAGGGAAGTCTTCTATTACTCCGACTCCTTAATTGCTAAAATATGCTAATTGTGTTTAATTTCAAATCCATCTTAATAATTTAAAGTTTGCTGATTCTTAGGCTTTAGTCGGATAAATTAATTGATTGGCTTTGCTTGATTCATGATCTCTGCCCATAACTATTTTTCATCATTAATTAATTATCTAGTCGGCATGCTAGTGAGCAATCTGACTTATAATCTTGCATTAAGTTTGGGGATATGACTGACTGATTGCATGTTATATTCTTAGCTCTTGAGCCTGTATTATTCTTTTCCGAGTGAGCCTGTATGCTAGTTAGTGAGACAGAATTTGCTTCAGTGCTTGCTAATTGATTGTATGCTAGCCAATCGGAAATGATGAAGGCCTTCTTTGTTAAATTAGCCAGAGCCAAAAATTAGCCTTCCTAATATTTTTAATTATCCTTTGACCCAATAATTATGTTTGAGCCTGAGACCCTTTTATTCTGTTTATTCACCTAATGTTACAAGCCTAAATATCCAAGAAAAATCGACTGTTTTACCCCTGGATGTTCCACTGATGCATTGCTCAGTCTTATTTATTGCTAGGGACTAGCAAGTTCTAAGTTTGGGGATGAAGAGTGTACCTAACTGCAATTAAGGACACACTTCGACCTGAGTTATAGATGAATAACTAGAGAAATGAAGGGAGAAATAGAAAAGCCGAGAAGAAAAATGAAAAAAAATCAGCAAGGAAGAAAGGTGCAAAGCACCACAAGAAAAATTTTGTGATCGGAAAAAGATGGAAGGAAAGAAAGAAAAGAAAAAGTCCAAAGGACTGAAAGAAAAAGAAGGTGCAAAGCACCGCAAGTTATTATCATTCACTAGGAAAATAATGAACCTTGCTAAGTAGAGGCAATTAAGTTAGAATTGAGGCAAGGCATCAGTGGATACATCTTGTAACCCGTCTCTGACTCGGAAAACAATAATAGAGCCTGTAGCCCAGCCCCATTATAAGCTTAAAAAGTCCTTACTGATCCGATTGTGCTGACATATTTCATGATGTTTAGAACTGTTGCAAACCGATGTTTATCTAACAAGTATGCAGGTGATGAGTGCATTCTATTTACCCTATACACTGAGAGAAGAGTGAAACACTGACCCAGTGAGGAAGCATCAATAGCTTGTTTCCCAAAGGAGGTGTAAGTTATTATATTTTCAGAAATTGCGAAAAGAAAGCATGGTCGGTATTCAATAATTATAGTATGAATTAAGTTAAGGAAAGGTTGATTGTATTGAATAACAACTTGTTAGTTAATTAATCTGAGTATTTGCTTGAGGACAAGCAAGTTTTAAGTTTGGGGATGTGATAAGTCTTGAAAAGACTTAATTATTATGCCTTTTATTTGACTTAACTAATTGTTTAGTGATTAGTTTGGCCTTATTATTTAATAAATTGTTAATAATTCATATTTTATTTAATTATTTCAAAATTGCTTAATTTATGTAAAAAACTGATTAAAAACATTAATTAGTTAAGAAATTGAGTTTATTTATAATTTTACTAAGCAGCCAGCGTACAAATGCTAGGCAGTTATGTGTTTATTGGTGCAGGAACAGGGTGCGTTCAAGCTAAGTAGGAAAATCTGAGTGAAATTCCAGAAAGCTGAGTGAGATTTCACAAATTCGAGTGAAACTCCAAAAGGCCGACTGGGAAATGCTTCAAGATACTGACTGGAAAAGGGAATAGAATACTGCATGAAGAACCCGAGCTTCAACTTCAGAATGCTGATTGAATAATCCACTCGCTCAAGCGAGAGTCAAATTCGTTCAAGCGAGCAAGCTCACGCTCAAGCGTGACTCCAAAACATCACCCCTCGCCCAAGCTTTTCCATCACGCTTAAGCTAAGAAAGTGATACTGCAGTGCATACTTCGAGCTCGCTCAAGCGAGAGTCCTTCGCGCTCAAGCGTGAAGGCAAGTTCTTTAAACACCGACTGTTCCCTCCAAAGAGACATTTGGCACTAGTGCTATTCCTACTGCCGGCACCAGTGCTGTTCCTACTGCCCTCTCTCTTATTTTTGTACCTTTGTAATTTAAGTGCAGAGCTGTTATTAGTTAATGCTGAACTGTAATTAGCTAATGCTGAACTGTAATTTGTTAAGAGCTGAGTTGTAATTTGTTAGTTAGTTTAATTATTAACTTAGCTTTCTTAGTGATTAGTTAAGTTAGTTAGTTACGTAGATGCCTATATATATACTTGTACATACTCTATAAAAAAGAGAGAAAATAGAGCATACATTAACACGGTTTATTGTTCCATTTTTCCATCTTCCTACTTTCTTTCTCTCTCTAAATCCTCTCATCCATGTATTTCCAACTTCCTTTGATAGAACCAATGTCGATGGAGTTCTAAATCCCTAAGGTTGGGATTGCGAAGGTTAGTAATGGAATCTTGAAGCTGTGAGTGAGGAAATCAACTTCTATATCCTAAGGCGAACAAGCTGAGGAGTGGATCTGTTTTACTGGATTGACAAATCCAGATCTGATGAAGAACTTCACCAGTGAGGAATCATGGTTGAAGCTTAGGTAACTTCCAGCTTTCTAACTAGTTCAGGCCTAATCAATTTAGGTGAATAGTTAGAGTTCAACCTCCAATTTCGCATTAGATTCTTAGGTTAATTGAGCACTTAAGGAATTAAGGTCCAATGCTTAAGGATTAGTGTTTTTCACCTAAGGAATTAGGGAATAACCACAAGCGGATTGTCCTCTAGATTATGAAGTTTGATTATACTTTAATTGCATGTTTCTTGATGAATTTGTAAACCGAAGCAATCCTGACCTATTTTCTATTAATCACCTTTCATATTCCATCTTAACACTATTTTTGGAAATACAAAAACAACTAGAAAACATTAAAACTACAAAAACCGAATGAACTTTCTGTGCCTTGTGTTGGTTCAGCTTGTATCTGTCTAAGATTGAGGTATTTACCACAATCCCTGTGGGACGATCAAATATAATACAATTTTAACGATTGGTGCGCTTGCCAAAGAATAAATCCTCTGACAATTACACATCAAGTTAATGACTCAGAGATTTAGCATCAAGTTAATGGCGCCGTTGCCGGGGATTATTAGAGTCATGAAACAGAACCGAGTTCTCATTACTTTCAGAAGAATCGCTTTCAGATGTGCATTTGGGTTATATTTGTTGGTGTATGCACTATGAGCTTTTATGCTTTTTCATTTGTATCATTTTTCTACTTATCAATAGAATAAATATTTCAGTTTAAAATTGTTTTAAAACATATTTATCCTTGGAGTAATAGGTCATATAAAAATTATTCCTAAAATGTCCCTAGTCAAGTATTTACATGGGGACATGTAAATACACTGAGACTAGTGTGTGAGTGTACTGATGACCTGATCTCATAGATCATAGATATAGATGATATCAAGTCTTCACACAGGTACACATTAAGAGTAATGATGTACTGGACAGACCCACCATGAGAACGTTCCATGGATCGTTACATGATTGTCATAAACGATTCTCAATGTGATAATGGTATATGTAGTCCTTCGACCTGAAGTCACTACGATTCCTACATGAGGAGTTTATTGTTTTAATACAATTAAATGTCTTCTGTAACAAGAGGACTATAAAGGTTGTGATTAGGCAATGAACAAATTATGCAGAGGGATATGAGTGATGTAGATGGGATTTGTCTCTCCTATGTGACAGGAGTGATATCCATAGGCCACTTGATGGAGTAAGACTAAGAAAACGCATGGCCATGCTAGAAAGAATAAATATTAGATATTTATTCGGATCTAGTCTACTCCGGTATCAAGTAAAATAAATTGGGCCGTACAAGGATGACGCGACCATGCCTTGGGCCCAATTAGGATATCCTGACAAAAGGAATAAACATATTAAATAATTATCACTTATAGGTTATGTTGATAATATTCAGACATAATGATGCATTGCTAGATGTCGCTCTTATTTTATATTAATAATAAAATAGTTTATTATTAATATGACCGGGTATTTTACCTATAGGGTCACACACATAGAGTAAGCCCATCAGAAAATGTTGTCTTATTTTAGTTGGACTAAAATAAAGCTATTGGGCCTAACTCATTTGGAATGAGTAAGGAGCCCACTTTTAGAAAGAACAAATTAGGTCAAACCTAAGCCTATAAATAGAGCATAAGATGCTCATAGGCCGTTCACTCAAGTGAGACACAAATTCACAAAATTTACAAGAGCTACACGCCGTCAAACTAGCAGTTGGCAAGTGTTGCGATTCTGGTGGGAGTACTCGTGTGGACTCCTAAAGGACGAGGCTACGACTGCTTCGGAGTTCTTCAAGAGGTAATCCAAAATGAATTTCGAAATTGTTTTGTGCTTTGAAACACGGAACCTTGTAAATCCTATGGAATCCCTTTTATTTTTCCGCTGCTCATAAGAGGGATTTACTAACAGTGGTATCAGAGCCTAGGTTGCAAAACTGTGTTTTGGGCATTTGTTTATATTTTATGATGATATGTTTTCGTTTGCAAGAGCTTTGGAAAATATGATTTGCGAAATCGTTTCGTTGTTTAAAGCTTTGCAATTTTGTTTTGCGAAAATGTTTTGTGAAACTAGGATTCGAAAATGAACATGCATGATTATGTTGCTATTTTGAGTTATCGCATATGATGCATATTATTACAATAATTAATCATGTATATGGTATGACCTCTGTTTTGGCATGATACATATAATTTTGAGTTATTCTTTATAAATTGTATATGATGCATGTTATAGAGTTTCTCAATTTTAGTATGTATGTTGTTGCCGTTTAAATTTGTATGATGTATGAGTTTATGCAATTTTTTATATTTGATATGTGTTTTACTCATATGATAGTCATCGTACAAACTTTGAATCAATTGAGTTGATCTTCGAACATGAATGGTTCATGTTATGGGGCGTTAAGTGATAAGGTTTAAGTGTTAAACCATGGTCGTTCCTTAATCTAGGGTTCAAGAGTTGAAACCTAGACGGCCGTCATGGAAAGGCATTGCATGTTGGCATTAGCGCAAATTGAATTCTAGGTTTTGAAACCCTAGACGGCGCTGCCTCCATGTGCCTTGACGGCTGTGTTGTGAAGTGCTCGCAATAAGGAATTAGGGTTTCAAAATGGTTGAAACCCTAGCCGAAATTTTAGAGCTGTTAATGGTCAAGGGACGTTCTGGCTAGGAAAGACTTGGTACTTAAGCGGTCACACCGGACCCACCTCTCTTTCCTGGGAACCAACCTGACTACAGTACTATTTTTTCCTGGGACCCACCCCCGTACATTCTCTGCGTAGCGCCTTATTGCCGACCCCACGTGTTTAATTGCCCGTTTTAAAATTAATTACTCTTTTAATGCTTTTAAATGGGTTATAATCAATTAATTAACACGTTGCGTGGTGAATGGTTATGGTCTTAGTTATTTTATTTAAATACAGCTTGCGTGTTGTGCCTCTCTCTATTCTGTTGTATTTCTCTTCTCAACCCTTCACTCGTATGTAAAGCGAGTTTCTATTTAATCATGTAATCTTGATCAGGCCAACAAAGTAGAGACTTAGAAGAAAACCAAGGAGTGGTGACTCTAAGAGGATGATGGATTCAAGAAGTAGGACTTCATGAAGCCATGGCAATATAGTTCCTCTAGGTTTATTTATTTATTTATTTTTCTTCTAGGAAGACCATAACCATCTCACAATTTTGTTTGCATGCTTTGGGGATAATTTTATTACGTTAAAGCGTTTAACAAAGACGGTAATTTTAATATAAAGTAAAATCCCTCAAAATAATATTAAGTTATAAACGCCTTCCAATAAGTACACTCGTCAACACTAATGTCAATAAATACTGGGTCTGCCAAAGCAGGGCACTATTATTTATATTAGTAAGACACGATGGGATAATGGTAATATCCAAACTGTTTTATTGGGCTTTAACTTAACTAAGTTTTCAATTGGATTGAATATAACTTAGAGGCGTAAACATTGGGCTAAATATTCATAAGATGAATAATTAGTAATGGTTACTTAACCCAATGACTAAGAGTTGTATAAAGATACAATTGGAAAAGTTTCCTACCTAAATAACCAAGTATTAGGTGATCAGCCAATGCTGACTTAACGCTTGGCAAAATATGGATCTTAGCCGACTAGAAAATCTTCCAACGGGATTTTCTGATTCGTGGAGGGTATTTTGTTTTGAATCGAAATAGTGGGAGACATATTTAATTTAAATGACTATAATTTAAATATGTTTTGAAAATGATACTTACTACATATTTTTTGTTTTAGATAACCATGATGTCAAACACACCTTCAAACCTTTCGTTGCGATCAATCCTAGACAAAGAAAAATTGTCTGGTTATAACTTCCTTGACTGGTATAGAAATTTGAGGATTGTCCTCAAACAAGAGAAAAAGCAGTATGCCCTGGAAGGTCCGATTCCAGAACCACCCACGAATAATGCCTCTAAAGCTGACAAGGATGCTTACAAGAAGCATCAGGATGACGCTTTAGATGTCCAATGCCTTATGCTGGCAACCATGTCTCCTGAGCTTCAGAAGCAACATGAGCATATGGAGGCTTTTGATATGATCGAAAACCTAAGGAAACTATATCAAGGTCAAGCTGACCAAGAAAGATATGAAGTTTCTTCAGCCCTATTTAGCTACAGACTTGAAGAGGGAGGTTCTGTAGGACCTCATGTGCTCAAAATGATTGGGTACTTGGAGAATCTAGCTAGGCTAGGATTCCCCTTCCCTTAGAAGTTGGCTACCGATCTCATTTTGAAATCATTACCTGACAGTTTTAAGCCAGTCATCATGAATTACAACATGAATGCATTAGACAAAACATTGCCAGAGCTACTCAATATGTTGAGGACTGCTGAGCCCAATATTTCTAAAGGAAAGGGCAAGGCCATAATGATGGTCAATTCTGGCAAAGGTAAAGGAAAGGGCATGTATAAAGGCAAAGGAAAGGCTATTGTAGGAAATGGCAAGAAGATTTGGAAAGGCAAGGATAAGCCAAGTACATCAGCCTTAAAACCTGTGGGCGGGGTGGCTAAGGAAGGTAAATGTCACCATTGTGGACAAAAGGGACACTGGAAGAGAAACTGTCCAAAGTACCTAGAAGAGCTTAAGAAGAAGGGAAGTGAGACTTCCACTTCAGGTATTTTTGTTATAGAAATTAACATGTCAACTTCAACATCATGGGTATTAGATACTGGATGTGGATCTCACATTTGTCTTAATATGCAGGATCTAAGAAGGAGTAGGTAGTTGATGAAGGGCGAGGTAGACCTACGCGTTGGAAATGGAGCAAGAGTTGCTGCATTAGCTGTAGGGACTCATTTTTTATCCTTGCCCTCAGGGTTAGTCCTTGAATTGGACAATTTTTATTTTGTTCCTGCAATAAGGAGAAATATTATTTCTATTTCTTGTCTTGATAAGAAAGGGTTTTCCTTTACAATAAAGAACAATAGTTGTTCTGTTTATTTAAAAGACATGTTTTATTGTTGTGCAAATTTGAGTAATGGACTTTATGTTCTAGATCTCGAAACCCCTATCTATAACATTAATACTAAAAGGGTTAAAACAAATGATTTAAACCCAACTTATCTTTGGCATTGTCGCCTAGGACATATAAATGAGAAACACATTTATAAACTCCATCAAGATGGATATTTAGAATCTTTTGATTTTGAATCAATAGATACATGTGAATCTTGTTTATTAGGGAAGATGACCAAGACCCCTTTTACCGGAAAAGGTGAAAGGGCGAGTGATCTTCTTGGCTTGATACATAGTGATGTATGTGGGCCCATAGGGACAATGGCTAGGGGAGGTTTTAGTTACTTCATCACTTTTACTGATGATTTCAGTAGATATGGATTTGTGTTTCTCATGAAACATAAATCAGAATCCTTTGAAAAGTTCAAGGAGTTTAAACATGAAGTAGAGAACCAACTTGGCAAGACAATTAAAGCACTTCGATCCGATCGAGGTGGTGAATATTTGAGCCTAGAGTTTGATGAATATCTTAAAGAGTGTGGGATTATATCTCAACTTACTCCCCCTCGAACACCAAAATGGAATGGGGTTTCTGAGCGGAGAAATAGAACCTTGTTGGACATGGTTCGATCAATGATGAGTCAAACTGACCTCCCTAACTCATTCTGGGGACATGCTTTGTTGACAGCAACTTTCACACTTAACCGTGTCCCATCAAAGGCTGTCATAAAGACACCATATGAGATATGGACTGGGAAACGACCTAGTATGTCTTTTCTTAAGATTTGGGGCTATGAAGCTTATGTTAAACGCCAAAGTTCTGATAAACTTGGGCCCAAGTCAGATAAATGTCTTTTTGTGGGATACCCAAAAGAAACTAAGGGTTATTATTTTTACAATCCTACTGAGGGCAAAGTGTTTGTTGCTTGGAATGTTGTATTCTTAGAAAGGGAATTCATCTCTACAAGAATCAGTGGGAGGAAAGTAGAACTTGAAGAAATTCAAGACTCACAAGGCATTGAAGAGCCAATGGTGGAAGTGGAGCAGGACCCACAAAATGTTGTGATAACACCAGCTCCAGTAGCACAAGACTTGCGTAGATCAGGTAGAATACGTCAACAACCTGAAAGATATGGATTTCTTGTAACTCAGGAAGGAGATGTATTCCTAATGGATCAAAATGAGCCAACATCTTATGAAGAGGCCATTGCAAGTTCAGAATCTGAGAAATGGCTAGAAGCCATGGAATCTGAAATGGACTCCATGTACACTAATCAAGTTTGGAACTTGGTTGATGCACCTGAAGGGGTAAAACCTATAGGATGCAAGTGGGTTTTCAAAAGGAAAACTGACATGGATGGTAATATAAGTACCTTTAAAGCAAGGTTGGTGGCTAAAGGTTTCAAGCAAATACATGGTATAGACTATGATGAAACTTTTTCCCAGTTGCTATGCTAAAGTCTGTTCGGATTCTGCTTGCTATTGCTGCATACCATGATTATGAGATATGGCAAATGGATGTCAAGACTGCTTTCCTTAATGGAAATCTTCTTGAGGAAGTGTACATGACACAACCTGAAGGCTTTGTTAAGCCTGAAGCATCCAGGAAGGTGTGCAAGCTACAACGTTCTATATATGGACTTAAGCAAGCTTCCAGAAGCTGGAATCTTCGTTTTGATGAAGCTGTTAAACAATTTAGCTTTACTAAAAATGAGGATGAACCTTGTGTCTACAAGAAGGTTAGTGACTGCACAATTGTTTTCCTGGTCCGGTATGTTGATGACATACTACTTATTGGAAATGACGTTCCTACTCTTCAGTCTGTGAAGAGTTGGTTGGGATGCTGTTTTCTATAAAAGACTTAGGTGAAGCAACCTACGTGTTGGGAATTAAGATCTATAGAGATAGATCAAGAAAACTTCTTGGCCTAAGTCAGAATACATATATAGACAAAGTGTTAAAAAGGTTTAACATGCAAGATTCCAAGAAAGGAACTTTGCCTATGGCTCATGGCATAAGCTTATCAATAGCTCAATCTCCTTCCACTAAAAAAGAAAGAGAACGGATGAATAAGATTCCATATGCATCTGCTATTGGATCAATCATGTATGCCATGATAATGTACCCGACCAGATGTCTCGTACGCTTTAAGCATGACGAGCAGATACCAGTCTGATCCCAGTGAAAGTCACTGGACTGCTGTCAAGAATATCCTGAAGTACTTAAGAAAAACTAAGGATTCATTCTTGATATATGGAGGGGAAGAAGAGCTCATTGTAAAAGGTTACACTGATGCTAGCTTCCAAACTGATAAGGATGACTCAAGATCGCAATCTGGGTACGTGTTTTGTCTAAATAGTGGCGCTGTAAGCTAGAAGAGTTCAAAGCAAGAGACAGTTGCTGATTCTACTACAGAGTCTGAGTATATTGCTGCCTCAAATGCTGCAAAAGAGGCAGTATGGATCAAGAACTTCATAACAAAACTTGGGATTGTTCCTAGCATTATGGACCCTATAAGTCTCTACTGTGACAATAGTGGAGCAATCGCACAAGCTAAGGAACCTAGATCACATCAACGATCCAAGCATATACTTAGGCGATTTCATCTCATTCGAGAGATCCTTGACCGAGGAGATGTAAAGATATGTAAGGTGCATACTGATGAGAATATTGCTGACCCACTCACAAAACCTCTTACACAACAAAAACATGAGGGGCACACTAGATCATTAGGCATTAGGCAAATGTCTGATTGGCTCTAGTGCAAGTGGCAGATTGTTGGTGTATGCACTATGAGCTTTTATGCTTTTTCGTTTGTATCATTTTTCTACTTATCAATAGAATAAATATTTCAGTTTAAAATTGTTTTAAAACATATTTATCCTTGGAGTAATAGGTCATATAAAAATTATTCCTAAAATGTCCCTAGTCAAGTATTTACATGGGGACATGTAAATACACTGAGACTAGTGTGTGAGTGTACTGATGACCTGATCTCACAGATCATAGATATAGATGATATCGAGTCTTCACACAGGTACACATTAAGAGTAATGATGTACTGGACAGACCCACCATGAGAACGTTGCATGGATCGTTACATGATTGTCATAAACGATTCTCAATGTGATAATGGTATATGTAGTCCTTCGACCTGAAGTCACTACGATTCCTACATGAGGAGTTTATTATTTTAATACAATTAAATGTCTTCTGTAACAAGAGGACTATAAATGTTGTGATTAGGCAATGAACAAATTATGTAGAGGGATGTGAGTGATGTAGATGGCATTTGTCTCTCCTATGAGACAGGAGTGATATCCATAGGCCACTTGATGGAGTAAGACTAAGAAAACGCATGGCCATGCTAGAAATAATAAATATTAGATATTTATTTGGATCCAGTCTACTCCGGTATCAAGTAAAATAAATTGGGCCGTACAAGGATGACGCGACCATGCCTTGGGCCCAATTAGGATATCGTGACAAAAGGAATAAACATATTAAATAATTATCACTTATAGGTTATGTTGATAATATTCGGACATAATGATGCATTGCTAGATGCCGCTCTTATTTTATATTAATAATAAAATAGTTTATTATTAATATGACCGGGTATTTTACCTATAGGGTCACACACATAGAGTAAGCCCATCAGAAAATGTTGTCTTATTTTAGTTGGACTAAAATAAAGCTATTGGGCCTAACTCATTTGGAATGAGTATGGAGCCCACTTTTAGAGAGAACAAATTAGGTCAAAGCTAAGCCTATAAATAGAGCATAAGATGCTCATAGGCCGTTCACTCAAGTGAGACACAAATTCACAAAAGTTGCAAGAGCTACACGCCGTCAAACTAGCAGTTGGCAAGTGTTGCGATTCTGGTGGGAGTACTCGTGTGGACTCCTAAAGGACTAGGCTACGACTGCTTCGGAGTTCTTCAAGAGGTAATCCAAAATGAATTTCGAAATTGTTTTGTGCTTTGAAACACGGAACCTTACAAATCCTATGGAATCCCTTTTATTTTTTCGCTGCTCATAAGAGGGATTTACTAACAATATTATAATGAATGAAAACAAAGAAAGACAAGCAAGTGAAAGGTTTAAAAGAGATTGAACAGAGATGAGGTATGAAATTGGACTGCATTCATTTAATTTAACAAACAAACAAGTTTTTGCCCTTATTACAAAATGGATCCCAAAGCCTTAGGCATAGCAAAGGGATTGACAAGTTTTGAAAACAACAAGTCCTTTAACTGAGGATTGATAGTTGTGGGGAACTCCATGGTTTCCCAGTTGTCCAGTTCTTGATCGGGTAAGCAAGCATGCACCAATTCTACATCATAGTTGGGCCCGTCTCCAATCATGGCCACCCGACCCAGATATATAATCCCGACGTTCCTGAAGCTTTGATAGAGGTCACAGATAGGGATTCTAGCAGTGTTGAATTCTTGACCGGTAAGGCGAGCAATCCTTCTCTCCCTCCTTTCTTCTCCTACCCTTTTTTTGTCAGCTGCTGTAGGCTTGTACCCCAGGCCATATCTATCCTTGTTTTCTAGGATGCATATAGGTTAGGTTCTTCCTTCCAATTCTCGCCCTAGCCCTCTCCCCAGCTTGTATCCTTCTCTCAACATTGTTTTTGCAACCATTAGAGGCACGTTTGGGAAAGACGTCTTCGTAATGCTTGTTGCATTTGCTACCTCTAAAGCCTGAAATGAGGTTTCGAGGGCTTCCTCGGTTACTTTAATGTATGGGGTATTGGCAGGTTTGCTAACCAACAAGTCCTCTTCTCCATAGACAATCACCAACTTGTTGTCAATGATGAATTTCAACTTCTGGTGCAGAGTGGAAGGGACTACCCCATCCGAATGGATCCACGGCCGTCCCAACAAAAAACTGTATGCGGGCGTAATATCCATGACTTGAAAAAGGATTTGAAAGGTGCATGGCCCAACTTGTATAGGCAGTTCTATTTCTCCCATAACCTCCCGGTGAGTTCCGTCAAAAGCCCGGACTACCATAGAACTGGGTCTTATGTGGGTCCCATCAAAAGGCAACTTTGCCAACACAGATTTTGGCATTAGATTTAGGGACGGCCCATTGTCAACAAGCACCTTTGCCATGATATGATCTTGGCATTTTACAGAGATATGAAGTGCTTTGTTATACCCTCTTCCTTCCACCGGTGTCTCGTCATCCGTAAAGGTCAGATAATTGCTGGCCACAATATGTCCCACTATGCCCTCGAACTTATCTATGGGCAAATCATTCTTCACATGTTCCTCACTTAAAACTTTCATCAGCGTGTTTCGGTGTGGTTCAGAACTCATTAGCAAGGATAACAGAGAAATTTTTACCGGGGTGTGGTTCAGTTGGTCCAACACCTGGTAATCACTATGGCGGATGAATCTTAGAAATTCTTGGGCTTCCTCTTCAATTACAGCCTTCTTTGCTTCACCAGAGGATTCTTCTTTCCCATGTCTGACCTCTCTTGTAGCTTTGTCAAGTCTTGGTTCTGGGGGAGCATATACTCTTCCACTCTGGGTAACACCCCCAATTCCAGCAATATTTAAGACAGGGGATGATGGTGTAGGCTCAACTGCCTCAGAACTAGTAACAACCACATCAGTGCCATACTTCCATGGCACAGCTCTTGAATCCTTGTAAGGAAACGGGGTTGGCGTGTTTACCGTGATGACCGTTTTAGCAGGAGTCGAAGCCACAGGTGCATTTTTGTTGTAAAATATGACTAGAGGCTTTGGGGCTCGAACTCGGCTTTGCTCTTGTATCATATTTATTCTGCCTTCACACTACCGGCAAACTTCTATGACACGACTGTCCATAAGTCCTTGAAGGGTTTTTTGGAAGTCCCTTCATTTTGCAGACTGGAGGTCATTGCACTCTTCATCCCATGATCCTTCTATCAATCCCATCATAAGCATATGGGAGTGAATCGTTTCCAACGGCATTTGGATGTCCTCAACCTTGGAAATACATTCCTCATCTCTTTCTACCATGTTAACACCTGGTCTCCCGTGGTTAGGCAGAGGATTAGTGGTCACATTTGGGCTTCCCTCTTTGAAGCTTATCCAATCAGCTCTGATTAAATCTCTTACCTTAAACTTCAGTGCCAGGCAATTCTCAGTGGAATGCCCCGGTGGTTGAAGCGATTTTAGAGGGCAAGGTGCCACCAATGTGTTTTCAATAAGATGGGGGAGAAGCTATGTCTAGGTCATGGGAATTGGATCAAATTGCACTTGAGTGCGGTCATTATTCTATCTTCTCAGGTTTGGATTCGGTGGGTTCATTTGTTTTGGTTGGTATGGTGCTTGCGGTGGTGCAGGTGGTCGCATAACAGGTGGTCAGAAATGTGGTGGGTTCGAATTTGGAATTGCAGCCACATATGGGTGTGGTGCATTATGATAAGTTGAAGGAAAGGTGACGGGAGTAGGTAGTCTGGGCTGGTTCCTTCTTTGATTGTGAGAGACCAGGTTAATCTCTCCCTCTCTTCTCTTACCTTCTCCAATTAAAGGTTTTTTTGCTGCACCAATCCCAGGTGAGCCTCGAGTAATCTTCCCAGTCCTCAGGCCATTCTCTATTCTTTCTCCGATAGTGACGATGTCAGAGAAATAGGAGGAAATGCTTCCAATCATCTTATCGTAGAAAGGTGACTGGAGTGTATCAATAAATATAGAAATTACCTGCTTCTCTGATAGAGGCGGGTCAACCTGAGCTGCTACCTCTCGCCATCGTTGGGCGTACTCTTTAAACGTCTCGCTATCTTTTTTAGTCATGTTTTGCAACTGTACTCTATCTGGCGCCATATCCAGATTATACTTGTACTGTTGCATGAAAGCATCTGCCAGATCTTCCCAACAGCGTATATGAGATCGTTCAAGATGATTGTACCAAGTCAGAGGTGCTCCAGCCAGACTATCCTGGAAACAATGGATGAGCAGAGGGTCATTGGAAGCATGAGAAGCCATCTTCCGGCAGTACATGGTAAGATGGCTCTTCGGACAGGTTAGCCCCCGATACTTATCAAATTCAGGCATTTTAAACTTGGGAGGAATAACAACATCGGGAATCAGATAGAGTTGTGCAGCACTGCCCATTCCAAACCAATTCGTTCTTTCCATTTCTCTTAACCGCCTTTCCAAGAACTCTAACCTTCCCTCCTGGGTAGCAGCAGCAGCACTTGGACCTATAGCAACATGATGACTAGTACCCCTAATTGGTTGGTCGACATATGCTGGGTTTGCATTAGGTATTGAGATGTGGGGTCTGGCTGTTGCTTGAGCAGCTTGTGGTTGCGTGGCTTGTGTATGGATCAGAATCGTTTGAGGATCCCGGACGGGTGGGACATTTGGTTGAGCCGTATGAAGGATTGTTTCCTGATAATCAGGCTCTTCTTGAAGTGGTGGGAAATAGCCAGGTGGTAATCCATATTGCGGAAAAGGTATGGCATTTCCTTCCTCATCTATGTAGATAGGTTGCTGGGTGTCAGCAGGGTTGGATTTCCTAACATGAATAGTTAGGGGAGGCGCAGCAGGGTTTGAGCTTGGCCCTCCAGCAGGACCCTGAGTGTGTTGGGGAGTGGATGGTCATTGTCTGGCGTTTTCAACACCTGCTAAAGAATCCCCTTCTGTGACTCTTCTTTCAAGAAGCTTGGCCATTTCAGCCATCTGCACTTTCAGCTGATTGACTTCAGCTCTCAAGTTCTCATTTTCTTGTTCCATTTCAGGCATGAGTCTTGTATTAAGCCTAGTCGCGTAAGGATGTCTACCCGTTATGTTGGGGAAGTCAACAAGAAACTGTTAAAAAAAAGCATTAAATAAAAGCAGTAAAAGAAAAACAAATGGTACGTGAAGCGATCGCGGAACTCGGCCAGTATCCTCTGACCTTTTTCAGAACTTTGTTCAAATGTGATAAGTGGAAATTAACATGAGATAGTTGTAGAGACAAGAGAATCCTTTTTTCCTGAATTCTAATAATATATTACTGCTGCTATTCTATTCTTTATGCAGAAAAAGTAAATCAGCCATTCCTAGCTCGGGCAATCATGGCACTTATTTTACAAATCCTTTCTCTACAGTAATCAACGAAAGTCACAATTTCTCTTGGGGTGTTAAAAGGATTAACCATTCCCTCAGCTTGCTTGAGTAGGAGCGGGAGGTCTTCCAAAACTCCATTAGCCAAATATGCCAAGTGTGCGAAGCGATTCATCCATGAATGAATATCCTCATTTTGCTATGTTAGTTCATCTTTCAGAACATGGATAGCTTCACCACATTCTTGTTCAGCATCCATCGCGCACCATCGTTCACCATTTATCTCATGCTGGCAAGCTTCTACCACCTCATCAAGCTGATGCTTTAATCGGCTAACTTGTAATTACAGAAGCTCTTTTTGCATCAAGGCATTTTGCTCGCGCTCTTTGGCTTTTGCCAACATGTCCCTTAAGAGCTGCTTATCAGTCAACATGGTATCCCTTTGCTTGTTCTTCGCTTTCAGTTGAGTATTAGCCGTTCGGAGGAATTGACTTTGTTTCCTCAGGTAATCCCTTTTGATTTTTCTCTTTTTTCCAATCTCCTTGATGGTTTGCCTGCTTTCTAAATTTTCCCTTTTTTGAAGGGCACATTCTTGTTGAGACCAGCAAGTCTTTTTCTAGCTCCTTGTTTTTGGCGGTTAGCTCTTTTATCTTGGCTCTCATTGCTTCCTCTTCAAGGGTAGGAGGGGTAACATGTGTGTTTGTTGGGAGATAGGAGGGATTCCTGAATGGCAGCTTGACAATGGAAACTCTGTTTAGGACCCATTGGTAGTACTCTTCCTTTATAGCGTGGCTTCGAGTTCTTAATTGTTTCCCTTGTCTGTGGACTTTTTTCCATGCATTTGCTATATCCTGAATGACAGAGGTACAATCTCCTTCTGAGTAGTAAACGATAAAAGAAGTAAGAGATTCTTCATCGGGTGACCCAAGTAAGGGATAGGCTAGCTGACGTTTGGCTATAATAGGGTTGTAATTAATGTATCCCTAAGTACCCATGAGAGGAACGCTTGGGTAGTTTCCACAATGGTGAATTATGGTGTCAATCTTCAGCCATTGTGGATACCACCTTACTTTATCAGCCGTGAGCCCTACCAGGTGATTGGCCCATTCACGCCCATTCTTTACTACTAACTGACATAACTTCAGATCTGAGACAGGACATTCAACTTTGCTGACTTGGTGGAAGACATGCGACGTAAACCACACATATAGAGCAGGTAAACAGCAAATAATTCTCTTTCCACCTTGTGTATAGCAGAAGTCCATGGTGCAGTACGTATTTGCCAAGATAGCAGTGACAGGATTTTCAGACTTGAACTTACGGGCAAGGAAAACGCTAATAGCATCATAGTCCACGTAATTATCAATATTAGGGAACAAGATAACACCATAAATGGTGAGAGCCAATGTATCCATGAAGGTTTCCCAATCTCCTTTCTCAGCCAACAAGTGCATGTGCTTCTCAAAATATTCCCGATCAAACCCCAGGATCTGATTTCTATTCAGTTGCACACTCCTTAACACTTCCGGGTGAATTTTTAGGACATTAGCGATGGTAGAAATATTCGCTTGACGTCCAAGATGGTGATAAGGCATTTGTCCTTCTAATGGCATTCCCAGAATTTGTTCAAACTCCTCAACAGACGGAGCCAATTGAAAGTCTCAGAAGGTGAAACAACGGAGAGATGGGTCATAGAGCTAAATCAAAGCAGTAATTGCCTCGAATTGTACCTCTACTTTTAGCAACTTTAGGATCCTCCCATATTTCCTTGAGAAAACCATTTTCTGATTCATGTCCAATTTCTTCCCTAAGGCTTGCAAACTGGTTGTATCGACTTTCCTAGCCTTAATATGCAGTAATTTTTTCCAACTCGGGTACATTTTTACCATAACTACCTGATCTCATGTTAATTTCTATATTTCACTCAGAGGTACTGGCTAAGCTCTTGATATCTTCCTGTAAGAACATAAAGAAAAGAAAAATCAGTCATTGAGAACTGACATGTTTTACAAATTGATACTCCCCTAGTATCTTTCTTGAAAACAATTTTGTATTTAGGGAAGTTACGATTTGACAAAACATGCAATAAATCAAGGGTCATGTGAGCTATGGATTTTCTGATAAAAAAAATGATTTTTTGTATTTTTGTATTTTTTTTGTAAAATTTTTGTTTTTTTTTTCTTTCCTTCTTTTTTTTCATGATTCAGAAAATTCGTAACTGCAAACTTTAAGACTTCAGTAAATGTAAAAGGGAAGGACCACTTGCCCATTAAAGGATCACTAGTTAAAAGTAGGTCCCCCTTTTTTGAAAAAGTAATCCACTAAACAAGCAAGTAGTCCTTTAATTTGGATCAGAAGAGAAAATAAGAATGAGAAAAGGTATAAGTAAAGTTTGCCCCTTTGTGCCTTAAGTCAGGTTTTTCTGGAGGTCTCCTAATGGTTCTAAGGTTGGTTTATCAGTGACATCTCGCATTAGGTGGCTTATTCTAAACTTTCTAAAGGTCACTAGAGCCAAGATCCTACTCATGATGTTGACCACAAGTAGTAGGAAGTCTACTAGGTGTGGGCACCATGAATAAGTCGAACTCTAGTTGAGATTCTCACGGTAACCAGACAGGAAGTACATCCCAAATGGCTCCGCTACCAACCTCCACTAATCTTAAGTTTTATTTGGGCCCGGGTATAGGGTCCCACTCAAAAGTGTGTGCAAATTGTGAGTGTAGTGTGTGAAAGAGGCATCCAATACCTGTACCTTACTCATCTTGCACATAGAACAAACACAAAGCAACAAAATAAAGTCGTCTAACCTAGGGTTCAATGATCACACAGACATTAACATCAAACAGAAACCATATATAAACATTGACGGAAAATAAAATAAAGAAAGAAGTTAAATAATTAATATGCTAATTAAAACATGCGCTATCAAATTGACTGGCTTGACTCTCTAAGTCCCCAGTGGAGTCGCCATCTGTCGCGACCTGGATCGCGGCGGCACGGCCGACCCTCAAAATGATTTTTATGTTCGAAAAGAAAAAAAAACGGGGAGTCGCGACCAATATTTTTTAGGATAAAATACCAGGAAAACCTTTCATTAAAGCATTGGTCAAAAATGAAATTCCAAATTCGGGAGTCTAATTACAGGTGAGGAAGGTATTAGCACCTCATAACTGTCCGTTATAAAAATGGTTACCTCAATATGATAGCGCGTATTATAATTAACCTAGAAATTATTGTAACTTCTTCATAAAAAAAACATGAAATGACAAAATATACAAAGAAATAAACAAAAATAAACACAGAATTTTTACATGAGATTAACAGGATGTCTCGTCCAAATTAAACTCGCTCCACCCTTTTTCAAAAAAAATGAGATTAACAGGACGTCTCGTCCAAATTAATCTCGCTCCGCCTTTTTTAAGAAAATAAATAAAATGTATGAAGCACTCATTCTTGTTAATATTTAATATGAATCTTGGTGGGGATTAATTCAATTAAAAAAAATTAATAATTGAAAAGGAAATGGATTCATCAATTAATAGTTAATTAATTTTGACGGAAAAATAAATAATAACAAATACTGATAACAAAGAATAGATTTTTGATAAGAGATTAATTTGATGAACGAAAACTAATTACTTATTAGAAAGGAAACAATTCCATTGAATAGCAATTAATTTTAACAGAAATAAATAAATAAATAAATAAATAATACAAGCATTAAAAAAAATGAGGGATGGATTGAGACCAGTGTGGTGAAAAAGGAGTTGAGCGCCAGTGTTGAATATATCCGAGTGATTAAAGAAGGAGCCGGTGCTGAAGAGAGGGAGAGGGATGGTACTGGGAGAGAGGAGAACGGTATGGAGAAGGAGAGTAACAGCGTGGTTTTTAGGAGGAGAGGGGCGGTATTTGAGAGGTGGAGGACGGACAGTGAGAGAGTGAGAATGGTGTGGGAAGATTCGAGCGAGAGGGCTGGACGGTGTTATGAGTTAAAGAGGGAGTTGGACGGTGTTGGTGAGGAGGGGCTGGACGGTGTTTGAGGAGGTGTTGGACTGGTCGGTGTGAGTTTGAGGGGTTGTGTTGGTGTGGAGCTGAGAGGAGAAGCGGTATGGTGGTTTAAAGGAGGTCGGGTGGAGGTGTGGATGTGAGGAGTGTTTTGGGAGAGAAGGGAGGACGGTGGGTGAGAAGGGAGGTCGGGGTTGGAGAGTTGAGGGGAGAGGACGGTATTGTGGTAGGGCTGTGTGGAAAAGGATTGGAGGGGACGATGTTTGGTGAGAAAGAGAGAGGAGAAGGTATTATGTAGGAGAGGGGATATGGTGCCGGGCTAAGAGGAGAGTGAGGGGGAGAGGAGAAGGATGGCCGTGTGGAGAGGAAGGAAGTTGGGACGGTATGGTGCGGGAGAGGACAGACAGTGAGAGGAGGAAGAGGACGGTATGGAAGAGAAGGAGAGAGGAGAGAGAGAATGGATGTGGATGAAAAGGAGAGGAGAGGGACGTTGTACGGTGAGGTGGAGAGAGGGGACAGTATTGGGAGAAAGTGAGGGAGCTGGACCGAGTGAAGAGAGGGACAGTGTTTCTTCTCTCAAAATAAAGGCTTTTCCTCTTTTTTTTTTCTCTTTTTGAAGGCTTTAGGATCCTCTCTATTTATAGAGGTCTTGGACGTTCACAATCAATGGCAAGTGGGGCTTCTCCTTTTGTCTTGAAGTCAGCCGCCCCACTAGATCAGCATTGGATACAGCCTGGATGGAGTTGGTAGCAACAACATGCACCTAAATAGCTATAGGGGATGGCGGCTGGTGGGTTTCTCCTTTGTCACTTTGTCAGCCGCCTCCCACAAATCAAGGATCCACTTGGGTAGTGGAAATCCAAGTCAGCAAGGGCATTCAGTGGAAATATGGGTCGGATTTCACCTTCTCTCCAGAATCCGAGTGGAAAAGGTGGCTTTTGTGCACAAGACCGAGTGGAAAAGGTGTTGTTCTTACAAAACCGAGTGAAAGCTTTGCTCGGTGTTGCTTGTTGGTCGGTGTAGTTGCTGTGAGGAGTTGGACGAGCAAAGCAATTCTGATTGGAACACTCAATCAGAACCGAGTGAAAAGGGACTCAGAAATAGTTGAAAAAATGGCTCGGAAATGGCTGAAGGATGTGACTCGGTACTGATTGAAGATTGGCTCGGTGCTGACTGAAGAGAGGACTCACTCGGTGTGGACTGAAAGAGACTCACTCGGTAGCGACTGAAGTGTGAATGACTCAGTGCTGACTAAGAGTAGCTTACTCGGTTGCTGACTGAAAAGGACTCACTCAGATTTGTCTGAAGGGTGACTCAAAACAAGTTCAAATGATTCACGGTTTGAAGTACTCAATCGGAGTTGCTTCAATTGGAGGGGTTTTACTCGGCAGTGCTTCCGCTTGAAGCATCCATTCGACATCTCAAAAGTATTATACTCGGCTATACCCCTGGCCGACAGGTCAGCACCATTCTTTCTTTGACTTAAGACCGAATCAATCGTGAAGTAAATTTCACTCGGAAATACATCACTCAGATTGAATCACTCAGAGAATTTTTGGTTGGATACATGGCTCGCGATTGATCCAATCGGATGCATTCATCATCCTTAAGACTAAGTTTCATTTGTTTCATTTGTGAACTCAGCTCAGGATGTACCATCGGACCACTCGGTGTATTCACTCGGAGACCGATCCTTCATTTTAATCGGAATTGTTTCACTCATCAACAACAGTTTGGATGCACTTGCTGGGGAGTCTCCAATCGGATGTGCTTACTCAGGATTGCTTATCCAGGAGTCAGACTCACATTTCAATTAGAATGGAACTTAAGAAAGTCTGACCACTCGGACGTCTTCACTCGGAAGCCTTTCTTACATTTCAATCCAAACGGTTTCACTTGACAACAATAGTTCGGATGCACTTCCACAGAAACCGACCTTATTCCTCACTCAGAATTTAGAACTCAGCTTCAGCAATGCATCCCACTCGGATGTGTTCATTCGAGAATCCTTCCATTCGGTTGTTTTCTCTTGGGAGTAACAGGGAACCAGCTTTATTTTCAATCAGAATTTGGATTGATAATCAACCTTTCGGATTCATTCGGAGTCGGCCTTTGTTTTCACTCAGAATAGCTTCAATCATCAATCAACTCTTCGGATTTATTCACTCGGAGTCGGTCTTTTTTCAATCAGAATTCGGAACTCAGCTTTAATCCTTCGGGTGCAATCACTCGGAAACCGACTCTCTTGTTACTCAGGACTCGGAACTTGAGAATCTGGCCACCTGGATATATTCACTCGGAGCCGGCCTTCTTTTCCACTCAGAACACCTTCACCCGGTTGATAATTCACTTGGCAACGTCTCACTCGGCAATGCCTTTCTGCTTGAGCGGGATTCCCACTCATTTGAGCGCTCACCTTTCCGCTTGGGCGAGGATCCCACTCGCTTGAGCGAGAACAGGCCAGAGGTCAAATCGCTTGGGCGAAATTCCCTCTCGCTTGAGCGAAATTCCCACTCAGATCACATACATCAACATACCACTCGGCCATGTCTCACTCGGAGACTCCTTACTCAAAAATGATCATTCCGAGTCATCTTACTCGAAAATGATCATTTCCGAGTCAGAATTCTTTTTTTTTTAATATTTCTTTTCTTTTTCTTTTTTTTTACTTGTGGATTCCCTATTCTCGGTGACAAAAATTCCCTATTCTTGATGAAAATTGACTGGACCGAAATAGGTGTTCACAATTACTATGTTTAATAGTAGTATTTTAATTAAGTTTTATGTTGTTTAGTTAAATTGAAGTATTATGTATATATGTTTCAATTTTTGTTTTTTGTATGTATCTTGAGTATCTTGTCTTGTTTTGGCCATAACTTGGGCTTTGGTGATCCAAATGGGCTAATCTTGAAGCCCATAGAAAGCTAAGACAGACGCCTACATCATGATGATCAGGTTTGGTTATTTTACATCTGAAAAAAAGGAAGAAATAGAGCTTGAATCAATCAGCCCTCATGTGTCCCACCAGCATTGACATAGTTCACCAAAATACACATATCTGGAGCTGTAGATGTCCAAATGATGTTATTTTATGCCAAATTCTCAATAAGACAGAGATCTACAACTTTCTTGTTGAAGGTTTTGCAAACTTCGGCCATCTAGATTGTCATATTTGACTCTCAAGGTGGAGAAGATAAAGAGGAGAATGAATTTCAACACCTACCATTATCTTCTTTTGAATTATTGTAATGTCAAGCCCACCAATATTGAAAAAATACATTAACCATCAGAAATTGAATGTATAGTATCATGATACCTTGCCTATAAATAGATTCATGAAGTTGTAAGGAAGATACACAAGAGATACATAAGAAATACATGCCTTAGTTTTCATTACATTTCTATATCTTTGCTTTAGTTTCTTAAGTTTTAGTTCTTTCTCTTGCTTTATTTCTTTGTTCTATATTCCATCCCTCAAGTCATAGTTTTCATTTCCCTTCCTCAATATCAAGTAAGTTAATTTTATTATTTGTTATTTACTTTTATAATCAAAGTTATAGCTAATTTAATATTAGCTTTCATTGTTAAAAATTATCATGTAAGCTTAATCTTTTAAAATCAGCTCAAGGAATTTAATTTTTCTTTATGTTAACTTTGAGTTCTTGCTCTTAATATTTTGATTGAAGATAATTACTTTTCTTTGTTTCTCAAAAACTTATGATGGTAGATTATTTAAGTGTATAACCGATTGATATATAATTAAACAATCTATAATCTAAAATGATGTTGGTTGGTTAATCAATAATCAATCTGAGAACAAAGATTAAGTCACTAAATAAGAGATTTCTATTTAGTTTCATAACTCAATCAAATTATGGTTTTAAAGTTATTTTAGTGATTAATAAGAATATATCAATTGATTATTCTTATTAGTTCATTAATTCAATTCTAGAAGATTTTCTAGAATATAATCATTTAGGGATTCCAAATGATTCAAGGTTGAGAAATTAATTATATTGAATCATATTTGTGATCAATGATTAGTTAACTAAAGATTTATTAATTCCTTGGGTTGGTTATTTCTAAATTTGATTATTTACTCACTCATAAATTTACTTTTTGCATTATTAAATAATTACTTAATTTTCCTTTCAATCTCAACACAAACCCCCTTTGTTATAACTAAATTGAATGTAACTAATTAAACTAAGGTCCTCGAGAGACGATTAAGATTGTTTACCTTATACTATACTAATTTAACTTGTTATTTGACCCGACAACGACAACATGTCAAATTTGGCGCCATTGCCGGGGACCTTTGGTCCTAATTATTTGCATTCAATTACCTAATATGTTTACATTTTTTTTATAGGTGTGTTGAAGATATTCAGGTTTGGTTGAATATGAGCATATTAAAAAATTTAAAAAATCCACTTTATTATATTATTATTTATTTTCTAGTAATCTCATTTTCAACCATTGAAAAAAAATATAAATATAAAAAATCTCTAAATTTTTAAATATATGTTCTAAGCATTACGAAATTAAAATGATAACTTTTTCCTTTTATTACATAGTTGTTGTATTTTGTTACAATATGTGTATATGTATTGTGCATGACTAGATCTAATCCTGAACCACTATATACTTTTGATCCTGAAATAGATAGAACATTTCATCAATTAGTTAGATCATCTAAGAAACTATTAGATAATAGTAGTAATAATAATAATAATAATAATAATAATAATCTAGCTAATAGCATAAGTAGTGAAACTAAACCTTCAACTTCTAAGTATTTGTATAACATGGCTGAAAAGACATTAAAAGAACTAGTGACACTATATGTCACTAATCAAATATCATGCATCTTATATCCCGAGGAAGATGTTCCTTTTGTGCTAAAAACTAGTTTAGTTTATTTGTTACCAAAGTTTCATGGTCGTGCAGGTGAAGATCCTCATAAACACTTAAAAGCATTCCATATCCTTTGCTCTACCATGAAACCTGAAGGGGTTTTAGAAGAACATGTAAGACTTAAAGCTTTTCCTTTCTCCCTAGTAGACATCACTGAGGATTGGTTATTTTACCTTCCTCCTGGCTCTATTACAAGTTGGGATGACCTAAAGAAAATGTTTCTTGAAAAATTTTTCCCCACTTCAAGAATTTCCTCAATTAAAAAAGAAATATGTGGCATCCGGCAACATGACCGGGAAAAAATCTTTATGAATACTGGGAAAGATTTAAAAGATTGTGTGCTAGTTGTGCCCATCACCAAATTACATACCAACTTCTCATACAATATTTTTATGAAGGTCTTAATCCAATGGATAGAACTTTGCTTTATGCAGCTAGTGGTGGTGCTTTGCAAAATAAAACTACAAATACAACAAAAACTTTAATTGAGAACATGGCTGCTAATGCTCAACAACATGGCACTAGAAATAATTTTGTAGTAATTAGAGGAGTCCATGAAATTGAAACTACTAATGATGGAGATAAAAAATGGGAAAGTAAATTTGCTGAACCAGCAACTCTTATGAAAAATATTATTGTGTCTCAAAAACAACAACCTGCAACCCCTGCTAAGGTATGTTTTATCTGTACTTCATTAGATCATTATACCGATTGTTGTCTTACACAACAGGAAGCTAAAATTCCTGATGAAAATCCTTAAGTATGTACTGCCAACTTATACAATAATAGACTGCCACAACAACATAATAATTATGATCTTTCTTCTAACAGATATAATCCTAGTTGGAGGAATCACCCTAATTTAAGATAGGGTAATTCCTCACAACAACCTTATACACCTTTTCAGGAAAATACTGGACCAAGCAGACTATATTAACCTCCTCATGTACAACAACAAGCTACACAAATAGCTGCATCTTCCACTGAGAAATTGAATTTAGAGGAATTGATAAAGCAAATGTCAGTAGATAATTTGAACTTCCAAAAAAGAACTGAGGCTACAATTCAGACTCTTGAAAATTAGATTGGTCAATAGTTACATCTTTAAACCATTTGTAGTCTCAAGGTTCAGATAAGTTACCCGCTCAAACAATTATCAATCCTAAAAATGTAAGTGCAATTACTTTAAGATCTGGTAAAGCTATCCATGGACCAGAAAAACAACAACAAACTGAAAATACTATTGTCACAGAAAAACATGCAGAAGAAGTTTTAGATTGTAATAATAGTAATGATATATCTCTTACAAATCCTTCTTCTGTAGCTGATCCTAATAAACAACATATCCCTCTTCCACTTCCACAAAGACAAAAATCTATACAAAATAAGAAAATAGATGAGGAGATCTTGGAAACATTTAGAAAAGTAGAGGTAAATATACCTTTATTAGAAGTCATCAAGCAAATCCCAAGATATGCCAAATTCCTTAAAGAACTATGCACTAATAAAAGAAGACTAAAAGGCAATGAAAGGATTAACATAAGTAGAAATGTTTCTGCATTAATTAAGAAACCTTTGTCACATATACCAGAAAAATGTAAAGACCCTGGGACATTTACCATTCCATGCATAATAGGAAATAACAAATTTGAAAATGCCATGCTAGACTTAGGTGCATCTATTAATGTTATGCCTATGACTGTATTTACTTCACTTTCCCTTGGACCTTGATAAGTCTCTAAAAGACTTAATAATTTCACCTTTAATTTAACTTAATCCATTTAATTTTGTTTAGTTTGGCATTATTATTTAATAAATTGTCATTAATTCTGGTTTTATTTATTTATTTCAAAAGTGTTTAAATTATGCAAGAAAATGCTTAAAAAGAGAAAGTATATAAGGAATTATGTTTATTTGTAAACTCACTAACCCAGCGTACATACGTTGGACAGCCAGCATACATACGCTAGGTATTTATTTGTTTGCATGTTGTAGGATGAGGTACAAGACACCACGCTCAAGCGATAAAGTCCCAAGCTCAAGCGTGAAGGATGCATGCATTCACGTAAAAGGAAGAAAACATTACATAAAGAAAAAGAAACACGATCATGCTCAAGCGGACCATAGTCACGCTTAAGCGTGACTTCACTGCACCATGGATTTAACTCCCACGCTCAAGCGCCTTCGATTCACACCTAAGCGTGAAGACCAAATGCACTCACGCTTAAGCACATCTCGATCACACTCAAGCGTGATTCCATTTCATTCATGAATTTAACACTCGCACTTAAGCGCCAGTTAGTCACGCTAAAGCGTGGTGTTAGTTACGCAGTTAGTTATTTTTCCCTCCAATTGAAGCGCTGCACCGTTGCTGTTTCTATTTTTCTGCTATACCTTACTAACTTAAGTAATGTTTTATAATTAATTATTTCCCTGTAATTATGTATTTAGTTTAGTTAGTTAATTGTTAATCAAGTTTCCTTTGTAATTAATTAAGTTAGTTAGTTAGTTAGATGCCTATATATATATATATTTGTACATACTCTGAGGAGAGGCCTAGTATAGAATAAGAACACGATTCATTTTCTATTTCCAATCTCTCTCTAATTCCTTTCTCTTTCTAAATTCTCTCATCCATGTCTCTTCATATTCCTTCGTCAGAATCCATTTCCATGGGTTTCTAAACCCCTAGGGTTGGGATTATTGAAGCTTCTGATGGAATCTTAAAGTTGCATTGAGGAAATTATCTTCTGAAACAAGAGGAGAACAAGCTGAGAAGTGGATCTACTCTGCTGAATTGACAAATTTAGATCCAAATGAAGAATCTCACCAGTGAGGAATCATGGTTAAGGCTTAGGTAACTTCTGGCTTCCGAACTAATTCAGGCCTAGTAATTAGGTGAATAGTTAGGGTTCAACCCCCAATTTCGTATTAGATTTCTCTGTTATTGAGCACCTAAGGGATTAGGGTTTAATGTTTAGGAATTAATGTTATTCACCTAAAGAATTAGGGATTAACCATCTGTAAATTGTCCTCTTGAGTCTGAAGCTTGATTGAACCTTAATTGCATGTTTCTTGATGAAATTGTAAGCTAAAGTAATCCTAACCTATCTTCCATTAATCACATTTCATCTTTTATATTGTTTCTGAAAATATAAAAACATAAAGTTTAAAACAACAAAAACAGAATGAATTCTATCTGCTTGTGTTGGTTCAACGATAATTACCATAATCCCTGTGGGAACGATCAAATATATTACAAATTTAATGATTGGTGCGCTTGCTAAAAGAAAATAAATCCTCTAAGAGTCACACCATAAGTCGATAATAATTCATGATTTTCACACCAAGTTAATGGCTCAGGATTTATGCATCAAGTTAATGGCGTCGTTGCTGGGGATTGTTGAGTAATATCAACAATCCTTAGACCGGTACTAGACTGAACCGTTTTATTTTGTTTTTGCCTTTAGTAAGTGGTTTAATTCTCGTTTTTAGTATAGTAGTAGTTTTTGTGTAGTAGTAGCTGTAGCTTTGAATTGTTTGTGTGAAATAATTGGTGTATGTAGTCAAGGAATAAAGGAAAGTCCTTCTTCTTTGATCCTGATATTAATTTGTTAGAGTGTAAGCTTAGAAAGGAGAAAAAGCGAAAAGAACAGCAAGAAATGGAACAGAGGAGAGTTACACTAGGTGACTACTCTAGGCCTACTGAAGAAGGATCACAATCTAGCATCCTTAGGCCTCTAATTGTAGCTAATAACTTTGAACTCAAATCAGCTTTGCTGCAGTTGGTTAGAAATGATCAATTCAGAGAAAGTGAGGTTGAGGATCCAAATTTGCATTTAGCAACCTTCCTCTAAATCTGTGATACTGTGAAAATGAATGGTGTCCCTGAAGAGGCTATAAGACTGAGATTATTTCCTTTTTCTTTAAGGGACAGGGCTAAGGCTTGGTTGCAAACACAACCAAGAGGTAGTATCTCTACTTGGGAGGATTTACAAAGAAAATTTCTGATTAAATATTTTCCTCCTTCCAAGTATGCCAAATTGTGCATTGAAATCACTTGTTTCCAGCAGAGAGAGGGTGAATCTCTAATGGAAGCATGGGATAGGTATAAAGAGAGTTTAAGGAAATGTCTTCACCATAGGATTCCTGATGTGTAGCAAGTTACCATATTCTATAATGGTGTAAGACCAGCAACTAGGGTCTTGATTGATGCCTTAGCTGGAGGTTCACTGACCACTAAAACAGTTGAAGAGGCTATAGAATTAATTGATGTAATGGCTTCAAATGAATGTTTAGTTAGTGAAAGGAACCAAATCCCTAACAGAGGGATATTAGAATTAGAAGTATAGGATGCTTATTAGGCTCAAAGTAAGTTGATGACTCAGGCTTTGGAGAAATTAAGTGTACAGATTTCAGCACTTCAAAAGCCTAGTCAAGTTTGTATGATGAGTTGTGATTTTTATAGTGGAGATCATGAAAATGGCATGTGTGATCCAAATATGCCTGCTGAGCAAGTGAATTACACGGGGCAACAACAATTTCAAAGGAATTATTCCTCTAATTCCTTTAATCCTAACTATAGGAATCACCCTAATTTTTCATAGAAGAAAGGTCCACATTTGAATTAAAACATGCCACAAAATCAAATCACAAATAGACCACAACAACCTTCTCCCCCTCTTTCTAAAGAAAAATCTGAACTTGAGAATGTGTTGTCTCAGTTCATTTAGGTCACTCAGGCCAGCTTTAAAAATCAAGAAGCGTCCATTCGAAATTTAGAAAATCAGGTTGGACAGCTGTCAAAACAATTAGCTGAGAGACAATCAGGAAATTTTCCTAGAGATACTGAGGTAAATCCTAGGGAACATTGCAAAGAGATAACTACTAGGAGTGGGAAAACTCTTCTCCCACCTCCAAGTCATGAAGTGAATTTAGAAAAAGATGCTGAAAAAGAAATAGAGCAGGAAAGTGAGCAAGCTGTTGATAAAACTGAAAATAAAGTAGAAACAAAAATAGAAAAAGAAAATCAAGTCCTTTATGTTCTCACTCAAGAGTACAGTGCAATTATTCAAAAGAAACTCCCTCAAAAGCTAGAAGATCCTGGATCTTTTACAATACCTTGCGCAATAGGGGATGTTCATGTAGGAAGTGCTTTGTGTGATCTAGGGGCTAGCATAAACCTCATGCCTTTGTCCTTAATGAGGAAATTAGGAATTAATGACCTGCAACCAATTCGCATGTCTTTGCAGTTGGGTGATAGGTCTATCAAATATCCTCATGGGATGCTGGAAGATCTGTTAGTTAAGGTAGATAAGTTTATCTTTCCAACAGACTTTATAGTTTTGGATATGGAGGCTGATAGAGAAATTCCTTTGATTTTAGGAAGACCCTTCTTAGCTATAGGTAGAGCTTTAATTGATGTAGAGAAGGGAGAACTCATGCTGAGAGTTCAAGAGGAGCAGGTAACTTTTAATGTTTTCAATGCTATGAAACATCCAACTGAAAAGATGGATTGTTTTATGATTGAAGAAATTAAAAGTTATAAGACTCCTATGCTGTTGAGAACTAAAGAAGAGGTTTTACAAGCCTTTCTTGATGATGATTTTGACTCTGAGACTGAAGAGTTAAATGACTCACATAATGAGTTATTGAACCTACTAGAAGCATGTGAAGTAGGTGAATTTGAAAATGAAAAGAAAGAAAAGTTAAATAATACTAAACTTGAGAAAGGTAAGGAAGTGTTTGAAGAAAAACATGATTTAAAACCTTTGCCTTCTCATTTGAAATATGTTTTCTTAGGAGATAATGAATCACATCTTGTAATCATTAATGCTGAATTAAATGATGAGGATGTAGAAAAGTTGATAGGGGTTTTGAGAAAACATGAGTCTGCTATTGGTTGGAACATTTCTGATTTAAAGGGAATTAGTCCATCATTTTGTATGCATAAAACTTTGATGAAGGATGACTATTCCCCTGTTGTTCAGCCACAGAGAAGATTAAACCCCATAATGAAAGAAGCTGTAAGGAAAGAGGTGGTTAAACTTCTTAATGCTGGGATCATCTATCCTATCTCGGACAGCGCTTAGATTAGTCCAGTCCAAGTAGTGCCTAAGAAAGGAGGGATGACCACTGTTAAAAATGAAAAAGGTGAAGTCATTGCCACTAGACCAACTACAGGTTGGAGAATGTACATAGATTATAGAAGGCTTAATGACTCCACTGGAAAAGACCATTTTCCTTTGCCATTTGTAAACCAAATGCTTGAGAGGCTGTCAGGTCATGATTATTACTGCTTCCTTAATGGATATTCTGGTTACAACCAAATTGTGGTTGATCCAAAAGATCAAGAGAAGACAGCCTTCACTTGTCCCTATGGAATCTTTACATATAGGCGCATGCTATTTGGTTTGTGCAATGCACCAGCAACCTTTCAAAGGTGTATACTGGCAATTTTTGGGGACATGGTAGAGAAGTTCATTGAGGTGTTTGTGGATGACTTCTCTGTGTTTGGAAATAGTTTTGATATATGCCTCAGCAACCTATCTAAGGTGCTGGTGAGATGTCAGGAGACTAATCTTGTCCTTAACTGGGAAAAATGTCACTTTATGGTTAGAGAAGGGATAGTCCTTGGCCACAAAATCTCTGCTGAGGGCATTCAGGTAGATAGAGCCAAGATTAATATCATTAAAAAACTTCCTCCTCCAATCAATATGAAAAGAGTGAGGAGTTTCTTAGAATGTGTTGGCTTTTATAGGAGATTTATTAAGGATTTTTCGAAAATAGCAAAGCCTTTGACTGATTTACTTGTGAAAGATCATGCTTTTGTTTTTGATGAAAAATTTGTCAAGGCTTTTGAAAATCTAAAACAAAGATTAGTAACAGCTCCAATCCTTGCAGCACCTGATTGGTCTTTACCATTTGAACTCATGTGTGATGTAAGTGATTTTGCTATAGGAACTGTGCTAGGACAAAAGAAAGAAAAATTAACACATGTGATTTATTATGCTAGCAAAGTATTAAATGAGAATCAAATAAATTACACCACCACTGAAAAAGAAATGCTTACTGTGGTGTATGCATTTGATAAATTCAGAGCTTACTTGATTGGTGCTGAGGTCATTGTATATACAGATCATTCAGCAATTAAGTACTTGCTAGCTAAAAGAGAATCAAAGCCAAGATTGATCAGATGGGTTCTTTTACTCCAAGAGTTTGATTTAGAAATAAGAGATAAAAAGGGAGTGGAGAACTCAGTGGCTGATCAACTCTCTCGTCTGAAGGGTGAATCTGATTCCATCTTGATTAAAGAGGAATTCCTAGATGAGAGGCTGATGGCAATTATCACAGGGCCATGGTATGCTAGTATGGCCAACTTTAAAAGTGCCTCTGTGGTACCTGAAGGTTGGAGAACCCAAATGAAGAAAATTTTTTTTCATGACAGTAAAACGTTTCTATGGGATGATCCATTTCTTTATAAGATAGGAGTAGATGAAATTATCAGGAGATGTGTGCCTGAATCAGAGCAAGAAAGACTCTTATGGCACTGCCATGACTCCTATTATGGAGGACACCATGGTGCATCCAGAACAGCAGCAAAAGTGTTGCAATATGGCTTTTATTGGCCAACTCATGATGCTAGAGTATATGTGCAAAGGTGTGATAAGTGTCAAATAAGTGGAGGTCTCTCTACTAAAGCTGGCATGCCTTTGACGAATATTTTAGTTGTGGAGATATTTGATGTTTGGGGCATTGACTTCATGGGACCATTCCCAAAGTCATTCTCCAATGAGTATATTCTTGTTGCTGTGGATTATGTCTCTAAGTGGGCGGAGGCAATCCCTACCAGAACCAATGATGCACATGTGGTGCTTAGGTTTATAAAGAAAACATTTTCTCTAGATTTGGAGTCCCTAGAGTCCTCATTAGTGATGGAGGGTCACATTTCTATAATAGAATCATGGAAAAAGCCCTGAGACACTATGAGGTACTGCATAAGGTATCTACTCCATATCATCCACAAACTTGTAGACAAGTTGAGCTGTCCAATAGAGAAATTAAGAGAATATTAGAGAAAATGGTAGGGAAGTCTAGGAAGGATTAGTCTGTGAGATTAGATTATGCATTGTGGGCCTATAGGACAGCATTTAAAACTCCCATTGGTATGTCTCCTTATCAGTTGGTATATGGTAAGGCTTGTCATCTTCCTGTGGAGTTAGAATGTAACACCCTAATTTAATAAATAAATAAGTACTAAAATAGGGAAAAGTTTTCCGAAAAATAAACCAATAGACCATAAGACAACCGGGTGAAATATGGAATGGAAGCAAGGTAAGGACAAAGCACACATTCGGTGATTCAGCGAAAACACCACAGCGCCTAAGCGAGTCCCACAAAGCAACGCTCAGTCGCTCAAGCGAGATCCAACACGCTTGAGCGAGACAACCTAACTCGCTTGGGCGAACAACCATTCGATTAAGTGAATCCAACTTAAAAGCCTTCCATGCACGCACAATCGCTGGAGCGAACCCCTTGTTCGCTGAGGCGAGAAGCCACACACGGAATGCCTCACTCGGGATCCAGAGTTTCATTCACTCAGAAACGATTCACCATATTATACTTAGTCATTTATTTTTATCCATAAGGGTCGCATACATAATCCAATCAGGGAAAATAATAACTATCCCATTCAAAATCTGTAAAGCTCCCCCACTCAGGATTTCATCCCATCAAACACTACTTGGCATAACTCCACCTCAATTCAATCGGGAATGCACCACACATCCATCACTCGGCATATTTACACTTTCCTCACTCAGAGAACCTATAGACCTACCTTCGCTCAGAAGGATTCTCCACAGTTATACCTCACTCGGATTAATCTAGCCAGATTCACTCGGCTAATACCACCTGATCCACTTGGAAAAATCATTAAGTTAAGTCCCACTAGGGCTTACTCAACTCTTGACCACTCGGAATATAGCTCCTCATTCACTTGGATTATATACAATATTCATTCGGTTATCATGCACTTAGAATTCATTCCAATCTAAACCCTTACAACAACTCTTCCCTCGGAGGAGATTCACTCGGGATTTCCATTCGGGGATACAAACTCTTCCTCACTCGGGGTTCACTTGTATTTTCCACTCGGTAACGATCCTTCTTAATATTACTCGGGACATTCTCCCATCAGATCCCATACAGTATAGGTTCATCTAAGATATTTTACTCAGAATTTGTTTAAGTGTCATCACTTGGAAATGAAGGCACAGCCACTTATAGTCTCACTCGGAGATGGTTCTCACAACTATGTCTACTAGGAAAATTATTAACTTAGCAATATTCTATCCATCATCATCTCTCAGTCTACCCAAACACAAGTCACCAGCATACAACATATATGTACATACATAATCATGCACTCGGAATACTCATTATCTTAACATCATTCATTCACCAACACCTGTTATCTGATGCATGCACAGGTTATCAAGGTAAACCATATACGTATATAAACATGCACTCGGATCATAATAGTTCAGATTACTTATATATATAAATTTATATTCGTTATACAACACTGTTATTATGAGCCGGCCAAGGCTACAACTGACTAAACATAACAAATACATCATAAGCACTCAACAGTCGGAGTGCACCTCACTCGGACATGAGGCCTCGTCATCACTTCCGAGTCTAACCTACACACACTGAAAAATGGTGTAGGGGTGAGCATCTTAAATATTAAATGATAGATACTGACTCAGATTATTCCTCAGTTATACAACAATATAATATATTCATACATAACAATAATCAATAACATAATAATGCCGGTTATTCAGATACACACAAAACATTTACCGATCAGAACCCATCAACTATCGCTCGGCTATATGCACCTATCATTTCATTAACATTATCACATGCGTAATCAAATTCCAAGCAACAACAGCAGTACATATACACAGATTATTTCACTCGGTTTGGCATTTGTGTGTAATCGGTTTTCATTCGTTGCAACATAGGCTCTCAGCCTTTTATTCAGCTCCCAGCTGACTTGGCCATTTTACAGGTACCAAACCGTTTCCTCACACATGTGACACCAACGCTCTCAGCGCCAACGGCGGTGTTCACGGGCAGCCCGAGTCCCACTCGAAGGCTTACCTTGAGTCCCACTCAAAAGGATTTCACAGCGTCTCACGCTTTAATAACTGATGGTAGTGTCCCACACTACATGCTCCCAGCATTAACGCATCCCATGCGCCACACGCGGATTCAACACACAGCACAAATTTTATACACACTTCCATTCGGCAATACATGCATCTCATGCAATCGGTATTACATAACATCAAATTCACCAAGTCAACACCTTCTCACATGCAGTCAGTATTTCAACTCAGAATAACATGCATGGCATATAAGTCACACGGTAATCATCAACAGCACCTTAGCATATTCTTTTCATGCAACTATTCAACACTTCTCAGAACTACTAACATGCAATCTATGGACGGAACTAAACATGCAACACTCGATTCATAAACATCATGCATCCGGGTATCACAGACTCCACATGCAAAACAAACCACAGAATCAGATACAGAATCAGTAAGCCATGAGCACCCAGAACCCGTCCATAACCCATGCATTTAAGATATAAGATACCCCCTACTTGGAATGAAGATTCCAGGGGCTCCGAGGGCTTGCAGCTCCAGTCGGTTGCTCTGTTCAGCCCATTCACTGATTCTCAATAGAACGGCCCAGCATCAGTCATCCGTCATTACGCTTGGCTTTGGAGGAAGTCCGAGCCACTCCTACTCTTAAACAGCTCTGCATGCAGGATCAGCGGGGAGACCCAAGCCCCTAGGGCACCACCTTGACCTTCTACTCGGTCCAGTGGGGATTTCCAAGCTTTTGAGACACCCAGTTCTCTGCTCGCTCTCTTAAGCAGCTCCATCATAGTGCTGGTGAACGCTCTAACCTCCCTGAAGCACTTCATAGTGTAGATCTCCACTGAGACTCAAGCAGCCTCGAGCAAGGAGAGGGAGAAAGAGAAAAGTCAACGAAGGGAAATGAAAGAACAGGGAAGGAATAGAGTATCGTCCCTGAGTCGTCGAAGGAGAAGCTCTCAACTCAACCTCCTCACTCTCATGTTCGACGAAAAAGGAAAAAGAAGAAGACAAAGAACGAGGAAGAGAAGAGGAGAAGAAGAGACGGAGGAGCAGAACAGTGCTTTCGTCTTCCTCGAGGGGAACATTCAGCTCTCACTCTCTCAGTCGCTCCTCATGTTTTGCGCGAATGGGGAAGTGAGTGGAAAAGAGAAGAGCCAAAACTCTTATATACTCCAGGGGCACATGCGTCTATTCAACCTGGCCACTAACATTAATTAATTAACCATTAGCTCCCTAATCTACAATTAATCTTAACTCATTCACTAATCTCATTCGGTTGTTAATTTTTAAATTGGGATGTTACATAGAACATAAGGCATGGTGGGCCATAAAGCTGTTAAATATGGACTTTGATCAATCTCAAGAGGAGAGAGTCCTAAAACTCCATGAACTTAAGGAGTTCAGACTCAATGCTTATCAGAGTGCCTCAATTTATAAAGAGAAAACTAAGAGGTGACATGATAAGTGGATAAATAGAAAATAGTTTCAAAAAGATGATAAGGTCTTGTTGTTTAATTCTAGGTTGAGACTCTTCCCAGGAAAACTTAGATCTAAGTGGTCTGGACCTTTTATTGTGAATGAGGTTTTCCCTCATGGTGCGATTGAGTTAAAAGAACCAGCCACTGATAGAACTTTTAAGGTGAATGGCCAGAGACATAAACTCTACTTTGGAGGAGAGTTTGATAGGCAGAAAACCTCCATGCTGTTACAGGCATCTTCTTAGATGTCAGAAGGTCAAGCTAGTGACTTTAAAGAAGTGCTTTAGGGAGGCAACCCTACAATTTTCATTGTTGTAGTTTGTGTTTGATGTTTTAAAATAGTTAAAGAAAACTAAAATTTTTGATCAAGGTGTAAATAAGCTTGTAAAATTTTGAATAAGGTTTGAGTGTGCATATTTTGAATTTCAGTATACATATGCACTTCACCAGAATAATAAAATTGTGGACCAGGTAGTACGCATACATAAATTTCAAATTGGGCATTGTTACACTGAATTAAATTAGTATCAGACCCTCTTGGCACTCAAGCGAGTCACTTTTTTGCTCAAGCGTGGATAAACTTTTCCCTCACGCTTAAGCGTAACATCAGCAAGCTTGACTGTGACTACTGTATATGGCTCTGCGCCTGAGCGTGACAATTTCACACTTAAGCGTGATCGCGCCTGGACTAGGCATGACTCTTATGACACTTGAGCGAACTCGACTACGCTTGAGCGGGATACGGTGTTGCTACTTGTTTGGGTATGATATATTCACAAAACACTCAGATGGTCAATTTTAAAGTGACTCGTGGCAAGTATACCACTTGCCGGTGTAGTATATATTCTAGAGAATAAATGTCGTTCCCACTACAGATCATTTCAAATCGATTTCAAACTATTATGACATAAATGATTTGTGGTTTTCATGATAATAAATTAAAATAACTCTTCATAAATTTATAAATCTATGAAAGCAATATAAGAAATGTAAGTGAAATAACAGAGTTTAGAGTTTGGGAATCGGATTCACCTTTCTCACCTTCCGATACATCGTTAATATTTATGTAATCAATGTTTGCGATATGATTCTTTACGTCACAATCACAGTCATTTATATCAATTCCTTGACTATGAAATCCATAAGAAGAGATTTGATAACGTCAATCCCTTGATCGTTTTAAATCTATTCTAGCATTAAGTACGATTGTTTTGACGTTCATTGCGTTAGATACCATCCCTAGTTATCTACTCACAATGAGCATTCCATTTAGATCCATTTTCGAAAGTTATTTTCCAATAACAAACGTAAACTTGAATCAAGAAACTGTTGATCAAGCAGATTCAGGCAATAAGAATGAAATGAAAAGCCAAGAATCATAAAACAAATTCATCAATTACATAAACATTACATATGTTGTCATCCGGATTGATTGGTTACCTCCAATCCCAATGGAAGAATTAGCCACTCATGGTAGCCATGATCATACAATATAAGTGCAATGAAGAAGAAAACCTAAGCTAGATACTATTTTTTTCTCTTTCCGATCTCCTCTCCTTTTTTTTCAATCTTCTTATGTTTTTCTATTATAAGCCAGAATTCGCTTGAGCGAGTTTAAGTTTCGCTCAAGTGAGGAGCATCCTTCAATTTGAAGAAATTCTATGTCCTGCTTGAATTGCATGATAAGTTCGCTCAAGCAAACCAACTCGCTTGAGCGATTCAACATTATGGTAAACTCTAATTGAATCTCGCTTGAGCCACTTCTCTTCAGCTACAGTGAGTTTTGACATTTTGCTTCTGGACAGTTTTCGATTGAGCGAACACATTTCGCTCAAGCGAAGTTTGCATTGAAACTTCACTGGATGAATTTCACTGGATACAAGTGAAGGTCTGCTTGGGCAAAGTCTAACTCTTGCATTCTAGACCATTATCGCTTAAGCGAGAATCCTTCACTTGAGCGACTGCTTATTCAATCCTTACTCGTTCAAATTCACCTAAGCGAATTGTGTTCTCGCTTAGGCGAGGGCTGCCCTGATACTTGCAACTGTTGAGTGCTTGTCTCGCTCAAGCGACATCATCTTCGCTTGAGCGACTTCTTCATTGTTTTGCTCTTAACTTAGTGGATTTCTTTCTTTTCTTGTTCCCTTCTTCTTTCTTCTTCATTACACCTGAAATTTCATCAAAAATTTGGGACTTGGTAGTATTTGTTAACTACTTTTACATATACAATGCTTGAATCATAATTTATGTCATATTTATCTTACAAAAATGACAAATATTGCATTTTATGTCCAACTTTTAATCAATTCTCATCATAAAATCTATGTAATTTGGACATTTATCAACTCTCCCCGACCTAGAACTTTGCTTGTCCTTAAGCAAATGGTCAAGGATAGAAAAGTGAAACAAAGATCCTAATTAATCACAACTGCAAATAAAATAAAGGACAACTTTTCACTATTTACAAATGATAAGTCCTTAATCATGCTTCAATTCATCTAACCAAATTCTAGGTTTGAAATATGATACACAATTGTAAGTAACCACTCTTCTGTAAAAACAAGAAACTCTCTCTATTTATACCTTTCAGGTGAGTGTTTGCTCTCTATACCATTGATCAAGTGTTATTCAATCATTGCATATCATTTTACTGCATAAGATAACTACTCAAACAAACATGGATCAAAAGGTCTTTAGTAGGTTGTAACTTGGCCAGGCTTACAAGAAACTTATTGGTTTTTCTTTGGAGTGCAAAGAACATACTAAGGACAATCAAATTTCTTAGCCTTGGCTTTTGTTTTCTCATTCTTTCTTCACTTGAACCATTGAATTCTTCTTTGTATTCCTTCTTACTTTTGTTTGTTCTTTGACATTTCTAGGAGAATTTTATTTTATTTTCTAATTTTTCCTTTCTTTTTGACATTTATAGCCAAGTTATTCACATAACTCTCTTAAAAGATTGTTCTTGTCCTTAGCATGCATTAGGGTCAGAACTTTTATACAAGCATGTTCTAAGTTTAAAGAAAAATAAACTTTTTGGCTCAATGGGGTTAAAGAAAAAAAATTGGATTGATTACTATTGAAGGTTGGCTTTTTGGCTCTTGTTTAAACCTATTCTACACAAAGTTTGCCTCTATCCTGTCCATGTTTGACTAAGCAATGATCCTTGCTAGAAATTTATGCAATGAAAGATTACACAAGAATCAATGAACTCTCAGTGTTTAAGGTTGCACTCTCTTATTAGGTTAATCGTCTTGATTTCTTTACCTTCACAGAAAAGGGTTCAAACATTGTGAACTAATTCCTAACTCAAAATTTAGAAAGATTCCATTCAGCATTCATCAGGAATTATCATATTTTCCAAAACTAGTTGTCCTTCCTTTTATGCAATCCTAAGATTAATTCACATCTTTTTTCACTTTTCCAAAACATTTCATACATCTCAAAATTTCATGCCTAAACATAACAACTAGCGTATGCAACAAAATTTAGTTAGGCATAAACATGAAAATCCAACTATAACCTATGTGAAATTACTGTAAAGTAAAAGTACAAATTACTGTAAAGTAAAAGTACTGAAACAACTACTGAATTTAAAATAACATAAACGTAAATAAACTGGATAAAATGAAATGGAACCACAGAGGCCAATCAATCACGTGACATCAAGATGTTGGTGACCACACGATCAAGCTACTCCTCGAACTCTCTATCCTCAGCATCCTGCTGCTCCTGTATAATAGTTGGCTGTAACTCTGGTGCTGAAGATGATGGTATCTCTGTCTGTTCAGATAATGGTGGTGGTGGTGATGGTGCTACCGGCTCAGCTTCAGCTATAGCTGCTGGCCTCTCCTCCTCCGGGAAAGTTGGACTGTCCCTAGGCCAAGCAACTTTGGCAATGAACTCATTTGGGTGCATGAAGGGTCCTGCTGGGTGGCTCTAATAGCTGGCACGGTAGAAATAGGTGATTGCTCTGTTGAGAGCTGCCTGCTGCTGCTGGATATAAGTGAGATGAGTGAGAAGGATGGGATCTGTGGTAGGAGGTGGAGGTGGTATTAGTGGTGGAGCTTCAATACGAGGTGGAGATGATGTAGGCTCAGATTGTGTCAAGACTAGAGGGGGTACGGAAGATGAAGGTTCTGTTGATGCCTTAATTCAACAATTTTGATCAATGAACTTTTTGTCGATTGAAGGTCGAATCGGGGTAGTAGGGTCAACATCCACTCCCTGAGTTGCACACAAACCTGTAATGAAAGCAGGAAAAGCCAGAGTACCTTTCGGCTTTGCATCTGTTATGGTGGTCTTTGGGTTTTGCTGAGCAAAACGAAAAATTTCATCTAAGAGAATTTGTGCAATGTCCACAGATATCCTCGGATCCAAAATGCAAAGAAGGAGCTCACACTTAGGTAAAGGAAGATCCGAAACATGAGCATTCGGAACCACATTTGCTAGAAGAAATGCAGTCCACACCCTTGTCAGCATTTTCATGTCTTTCCTAAGGAGTCTTGTTGGATGTTGGTTGGCACCTCTCTAAAAATGGTGGTCAGGAAGGCATAGAATAGATTCCAACTCATGGACAGAATACACATAGCGCTCCTTCTTCAATCTGCCGTATGTGCATAATTCATCTTCCTTCAACTACAATACATCTCCAAGGTGCTCATTGATAGTGTTTCTGTCATAGGAAATCCAATAGCCCTGAACCCAAGCTCTTCGGTCCATAGCACCCTCGGTCCACCAAGCATTGGCATAAAATTCCTTCACCACTTCAGGATCATATTTAACCCAAGGGTTGGCAACTCGCAACCACTTTCTTTTTCTGAGCATGTTCATAAAGTCATCACATTCACCTTCCCTTAAGTCGACGCGACGCTCTGGAAGTATGGTCCAGTGGTGAATGTTGTGGAATCATTTTTTGGTTTCCTTGGTCTTAAACTTCTGATTCAATAGAGGGGAGGAATCTGCAGTGCGCTTCCTTTTTCCATGATCTTCGTGTGCAGCAGCTCGTTCCTGCCCTCTTTGTATTTCCTGTGCATTTTTGGTTCTTACCATTGCTTGAAATCACATTGAAATTTATTAGTACGCAACATGTGCATTATGGACAAGCAAATTATAAAGCATTAACAATTGACAAATATCATAATACAGAGTTACAAATTGTGCATCATGTCTTGATATCAACATATATCATAATACATAGTTACAAATAATACACAATGAAGAGCAACGAGTAGTGCACAAAACTACCTAACTTTATGGATAAGTAAATTATAATGAAGTTTAATGGAACTAACTAAGCATTGGGGAAACCTAGCATGAAAAATAGAACATAGCATATGACCTCATGTTTCCCAAAAACAGAGCATGACCAAAAATTTCATCATTTGCTAAAAACACTGTTTTATTGATGGCATGAGTTGAAAACAGAGCATGGTCACTTATTTTTGTATTTTCTATTTACTTCACACTATTGCATGCATTACACTCAATGAACACTAGAAAAACAAAGTATGCTTCATCCTAACAGTCTCACCACACCTAGGGCATGGTTCACATATAAATTACATTAGGGAAAACAAAATTACAAATGACAAAACCTAACCCTAAGTAACATTAAATCTTCACCCTAAGCAACATTTAGTCTTCGAGAACCGTAATAACATGAGAAAGTTGGAGAAGATGAACAAGGAAATGGGAAATAAGGAAACTTACTTGAAAATGGTTAAGTTTGAAAGGAAATGAAAGAATGAAGAATTGATGAAGAGAATGAAGAAGAAACCGGTGCAAGCCCTTTAAAATTGAAAATGGAGGAGAAAAGAGTTCGTGGGTTGAGAGGTTTTAAAAGAGGAAGAGTTTTGTAACTGAAGAATAAGTATTAATTTCCCTTTTAAAAACCTCAACCGCTTAAATTCGCTCAAGTGAGATACAATCACTGCAGCGAATTTATGTTTCGAAAATGAAGAGTCTCGAATTTCGCTTAAGCGATAGTGGTTCGCTGCAGCAAAATTGAGTGGGAAAGGTACCTGATACTTTAAAATTTCCTTCGCTCAAGCTATATGGGTTTCGCTTAGGCGAGAATTAGTGATTTAGGTGCTGGAGAAAATTCGTTGGGGCGAAATATATATCGCTTGAGCGTATTTTTGAAATTTGTTTTCTGGAAGATATTCGCTCGGGCGAGTATTAATCCGCTTGAGCGAATTTACTCCAGTAGCCAAATAGAAGCAAGATAGTTATTATTCACTTGGGCGACATTTAATTCGCTCGAGCGAATGTTGCAGAAAGATAATAATGTTCAAATTTATAAGAATTCTACATAATTCGCTTGAGCGGATGTCCCATTCGTGTAAGCGAAATGTATCCAGTAGCTATTTTCTTGAAATCCCCCTAAGCGATTTACAATTCAAGTTAAGCGAAGGCTTTGTAAAAGGACTTTCGCTCGGGTGAAGGATGTGTCGCTTAAGTAAAATTCTTCCAGTGTCTAAATGGATGAATTAAGCTTAAGCGACTTGCAGCGAAGCTTGTTAAAAACATATCTCGCTTGAGCGAAGTGAGATCCGCTTGAGCGAGATAACTTTTTCTTAAAATTCTAATTTTCCCAAATTGACTCTTTCTTATTTTTAAGTTTCACACTTCCATTTTCCAGTTCCTTGGGTTTTACACTTACTTGTCACTTAATTTATACACAAAACTTGTTAGAGATCATAAACACACCGGGTTGCCTCCCAGTTAGCACTTGTTTAACGTCATTAGCTCGACGCCTGATTTGTTTCTTCAATTTGGATTATGAAAGTGGAGTAGCATATTCATCTTCTCCATATCTCCACCCATGTAAGGTTTAAGCCTTTGTCCATTGACAGTCCAGGTTCTTTCAGATTTTGGATCTTGAAGTTCCACTGTACCGTATGGCTTTACTTCTTTAACTTGAAAAGGTCCTGACCATTTTGAGCGTAGTTTTCCTGGAAAGAGTTTCAATTTTGAATTAAATAAAAGCACAGACTGACCTGGATAGAAGCTTTTTTTCACAATTTTCTTATCATGATAAGCCTTTATTCGATCTTTGTAGATTTTTGAAGACTCATATGCTTCTAGCCTTCATTCTCCAAGTTTTTCCAGTTGAACCTTTCTTTCCTTAGCTGATGCTTCTGGATCAAATTGAGCAACTTCATTGCCCAATACACTTTATGCTCCAACTCTATTGGTAAATGACACTCTTGCCATAAACCAAATGATAGGGTGAGAATCCTGTTGGGGCTTTAAAAGCAGTCCTATAAGCCCAGAGAGCATCATCTAACTTCAGAGACCAATCTTTTCTACTCTGAGAGACTGTCTTCTCTAGAATTCTTTTAATCTCTCTGTTAGATACTTCCACTTGCCCATTAGCTTGTGGATGGTATGGAGAAGTCACCTTATGCCTTACACCATAATGCTCTAAACATTTTTGAAGTTATGTATTGCAAAAGTAGGATCCTCCATCACTTATCAAAACTCTAGGGGTGCCAAATCTACTAAAAATATTTCTCTTTAAAAATTTTATAATAGTTTTGGCATCTGCCTTGGCACAAGCGGTTGCCTCAACCCACTTGGAAACATAGTCCACAATGACTAAAATGTACTCATTAGAAAGTGAGGCTGGTAAGGGTCCAACAAAGTCTATGCCCCAACAGTCAAAAACTTCAACTTCCAAAATGGCTGTTAGTGGGATTTTATCTCTCCTTGTCATACTTCCTGTTCTTTGGCATACATCACAATTTTACACAAATAAGTTAGCATCTTTAAATAAAGTGGGCCAAAAAAAACCTGATTGAAGGACTTTTGCTGCTGTCCTTTCTCCATTAAAGTGGCCTCCATATGCTGAACTGTGACAATGCCACAAAATACTCCTGGCTTCTAGTTGAGATACACATCTTCTCAATATATGATCAGATCCAAGCTTAAACAGGTATGGGTCATCCCATACATATTGTTGTGCATCCTTCAAAAATTTCTTCTTTTGTTGCCAGGTGAAATCTTCTGGAAGTATCCCTGCAGCTTTAAAATTAGCCATGTTAGCAAACCATGGCCTCTCCCGAATCAATAACAATTTCTCATTCGGAAACTCTTCTTGGACTTCAGGCTGTAGTGTTGTGACTTCATTGTTGATCAGCCTGGATAAATGATCCGCTAGATGATTTTCACTGCCTTTTTTATCATGAATGGTCAAATCAAATTCTTGTAAAAGCAGGATCCATCTGATCAATCTGGGTTTGGAATCTTGTTTGTTTAACAGGTACTTTATTGTAGCAAGATCTGTAAAACAAACAACCTTGGAACCAATTAAATATGATCTAAATTTTTCCAATCCATATACTACAACTAGTAATTCTTTCTCAGTTCTGGCATAATTTATTTGTGCCTCATTTAAAACTTTACTAGCGTAGTATATAGGATGGAACAATTTAGATTTCCTCTGTCCAAGCACTACACCAATAGCATGGTCACTTGCATCACACATCAATTCAAAATCAAATGACCAGTCTGGAGCAATTAGGATAGGAGCAGTAATCAATTTTTGCTTCAATAGTTGAAAAGCTGATAAACAAGCTTCATTAAAATGAAAAGGAATGTCTTTTTGTAACAAATTACTCAAAATAATTTTTGAAAAATCCTTAATAAACCTTCGGTAAAAACCAGCATGCCCAAGAAAACTCCTAACACCCTTGACATTGACTGGTTGAGGTAATTTTTCAATAACTTCCACTTTAGGACAGTCCACTTCAATGCCTTTGTTTGAGATTGTGTGGCCTAACACAATGCCTTTGGATACCATAAAATGGCATTTTCCCTAATTTAGCACTAAGTTAGTCTCTACACATCTTTTAAGCATTGTGTCAAGATTTTCTAAGCATAACTCAAATGATTTACCAAAAACTGAAAAATCATCCATGAAAATTTCTATACAATTCTCTACAAGATCAGCAAAGATAGAGAGCATGCACCTTTGAAAAGTGGCTGGATCATTACAAAGTCTGAAAGGCATTTTTCTATAAGCAAAAACACCATAAGGACAAGTAAATGCTGTTTTTTCTTGGTCTTCTGGTGCTACTGCAATTTGATTGTAACCTGAATAACCATCCAGAAAATAGTAGTATACTTGTCCAGCCAATCTCTCCAACATTTAGTCCATGAAGGGTAATGGAAAGTGATCCTTTCTTGTAGCTTGATTAAGCTTCCTGTAATCTATACACATTCTCCAACCAGTTACTGTGTAAGTAGGAATGAGCTCATTGTTGTCATTTTTCACCACTATCATACCTCCCTTTTTTGGTACAACCTGTACTAGACTCACCCAAGCACTATCAAAAATTGGATAGATCATCGCAGCTTCCAACAATTTGATGACCTCCTTTTTAACAACTTCTTTCATGGTTAGATTTAATCTTCTTTGAGGTTGTGCTATAGGCTTATACTCTTGCTCTATAAAAATATGGTGCATACAATATGAAGGGCTAATTCCTTTTAAATCACTCAGCTTCCACCCAATTGCCTCTTCATTCCTCTTTAGGATTTCAGTTAATTTCTCTTCTTCCTCCTTTGACTAGTTTTTGCTAATGATGATTGGTTTTTCTCCTTCAGCATCTAAAAAGACATACTTTAAATGTGAAGGCAACTCTTTCAGCTCTAACTTTTGAACTTCAGAAACTTGCTTTTGAGGAAGGGTCTCCACTACCTCTTGTTTACTATTACTTTCTTTGCCTGTATCTAATCTTTGCAAAATCTGCCTGACTTCTTCAGCTTCCAAATCGTTAAGATTCTCAACAGCTCCTATCAAAGCCTTTTCAAGAAGACTTGAATTTTGCATTTTATTAAGTTGTCCTTCAATGACCTCCTCTTCAATATCAATCTTGAAATAACTTTATTTATCTGCTGGATATTTCATTGCTTCAAAGACATTAAAATTCACCTCTTCATCTTGAACTCGTACCTTTAGTTTGCCATCATCAACGTCTATGATTACTTTAGTAGTTTTCATAAACGGTCTTCCTAAGATCAATGGTACTTCAGTATCCTCTTCCATGTCCATTATCACAAAGTCTACTGGGAAGACAAATTTTTCCACCTTTACCAAAACATCTTCTACCACACCATAAGGAAACTTCATTGATCTGTCAGCCAATTGTAATGTCATTTTTGTTGGCCTTATCTTAAGATCTCCAATCCTTTTAAGCATTAAGAGTGGCATTAGATTTATACTTGCTCCCAAATCCAGTAATGCTTTCCCTACCGGTATGTGACCAATAGTGACGAGAATTGTGAAACTTCCTGGATCCTTGGTTTTAGGTGGTAATGCCTTTTGGATAATGGCACTACATCCAGCTTCCAATTCAACTATTTCTTCTGAAAATCTTCTCCTCTTTGTTAATAAATCCTTCATAAATTTTGTATAGGTAGGCATTTGCTCCATAGCTTCCATGAATGGGACATTAATTTGAAGTCTTTTAAAAATGTCCATGAACCTTGCAAATTGTCTTTCTTTATCCCGCTTCAAAGGATTCTTTGGGTAAGGCATGCTTTCTAATTGAGGCATCTCTTCATCAAGCTTGCCTTTGCCCTTCTCTAACTTACTTTTTTTGTTTTTCTCTTTTTCATTTTCTCTATTTACATTTTCCTTTATTTCTTTTTCACATTCTTTCATATCTTTTTCTTTTACTTTTTCTTTTTCTTTTTCACACTCTCTTTCTTTTTCTTGTCTTTCTCTCAAAATCTCTCCTTCTTTTTTTTCGTTCTCTCCTAGCTCAACTCCAATTTCTCTACCACTTCTTGTTCTGACAGCTTTATAATGCTTCTTTGGATTTAGCTCAGTATTAGCTCCATACTGAGGTCATTGATTTTCAGCAATTTGTCGAGCCAATCGTCCTACTTGAGTCTCCAAATTCTTTATTGATGCCTCAGTATTTTTCTAGTTTGTTAAAGAAGCTTGCATGAATTTCTCTAAGGTATCTTCCAATCTTGAAGTCTTCTCCATCAAAGAGGGGTAGTTACTTTGATATGGTCTATTTGAAGAACTTGGTTCTTGTTTCTATCCTTGTCCTTGATGTTGATTACTCCTCCACCCCTGAAATTGTTGGTTAGGATAATTGGAATTGAAATTATTTGGTTTACCTTGATTATTCATATAATGAACTGTCTCCTCTTATACTCTACAATAACCATTCGGATGTTCACCTCCACAAAAATCACATCTTGCACTTTGCTGCTGTATTGGTTGTGAAGACTGCACTGAATGTAATTGCTATAGGAGTTTGGCCATTTGTTGAGTTAAAGCTTCAATCTGTTGAGTCAAGATTTTATTTTGGGCCAAAATAGCATCTGAAGTATTCAAATCTAGAACTCTTTTCCTCTGAATTTATTGACGATCATGCTGAGCTTGATAATTCGTTGAGGATAAGGCTTCTATAATTCTTGTAGCTTGATCAACATCAACTGTCATCATTGTACCACCAGCTGTAGCATCCAAAATCATCTTTGTGTCTGGTCGAAGTTCATTATAAAAGATGTTCAACTCAGCAATGTCTTCAAAACCATGATTAGGACACTTGCGAAGTAGTGATTTAAAGCGATCCCATGCTTCACAAAATGGTTCCTCAGCTCCTTGGCGAAATATTGAAATATCAGATTTAGCTTTTATGAATCTTGATGAAGGGAAGAGACGGTGCAGAAATTTTTCTTATACATCAGACCAACTAGTCAAACTCTAATTAGGGTGTGATTGCAACCATTCCTTAGCTCTTCCAGCCAATAAAAATGGAAATAACCGAAGGTATGCAGTTTCCATATCCTCTTGACCAAAACCCATGGTACCAACCAACTCATAGAAAGTTGCCAAATGAGTGTAAGGATCTTCATTTGACATTCTAGTGAATTGATGAGCATTAATCAAACTTAGAAAGGCTGGTTTCATCTCCAAGTTATGGCATCACAATACTTGAGAAGTATCGTGGTCCTTGTTGATTTGCATAATCTCCCAAAGTATGCCTTGGTGGTTGGTGTTGTCTTTCCATATCTTCAATTTTTGGAGTTGATTTTGGTGATGAAGTTGAAGAAGAAGATTGTCATTCCTCTTGTTGTGCTTTTGCTTTAGCTTTAATTCCCTTCAAAGTCTTCTCAATTTCAGGATCTATTTCAACCTGTTCTTTCGATCCCTAACTTCTTAATATCATAAGCAAAACTTCCAATAAAGAGGTTAGCAAAGAAAAAGATATAACAGCAGAAAATTACAAGTACTATATTCACAAACCAAAATAATTGAATTCGATTTCAATTCGATCCCCGGCAAGGGCGCCAAAAACTTACTGGTTGTTTGGGTATGATATATTCGCAAAACACTCAGATGGTCAGCTTTAAAGTAACTCGTGGCAAGTATACCACTTGTCGGTGTAGTATCTGTTCAAGAGAACAAATGTCGTTCCCACTACAGATCATTTCAAATCGATTTCAAACTATTACGGCAGAAATGATTTGTGGTTTTCATGATAATAAATTAAAACAACTCTTCATAAATTTATAAATCTATGAAAGCAATATAAGAAATCTAAGTGAAATAACAGAGTTTAGAGTTTGGGAATTGGATTAACCTTTCTCACCTTCCAATACATCGTTAATATTCATGTAATCAATGTTTGCGATATGATTCTTTACGTCACAATCACAGTCATTCATATCAATTCCTTGACTATGAAATCCATAAGAAGAGATTTGATAATGTCAATCCCTTGATCGTTTTAAATCTATTCCAGCATTAAGTACGATTATTTTGACGTTCATTGCGTTAGATACCATCCCTGGTTATCTACTCACAATGAGCATTCCATTTAGATCCATTTTCGAAAGTTATTTTCTAATAACAAACATAAACTTGAATCAAGAAACTGTTAATCAAGCAGATTCTGGCAATAAGAATGAAATCAAAAGCCAAGAATCATAAAACAAATTCATCAATTACATAAACATTACATACGTGTTCATCTGGATTGATTAGTTTGCTCCAATCCCAATGGAAGAGTTAGCCACTCATGGTAGCCATGATCATACAATTTAAGTGCAATGAATAAGAAAACCTAAGCTAGATACTCTTTTTTTCTCTTTCCGATCTCCTCTCCTTTTTTTTCAATCTTCTTATGTTTTTCTTTTATTAGGCGGAATTCGCTTGAGCGAGTTTAAGTTTCGCTCAAGCGAGGAGCATCCTTCAACTCAAAGAAATTCCATGTCCTGCTTGAATTGCATGATAAGTTCGCTCAAGCGAACCAACTCGCTTGAGCGATTCAACATTATGGTAAACTCTGATTGAATCTCGCTTGAGCCACTTCTCTTCAGCTACAGCGAGTTTTGACATTTTGCTTCTGGATAGTTTTCGCTTGAGCAAACATATTTCGCTCAAGCGACGTTTGCATTGAAACTTCACTGGATGAATTTCGCTAGATACAAGTGAAGGTCCGCTTGGGCGAAGTCTACCTCTTGCATTCTGGACCATTATCACTTAAGCAAGAATCCTTCGCTTGAGCAACTGCTTATTCAATCCTTACTGGTTCAAATTCGCCTAAGCGAATTGTGTTCTCGCTTAGGCGAGGGCTACCCTGATACTTGCAACTGTTGAGTGCTTATCTCGCTCAAGCGAGATCATCTTTGGTTGAGCGACTTCTTCATTATTTTGCTCTTAACTTAGTGGATTTCTTTCTTTTTTTGTTCCCTTCTTCTTTCTTCTTCATTACACTTGAAATTTCATCAAAATTTGGGACTTGGTAGTATTTGTTAACTACTTTTACATATACAATGCTTAAATCATAATTTATGTCATATTTAGCTTACAAAAATGACAAACATTGCATTTTATGTCCAACTTTTAATCAATTCTCATCATAAAATCTATGTAATTGGGACATTTATCAGGTGTACGCTCAAGCGTGATTCTTTCACACTTGAAGCGTGATTCTTCCTCCTGTAAGTATGTCAGGCGCTTGAGCGAAGCGTGTGTATGCCTGAGCGTGATCATTCACGCTAACAACCTGACTTATGAAACCTTGATCATGGAACTACTCACTTAAGTGTGTGCAAGCGAGTATTTGAGTGAGATCCATGGGAGTGTGGCACTTGAGCTTGTCCCTTTTACGCTTTAAGTGTAATGTCCTTAAGTTGGTCACGCTCAATTCATGCTTGAGCGTGACTCTTATGTTTTACCTACGCGCTTGAATGTGCATTTACTCACGCCTGAGCATGAGCTTTCTTGAAAGCCACTGACACTGAAAAGATTCTCATGCTTGAGCGCCCCATCTCACGCTTGAGCATGCTTGGGGCTGAGGAAGTTGAATGTTAATTGTTTCAAGTTTATCGCTTGAGCATATCTACTCCACGCTTGAGCGTGATCCCTGTAATTGGCCTTTCGCTTGAGCGAGTAATTTCACGCTTAAGCGTGAGCGTGCCTGCACCAAACCTCTTACTGTTTCATGCATTGCGCTTGAGTAAACACTTTAGCGCTTAAGTGTGATCTTTAGATCTGTGGTATATACCCCACGCTTAAGCGTGGTAACTGTCCACTTGAGCGTGCTCGGGGTTGAGAGAGTTAAGATCCTGCTGTTTAGGGTTTAGGGTTTAGGGTTTAGGGTCGCCTGAGCGTGTTCCCTTAGCGCTTGAGCGTGCCCATGTTATTTTCTTTTCGCTTAAGCGAAGAATGGTACGCTTGGAGCGTGATTCATACCTGATGCTTCTTGTTATGATTTTAATTTGGGCGTTTATACGCCAAGATTTCAGTGTAGCTACGTGTACCTCAGGTATTGGGTTCAACAGTATAAAACCCTCTCAGTGTACAAACCCTAACTCTTTACGCTGGAACCTTAGGTTTTGAAGAGGAAAAGGCATAGTCTCTGATTTCTTTGAAAGGTACTATCTTTTCAGTTCTTACTTTTACTTTATAGTTAGAATTGTTGTAGTTCACTGTTTTAATTTCGAATTTCTTTCATCCATCATGTCTGTTCATCTTACATTTTCATTTTGTTGTGGTTTTGCTGTTTGTATATGTGTATCCATTTAGGAATTATAAATACCATCGTTAACACTCACCATGATCAGAGGATCACAAAGACTTTGTAGAAAACCTGAAAAAAAGTGTTGAAATAGAAAATATGAAAGAAGCCTGAAAAGAGAAAGGAAAAGGGGTGGCTACTATCAGTATCCCTGATTCTTCATCAACTGAAAGGAGTAAAACTCTTGAAGAAGGAAAGAAGTCTCAGACAGTTGAGGGTTTTGATGGGCATAGGTTTAAAGATTCCAAGGCCTCCCAAGATTATAAGAATAAGTTCAAACATAGGGGAGTAATAAAGGATAGAGCTCTGGTCCTTGATGAAGAAAATTGTTTTGATTTTAATGTAAAAGTTGCTATGATTGAAAGGGGATGATAGTTCTTTAATGAGAATTTAGGCAACGGTTACTAGGAACTCACTAGAGAATTCTATGCCAATCTGAGAACTCATTCTATGGAAGATAAGTTTCCTTTTTCTTCCTTCTTGAGAGGAGTCACCATTCCTCTAACTGGTCACATATTGAATAAGCTGTTGAAAGTACCTATATTGGATTAGGAAGGATGTCACTACACATAGAAAATAGATATCTTTCATAGGGCTGAAAATGAAAATCTTAGGAAAGAAATTTTAGAGGAATGCTGTGAACAAGGAGCTACATATATAACAAAGGTTAATGGTGCACCAAAAAGTGTCAGGAAGAATTGTTTGGATCATCTTTCCCTTTTATGGTGCCACTATGTCCTTTCATCCTTGCAACCTGTGGCTCATTCTACTAAGATTACCATTAAGAGGTCGGTGTTGATTTAGTGTTTAATGAGAGGCCTGTATGTTAATCTGGGTGAGTTAATACTAGAGAAGATGATGAAAAACCTTGAAAAAGAATCTCCAATTGCCATACTGCTCTGTTATCACTTTGTTGGCCAAAAAGAATCAGATTAGGTTGAATTATGAAGAATTGACAAAGGTAAAGCCTGAGAGGATTATGGACAAGCATTGGGTGATAAACCACATTGACCATTTTATGCCTCAAGAGTCAAAGCGTCCCAGACAACCTAAACCAACATCTTTTGCACCACCACCCCCAACAGGAGCAGGTACTTCTTCTGAATTTTCCATGGTAATGCAGGAACTTCAGGTTATGAAGAAGATCCAGCTAGGAACCTATGATCTGGTCATGAACCATGATCTCATGCTGAGAAAGATTGTCACCACATTGAATGTGGATCACACTGAAGAAATAGGAGTTCCACCTGACAGAGATTTATGGTTGGCTTCCATTGGATTCACCATTCCCCCTGATGACACACCCTTAGCAGCTGAATTTTCACCCCTACCCTAAGCAAGATAATGATGAGTCTATGAATGAAGAAAATGAAGAAGAGGATGATTGATCTTTTACTTTGTTTATGTGTTATTTTGCTATTTTCAAGTTGTAATGACTTTGTTTAAATATTCTCTTGAACAATGTATTTTCTTTTCAATGTAATGGAACTTTATTTCTATGTTAAGTTGTTTGTTGTTATTTCTTTTCTGAATTGTATTGTTAAATTCATGCACACCATTCCTCACCATTCACTGCCATTTAGGTAAAAAGGGAAGTAATATATCATTTCGTCTCATTGATTGATAAACTATATTAATTATGTTTAATTTAGAATCCATCTCAATAATTTAAAGTTTGCTGATTCTCAGGCTTTAATTGGATAAATTAATTGATTCGCATTGCTTGATTCATGATCCCTGTCCATAACTATTTTCAATCCTATATTATTTGTTTATTATTATGCTAGTTAGCAATCTGAGTTATAATATTGCATTAAGTTTGGGGACATGATTGGCGGATTACCTGTTAGTTATTAGCTTTTGAGCCTTTATTAATCCTTTTCTGAGTGTGCCTGCATTATTGTTTAGTGAGACAGAATTTGCTTCAGTACTTGCCAAATGATTATATGTTTGCCAATTGGAAATGATGAAGGCCTTCTTTGTTAAATTAGCCAGGGCCAAATTTAGCCATCGTAACTATTATTAATTATTCTGTGACCTAACAATTATATTTTGAGCCTGAGACCCTTTTCATTCTACTTATGTACCTAACTTTACAAGCCCATTTATCTGAGAAAAACCAAGTGAATTATCCCTGGATGTTCCACTGATGAACTGTTGAGTCTTATCTTATTGCTAGGGACTAGCAAGTTCTAAGTTTGGGGATGAAGAGTGTGCCTAACAGCAATTAAAGACACACTCTGACCTTAATTATAGATGAGGATTTTGAAAAATGAAAAAAAGAAAAAAATGAAAGGGAGAACAACAAAAGCAAAAGAAAGTGAAAAATCAGCAAAGCAATTCCTATATAGAAGAAAAATGGTATTGGAAAATTTTTTTTGAAAAAGATGAAAAAAAGAAAGAAAGAAAGAGTCCAAAGGACTGAAAGAGAAGGAAGTACAAAGCATCCTTCATCTGAAAATAATGAAAGCAAGAGAGCTAGTTAGTAGAGGCATTTAAGTTAAGATTGAGGCAAGGCATCAGTGGGCACATCTTTTAACCTAACATTAACTAGAAAAACAAAAATAGAGCCTGTAGCCTAACCCCATTACAAGCTTAAAAAGCCCTTACTGATCCAATTATGCTAGCATATGTCATGATGTTTAGAATTGTTGCAAGCCTATGTTGATCTAACAATTATGCAGGTGATGAGTGCATATTATTGAACCTATACACTGAGAAAAGAGAGAAACACTAATCCAGTGAGGAAGTATCACCAACTTGTTCCCAAAGGAGGTGTGAGTTATTATATTTTCAGAACTTGCGAAAAGAAAGCATGAATGATATTCAATAATTATGGTATGATTTAAGTCAAGGAAAGGTTGATTGTTTTGAGTAAGTGCTATTGATTAATTAATCTGAGTATTTGCTTGAGGACAAGCAAGCTTTAAGTTTAGGGATGTGATAAGTCTTGAAAAGACTTAATAATTTCACCTTTAATTTAACTTAATCCATTTAATTTTGTTTAGTTTGGCATTATTATTTAATAAATTATCATTAATTCTGGTTTTATTTATTTATTTCAAAAGTGTTTAAATTATGCAAGAAAATGTTTAAAAAGAGAAAGTATATAAGGAATTATGTTTATTTGTAAACTCACTAACCCAGCGTACATACGCTGGACAACCATCGTACATACGCTAGGTATTTATTTGTTTGCGTGTTGCAGGATCAGGTACAAGACACCACGCTCAAGCGATAAAGTCCCAAGCTCAAGCGTGAAGGATGCATGCATTCACGTAAAAGGAAGAAAACATTACATGAAGAAAAAGAAACACGATCACGCTCAAGCGGACCATAGTCACGCTTAAGCGTGACTTCACTACACAATGGATTTAACTCCCACGCTTAAGCGCCTTCGATTCACGCCTAAGCGTGAAGACCAAATGCACTCACACTTAAGCACATCTCGATCACGCTCAAGCGTGATTCCATTTCATTCATGAATTTAACACTCGCGCTTAAGCGCCAGTTAGTCACACTCGACCGTGGTGTTAGTTGCGCAGTTAGTTATTTTTCCCTCCAATTGAAGCGTTGCACCATTGCTGTTTCTATTTTTCTATTGTACCTTAGTAACTTAAGTAATGTTTTATAATTAATTATTTCCCTGTAATTATGTATTTAGTTTAGTTAGTTAATTGTTAATCAAGTTTCCTTTGTAATTAATTAAGTTAGTTAGTTAGTTAGATGCCTATATATATATATATATATATATATATTTGTACATACTCTGAGGAGAGGTGTAGTACAGAATAAGAACACGATTCATTTTTCCATTTCCAATCTCTCTCTAATTCCTTTCTCTTTCTAAATTCTCTCATCCATGTCTCTTCACATTCCTTCCTCAGAATCCATTTCCATGGGTTTCTAAACCCGTAGGGTTGGGATTGCTGAAGCTTCCGATGGAATCTTGAAGCTGCATTGAGGAAATTATTGACGTGCTGATTTTTTTATAGTCGTGGTTCGGTCAAATTAGTACATTAAAATTAATTCATGTAGTACTAGGGTGTCAACCTAGGTCGTTCTCTCAAGGATCGACGCAAAAATTTAGGAAAATCAAGTTTAAAATTAATTTTTACAAACAAAAATTCAACAAACATACAAATATAATTGGGGGGTTGATTGATTTTCACAATAATTTAAAATAGAACACACAGTATAAGATAAATATGAAACAATTTAACAAATGATTGATTTTTTTGGAGTATTGTAATTTATTTTATCCTTGGATTTTAAATAATTTCTATACATTTTCCTTATTATCAATCTCTTAGTTCAATTTGAATTAATCAACTAAGCGTCTTTTAATTCATAATTCCTTTACTTTCATTCAAATTGAATGAACATATTAATCAAGCATCCTAATTAAGCAAAAGGAGTCAAGATTTTAAATTCTAGGAATTATTGAACATATATAAAAACATTGCCTACATACATAATCTAACTTCAAAGTTATGGAATTAAGCAAACCATAACTATTAAGATTGATTTTGAAATATTCATTAAGCATGTATATTTCTTAATCTATCTTAATATAATTTTTTTTATTTAATTCTAACTGTATAATTAAATTGATTAAGCATACAACTTAATTAAAAAGAATAGACATTAAATAATTGAGCTAGAATTATGAAGAGATTAACAACAAGGAAATGTATTAAAAATCAAAACCTCAAAAATAACATTACATTAACCTCCAAGAAAATCAATCTAAAATTTTAGCCTTCTATTGAAACAATTATAACAACAATTAAGACAGAAAACATTCTAACCAGGTGGAAGATTGAGAATTCTTTGTGCCTTCTCCTTTTGCTAAGATACAACAAGATACAACAACATTAATTAACACTAATCCTAAGCTTATTAGAAGTGTTTTTCTCCCAAAAAATTCTGCTGCTTCCTCCTCTCTTTGCTGAATTTTTAGCTCCTATTTATAGCTGATTTTTTTGAATTAAAAATCAACCCATTAACATGTCCACTAACCCTCCTTGTTAGCCATTAATTAGCACTAATAGAACGTGCCAAATTATCTTCCAAAACCGTGAGAGTGTTGCACTTGGTGGAAGCTTTCTTTAATTGCCATAATGTGATAAAAAAATTATGCACTATCATTTGTATTTGGAAGCTTGTCATGTTGGAATTCCATAAGCAAAGTCAAGTGCTTCAATAAATTAATTAGCAATGGGTCCTTGTTAAGTGCAGCTATTGGAATTATTTTGTAACCAAATAATTGCATTAAAGCCTTGCCTGTAACACCCTAATTTAAACAAATCATAGACGAGAAAAACAGAGGAAAATTTTTCCACAATTAAACTAGAATGCCACCGTAAGGAATGAGAGGGGAAGAAGAACGAGAGTACAAAAGAATTACAAGGAACTAACGGCGGAAGAAGGGAAATCGCATAGGCGGTCATATAGCAACGCGCACGCGCTCAAGCGAAAGCTTCACTCGGTATTCGCTCATTTCACTCGGTAATTCCGCACTCGGATTTCATCACCTGATTCACTCGGACTTGGCCCTTACACCTACTAGTCCCATTAGGAAAATGTAACTCATTCTACGATTTCATCAATCAGAACACATACACGGATAATACTGACATGGCCCCCACTAACACTCATTCAGGATCTATGGGGCTCCTCACTCAGAGTAATCTTTACGTCCTTTTGTCACTCGGGGTATTTTTACTTAATTTTCACTCGGTGACCATATCCTTCCGACTCTAAACATTCTACTACGCTAAGACTCACTCGGATCCTTTTGTCACTAACAGCTTACTACAGCGGGGGTCCCCAAGAGTCTAAGAGGTCACTCTCTAGTCGGAAGAATCATCACTCAGCAAATTCTCACTCGGGGTTCGTTGATTATCCTATGCTCGGGGAAATCCTTATATTAACCACTCGGAACGTGTATTTAGACTCTCAACCTTGACCCTAATAACTCGTTATTATGGGTAGTCTTCTATGTCAACTCTCACTCGAAGCTATCTGATTTCACTCACTCAAAACGTCTGAACTTTCCCCACTCGGTGACAGCGTCACAAACTCACCCTCTAGACCCTAAATTGGCTTCCTACACGTTAAATTATGTTATTTCTTACACATTCGGGAATGTGAACACGTATATATAAAGGTTACCCAGGCATTTCACAGCATAAAACAGACATGCAGCATGGCATAACATAGGCATATATATATAGGAGTGCATATCACGGATCTATGACCACATTGTCATGTTCCCATTCTAAGGGAATCAACTCTGTATAAGAGACTAACAGCAAAACACAAGCCGGCCAAGGCTTAACCCAGAACACTATATACAGCATATGTACAGTCATAAAATTTCCATAGTGCTTCAACACTTCACCCGGCATTTCTGCTCCTCTTCCAATCCTCATTACGAGAGATGTTCACTGAAAGGAAATTGCCACGGCAGGGGTGAGCATCTTAAATTTTAAATGATAGATACTTACTCAGGTTGTTTCACATTTATACAACTATATATATAAGTACACACAGTCACACGTAGCAGTAATTAAGGTCAGAGTATAACTGATCAACCAGAACGCACGCACAAGATCCTTACCGATTAGGAACCTCCAATTGTCACTCGGCCCCTTACACATACCAACTCAATAATATTAACATACAACAAACAGTGGCATGATACTAAGGTCCGTGAATCAGAATGAATCTCTGGAATATTTAAATGTCAGGATCCCTAATTCTCACTCGGCCATATATATATATATATACATAACTCTCCGAGAATATAACATACATTCATAAGGCAGGTTTTACTTAGCATCAATAACACATGCACACGGATATATATATATATATATTCCTCATCTAATGCATAATCAATTCCAGCGATATCAATAGTTAATATACACAAATCATTCACTCGGTTCCGCGTTCGTGTGTAATCGGTCCTGACATTGCAACGTAGGCTCTCAGCCTTTTGTACATAGTTCTCAGCTATCATTTCAGCTCCCAGCTGCTTGGCCATTTTACAGGTACCCAACCGTTTGCCCACAGGTGACACCAACGCTCTCAGCGCCAACGGAGGTGTTCACAGGCAGCCCGAGTCCCACTCAGGGCTACCTTGAGTCCCACTCAAGGATTTCATAGCGTCCCACGCTTTATGACCGATGGTAGTGTCCCACACTACGTGCTCTTAGCACAACGCATCCCATGCGCCACACGCGGGTTCAACACACAGCATTGAATTCTTTCGCACACATCCTCTTATTCAATCACACAGATTTCACATGTAGTCGGTAACACACATTCTCAGGACTCCGCATGTTAATTTAGCACATACAAACTTCCATGCAATTATCATTATAGTAGCATATCAATCTAATGCAGTCGGTGTCATTTAATATCAAGTTCCTATGGGCGTTTTCATCAACTCAAGTTAACATGCGATCAATATACCACAGTGTTAGAACTTAATCAACGCATGCATCATATGAATATGAACAGATTCAACAACGCATTCCCAATAATCACAACATAACATGCAAACATCAAGGACGATACTAGCATGCAACACTCATTCTTACTTATCTCACACTCGGTTACTTCACATGCAAGCATTATCATACAACAGGATGCAGAGCTATCGCTTCAATACTCGAAACCCAAATTATAATCCATGCATTTAACATGTAAGGTACTCCCCCTACCAACTACGAGACTCCGAGAGGCTTTTCTGCTTGGGTGTTGGTTCCTTTCTTCGCTGCTTCACTCAGTGCTCCCGCTCGCTTAGCCTTTACTGGAATGCTAGCCACGAATGGTGCAGGGCTGTTTCTGCTTCGACGCTCTTCTTCTACTCGTGTGAGGGAGCTCTGACTCCTCTGCAACACCATCACTCGTCTTCGGAAACAGGGGATGAAATAGAGAGCAGAGAAGGAGAAGAGAAGAAGAAGGAATTCACAGGGAATTCTGAAGAACGAATGGCAAGGAGAACCATCGTCCACTTATAACGCATGCATGAAGGAAGGAATGGTGGGGTGGGAAAACGTGAGGAGCAGTCTGCTCACTGATAAGTCTTGAAAAGACTTAATTATTCCACTGTTTATTTAACATAAATTACTAAGTATTGTCTAGTTTTGATATTATTATTTAATAATTTGTTAATAATTCATGTTTTAGTTAATTATTTCAAAAGTATGCTATTTATGTAAGAAACCGATTGAAAATATTAATTAGATAAGGAATTTTGAAGTATTTATAAATTCACTAAGCAGCCAGCGTATAATTGCTAGGCAAGTAGCTGTTTATTGGTGCAGGAACAGGGCAAACTTGAGAAAAGAAGACAAATCCGAGTGAAAATTACAAAAGCCGAGCGAGATTTTGAAAAATCCGAGTGAGACTTCACAAAGCCGACTGAAAGGAGTCCAAAGACCGACTGAGTGAGACTTCAAAGACACTGACTCCAAAAGAGAACAAGGACTCGGAATATTGCATGAAGAACCCGAGCACCAACTGCAGAATACCGATTGAATAATCAACTCGCTCAAGCGGGAGTTAAATTCGCTCAAGCGAAAGCCAAAAATTAGCTCAAGCGTGACCCCAAAACATCACCTTTCACCCAAGCTTCGCCATAACGCTTAAGCGACCAAGCAACACTGTAGTACAATTCCCAAACTCGCCCAAGCGAGAGTTTAATCCGCTCTAGCGAAAACTCAGCAGTTGAAGCATAAAGGCAGTAATTTAACCATTGTTCCTTCCCTCCAACAGCACACTTGGTGCAATACTGTTCCGCTTCCATTGCCTTCTTCTCTACTATTGCAACCTTAAGCAACTTAAGAAGTGAGCTGTCAATTAGCTGGTGCTGAGCTGTAAATTAGCTAAGGTTAAGCTGGATCCTGTTAAGCGTTGAGCTGTAATTAGTTGATTACTCTATAAACTATGTAATTAATTAGTTTTATTCGTTAACTTAAGTTCTCTAAGTTATCAGTTAAGTTAGTTAGTTTAGTTAGATGCCTATATATATTTATGTACATACTCTGTAAAAGTGTGTGGAGGCAGAGAACAGAACGGGTACAACATAATACACTTCATTTTCTATTTTCACTCTCTCACTACATTTTCATCTCTCTAAACTCTCTTCTCCATGACGTTCCACAATCCTTCGATGGAACTGAAGTCAATGGAGTTCTAAATCCCTAAGGTTGGGATTGTGAAGGTGAGCAATGGAGTCTTGAAGCTGTGAGCGAGTAGATCGATTTCTAGATCTTGAGGCGAACAAGCTGAGGAGTGGAGCAGCATCGCTGGATTGACAAATCCAGAATTGATGAAGAACTTCGCCAGTGAGGAATCATGGTTGAAGCTTAGGTAACTTCCAGCTTTCTAACTAGTTCAGGCTTATTCAATTTAGGTGAATAGTTAGAGTTCAAACCTCCAATTTCGCATTAGATTCTTAGGCTAATCGAGCACTTAAGGAATTAAGGTTCATTGCTTAAGGATTAGTGTTTTTCACCTAAGGAATTAGGGAATAACCACAAGCAGATTGTCCTCTAGATTGTGAAGTTCGATTATACTTAATTGCATGTATCTTGAGGAGATTGTGAGCCGAAGCAATCCTGACCTGTTTTCTATTAATCACTTTACACATTTCACTTTAACTTTGTTTCTGAAAATACAAAAACAACTATAAAACACTAAAACCATAAAAACTAAATGAACTTCACGTATTTTTTGTTGGTTCAGCTTGTACTAGTCCTAGATTGAGGTACTTACCACAATCCCTGTGGGACGATCAAATACACTACAATTTTAACGACTGGTGCGCTTGCCAAAGTGTAAATCCGAGAGTCACATTTTATTTGACTAAGATTTTTACACCAAATTAATGGCTCAGGATTTTAGCATCAAGTTAATGGCGCCGTTGCCGGGGATTATTGAGTAATATCAACAATCCTTGGACCGGTACTAGACTGAACCATTTGCTTTTGTTTCTATTTGCAGTCAATACGTATTTTTTTTAGTAGTTATTGTTTTGTGTAGTTGTAGCTGTGAGTTGCATTGTCGTGTAAACAATTGTTGTATGCAGTCAAGGAGCAGAGGAGAACCTTTCTTCTTTGATCCTGACATCGATTTGTTAGAACGTAGATTAAGAAAAGAGAAAAAGCAAAAAGAAGAAAAAGAAATGGAACAGAGGAGAGTTACACTAGGTGACTACTCCAGGCCGAATGAAGAAGGATCGCAAGCTAGCATCCTTAGGCCACCGATTGCAGCTAACAATTTTGAACTAAAAGCAGCTTTACTGCAGCTGGTAAGAAATGAACAATTTGGAGGAAGTGAGGTTGAGGATCCAAATTTGCATTTAGCAACCTTCCTCCAAATTTGTGATACAGTAAAAATGAATAGGGTCCCTGAAGAAGCAATCCGACTAAGGTTGTTTCCATTTTCTCTAAGGGACCGAGCAAAAGCCTGGTTGCAGAGTCAACTGAGAGGCAGTATCTCCACCTGGGAGGATTTGCAAAGGAAATTTTTGATTAAATACTTCCCTCCTTCTAAATATGCAAAACTGCACAATGAAATTACATGTTTCCAGCAAAGAGAAGGTGAGTCCTTGATGGAAGCATGGGATAGGTATAAAGAAAGCTTGAGGAGATGTCCTCATCATTAGATTTCTGATGTACAGCAGGTAACTATTTTCTACATTGGTGTCAGGCCAGCTACCAGAGTCTTGATTGATGCCTCGGCTGGAGGCTCATTAACAACTAAAACTGTAGAAGAAGCTATAGAGCTGATTGATGTGATGGCTTCTAATGAATGTCTGATTAGTGAGAGGAACCAAGTCCCTAGGAGAGGAATATTAGAATTAGAAGCACAAGATGCCTATCTGGCTCAGAGCAAACTGATGCTCAGGCTTTGGAAAAATTAAGCATTTAGATTTCAAAACTCCAAAAGCCGAGTCAAGTTTCTATGATCAGTTGTGACTTTTGTGGTGGAGACCATGAAAATGGAATGTGTGATCCAGTTGTGCCTTCCGAGCAAGTGAATTATATGGGGCAGCAACAGTATCAAAGGAATTATCCTTCTAATTCCTTCAATCCTAATTACAGGAGCCACCCCAATTTTTCCTGGCAGAAAGGTCCACATTTGAATCAGAATATCCCACCGAGTCAACCCACAAATAGACCACAACAACCTTCTCACCCTCCTGTTAAAGAAAAATCCGAACTCGAGAATGTACTTTCTCAGTTTATCCAGGCCACTCAGGCCAGTTTTAAGAATCAGGAAGCATCCATAAGAAATTTAGAAAATCAAGTAGGATAGCTTTCTAAACAATTAGCTGAGAGGCAAGCAGGCAATTTCCCTGGAGATACCGAGGTAAATCCAAGGGAACATTGCAAGGCCATAATTACTAGGAGTGGAAAAATTATTTCTCAATCTCTGGGCCTTTTACTGTAAATGAGGTTTTTCCTCATGGTGCAGTCGAACTGAAAGATCCGACTACCGATCGGATTTTTAAGGTGAATGGCCAGCGACTCAAACTCTACTTTGGAGGAGAGTTTGATAGGCAGAAAACCTCCTTGTTACTGAAGCCATCTTCTTAGATACAATAAGGTCAAGCTAGTGACCTTAAAGAAGCGCTCTAGGGAGGCAGCCCTACCCTCCGATTGTTTTGTTTTGAAATTTGAGTCAGAATGAAAAAAAAACTAAATAAATGAAGTTTGTGAAGTTGAAGAAGGAAATCCGAGCTAGATTCTTCTATTTTCGCTCAGGCGAAGCACGTGTAGCTTAGGCGAGACACTGCTGGGTGTTGTTTCACAGTTAAGCAAGAAATTACTGAGTTTTGAGTAAAAATAGTGCACTCGGATAACTGTTACTTATTTCTAATCCTTCTTCCCGATTGAATTTCACTCGTCATTTTTCAATAAAATTTCAAATTCTGATGCGAATAAAAAAAAAAGACTTTGAAGGATTTCTGATCGTTGATGTAATGAACGGGTCAGATAGTGAAAAGTGACTTAATTCAGTCGGCTTTTCATCACTCGGATTCCTCACTCATCATAATCAGTATTGTATCCATTAGTCTCTTATGCACGCGGTCTTTCGTTTTTTCGTTTATCCACTCGACTTTCTCTAGTAGTCGGTTTCTTCCACTCGTATCTCTCATTTCTCACTCCTCACTCAGTTTATTTCATTTATGTGTCACTCGGCCTCCTTTTCATATATTATGTTGTCCACTCTCAACCGTCACTCATTCCCATACTTTATCTCTTCCTCTCAGTCGTTGATTCATTCATTCATGCTTTCAATCCACCTGAGTTCTTTCTCGGTTTCATCGATCTCTCTGCATGTGTTGGTTGTTCATCCAGCCTTTCATTCACTCATTCTTTCGTCTACTCATTTTGTCACTCAATAGTCTTCTTCTTCATCCATTCGGTATTTCGATTCATTCGAACCCCCATGCAGTCATTCTTATATTCACTCATTTTTCTCACTCAGTCGTTCCATATCATTCTGACTTTCGTTGTTCACCTTATTTTTCACTCGTTTTTCAGCCACTCAGTATATCCATCCACTCAGTTTCCACTATAGTGGTTCTTTGATCCACTCAGGTTATCTCCTTCTTCGTCTGTCTTTCACTCATGATTATTCGCCCGGTCGATCAGTCATTCTTTCGTGTTCTTTCACTTGTTTTTCCATTTTTCTGACCACTCGTTGTTTTTTTCATTCGTTTTTCACTTTTACCCGGTATAATCCACTCAGTATTCATTTACTCGTTGTTTCATTCCACCTACTGTCTTTCTCAGTTTTCTCATGTTGTGCTTTTCTTTTTCATCTACTCGTGTTTCATTCGCGATTGTTACACTCAGTATTTCCAGTCACTCAATTTCCTGTCATCTCGTTTTTCATTCCACTAGTTTCTCCATTCACTCGGCCCCTTGCTATATTCGTTTTGTTTACTCGGCCTTTCATTTACTCGGTATTTCATTCATTCCATTTTCCACTCCTGTCATTTTCGTTCTTCGCCCGAACTCTCATTATCATTCACTCATTCTTCATATCTCAGATCTAGATTACTCGGTTTCTTCCACTCCCTCCTTCATTTACTCATCTCCTTCATCGATCGGTATACCCTTTACTCATCTCCACTCGGAATATTCTCATTCGTTCTCCTCTTTCATTCTTTCATCCACTCGTCTTTGTCATTCACCATCAATCTACTCGTCTGTCTTCCACTCGGTCACTCTCTTTTACGTTCCTTACCCGTCATTCAGCCCTTCAGTTATGTTTTCATTCTTTTCCTTTCATTTACTCGGACTTTCGTTTTTGTTCACCTCATTCGTCGATCAACTATTCATTCACTCGGTATAATTTCTACCCACTCGGCATCCATTCATTCATTCACTTTTCACTCGCTCATTATCTGACCGATATTATCCACTCGGTATTCATATACTTGTTGTTTCACTCCACTTATTTTACTTTCCTCGGGTTTCGTATGCTGTAGTTTCCCTCTTCATTCCTTTGTTTTTCATTCGTGACTGTCACTTTCGTATTTTCAGTACCCAGTTTTCTGAAATTTAGTTTTCATTCACCCGGTGTTCATTCACTCGGGTTTTCATCCTTTCAGTTGTATTCAAATTCTTTCATTTATTCGACCAATTCCTTCCCCGGTAGTATTCAGTCGGTGGTTCGTTATTCATTTTTTCCATTTATTCTTCCAATGGCTTGTGCGTTTACTCGTCTCATTCATCCAGTCAGTATAGCTTTCACTCATTGACTCAGAACCTCTTTCTTTCAATTCACTTCGATTTGTTTGACTTTTATTATCTCTACCTCCCTCAGCCACTCGTTCTTCATTTCTCAGATTTTTATCACTCGGTACCTGTCTCCCTTCTCACTCGGTTATCATCCTTTCACCCTTTTTAATCTTTTCGCTCATTATTCATTTATTCGGTATTCCTTCATTCATTCATACTTCGATTCCTTTCTTTTATTATTCGCTTCTTATTTCATTACAATGGTTCACTCATTTCTCATACGCTCTATTTCATTTATTTAATTTTTTTTTCATTTGTCCATTTTGTCTTATCGTCTGTTCATTTATTCATCTTCCATTCTCCTATGTCCATTTGGCATCACATTGGTTTCATCCCACTCTTCCTCGATCTTCTACCCCTCTAGTATTTGAGTATTCTAAAAAAAAAATAAAAAATAAAAAAAATCTAATATATATATATAATAAATAAATAAATAATAAACAACATAATAATAATAGTAGTAATACATTTAATAAAGTAATAATTAAAGCTGACCGCATTTACGCGTTTCTTAAAAATTGAATTCAACATTATAAAAGAGAAACCCTTTCAGCTTCCAACCCTCAGTACCTATGCTGAACTTGGGCTGAAGACGAAAAGACACTTTCTGGTTTCTAAGAAAGGTATCACCTTTCCACTTCTTTCACTGATTTCGTGCATTTGTAAGTTCATGTTTATTATCTTTTTGTTCATTGTTATTGTTTTCCGCTATTCACAAGCCATGCATCTTACAGTTTTTGGTTGTTGTTGGATTGCTGTTCTTATTTTTTTACTTAAGTTGGTTATCATCACTATTTTAACATTAATCATGAAAAGAAGATCACAAAGACTTCTGCAGAAACCTAGACCAAATTTTGCAGAAGGAAGTGTGCGAAGGAAACAAATAGATAACGAAAGAGAAGTGGCAACCATCACTATATCTGATTCGTCTGTACATGTACCTAGTCAAAGTTAGGAGAAAAGGGATGTATCTCCTCTGGTTCAAAGGAATGTATCTCCTGCAAGTGAGGAAAATGAGTTACCAGAGGTTGAAAGTGTTAAGGCTGTTGAAAACTGTGCTATGAAGTTTAAAGCCACAGAACCAGAACGTCCCAAGCAATCTGTAGGAGCTGGTTCTTCTTCTTCTTCTTCTGACATTCTTTTGGTGTTACAGGAATTACAGGTTGTGAAGAAGATGCAACTTGAAATTTATGATCGGGTCTCGAACCACGATCAGATGCTCAGAAAGATTGCCACGAAACTGAGGGTTGAACATTCACCAGAAATGGGAGCCCCACTGGATAGAAATACGTGGTTAGCTTCCATTGGATTCACGATTCCCTCTCAGCAGGACAAAGACGATGAAGATCAGAATGTTTAAGCAGTTGTTCCACGTTTTTATGATGTTTCCTATGTATTTAATTTGATGTTATTGTAACTGCTTTCTGAACAGTGAACTTGTTTCTATTTTTATTATGTAATGAAAATTTTATTTTCTGTTAATTTGTTGTTTTATTTGGTTTGTCATATGTATTGGTAAAATCTATGAGTCCCAATCCGATTACGCGTTTTTCCATCCACAGCCACTCGGTAAAAAGGGAAGTCTCTTTCCAACTTATTCTTTAAATTAATATTCTTAATTATAAGTTGCAAAAGTATGCTTATTGTTTCTTTCAACTCCGTCTTTATAATTTAAAGTTTGCTGATGCGTTAAGCTGTAGTCGGATATATTAATTAATCGGGTTTTGCTTAACTCATGATCTCTGCCCATAACTATTCTTCATCATTAATTAAATTGTTTACTCGGCATGCTAGTTAGCAATCTAAGCGTATGATCTTACATTAAGTTTGGGGACAAGACTGGCTGATTAACTGTTATACTCATATGAGCTTTTGAGCCTGTTTTATGTTTTTCTGAGTGAGCTTGCATGCTAGTTAGTGAGATAGAATTTGCCTCAGTGCTTGCTAATTGTCCTATGTCAACCAATCGGAAATGATGAAGGCCTTCTTTGATTATTTAGCCAGGGCCAAAAATTAGCCATCCTAATTTTATTAATCATTCTTTGACCCAATAATTATGATTGAGCGTGAAACCCTTTTATTCGTTTTATATACCTAACGTTACAAGCTTAGTTATCCACAAAAAACCCGACTAGAGTACCCTGGATGTTCCACTGGTGAATTACTCGGTTTTTGCTTATTGCTAGGGACTAGCAATCTCTAAGTTTGGGGATGAAGAGTGTGCCTAACAGTAATTAAAGACACACTCCGACCTTGATTATGGAGAAAAATCTTGAGAAATGAAAGAAAGGCAAAGCCGAGAGAAAAATCTTGAGAAATGAAAGAAAGGCAAAGCCGAGAGAAAAATGAGCAAAGTTCATAAAAGAAAAAGGTGCAAAGCACCACAAGAAGAAAAAAAAAAATTTTTCGATCGGAAAAAGATGGAAAGAAAAAGTCAAGAAAAAAGGAGAAGTCTGAAGGACTAAAAGAAAAAGAAAGTGCAAAACAGCACGAGTTATTAAGTAGCAATCAGTCAGAAAAGTAAAGAGAGTTGTTAGTAGAGGCAATTAAGTTAGAATTGAGGCAAAGCATCAGTGGACACATCTTGTAACCTATCTATGACTCGGAAAAACAATAATTGAGCCTGTAGCTGAGCCCCATTATAAGCTTAAAAAGCCCTTACTAATCCGAATGAGTTGGCATATTTCATGATGTTTAGAACTGTTGCAAGCCTATGTTGATCTAACTAGTATGCAGGTGATGAGTGCATTCTATTTACCCTATACACCGAGAGAAAAGTTAAACACCGACCAGTGAGGAAAGCATCAGCAGCTTGTCTCCCAAAGGAGGTGTAAGTTTTTATACTTTTAGAAATTGCGAGAAGAAAGCATGATCGGCATTCAATAATTATAGTATGAATTAAGTTAAGGAAAGGTTGATTGTGTTGATCAAATGCTGTTAGTTAATAAGTCTTAATATTTGCTTGAGGACAAGCAAAGTTTTAAGTTTGGGGATGTGATAAGTCTTGAAAAGACTTAATTATTCCACTGTTTATTTAACATAAATTACTAAGTATTGTCTAGTTTTGATATTATTATTTAATAATTTGTTAATAATTCATGTTTTAGTTAATTATTTCAAAAGTATGCTATTTATGTAAGAAACCGATTGAAAATATTAATTAGATAAGGAATTTTGAAGTATTTATAAATTCACTAAGCAGCCAGCGTATAATTGCTAGGCAAGTAGCTGTTTATTGGTGCAGGAACAGGGCGCACTTGAGAAAAGAAGACAAATCCGAGTGAAAATTACAAAAGCCGAGCGAGATTTGGAAAAATCCGAGTGAGACTTCACAAAGCCGATTGAAAGGAGTCCAAAGACCGACTGAGTGAGACTTCAAAGACACTGACTCCAAAAGAGAACAAGGACTCGGAATATTGCATGAAGAACCCGAGCGCCAACTGCAGAATACCGATTGAATAATCAACTCACTCAAGCGGGAGTTAAATTCGCTCAAGCGAAAGCCAAAAATTAGCTCAAGCGTGACCCCAAAACATCACCTTTCACCCAAGCTTCGCCATAACGCTTAAGCGACCAAGCAACACTGTAGTACAATTCCCGAACTCGCCCAAGCAAGAGTTTAATCTGCTCTAGCGAAAACTCAACAGTTGAAGCATAAAGGCAGTAATTTAAACACTGTTCCTTCCCTCCAACAGCACACTTGGTGCAGTACTGTTTTGCTTCCATTGCCTTCTTCTCTACTACTGCAACCTTAAGTAACTTAAGAAGTGAGCTGTCAATTAGCTGGTGCTGAGCTGTAAATTAGCTAAGGTTAAGCTGGATCCTGTTAAGCGTTGAGTTGTAATTAGTTGATTACTCTATAAACTATGTAATTAATTAGTTTTATTCGTTAACTCAAGTTCTCTAAGTTATCAGTTAAGTTAGTTAGTTTAGTTAGATGCCTATATATATTCATGTACATACTTTGTAAAAGTGTGTGGAGGCAGAGAACAGAACGGGTACAACATAATACACTTCATTTTCTATTTTCACTCTCTCACTACATTTTCATCTCTCTAAACTCTCTTCTCCATGACGTTCCACAATCCTTCGATGGAACTGAAGTCAATGGAGTTCTAAATCCCTAAGGTTGGGATTGTGAAGGTGAGCAATGGAGTCTTGAAGCTGTGAGCGAGTAGATCGACTTCTAGATCTTAAGGCGAACAAGCTGAGGAGCGGAGCAGCATCGCTGGATTGACAAATCCAGAATTGATGAAGAACTTCGCCAGTGAGGAATCATGGTTGAAGCTTAGGTAACTTCCAGCTTTCTAACTAGTTCAGGCTTAATCAATTTAGGTGAATAGTTAGAGTTCAAACCTCCAATTTCGCATTAGATTCTTAGGCTAATCGAGCACTTAAGGAATTAAGGTTCATTGCTTAAGGATTAGTGTTTTTCACCTAAGGAATTAGGGAATAACCACAAGCGGATTGTCCTCTAGATTGTGAAGTTCGATTATACTTAATTGCATGTTTCTCGAGGAGATTGTGAGCCGAAGCAATCCTGACCTGTTTTCTATTAATCACTTTACACATTTCACTTTAACTCTGTTTCTGAAAATACAAAAACAACTATAAAACACTAAAACCATAAAAACTGAATGAACTTCATGTATTTTTTGTTGATTCAGCTTGTACTAGTCCTAGATTGAGGTACTTACCACAATCCCTGTGGGACGATCAAATACACTACAATTTTAACGACTGGTGCGCTTGCCAAAGTGTAAATCCGAGAGTCACATTTTATTTTACTAAGATTTTTACACCAAATTAATGGCTCAGGATTTTAGCATCACTCACGTCACCCAATCCCATCAGTACCCACTAACGCTAATCACTTCACTCTTTTTAGTTAATTTTGTTAAGTGTAATTAGTGGACAGATCTTACTTGTCATTTTAAATGGCTTTTTATTTTGCGCGGTTACTTTTATTAAAATTGGGATGTTACAGTTCTCCCCCACTCGAAAAGAATTTCGTCCCCGAAATTAAGTCGGTAATTCACGCGAAATTCAGTCGGTTACTCACCTAAATAAACAACTCGGGGTACTGCTGTCTCATGGCGTCCTCGCGTTCCCAGGTACAAGAGGTAGTCTTGCCTTGCTGCCACTCCACTTTAACCAGCCTTACGCTTTTGTTCTTCAGGCGCTTTACCGATCGGTCCACGATTCCAATCAGTGTAGTCACAGTGGTCAGGTCTTCTTTGATTTCTACTTCATCATCCGGCATTGTGTGGCTAGGGTCATGTAGATACTTCCTTAGTTGAGATACGTGAAACACATTGTGTAATCGGGATAAGTGGGTTGGTAGTGCTATTCGGTATGCCATGGTGCCGACTCGTTCCAACACTTCATAAGGTCCAATGTATCGAGGGCTTAACTTTCCACCTTTCAAGGCTCGTCCGACTCCTTTACTCGGAGTAGTCCTTAAAAACACTCTGTCTCCGATTGAAAATTCCAATGGTTTGGTGCGTTTGTCATGGTAGCTCTTTTACCTGTCTTGAGATGCCTTCATCCTTTCCTGTATTACTCGGATCTGCTCTGTGGTTTGCTTCACAATGTCTGGTCCTAATAGCAGACTTTCACCCATTTCCGACCAGCAAAGTGGGGTTCGGCATCTCCGTCCATACAGTGCTTCGTAGGGTGCCATGCCAATGCTGCTGTGATGGCTGTTATTGTACGTAAACTCGATCAAGGGGAGGTACTGCTCCCAATCTCTACCGTGCTCTAACACACACGCTCTTAGTAAATCTTCTAAACCTTGAATCGTCCGCTCGGTTTGTCCATCCAATTGGGGGTGGTAGGCAGAACTAAGCCAAAGCTTCGTGCCCATTTCCTGGTGTAGGTTGTTCCAAAGCCGAGACGTGAATCTAGGATCCCTATCTGACACGATAGAAGAGGGTATACCATGTAGTCGGACAATCTCTTGAATGTAAATCTGAGCCAACTTATGCAACGGGTACTTCATGTTTATAGGTAGGAAGTGTGCACTCTTCGTCAGTCGGTCAATAATGACCCAAATGGCGTCATGTCCCGCTCGGTTCCTTGGTAATCCCATGACAAAATCCATGGCAATTGAGTCCCATTTCCACACGGGAATCTCCAGGGGCTGCATTGCACCGTACGGCTTTTGGTGCTCCACTTTTGATTTCTGACAAGTAATACACCGAGCCACGTATTCTGCCACATCCCTCTTTAGTCCGGGCCACCAGAACTGTTTCCTCAGGTCGTGGTACATCTTTGTGGTACCCAGGTGGATACTGAGTAGGCTTTTGTGGGCTTTATCTAGCACCATTCTCCTTAACTCTCCTCCACTCGGAATGTATATCCTATTTTTCACTCGGAAAATCCCGTCTGATCCCTCGGCTAAGGGCAAGTTCTTTTCTCTAGCCTGAGTTTCCTTCATCTCAGCCAAGTAGGAGTCTGACTGCTGCTGCTCGTATACAGATTTTAGGAATTCGTTGGAAATCTTCAGCATGCCGATCATCATCTTCCGAGAAGAGGGGGTGACAACATGTAAGTTCATGTCTCTAAACTGTTCTAATAAATCCACCTCCTTCACCATCATCACCGCTGCATGAAGGGATTTCCGACTCAACGCGTCGGCAACAATGTTTGCCTTACCCGGATGGTACTTTAGCTTGAAATCGTAGTCCTTTAAAAATTCCATCCATCTCCTCTGCCTCATATTCAGCTCCTTTTGGTCGAATAGGTATTTAAGGCTCTTGTGATCGCTGTATACTTCGAATCTGGACCCGTACAAGTAATGTCTCCAGATTTTCAATGCGAAAACCACTGCTGCCAGCTCCAAGTCATGGGTAGGGTAATGTTGCTCGTGAGGTCTCAGTTGCCGAGAGGCATACGCTATCACTCAGTCCCCCTGCATGAGTACACATCCTAATCCGAGTCCTGATGCATCACAGTAAACCACAAAACTCTGTTGCAAGTCAGGTAATGCCAACACTGGTGCAGTCGTTAACTTATTCTTCAGCTCTCGAAAGCTGCTCTCGCACTCAAGACTCCATACGAAGGGAATGTTTTTCCGAGTCAATTTAGTTAGTGGTGAAGCCAACTTAGAAAAACCTTCAATGAACCTCCTGTAGTATCCGGCCAAGCCCATAAAGCTCCTTATCTCTGAGACTGACCTGGGTCTCTCCCATGCCATTACGGCTGCCACCTTTGAAGGGTCCACCGAGACACCTTCCTCGGAAATCACATGTCCGAGGAAATGGATTTCATCCATCCAGAAGTCGTATTTCGAAAGCTTTGCAAATAACTGCTTCTCCCTCAACACTTGAAGTACCGCTCGGAGATGTCCTTCATGCTCCTCGGAATTCTTAGAATAGACTAGAATATCATCAATGAAAACAACTACGAACCGGTCTAAGTAGGAGTGGAATATGTTGTTCATGTAATTCATGAAGACAGCAGGGGCGTTTGTCACACCGAACGGCATCACTACATACTCGTAGTGACCATACCGAGTCCTGAAGGCAGTCTTTGGAATGTCCGACTCCTTTACTCGGATTTGGTGGTATCCCGATCGTAGGTTGATTTTTGAGAAAATTGAGGCTCCACGTAGTTGGTCAATGAGGTCATCAATTCTGGGCAGCGGGTACCGATTCTTAATCGTGAGTTTATTTAGCTGTCGGTAGTCTATACAAAGCCTCATGCTGCCATCCTTCTTCTTAACGAGCAGTACAGGTGCGCCCCAAGGCGATACACTCGGCCTAATGAATTGTTTTCCGAGTAATTCGTCCACTTGCTTCTTAAGCTCAGCCAATTCAGTTGGGGACATCCTATAGGGTGCACTGGAGACTGGTTCGGCTCCAGGGATCAGGTCTATAGAGAATTCGACTTCTCTATTGGGAGGGACACTCGGTACGTCATCAGGAAATACCTCAGGGAATTCACAGACAGTTGGGTTTTCATTCACTCGGGTTTTACTCTCACCCTGGGTTAGACAAAGCATCATAAACAATCGGGTTATACCTTGTGCTGGGTCGTCCTCATTATGCTGCCTCAGGAAGATTATCCTTCGGCTTCTGCAATCCACTAACACCTCGTTGGCTGAAAGCCAATCTATTCCAAGCATAATATCGAGGTCCTTTAAAGGTATGCACACCAAATCGAAAGTGAAACTTCGATCACACAACACAAATGTCACATCCTTACATACTGACGATGTCAACACTGAAGGGCCAGTCGGATTGGCTACTTCCAAAGTCCGATCCATAAATACAGTCGGTAACTTTAAACGCTTTACACACTCATCAGCTATAAAAGAATGGGTGGCTCCCGAATCAAAAACAACATTAAATGTATGTCTACCGAGTGAGCACTTACATTGTACCAGGTCATTTGCTTGTGTAGCACCCTCTGCGTTGATGGCGTAGACCCTCCCCACTGCTGGTTGGTCTGCATGGTTACTTGAAGCAAGTATTATGTTCCCCTTAGCTCTGTTGCCTCTGCCACTCGGTTGTTGGTTATCATGCACTCGGCCTCTCCCTTGGGAACCTCCCGGACGTACGCTGGGGCTTGCTTGACGGAGTTGGGGGCAATTGGGGCGAATATGTCCTCTTTTATTACAATGGAAGCACACTATTTCACCACTGCTGTTGCAGTCTCGAGCATAGTGGCTTCCTCCACACTTGAAACATTTACCGTCTCCCACCACTGGTCGTCTTTCAGACTGATTCCGCCCTCCATATCTGGAAAAAGACTTGTTTCTACTAACGTTGCTTGCCCTTTTGAAGCGGGATTGCTGGGGCCTCAAAGAATAGTTAGCTCTGCTGCTCTGGCCCGAATGGGCCTTGTCATCTTCCTCAAATATCCTACACTTGTTTACTAATGCAGGAAAACTCCGTATCTCTTGGTATCTACAAGCCCTCTTAATATCGGATCTTAGCCCATTCTCAAACTTAAGGCACTTGGAACTTTCCGTCCCAGGCTGTTGGAAAGGTGGGTAGAATAGGCACAACTCCTCGAATCTGGTCACATACTCTTCCACAGTCATGGAGCCTTGTTTCAACTCCATAAACTCTAACTCCTTTCGACTCCTTACTGTATCGGGAAAGTACTTCTCCAAGAAGCATGTTTTGAAATTGTTCCATGTCAGCTGAGCATCATCATCAGGGAATCGGTTTCTGGCTATCTTCCACCAGTTTTCCGCCTCATCTCGCAGCATGTACACTGCACACTCCACCTTCTGGGCCTCGGTACAGCGAAGACCCCCAAAAATCCTTTCCAGCTCCTGAGTCCACTTAAACGCTGCCTCAGGATTCCTTCCTCCTAGAAATTCACTCGGCTTCCTCTTCAGGAAGCGGTCCAGTACTTGGCCCTCCTCAACTCGAGGCTGGCCCTGCCTTTCAAACACATCCGCAAAGCGTTGGAATGCTGTGGCTATAGCCTCCATGCTTTGTCGATTTGCCATCCCTTATCCTGAAATTAACATCCAAGGATAAGTACACTGAGCCACTCAATACCAATCGGATTTCAGCCTAATGTTTTAGTATCTTAACTCATCATTCCATTCCGATATGTTATACGATCAATCGGCCCAGGAGGGAACAACCCCCTATCCACAAGTCAATATCAATCAGGTTTAACTAACATTACAATCAGGATGACCACTCGGTCAGAAGTATACAACCGCTTACACTCGGTAAGCATACCTTGGCCTTGGACCTTTCGGTCTGCTCTGATACCAAAATGTAACACCCTAATTTAAACAAATCATAGACGAAAAAAATAGAGGAAAATTTTTCCACAATTAAACTAGAATGCCACCGTAAGGAATGAGAGGGGAAGAAGAACGAGAGTACAAAAGAATTACAAGGAACTAACGGCGGAAGAAGGGAAATCGCATAGGCGGTCATATAGCAACGCACACGCGCTCAAGCGAAAGCTTCACTCGGTATTCGCTCATTTCACTCGGTAATTCCACACTCGGATTTCATCACCTGATTCACTCGGACTTGGCCCTTACACCTACTAGTCCCATTAGGAAAATGTAACTCATTCTACGATTTCATCAATCAGAACACATACACGGATAATACTGACATGGCCCCCACTAACACTCATTCAGGATCTATGGGGCTCCTCACTCAGAGTAATCTTTACGTCCTTTTATCACTCGGGGTATTTTTACTTAATTTTCACTCGGTGACCATATCCTTCCGACTCTAAACATTCTACTAGGCTAAGACTCACTCGGATCCTTTTGTCACTAACAGCTTACTACAGCGGGGGTCCCCAAGAGTCTAAGAGGTCACTCTCTAGTCGGAAGAATCATCACTCAGTAAATTCTCACTCGGGGTTCGTTGATTATCCTACGCTCGGGGAAATCCTTGTATTAACCACTCGAAACGTGTATTTAGACTCTTAACCTTGACCCTAATAACTCGTTGTTAGGGGTAGTCTTCTATGTCAAGTCTCACTCGAAGCTATCTGATTTCACTCACTCAAAACGTCTGAACTTTCCCCACTCGGTGACAGCGTCACAAACTCACCCTCTAGACCCTAAATTGGCTTCCTACACGTTAAATTATGTTATTTCTTACACATTCGGGAATGTGAACACGTATATATAAAGGTTACCCAGGCATTTCACAGCATAAAACAGACATGCAGCATGGCATAACATAGGCATATATATATATAGGAGTGCATATCACGGATCTACGACCACATTGTCATGTTCCCATTCTAAGGGAATCAACTCTGTATAAGAGACTAACAGCAAAACACGAGCCGGCCAAGGCTTAACCCAAAACACTATATACAGCATATGTACAGTCATAAAATTTCTATAGTGCTTCAACACTTCACCCGGCATTTCCGCTCCTCTTCCAATCCTCATTACGATAGATGTTCACTGAAAGGAAATTGCCACGGCAGGGGTGAGCATCTTAAATTTTAAATGATAGATACTTACTCAGGTTGTTTCACATTTATACAACTATATATATAAGTACACACAGTCACACGTAGCAGTAATTAAGGTCAGAGTATAACTGATCAACCAGAACGCATGCACAAGATCCTTACCGATTAGGAACCTCCAATTGTCACTCGGCCCCTTACACATACCAACTCAATAATATTAACATACAACAAACAGTCGCATGATACTAAGGTCCGTGAATCAGAATGAATCTCTAGAATATTTAACAGTCAGGATCCCTGATTCTCACTCGGCCATATATATATATATATACATAACTCTCCGAGAATATAACATACATTCATAAGGCAGGTTTTACTTAGCATCAATAACACATGCACACGGATATATATATATATACATTCCTCATCTCATGCATAATCAATTCCAGCGATATCAACAGTTAATATACACAAATCATTCACTCGGTTCCGCGTTCGTGTGTAATCGGTCCTGACGTTGCAACGTAGGCTCTTAGCCTTTTGTACATAGTTCTCAGCTATCATTTCAGCTCCCAACTGCTTGGCCATTTTACAGGTACCCAACCGTTTGCCCACAGGTGACACCAACGCTCTCAGCGCCAACGGAGGTGTTCACAGGCAGCCTGAGTCCCACTCAGGGCTACCTTGAGTCCCACTCAAGGATTTCATAGCGTCCCATGCTTTATGACCGATGGTAGTGTCCCACACTGCGTGCTCTTAGCACAACGCATCCCATGCGCCACACGCGGGTTCAACACACAGCATTGAATTCTTTCGCACACATCCTCTTATTCAATCACACAGATTTCACATGCAGTCGGTAACACACATTCTCAGGACTCCGCATGTTAATTTAGCACATACAAACTTCCATGCAATTATCATTATAGCAGCATATCAATCTAATATAGTCGGTGTCATTTAATATCAAGTTCCTATGGGCGTTTTCATCAACTCAAGTTAACATGCGATCAATATACCACAGTGTTAGAACTTAATCAACGCATGCATCATATGAATATGAACAGATTCAACAACGCATTCCCAATAATCACAACATAACATGCAAACATCAAGGACGATACTAGCATGCAACACTCATTCTTACTTATCTCACACTCGGTTACTTCACATGCAAGCATTATCATACAACAGGATGCAGAGCTATCGCTTCAATACTCGAAACCCAAATTATAATCCATGCATTTAACATGTAAGGTACTCCCCCTACCAACTATGAGACTCCGAGAGGCTTTTCTGCTTGGGTGTTGGTTCCTTTCTTCGCTGCTTCACTCAGTGCTCCCGCTCTCTTAGCCTTTACTGGAATGCTAGCCACGAATGGTGCAGGGCTGTTTCTGCTTTGACGCTCTTCTTCTACTCGTGTGAGGGAGCTCTGACTCCTCTGCAACACCGTCACTCGTCTTCGGAAACAGGGGATGAAATAGAGAGCAGAGAAGGAGAAGAGAAGAAGAAGGAATTCGCAGGGAATTCTGAAGAACGAATGGCAAGGAGAACCATCGTCCACTTATAACGCATGCATGAAGGAAGGAATGGTGGGGTGGGAAAACGTGAGGAGCAGTCTGCTCACGTCACCCAATCCCATCAGTACCCACTAACGCTAATCACTTCACTGTTTTTAGTTAATTTTGTTAAGTGTAATTAGTGGACAGATCTTACTTGTCATTTTAAATGGCTTTTTATTTTGCGCGGTTACTTTTATTAAAATTGGGATGTTACATTGCCAACGTGAAAATGAATGGAGTCTTGGCGGCCACTTAAATTGCATACAATATTGGCAATTTCCTTGGTGCTGTCCGTGTAGAAAAATGAAGAAGGATTAGTGCAATTTTGCTTGGAAACATTCTGCATGTAGGACCTTGTGTGGGTCATGAAAACATAAATTTTGATGCCAATTTCCTTAGTGCAGCCGTGAAAGCCTTTGGACAATGAAGAATGGATCAATTAAATAATGGTGAGTGGAAAAACACTATTGATTATATAACTTGATAAAAAAATTGGCAATTGCTTACTAGTTTCCAACGTGAAAACCATTTAGTCAAGAGAAAGATGTTTGAAAAATTATTGATGGTGAAATGTTTATTGTTGTCTTGACTTTTAAGATGAAATGGAAAAACTTGCCTAAAATATTTAGCCATGAACCTTCATTTTGGAGAGCAATTACGTGAACAAGGATTGTCCATTGGCCATTGCTTTTCATGTAAATACACTAGTATAAGTTTGAATTTAATTTGTTTATTTTTTTATGCATGGACAAGGCTTTAACAATTTCACATTAATATACTTGTCAAGAAAAAGTAATTAACGTGAATTTGTACTTGGAGGAGAGTAATTTATTTACAAAATAATCATAAAGCTTCCAATAATTTGATAGCCTGTAAAATAAAATAAAAGCAAATTAAACTTAGTTAATTCAATAAATTTTATTTTAGGACTAAACATTCATGAAAGCTTAATTTATTTTAAACATACTAATTAACACAAACTAAACAGAAATAGTAGAAATTAGAAACAACAATCACTAGTAAACAGTAACAGTCAAAGAAAACAAAAATCACAAAATACAACACTCAATAGTAATAGTAAAAAAAATAGAAAACAGTGATCACTAGCAAGTAGTGAGATAAAAATTAAAAAAGGAGACTACTGACAAATTACGCTAAAACACAGTTATTATAATTTAACAGTAGATAAAACAGACAAACAGAGTAAGTAATTAAAGGTAAAAAGATATGTCATCAAATACCCCCACACTTACTCTTTTGTACTCCTGGGCAAAATCAGAATGAAAACAAATCTCACAGTTTATTGAAAACGTTAAAATTGAAATACAGTAAACACATAGAACTGGCATACTTGTAATGAAATCTTAGGAATACACAAAGAAACAAGAGTTTTCAACATGCAAGATAGAGAACATCAAGATATGTATAAAAATTATCTGAACATTTTGACATGTCAGAATTAAATCAAACTGAAAAGAAAATTATAAATGACAAAACCTCACAAGACATACTCTTAACTCTCAAGTGTTTTGGGTTTGTGTATATTCTCAAAACATTTCCTGAAAAACAGACAGTTCAAAAATTTGGCAAGTTTCTCAATTTCACAATCAACACAAATGTATGTATATATCAACAGGGCTTTTCTACGGTTGTAATGTGGCCAAGGTTAAAATGGGTGGTAAAATTTTTGGGATTGTGGCAAGTACCAAAAAGAATAAGGAGCAAATAATTTTACAGGTAAGCATGAGGATATCACACTTTATGTGTTAATTTCTTTTGGTCGCAATCATCAAAATATTTCTTTTTATTTATTCATCTTTTTTTTTATCTTTTTCTCATGCAATTGCATAACACTTAAAACAAGAGTTGCGACTCTTTTTTTTTTTACACCCTCACACTTATTTGAATGCCTGATTTTTGACTAGATTCCAGAGCTCCAATATATTCCTTAAGGTAGGTATATTTTTGGTTTTTCATCCATGGCTTATTTGAGCTGCAACAAGGAAACAGTTAAATAGGCTCAAAGTGGCTAGCAAGGGATAATTTATTCATGGTAGGCTTATATGGCTTAGTGGCTCAATTGAACAAAATGCCTATATCATTTCAAATATATTCATATGAGTTTCAAGTATCATCAAGAAACAAGACAAAAATTAGGATGTAAGCATTCAGGAATTAGCCACACATGAAAGAATTAAGATGGTTTAAAATAATCCATCAAATTTTAATGCTCAAAAATCTCACAAGGTATAATTCCATCATATATGATCATCTCTCAATTATAATGTCATTCTCAATATACCAAAAATGTTTGAGTTCAAATTATCATATCATTAAAGCTCATATCAGACATGAAAGAATTTACCTGTTACTCATGTATATCCAAAAAAAAATTCCAATAAAACATGCCTTTTTAAAACAAAAACACACAAAAAAAAATTTAGAAATTATTTTTATATTTTATTTTTTTATTTTTATTTTTATTTTTATTTTTTTGATATATTTATTTATTTATTTATTTATTATTTATTATTTTTATTTGAAAAATAGTCACACAAAATTAATCACAAATTCACACAACAAAAACAACAGACAACAACATCTAAGAATATTCCCACCCCCACACTTAAATCATACATTGTCCTCAATGTAAGACAGAGCCTACAAAATAGACAATATAATGAAAAAGTAAAAAGATGGGTAAGAAAAACTCCCTCAAGGGGGATCAAGAAGTGGTTCCCCCAAAACATGTTCCTCCATTGTGACATCTACAAGTGCAGGATTCTCATGGAATGGCTTCAAGCGTTGTCCATTAACCTTGAAGCTTTTGTTTGAGTTCTCACTTTTTACTTCAACAGCTCCATGCGGAAATACATTAGTAACAATGAAAGGTCCTTCCCATTTGGAGCGCAGTTTCCCGGTCATCAGTTTCATCCGAGAATTAAACAGTAACACTTTCTGTCCAGCAGCAAAATCCTTTCTAGCTATTGAGCTATCACGGAATTTCTTTGTTTTCTCTTTATAGAACCTCGAGTTCTCATAAGCTGCCAAACGGATCTCATCAAGCTCATTCAGTTGTAATTTTCTTTCCTCACCTGCTTGATCAAGTGCTAAGTTGCAAGCTTTTATAGCCCAATAAGCACGATGTTCAATCTCCACTGGAAGATGACATGCCTTACCAAAAACAATTCTATACGGAGACATTTCTATAGGTGTCTTAAAAGCTGTTCTATGTGCCCAAAGAGCATCATCCAGTTTCCTGCTCCAATCTTTCCTGTTAGGCTATACTATCTTCTCTAGGATTCTTTTGGTTTCTCTATTAGAGACTTCTGCTTGTCCATTGGTTTGGGGGTGATATGGGGTAGAGACTCTATGAATAACCCCATACTTTCGAAGCATAGCTTGCATGGTCCTGTTGCAGAAGTGTGTTCCTTGGTCACTAATGATTGCTCTCGGGATGCCAAACCTGCAAAAAATTTGAGATCTGACAAAATCCACAACAACTCGAGCATCATTAGTTATGGTGGCTTTAGCTTTCACCCATTTAGAAACATAATCTATAGCCAATAAAATGAAAGTAAAACCAAAGGATGGAGGAAATGGACCCATAAAATCAATGCCCCAAACATCAAATACTTCACAAAACAATATAGGTTGCTGAGGCATTTGTTGTCTCCATGTGATAGCATTACCAGCTCTTTGGTATTCCTCACAGGTGTTACAAGTTCTCCATGCATCCTTAAAAATAGTGGGCCAGTATAAACCAGAGTCCAACACCTTCCTTGCTGTTCTTTGTGGACCAAAATGTCCACCAACTGGTGAAGCATGACAGAATCAAAGAACTGATTCTATCTCATGATCGGGAATGCATCTTCGAATCACCTAATCATTATACAACTTCCACAAACACGGGTCATCCCATATGTAATATTTTGCATCACTTTTTAATTTTAAAATTTGGTTTCTGGATGCGTATGGTGGAAAAATAGAAGCAACAAGATAATTTACAATGTTGGTAAACCAAGGTGTATCAAAAGAGTTAGAAACACTCATGAGTTGTTCATCAGGAAAATGGTCCCGAATAGGTGCCGAATCAGGAGCATTCTCAATTCTGCTTAAATGGTCTGCCACTAAGTTTTATGTTCCACTTCTATCACGAATTTCTAAGTCAAACTCTTGGAGCAAGAGCATCCAACGAATTAATCTTGGCTTGGACTCACCTTTCTTTAACAAGTATTTTAGAGTTGCATGGTCAGTAAAGACAACTACTCAAGAACCGAGTAGGTAAGATCTAAACTTATCTAATGCAAAAACAATGGCCAAGAGCTCTTTTTCAGTAGTGGTGTAATTTACCTGGGCAGCATCTAAAATTTTAGATGCACAGTAGATGACCCTAGGCTGCTTGTCAATCTTTTGACCAAGGATAGCTCCTAATGCATAATTAGAGGCATCATATATCAACTCAAATGGGGCTGTCCAAACAGGTTCTTGAATTATTGGGGTAGTGGTCAATGCTTGCTTGAGGCAATTAAAAGCCTCTTTACATTTTTCATCAGACTCAAATACCACATCCTTTTGAAGCAGACTGGATAGTGGTCTAGCTTTCTTGCTAAAATCCTTTATGAATCTTCTGTAGAAACCTGCATGGCCAAGAAAAGAACAAACCTCTCGAACACAAGAAGGGTAAGGCAAATGTGATATAACTTCTATCATGGCAGGATCTACCTCAATTCTTTTCTCAGAGATTACATGCCCTAAAACTATTCCTTGTTTTACCATAAAATGACATTTTTCATAGTTTAAGACAAGGTTAGTTTCAATACACCTGTTTAAAACTTTATCCAAACTATCAAGGCATGCATTAAATGAAGATCCATAGACAGTAAAATCATCCATAAACACCTCTACGCAATTTTCAATGAAATCATGAAAAATACTTATCATGCATCTTTGGAAGTTCCAGGAGCATTGCATAGGCCAAATAGCATTCTCCTATAAGCAAATGTGCCAAAGGGACAGGTCAATATGGTCTTTTCTTGATCCTCAGGTGCAATATGAATCTGAAAATATCCAGAGAATCCATCAAGAAAACAGTAGTGAGATTTACCTGCAAGACGCTCAAGCATTTGATCAATGAAGGGTAAAGGGAAATGGTCCTTCTTTGTTGCTTGGTTTAGTCTCCTGTAGTCAATACAGACTCTCCAACTATTTTACACTCTGGTAGGGATTAATTCATCCTTCTTATTTTTCACAACTGTGATCCTTGTTTTCTTAGGAACCACTTGAATTGGACTCACCCATCGGCTATCAGAGATAGGATAAATGATTCTTGCTTGTAGAAGCTTGGTAATCTCCTTCTTAACCATATCAAGGATTACAGGGTTGAGTCTCCTTTGAGGCTGTCTCACTGCTTTAGCATTTTCCTCTAGAAATATCCTATGCATGCACATGGATGGACTAATTCCAGGAATGTCTGCCAATGTCCATCCTATAGCCTTCTTATGTCTTTTCAATACCTGCAATAATTTTTCTTCTTGATTTTCATCAAGAGAAGTGGAAATTATCACCGGGAGTTGTTCATCATCCCCTAAGTATACATACTTGAGGTTTTCAGGTAAGGGTTTCAATTCTAACTTAGGTGCTTGAAAAACAGATGGAACTAACAAAGTAGATTTTGATTCCGCTGCTTGCACCTCAAAAATTTTGTTAGAATTTTCTTGAAATCCTGCATTTAGCTCCTTATGGTTAACAGGTATATCTAAAGACTCTAAATCAGAAATTATGTATTTATCAATTTCAGCACAAATATTACAACTTCCAGAATCATTGCATGCAAAACATTTGTTTGAATCATCTATGCATTCCAAATCAACATTAGAAAAATGTTCAAAAACTAGTTCATCAATAATCTCAATTTGGAAATTCATGGCATCAAGAATATTAAATTGAACTCTCGTGTCACCAAATTCCATAGAGAGAGTTCCGGAATGAACATCTACTTTGGTTCGAGCTGTTTTCAAAAATGGTCTTCCCAAAATGATAGGAATAGGAATTTAAGGCATACCTTCTTCTATATCAAGTATGAAAAACTCAGCAGGGAAAACAAGTTGTTCTACCTGAACCAAAACATCTTCTATAACTCCAGCAGGGTAAGCAGTGCTTCTATTGGATAGCTGAATTACTACACCAGTAGGTTATAAATTTCCAAGAGACAAAGATTTGAAAACAGACATAGGCATAATATTTATTAAAGCTCCTAAATCTAACATGCAATTTTCAAATTTGTTGTTGCCTATGATACAGGGTATAGAAAACGTACCTGGATCTTTGCATTTCTCAGGAATATTTGGAACTTCCTTACCAAGCAGTGCAGATACATTCCTTCCCATGCTAATCCTTTCATTGCCTTTGAGTCTCCTCTTGTGAGTACACAATTCTTTCAGAAATTTGGCATACTTGGGTATTTGCTTGATTGCATCAAGAAGAGGTATATTTACTTCCACTTTCTTAAAAGTATCCAAAATTTTATTGTCCACTTCTTCCATCTTCTTACTTGGAATTTCTTTTGGTGGGAAAGGAAGAGGGATATAAGGTGGAATTTGTGGTGGTTGCATCTCAGACTTTCTTGTGCTTGAAGAGGGTACATCATTCTCAACTATTTCAGGCTCAGTTATTTGTTTTTCAGGTTTCTTGGGTATAGGTACTTCAAGGTTCTTACCTGATCTTAACTGAATTGCACTCATATTTCTTGGATTTGCAGCTAGTTGAGATGGTAATTTGTCAGAGTTTTGAGATTGTAACTGGCTTAATGATGAAGCCGATTGCCCTATTTGGTTTCTTAAACTCTGGATGGTAGCATCATTCCTCTGTTGATACTCCAAGTTTTGTGTAGCCATTTGTTTCACTAGTTCTTCCAAAGAAGGGCTACTTGTGGATGGTTGAGGTATAGATCTTTGGAAGGTTGTTGCATTTCTTTGAAATGGAGGTTGGGGATGGGGATTTTGTTGTTGGTTGCCCTATTTCAAATTTGGATGGTTCCTCCAACCTGGATTATATCTGTTGGTGGAAAGGTCATGGTTTTATGGTGGTGGAGGTCTATCATGGTAGATGTTAGCTGCATAGGCTTGAGGACTATTATTATCCTTTTCTTGTAAAGAAGGATAACAATCAGTGAGATGCTCTTGTGAAGAGCAGATGCCACATACTTTAGCAATCATGGATTTTTGATTTACTACTAATTATGTGACCAGAGTGGTGAGAGCATTAAGTTTGCTCTCCAGTTTAATTCCAGATGAACTAGAATTGGAATCAAACATGGGTTTGAAAGAATCATTTCTCACACCAAATTGTTGAGAGTTAGATGCCATCTTTTCAATCAGGTTTCTTGCTTCAGCAGCAGTCATATCTCCTAAAGCTCCTCCACTTGCCGCATCAATCATGTTACGATCAACATGGTGCAGACCTTCATAGAAGTACTGAAGAAGAAGTTGTTCAGAAATTTAGTGGTGAGGGCAACTTGCACAGAGTTTCTTAAATCTCTCCCAATACTCATAAAGACATTCTCCAGAGAGTTGCCTAATGCCAGATATGTCCTTACAGATTGCAGTTGTTCTAGAGGCAGGAAAGAACTTCTCCAAGAATATTTTCTTTAAGTTATTCCAACTTGTGATTGATCTTGGAGCAAGGTAGTATAGCTAATCCTTAGCAACACCCTCTAAAGAATGAGGAAACGCTTTAAGATAGGCATGGTCTTCTTGAACATTTTGGGGTTTCATTATGGAACACACAATGTGGAATTCTTTGAGGTGTTTGTGCGGATCTTCACCCGCAAGACCATGAAACTTAGGCAACAAGTGTATAAGTCCGGTCTTAAGTATAAAAGGGACATCCTTATCAGGATATTGAATACACAAACTTTTGTATGTGAATTCAGGTGCAGCTAGTTCTCTAAGAGTTCTTTCACGGGGTTCAGCCATATCAGAAAAACTAGCAGTAGTACTTTCAGCAAATTCAGATGAGATACTATCACTATCAATATCAACAAAGTTATTATTAAATCTAGCTACTCTAATTAATCTATGAAAAGTTCTATCAATTTCAGGATTAAATGAATATAAATGCTCAAAAGTCCTTCTAGTCATACATAGCATACAACAAGATATTTGATGATCATGAGCAATATATCATAAGAATCCTAAATCATGCAAAAGAAATAAAATAAAACAAACAAAAGAAATTAATTAATTTTTTTAATTTATACAAAAAAATAAAAAAAATAAATTAATCTAAAACAAGAATTTTCTATAGATCATTGATCCCCGGCTGCGGCGCCAAAATTTGACGTGCTGATTTTTTTACAGTCGTGGTTCCGTCAAATTAGTACATTAAAATTAATTAATGTAGTACTAGGGTGTCAACCTAGGTCGTTCTCTCAAGGATCAACGCAAAAATTTAGGAAAATCAAGTTTAAAATTAATTTTTACAAACAAAAATTCAACAAACATACAAATATAATTGGGGGTTTGATTGATTTTCACAATAATTTAAAATAGAACACAAAGTATAAGATAAATATGAAACAATTTAACAAATGTTTAATTTTCTTGGAGTATTATAATTTATTTTATCCTTGGATTTTAAAAAATTTCTATACACTTTCCTTATTATCAATCTCTTAGTTCCATTTGAATTAATCAACTAAGCGTCTTTTAATTCATAATTCCTTTACTTTCATTCAAATTGAATGAAAATATTAATCAAGCATCCTAATTAAGCAAAATGAGTCAAGATTTTAAATTCTAGGAATTATTGAACATATATAGAAACATCGCCTACATACATAATCTAACTTCAACGTTATGGAATTAAGCAAACCACAACTATTAAGATTGATTTTGAAATATTCATTAAGCATGTATATTTCTTAATCTATCTTAATATAATTTTTTTTTTAATTCTAACTGTATAATTAAATTGATTAAGCATACAGCTTAATTAAACAGAATAGACATTAAATAATTGAGCTAGAATTATGAAGAGATTAACAACAAGGAAATGTATTAAAAATCAAAACCTCAAAAATAACATTACATTAACCTCCAAGAAAATCAATCTAAAATTTTAGCCTTCCATTGAAACAATTATAACAACAATTAAGAGAGAAAACATTCTAACCAGGTGGAAGATTGAGAATTCTTTGTGCCTTCTCCTTTGCTAAGATACAACAAGATACAACAACATTAATTAACACTAATCCTAAGCTTATTAGAAGTGTTTTTCTCCCAAAAAATTCTGCTGCTTCCTCCTCTCTTTGCTGAATTTTTAGCTCCTATTTATAGCTGATTTTTTTGAATTAAAAATCAACCCATTAACATGTCCACTAACCCTCCTTGTTAGCCATTAATTAGCACTAATAGAACATGCCAAATTATCTTCCAAAACCATGAGAGTGCTGCACTTGGTGGAAGCTTTCTTTAATTGCCATAATGTGATAAAAAAAATTATGCACTATCATTTGTATTTGGAAGCTTGTCATGTTGGAATTCCATAAGGAAAGTCAAGTGCTTCAATAAATTAATTGGCAATGGGTCCTTGTTAAGTGCAGCTGTTGAAATTATTTTGTAGCCAAATAATTGCATTAAAGCCTTGCCAACGTGAAAATGAATGGAGTCTTGGTGGCCACTTAAATTGCATACAATATTGGCAATTTCCTTGGTGCTGTCCGTGTGGAAAAATGAAGAAGGATTAGTGCAATTTTGCTTGGAAACATTCTGCATGTAGGACCTTGTGTGGGTCATGAAAACATAGAAATTTTGATGCCAATTTCCTTAGTGCAGCCGTGAAAGCCTTTGGACAATGAAGAATGGATCAATTAAATAATGGTGAGTGGAAAAACACTATTGATCATATAACTTGATAAAAAAATTGGCAATTGCTTACTAGTTTCCAACGTGAAAACCATTTAGTCAAGAGAAAGATGTTTGAAAAATTATTGATGGTGAAATGTTTGTTGTTGTCTTGACTTTTAAGATGAAATGGAAAAACTTGCCTAAAATATTTAGCCATGAACCTTCATTTTGGAGAGCAATTACGTGAACAAGGATTGTCCATTGGCCATTGCTTTTCATGTAAATGCACTAGTATAAGTTGGAATTTAATTTGTTTATTTTTTTATGCATGGACAAGGCTTTAACAATTTCACATTAATATACTTGTCAAGAAAAAGTAATTAACGTGAATTTGTACTTGGAGGAGAGTAATTTATTTACAAAATAATCATAAAGCTTCCAATAATTTGATAGCCTGTAAAATAAAATAAAAGCAAATTAAACTTAGTTAATTCAATAAATTTTATTTTAGGACTAAACATTCATGAAAGCTTAATTTATTTTAAACATACTAATTAACACAAACTAAACAGAAACAGTAGAAATTAGAAACAACAATCACTAGTAAATAGTAATAGTCAAAGAAAACAGAAATCACAAAATACAACACTCAATAGTAACAGTAAAAAAATTAGAAAACAGTGATCACTAGCAAGTAGTGAGATAAAAATTAAAAATGGAGACTACTGACAAATTACGCTAAAACATAGTTATTATAATTTAACAGTAGATAAAACGGACAAACAGAGTAAGTAATTAAAGGTAAAAAGATATGTCATCAATTATCTTCTGAAACAAGAGGAGAACAAGCTGAGAAGTGGATCTACTCTGCTGAATTGACAAAATCAGATCCAAATGAAGAATCTCAATAGTGAAGAATCATGGTTGAGGCTTAGGTAACTTCTGGCTTCCTAACTAATTCAGGCCTAGTAATTAGGTGAATAGTTAGGGTTTAATCCCCAATTTCGCATTAGATTTCTCTGTTATTGAGCACCTAAGGGATTAGGGTTTAATGCTTAGGAATTAGTGTTATTCACCTAAGGTATTAGGGATTAACCCTCTGTGAATTGTCCTCTTGAGTCTGAAGCTTGATTGAACCTTAATTGCATGTTTCTTAATGAAATTATAAGCTGAAGTAATCCTAACCTATCTTCCATTAATCACATTTCATCTTCTAAATTATTTCTGAAAATACAAAAACATAGAAAGTTTAAAATAACAAAAATAGAATGAATTCTATCTGCTTGTGTTGGTTTAGCTTGTACTAGTCTAAGATTGCGGTAATTACCGTAATCCCTGTGGGAACGATCAAATATATTACAAATTTAACGATTGGTACGCTTGCCAAAAGAAAATAAATCCTCTAAGAGTCACACCATAGTCGATAATAATTCATGATTTTCACACCAAGTTAATGGCTCAGGATTTATGCATCAGACCTTTGCAAATCGAAGCTCTGCACATCCTGCAGAAATTATTGAAGATGTCCTTGTTAAAGTTAACGATTTAATTTTTCCTGCATATTTTTATGTTCTAAATATGGAAAGTGAGACTTTCACCAATAAAGCTCCAATAATTTTAGGTAGACCATTCTTAAAAACAACTAGAACAAAGATAGATGTGCATGCAGGAACACTTTCCATGGAATTTAGAGATAGTGTGGTTAGATTCAACATTTTAGATGCTATGAAGCATCCTACTGAGGATCATTTTGTTTTTCAAATTGACTTAATAACTGATTTAGTTGATAATAATATTATTAAGTTGTTTAATGATGTTGATTTTCCTGTATTGTCTAATTTTTGTGATTTATTTCTTTGTGATTCATGCATGGATTCTCATCAATGCAATGTGTGTGCTGAAATTATGAAATATCTACTTAATGATAATAATGATCTTCACTCCTTTAAAACAAAAAATATAGTTCCAGATATTGTTTCAAAAGAATCAAAGTGTAATAATTTGATTAAAGTAGTTACAAATATACCTAATTATGTTGAAGTATAAGTTGTTGAGACAAATTAAACCAAATTGATTCCTTCAATAATGCAGCCTCCCATGTTAGAGTTAAAACCTCTTCCTGAACATTTAAAGTATGCATATTTAAAGGAAGATGAGAATCTTCCAGTGATTATTTCTAACAAATTAAATGTTGATCAAGAAACAAGGTTATTGCAGATTATTAGGAAGCATAAGAAAGCAATTGGTTGGACTTTGGCAGATATCCCAGGTATTAGCCCTTCCATGTGTATGCATAGAATTTTACTAGAGGAATAAGTTAAACCAGTAAGGCAACCACAAAGAAGACTTAATCCTTAGATCCTTGATGTAGTTAAAAAAGAGGTAACAAAAATATTACAAGCTGGCATCATTTACCCTATATCAGATAGCACTTGGGTCAGCCCTATACAAGTGGTTCCCAAGAAGTCTGGAATCACAGTGGTCAAAAATGAAAATGATGAACTAATTCCTACCAGAATCCAAAATAGTTGGCGAGTATGCATTGATTACAGGAAACTTAACAAAGTAACCTGAAAGGATCACTTTCCTTTACCTTTCATTGATCAAATGTTTGAACGACTGGCAGGTAAGTCACATTACTGATTTCTTGATGGATTTTCAGGTTACTTCCAAATTTATATTGCACCAGAAGATCAAGAAAAAACAACATTTACATGTCTTTTTGGCACTTTTACTTATAGGAGGATGCCTTTTGGCTTATGCAATGCCCTAGTACCTTTCAACGATGCATGATTAGTATCTTTGCTAATTTTCTTAAAAATTGCATGGAAGTATTTATGGATGATTTCACAGTATATGGTTCATCATTTGATGCTTGCTTAAATAGTCTAGATAAAGTATTACATAGATGCATTGAAACTAACCTTGTTCTTAATTATGAGAAATGCCACTTCATGGTAGAAGAAGGAATAGTTTTAGGCCATGTAATATCTAAAAAAGGCATAGAAGTAGATCTTGTAAAAATTAATGTAATTTCTCAATTACTTATCCTTCTTGTGTGTGAGATATTCATTCTTTTCTTGGTCATGTAGGTTTTTATAGAAGGTTTATAAAAAAACTTCAGTAAGATAGCCCTTCCGTTGTCTAACTTACTACAAAAAAATATAACATTTGACTTTAATGACAAATGTAAAGAGGCTTTTGATTGTTTAAAGAAAGCTTTAACTACCACTCCTATCTCCAGGCACCATATTGGTCACTTCCATTTGAACTTATGTGTGATGCATCAAATTATGCATTAGGAGTTGTTCTTGCTCAAAGAGTAGGTAAACTACAACATGTTATTTGCTATGCCTCACGAACTTTGGATGCTGCACAAATTAACTATACTACAACAGAAAAAGAACTACTTGCTATTGTGTTTGCACTTGATAAATTTAGATCTTATTTGATCAGTTCAAAAGTAGTTGTATTTTCAAATCATGCAGCATTAAAGTTCCTTTTAAAGAAACCATATGCAAAACCAAGATTGATTAGGTGGATGTTGCTACTCCAAGAATTTGACATTGAAATTAGGGATAAAATTGGAGCAGAAAATTTGGTGGCTGATCACTTAAGCAGAATTGAAAAAGAACTTGACCCAACTTCCATTAGAGATGATTTCCCTGATGAGTAACTTATGGGAATACATGATTCTACTCCACGGTTTGCTGATTTAGTAAACTACTTAGTTGCTTCTGTAACATCCCAATTTTAAAGTTAAATGCCGAATGAAAAATAAACTATTAAGGTTTTGATTTCAAAGTGAGAAGTTAATTGATAATCATAATCGGATTAACTTAAGGAATAATGACAATTTAATTTAGGCATAGTTGGTGAAAGATGGCTGTTTGTGATTGGCGAGTTACGTGAGTGGGCTGCGACTCACGTTCTCCCATCCCACTTCCTTCTCTTCGCATGTATATATATACCCTGTCTCACTATGGATACTCGTTCTTTCCACTGCTGCATCCTCTCTTTTCTTCTTCCTCGTTTTTATCCTCTTTTCCCTTCCCCTGTTTTGCTCTTCGTTTTTGGAGAATGCAACGACGGTGCCGAAGGAAGGTCAGAGTCCTGATAAGTGTTTTAAAACACTATTTTTCACTGTTTAATTTACTTAAAATTAAATGTTTACCATATCAATTTTTCCCAAATTTTACACTTTCTGTTTTCTTTTTACTGTTTCTATTTAAGTGTTGTATTTTGTGTGAATTAATTTAAATTGAACGTTAAAAATTATATTTTTCAGAAGTGGAAAATTAATTTTGGATTAGTGCTAAACTATTTTTTTTCAAGAACTTAAATCATAATTCCATTTCTATAAAAATTAATTTTTATATATTCCATTTAAATTAATTAAAGTGTTTGTTTCTCTAAAAATACAAGCTTTGTTCAAATGATTATGCATGAATTTAATGAAGCAAATGAACCTTTATTTTTGTTATGCCTTTCACGTAAAAGCTATGGCTGAATGATAACATTAAATAAGCTTGAATTTGATCAAATTTTCTTCCTACTGCAGTTATACATTTCCTCTTGCATTCACACGGCTGCACCATTCCAATAACAAATTGTTCCATTATTCATTTGTTTAAGATCATGTCCCACCTTGCTCCACTTTGTTTCAATTGTTTACATTTGTTTGACCATTTCAAAGCCTTCCACCGAAAATGCATTCAAGGAGAAAGGCATTGCAAATGAATTGAATTGTTTAATCATTCTTGGACCAAACCAAACCACTCACGGCAATGAACACATGCAAGAAGACAAACCATTGCAAATTGAATCAATATTTTATGGGAATGGGCTCAAGCACTCACGGTTAAAGGCAAGGAATGAAGGCAAATTCCACATATATTTTGTCCACATATTGTACCGAAAATGGAAGAAGGAATGGCCATTAAATTCCACCATGCAAAATGGCAATATTTAAAGAAAGAAAAGGTGAATTTCATGCTATATAAGGGCTGGAATTTGGGCTGAAACACACAACATTCCAGCAGCAAAAAACCAATTTATTTGGGCTGAAAACAGTGGGAAAATAGAGGAAAAACGTGCAGAAACAGAGTGCTGGAAAAACAGTGACAGACAGCAGAAACAGCAGTGGAAACAGTAGCAAAATACAGTGGAAACAGCAGTAGAAACAGTGGAGCTGCTGAAAAATACAGACAGCAGTAAAAATACAGTGAGTGCAGTAAAAAAAATACAGTAATGTATTCTTTGTCTTGTTATACTTTCTGTATGGATATTGTATTCTGTATGAGTAACTAAATTTATTTATCTTGGGATAAAGGGGGTATGATAATATTTTAAGTTGATGTTATTTTAACTTAAAGTAAATAAATTTCTGTTTTTTATTTAGTTCAATTTTGCTTAATGCTTTTAGTGATTCCTAACAAGAGCCTAAATGGTAAAACTATGTACTTGTGGGTATATTAGTAAGTTTAGGTAATTAATGAAATCGAGAGATTTATTTTTGCCGGAAAGCTTTGAACTAAACCTAAGATTTTTGAGTAGCTTTTTGTGACCGTGGTAAAACCGTGAAAGTAATTAAAAATCTTTTGAGGAAATAAAAAAAAAAGGAATTTTCATAAAACAATAATGGGCCTTTCTGAGGATTAAGCAGTGCTTTCCATAGGTTAGGTACATTAATAGGATTCCGAGAGGAACATATTAATTGGCTTTTGGAAAATTCGCCTTGGAAAACTTAATTTGATTTTTGTTTATGAAAAGTTAAAATTGTTAACGTAAAATAATATCTCAAACCCCCGGAATCCCAAGATATCCCCAACTCTGTTTTTCACCCAAGGTTAAATTTTATTTTTACTGTAAGGTAAAAATTTCTGATTTTGTGTATACTTTATTGTATGTTCTATTTTAAAAACAAAAACATTGAAAATCAAATTGTGTGGATAATTAAATTTCAATATGCTGGTACTTTAAAAACAGTCCCTGTGGATACGATATCTTTTATATTACTTTGACAAAACCCGTGCGCTTGCGGAGTCCTGTCAAGTTTTTGGCGCCGTTGCCGGGGACTGTTGTCCCTCAAATATCTGCAGTATTGAAATTCGATTAGATCATACTTGTTAATATTTTTATTTTTAATTTTTTTTGTTTTGTTTGTTTGATTTATTTCTTTTTGTATATTTGTTTATTTTTAGTGTTTATTTTATTCAGTTATTTTGTATTTTGTATTCTGTTCCTTTTTCTTTTACTGTTACTATTTTTGTTTTTTAGATTAATTGTTCTGTTATTTTTAAATCATTTTGTTATATTTGGTTCTTAAATTTGGTTATTCTATTTTTGTATATTTAGTGTGATATTTTTCTTGATATTATTCCGTTCTTTGTATTTGTTTATTGTTGTTATTTTATTTGTTTTATTTATTTCTTTTTCTGTATTTTTTTTATTTTGTTTGTAGTCTTGTATTTTGTTCTTTGTATTTTGTGTATCTATTGTTGTTTTATTTCTTTGATTATTTGTTTTATTTGTCATTTATTTTCTTTTTATGCGACGAAGCCGTAGTGTCGATCTAAACTTAGGATTTGACCCTGAGATAGAACGTACCCTTCGAGCTTTAAGAAAACAACAAAAACAAGATAAAGAAAAACAAATGGCAGACCAAAACAGAGCCTTAAGAGATTTTGCTGCCCCAAGTACAAATGGAAGAGGGTCTAGCATCCTTAGACCTGCAGTGGAGGCTAACAATTTTGAATTGAAGCCTTCACTACTCTCTATGGTTCAGCAAAACCAATTCGGAGGATTACCCTCCGAAGATCCCAATCTTCATCTCCAAATCTTTTTGGAGTACTGTGACACACTTAAAATGAATAGAGCCACCAATGATGCCATACGCTTAAGACTTTTCCCTTTCTCCTTAAGAGATAAAGCGAGGGCTTGGTTATACTCTCTTCCCGAAGGGTCCATTACAACTTGGGAACAACTATCCAGTGCCTTCATTAATAAGTGGTACCCAAGGAATAAAACTGATGTGCTAAGAAAACAAATCATAAATTTCACACAAAAGGATGATGAATCCTTATATGAAGCTTGGGAGAGATATAAAGAGATGATGAGAGAATGTCCCCACCATGGGATAGAAAGGTGGTTGACAGTCCATATTTTCTATAATGGACTAACTTCCACACAAAAGATCTCTTTAGATGCTGCAGCTGGAGGAGCATTCATGAGCAAGAATGTTGATGAAGCCCATAACCTGATAGAAGAAATAGCTCAAAACACTCACCAGTGGAATTCTGAAAGAGAATTACCTGCTAAAACACCAGGTAAGTATTCTGTTGATGCTCTTTCCTTACTTTCTGCCCAAGTTGAAGCATTAACATTAAAACTTGATAAGATAGGGTCAACAGGTGCTGCTAAGGTTGTTTGTGAAGTTTGTGGTGTTTCAGGACATGGAGCTACGAACTGCCATTTAATGACCCTAAATCAAGAAACTCAAATGCATCAGGTAGATGCTATAGGAAATTATGGTGGAGGTTATCAAAATAATTACAGACCTCAACAAGGACCACCTGGATTCCAAAATAGGCCACCTGCATTCCAAGGTAACCAAAGTAGCTATAAACCTCAGCAAGGGCCCTACATTCCACAAAAATCAAAACTAGAGTCCTTGATGGAAACATTTGTAGCTACTCAACTAAAACAAAATGATGAGTTCTCTGAGGCAATAAAGAATTTAACTTCAAAGGTGGATTCCCTTGCCACCCATAACAAAATATTGGAGACCCAAATTGCCCAACAAGCCTCTTATTCTACAAGAGCACCAGGGACATTTCCTGGAAAACCTGAGGCTGGACCATCCAACCATACCATGGCAGTCACTCTTAGGAGTGGTACTCAATATGATGGTCCAGTTACAAAGACTTTTGAGGATGAAAAGAAATTGGATGAATCTCCATCTCTTCCAATAATTGAAGAAGAAAAACCAAAAGAAAAGAAGGAGGAGGTTAAGCCATATCAACCTCCCATTCCATTTCCTTAGCGCTTGGCAAAAGCAAAGTTGGACAAACAATTTGGTAAGTTTCTTGATGTTTTAAAGAAATTGTATATCAATATTCCCTTCACAGATGCTTTGCAGCAAATGCCCACATATGCAAAGTTCCTGAAGGACATTTTGTCCAACAAAAGAAGACTAGAGGAAGATGGTACAGTTGCACTTACTGAAGAGTGCAGTGCTCTAATTCAAAGAAAGCTTCCACCCAAACTCCAAGATCCAGGTAGTTTCTCTATTCCCTGTATGATTGGTGATATGAATATAGATAAAGCATTGTGTGATTTAGGAGCAAGTGTGAGTTTAATGCCATTATCCGTTGCTGAAAAGTTAGGATTGGGTGAGCTAAAACCTACTAGGATGTCTTTACAGTTGGCTGATAGATCTGTAAAATATCCTGTAGGAATTTTAGAGGATGTTCCTATTAAGGTAGGAAAATTTTTTATACCTGCTGACTTTGTTGTTCTAGAAATGGACGAAGATTCTTTGATTCCTATTATTTTAGGACGACCATTTTTAGCAACTGCAGGTGCTGTGATCGACGTCAAGAATGGTAAGTTTTCTCTGACTGTTGGAGACCAAAAGGTTAATTTCAATTTGAAAAATGCTTTGGAAAAACCTTTTAATAATGATGTTTTTTGTAGTGTGGATTCTGTTGAACAAGTGGTAAAGGAAGTAACCCTTCCTAATGACCCACTTGAAACTGTTTTCATGATTGAACCTACAAAAACATCTGATTGCTCTAAGGCCCTACTAAAACATGATACTGAGGTTATGGGTAACAAAGTGGTAAGCCCCAATGTGGAATTAAAACCTTTACCAGCTTCATTAAGGTATGAGTTTCTTGGTCCTAATTCCACATATCCTGTGATTGTTAATGCTGAATTGAATCCATATGAAACTGAAAAACTTTTGAAACAACTTAGGTTGTATAGAAAGGTAATAGGTTATACAATGGATGATATCAAAGGAATTAGCCCTTCTCTTTGTATGCACAGGATTACTGTAGAAGATGAAAGTAGGCCCACAGTAGAACCACTTAGGAGATTAAATCCAAAAATGCAAGAAGTGGTTAAAAAGGAAATTTTGAAATTGCTTGATGCTGGAGTTATATATCTTGTTGATAGTAGTAAATGGGTAAGTCCTGTCCATGTCGTGCCTAAAAAAGGGGGAATAACTGTGATTGAAAATGATAAACATAACTTGATTCCTACTAGGATTGTCTCTGGTTGGTGCATGTGCATTGATTACAGGAAGTTAAATAGCGCCACAAAAAAAGATCATTTTCCTCTCCCTTTTATTGATCAGATGCTTGAAAGACTTGCGAAACACTCTTATTTCTGTTATTTGGATGGGTATTCAGGTTTTCATCAAATTCCCATTCATCCATCTGATCAAGAAAAGACTACCTTCACTTGCCCTTATGGCACTTATGCTTATAGGCGTATGCCTTTTGGTCTGTGTAATACACCTGCGACTTTTCAAAGGTGTATGCAAGCAATTTTTCTGACCTTATTGAAAATGTGATGGAAGTCTTTATGGATGATTTTTCAGTGTATGGTTTGGATTTTGATAACTGTTTAACAAATTTGTGCCAAGTCTTGCAGCGTTGTGAAGAGACCAATCTGGTCTTGAACTGGGAAAAATACCATTTTATGGTAAGAGAAGGCATAGTTCTTGGACACTTGGTGTCTGAGAGAGGTATAGAAGTTGATAAGGCTAAGGTGGAAGTAATTGAAAAATTGCCCCCACCTACAAATGTGAAAGGTATTCGGAGTTTTCTTGGACATGCAGGGTTTTACCGTCGGTTCATTAAAGATTTCTCCAAGATCACAAAGCCTCTTACAACTCTTCTGGGTAAGGATGTGCCTTTCAATTTTGATTCTAGTTGTATGGAAGCACTAGTGGAAAAAATGGATATAACAACGGGATATTATTCACGGGTAGAAGAGGATCAGTGATAAAAACATGCGCGGTGGCATTTTTGAAATTATAAGGTGAACGTTTTAATCAGAGAAAACTATATATCCACGGTTAACATCATAACCGTGAACGTACCCATCAATATATATTCACGGTTGACTCCTCAACCGTGAATATATATTGATGGGTACGTTCACGGTTATGATGTTAACCGTGGATATATATAGATGTCAATATTCACGGTTGTATTTCCAACCGTGGATATATAGTTCAGGTTTTAGGGTTTAATCACTGGGTACTCTATGTCCACGGTTGTTTCTATAACTGTGAATATAGATTTAATATTTATCCACGGTTGGTATCGTAACCGTGGATATATAGTTAACATTTATCCACGGTTTTTTGTTAAACCGTGAATATATGTATAATATATTCACGGTTTCAAGGGGAACCGTGAATATACATCCTTTCTGAAACTTCAAAAGCCACGCCTTTCACTCTTTTTTCACTTTCTCTTCTTCTGCGCGTTGGTTGTCGTCTTCTCCATTCTCTCTGAGCTTCGTGCCCTGAGCTTCGTGGCCTTCTCTCTGTTCAACATCTTCTTCCTTTCTTCATTCAGGTAGGTTCCCTGAACCCCCATTGTCATGCGTGTTTGTCATAATATATTGATTCTTTCTCTGTTGGTATTCCTTGTTTCCTTGTTTCCTCGTACACCCAGGTTTAAACTCTATTTATGTGCCTGTTTGGTTATATGTATTTTTTAGAAAATTACCATAGTTTTCTCCGTTGCGTTAGATTAACTCCATTCAGCAACTACGTTTTCCACCATTTCTGTTTGGCTCCAGCAACCATGTTCACCAACCTCTGTTCAGCATCCTCCAATGACGTTTCTGTGGCGGTGGTCCATAACTCCCTTTAGCCAACCCCATTTCCCCATCATGGTTGTTGTTCAGCATCCTCCAACGACGTTTCTGTGGCAGCATGATTTTCTCATTTATTTTATTTTAATTAGAACCATAAATTATTTGCTGTAAAAAAAATATTTAAGGGCTTATGATACATATGAGATATGAAATAATTTAAAATTTCAAAAGTAAAAAATTGTAAAAACCTTATACATTTTTAAAATTAAGAATGTGAAATTAGGGTTTATGGAGGATAATTTTTAAGTTTTTGTTTATTGTTGTTGTTAAACTTTAAAGTGGCAGTGGCAACTCAGGAGGTGAAGACCGTCGGTCAGGCGGTGGGCCACTTTCTGATATGGCCCAACAGACTTCTGGTGATTACCCCTGGACAGGTAAAAACCCTAAACACTAACTAGCTTTATTTCCTTGTCAATTATGGTACAAAATGTGATGGTTGTCAATTGTTCAACAGGAACAGCCATTGAAGAAGCCAGACCCGGCCAAGGATCCCATCCGGATGCTATGGCGCATCGGGTATGAGCAAGCAGACGACACTGTTCAGGTCCCATGGCAGCCACTAGTGTTTGGCCGTCCCAGTGATTTTCCAGTTTACGTTACAAATTCTGACATTTGTGACATTATTTCGGGGACGTCGATGCTGAACGGCTCCATCTTTCAGTTGTGGGAGCTGTAAGTATATCCTTGTTTTGTCCAATTTTTTCATTATACAAGTTATTTGTCGCTAACCATGTCTTAACTTGTTTAGGTTTCTGGCAAAACTCTGTGTGGACTTGGGTTTCCAAGGAACTTACGGTTTCTTAGAGCCCTCTCTCATACAGAGGCAAGGAAACACCTTGCAGAACACCCAGACATACATCCAGAATTGGATGTTTGAGTCTGGGAAGTCTATATACATGGGCCCCTATCATAAAGGGTAATATTCTATTCCATAATTATTGTCATGATATTTTGCATTTTGAAGTCTCACTTATCACTGGTAACTGCAGGGCTCACTGGACGCTTCTGGTGATCTGTCCGAAGGACTATCTTGCTCTGTACTTTGATAGTTTGCATCAGACAGCTCCACAAGACCTGAGAGATATAGTAGACGGGTAAGTTCATCCCTAAAAAATAACCACAAATTCGATTACATCAATTTTTTAGAACTATACAATTCTAACTTATCTTGTGTTTTGTTTGACGTAGGGCGGTGGTTGGATACAATCTACTGATTGGAAACAAGCCCAATGGAAAAACAGTTGTATGGGTGTACCCAAAAGTAAGTCAATCGTATTCATTCAAATCTTCAGTATATGTTTTTTAAGTTGCGAATTCACTTATTCTATACTATATGTCCATTGTAGTCTTACAGGCAGAAGGGTTCCTTTGAGTGTGGCTATTTCGTCATGCACACTATGCTGACCATTGTCCAACATCATTTAGTAGATGGATGGACAGAGGTAAGTCTCATCATTTGGACTACTTTTCTACCAATTTCATCAATTTCATGTAATAAATAAAGCTTTTGTTCTAATTGTTTTGTGCATTGTTTGCAGTACTTTAAAGACCGGTCATTTTTCCCAAAGGAACTTGTAGATGATGTTAGAAGGCAATGGGCCTCACACTTCATTGAAGTTAGGCAAAGCTAGATATAGGATCTTTATTCTTTTATATATGTATCTAGTAGGATTTAGGGTTTACTTTTATTACATTACATTCAACTTAATTGTATATACTTTCATTTTTTAGGTTGTTATGAATTGATATTGAAAATAAATTGTTATATATATACATACCATTCTTTTGATATAGTGTTGCTGTGGCATACTGTATACTGTACTGGTATATCTGAATGCAGGGTTGGGAAACGATAAAACAGAATCCATATTAAAAAAAAAAACCTCAGTATTTATTCACGGTTATGGTAACAACCGTGAATATAGACAATATTTATCCACGGTTACTACTATAACCGTGGATATAGATGTATCTATATCCACGGTTGTCCATAATAACCGTGAATATAAGTAGTTTGTAACTGAAACCTTTTAATACTTATATTGACGGTTATGATGGACAACCGTGGATATAGATATATTTTGTCCACGGTTGTCCATAATAACCGTGAATATAAGTAGGTCTATATCCACGGTTTTGGTAGTAACCGTGGATAAATATAGTCTATATCCACGGTTGTCCATAATAACCGTCAACATAAGTGGATGTAACTGACACCTTTCAGTTCTTATATTCACGGTTGTGCTCGATAACTGTGAATATAAATAGTAAGTTATATTCACAGTTGTTCTTAACCGTGGTTAGATGTGATTTATTACCACGGTTGTTAACCGTGGTTAAAGACTATCATCTACTACCACGGCTGCAACAACCACGGTTCTTTAACCGTGAATAAAGGCCTTTTTTAACCGTGATTATATCCAATTTTTGCACTAGTGAAGCTTTTTGCAGGATTAAGCAAGCTCTAATCTCTGCCCCCATTGTTCAACCCCCTGATTGGGAACTCCCATTCGAGTTGATGTGTGATGTGAGTGATTACGCAGTGGGGGCTGTGCTTGGGCAACGAAAGGACAAAAAGCTTCATGTAATTCATTATGCCAGCCGGACGTTGGATGATGCTCAAGTAAATTATGCCACAACTGAGAAAGAACTATTAGCCATTGTCTTTGCTTTTGATAAATTTAGATCTTACTTGGTGGGTTCACATGTTATTGTTTACACTGATCACTCTGCCATTAAGTATCTATTGAATAAAAAGGAAGCAAGGCCAAGGCTGATTAGGTGGATTCTAATATTGCAAGAATTTGACTTGGAAATTAAGGATAAGAAGGGTACTGAGAATCTGGTCGCTGACCACCTGTCTAGGTTGATATCCGAAAAAGAAGAAACAGATAATATCCCCATCAATGAATCTTTTCCGGATGAACAACTCTTGAATCTTAGTATCCAACGTGTTCCTTGGTATGCTGATTTTGTAAATTTTCTTGCATGTGGTATTTTACCTCCTGATCTTAACTTCCAGCAAAGGAAAAAGTTTTATGCAGATGTCAAACATTATTATTGGGATGAACCCCTCCTATTCAAGAAATGTGCGGATGGTTTGATTCGGAGATGCGTTTCACAAGATGAGGTCCATGATATCTTGAACCACTGTCATTCTCTTTCCTGTGGAGGGCACATGAGCACCTCCAAGACAGCAGCTAAAATATTGCAAGCTGGGTTCTATTGGCCACATATTTTTAAGGATGTACGTAAGTATGTTCTAACTTGTGATGCTTGCCAAAGAACAGGTAACATTGGTAAGAGACATGAAATGCCATTGAATACCATTTTAGAAGTTGAATTGTTTGATGTATGGGGTATTGATTTTATGGGACCTTTTCCCTCCTCTTTTGGAAATTAGTTCATATTAGTGGCAGTTGACTATGTGTCAAAATGGGTAGAAGCCATTGCTTCACCCCATTCTGATGCTAAGACTGTTATTAAGCTTTTCAAGAAAATAATATTTCCAAGGTTTGGGGTCCCAAAATGTGTTATAAGTGATAGAGGGTCTCATTTTATTGAGAAAACTTTTCAGACCCTTCTAAGGAAATATGGAGTTAGGCATAAGGTTGCTACACCTTATCACCCACAAACTAGTGGACAAGTTGAGGTATCCAATCGGGAAATTAAAAACATTCTTCAAAAAGTGGTTAATACGTCACGTAAGGATTGGTCTATTAAGTTAGATGATTCTTTATGGGCATATAGAACCGCATACAAAACTCCCATTGGAACCACACCTTTTAAGCTAGTCTATGGGAAGCCTTGCCATTTACCTGTTGAGCTGGAATATAAGTCTTTTTGGGCTGTTAAAACTCTTAACTTTGATCATAAGGCTGCAGGTGAACATAGGTTATTAGAATTAAATGAGCTTGAAGAACTTCGTTTAGATGCATATGAAAATGCCAGAATTTATAAAGAAAAAACTAAACAATGGCATGATCGTCACATCCTACGGAGAACATTCAATCCAGGTGATATGGTTTTACTGTTTAATTCCAGATTAAAGCTTTTTCCAGGTAAACTGAGATCCCGATGGTCGGGACCATTCAAGGTAACAAAGGTTTTTTCCTTTGGAGCTGTCGAGTTATGGAGTGAGAAATCTGGTACATTTAAGGTAAATGGACAAAGAGTAAAGCACTACTTGACAGGTCAACCAATACAACAAGAAAGTGACTTGGACTTGTTTGATGCTCCTGATGAATAAATCCAAATGGTGAGAAGTCTGGCTGAAGACTTAAAACTTAGCACTGATAGGGAGGTAACCCTATAAAAATTTGTTGTTTCATTTTGAACTTGAAAAAAAAACAAAAAAAAACAAAAACAAAAAGAAAACAAAAACAAAAACAATGTCAAATCCCGGTTTGGGGTTACTCCAGGTAAGTTTTCTTATCATTTTATCATCCATTTTAACATTGAGGACAATGTCAAATTTTGGTTTGGGGTGGTAGATAAGAAAACTTAACTGTTTTGTTTATAGGGTATGATTGTTATTTTATTTTACATGTGTGTATGACTTTCTTTGTTTTGTTTGTCATCCTGTAATTCACCATGATTGCATGATAAATTAACTTTGAACACAAAGCTAAAGTATTTAAGGACCCCAAAATTTTGAGTAAAATTTTTCAAAATTTGATTGTTTAAATGCCAAATCAATGACTAAATGAACCTTATGTGATTAAAACTTTCTTTGAAAGGACTTTCCATGGTAAGACTTGAGCCAAAATGGGTAATTTATCAAACAAATTTTCAAAACCCATATTTTCTTGATTGAGTGAATCTCATAGTCATTAATATTCTAGAACTTGTTTTTCAACCGATTCAAAATGGTTTTTGATTGTATGTCCTAGAATGATAAAGGCACAATTAAGTCTCATTCTTAAGCCTCAAAATCTTTGCCCAATTTGACCCCTAGTTGCCCCTTTTTGAGCCTGAAAGTGAAAAATTTTTCTTTGAAGCCTTTCATTGACTGATATTCTCTTAATGGTGAAAAAGTTGGAAATTTAGTGGAGCAAAGAATAAAAAGGACTTAAGAAAAATATGTATGGGATGTAAATAAAAACGAGCAAAAGAAACGACAATCAAAAGGATGATATTGAATGAATTGCAAAAAGTCCATACAAGTTCAAAAATTTGCTGTTAGTTTCTTAAATTTATGATAGTGATTTTAATCATTCATGACTATTTAAGCCCTTTTGTATTCCATTTTTTCTTGAAAATCCTACCTTGACAATACAACCCATGGCTACATTACAACCTTTGAAAGACCTTTAGACTTTGACATACTTTCTATCTAAACTGTGGAGTTTCTGGTTGATTAACAAGCTTATGGTAATATTTTTGATTATGATGATTTGAGTGATACACAATCCTTGAAACACTTAGAGTGAAATTGTGAGAAAAGTGTCTCAAGTCCTCACATTGAAAATTGACTTACATAAGAAAATTAATCTTGGCATTTGAATAAATCTGTTTCTCTATTTTGGGTTCCCTAATTTACTAAGCTAAGAGTTTTCTGTATCTTATCTTGTAAATATGGTGATTGCTTGAGGACAAGCAATGATTTGGTTTGGGGTATTTTGATAAGTGTTTTAAAACACTATTTTTCACTGTTTAATTTACTTAAAATTAAATGTTTACCATATCAATTTTTCCCAAATTTTACACTTTCTGTTTTCTTTTTACTATTTCTATTTAAGTGTTGTATTTTGTGTGAATTAATTTAAATTGAACGTTAAAGATTATATTTTTCAGAAGTGGAAAATTAATTTTGGATTAGTGCTAAACTAATTTTTTCAAGAACTTAAATCATAATTCCATTTCTATAAAAATTAATTTTTATATATTCCATTTAAATTAATTAAAGTGTTTGTTTCTCTAAAAATACAAGCTTTGTTCAAATGATTATGCATGAATTTAATGAAGCAAATGAACCTTTATTTTTGTTATGCCTTTCACGTAAAAGCTATGGCTGAATGATAACATTAAATAAGCTTGAATTTGATCAAATTTTCTTCCTACTGCAGCTATACATTTCCTCTTGCATTCAGACGGCTGCACCATTCCAATAACAAATGGTTCCATTATTCATTTGTTTAAGATCATGTCCCACCTTGCACCACTTTGTTTCAATTGTTTACATTTGTTTGACCATTTCAAAGCCTTCCACCGAAAATCCATTCAAGGAGAAAGGCATTGCAAATGAATTGAATTGTTTAATCATTCTTGGACCAAACCAAACCACTCACGGCAATGAACACATGCAAGAAGACAAACCATTGCAAATTGAATCAATATTTTATGGGAATGGGCTCAAGCACTCACGGTTAAAGGCAAGGAATGAAGGCAAATTCCACATACATTTTGTCCACATATTGTACCGAAAATGGAAGAAGGAATGGCCATTAAATTCCACCATGCAAAATGGCAATATTTAAAGAAAGAAAAGGTGAATTTCATGCTATATAAGGGCTGGAATTTGGGCTGAAACACACAACATTCCAGCAGCAAAAAACCGCTGGAATTTGGGCTGAAACACACAACATTCCAGCAGCAAAAAACCAATTTATTTAGGCTGAAAACAGTGGGAAAATAGAGGAAAAATGTGCAGAAACAGAGTGCTGGAAAAATAGTGACAGACAGCAGAAACAGCAGTGGAAACAGTAGCAAAATACAGTGGAAACAGCAGTAGAAACAGTGGAGCTGCTGAAAAATACAGACAGCAGTAAAAATACAGTGAGTGCAGTAAAAAAAATACAGTAATGTATTCTTTGTCTTGTTATACTTTCTGTATGGATATTGTATTCTGTATGAGTAACTAAATTTATTTATCTTGGGATAAAGGGGGTATGATAATATTTTAAGTTGATGTTATTTTAACTTAAAGTAAATAAATTTTTGTTTTTTATTTAGTTCAATTTTGCTTAATGCTTTTAGTGATTCCTAACAAGAGCCTAAATGGTAAAACTATGTACTTGCGGGTATATTAGTAAGTTTAGGTAATTAATGAAATCGAGAGATTTATTTTTGCCGGAAAGCTTTGAACTAAACCTAAGATTTTTGAGTAGCTTTTTGTGACCGTGGTAAAACCGTGAAAGTAATTAAAAATCTTTTGAGGAAATAAAAAAAAAGGAATTTTCATAAAACAATAATGGGCCTTTCTGAGGATTAAGCAGTGCTTTCCATAGGTTAGGTACATTAATAGGATTCCGAGAGGAACATATTAATTGGCTTTTGGAAAATTCGCCTTGGAAAACTTAATTTGATTTTTGTTTATGAAAAGTTAAAATTGTTAACGTAAAATAATATCTCAAACCCCCGAAATCCCAAGATATCCCCAACTCTGTTTTTCACCCAAGGTTAAATTTTATTTTTACTGTAAGGTAAAAATTTCTGATTTTGTGTATACTTTATTGTATGTTCTATTTTAAAAACAAAAACATTGAAAATCAAACTGTGTGGATAATTAAATTTCAATATGCTGGTACTTTGAAAACAGTCCCTGTGGATACGATATCTTTTATATTACTTTGACAAAACCCGTGCGCTTGCGGAGCCCTGTCAAGTCCCCTTCAACTAGTGGAAGACGACCATTGAAGTAGAGGAAGAACAACTTCTCATCCCTGAGCCGATTTCAGAGTGCGATGGTACGAAGGAGATCTGGACGAGTCAGATAGAGCGTCAGACCGAACGTTGAGAGTACGAGAGCTACTTAAGTTCCTTTCCGTAGGTAGGGGGCGCTTGCATGTCAAATGCATGGTCCACGAACGGTACCGGATGATTGTATTGCTTTAAGTGTGTGCATGTGTTTGTGACGATTGAATAATATGCATGATTGTTGATTTTGGATCCTGTGTGTAAGATAGTAGTTGTACAATAATTGCATGTGATCCAGATGATGGTAATGTAGCCTGTTAGCCTTGTTATAGACGAATAAAATACATGGTCCTATCTATGTTAACACTGTGAGAACATGAACGTGTGATTGTTGGTTGATTTATCAGACGATATTACCTTGACTGTCCGATTGCTACGCATATTGTTATGGCTGGCAAAGTATATGTAACGACTGTGTTGAATCTGTTCCTACTACGATGGTTGCGAAGGAAGTATCAGTTGAGTAATGATGCTTGCTGGTAAATGCATTAGCTGCATGTGTAAGAATGGGGTGACCCGTGGAAGGTCTAGAGCCCCGAGGGAATGGCTTCCAGCTGCAGTCCTTGGCTAGATCCTGTGAGAGCTCGTGGTAGCCGTAGGAGCTAGAGATGAGTCTCGAGACGTCAATGGGAGACCGGTACCATACGGGAAGAGCTGATGGACGAGCGGCCAGTAAGAGGGAAACTGTAACTGAAAGTCATTACTTAAGTCGGATCCGCAGGCATGCATGTAGATAGGATGCTGATTAAAATAGTACACATAGCATGTGTTGAGTATTATGGATGACTTCCTGATGTGTGGATGCGTGTGTACATGTGAATAGAAATGAACTTTATGTAGTATTTATGTTATAGATATCATTCTGATTTGCATGGTCTTAGTATAACCTGAATACGACTGAGTGAAAGTAAGTATGTGTACTGGCATTGATACTGAGTCTTTGATTGTCATTTTGCATGTAAAAGCTCACCCCTACAGTGGTTACATTTTTCAGTGAATATCCCTCAGAATGAAGGATGAAGAAGAGGCCGAGTGCAGAGCAGAGAAACCGAGCGCTATGGAATATATGTGTATATGTAAATACTGTGTATAAGGTCTTGTTAAGCCTTGGCCGGCTCGTATTTTGATTTTAGTCCTTATATCTGAACTTGAACACTTTCGGGTAGTGAAAACAAGCTAATGCGTTGTAATATTTAATACGTCCCTATATATATATGTGTGTTGTGTGTTGTTCTATACTGTAGGTGATGTCCGAGTGGTAAATATGGGTGTATAAGTATACCTTCCGAGCGTAGGAGATCAGTGTGACTATGGGTAGAAGCGAAGCTAAGTCATTGTTGGAGGAAAGCGAGATAATGAGTCATTCCGAGTGATGAGAGGTTGAATAATCTGAGCGATTGAGGTCGCATAGCCTAGAGTAGGAGTTGGTTCGAATCCCGTGAGTCACAATTATGAAATTTCATGAGTAGAGGATAATCAACGATTTCCGAGTGAGAATCTGCCGAGTGAACTTCTCACTCCAGCGAACAAGGTGCTCGATCCAGCGAGTGTGTTCCAGGAAGACTCTTGTGTGAGTATCGCTTAGGCGAATCGTCCCTTGCCCGAGCGACTTGAGCTATTTCGCCCAAGCGTGTGGGGTCACGCTGAAGCGAGTGGACGTTGTTTGTGGGATTCGCCCAGGCGATGATGGGTTTCGCTGAACTGAATGGATCGGTCAAGCCTTGTTCCTTCCACTGATTGCCGTGCGTATGAATGTTCCTTCATTCTTTTTATTTTTTATTTCCTTGCCTTCCTCTTCTTTTCTATGCCGAGTGACCAGTGGTTGTTTTTATGAAAATTTCTTCCCTGTTTTTGGGTTTAATTATTTATTAAAAATTAGGGTGTTACAGTTTCTGTTACTCCCATACATGCATCTAAACAACAAATAATAAAACTAAAAAGCGATTCTAAATACTATGTTTGGGATGATCCTTACTTATGGAAACTTTGTAGTGATCAAGTCATTAGAAAGTGTGTACCTGAAAATGAATTTCATTTCATTCTTATGTTTTGTCATACATATGCATGTGGTGGACATTTTGGACCTCAACGTACAACAAGGAAAGTATTAAAATCTGGTTTGTATTGGCCAACAATTTTTCTTGACACATATACATTTTGTAAATCTTGTGAACGATGTTAAAGAATGGGAAATGTATCTCGTAGAAATGAGATGCCTCAACAACCCATGTTATTTTATGAAATTTTTGATGTTTGGGGCATAGATTTCATGGGACCTTTTCCTGTATCTTTTGGTTTTATTTATATACTACTTGCGGTTAATTATGTGTCTAAATGGGTTAAAGCTAAAGCTACTCGAATTGATGATTCTAAATTTATTGCAGATTTTGTTAGATCACACATATTTTCAAGATTTGGTGTTCCTAAGGCCATCGTTAGTGATCAAGGATCACATTTTTGCAACTGTAAAATAGAGTCCCTTCTTAAAAAATATGGAGTTATGCATAAGGTTACAACACCTTATCACCCCCAAACAAATGGGCAAGTTGAAGTGTCCAATCAGGAATTAAAAATGATCCTTCAAAAAACAGTACAACCAAATAGGAAAGATTGGAGTAAAAGGTTAGAAGATGCTCTTTGGGCTTATAGAACATCTTATAAAACACCTATTGGAATATCACCTTATAGGATTATTTTTGGAAAATCATGTCACTTACCTATAGAAATTGAGCACAAAGCTTATTGGGCAATAAAACAATGTAACTTGGACTTAAATGAGGCCGGTAAAGTAAGGAAACTCCAACTACAGGAACTGGAAGAAATTCGTTTGGAAGCTTATGAAAGTTCTAAAATCTATAAAGAAAAAGCTAAATCCTTTTATGACAAACAGGTCTTGAGAAAAAACTTTTTCATTGGATAAAAAGTTTTATTGTATAATTCACTTGTAAAGCTCATATCTGGTAAGCTTCGCTCTAATGGGGTAGGCCCATTTGAAATAACTAATATCTTTCCTTATGGTGTGATTGAAATTTCAGATAAAGCAACAAACAAGGTTTTCAAGATAAATGGGCACCGACTTAAACCTTTCTTTCAAGGGTTCCAAGAGCACATAGATACGGAGGTGGATTTGTGTAATGCCAAATATTTTGACTAATTTTTCCTAATAACAATATTTATAAAAAATAAAAAATAAAAAATAAAAAATAAAAATGGATATCAATTAATTACATCATCATTTTTTCGGTGCTAACACTTGTCTCAATCATTATTACTATTATTGTTTTGGTATTATTATCATTTTCTTGCAATAGTTAAAAGGTCATCGTCAGGCTCGTGACGTTAAACAAGCGCTTGATAGAAGGCAGCCTATCACCTTTTCACCTTCTTCAGCTCTACTATTCTCTATAACCTCATTTTCTATTCTCTCTTTTCTAAATAGCTACAACTTCAAAGTAATCTGACAATGGAACAAACCCTTGCAAAACTTAAGGAAAGTTTCCATACACTTCCACGCGATGTGATTGTAAAAATTTACAAAGCTCGAGTTCAAAGTTTAAAACTACTCATATATTTTGGCATTCCAGAGGATGTTCGTTGGCTTATTGAAGTAAAGGTACGTCTTTCTGGTGAATTACATAAGTCTTATATAAAACATTTGCCAGGTATGGGATGTAGTTCTTATTCTAAAAAATGAAGAGCTAAGAGGATGGGAGTTTGCCATAAGTGTGCAAGATGGAATTATGATACACGTTGTAGAAACCCTGGAATGGTATCTATAAATCGGGAGGACAAAATTAAATTTATAAAGGATGGACTGAGTAAAGAGTGCAACTTGGATAACTTAATCCAAACTCTTGAGACACATCCATGTAGAATTGTTCAAGGAGTCCTAAAATTATATGATCTATTTATTCAACAAAAAGAAAACTATAGCCTTGGGAATCTGGCGTTAAACGACCCTGTTTGCCAGTTTATAAGAAAACTGGATGGGTAGCAAAAGCCTCGACTCATAGAAGGCGTTTAAGCCGTTACTAGACGTAAAACCAGAGGAAGGTGTGAGCCACAATCACAACTACTGTACATATTTACTGTTGTATTCAATGCTTTACTTTTTTGAATTCACTTTGACTTTTAAAATTACCTGTTTTTATTTTCTTCAATCATGTCTTTTCAAATTTCTTCAATACTGTCATTTCTTTTATATGATAATAATTATGTAAACTTTTTATCTTTCATCAATTATTTCATCTTAGTTTTCATCTATATAAGGGCGCATAACTCTATATAGAAAACACAAAAAAAGAGATGAAAAAAATCAAATCCATTTGTGTGTTTGGTGGATCCAACAATGGTAATTGTAAGGAGTACCTAATAGCAGCTACTAAGTTGGGAAAACTATTGGCTGTGAAAGAAATAAAGGTCTTGTATAGAGGAGGAGTACAGGGTTTGAGAGGCTCCATGGCACTATCTACACTAGGTGAAGGAAGCAACGTCTCTAGTATCATCCTACAACATGTTGGTATTACACCAGCTATTGTTGTAGGAACTGAGGTAAAAGTTACAAGCATCCATCAATGAATGACGTGTATGGTTATAGGTGCTGAAGCCTTTATTGCACTTCCTGGAGGTTTTAGTACTTTTGAGGAAATATTTTGCATTGCATCATAATGTAGCATGAACCTTCATAAAAAGCCATTAGGATTGTTAAATATTAATGGTTTTTATGACAGTTTGTTAATGTTTTTAGATAAAGTTGTGGAACAGGGCCTTATAACTCAAAATGATCGATCATTCATTCATACTTCATCAAAAGCAGATGAATTGATTGATATTTTACAGAGCTTTTTACCCCAACCTCAACCCCTCTTGAAGCAGGATAAGGATTGTGAACACCTTTTTTGGTCCGGTCCAAGTGGAATGAATCTTTTTTATACTGAATTCCAATTCAGAATGGTCAAATCTGAATGGGATGGCTCCAAAATAATCAGAACCGAGCAAGATGACCCTGATGGAAGCATTTTCGAGTGGAATATAGACCTGTTGGAGGCAAATCCGAGTGAAATGACTCAGATTGGATCAAATCCGAGTGGAATATAGACCTGTTGGAGGAAAATCCGAGTGAAATGACTCAGATTGGAGTATTGCCGAGTGGAGTATGTCCCTGTTGAAGAGAAATCCGAGTGAAATGACTCAAAAAGGATCAAATCCGAGTAGAATTACTCAGAATGAGTCAGTTCTGAGTGAAATGCTTCCCTATTGAAGGTGAATCCAAGTGGAAGGCTCCCTGTCAAAGCCATTCCGAGTGATACTCTGTTGAAGGATGAATGCTGAGAAGGATTGCTCTTTGACTACAATTAATCCGAATAAAGAAATGCTAAATCCGAGCGGGAGCTTTCTAGTTGCTACTGATCTGAGTGAAAACAAGTCTGAGTGAAGGAAAGACCGACTCAGAGTGTAATTGGAAGGACAAATTTTGATTGGAAGAAAGCTTTTCCGAGTGGAAGTACCAAGTCTCCAAGTCTTGAGTGGGAAGCAAGCCCTTTCCGAGTGAAAATGCTATGTGCCGAATGATCAATCTTCAATCGGTTTTCGAGTGACAACAACCGAATGGAAGGATTTCCGAGCCAATCTTCACTCATCCTTCAAATAAGGGCTAATTAAACCATTTGCCCAATACCGAGTCGTCACTCTTCAACCAATTCTGAGTTGTCCTTCTTCAAACAATCAATTCCGAGCCCATTTCCATCAATTTCTGAGCCAATCCTTCAAATACCGAATCCCCTCCTTTTTCACCCAGATTCTGAGCCATTCCATTAACCATTCCCGAGCCACTTTTCACCCGTTCCCGAGTCATCTTTCACCCATCTCCGAGTCATCTTTTACACATTTCCGAGTCAATTCTTGGTCAGTTCTTGGTTAGTTCTGACTCACTTTTTACCAATTCCGTGTCATCCCTCATCAAGCCAATCCCGAGTCATGTTTCACCCATCTCCGAGTCATCCTTTACACATTTCCGAGTCATCCTTTACACACTTCCGAGTCTTCCTCTTTATTCAGTCGACTCCGAGTCATCCTTTAGCTAACTCCGAGACCCTTTACATTCAACTTCCGAGTCTTTCTCTTTGATTTTCAATCGGCTCCGAGTCCTCCTTTTCCCATTTTCGAGTCAATTTTTACCAATTTCTGAGTCATTATTCTCTCCTAATTCTGAGTCATTTTTTATCAGTTCTGAGTCAATCTTTGATCGGTTTTTGAGTGACACTTTTCAGTCAGTTCTTGGTCAGTCTTCAATTATTTTTGACTCAGTTTTTAACCAATTCCGAGTGACATTTTTACCTGTTCCCGAGCCAGTCTTCAGTCGGTCAGCCCTCTTCAAACAACTTCCGAATCACCATTTTCACCCGAATCCGAGTTATCCTTTCACCCATTCAAAAGCCAATTTTCAGTCAGAACCGAGTGACACTTCAAACCAAGTCTGAGCCCCTATTTTCCCCAATTTTGAGTGACACTTTTCAATCAGCACCGAGTCCTCTTCAACCGGTTCTGAGTCAATCTTCACTCGGTCTGTTTGATTGTTCCAATCTGAATTACCTCATTTGACCCCTCAATTTAATTGCATACTTTTTCACTCGGTTTTCTATGGAAATGCTTCATTCCACTCGGAATTGACTCCCAATATGGACGAATACTGACTGGGAGGCTGATCCGAGCCATCCTCACTTGGATTTCAACTATTCTTTCTCGGATTTCTACTATTTTCTCTCGGATTTCTACCATCCTCTCTCAGATTGCACATGCTGACCTGGATTCCACCACCCAAGTGGATCCAGGAATCCTGGAGGTGGCTGGCAGACAAGGGGCGAAAGTGGATGAATTAAAAATTCCCACCAGCCGCTGTCCCCCACTACCAGGACCGAGTGGAAGCCTGAGCTGGCATTCCACTCAGAGTGGAAGCCTGAGCTGGCATTCCACTCGGAGTGGAAGCCTGAGTTGGCTTTCCACTCGAAAAAGCCTATAAATAGAGGGCTAAAGCTTTGAAAAGGGGGCATTGATGAAGAGGAAAACTCTGCCTATCTCTCCACTCAGCAGCTCCGTCCCTCTTTTCATTCACCAGCTCCATTCCCTCTCCTCACCAGCACCTGTCCTCCTCCTAAACCAGTTCCACACTGTCCAGAATCACCACACCGTCCCTCTTCTCAGTTAGTCTCACTCGGTAGTCAACTTTCTCACTCGGTATTCCATTTTCTCACTCGGTTTTGTCCATTTTTACTCGGTTTTTCTATTTTTCACTCGGTTTTATCCATTTCTACTCGGTTTTTCTATTTTTCACTTGCTTTTGTCCATTTTTACTCGGTTTTTCTATTTTTCACTCGGTTTTGTCCATTTTTACTCTGTTTTGTCCATTTTTTTTACTCGGTTTTCTCTTCTCCCACTCGGTTTTCTCTTATTTTTTTCCTCTCTTTTCCAAACTTACTGTTTCCTTTTCTCTCTTGTAGCTTCTGCTACCCTCCCTCTTTTGTTTCGTAGTAAAAAAAAATATAATAAAGGGAAATAAATGTTTCCTATGTTTTCTTTCAGATCTAAATGAAACCAAAAAAAGAAACAAATCATTTTTAGTCAGTGTCGTACGGAAAATACTTCCGTCTACACAACCTCTTTAGGATCCGTACACGTGCGAAGAACTTCGCCTTGTACGAGTTCCCCACCTCAATGACATCCATCATCATCTCCCAAGTCTTCTTCTAAAAGACAAAACTCTCAGAACTACGTAACCCTGATTTCTTGATAATTCAAGAATACGTAGGAGCAGGACCTCCACTCCTGTCGGGCCTATCTTTCTTATTTCTTTTTATTGATTTATTTCCTCACTTTCATGTTTCTTTCATAAATTTTCTTTTTTGGTCGCTTCCATGAAAATCAATTTAGACATGACGTCTTGTTGATTTCCCCCTAGTTTTTGCTCAAACCTCGCTATAATTCATAGGGAAGGGATACTTAGGACGAGACATCCCGCTTATCTCTTTCCTATCCCTGTCTTTTTTTTATTCGAGGATGTCTAATTTAGGCGTGACGTCTTATTAGTATTCTCTTCCCCTCTCTGTCTCATACCGAAGTCGAGTTTAATTCGGATGAAACGTCCCGTTGGCCTCGCTTCGACATTCTATGTTTGTACAGTTCTTTTACTCTATTCCATCGTTTTTTTTTAAAATAAAAATACAAAAAAAAGAGGGAAGAAACCCTATTTTATTTAAGGCTATTTATATTGCGCTTTCAATCTTGGTACTGTTTCTGACAGGTGATGTAGGGTGCTAATACCTTCCCTACTCATATCCAACTCCCGAACTTGAATCTCAATTTTTTAACCAGTGCCTTACTGAACTTAGTTTTTTCCAATGTTTTTTCTATGGATAAAAACGTTGGTGGCGACTCCCTGTTTTTTTTTCTTTTTGAAACAAAATACCGTTTCGAGGGTCGGCCACGCCGTCGCGATCCAGGTTGCGACAGATGACGACTCCACTGGGGACACTTAAGAGAGTCAGGCCAGTTTGATTGAAAGCGCATGTTCTTTTTATATAGCCTTTGTTAGCTTGGATTTCTTCCCCCTTGTTTTATTTTCTGTTAATTGTTGTGAATGTTTGTTCTCGTTTTAATTGTATCTTGTTATTTGTTTCATTATCTATGTTTGCATGTTTGTTGAACCCTAGGGTAGAGGACCATGTTACTTTCCTGTAATTATTGAACCCTAGGGTAGACGACTTTGTATATTTGTTCTGTGTTTGTTCTCTGTGCAGAATGGGGTAAGGTAAAAAGGTATTGAATGCCCTTTCACACACTACACTCACAAATTACTCGCACACACTTATGAGTGGCGCCCTATACCCGGGCCCCAAATGAAACTTAAGTTAGGGGGTTGGTATACAGAATCGTATAGGATGTACTTCCTATCCAGTGATCGTGAGAACCCCAACTAGAGTTCGACCTCTTGTGACATACGCACCTAGTGGTTCTACACTGTTGCATCCCTGTCATGGGTAGAATCTTGGCTCTAGTGACCTTCTAGAAGTCTAGTATAAGCCACCCGGTGTGGAGAGTCACTTTTAGACAAGCCATAGGGCCTAGAAAAGACTTTCAACAAAACCCGACCTAGGCCATAGAAGGGCAAACTTTACTTTACCTTACGTCATTTTTGCTTTCCCTTTTATCCAAAAATTTTTTTTAAAAAAAATGGAAAAAATGAATTATCTACCACCCGCAGATTTGTTTAGTTTTTGAAATAATGACTCGTTTTGAAACACACAGTATTCTTTGGGTGAATAGATAATTCTCTTTTGGTCGTGTATCTATGGAAATTGACATGGGATTGAACTTAAGAAATAAGGGCTGTAACTGCCCGAAGAAGATGTCTGAGCTAGAGGCTCCCGCCTCAGGATGAAAGATTTCTTCTGTCTTCACAATTATCCCATATTAATTTCTATGTTTACCATACCTAGTACTTTTGAATGGTAAGTTCTAAGGAATGGTCAAAGGATACTCGCCAAAGTCTGTGATTGTTTCCCATAACATTTTCCTTCTTTCTATTTCCGCCTAACATTTTTTTCTTCTTTTTTTTTAAAAAAAACGAGACACCAACGTCACGGGTAGGCATCCTTACCAGACCCGGCTCCAAAAGAAACTCATGGCTGAGGTAGAAGCTGTTGAAGGAAACTTTAGAACCGAGTTCGATCAGCTAAAAGAGTGAGTCATAGAGTTAACTAAACTCTTAGAAAAGAAACTCACCGAAGGAGGCTCCTCTGCAGGTGTTGAGGATGCCCAACAGCAGCCTGCCACCACGGCGCCCCCTCTTGGTTCTGACCCAGCAAGAACCCAACTCCCTAACACAACGACACCCCCTCTCACCATCCATGTCGGAAGACCTAACCCTACCATTGAGGGCCAGCCACCATACGGCCAATCTTATCCACAACAACATACATTCGTTGGTCCTGACGGTAACCCAGTACCTTTTCCACTTTATGGCCTACCACTAGGGTATTATCCCCCGCTCGCTAACCAGCAAGACACCCACGACCCACAAGCGATGAATCCCCACGCTTCATACCCTACACAGCCAAATATGCCACCACTCCACCAAACCCAAAACACGCAAGCCCATGACCCACAAACTTACCAAACCCAAAACACGCAAGCCCATGACTCACAAACTTACCAAACCCAAAACACACAAGCCCCGATGGCCCAGCCAACCTACAACGCCCAAGCCCAAAATACACGAGCCCAGATAACCCAGCCGACTTATGCTATGGCCCAACCCCAAGGTCCCTCACCAAATACAGGCCTAGTGAACCAGTCCCACGCTTTGCCTCCATTCAACCAGCCACTCAGCTATCCGTATGGATACGGAACCCCCTATGGGACCAACCTCCAAGATACAACCCGCGCGGTCGTGGCTCCTCGAAGGGAAAGGATAGAAATTTTAGAAGAGCGTTTAAGAATGATGGAAGGCGCCGGAGGTTTTGGACTAATAGATGCTTCGGAGCTATGTTTAGTCACAGATATTGTCCTCCCGCCCAAATTCAACATGCCAGACTTTGACAAATATCGGGGAATGACTTGTCCAAAGAACCATCTCACGATGTACTGTCGAAAGATGGCATCTTACTCTTCTAATGACCAACTGTTAATCCACTGCTTCCAAGATAGTCTGGCAGGGGCCGCTCTTACATGGTATGCTCACCTTGAGCGGAACCATATTCGTTGTTGGAAGGACCTGGCAGATGCCTTCCTTAGACAATACAAGTATAACATGGATATGGCACCCAACAGGGTTCATTTACAAAATATGGTGAAGAGGGACAGTGAAACGTTCAAGTAGTATGCCCAACGATGGAGAGAGACAACGGCGTAAGTGGACCCCCCATTGTCGGAAAAAGAAATAGTCACGATGTTTATCGACACGCTCCTATCACCTTTCTACGGCAAGATGATTGGTAGTGTTTCAGCCAACTTCTCCGACATCGTGACTATTGGGGAAAGAGTGGAGAGTGGAATACGAACGGGTAAGATCACTCAGGGCTCATCTGGGGCGAACATGACAAGAAAGCCGGCACCTAGGAGAAGGGATGGAGAAACTAATTTTGTCTCTTCTAATCAAAAGACAACTCCGCCGAGACCATTCACTTCTACCATGATTCAAGCTCCCAATCCTTATGTGGCCGCAGCCACTTATGGCCCGACAGCTCATACTCCTCACTTCCGCCCGCCCATGGTAAGAGCGCCAATGCCGCAACCCATGCCATATCATCACCCGCAGCAAGTGGCTCGACCACCCAATCATAATCAGAACCCAAGGAATCCCAACAATGAGTGCACCCTTGTGTAGTTTGATCCAATTCCCATAACATATACCAAACTTTTTCCAATCCTTGTTCAGGAAGGTCTGTTGGTTCCATCCCCCATGAAGCCATTACAACCTCCTTATCCAAGGGGATACGACCCAAACGCTCATTGTGATTACCATGCTGGGGCGTCAGGGCATTCCACAGAAAATTGCATGGCTTTGAAATATAAAGTGAGAGATTTGATCAAGGCCGACTGGATCGATTTTAAAGAAGGAAGCCCTAACGTGGTCAAGAATCCCCTGCCTAATCATGGAGGCTTAGAAGTTAATGTCGTGGTGGTCGATATTGGAAGTAGTTTTGATAACAATGCTGATTTGGTGATCGCTTGCCCGTCGGGCCAAGAGCTCGGTAATTGGAAGGCTGTCAAACTCCCTACGATTTTAAATGATTCACCAAAGTAATTTGTCATTGCCTTAAAAGCCTTGTTTATCCCTCTGCTATGCCTAAGGCTTTGGGACTTTCCATGTAATAAAGGCAAAAAAAAAAAACTTGTTTTACCAGTCAATCAATAAATGCGTATCAAAATTCAAAATTTTTCTCATCCTTTTATCCTTACTTTTGACTCATTCTCTTGCTTTTCCTTTCTCTTTTTTATTTTGCCATAGTACACTAAATTGTAGACCTAAAAATGATCCTCTTGAGACTAATGAAATCACAATCCCATTTTACGACCTCAACTACCCGGTTGATTGTGCTGACAAAGAAGGTAGGGAAGCGTGTGAGCCACCACACAAGTTAACAAGATTGTTAGAACAAGAGGTTAAGGAATACCCGTGAGTCAAGAACAACTGAAGGAATCACGGGGTGATATATCAGAAGACATTAGTAATATTGTTTCAGGACGTGGAAAGAATCTATGTGGATGATAACATTGCCAAGTCCCGAATTGGACAAATGGTAGACCAGTCAACTAAGAAAACCACAACAGTTACCAGCATAAATAGGGAAAATTGCTAATGCCTTAAATGCAGATACAGTCAAGGGATACTTTGCCAAAAATTCAAAAAAAAAACAAAAACAAATGAAAAATGAAAAATAGAGTCAAGCTTGAAGTCCAATGCACATACCAAGCGGGGAAAGCCGGTTATGTCCAGATCCTTGAGCAAGCTGTCATTTTCTATATAAGGGGAACAAATGTCGTCAGGCCAAGAACTCGCATTCTTGTCATCATCAACATCTCAAAGAGTACGCCATTCCTCATGCCTATGTAGCCAAGGAAATAGTCTGTCAGATTGAGTCATTGCGTCATTAAGGGGGTTAAAAAAAAGCAAAAGAAAATCAAAACAAAAAACAAAACAAAAAAACAAAACAAAAAAACGAAAAAGAAGGGCAAACGAAAAAAAATCAAAAAAAAGTATAAAGGCCAAAATGATGACTCGAAGTAACCCCCTCTCATCGATGCCAAAAGACTCACCAATATTTCCTTGGGTACATAGCATAGGAGAAGACTCTCCTATTTGAGGTGACATCAGTTCCCCAAAGGATCAAACTAAATTTGAAAAGGGTTAGGCAGATTCAACTGGAGTGTAATCAGTTTCAACCTTTTACTGAAAGGGATACAACCAAAATAAACAGGAACACATTATAAAGAAAGAAAAGAGCTCGCTAGGCTGAAAACCTAAAAGGGCGGCCTAGGCAAAAGTTAGAGCAACCCGGTGAATTGAAAACCTGAAAAGACGGCTCAGGCAAAAATTAGGGTCAAGATTTCGGCAGAGTAACTAAAGTTTCCAAGGCAAATTGGGGCATGTGGACCATGGTTGAACTATCCTCTCAAAGGCAGAATCAAACGGTGTACTCGAGGTCGTGACGTAGGATTAAGGTTCTCACTAGTCTCAGGAACTCACTGGAGGATCCTCGAACCTTCCCTGTTTCTCCTGGCCTTGACCTGTCCTACGTAACTTCATTCCATCCCATCTATTTTCCCCGTTGTCCATTCTCTGTATTCTGTTTAACATACATGAATAAAATTTATCCTTTTTCGATATGTGTTATGAATTGCATTGATCTGATAAAACATTGTGTTTTTATAAAAGTAAAATGAAAGAATGGTGAACATTTAAAGTCGTAAGGGACAAGACGCTCCCACTACTTGACCTCGACAATCATCACAAAGACTCAGCCAGGCACGTGCTTCAAAGCTATGATCGTCTCTTTGATTCTCCTCTGTCCATGAGTTATCCTAAGGGCCGCGGTTTCACAGGACCTACCTAGTTTTTGAATGTATATTTGCACTACTTACCCTTTTTCTGCAGGTTATTACAACGGATAGTCATGTCAAGTATTGACACCTCAATCAAGTCCTTCAAGTCTCTCCTTCCATCGCCAAAGCTGGCACTTCTCAGAATCCTTTCCTCAAATCACCAAAGCTGGCGCTCCTCAGAATCCCTTCCTTAAATTGCCAAGGTTGGTACTGCTCAAAATCTCTTCTTCAACTGCCAAAGTTGGCACTTCTCAGAACTCCTTCCCTAGATCGCCAAAGTTGGCACCTCTCAAAGTCTTTTCCTCAACTGCCAAAGCTGACACTTTTTCAGACTCCCTTCCAAGGATCCTACCTAATACATTCTGACAGTCAAGCGTATCTCCTTCCCAAGCCCAAGGATAGTTTCCAGCAAAACTTTCCCCCAGTAAAATCACCAAACTCTCCCCAGTGAGCCTACAATTCAGATCATCTTCTCCCACTAGTAAGAACATTTTCTAATCAGGCTTAGAAGAACTCTCCCCAAAGGGCCCAACACATTTCTCTCAGTAAATCCACACATACCAGGTGGACCCCAGATTTTCCCTTCCCAATCAAGGGGCGATGCTCGAGCCATCAATCCTTCTCCAGTGGAACTACACTTCCCAGACAAATCAAACTGGGGCATCACCCCAGGTTCATTCTCTTTTACCCAAAGAGGTAACACCCCGAACCATCAATCCTTCCCTAGTAGAAATACATTTCCTAAGCAACTCAAACTGGGGCATCTCCCCAGATTTCTTTTATTCATTCAAGGGGTAGTTCCCCAACAACCTTCAAATCACCTCAAACTGGGGCATCTCCCCAGATTTCTTCTGTTCCAGTCAAGGGGTAGTTCCCCAAGGTTCCTTCAAACCATGTCAAACTGGGGCATCTCCCCAGATTTCTTCTGTTCCAGTCAAGGGGCAATTCCCCAAGATTCCTTCAAAAACTAGGGCATCACCCCAGGTTCATTCTTTTTCAGTCAAGGAGCAGTTCCCTAAGGTTCCTTCAAATCATGTCAAACTGGGGCATCACCCCAGGATCACTCTCTTTTATTCAAGGAGGCAATTCCCTAACATTCCTTCAGTCATGTCAAACTGAGGCATCGCCAAGAGCCTTTAAGTCCAGTGAGTTAATTTGGACGAGACGTCCTGTTAGCTCCTCTAATCTCTGCATTTCCAATCGCCTATTCAGGCACCCTTTAGTTTCCAGTCGCCTATTCAGGCATCCTTTACTTTCCGTTCGCCTATTCAGGCATCCTTCACTTTCCGCTCGCCTATTCAGGCACCCTTTACTTTCCTGTCCGCCTATTCAGGCACTTTTTACTTTCATTCGCCTATGCAGGCACCTTTTACATTCCGTTCGCCTATTCAGGAACCCTTTACTTTCATTCGCCTATGCAAGCACCTTTTACATTCCGTTCACCTATTCAGGCACCCTTTATTTTCTGTTTGTCTATTCAGGCACCTTTTAATTTCTGTTCGCCTATTCAGGCACCCTTTACTTTTCCAGTCGCCTATTCAGGCACCTTTTAATTTCCGTTCGCCTATTCAGGCACCCTTTACTTTTCCAGTCGCTGAAGCTGGCACCCATTTACCTTTTCCGTTCGCCTATTCAGGCACCCTTTACTTTCATTCGCCTATGCAGGCACCTTTTACATTCCGTTCGCCTATTCAGGCACCCTTTATTTTCTGTTCGCCTATTCAGGCACCTTTTAATTTCCGTTCGCCTATTCAGGCACCCTTTACTTTTCCAGTCGCCTATTCAGGCACCTTTTAATTTTCGTTCGCCTATTCAGGCACCTTTTACTTTTCCAGTCGCCGAAGCTGGCACCTATTTACCTTTTTCGTCTGCCTATTCAGGCACCCTTTACTTTTTCGTTCGCCTATTCAGGCACCCTTTACTTTCCGTCCGCCTATTCAGGCACCCTTTACTTTCCGTCCGCCTATTCAGGCACCCTTTTACTTTCCGTCCGCCTATTCAGGCACCATTTACTTTTCGTCTGCCTATGCAGGCACCCTGTACCTTCCAGTCTACCGGGGGTCAATCCCGATCTTCTCACTTCCTGTCCATTTGAAAACAATTTTTCCCGGTCAATTCAAAGTTAAAAAAAAAGAGAAAAAAAAAGAAAAAAGAGAGAGGAGAGAAGAAAAGAAACAGAAGTGAAGAATGCTCGTTTTAAAAAGAGGTCACACTGACTCGTGATTGCCCACACCATCAGTTGCCATACCGATCAAGAGGTCCCACTTGGCCCCCTACATCGGTGTTCATATCTTTACTTCCTTTTCACTTCAAAAACACAGAAGCTTCGTGTTTCTTTTGTGAAAAAGAAGTAAAGAGGGGCATCTGTGAACACCTCTTTTGGTCCGGTCTAAGTGGAATAAATCTTTTTTATACTGAATTCCAATTCAGAATGGTCAAATCTGAATGGGATGGCTCCAAAATAATCTGAACCGAGCAAGATAACCCTGATGGAAGCATTTCCGAGTGGAATATAGACCTGTTAGAGGCAAATCCGAGTGAAATGACTCAGATTAGATCAAATTCGAGTTGAATATAGACCTGTTAGAGGAAAATCCGAGTGAAATGACTCAGATTGGAGTATTGCCGAGTGGAGTATGTCCCTGTTGAAGAGAAATCCGAGTGAAATGACTCAAAAAGGATCAAATCCGAGTAGAATTACTCAGAATGAGTCAGTTTCGAGTGAAATGCTTCCCTGTTGAAGGTGAATCCGAGTGGAAGGCTCCCTGTCAAAGCCATTCCGAGTGATACTCTGTTGAAGGATGAATGCTGAGAAGGATTGCTCTTTGACTGCAATTAATCCGAATGAAGAAATGCTAAATCCGAGCGGGAGCTTTCTGGTTGCTACTGATCTGAGTGAAAACAAGTCTGATTGAAGGAAAGACCGACTCAGAGTGTAATTGGAAGGACAGATTTTGATTGGAAGAAAGCTTTTTCGAGTGGAAGTACCAAGTCTCCAAGTCTTGAGTGGGAAGCAAGCCCTTTCCGAGTGAAAATGCTAAGTTCTGACTGATCTGTGCCGAATGATCAATCTTCAATCGGTTCCCGAGTGACAACAACCGAATGGAAGATTTCCGAGCCAATCTTCACTCATCCTTCAAATAAGGGCTGATTAAACCATTTGCCCAATACCGAGTCGTCACTCTTCAACCAATTCTGAGTTGTCCTTCTTCAAACAATCAATTCCGAGCCCATTTCCATCAATTTCTAAGCCAATCCTTCAAATACCGAATCCCCTCCTTTTTCACCCAGATTCTGAGCCATTCCATTAACCATTCCCGAGCCACTTTTCACCCGTTCCCGAGTCATCTTTCACCCATCTCCGAGTCATCTTTTACACATTTCTAAGTCAATTCTTGGTCAGTTTTTGGTTAGTTCTAACTTACTTTTTACCAATTCCGTGTCATCCCTCATCAAGCCAATCCCGAGTCATGTTTCACCCATCTCTGAGTCATCCTTTACACATTTCCGAGTCATCCTTTACACACTTCCGAGTCTTCCTCTTTATTCAGTCGACTCTGAGTCATCCTTTAGCCAACTCCGAGATCCTTTACATTCAACTTCTGAGTCTTTCTCTTCGATTTTCAATCGGCTCCGAGTCCTCCTTTACCCATTTCCGAGTCAATTTTTACCAATTTCTGAGTCATTATTCTCTCCTAATTCTGAGTCATTTTTTATCAGTTCTGAGTCAATCTTTGATCAGTTTTTGAGTGACACTTTTCAGTCAGTTCTTGGTCAGTCTTCAATTATTTTTGACTCAGTTTTTAACCAATTCCGAGTGACATTTTTACCTGTTCCCGAGCCAGTCTTCAGTCGGTCAGCCCTCTTCAAACAAATTCCGAGTCACCATTTTCACCCGAATCCGAGTTATCCTTTCACCCATTCAAAAGCCAATTTTCAGTCAAAACTGAGTGACACTTCAAACCAAGTCTGAGCCCCCATTTTCCCCAATTTTGAGTGACACTTTTCAATCAGCACCGAGTCCTCTTTAACCGGTTCTGAGTCAATCTTCACTCGGTCTGTTTGATTGTTCCAATCTGAATTACCTCGTTTGACCCCTCAATTCAATTGCATACTTTTTTACTCGGTTTTCTATGGAAATGCTTCATTCCGCTCGGAATTGACTCCTAATATGGACGAATACTGACTGGAAGGCTGATCCGAGCCATCCTCACTCGGATTTCAACTATTCTCTCTCTGATTTCTACTATTTTCTCTTAGATTTCTACCATCCTCTCTCGGATTACACATGCTGACCTGGATTCCACCACCTAAGTGGATCCAGGAATCTTGGAGGTGGCTGGCAGACAAGGGGCAGAAGTGGATGAATTAAAAATTCCCACCAGCCGCTGTCCCCCACTACCAGGACCGAGTGGAAGCCTGAGCTGGCATTCCACTCGGAGTGGAAGCCTGAGCTGGCTTTCCACTTGAAAAAGCCTATAAATAGAGGGCTGAAGCTTTGAAAAGGGGGCATTGATGAAGAGGAAAACTCTGCCCATCTCTCCACTCAGCAGCTCCGTCCCTCTTTTCATTCACCAGCTCCATTCCCTCTCCTCACCAGCACCTGTCCTCCTCCTAAACCAGTTCCACACCGTCCCTCTTCTCAGTCAGTCTCACTCGGTAGTCAACTTTCTCACTCGGTATTCCATTTTCTCACTCGGTTTTGTCCATTTTTACTCGGTTTTTCTATTTTTCACTCGGTTTTGTCCATTTTTACTCGGTTTTGTCCATTGTTTTTACTCGATTTTCTCTTCTCCCACTCGGTTTTCTCTTATTTTTTTCCTCTCTTTTCCAAACTTACTGTTTCCTTTTCTCTCTTGTAGCTTCTGCTACCCTCCCTCTTTTGTTTCGTAGTAAAAAAAAATATAATAAAGAGAAATAAATGTTTCCTATGTTTTCTTTCAGATCTAAATGAAACCAAAAAAAGAAACAAATCATTTTTAGTCAGTGTCGTACGGAAAATACTTTTGTCTACATAACCTCTTTAGGATCCGTACACGTGCGAAGAACTTCGCCTTGTACGAGTTCCCCACCTCAATGACATCCATCATCATCTCCCAAGTCTTCTTCTAAAAGACAAAACTCTCAGAACTACGTAACCCTGATTTCTTGATAATTCAAGAATACGTAGGAGCAGGACCTCCACTCCTGTCGGGCCCATCTTTCTTATTTCTTTTTATTGATTTATTTCCTCACTTTCATGTTTCTTTCATAAATTTTATTTTTTGGTCGCTTCCGTGAAAATCAATTTAGACGTGACGTCTTGTTGATTTCCCCCTAGTTTTTGCTCAAACCTCGCTATAATTCATAGGGATGGGATACTTAGGACGAGACGTCCCGCTTATCTCTTTCCTATCCCTGTCTTTTTTTTATTCGAGGATGTCTAATTTAGGCGTGACGTCTTATTAATATTCTCTTCCCCTCTCTGTCTCATATCGAAGTCGAGTTTAATTCAGATGAAACGTCCCGTTGGCCTCGCTTCGACATTCTATGTTTGTACAATTCTTTTACTCTATTTCGTCATTTTTTTTAAAATAAAAATACAAAAAAAAAGGGAAGAAACCCTGTTTTATTTAAGGCTATTTATATTGTGCTTTCAATCTTGGTACTGTTTCTAACAGGCGATGTAGGGTGCTAATACCTTCCCTACTCGTAACCGACTCCCGAACTTGAATCTCAATTTTTTAACCAGTGCCTTACTGAACTTAGTTTTTTCCAATGTTTTTTCTATGGATAAAAACGTTGGTGGCGACTCCCTGTTTTTTTTTCTTTTCGAAACAAAAGACCGTTTCCAGGGTCGGCCGCGCCGTCGCAATCCAGGTTGTGACAAGGATCACACACATAAGCGAAAGAATCCAGAACCAGACACCACCCTTCAGTTATAACTTCTTTCTCACCTTTATCTATATTTAAAAAAATAAAAAAAAAATTAAAAATTGAAAAAAAAAGAAAAAAAAAGACTATGAAAATCATATAAGACACTGAGGATAATGTCTTGAATAAGTTGTGGGGGTATGAGTTATATATATATATATATTATTATCTTTTTATGAGGGATAGACAGAGTAAAGATTAATTTAGGAAAGTTGCATCTAAAGTCATAAAGATGCATCTTTGAGAACCAAAGTCTTGAGATGTATCCTTCATTATATAGTTTCAGTATCACTTTTGTTTAATTTTTTTTGTTTTAAACTAAAAAATAAAAATAAAATTTAATTGTGTCATGAGTACTTTTGTTGGGATGGGCTGTATAAAGAGTCCAAACTCTTAAGACGCATCCTCACAACATGTCTCACTCGGATAACCACAATCGTTTCACCTTCTTTATCAATTTTTTAAAAAACAAAAAAAACACACATACACATAGCCACTTTCTTTACTTTAGTATCGGGTATCCTTTGCCTTTACCTTCACCACAATCATTTCCATTCGAGATCAACCATTCTGTAACGATAAACATCATCGTCATCAGCCTCCAGCCGCTACACTTTGCCTTCATCCTTTTCTTTTAGATCGTTGCCACACCTCACCACTAGTCAATCATCAGGTTCTTTATTTTCTCTTAATGGATGATATAGTAGAGTCTTTCTATAGACATACAAATGAATTAAGATGTATGTTATTGCTCTTGATGCTACTCATAGTTATGTTGATGATGTTTTTCTTTTGGATTCTAACACAAGTCCCATGAAACTGGGTTATATGACACAATTAAATTGTTTAGTTATACTAATCATTTCACATGTAATTGAATTGACCAATTTGTTGTAGGTATCTTTGTTACTAAGCACCCTTAAAAAAAGTACAGAGCAAGAAACATAAAGAACAAGATCCTGGCACCAATATTTGGTTATGATTTATTTTTCCTTCTTTGTTTCTTGTTCAGAAAAAAAAAATATCATTTCTAGTTTTTCATTTTAAATTCTACATGCTTTTCACTAATTTTTTTAATTTGTCTAAGTAATGAGTAATTACATCACCCTTGACCAATATTTCATCATATGTTGTGAATAATTTCGTTGCATATTAATTCAATAAGTTGTTTGTAAAGATCAAATTGTATATGAATTATGATAGATTGACCACCCTCGGTGAGATTTTGAGCTTAATTGGATGGACCAGACTATGCCATCTTTCTTTTGTTTTTGATTGACCCTTATTTATTAGTATTCTAGAACTTGACTTGTTTCTTTTTGATGTATTATGTTCCATATGCATGCTTTGATGTGATTAAGACCATTTTTGTTTTAACCAAACACTAGCCATATGCCTTACCTTACATATTTTCCATTGTTACCCATGTTGAGCCTATATCCATTTCTTGATTCAGCCACATAATTAGCCAATAGCCAAAAAAAAATTATCACCTTTGCTTAGGAATTGATTAGGAATTTTGGAATTACTATGAATAAAGGTTCTTGATGATTGTGGAAATGTACCCAAGATATGTATGTTATTCTTTCATTATTCAAAAAGAAAGTAAAAAAAATAAAAAGGAAATGTTAAAAAAAGAAGAAAAAAAAAGAAGAAGTGGTGAATATATGTATAAAAATAATCAGGAGGATTTATTCTCATGTTTTATCCTTCATCATGTTTTATTTTGCTAAGTATTGAGTTTCAAAATGAACTTCCACAATCACTGAATCACTTACTCCATTGCTCTTTTTCAACCCTAAGTTTAGCCATACTATTTCATTTTATCCACCCTCTATCACCTTGACCCCATTACAACCTTAATAAAGTCCTTTTGATCTCTGCATGCATATGTGTTCAAATATGGAAATTAAAAATTTGTCAAGCCTATGGTAGTGCTAATTTATTTGGGTGATTTTTGAGAGTATACACAAACCTAAACAATTAAGATATAGAGAGCATGAAGAGAACATCTATCATATTTTCATCCACTCTTTGATTTGATCACTCAATTTGTATAACTGGTATTTAATGCTTCTTATTCACACTTATCATGACTTCTTGATATAAGGGATGATGTGTATTAATTATTATTTTAGACTTCAAAAAAAAGTCAAAAATCAATTTGAAAAAAAAACCTTTTTCTGTTGTTTCTCTTTTTAAATTTTAGTTTGGTTTTGCCCTGGAGTGCAAAAGCTTAAGTGTGGGGGAATTTAATAAATCAATTTTAATACATTTCTTATAGTTTTAAACTTGGGGTTTATTATATAATTACTATGTTTAATAATAGTATTTTAATTAAGTTTTATTTTGTTTAATTAAATTGAAGTATTATGTATATATGTTTCAATTTTTGTTTTTTGTATGTATCTTGAGTATCTTGTCTTGTTTTGAACATAACTTGGGATTTTGTAATCCAAATGGGCTAATCTTGGAGCCCATGGAAATCTAAGACAGAGGCCTATATCATGATGATCAGATTTGGTTATTTTGCATATGAAAAAAATGAAGAAATGGAGCTTGAATCAATTAGGCCTCATGTGTCCCACCAACATTGACATTGTTCACCAAAATACATATATCTGGAGCTGTATATATCCAACTGACCTCATTCTTGCGCCAAATTCTCAATAAGATAGATATCTACAACTTTTATGTTGAAGGTTTTACAAAATTCGGCCATCTAAATAGTCATATTTGACTCGCAAGGTGGAGAAGATAAAAAGGAGAATGAATTTCAACACCTACCATTATCTTCTTTTGAATTATTGTAATGTCAAGCCCACCAATATTGAAAAAATGCATAAATTATTAGAAATTGAATATATAGTATCATGATACCTTGCCTATAAATAGATGCTTGAAGTTGTAAAGAAGATACACAAGAGATACATAAGAAATACATGCCTTAGTTTTCATTACATTTCTATATATTTGCTTTAGTTTCTTAAGTTTTAGTTCTTTCTCTTGCTTTATTTCTTTGTTCTATATTCCATCCCTCAAGTTATGGTTTTCATTTCCCTTCCTTAATATCAAGTAAGTTAATTTTATTATTTGTTATTTACTTTTATAATCAAAGTTATAGTTAACTTGATATTAGCTTTCATTGTTAAAAATTATCATGGAAGCTTAATCTTTTAAAATCAACTTAAGGAATTTAATTTTTCTTTATGTTAACTTTGACTTCTTGCTCTTAATATTTTGATTGAAGATAATTACTTTTCTTTGTTTCTCAAACACTTATGATGGTAGATTATTTAAGTGTATAACCGATTGGTATATAATTAAACAATCTATAATCTAAAATGATGTTGGTTGGTTAATCAATAATCAATTTGAGAACAAAGATTAAGTCACTAAATAAGAGATTTCTATTTAGTTTCTTAACTCAGTCAAATTATGGTTTTAAAGTTATTTTAGTAATTAATAAGAATATATCGATTGATTATTCTTATTAGTTCATTAATTCAATTCTAGAAGATTTTCTAGAATATAATCATTTAGGGATTCCAAATGATTCAAGGTTGAGTAATTACTTATATTTAATCATATTTGTGATCAATGATTAGTTAACAAAAGATTTATTAATTCCTTGGGTTGGTTATTTCTAAATTTGATTATTCACTCACTCATAAATTTACTTTTTACATTATTATATAAATACTTAATTTTCCTTTCAATCTCAACACAAACCCCCTTTGTTATAACTAAATTGAATGTAACTAATTGAACTAAGGTCCTCGAGAGATGACTAAGGTTGTTCACCTTATACTATATTAATTTAACTTGTTATTTGACCCGACAACGACAACGTGTCAATGAGCGTTAGAGATTTTTCCAGCACAATTCCAAAAATTATGCACATCAACTGACAGACCGGATGGATGAGCAGAGGAAGTACTCCAAGCTTTGTTTCGAGCCCAACTTGATGTCCCTAAATTAAGCCGTGAGTATTATTATCAGGAGAGAGATCCTGAAGTAACACTTGCAGAAGATCATCAGGGAACGGCTTCGGTTTATAGACCCACCAGTCTAGACCAGAGGGTGTAGAGTACCAGACTTTCTGCTTAAGCTTGTTGGTGATAATCCTCTTTGGTTTTGGCATCACCCTATCGGGAATAACCATTAATTTTACAAAAGACCTTACCATAGCTTTAACAAACTTAGAAGTGGGAGGGAATAAATCTTTAGCCTCTTGGCGAGGTAGCTGTTGACTTCTGAGAGAGTTGGTGAATACGAGAATGTCTTCAAAGAATAAAGTTGGATGGGAGAGAGCAACTTCAGAGGGGATATGGGTGGGTTCTGGACTAATCTACGATACGGACACCCATGCCGGCCTTAAAGGTTTGTACGAGGACAAAAACCTTCTCAGGGAAAGGTCTGTTGGGTACATCCAAGAGAATAGAAAATGGTCTGCGATGAGGGACAAGGGGTGCAACAGGGGGCTAGTAAAATTGAGAGTGGGGGAAAAAGGAGGGTGCAGGCAGAAGTGGTCTAGGGAAGTTATGGGTGGGTATAAAAGATGGGCCAGATGAGCATGAGGATTTTCATTTCAGGTTATGGTGTTTCAAGGTGAGTAACTGAGGGAATAGGTGAAGAAGGTTTAGAAGAAGGAGGTTTGGGTATAGGGGAAGTTACCTTAGGTGGAGATGGATATGGAGCAGATCCTGTAACAATTGGGACAGCAGAAGTAGCACCAGGGGTCTATACCTGTGCTTTAGTGGTTGACTGAACTAGGGTTGTAGATGACTTTTGCTTTTTCTTCTTCTTCTGAACCTCGGTGGCTTCAGACATCTTCCTCTTAGCAGACACAACTGCTTTAGCTTCAACTCTCAAACTAGCTTCTTTCTTTGCCTCCTTTTTTTGAGTCTTGAACAACTTATATGAATTGTAGTGCATGTTATACATATTAATACAATTAAGCTTAGTCCATCTATTGACATTGATATCTAGAAATTAACAGTAATAGAAGCAGATAAAGTTCATATAACATTGCTTGGAAGAGACCTTGACATAATCTTTGAGCTTTGCCGAGTGAGGATCATAGGAACTTGAGGATGAAGGAGTTGGAACATGTTTAAGCTTTGCTTTACTAGAAGTCTGAACTTTGGTAGTTCCTTAAGTAGATTGTTTCTTCTTCAAAACCTTTCTAATTAGCACATCATCATTAGACAAGACGATGGGTTCAATAGTCTATTTGGTAGAAGGCTTCTTCAGAACAATAAATTTTGAATCTTAAGCTTCTTTCCTTGAGGCTCTTCCTTGATAAGCTCAATCTTAGTCTTCCTCTTCAAAAGGGTCTTCATACCTTCAGGTGACTTGTCCAAGAGTGGATAAAAGATTAGGAGTTTGGTGATCAACAGACAGCTGGTCATCCAATCTGTTACAAACTCCAGATTGACGTTCTCCAGATTGAAAATTTTCATCAAGACAGCTGGGTAAGGGATCTTTTTTGCTTCTTTACCATAGAGGTGGTCATGTATGTCAACAGAATGCTAGCCAAGTTGACTAGTACCTTCATCATCATATGGTACATATAGAATCTATCCAACTTGGATATTGTATCCTTGGTTGACTTTCTTGGGTAGAAAACTTGCCTCATCAGTGCATACAGCATCTTTGCCTTGGACATAAGATGACCAGATGAGAGTTTATCTGGATGAGTAAATCCATACAGAGCCTTGTTGATGGTGAGGCTAGAGACCTCTATAACGTTAAACTCTTCAGAAAACACAGTTCCAACAAGGGAGCAGTTCAACACAGTTACCAATACATCTTCTGAAATTTCCACTTGCTATCCTTGAAGAGTCCCAACCAGGATACTCTTCACTTTATCCACAATGACAGTCTTTTAGAACTCAAGCGCCATAAAGAGAGAGAATGGTTCTTGATTCAAGCAAAAGTTCATCCATCTAATCCCCTCGATTTCAGCAGTAATATCTCTTCCTTCAACGTGGCATAATAGAGGGAAAAGTAGTTTTCAGAAAATGGTTGCATTTCACACAATAAAAGGGTACTATATGTTTTAAGAGAAATTAAGTGAAGACAAAAAGAATTTTTTTAAAAAAGGGGTACATACTACGTCTCTCAGAATAACAAAGAATAAAAAAATAGTTCTAAGTTACAAAGCGTATAGACTGTAATCATACAGACACTTCAATTAATCAACATTTTGCATGTTCAGACTATACTTAATAAACGCAAACCTTGCTTCAGCTAAGGGCTTTGTGAGAATATCTGCTCATTAGTGGTATGTATCCACATATTGTAGATCCAGAATGCTTTTCTTAACGTAGTCACGTATGAAGTGATATTTTACTTCAATATGTTTTTCCTTTGAGTGTTGGATTAGATTCTTTGATAGATTGATTGCACTTGTGTTGTCACAAAATACTGGAATTTCTTCCTCCTTGATTGAATAGTCCTCTAGGTGGTACTTCATCCGTAGAAGTTGTGAACAACAGCCAGCTTTAGACAGGCATTTTACTTCAGCTGTGGAGAAGGCTATGGAGTTTTGTTTCTTGCTACTTAAGGAAATCAAGCTGGTTCCTAGAAAGTGACATCCACCACTAGTGCTTTTTCTATCTATTCTATCACTTGCAAAGTCTACATCATAGAAACCACGAATAGAGAAAGACTCTATTCTTTTATAGAACAACCCAAGATTAGTGGTACCTACAAGATACCTTAGAATCCTCTTCACTGTAGATAAGTGTGAATCCTTGGGGTCTACTTGATATCTTGTATACACACATACTAAACATTATATCTGGTCTGCTAGATGTTAAATACAACAGTGATCTAATCATACCTCTATATAGAGTCTGATCAACTGATGTACCAGATTCATCTTTATTTATAGTGCAATTAGGATGCATTGGGGTACTCATCGGTTTGGCATCAACCATTTTAAATTTTATGAGTAACTCTTTGGTGTACTTTTGTTAATGGATAAAAATTCCATTAGTAGTCTGTTTAATCTACAGACAATTTGAGTTTGCCCATTATGTGATAAGTCTTGAAAAGACTTAATTATTTCACCTTTTATTTAACTTAATCCATTAAATATTGTTTAGTTTGGCACTATTATTTAATAAATTATCAATAATTCTTATTTTATTTATTTATTTCAAAAGTGTTTAATTTATGTAAGAAAATGATTAAAAATAATAATTAGTTAAGGAATTTTTTTTATAAATTCACTAACCCAACGTACATACGCTGGACAGCCAGCATACAAACGCTAGGCAATTATTTGTTTGCATGTGCAGGTACAGTAAAATGTTCTTCACACTCAAGCTTGAAGATTCCACGCTCAAGCGTAAGGCAACATGCAAATCATGTACAAAGAAAGGAAACCAAAGCATGCAATATGAAAACACGATCACGCTCAAGCGAGTATCACTCACGCTCAAGCGTGACTTCACCACAACACCCACGCCCAAGCGTCCCACATTCACGCTCAAGTATGAAGACACAGAGACAGTGAATATATCAATCGCGCTTAAGCGCGAGCCCTTTACGCTCAAGCGTGAAGGTGGTTAATTACCACAATCCCTATGGGAACGATCAAATATATTACAAATTTAACGATTGGTCCACTTGCCAAAAGAAAATAAATCCTCTAAGAGTCACATAATAAGTCGATAATAATTCATGATTTTCATACGAAGTTAATGGCTCAGGATTTATGCATCAAGTTAATGGTGCCGTTGTTGGGGATTGTTGAGTAATATCAACAATCCTTGGACCGGTACTAGACTGAACCGTTTAATTTTGTTTTTGCATTTAGTAAGTAGTTTAATTCTGATTTGTAGTATAGCAGTAGTTTGTGTGTAGTAGTAGCTTTGAATTGTTTGTGTGAAATAATTGGTGTATGTAGTCAAGGAACAGAGGAGAGCCTTTCTTCTTAGATCCTGATATTGATTTGTTAGAGCATAAGCTTAGAAAGGAGAAAAAGTAAAAAGAGCAGCAAGAAATGGAACAGAGGAGAGTTACGCTAGGTGACTACTCTAGGCCTACTGAAGAAGGATCGTAATCTAGCATCCTTAGGCCTCCAATTGCAGCTAATAACTTTGAACTCAAACCGGCTTTACTGTAGTTGGTTAGAAATGATCATTTCGGAGGAAGTGAGGTTGAGGATCCAAATTTGCATCTAGCAACCTTCCTCCAAATCTATGATACTGTGAAAATGAATGGTGTCCCTGAAGAGGCAATAAGACTAAGATTATTTCCTTTTTCTTTAAGGGACAAGGCTAGGGCTTGGTTGCAGAGCCAACCAAGAGGTAGTATCTCTACTTGGGAGGATTTACAAAGAAAATTTCTAATTAAATATTTTCCTCCTTCCAAGTATGCCAAATTGCACACTGAAATCACTTGTTTCCAGCAGAGAGAAGGTGAATCTCTAATGGAAGCATGGGATAGGTATAAAGAGAGTTTAAGGAAATGTCCTCACCATAGGATTCCTGATGTGCAGCAAGTTACCATATTCTATAATGGTGTAAGACCAGCAACTAGGGTCTTGATTGATGTCTCGGTTGGAGGTTCACTGACCACTAAAATAGTTGAAGAGGCTATAGAATTGATTGATGTAATGGCCTCAAATGAATGTTTAGTTAGTAAAAGGAGCCAAATCCCTAAGAGAGGGATATTAGAATTAGAAACACAGGATGCTTATTTGGCTCAAAGTCAGTTGATGACTCAGGCTTTAGAGAAATTAAGTGTATAGATTTCAGAACTTCAAAAGCCAAGTTTGTATGATGAGTTATGATTTTTATGGTGGAGATCATGAAAATGGCATGTATGATGGAAATGTTCTTGCTGAGCAAGTGAATTATATGGGGCAGCAACAATTTCAAAGGAATTATTCCTCTAATTCCTTTAATCCTAACTATAGGAATCAGCCCAACTTTTCATGGTAGAAAGGTTCACATTTAAATCAAAACATGCCACAAAATCAAATCACAAATAGACAACAATCTCTTCCCCCTCCCTCTATAGAAAAGTCTGAACTTGAGAATGTGCTATCTCAATTCATTCAGGCCACTTAGGCCAGCTTTAAAAATCAAGAAGCGTCCATTCGAAATTTAGAAGATCAGGTTGGACAACTGTCAAAACAATTAGCTGATAGAGAGAGAATCAGGCAATTTTCCTAGAGATACTAAGGTAAATCCTAGGGAACATTGTAAAGAGAAAACTACTAGGAGTGAGAAAACTCTTCTCCCACCTCTAATTCATGAAGTGAGTTTAGAAAAAGAAACAACCAAAGAAATAGTGCAGGAAAGTGAGCAAGCTGTTGATAAAACTGAAAATAAAATAGAATCGGAAATAGAAAAAGAAAATCAAGTCCATCAAAAAAAAAAGATGGATTTGACTTGGAGGAAACTATCAAGCTAACTCTAGAGAAATTAAAGAATGCTTCATTTCCACATAGATTTAAAAAACAAATAGAGAGCAAAAGTTTGCTAAGTTCTTGGATGTGTTTAAAAAGCTTCACATAAATATTCCCTTTGTTGAGGCATTACAAGAGATGCCTTCATATGCTAAATTTTTGAATGAACTTCTGTCTAAGAAGAGAAAGCTTAAGGGAGATGAGATGATTGCTCTTACTCAAGAGTGCAGTGCAATTATTCAAAAGAAACTTCCTCAAAAGCTGGAAGATCCTGGATCTTTTACAATACGTTGTGCAATAGGGGATGTTCATGTAGGAAGTGCTTTATATGATCTAGGGGCTAGCATAAACTTGATGCCTTTGTCTTTAATGAGGAAATTAGGAATTAACGACCTGCAACCAACTCGTATGTCTTTGTAGTTGGCTGATAGGTCTATCAAATATCCTCATAGGATGCTGGAAGATCTATTAGTTAAGGTAGATAAGTTTACCTTTCCAGCAGACTTTACAGTTTTGGATATGGAGGCTGATAGAGAAATTCCTTTGATTTTAGGAAGACCCTTCTTAGCTACAGGTAGAGCTTTAATTGATGTAGAGAAGGGAGAACTCATGCTAAGAGTTCAAGAGGAGCAGGTAACTTTTAATGTTTTCAATGCTATGAAACATCCAGCTGAGAAGATGTTTTCAAGACTCCTATGTTATTGAGAACTAAAGAAGAGGTTTTACAAGCCTTTCTTGAGGATGATTTTGACTCTGAGACTGAGGAGTTAAATAACTCACATAATGAGTTGCTGAACCTACTAGAAGCATGTGAAGTAGGTGAATTTGAAAATGAAAAGAAAAAAAGTTAAATAATACTGAACTTGAGAAAGGTAAGGAAGTGTTTGAAGAAAAACATGATTTAAAACCTTTGCCTTCTCATTTGAAATATGTTTTCTTAGGAGATAATGAATCACATCCTATAATCATTAATGCTAAATTAAATGATGAGGATGTAGAAAAGTTGATAGGGTTTTAAGAAAACATGAGTCTGCTATTGGTTGGAACATTTCTGATTAAAAGGGTATCAGTCCATCATTTTGTATGCATAAAATTCTAATGGAGGATGACTATTCCCCTATTTTTCAGCCAAAAAGAAGATTAAACCCCATAATGAAAGAAGCTGTAAGGAAAGAGGTAGTTAAACTTCTTGATGCTGGGATTATCTATCCTATCTCGAACAGCGCTTAGATTAGTCCAGTCCAAGTGGTGCCTAAGAAAAGGGATGACCACTGTTAAGAATTAGGAAGGTGAAGTCATTGCCACTAGACCAACTACAGGTTGGAGAATATGCATAGATTATAGAAGGCTTAATGACTCCACTAAAAAAGACCATTTTCCTTTGCCATTTATAGACCAAATGCTTGAGAGACTGTCAGGTCATGAGTATTACTGCTTCTTTGATGGATATTCTGGTTACAACCGAATTGTGGTTGATCCAAAAGACAGCCTTCACCTGTCCCTATGGAATCTTTGCATATAGGCGCATGCCATTTGGTTTGTGCAATGCACCAGCAACCTTTTAAAGGTGTATGCTGGTAATTTTTGGGGACATGGTAGAGAAGTTCATTGAGGTGTTTATGGATGACTTCTTTGTGTTTGGAAATAGTTTCGATATATGCCTTAGCAACCTATCTAAGGTGCTAGTGAGATATCAGGAGACTAATCTAGTCCTTAACTAGGAAAAATGTCACTTTATGGTTAGAGGAGGGATAGTCCTTGGCCACAAAATCTCTGCTGAGGGCATTTAGGTTGATAGAGCCAAGATAGATATCATTGAAAAACTTCCTCCTCCAATCAATGTGAAAGGAGTGAGGAGTTTCTTAGGATGTGCTGGCTTCTATAGGAGATTTATAAAAGATTTTTCAAAAATAGCTAAGCCTTTGACTGATTTACTTATGAAAGATCATGCTTTTATTTTTGATGAAAAATGTGTCAAGGCTTTTGAAAATCTAAAACAAAGATTAGTAACAGCTCCAATCCTTGCAGCACCTGATTGGTCTTTACCATTTGAACTAATGTGTGATACAAGTGACTTTGCTATAGGAGCTGTGCTAGGACAAAAGAAAGAAAAATTAATACATGTGATCCATTATGCCAGTAAAGTATTAAATGAGAATCAAATAAATTACACCACTACTGAAAAAGAAATGCTTGCTGTGGTGTATGTATTTGATAAATTTAGAGCTTACTTGATTGGTGCTAAGGTCATTGTGTATACAGATCATTCAGCAATCAAGTACTTGCTAGCTAAAAAAGAATCAAAGCCAAGGTTGATCAGGTGAGTTCTTTTACTCTAAGAGTTTGATTTAGAAATAAGAGATAAAAAGGGAGTGGAGAACTCAATTGCTGATCAACTCTCTTGTCTGGAGGGTAAATCTGATTCTATCTTGATTAAAGAGGAATTCCCAGATAAGAGGCTGATGGCAATTATTACAGGGCCATGGTATGCCAATATGGCTAACTTTAAAAGTGCCTCTGTGGTACCAGAAGGTTGGATAACCCAAATCAAGAAGAAATTCTTTCATGACAGTAAAACTTTTCTATGGGATAATCTATTTCTTTATAAGATAGGAGTAGATAGAATTATCTGGAGATGTGTGTCTGAATCATAGCAAGAAAGACTCTTATGGCACTACCATGACTCCTATTATGGAGGACACCATGGTGCCTCCAGAACAACAGCAAAAGTTTTGCAATGTGGCTTTTATTGGCCAACAATTTTTTAGGATGCTAGAGTATATGTGTAAAGGTGTGATAAGTGTCAAAGAAGTGGAGGCCTCTCTGCTAAGGCTGGCATGCTTTTGACAAATATTTTAGTTATGGAGTTATTTGATGTTTGGGGCATTGACTTCATGGGACCTTTCCCAAAGTCATTCTCTAATGAATATATCCTTGTTGCTGTCGATTATGTCTCCAAGTGGGTGGAGGCAATCCCTACTAGAACCAATGATGCACATGTGGTGCTTAGGTTTATTAAGAAGAACATTTTCTCTAGATTTGAAGTTCCTAAAGTCCTCATTAGTGATGGAGGGTCATATTTCTGCAATAGAATTATGGAAAAAGCCTTAAGACACTATGAGGTACTGCATAAGGTATCTACTCTATATCATCCACAAACTTGTGGACAAGTTGAGCTGTCTAATAGAGAAATTAAGAGAATATTAAAGAAAATGGTAGGGAAGTCTAGGAAGGATTGGTCTGTGAGATTGAATAATGCGTTATGGGCCTATAGGATAGCATTTAAAACTCCCATTGGCATGTCTTCTTATCAGCTGGTATATGGTAAGGCTTGCCATCTCCCTGTGGAGTTAAAACATAAGGCATGGTGGGCCACAAAGCTATTAAATATGGATTTTGACCAATCTCAAAAAGAAAGAGTTCTAAAACTCCATGAACTTGAGGAGTTCAGACTCAATGCTTATCAGAGTGCCTTAATTTATAAAGAGAAAACTAAGAGGCGGCATGATAAATGGATAAATAGAAAAGAGTTTCAAAAAGATGATAAGGTCTTGTTGTTCAATTCTAGGCTGAGACTCTTTCTAGGAAAACAAAGATCAAAGTGGTCTGGACCTTTTATTATGAATGAGGTCTTCCCTCATGGTGCAATTGAGTTGAAAGAACCAGCCACTGCTAGAACTTTTAAAGTGAATGGCCAGAGACTCAAACTCTATTTTGGAGGAGAGTTTGATAGGCAGAAAATCTCCATGCTATTGCAGGCATCTTCTTAGATGTCAGAAGGTCAAGCTAGTGACCTTAAAGAAGCGCTTTAGGGAGGCAACCCTACACTTTGATTGTTGCATGTTGTGTTTTGTGTTGGAAATAATAAAAGAAAACTAAAAAGTGTGAATAAACTTGTAAATTTTTTGAATAAGGTTTGAGAGTTCATACGCTTAATTTCCAGTGTACCTACATGTAAATCCATTGGCTAGAATTTGAATCAGGTACCCTTGACGCTTGAGCAAGCTTTGATGCACTCAAGCCTGATCTTAAGCTAAGTGTCAGGCGCTTGAGTGTGTGCTCTCACGCCTGAGCGTGACCCTCCTTGCTGATCCTGGCACTTAAGCGTCATATGGCAAGCTTAATCAAGTGGCTCTGTTTTCTTTGCACGCTTGAGCGTAAGCATACACGCTTTAAGCGTGATTTCTTATGCCTAATGCAAAATATTGTGCTCAGGCTTGGCCCATCACGCTTAAGCGTGATCGAGAAGTATATGCTCTGATTTGGCCTTAATCTTAAGCGTGACTACTTCACGCTTGAGCATGATTTATGTAATAGGCCTTGCGCTTGAGCGAGTAAATTCACGCTTAAGCGTGAACGAGCCAGCACCAAAACTCTCAATGTTTTACCCTTTGCGCTTGAGTGAGTAAATTCACGCTTAAGCGTGAACGAGCCTGCACCAAAACCCTCACTGTTTCACGCTTGGCGCTTGAACATACATTACTCACGCTTGAGCGTGAGCTTGTTGTGCCTTCTACTGATTCCTACGCTTTGAGCGTGAGCTGTTTTGTATAAGTCCCTCGCTTGAGCGCCCAAATCCACGCTTGAGCGTGATCGTCACTGGTTCCTGATAGAAACCCATGCTTGGGCTTAGAATTTCATGCTTTGAGCGTGACTTGTGTATTACTGCCACGCTTAAGCGCCCCAAGCTCACGCTTGAGTGTGATCAGACTGAGGCAGTTGGAAAACTTCTGTTCTAAATTTTTTGCTTAAGCGTGATGTTGTAAGCTTAAGCATGAGTGCCACATTGAAGCAATCTGATACCTATTAGTTTCTTACGCTTGAGCGTGACATTCCATTATATATAATTCGCTTAAGCGAATAATGGGTCGCTTGAGCGTGATTCATAACTGATGCTACTTGTGTGTTTTAATTTGGGCGTTTATACGCCAAGATTTCAGCGTAGTTACACGTACCTCACATATTGGGCTCAACAGTATAAAACCCTCTCAGTGTAGAAACCCTAACTCTTTACGCTAGAACCTTGGGTTTTGAAGAGGAAAAGGCACAGTCTCTGATTTCTTTGATAGGTACCATCTTTTCAGTTCTTACTTTTACTTTATAGTTAGAATTGTTGTAGTTCACTGTTTGAATTTCAAATTTCTTTATTCCATCATATCTTTTCATCTTACATTTTCATTTTGTTGTGGTTGTGCTGTTTGTACATTTGTATCCATTTAGGCATTATAAATACCATCGTTAACACTCACCATGATCAGAAGATCACAAAGACTTTGTAGAAAACCTGAAAAAAAGTGTTGAAATAGAAAATGTGAAAGAAGCCCGAAAAGAGAAAGGAAAAGGGGTGGCTACTATCACTATCCCTGAATCTCCATCAACTGAATTGAGTAAAAGCCTTGAGGGAGAAAAGAAGTCTTAGACAGTTGAGGGTTTTGATGGGTTTAGATTTAGAGATTCCAAGGCTGCCCAAGATTATGAGAATAAGTTCAAACATAAGGGAGTAATAAGGGATAGAGCTTTGGTCCTTGATGAAGAAAATTGTTCTGATTTTAATGTAAAAGCTGCTATGATTGAAAGGGTGATAAGTGCTTTATAGTACAATAAATTAGACCCAATTTGCTTAGGATTTTAATCATTATGCACTGTATTTCCTTTATTTATTGTGATTTTTGCTTTCTTTCCACTATTTTCTACTTGGGTATGTTATTTTGCAGGAATTAAGGTAATAAAGGGTCAAAAACAAGAGAAAAATGACCATAAAATGATAAAGAAATAAGAAGAACAAGCCCAAAGTGGAAAGAATTCTCTTTTTAAAGCTGAAATCCGACTCAGAAAGCAGAAATCCGACTTAGAGCACTGAAATCCGACTCAAAATGGCCAAATCCGAGTGGGATAACTCAGAAATGACCAAATCCGAGTGGGATAACTCAGAAATGACCAAATCCGAGTAGAAAGACTCAGATTAGAGCATTGCCGAGTGGAATACTGCACTGTTGGAGAAAATCCGAGTGAAATGTTCCCTGTCAAAGCCATTCCGAGTGATAAATGGCTGACTCGAGTGAAGGACCAATGCTGAGGTGATTCCGAGTGGAAACTTTCCCGACTGCGTCCATTCCGAGTGAAAAAAGGAGACTAACCTCCAATAAATATGTCCAAAGCTATTCTCCGAGTGAAAGGATTGCTGACTGAAGTAAATCCGAGTGGGAGCTTTCTTATTACAACTAATCCGAGTGAAAAGTTGTTCCGAGTGAATGGATTCTGAGTAGAAGAGGCCACTGAAATGAATAAATGCTGACTAAGAAGGAATTCGAGTGGTTTCACTCAGAGAAGCTGGCATTCTCAAGCGGAACAAGGCATTTCCGAGTAATGCCTTAAGCAAACAAGGTATTTCCGACCAGGAAGTAAATCATACTTGGACAGATTCTCACAGTTTCACACTAAGTCCGAGTGAGATCTCTACAACGAAGAATACCGAGTAAGTTGGGTCAGAAACCTATGTTTCCGAACTAAGAGAGATACGGACCCGGAAAGAAATTCAATCAGTTAGATTCCAACCCTTCAAGTGCAAGTTTCTGAGTAAAAGTGGAGGCCATTCCGAGTGAGAAGTAAGAAGACACTTCCGAGTGTATCATTTTAAGGAATGAAGGCCGACTGAATGAATTCATAAGCAAAATCCGAGCAAAGTTTTAACCGAGTGGTTCAAATTCAGAGACAGCCGAGTGAAAATGGTTGGGAACCGATTGAATAAATTCTGATCCTGAGTGAGTCTTCAATCAGCTCTGAATGAACTCCATGAACCTGAGCCGAGTGAATGGTTTCAGTCGATTCCGAGTCTTTCTGCAGTCAATTCTGACTGCATGGCTCAATCAGAAGTTACTCTTCAGTCACTCTTTACTCGTCCTTTCATCCAGCTTCATCACCGACCGGTTCTCCTCCAAACACCGACCCCCCAACAACACTGACTGACTTTCACTCGGATTTGTGTCCAAAGTCACCTTTTCACTCGGTCTTTTGCACAAAAGCCTCTTTTCCACTCGGATTCTAGAGAGAAAACCGACCCAATTCTTCACAATGCAACACCGGATCACTCTACACCGTCCTCAATCCAGAACACCGTCCCATTCCCTCTCTTCTATCCGCTGTCCCTTTCTTCTTCTAATCCATACCACACACCGTCCCTCTCATTTCCATCCACAACATCGTCCAGCAATACTCTCCACACCGCCCAGCAACCCACTCAACACAACACCGCCTAGACTCTTCTCTCCAACCAACACCGTCCAGCACTCAGCAAACCACCCTCCAGCAAGCTTTCACTCAGAATTATGTGGAAAACAACACTTTTCCACTCGGAATTTCTCCATCTTCACCAATCATCACTAAATCCAAGCACCGAATAAATTGGAAATATTAAATATGCAAATTGGAAACAAGTTGGCACAGCTGGAACTCACATGCACCGAAAGTTTCTTCCACTTGCAATTTTAACACGTTTTCTTAGCTGGATTCATTCATCCATTCGCCTATAAAAGGGAGAGCACCACAACATCAATTGGCATCACTTGAAATCAATTAGAATCAGCTTCAATTCCTTTTCTTTTCTCTCTTTTCTCTTTTGTTTTCTCTTTTCTTTTTACATTCCTTCTCTTTTCTTTCTTTCTTTTCATTTTTTTTACTTCGTTCCTTTTCCTTTCTTTTTCGTTTTAATTTCTCTTTTTATTTTCTTTTTCTTTATTTTATTTTAAGAATTGTGAATTGTAAAAGTGAGTTGTTTAAATTTGTAATTGGTGGAGAATACTGCAACAAGGAAATACAGTGGTAAATTATTCTGAGCTTTTGGAGAAACTCGTAAGTCTTTATTTTTACCATGTCTTGTATGTTTTATTTTTCCATTATTTATATGAATTTGAATTATTTCAAGAGTAGCTAAATTAATTATCTTGGGATAAAGGGGGTATGATAATATTTTATTATTAATATTATTTTGACTTGGAATTAAATAAATTTCTGTTTTCCATTTAGTTCAATTATGCTTAATGCTTTTAGTAATTCCTAACAAGAACCTAAATGATAAAACTGTATACTTACGGGTATATTAGTAAGTTTAGGTAATATATAGAATCGAGAGATTTATTTTTACCGGAAAGCTTTGAACTAAACCTAAGATTTTTGAGATGCTTTTTGTGACCTCGGTAAAACCGTGAAAGTAATCAAAATTCTTTTGAGGAAATAAAAGGGATTTTCATAAAATGATAATGGGCCTTTCTGAGGATTAAGCAACGCTTTCCATAGGTTAGGTACATTAATAGGATTCCGAGAGGAACATATTAATTAGCTTTTAGAAAATTCGCCTTGGAAAACTTAATTCGATTCTTATTTATGAAAAGTTAAAATTCATTAATATAAAATAGAGTCTTAATCCCCCGAATTCCCAAGATATTCTCAACTCTGATTTTTTTAGTGTCAAGTAAATTTTTATTTTTTCATATTCTAAGCAACTTAATTTTGTGCTTTATTTTACAAAAAACCTTAAAAATCAATTGTGTGGATAATTTAATTTCAATATGCTGGTACTTTGAACACAGTCCCTGTGGAGAACGATAATCTTTTATATTACGCGACATAACCCGTGCGCTTGCGGGCCCTGTCAAGTTTTTGGCGTCGTTGCCGGGGACTGTTGTCCCTCAAATATCGGCAATATTGAAATTCGATTAGATCATACTTGTTAATATTTTTATTGTTATTTTTATTTTTATTTTGTTTGTAATTTTGTATTTTGTTCTTTATTTTGTGTATCTGTTGTTGTTTTATTTTTGTAATTATTTGTTTTATTTGTCATTTATTTTCTTTTTATGCGATGAAGCCGTAGTGTCGATCTAAACTTAGGATTTGACCCTGAGATAGAACGTACCCTTAGAGCTTTAAGAAAACAACAAAAAGAACAAAAAGAAAAACAAATGGCGGACCAACACAGACCCTTAAGAGATTTTACCGCTCCAAGCACTAATGGGAGAGGATCTAGCATCCTTAGACCCACAGTGGAGGCTAACAATTTTGAATTGAAACCTTCACTACTCTCAATGGTTCAACAGAACCAATTCGGAGGTTTACCCTGTAAAGATCCAAACCTTCACCTTCAAATCTTTCTTGAATACTGTGACACCCTGAAGATGAACGGAGCAACCAATGATGTCATTCGCTTAAGACTTTTCCCTTTCTCCTTAAGAGATAAAGCAAGAGCGTGGTTATACTCTCTTCCTAAAGGATCCATCACAACTTGGGAACAATTGTCCAGTGCTTTTATCAATAAATGGTACCCAAGGAACAAGACTGATGTGTTGAGAAAACAAATCATCAATTTTTCACAAAAAGATGATGAATCCTTATATGAAGCCTGGGAAAGATACAGGGAGTTGCTGAGAGAATGTCCTCACCATGGGATAGAAAGGTGGTTGACAATCCATATTTTCTATAATGGACTAACTTCCACACAAAAGATCTCTTTAGATGTTGCAGCTGAAGGAGCCTTCATGAGTAAAAATGTTGATGAAGTTGAGAACCTGATTGAGGAAATAGCTCAAAACACTTACCAGTGGAACTCTGAGAGAGGATTACCTTCTAAAACACCAGGTAAGTACTCTGTTGATGCTCTTTCCCTACTTTCTGCCAAAGTTGAAGCATTAACATTAAAACTTGATAAAATAGGGTCAACAGGTGCTACTAATATTGTTTGTGAAGTTTGTGGTGTTTTAGGACATGGAGCTACAAACTGCCATTTAGCAATGACTCCTAATCAAGAACAAGAAATGCATCAGGTGGATGCTATTGGAAACTATGGTGGAAATTATCAAGGTAACTACAGACCTCCACAAGGTCCACCTAGCTTCCAAAATAGGACACCTCAATTCCAAAATAACTATAACCCTCAACAAGGACCCTACAATCCACAGAAATCAAAACTAGAGTCCTTAATGGAGACATTTGTAGCTACTCAACAGAAGCAGAATGATGAATTCTCTGATGCAATAAAGAACTTAGCTTCAAAGGTGGACTTCTTGCCACCCATAACAAAATATTGGAGACTTAAATTGCCCAACAAGCCTCCCACTCTCAAAGAGCACCAGGAACATTTCCTGGGAAACCTGAGGCTGGACCTTCCAACCATGTAATGGCTATCACTCTTAGGAGTGGTACTCAATATGATGGTCTAGTTGGTAAGACTGAAGAGAAAAAGAAATTGGATAAGTCTCCATCTCACCCGATGAATAAGGAAGAAAAACCACAAGAAAAGAAAGAAGAGGTTAAGCCATATCAACCTCCTATTCCATTTCCTCAGCGCCTGGCTAGAGCAAAGTTGGACAAACAATTTGGTAAGTTTCTTGATGTTTTAAAGAAATTGTATGTCAATATTCCCTTCATAGATGTTTTGCAGCAAATGCCTATCTATGCGAAGTTCTTGAAGGATATTTTGTCCAACAAAAGAAAGCTTGAGGAAGATGAAACCGTGGCATTCACTGAGGGGTGCAGCGCTCTAATTTAGAAGAAAATGCCTCCAAAACTTCATGATCCAGGTAGCTTTTCTATTCCATGTATGATTGGTGGCATAGCTATAGATAGAGCATTGTGTGATTTGGGAGCGAGTGTGAGTTTAATGCCATTATCTGTTGCTGAAAAGTTAGGATTGGGAGAGCCAAAACCTACTAGGATATCTTTACAGTTGGCTGATAGATCTATCAAATATCCTGTAGGAATTTTAGAGGATGTTCCTATTAAGGTAGGAAAATTTTTTATACCTGCTGACTTTGTTGTGCTTGAAATGGACGAAGATTCTTTGATTCCTATTATTTTAGGCAGACCATTTTTAGCAACTGCAGGTACTGTGATCGATGTCAAAAATGGTAAGTTGTCTCTAACTGTTGGAGACCAAAAGGTTGATTTTAATTTGAAAAATGTTTTAGAAAAACCTTTTAATGATGTTTGCTATGGAATTGAAATTGTTGACCAAGTGGTGAAAGATTTCTTAATGACCCACTTGAATCTATTTTTCTGAATAAGTTTGCAGGAACATCAAAAAGCAGTGAAGGTGACATACCACTGAGACATGACACTGAGGTCATGGTGAACCCAAATGTTAAACTTAAATCTTCACCTTCCATACTAAGGTATGAGTTTCTAGGCCCTAATCGATTCTTGACTGTGATTAAGGCATAGAGTCTGGCTGAAGACGTTAAACTTAGCACTTGTGGGGAGGTAACCCCATGTCTTTATTTTTAAGCTTTAATAAAAAAAATTAAAAAAAAACAACTATGTCAGATACTGGTTTGGGGTTATTCCAGGTAAGTTTTCTTATCCTTTTATCATCCATTATTAACATTGAGGACAATGTCAAATTCTGGTTTGGGGTGGTAGGTAAGAAAACTTAACTGTTTTGTTTACATTGTATGATTGTCATTTTATTATGCATGTGTGTTTTCCTTGATTTGTTTGTAATCTTGTAATTTACCATGATTGCATGATAAATTTACTTTGAACACAAGGCTAAAGTATCTAAGGACCCCAAAATTTTGAGTAAAATTTTTAAAAAAAATAAATGCTTAAATGAACCTTATGTGATTAAAATTTTCTTTGAAAAGACTTTCCATGATTAGACTTGAGCCAAAATGGGTTATTTATCAAACAAATTTTCAAAACCCATATTTTCTTGATTGAGTGAATCTCATAGTCATTAATATTCTAGAACTTGTTTTTCAACCGATTCAAAATGGTTTTTGATTATATGTCTTAGGATGATAAAGGCACAATTAAGTCTTATTCTTAAGCCTCAGAATTCTGCATAATTTGACCCCTAGTTGCCCCTTTTGAGCCTAAAAGTGAAAATTTTTCCTTGAAACCTTTCATTGACTGATATTCTCTTAATGGTGAAAAAGTTGGAAATTTAGTGGAGCAAAGAAAGAAAAAAGGACTTAAGAAAAAATATGGTATTAAATGCAAAGAAAAGCAAGAAAAAGAAAAAGAAAATCAAAAGGATGAAATTGAATGAATTCCAAAAGGTCCATAAAAGTTCAAAAATTTGCTCTGTTAAATTTATAATGGTGATTTGAATCATTCATGACTCTTAAAGCCCTTTTGTATTCCATTTTTCTTGAAATTCCTACCTTAACAATACAACCTAAGGCCACGTTACAACCTTTGAAAGACCTTTAGACTTTGACATATTTTCTATCTAAACTGTGGAGTTTCTGGTTTATTAACAAGCTTATGGTAATATTTTTTGACTATGATGATTTGAGAGATACACAAACCTTGAAACACTTTAGTGAAAATTGGGAGAAGAGTATCTCAAGTCTTGACATTGAAAATTGATTCACATAAGAAAAATAAAATTGGCATTTGAATAAATCTGTTTCTCTGTTTTGGATTCCTTAGTTTATTAAGTTTAGTGTTTTCTGTATTTTATCTTGTGAATATGGTGATTGCTTGAGGACAAGCAATGTTTTGGTTTGCGATATTTTGATAAGTGCTTTATAGTACAATAAATTAGACCCAATTTGCTTAGGATTTTAATCATTATGCACTGTATTTCCTTTATTTATTGTGATTTTTGCTTTCTTTCCACTATTTTCTACTTGGGTATGTTATTTTGCAGGAATTAAGGTAATAAAGGGTCAAAAACAAGAGAAAAACGACCATAAAATGATAAAGAAACAAGAAGAACAAGCCCAAAGTGGAAAGAATTCTCTTTTTAAAGCTGAAATCCGACTCAAAAAGCAGAAATCCGATTCAGAGCACTGAAATCCGACTCAAAATGGCCAAATCCGAGTGGGATAACTCAGAAATGACCAAATCCGAGTAGAAAGACTCAGAGTAGAGCATTGCCGAGTGGAATGCTGCACTGTTGGAGAAAATCCAAGTGAAATGTTCCCTGTCAAAGCCATTCCGAGTGATAAATGGCTGACTCGAGTGAAGGACCAATGCTGAGGTGATTCCGAGTGGAAACTTTCCCGACTGCGTCCATTCCGAGTGAAAAAAGGAGACTGACCTCCAATAAATATGTCCAAAGCTATTCTCCGAGTGAAAGGATTGCTGACTGAAGTAAATCCGAGTGGGAGCTTTCTTATTACAACTAATCCGAGTGAAAAGCTGTTCCGAGTGAATGGATTCTGAGTAGAAGAGGCCACTGAAATGAATAAATGCTGACTAAGGAGGAATTCGAGTGGTTTCACTCAGAGAAGCTGGCATTCTCAAGCGGAACAAGGCATTTCCGAGTAATGCCTTAAGCAAACAAGGTATTTCCGACCAGGAAGTAAATCATACTCGGACAGATTCTCATAGTTTCACACTAAGTCCAAGTGAGATCTCTACAACGAAGAATACCGAGTGAGTTGGGTCAGAAACCTATGTTTCCGAGCTAAGAGAGATATGGACCCGGAAAGAAATTCAATCAGTCAGATTCCAACCCTTCAAGTGCAAGTTTCTGAGTAAAAGTAGAGGCCATTCCGAGTGAGAAGTAAGAAGACACTTCCAAGTGTATCATTTCAAGGAATGAAGGCCGACTGAATGAATTCATAAGCAAAATCCGAGCAAAGTTTTAACCGAGTGGTTCAAATTCAGAGACAGCCGAGTGAAAATGGTTGGGAACCGATTGAATAAATTCTGATCCTGAGTGAGTCTTCAATCAGTTCCGAATGAACTCCATGAACCTGAGCTGAGTGAATGGTTTCAGTCGGTTCCGAGTCCTTCTGTAGTCAATTCCGACTGAATGGCTCAATCAAAAGTTACTCTTCAGTCACTCTTCACTCGTCCTTTCATCCAGCTTCATCACCGACCGGTTCTCCTCAAACACCGACCCCCCAACAACACTGACTGACTTTCACTCGGATTTGTGTCCAAAGTCACCTTTTCACTCGGTCTTTTGCACAAAAGGCCTCTTTTCCACTCGGATTCTAGAGAGAAAACCGACCCAATTCTTCACAATGCAACACCGGATCACTCTACACCGTCCTCAATCCAGAACACCGTCCCATTCCCTCTCTTCTATCCGCTGTCCCTTTCTTCTTCTAATCCATACCACACACCGTCCCTCTCCTTTCCATCCACAACACTGTCCAGCAATACTCTCCACACCGCCCAGCAACCCACTCAACACAACACCGCCCAGACTCTTCTCTCCAACCAACACCGTCCAGCACTCAGCAAACCACCCTCCAGCAAGCTTTCACTCGGAATTATAGGGAAAACAACACTTTTCCACTCTGAATTTCTCCATCTGCACCAATCATCACTAAATCCAAGCACCGAATAAATTGGAAATATTAAAATATGCAAATTGGAAACAAGTTGGCACAGCTGGAACTCACATGCACCGAAAGTTTCTTTCACTTGCGATTTTAACGCGTTTTCTTAGCTGGATTCATTCATCCATTCGCCTATAAAAGGGAGAGCACCACAGCATCAATTGGCATCACTTGAAATCAATTAGAATCAGCTTCAATTCCTTTTCTTTTCTCTCTTTTCTCTTTCGTTTTCTCTTTTCTTTTTACGTTCCTTCTCTTTTTTTTCTTTCTTTTCATTTTTTTACTTCGTTCCTTTTCCTTCCTTTTTCGTTTTAATTTCTCTTTTTATTTTCTTTTTCTTTATTTTATTTTAAGAATTGTGAATTGTAAAAGTGAGTTGTTTAAATTTGTAATTGGTGGAGAATACTGCAACAAGGAAATACAGTGGTAAATTATTCTGAGCTTTTGGAGAAACCCGTAAGTCTTTATTTTTACCATGTCTTGTATGTTTTATTTTTCCATTATTTATATGAATTTGAATTATTTTATGAGTAGCTAAATTAATTATCCTTGGATAAAGGGGGTATGATAATATTTTATTGTTAATATTATTTTGACTTGGAATTAAATAAATTTCTATTTTCTATTTAGTTCAATTATGCTTAATGCTTTTAGTAATTCCTAACAAGAACCTAAATGATAAAACTGTATACTTACGGGTATATTAGTAAGTTTAGATAATAAATAGAATCAAGAGATTTATTTTTACCGGAAAGCTTTGAACTAAACCTAAGATTTTTGAGATGCTTTTTGTGACCTCGGTAAAACCGTGAAAGTAATCAAAATTCTTTTGAGGAAATAAAAGGGATTTTCATAAAACGATAATGGGCCTTTCTGAGGATTAAGCAGCGCTTTCCATAGATTAGGTACATTAATAGGATTTCGAGAGGAACATATTAATTAGCTTTTGGAAAATTCGCCTTGGAAAACTTAATTCGATTCTTATTTATGAAAAGTTAAAATTCACTAACATAAAATAGAGTCTTAATCCCCCGAAATCCCAAGATATTCTCAACTCTTATTTTTTTAGTGTCAAGTAAATTTTTATTTTTTCATATTCTGAGCAACTTAATTTTATGCTTTATTTTACAAAAAACCTTAAAAATCAATTGTGTGGATAATTAAATTTCAATATGCTGGTACTTTGAACACAGTCCCTATAGAAAACGATAATCTTTTATATTACGCGACATAACCCGTGCACTTGCGGGCCCTGTCAAAGGGGATGGCAGTTCTTTAATGAGAATTTAGGCAATGGTTACCAGGAACTCACTAGAGAATTCTATGCCAATTTGAGGACTCATTCTATGGAAGATAAGTTTATTTTTTCTTCCTTCTTGAGAGGAGTCACCATTCCTCTAACTGGTCATATATTGAATAAGCAATTAAAAGTACCTTTATTGGATGAGGAAAGATGTCACTACACATGGAAAGTAGATATCTTTCATAGGGCTGAAAATGAAAATCTTAGGAAAGAAATTTTAGAGGAATGCTGTGAACAAGGAGCTGTATATATAACAAAGGTTAATGGTGCACCAAAAAGTGTCAGGAACAATTGTTTGAATTATTTTTCCCTTTTATGGTGCCACTATGTCGTTTCATTCCTGCAACCTGTGGCTCATTCTACTGAAGTTGCCATTAAGAGGTTGGTGTTGATTTACTGTTTAATGAGAGGCCTGTATGTCAATCTGGGTGAGTTAATACTAGAGGAGATGATGAAAAACCTTGAAAAGAATCTCCAACTGCCATATTGCTTTGTTATCACTTTGTTGGCCAAAAAGAATCAGGTTAGGTTGAATTATGAAAAATTGACAAAGGTAAAGCCTGAGAGGATTATGGACAAGTAATGGGTGATAAACCGCATTGACAATTTTATGCCTCAAGAGTCAAAGCGTCCTAGACAACCTAAACTAACATCTTTTGCACCACCACCTCCAATAGGAGTAGGTACTTCTTCTGATATTTCCATGGTAATGCAGGAACTTCAGGTTATAAAGAAAATGCAGCTAGGAACCTATGATCTGGTCCTGAACCATGATCTCATGCTGAGAAAGATTACCACCACATTGAATGTGGATCACACTGAAGAAATGGGAGTTCCAACTGATAGAGATTCATGGTTGGCTTCCATTGGATTCACCATTCCCCCTGATGACACACCCTTAGCAGTTGAATTTCCACCCTACCCTGAGCAAGATAATGATGAGTCTATGAATGAAGAAAATGAAGAAGAGGATGACTAATTTTTTACTTTGTTTATGTTTTATTTTGCTATTTTTAAGTTGTAATGACTTTGTTTAAATATTCTCTTGAACAATGTATTTTCTTTTCAGTGTAATAGAACTTTATTTCTATGTTAAGTTGTTTGTTGTTATTTCTTTTCTGAATTGTATTGTTAAATTCATGCACACCATTCCTCACTATTCACTGCCATTCAGGTAAAAAGGGAAGTAATCTATCTTTTCGTCTCATTGATTGATAAACTATGTTAATTATGTTTAATTTAAAATCCATCTTAATAATTTAATTTTTGCTGATTCTTAGGCATCAATTGGATAAATTAATTAATTTGCATTTCTTAATTCATGATCCCTGCCCATAACTATTTTCAATCCTGTATTATTTGTATATTCATCATGCTAGTTAGCAATCTGAATTTATGATCTCGCATTAAGTTTGGGGACACGACTGGCTGATTACCTGTTATATTATTAACTTTTGAGCCTTTATTAATTCTTTGATGAGTGTGCCTGCATTCTTGTTTAGTGAGACAGAATTTGCTTCAGTACTTGCTAAATGATTATATTTTTTCCAATTGGAAATGATGAAGGCCTTCTTTGTTAATTTAGCAAGGGCAAAATTTAGCCATCCTAATTATTATTAATTATCCTTTGACCTAACAATTATACTTTGAGCCTGAGACCCTTTCATTCTACTTATGTACCTAATTTTACAAGCCTATTTATCAAAGCAAAACCAAGTGAATTATCCCTAGATCTTCCACTGATGGATTGCTGAGAAGAAGGTGCAAAGCACCACAAGTAATTAAGTATCCTTCATCTGAAAATAATGAAAGCAAGAGAGCTAGTTAGTAGAGGCATTTAAGTTAAGATTGAGGCAAGGCATTAGTGGGTACATCTTTTAACCCAACAATGACTAGAAAAACAAAAATAGAGCCTGTAGCCTAACCCCATTACAAGCTTAAAAAGCCCTTACTGATCCAATTGTGCTAGCATATGTCATGATGTTTAGAACTGTTGCAAGCCTATGTTGATCTAATAATTATACAGGTGATGAGTGCATATTATTGAACCTATACACTGAGAGAAGAGTGGAACACTAATCCAGTGAGGAAGTATCACCAACTTGTTCCCAAATGAGGTGTGAGTTATTATATTTTCAGAATTTGTGGAAAGAAAACATGAAGGATATTCAATAATTATGGTATGATTTAAGTTAAGGAAAGGTTGATTGTTTTAAGTAAGTGCTGTTGATTAATTAATCTGAGTATTTACTTGAGGACAAGCAAGTTTTAAGTTTAGGGATGTGATAAGTCTTGAAAAGACTTAATTATTTCACCTTTTATTTAACTTAATCCATTAAATATTGTTTAGTCTGACACTATTATTTAATAAATTATCAATAATTCTTATTTTATTTATTTATTTCAAAAGTGTGTAATTTATGTAAGAAAATGATTAAAAATAATAATTAGTTAAGGAAATTTATTTATTTATAAATTCATTAACCCAGCGTACATACGCTGGACAGCCAGCGTACAAACGCTAGGCAATTATTTGTTTGCATGTGCAGGTGCAGTAAAATGTTCTTCACGCTCAAGCTTGAAGATTCCACGCTCAAGCGTGAGGCAACATGCAAATCATGTACAAAGAAAGGAAACCAAAGCATGCAGCATGAAAACACGATCACGCTCAAGCGAGTATCACTCACACTCAAGCGTGACTTCACCACAACACCCATGCCCAAGCGTCCCACATTCACGCTCAAGCGTGAAGACATAGAGGCAGTGAATATATCGATCGCGCTTAAGTGCGAGCCCTTTACGCTCAAGCGTGAAGGTGGTTAATTAACCTACTTTTTTCCCTCCAATTGAAGCGCTGCACCATTGCTGTTTCTATTTTTCTGTTGTGCTGTAGTAACTTAAGTATTAGGTTGTAATTAATTATTTATTTGTAATTATGTATTTAGATTAGTTAGATTAATTATTAATTAAGTTTTCTTTGTAATTAAGTTAGTTAGTTAGTTAGTTAGTTGTATATATATATATACATACTCTGTAAAGTGTGGAGAGACATACACAGAATAAGAACACGATTCATTTTTCCATTTCCAATCTCTCTCTAATTCCTTTCTCTCTCTAAATTCTCTCATCCATGTCTCTTCACATTCCTTCGTCAGAATCCATTTCCATGGCTTTCTAAACCCCTAGGGTTGGGATTACGAAGGCTTGTAATGAATTCTTGAAGGTGTATTGAGGAAGTCAACTTCTGATTCATGAGGAGAACAATCTGAGGAATGGAGTTCCATTGCTGAATTGACAAATTCAGATCCAAATGAAGAATCTCACCAGTGAGGAATCATGGTTGAGGCTTAGGTAACTTCCAGCTTCCTAACTAATTCAGGCCTAGTAATTAGGTGAATAGTTAGGGTTCAACCCCCAATTTCGCATTAGATTTCTCTGTCACTAAACACCTAAGGGATTAGGGTTTAATGCTTAGGAATTAGTGTTAGTCACCTAAGGAATTAGGGATTAACCATCTGTGAATTGTCCTCTTGAGTCTGAAGCTTGATTGAACCTTAATTACATGTTTCTTGATGAAATTGTAAGCTGAAGTAATCCTAACCTATCTTCCATTAATCACATTTCATCTTTTATATTGTTTCTGAAAATACAAAAACATAGAAAGTTTAAAACAACAAAAATAGAATGAATTCTATCTGCTTGTGTTGGTTCAGCTTGTACTAGTCTAAGATTGCGGTAATTACCACAATCCCTATGGGAACGATCAAATATATTACAAATTTAACGATTGGTGCGTTTGCCAAAAGAAAATAAATCCTCTGAGAGTCACACAATAAGTCGATAATAATTCATGATTTTCACACCAAGTTAATAGCTCAGGATTTATGCATCATTGTGCTCAGCCTGTATAGTTTTTTTAAAGTCTTTGCACAGACTTTCTTTTATAGCACCAAAGACAATGTCATCTATATAAATTTGTACTATAATAAAGTGTTTATTTGAACCTTTTCTAAATAAAGTTGTATCAACTTTTCCTCTAGTAAAGCCTTTTTATTTGAGAAAGGAATTAAGTCGATCATACCAAGCTCTTAGTACTTGTTTTAGACCATACAGTGCTTTACTAAGTTTAGAGACGTGATTTTCTAAAGATTTATCTTCAAACCCAGACGGTTGTTTTACAAAGACTTCTTCCATAAAACCATTTAGAAAAGAATTTTTAATATCCATCTGATATAATTTGATTCCTTTAAAAGCAACAAAGGCAAATAAAATCCTTATAGCTTCGAGTCTAGCTACAGGAGCAAAGGTCTCAATGAAGTCTATACCTTTCTGTTGGTTGTAGCCTTGTGCTACGAGCCTTGCCTTATTCCTTAAAACTTTTCCATCTTTATTCAGTTTGTTTCTGAACGCCCATCATGTTCCAATGATGCTCTTGTTCTTCGGTCTTGGAACTAGGGTCCAGACTTTATTTCCTTCAAACTGGTTTAACTCTTCTTGCATGGTAATAATTCAGTCTGGATCCTCTAAAGCTTCTTCAATAGTTTTAGGTTCAAAGTCTGAAACCAGTGCCATTGATGATTGATTTTGAATCCTTGATCTAGTTCAGACTCCTTTAACTTGATCTTCAATGATGACGTCTGAAGGATAATAAGCTTTGAATTTACATTGTCTAGGTTTCTCTGGTTTAGGCACTATCTGTTGATTTGATTCTGGTTGTTGAGAAGTAGCAGAGTCTGAAGGCTCAGGTTCTCCTTCTGATTGCCTGATAATCTTTGTTAGGTCATTGAATCTTACATGCATTGATTCCTCAATGGTTCGAGTTCTTATACTGAAAACTCTATAAGATTTTGATGTATTTGAATAGCCCATAAAAATACCTTTGTCACACTTTGAATCAAACTTTCCAAGTTGATCTCTTGTGTTTAGGATATAGCATGTGCATCTAAATGGGTGAAAATATGAAATGTTGGGTTTTCTTCCTTTCCACAATTCATAGGGAGTCTTATTCAGTATAGGTCTGATAAAGATTCTGTTCTAGATATAGCAAAAAGTGCTTACGGCTTCAGCCCAAAAATATTTTGGCAAATCATTTTCACAAAGCTTAGTCCTAGCCATCTCCAATAGACTTTTGTTTTTCCTTTCCACAACACCATTCTGTTGAGGTGTTCTTGGAGAGGAAAATATGTGAGAGATGCCAATTTTGTTATAAAACTTTTCAAAAATTTCATTTTCAAATTCTCTGCCATGGTCACTTCTTATTGTACTAACACATTCCTTTTTTAGACTAGATTTTCTTACAGAAGATCTTGAATACTTGTTCAGACTCATCCTTATAGGCTAGGAAATAAACCCATGTCATTCTGGTGAAATCATCCATAATAACAAACCCATACCTTTTTCCAACAAGACTCTGGATTTTAGATGGTCTGAACAAGTCCAAATGTAATAGCTCAAGTGGTCTGGTTGTTGAAACAACATCTTTGTTTTTAAAAGAATATTTGTGTTGTTCCCCTTTTTGACATGCTTCGTAAGGTTGGGATCCATTGAATGAAATTCTAGGAAGTCCTTTAACTAACCCTTTTTTGTTAATTTTTGAAATATGTTTCATGCTAACATGTCCAAGCTTTTTATGCTAGATCCATTTTTCTTTAGAAAAAGTGAAGAGACAAGTTACATTTTGACTGTCCAGCTCACCCAAATCAACCTTGTAAAGGTTATTGTGTCTGTTTGCTAAGAAAAGAGTAGTTCTATCAGCATTGATGATTTTACACTTTTCTTTATCGAAATAAACTTTATAACCATTATCGCAAAATTGACTTATGCTCAGTAGGTTGTGTTTCAGACCTTCAACAAAATAAACATTAACAATTACAGGGGAGGGAATTTTACCAACTTTACCAATCCCAGTGATATGTCATGACTGGTTTCCTCCAAAAGTAACTTTTCCTCTTTCAAACTATTCCAAGTTTAAGAACATACACCTTTTTCCCATCATGTGATGTGAGCACCCACTGTCTAGATACCAGAAGTATTGCTTTACTTTTATTCTTAAGTACATCTGAAATAGGAATAATCATTGCCTTTGGTATCCAGAACTTTTCGAGTCCTGTATGGTTAGTAGTTTCAACATTTTTCCCTTTTCTCTTTGGGCAGTCTTGAATCACATGACCATGTCTTTTGCAGTAGTTGCATTTAGCATGTTTATGTTCTGGCACAAAATAGGTTTTTAAATAGTCTTTAGTACTATGACCATGCTTTTTGCAACACTTGCATTTGACATGCCTTCACTTAGATTGAAAGGGTGGAGAGGGAGTATTCTTTACTCTTGAATCAATTTCTTCAACAAAACCCAGACCAACCTTTTTGGAACTTCCTGTTTATCATCCTATAAGTTTATAAGGATTTTCAGTTCCATTAACAAATTTGGATAGGTCTGTAGTAAGTGAACTTACTTCCTGTTGAAGAGACTTGATTTCCTTGTCTTGTGAGATTTAACAAGAGTCTAAACAATTAAGTTCAGTTCTTAGAAAATCATTTTCCTTTTTAAGTTTGTGTATGTCACCCTCACCAAGATTCACCCTTTCTTTCTCATCAAGCTCCTTGATAAGTTCATGGTCCGAATCCTTTTTCTTCAATTTAGATAGTTTATCTTCATATGAAGAAATAGTTTCGGATTGTTTCTTTTTCAATAATTTATAATTTTTCAAAAGAATTGAAAAGTCATTGAAAAAGCTTTATAGTTTTCTTGAAGTTCAGAATTGTTTACCTCTTCAGATTCAGACCCATTTAAGCATGACTCAAATTCTAAGCTTGTATTCGCCATTAGACATATCTGAGTAGTCTCTGCCTCTTCTTTAGACTCGCTAGAGCTTGTTGAGTCTTTATCATCCCATATGATGAGTCCTTTTTATCTCTTGAAAATTTCTTCTTTTCTTTTTTATCTTTTTATCCTTGTTTAGGAAAGGACATTTAGCCTTTATATTATGGTTTCCTGCAATTGAAATATTCTATGGTAGACTTGTCAGTTTTAAACTTAAATAAACTTTTACCTTTAGCTTCTTTCTTATTGAACCTTCGTGATCCACTCTTCTTCTTTAGAAGTCTGTGGAACCTCCTAATTACAAAAGCCAATTCATCATCAGTATCCTCCTTCTCTTTATCAGTTACAAGATCTGAGCCAGTTGATTCTTAACTCTTTGCTCCTTGCTTCTCATGGGAGTCTCTTCAGACTTCAGGGCAATGTTCTTAGAGGATGAGGGCTTGGACACTTCTTTTTGGCTAAGCTTCAGCTCATGAACTCTTAGAACACTAAGAAGTTCATCCAGAGTGAGAGTGCTGAGATCTTTGGCTTCTTTTAAAGCGGCACACTTGGCATGAAACTTTTTTAGTAGGCAACCTAGAAGTTCACGTTGATGTCTTTAGTGGAAGGCATGGATCCAAGGGCTTTAAGCTTGTTGAGGAGAGCCTGGAACCTTCCAAACATATGGTCTACAGACTCATGGTCTTCTATCTTGAAACTATCATACTTCTTAGTTATAAGAATTTTCTTGGATCTCTTAACCTTAGAAACACCTTCATAGTTACGCTGCAAAGCATCCCAGATTTCTTTTGTTGTTCTGTAGCTGTACACTTTATTGTACTCTAATTTGCTCTAAGCATAGATTTTGAGAAATCTAGCTTTGGCATTGGATTCTATCTTTTTAGCGTCAGTAGGAACTTATTTATCTTCAGAGATAGGCTTTCCTTCATCATCATTGGGGGCTGGTTCATCGCCTCTAGTGATTATTCCCCATAAGGAATATTGAGTAGACTTGATAAACATTTCCATCCTGTCTTTCCAGTAAGGGTAATCCTCACCAAAGAAAGCAAGTGGTTTGTTTGAGGATGCTCCTTCTAGAATTAGCTAATCTTAAGAAGATGAGGCCATGGATCTTGTACCTTTTTACTTGTGAGAGTAATCAACCCAAAAGGATAATCTCTGATACCAATTGATGGTACAGAGTTAGACTTAGAAAGGGGTTGAATAAGTCTTAAACTTTTTTTCAAAAATAATCGCGTACAGATCGCTCAAGCAGAAAATAGTTTTTAACATACTAGAGAAAAGGATAAGGAAAATGCATAGTGAAAATTTATCCTAGTTCACTTCCAATACAAAAGCTAGTCTAGTCCCTTCAACCTGAAGGATTTTCACTATTGTAAAATGCTTTTACAATCTGCACCAGCTCAATGCATAAGTATTCTTGACTCCAACCACTTCTGACTTATCCCCAAGTATTCATGACACTAGCCACTCCTGGCCAAAAACCCAAGTATTCTTTCAAAACCCTCTTCAAACCCCAATGTTTCTCAACACCAACAGATTCTAGCAACACACCAGAATATACAATATGATGGTAAAGAGAGTGTTTGAAATCACAACATAATAACTCAACGTTCAAAGATATGAAATGATAACAGGGTACACTGAGCTACAAACTACTATAAGTCATGGTCTGCACTAAGCAGAACTACAAAGAGGACTTAAGAAGTGAATATAAGAACTTAGAAACTCTAAGAAAAAGTCTCTCAGACTTTAGTTTCTAAAGGAAAGAGTTCAGGTTTTTGAATGAACAACGTATCTATGTGACTTGTAATTCATAACCTCTAAATTCTGAAGTTTCTTGTATTTATAGTCCTTCTGAAAATATCTATTGGTTAGCTTTAAGGATGTTGGTCTCTTGAAGATTACGCTGTCAGTGAGTGCAGACACGTACTTTAGAGAAGTTTCCTTATCTAGGGAACTTTGAAAGTCTTCTGCAAAAAATCCATTTTGCTTATGTACTTTAGGAAAGCACGTACACTCTATAGCAATTGACCTTAGGCTATTTGAGACAACCCGACTTAAATAAACCCAAACCGAGACCAGGGAAATTTTTTCCAAAATTTAGAACGTTCAAAACGTTCATAATCAGCCCAAATTAAGAGTCAGGGGTAAATTAAAAACAGAATGAAGCAAGGGAAAACAAAAGCCGACCAGAGAAAGGGAATACCAGGTCCAAATGCCACACGTTGGCAAGACCTAGCTTCGGTCGTACAGCCCAGCGGAATATAGCGCTTGAGCGAGTTCTTTCTCGCTGGAGCGAACGCCTTGCTCGCTGAAGCAAACACCCGCACTCGGTAATTTCCCCACTCGGAATTTAGTCCCAAGTCCACTCGGGGTTTGACCACTTCGGGTCATGCTTCACCCGGTACACTAACACTTAGCCAAATACTTAATTTACTTCAGTAAGCCCACATACATGCTTCATTCGGAAGCGTCTTAATCTCCACTCGGGAAATGATTCCCTCGATTACTCCACTCGGAGTCCATAAGCTTTCCCTCACCCGGAATATTTCCCAGTAATATATCACTCGGTATATTTCAACCTCAATTCACTCGGAGTTCATTATCCATTCTGCACTTGGCATATTTTGATCTTCCCCACTCGAAGATCACCATAACCTCCAATCCTTCGGAAGGAGTCTCCACAATCAAGTTTCATTCAGGATTCCTCTGTCCTCACATCACTCGGAGGAATTCACCAAGTTAAGCCTCACTTGGACTTATCCAATACTTTGCCACTCGGAATATATAACATTTACTCGGAATATATATAGCCTCGTTCACTCGGAAGAGGACTCCTAGAATACCTCAATCAGAACCATCACAATTACTCTTCCCTCGGAAGAGGTTCACTCGGGATTTCCCACTCGGGAATATTCAAACCCTTCCCCACTCGGGGTTTACTCATACTTTTCACTCGGTAATATATGGATTAATCTTCCCTCGGAAGTAGCCCACTCGAGTATATCTTACTCGGAACTATCTTATGCCTTGGTCACTCGGAAAAGGCCCACACACACTAAAGCCTCGCTCGGAAATGGCTCTCCCAACAATATTCCTGTCGGATACTCATTAACTTAGCATTATTATTTCGACAACACATCCCAGTCGATACAAATAACATCATCATAACGTAATATATATATATATATATTTATATAAATGTATACTTGTTCACAATCCCGATAGACAACCCGTATAAATATGTTTAACAAACGGATTACAAGGGAGCCGGTCAAGGCTTAAATAAATGAATACACAATATATACTGTGTGCACTTCAACAATCTGAGTGCTCAACACTCGGACTTGATGCCATTTCATCATTCCCAGTCCGACCTGCATATATTGAAAAATATAGCCATAGTAGGGTGAGCTTTTACATATTAAATAACAGTTATTGACTCAGATTTATCCTCAAATCCTCAACTATACAATAACATATCTTAATCAGCAATAACACAGTCATTCAATATGAATATTCACACAACATCCGATCGGAATTCATTCAACTCAATCAGGGCTATATAATTCCCTTCATTCACCCCAACATATATCATAACCATATTATCATCTTGCACTCGGCAACAACATCAACATACATATATTCCAATCGGGATTAATCAATTCGTACATGGCTATATAACTCAGATTATTCACCATAGCATGTATCACAACCACAACATCATATTGCACTCGGCAATAACATCAGTATACATGCATTCATCCAACCGGATTTCACTCAAGTCATTAAAGACTACATCAATCATGTTATTACTAATAATATATTCACATTCATACAATTCACATTGAGCTCAATGACAATCATAAGTGTGCACACATATATTCAATCGGATTTGATCCATTATTATTAAATTTTATTGTTGCAACATAGGCTCCAATCCTTTTATTCCGTTTTACTAGTACCAAACCGTTTGCCCTCACATGTAACACAGTCACTCCAAGCGACAACGGAAGTGTTACGGGCAGCCCCGAGTCCAACTCAGTAGGCTTGCCTTGAGTCCAACCCAAGGTCTTTAAGCATCCAACGCTTAGTGCACTCGGCACTGCCTCGAGTCTAACCCGAGGTCTTTCATTATATTTCACACGTATTCATCTGATTGTCGATTCAATATTAAGCGTCCAACGCTATATACACTCGACATTTCCAATGGCGACTCAGATGCATACGGTTCTTTCATCAGGCGTCCAACGCCAATGCACTCGGCATTGCCTTGAGTCCAACCCAAGGTCTTTCAATATATTTTCCACACATATGCACTCGGCATTCCAATGTCAATAACATGTATCCTATACATTTTATCATTATTATTCATAAACAGGGATCAGCATAGCAATATCACAATATGTGAACTCGGCAATCACATGCTTTTTAATATAAAATCCCAAATGGGAATTAACATAACCGACCCACATCTCATGCACTCGGCAATCATAATGCCATCCACTCGGAATTATCATTTACAACAAGCATCACATGATTTTCATATAATATCCACTCGGGAATAACACAACAGTCCCCCATCTTATGCACTCAGCATTCGCAAGTTCAATGACAAGCATCACATGCATTTAAACACAAAATCACACACGGGGATCAGTACAATAAACTCATATACTCGGCTTTCTCATTAACAGCCACAACATATCATACATTCACATAGAAACATAGCCAGAACCAGCACAGCATTTGCACACTACATGCATTCGGTATTCACACTGGTTCACAGTACAAGCACTCGGCATACTCATTAAAAGCCAACATTTCCATGCATTCACTCAGCATTTTATATTTATCATCATACATCTCATGGACGGAATCATGACAACATCACGCAGACCACAATGATCACAAATCCGGGTGTTTCATGCACCAATACTCAACTACAATATCTTAATCAACATATTTCAAACATGACACAACACATTAAAGCAAAACCACCTGGAACCCGTCGATAAACCATACATTTGAGATGTAAATCAGCCCCCTTACCTGGAATGAAGATTCCAGCAGCTCCTCGAGCCTCCAGTTCCGACCGATCGCCCTTCGGTCACTCATTCTCAACAGAACGACCTGCTTCAGTCATCCTCCATGGCACTCAGCTTTGGAGGAACACCGAGCCACTCGTATTCTCGAATAGCTCAACTACCAAGACACTCCATGCCGAGCCTCCAAGGCACAACACTGTCCTCACTCAGTCTAGTGGAGGAATCCAAATGCTGTTCCCACACTCGAACAGCTCAGTCCTTACCAACAATGAAGGACTCCCATGCTTTCAAGCACCCATCGTCATTTTGGCAGAACAGAGGAGGATCCTAGCCTCCAAGACACTCAACATCACACTGTTCTCACTTTCCACTCGAGATTCTACACAGCGTTCGAGTGGAAGAAGAAAATGATGAAGAAGAAGAACAACCACGAAGAAGAAGCAGAGGCTTCAAGAAGTTGTAGAGAGAACAGAAGAATGGTTCTCAATGTACCCAAAGCGTAATGAGCAGGGAGTGGGAGAACGTGAACTGAAGCTATCATCCTTGCACTGCCCTGCGCCTGCACTTCCTCTCAATCAAAAGTCACATCTTAATTAAAACCAACCCCATCAGCCATCAACGTGCATAATGAGGGGGAGAGGGAACCGAAGCCCCTTTTACTCCACCAAGGGCACCAGCGTAATTCTACCTGGCCACATAATAAATCTTAATTCTCTAATTAACCTTAATCGGTAATTAGATCAAAACCAGGATGTTATAATTCTCCCCTCCTAAAAGAATTTCGTCCTCAAAATTCAAATGTATACTTGCCTCTCAAGCGTTTCACCGACCGGTTCAACCCTTCATAGGATTCGATACATTTGGGGCTCAATTTTCATCGTACAAGTTACCCCATTCAACTCTGCCAGTTCACCATAACCAATGGCACTTCCTAGTCCCATGGCCGTTCGGCCTTATTTTCTCAACGCCGATCGGTGTAATTCCATCGACAGCTCCTCAAATTCAAAGGAATCACACGGCCCAATCATGGACTCACACAAAATACAGGCTCAAGGTTGTGTCACATATGACACATTATGGATGCTAATCAACCAGCTAGGAAGAATCTAGTCGGTAAATAACATTATCGGCTCTCCTCAATACTCACTACTGTCCATTTTATCTCGGATTAAACCTTCGGATATTCAACATCTGACTACTAAAGTTCCTCTTTCAAGCTGTGATATACCTTGGCAATACCGAGCCATGTGCTTCAATTAGCACAGTTTTCCTGGATTTACCTCGTACAGGCACCACACTCGGTCCTGAAATCTCAGATTTCTATCCATACCTTCAACTAATTCCATGTCCGCTCCTTGAGAATGTCACTCGGAGCTTCTCACTCGAGAATATTATTCGGGGTTTAAAGGTAATTCTCACCCAGAAATCTTTCCATTACAACAATTCACTCGGAATCCAAGTCCACTTCAAAGACCAATCCGAGTTCAAACTCAACAGCTCTAAACATCGACCTGAGCACGGACTCAAATAAATTCACCTCTCAGATATCTACTCCCTTCGGGAGCCATTCACTTGGAAACTTACCCACTCGAAGTTCCATTTCCTGTCCAGAAGTACTTTTCTCCTGGAAAAAGATCAATCGGTGGAACATCACACGGGTGTTAGGAATTTCACACGTGATGCCTTTCCACTTGGGACCGTCCCACACGGTACCATTCCACTCGGAAGTGTCACACTCTGAGGCATGTCACCCAAAAGTCACACGACTCGAAAGTATTTTACGCGGATTTCGCCTAACACAAATGTGTCATTCAGACACAGTTCCTTAACTTAGTAATGACTCCCCCAAAACGATGTTTCACTTAGAACATCATAACTCCTCTCAGTAGTTCTTTCTCCCAAAAAGATTTCACTCGGAATTATCTCCACTTTCTCACACTCGGAATATACTAATCTTTCCCGAGCAAATCCTCACCTTACAAATTACCTTGGCTCAAGGTCCTGGTTTCCTCATTAAACCCGCAGTATCACTCGGTTAGCCTTATAAAACTTTCAATCTTTAGTGACAAACTTGATCACCCTTCTATTTCAATAATCAATCATTTCTTTATTGGCCAATAGCCAATTTATACCCATAACAACCTCTGATTCTCTCAGAGGTAAACACATCAAGGTTAAAACAACCTTCTATCCTCATTTTGATACACAACCACTTACTGTTCACTCAATACAACTCTCATCTTCACTCAGAACAGCCCGATAGACTTACAATCACCATAAGCAGTTATAGCCTCACCTGCTCGACTTATGAATTGCTGCATCCAACTTATAGGATGACGTCTCATTCCTATAGGGTTACAACAATTACATAGAGTCACTGCAAAAGTGTACGCTGCCACAATACCTATGGTATGTAGAGTCGTCTCGGAACAGCATACATTACACTCCTTTCACTCACACCGACCAAACTCACTCAACTAATACTAACCCACATGAAAATTAGTGGCAATTCACACACACATATAAGCACACATTTACATCAACATCATCATTATACACCACCTAGGGCACATCACGCAACAACAATCATGAAATATCATTTACCATTACTGTAAAATAGTATAATGGCAATAGGTTTCTGACCCCCACAAGGTATATACCTCATAATTACACGTAATCTAGTATAACTCACACGATGATAATCATCGAGTATCAGTCACCATCACCATAAATGGTATAATCACAGTCGGCTTCCAGTCCTCTCCGAGTAAATATCTCTTCTTTAATCTTATTCATCACAAAACCATGGCTCAACAGCCTAATAATCCCTCATTTCATTACTCATCACAGGCCATCAATCAATTTAAGCCTAGATGATTCACTAAACTCTCTTAGATATACTACTTGGTTTACAATATGATTTTCAATCACATAACAGGTTTCTACATCGGTGAACCTTTCCATTAATCATAAACACAATCCAGTGGAGTACAATCATCATCATCATCATTCTCAGTACCAAAAAGTACTCGGATTTCAACCTTACCACTCACTATCCATCTGGTATCACATTCATCACTTGCATTTTATCTTAGGACGATTCAAGCCTCAACAATTTATTACACAATCACTTTACTCGGCTCAACAATCCATAAGGTCAATCAGATTATCCGACTCAGAAATTCTAGGGGTCACCTAGTACTCCTCGTGAGACACTCCCACAACATTCAAATATCACCGAGTCGAAACCACCATAGGGTCTAGTTCCACAAGTCTGACAGTATAAGATCACACTAAATCCAATCGGGGTTTCCACACCTTATGGGTCATAATTCAATCAATTATTCACTCGGTTTTCAACCACAAGATTGAATCTAACTTAAATCCTCAGGTATCCAATTACATCAATTTCTCACCCAGTTTTCTAACCTCTCAGGTATCCATCTCAATAATATCCGATCATACATGATCATGCCCAATCAACGGGGTCACCACACCTAGTGGCCTAACATAAACCAATCATTCACTCGGTTTTCACACACCAGAAACTGAGACACTACCCCAATCAAACATGCATCAGATTTTACATTTAATCACCTATTACATACCCAGATTTCTAACTTAGGAAACTGCAACACATCACTTATACCATAAATCATGTACATCATATATCATATAGAGTTCTCGTGCCAAGGGATGATCCCTTACAAATGGCACAACCGATCAATTGAATTCAGAAACACCACACTAGGGGATTCCTTCATTATCATTCACTTAATCAACTTAAATATGTGAGTTCTACACCGTTCAACAAACATTCCTCGGCTATGAGCCATTAGCTTGGCTTATACCAGAGATCAAACCAACTAATCTGATTCCAACACGTAAGAAGGTCTCAATACCCCTCGCTTTATCTCTTTCTAATCCACCCGGGTTAGAATAACCTCTAAGCATTTCATGAATAACCCAACCAGGGTAGAAACAAATCTCTACCCCCAAATCTGAATTTCAACAGTAGTACCTTTCACTACTGTCCTCACACAAAACACATAGGCACATAATCACACAATTCATGCTTAAACATATATCAAATCCAACAGAATACCACAAGCAATGATGACAATCGGTCATATTGCACACAACCGCCCACTCACAATAGGCATACCTTGGCCATGGACCTTTTAAGTCCGCTCTGATACCAAAATGAGACAACTCGACTTAAATAAACCCAAACCGAGACCAGGGAAATTTTTTCCAAAATTTAGAACGTTCAAAACGTTCATAATCAGCCCAAATTAAGAGTCGGGGGTAAATTAAAAACAGAATGAAGCAAGGGAAAACAAAAGCTGACCAGAGAAAGGGAATAACAGGTCCAAATGCCACACGTTGGCAAGACCCAGCTTCGGTCGCACAGCCCAGCGGAATACAGCGCTTGAGCGAGTTCTTTCTCGTTGGAGCGAACACCTTGCTCGCTGAAGCGAACACCCGCACTCGGTAATTTCCCCACTCGGAATTTAGTCCCAAGTCCACTCGGGGTTTGACCACTTCGGGTCATGCTTCACCCGGTACACTAACACTTAGCCAAATACTTAATTTACTTCACTAAGCCCACATACATGCTTCATTCGGAAGCGTCTTAATCTCCACTCGGGAAATGATTCCCTTGATTACTCCACTCGGAGTCCATAAGCTTTCCCTCACCCGGAATATTTCCCAGTCATATATCACTCGGTATATTTCAACCTCAATTCACTCAGAGTTCATTATCCATTCTGTACTCGGCATATTTTGATCTTCCCCACTCGGAGATCACCATAACCTCCATTCCTTCGGAAGGAGTCTCCACAATCAAGTTTCATTCGGGATTCCTCTGTCCTCACATCACTCGGAGGAATTCACCAAGTTAAGCCTCACTTGGACTTATCCAATACTTTGCCACTCAGAATATATAACATTTACTCGGAATATATATAGCCTCGTTCACTCGGAAGAGGACTCCTAGAATACCTCAATCAGAACCATTACAATTACTCTTCCCTCGGAAGAGGTTCACTCGGGATTTCCCACTCGGGAATATTCAAACCCTTCCCCACTCGGGGTTTACTCATACTTTTCACTCGGTAATATATGGATTAATCTTCCCTCGGAAGTAGCCCACTCAAGTATATCTTACTCGGAACTGTCTTATGCCTTGGTCACTCGGAAAAGGCCCACACACACTAAAGCCTCGCTCGGAAATGGCTCTCCCAACAATATTCCTATCGGATACTCATTAACTTAGCATTATTATTTCGACAACACATCCCAGTCGATACAAATAACATCATCACAACGTAATATACATATATATATATATAAATGTATACTTGTTCACAATCCCGATAGACAACCCGTATAAATATGTTTAACAAACGGATTACAAGGGAGCCAGCCAAGGCTTAAATATATGAATACACAATATATACTGTGTGCACTTCAACAATCTGAGTGCTCAACACTCGGACTTGATGCCATTTCATCATTCCCAATCCGACCTATATATATTGAAAAATATAGCCACAGTAGGGTGAGCTTTTACATATTAAATGATAGTTATTGACTCGGATTTATCCTCAAATCCTTAACTATACAATAACATATCTTAATCAGCAATAACACAGTCATTCAATATGAATATTCACACAACATCCAATCAAAATTCATTCAACTCAATCAGGGCTATATAATTCCCTTCATTCACCCCAACATATATCATAACCATATTATCATCTTGCACTCGGCAATAGCATCAACATACATATATTCCAATCGGGATTAATCAATTCGTACATGGCTATATAACTCAGATTATTCACCACAGCATTTACACACCACATGCATTCGGTATTCACACTGGTTCATAGTACATGCACTCGGCATACTCATTAAAAGCCAACATTTCCATGCATTCACTCAGCATTTCATATTTATCATCATACATCTCATGGACGGAATCATGACAACATCACGCAGACCACAATGATCACAAATCCGGGTGTTTCATGCACCAATGCTCAACTACAATATATCAATCAACATATTTCAAACATGACACAACACATTAAAGCAAAACCACCCAGAACCCGTCCATAAACCATACATTTGAGATGTAAATCAGCCCCCTACCTGGAATGAAGATTCCAGCAGCTCCTCGAGCTTCCAGTTCTGACCAATCGCCCTTCGGTCACTCGTTCTCAACAGAACGACATGCTTCAGTCATCCTCCATGGCACTCAGCTTTGGAGGAACACCGAGCCACTCGTATTCTCGAATAGCTCAACTACCAAGACACTCCATGCCGAGCCTCCAAGGCACAACGCTGTCCTCACTCAGTCCAGTGGAGGAATCCAAATGCTGTTCCCACACTCGAACAGCTCAGTCCTTACCAACAATGAAGGACTCCCATGCTTTCAAGCATCCATCGTCGTTTTGGTAGAACAGAGGAGGATCCTAGCGTCCAAGACACTCAACATCACACTGTTCTCACTTTCCACTCGAGATTCTACATAGCGTTCGAGTGGAAGAAGAAGAAGATGAAGAAGAAGAAGAAGAACAACCACGAAGAAGAAGCAGAGGCTTCAAGAAGTTGTAGAGAGAATGGAAGAGTGGTTCTCAATGTATCCAAAGCGTAATGAGCAGGGAGTGGTTGAGAACGTGAACTGAAGCTATCATCCTTGCACTGCCCTGCGCCTGCACTCCCTCTCAGTCAAAAGTCACATCTTAATTAAAACCAATCCCATCAGCCATCAACGTGCATAATGAGGGGGAGAGGGAACCGAAGCCCCTTTTACTCCACCAAGGGCACCAGCGTAATTCTGCCTGGCCACATATTATTATTATTACTATTCAATCAATAAATCTTAATTCTCTAATTAACCTTAATCGGTAATTAGATCAAAACGAGGATGTTACAATTCTCCCCTCCTAAAAGAATTTCATCCTCAAAATTCAAACGTATACTTGCCTCTCAAGCGTTTCACCGACCGGTTCAACCCTTCATTGGATTCGATACATTTGGGGCTCAATTTTCATCTGACAAGTTACCCCATTCAACTCTGCCAGTTCACCATAACCAATGGCACTTCCTAGTCCCATGGCCGTTCGGCCTTATTTTCTCAACGCCGATCGGTGCAATTCCACCGACAACTCCTCAAATTCAAAGGAGTCACACGGGCCAATCATGGACTCATACAAAATACAGGCTCAAGGTTGTGTCACATATGACACATTATGGATGCTAATCAACCAGCTGGGAAGAATCCAGTCGGTAAATAACATTACCGGCTCTCCCTAATGCTCACTACTGTCCATTTTATCTCGGATTAAACCCTCAGATATTCAACATCTGACTACTAAAGTTCCTCCTTCAAGCCGTGATATACCTTGGCAATACCGAGCCATGTGCTTCAATTAGCACAGTTTGCCTGGATTTACCTCGTACAGGCACCACACTCGGTCCTGAAATCTCATATTACTATCCATACCTTCAGCTAATTCCATGTCCGCTCCTTGAGAATGTCACTCTGAGCTTCTCACTCGAGAATATCATTCAGGGTTTAAAGGTAATTCTCACCCAGAAATCTTTCCATTACAACAATTCACTCGGAATCCAAGTCTACTTCAAAGACAAATCCGAGTTCAAACTCAACAGATCTAAACATCGACTTGAGCACGGACTCAAATAAATTCACCTCTCGGATATCTACTCCCTTCGGGAGCCATTCACTCGGCTATATAACTCAGATTATTCACCACAGCATGTATCACAACCACAACATCATATTGCACTCGGCAATAACATCAGTGTACATGCATTCATCCAACCGGATTCCACTCAAGTCATTCAGACTATATCCATCATGTTATTACTAATAACATATTCACATTCATATAATTCACATTGAGCTCAATGACAATCATAAGTGTGCACATATATATTCAATCGGATCCTATCCATTATTATTAAATTTTATTGTTGCAACATAGGCTCCAAGCCTTTTATTCCGTTTTACTGGTACCAAACCGTTTTCCCTCACATGTAACACAGTCACTCCAAGCGACAACGAAAGTGTTACGGGCAGCCACGAGTCCAACTCGGTAGGCTTGCCTTAAGTCCAGCCCAAGGTCTTTAAGCGTCCAACGCTTAGTGCACTCGGCACTGCCTCGAGTCCAACCCGAGGTCTTTCATTATATTTCATACGTATTCATCTGATTGCCGATTCAATATTAAGCGTCCAACGCTATATGCACTCAGCATTTCCAATGGCGAATCAGATGCATACGGTTCTTTCATCAGGCGTCCAACGCCAATGCACTCGGCATTGCCTTGAGTCCAACCCAAGGTCTTTCAATATGTTTTCCACACATATGCACTCGGTATTCCAATGTCAATAACATGCATCCCATACATTTTATCATTATTATTCATAAACAGGGATCAGCATAGCAATATCACAATATGTGCACTCGGCAACCACATGCTTTTTAATATAAAATCCCAAACGGGAATTAACATAACCGACCCACATCTCATGCACTCGGCAATCATAATGCCATCCACTCGGAATTATCATTTACAACAAGCATCACATGATTTTCATATAATATCCACTCGGGAATAACACAACAGTCCCCCATCTTATGCACTCAGCATTCGTAAGTTCAATGACAAGCATCACATGCATTTAAACACAAAATCACACATGGGGATCAGTACAATAAACTCATATACTCGGCTTTCTCATTAACAGCCATAACATATCATACATTCACATAGAAACATAGCCAGAACCAGCACAGCATTTACACACCATATGCATTCGGTATTCACACTGGTTCACAGTATATGCACTCGGCATACTCATTAAAAGCCAATATTTCCATGCATTCACTCAGTATTTCATATTTATCATCATACATCTCATGGACGGAATCATGACAACATCACGCAGACCACAATGATCACAAATTCGGGTGTTTCATGCACCAATACTCAACTACAATATATCAATCAACATATTTCAAACATGACACAACACATTAAAGCAAAACCACTCAGAACCCGTCTATAAACCATACATTTGAGATGTAAATCAGCCCCCCTACCTGGAATGAAGATTCCAGCAGCTCCTCGAGCTTCCAGTTCCGACCGATCGTCCTTCGATCACTTGTTCTCAACAGAACGACCTGCTTCAGTCATCCTCCATGGCACTCAGCTTTGGAGGAACACCGAGCCACTCGCATTCTCGAACAGCTCAACTACCAAGACAATCCATGCCAAGCCTCCAAGGCACAACGCTGTCCTCACTCAGTCCAGTAGAGGAATCCAAATGTTGTTCCCATACTCGAACAGCTCAGTCCTTACCAACAATGAAGGACTCCCATGCTTTCAAGCACCCATCATCGTTTTGGCAGAACAGAGGAGGATCCTAGCCTCCAAGACACTCAACATCACACTGTTCTCACTTTCCACTCGAGATTCTACATAGTGTTCGAGTGGAAGAAGAAGAAGATGAAGAAGAAGAAGAACAACCACGAAGAAGAAGCAGAGGCTTCAAGAAGTTATAGAGAGAACGGAAGAGTGGTTCTCAATGTACCCAAAGCGTAATGAGCAGGGAGTGGTTGAGAACGTGAACTAAAGCTATCATCCTTGCACTGCCCTGCGCCTGTACTCCCTCTCAATCAAAAGTCACATCTTAATTAAAACCAATCCCATCAGCCATCAACGTGCATAATGAGGGGGAGAAGGAACCGAAGCCCCTTTTACTCCACCAAGGGCACCAACGTAATTCTGCCTGGCCACATATTATTATTATTATTATTCAATCAATAAATCTTAATTCTCTAATTAACCTTAATCGGTAATTAGATCAAAACCAGGATGTTACACTATTTGTTCTGATTAGGTTTAACTTTTCTGACACATTGAGACATGTGAGGTAATTTTCTTGATGCACGTGAGAAAGTCTTTAACTTTTTTGTTGATTTCCTCTTTAATGATAGCTTTAGAGAAGACAAGAGAAAGTTCTTGCAGCTCCATATTTGGAAAGGAAAGATATTTTTCAAGAACTCGATGAGTCACAAATCTTCTCGTGGTTTGAAGGCACAAGGGGAGGCTTGATCTAGTAAAGCTTGAAAGAATGTTGACTTCTTTATTTCAAAACTGAATTGATTCTTACAGACTCCCCCTTTATTTTACAAATGGAGCTCTACGGACTCCTGACACACTTCAACAGAATTATTAGACAAACAAATAGTACAGACTTCATTTTAGCTGAGAGTCTTGTTGTACATTATTAACAAATCACATGGGGTTTAGACTACTTAAACATGAGTTCAGACTTTACTCTAACAAGACGCATCCAAACTTGATCTGGTCCCAGATGTGGTGATACCTCCAAAATTTAAAATGCATGAATTCAAAAAATACTGGGGCACCTCTTATATTCATAATCATCTGACTATGTATTGTCGAAAGATGGCTTCTCATGCCTTTGACGATAAGCTGCTTATTCACTACTTCTAGGATAGTCTAGCAGGAGTCGTCCTGACTTGGTATATGCATCTGAATGCACTCGCATACACTACTGGAAGGAGTTAGCTGATGCTTTCCTAAAGTAGTATAAATACAACGTAGACATGGCGCTTGATAGGCTACAATTACAAAATATGACTAAGGAAGATAATGAGTCTTTAGGAATATGCCCAGCGTTGGTGAGAGATGGCTGCACAAGTGGACCCACTGCTGTTGGAGAAAGAAATTATAGCAATTTTTATTAACACACTTCAAACTCCTTTCTATGACACGATGATCGAAAATGTATCTTCAAAATTTTTTGATATCGTCATCACTAAGCAAAGAGTAGAAAGTGGGTTAAGGACAGAGAAAATTACCCAAACTTTATCTGGGGCACCTTCCATGAAAAAACATGTGCAAACCGGAAGAAAAAAGGACAGTGAGACCAATGTTGTTACCTATGATATAGGGAACCCTCATCAAAGGTTGTACAAGCCTGTGTTTTTTCCTCCTACTAACCCTTATCAGTTCACGCCATATCCTCATGTAGCCACCACTACTGACAGCTACTCTTTCCAGCCTTTCCCCCAACCATCTCATAATCAGTCACCTGTCCCACCGCACAATCATCAGCATATGCCAACAACCCTTCATCAACTAGTACTCTTATTCCTTAAACAATCACTATCCAGGTACCTACTCCTTTTTCATTCAAGGGCTCTCATGTTGTGCCATGGAAGTCTGATATGGATGTGATTACCAAAAGCTCCAAAGCAAGTGGCCCATCCTCTTCACTATAACAAAAATATCTGGAGTAGGAGGAGTTACCCGAAGTGGTTGAATTTTTGCTCCACCAGAGCTAAAAATAGAGCCCAGTCCAGTAATAAGAAACATTAGTAGCGAAAAGGCTAAGGTTGATGAAAAGGGGACCTATGAGGTTAAAAATGTCGTATCTGACGAAGAAGCCTATGAACTTCTAAAGTTTATTTGCCAAAGCAAGTATCATGTGATAAACTAGTTGAATTGTATGCTGCAAAAATTTCCCTTTTATTACTTTTGCTCAATTCAGAACCTCATCAAAAAATGCCAATGAAAGTTTTGAATGAAGCCCATGTTACCCGTGACATCTCCATTTACAAATTCTAGGGAATAGTGGGGCATATTGCCGCTAATAACTATTTGACTTTCACTGATGATGAGATACCAACAGAAGGAATAAGGCACAATAAGTCCCTCTATAGTGGGGCATAGCGCCGCTAATAACTATTTGACTTTCATTTTGGGCCTTGTATTGGACCATTTTCCCCTAATTTAGCTAATTAGGGCTAAGGGATAGCCAAAAGCCCAATCCATTTTCGAATTCCATATGCCTACATAAGGCCTTCATTATGTTGTAATTTCACCTTAGAATCTTAATACAATTGAAGTGATTTTGTGAGAAAGTAAGTGCATTCTTTTCTTCTCCATTAGGTTAGATTTCCGTAGTCTAAGTACAAGCTCTTATCCAGTGGCTCCATCCTTCATTTTTGGCAAGATTAAGAGGCTTATCCTGTAGGTGGTGCCTCACCATTCCATTCCATTTCCATAACCCTTCCAACACATCCAACCATCATTTTCCTTAACACCTTCCATTCCCTTTAAATAATGTCATTTCCATTCAATCCTATTCATTTATTAGTTTCAATTTCCACATTTCCTTTTAGCTTCCGTGTGCAATGTTGAAAGAAGAAAAGAAAGTAAAAGTATTTAAAGAGAAAGGAAGAGAAGACTAGATCCAACATCAAATTCATGTAGGCCATCCTACATTAGATGTGAACTAAAGCCAAAAATGAATATGCAATGGTTAAATATAATCTTTGGTTATACTATGTTTTTCCCTGTATATATATACATTGTTGATTATTTATATTAATTTATATAGTCAGTCACTCACCCTTAAAACTATTTTTACTGACTGAAGATAGGGAAATTATAGATGTTATGAATACTAGTGCCGAGTGAGCGAGAACTATGCCAATGGGTTAATTGAGTGATGTAAATATGTGAATATATATATATATATATATATAATTTTGAGCTTATAGCCATGGTGATGGCTATGTAAATATGTATGTATGTGTGTGTGTTGGTTGATGGATGTTTGGGGTGATTATATTGTGATGTTGAGTATGGTGGCGATGACCAATGTTGGCCATAGAGGTGTGTGTGTGTGTGTGTGTGTGTATAAGTGTGTGATATGATGGTCGTTGATGATGATTATGCTCGGTACTGATGTAGTGACGATTATGATGATTAATGCATAAGATAATGTCTGGGTTATGCTTGATTGTGGTTTGACATTAAGCCATTGATTATGGATATATGCTATATGGGCAGGTTATGTTTTGATTACTTATGGTATTGGGCCTTGATTATTAATGCGTGATGAAGATGGGTAGGTTATTGTGATAATGTTGAAATTATGAATAAGGTGTGTATGTGTATATATAGTGTAAATCGAATGGCATGAAGGTCGTGCTAGGTAATGATATAGTGGATAATGTAGAAATAGGTGAAGGAAACGTGAAAAGGTGATTTTAGCCAACTAGAAGGGTGAAATGGAGTTCCAGACGGTACCAATGAGATCCTAGCGATATTCTTGACTTGCGTGTGTGAAGAAACGAAGGTTTATATTGCATTTGAATAGGTTTTGGTGATGGAGTTGTTAGCAATTGATTAAATTGTATTTTTGCACATATCTTGGTTAGATAAAGGAATTTTGGAGTACGAACAGCGCTAGTAGGTCTGGAATGAGGTAAATATAGTGCCCATGAAATTTTGTAGCAATCAGAGTTAAAATGGACAAGTTAGGTAGGGTGGAGGTTATTTAAAACACCAAAATCTGCATAATTTTACAAGCCTACTGTCTAGTAACTGATTACGTAATCAATTACCAGAGAGCAATGTTGTTTTCCTGTACAGGTTGGTCTCTGGTAATCAATTACCAAATTTGGTGTAATAGATTATCGGGCCTCGTGTAATCAATTACAAGTTTCCAAAGCTGAAAATTGAGATTTTGGGCTGTTTCAAGTGACGTAGCCCTTAGGTTCCTACTGTATATTGTCAAGGAAGGTTAGAAGGAAAAAATTTACTCTGATTTTACCAGACCCAAGAATAAATTTTAGGAATTGGTAAGGGGACGTTACACTAATAAAAAAAAGTAAAATAATTTCAAAAATGCCACCACTTTTTTTTCAAACACGTTTTCCAAACAACCGAGTTCATATCTTGTGTTCGTAGCCATTTTTTGCGCTAGTGATTCATGGGATCCTAGTAAGGGGAGTTACATGGCAGCTTCCTCGCATGTGGGTTTCATACTGGTTTATTGATGGTTATGCACACTGGGTGCACTTGGTTGGAGAACGATGTCATATCTAAAAGTCTAGACTGGCATCAGACTCAGATTTATGATCACTTTGATTTTAAAAACCAATTAACATAGTTAACAAAATCAAAACTAGAGCTACTATTCTAAAGAGTTTGTTGAGGTCTAGAATATACATTATGCTCCCTTCAATTTTCCCCTATAACTAACAACTGACCTAGTAAATATACACTAATTCATAAATATTTTATAATCTTTTATAAACTAAACAAGTTGACTTATTCTTATAGATTTAGATATCTTGTTTGAGATATATTAATAGGAGATTATAATTATTTAGTAGATATAAAATCAAAATTAAACTCTTTCCTTTATGTATAAATAGATCATCTAGTTCTTTATATATTCAAATGAATTTTTTTAAAAATAAACTCAAACATTTAAAGGATTCTCATATTTTATACTCCGAATAAACATGTGGGATCTACCAGTGGTTAAGCATGTGTTGTCTCTTGCTGGATGGTGCACATGTGCTTATTGAAGATTCAGCATTGTCAGGCTTATTGATTAGGATTTGGCTTTCCTCCATAACTTGTAGTTTCGTTTTTGCCACTTGTATTTGCAGACACACGTACACTTCACTATTATTTCCTAATCAAACATTTCTTATTTTAGTTTCAGTCAAGTTTATCGGCAGGCAATATTTGTCCTAAAGAAGGGATAATTCCCATTGTTTACAATTAATACTATAAATAACTTTTTACAAAAACCGAACCATAAATATGATCTTCGATTTAAAAAACTAGACAATAAACAAGTACGAAAAACAAATGTAATTAAACTAAATTTATCTACTTATTCGGTTTATAAAGAAAAAAAGAATATGGCGGCTCGCCCTAAACAATAAGATATGGTTTAAATTTTAAGTTCTGCAAATAACAATTAAACGGAGACTGACTCGAAGGAAAGGTGTTAATTAAATCACTCTTAAATATTAAAAAAAATCTGATTTAATAGAATCAGATCAATAATCATAATACAAAATTCCGGTTTAATTCCGTTTTATTTTCTCTTGACATAAAAATCGTGCATTAAACCAGATAAGTCGTCCAAATTGAACCATTGTGTGCGAATTTTCATTTCCACTTGGGCCCTTTAGGCACTGCCTATTTATGTATTAATTATTCTACACTTTCACACGTGATGCGGAAAACAAAATTCAAATCGCGTTTAGCTTAAAAGTATTCCATCCAAGTCCAACTGAACATTTTTTTATTATTATTCAACAACGGAACTTATTTAAACTTTTCTTAACAAAAATAGTAAAAGCAACACACAAAGATAGAAGAAATATTTCTCACTAAAAATATAGCTGTATTTATATGTAGTATATTGAAAAAGATAACATAAAACTCCAATATTCTCCACACACAGGAAGAATTAGTTTTCGATCAGTATTAGTATTAGTATTAGTATTAGTATGCTTGGTGAATAAAAATTTTCCTTGTCTTTTATCAGTAAAACTCAACCTGATTTTTTCCCTTCTTCACGAATATTTCCCTGTAGACCATCTTATTATATAAATGGCTGAACTAACTGAACAAATACACGACTGATTAATTTATTGCCAAATTAGGACAATTCAGATGGAATACCAAATGGGTTCCCGGTATCTCTTCATTCCATTTTGATCGAACTAGTAGAAATCATTCACAATATTCAAGTGCTCAATCACCTATGCAACCTACATTAATTCCTATCCTCAATCTACTTTCTCATAAACAGATCAACTGGCATAAAACTTTAAGAGGCCAAGAAAGATTGCTACCATAAATAACCATTAAAACTATATTTCACCAAGATGTGAAAAGTATCCTACTTGATTTGAGCTTTGAAACATTTTTAACTTTGGTACCAAACTTTTTTTTCCAAAGAAAATAAAAAAAGAGAAACTTCTGGAGTGGAAAACTACTATATCACCCTCTAAATTTTGTGGTACCGACCAAACTCAGTAGTCTCCTTACTTATCTATGTATTTAATTTTTTAATCAAAATTAAAACTTTTTAAAGAAAATTACAAAAATTAAAATCAAACCAAATTGGAGGTGTCGCGCTCACGGTGGCCCTGTGGCGGATCACCGTCATGCTTCACAGTTGTGGTGGCAGTGGTGGTGGCGCGACAAATCGGGCAATTAGAGTGGTTACTGAGCCACATATTAATGCAAGAAGCGTGGAACGAGTGTTTGCACGCGCTGAGCTGCCGGACTTCTTCGCCGTCGGCGAACACCGACAAGCACACCGGGCACTCGCCACCGATCTCCTTCGCGTGCGCCTCCTTCTTGTACTTAACTCCGCTTGCGGCAACTGCAACTGCGCTTTCAACGTCGTGATGCGAGATCTCCGACACGACGGAGGCGTCGCCGGTTTCGTGTTCCCGGCGGCTAGACGACGGGCATCGGAAGGAAAAGATGAAGGTGTAGATTAGTGCGGGGATGGTGATGATGGCGACGAGAGCGAGGAGAAATTCAAGAGGGGACAGATCAAAGGAGCTGGAATCGCCGGCAGGCGGCAGTGGCGTAGGGAGGACGGTGATCTGGAAGACTGAGTTCGGAGCTCCGGCGAACGGTGGCGGCGGAGGTAGAAGGGGAATTACAGTGATTGGGCTGGTAGTGGACAGCGGAGGAGGGAGGAGACGCGGTGGCGGAGCGGCAATGACGGTGGGTGAGTTTTGCATGGTGACAGATCAAGCAGAGAGTGATAGAGTGATAATAATAATTATTATTAATTTTATTAATGTCATGGATGTGGTTTTGGTTTTGGTTTTGGTTTGAATTTGAAACTCTTTTTCATTTTTTCAACTATATTTTTGGGTTGGTTTATTTATTTATTTGCAAAATGGTGGTTGAAAATGGTTGTTAGGAGAATGAAAGGGACTGAGGGTAGAGTTCTGTTGTGAATTCTTCTCAGCAATAATTGATTTGGGTAAGTGAGTGAGTGTGGTGATGAGAGATCGGGAAATTGTTGAAAATTTTGCTTCAATGATGTCGAGACAAAGAACTCATAGCTGGACCCTTTTGTCACACTGCTGCGTTTCTTTCTTTTGATTTTTGCCTTTACGTTTTTTCTTAATGCTACTAGAGGAATCTACGAAAAGGAATTATTTATCTCTTTTTCGTTTATAAACATGTTAATTTGTTGGATCAAACCCAGCTGTGGTGTATATTGGATTTCCGTTAAACAACGTGACGACTTTAAGTCTTATATATAGAAAAAATATGTTAAAAAAAGTAACCTCACAATGATATATATATTTAATATTTTAGTTATACTTATAAAAAATAAAAAATATTCCAAACTTATTTTAACATTTTTAATAGTTGTGAATCTTTAAAAAAATTCTCAAAAATAAAAAACCTAATTCTTATAATTTTTTTTTTTGTCAATCCTAATTCTTATAATTTAAAGATATCTTAGATACCAGACACTATGAAAGTCTAGTATAAAAATAGACCAATATAAATTAGGACCAACTTACCAAGACCCTTAAACACTTTGGGCTAAGTGAGTGAGGGCCTGTTTCTAATTTTAATCATCGTGGCCCAGAGGCCTTATTTCTCTCCTTGAGGTGTTTCTCCCATTCAAGATGGGTTTTTTTCTACCAAAAAGAAAAGATGGGTTTTTCCATTTTTGTTTTGCTTCTCTTGGTATCTTCTTTGTGGTATTTCATTATCCTCCGTTATTGTTTGTTTCTCCTTTTATTGTTGTCGTTCTTCCCTTCTTCGATGGTCGTTGCCTTTCGTCTCTTCTTATATCGTTGTTATTATTCATTTATCCCCGTCTTCTTGTTGCTTTGTCTATTCGATCGTTGTTTCCATTCGTTTTTTTGTTTTTTTGTACAACTTCTATATTGCCCACTCCCTTGTCATAGTGCTTGTTTGTGTTTTTTTGTTTCAACACCTTGCCATGTCATCTCCTACCATATTATTGTGTTTTTACCGGTATGAAAATATTAATTTAAGAAATATAATTGAACCAAGACAAGTCTTCATATTTACAATATGTACACTTGTCAATGTATATGAAGAGTCTTTTAGACCCAAATGTCAAAACCACAAGAAGTAATAATTGCAATCACTTGTACAAAAGCTTTTTGAAATGATAAAAAGATCGAAAGTGTTTCATAGTAATTATACAAATAGCAAGTGTAAAAATAAAGAAAACAAAATGTAAAGAAGAACGTAGGATTATGAATAGAGAGAAGTCTATGATTTGTAAGCGAGGAAGTTTGGATTCTGCTATAACTTCTCTTAATTGTTTCCTTTGAGATTCCTAACTCAATTATGTTAAGGTTATTACCGGTCACCTTGTTAATACTATTAACATCATTTGGTCATTCATCACTAATAATTAATCTACCCTATAGATTAGAACTAAGTCATGTCCTAATGCTAATAGGGATTAGGATATTTAACAAAAATGTAAAGATACAACCTAGTTTATGAACTCAATCATGAACTAGAAATACAAGAAATAACACCAGGTACCTATGATTACCTCTCTCATATGTCATCACGTTTCTTTCTCCTTGTTGTTTTGTCTTATGTCTAACTTTGTTTGGCAATGTGTAAAAGCATGATTGTGTTCAAGTGAACATAGGCCGTTTTCGTAAGTGAGCATGTATTCACTAGTGTGGAAAAAATCTATGAACTCGGTTAAAATTGGGATACGAACTCGGTTGTGAGAGCGAGTTCGTTGCAGCCGTGTTCGTAGGTAACAAGGGTATCAACTCGGTTCAAAAAACCGAGTTCGTAGAGCCAATATATGATCCCGTTATAAGACGAACCGAGTTCATACTTTGTTTCTGGGTCAATCTATGAACTCGGTTTCTGGATAAACCATGTTCATACTCTATTTCTGGATTGACCAAAAAATAAAGTATGTTGACCCAGAAACGGAATATAAACTCGGTTTAAGCAACAACCACATTCATAGATGTCCTACAAACTACTAAAACTATACATATACAAACTACTAAAACTTATTCTCATATACCTATACTATTGTCCCCTAATCCTCAAAAAATATAAGGCTCATTGCTCCTGAATATCCTTGATCTCTTGTGTAGTGTATGGGGCCGGTCCTGGAAAACCTGTATATATATATATATATATATGTGTGTGTGTGTGTGTGTGTGTGTGTGTGTGTGTGTGTGTTAGTTATTGCATATACAAATACACATTTTACAACATTATACCCAAATTTGTTTGAAATTAATGAATTGGTTACGAAACTTATAGTTTCCCATTTGTTAGTTATGTTTATTGTGATGATGGTCTACATTGTCTTTATCATATAGTACCCGTACTCTTATCCTTCTGTTTGTCTACGATACTGCAAAATACATATACAAAGTTTGTTAGTGTATTTATTTCAGATTATAAAAATAAAATCTATATAGAAAGTGTACTTACTTTAGGGTACAGCCATTGCAATCTTTTCTTTGTGTTGACGCCCTTCAATCTGTTACATCCATTTATAGCCCTATTGGAAAAAATAAACACTAATTAGAACTGTCAATGAAACAATCCTGTTTGTTGTTCATAATAAAAGTACCAATGTCAACTTACGTTTCAAGACAAAACTTAAGTTGTTGAGGAACTGAGCCATGTACTAAACAAATGCAAACTACCAAGTTATTTGCTGGGTAGATAACCACAAAAAGCCAATGAGCACTGAAATGAAATGTAACCGAGTTACACTACTAAAAAAAACATGTTAGCGATGGACAAAACCGGTCGCTAAGTTATGCTGTGTGTCGCTAAGACCATTAGCAACGGCAATTATGACGGAAATGGTACCGTCGCTACATCAATCATCCTGTTTGTTCTTCTTGACTTGATGATTCACGTTTCCTTGTGATTTCCATAGTTGCAGTAGTCACCACTAGCAAACGCTCCTCATGACATGGTTGAGTTTCTTCTTCTTTTATATTCTCAACATCTAAACATGTTAACTCTTCTGGTGCATGAACCTCTACTTCTTTCTCTGCATTCACACTTGGCTCTAACAAAATTTTAGTATCATTATTGTGTTGCCAAGATATGGTTTCTATCTCAGCTGAGATCTCTACCTTTTCTATCACTTCTTGCTCAATAATAGTATCTAATTGATTCTCAGGTTCCTCAATGGCTTCTGTTGTCATTTGTTCAATTTGCACTCCTGTAAAACTTGCATCATCAAAGAAATTATTCAATGACAACTCTTGCTCTTGTTCTTCTTCAGACCAATCTTTTTCATTCTAATCATCAAAGAATGCTTTACTAGATATACTATCATCTTCCACTTCTGAAGTATAATCTCTATAGCTTTCCTCTTCGCATGCTTCAATTGACTCTTCTTCCATCAAATATCCCTGAACTTCCTCATTTTCTTTTTCTTCTTTTGTTTCTACATCAACTTCAAGTTCAGGTTCATCCAGTTCAATGTTTTCTAGCTGGTCTTCTTCTTCCCCAAACTTAATTTCTTCAGTTAGACCAACATCATCATCCCATGGCTCTTCATATTGATCTTCTCTTTGTACAACCTCTGTATTTCTTTACTCTTCGGCCAACTGCTTTACAATAAAATCCACTTGCTTTTGAATATTCATGATTGAATTATCAAAATTTTGGAGGCCGGTTTGAGTGACTTTTATAAATTGAATTAAAATTCTTTCTAACTCTGATGGCTCCTCCTCAATTGGTTGTACCTCCTCTACATGGTTCATGCATAACGTTTGTGAATATTGAATAAACTCTGCTAAGGTGTCATTAAGATCCATCACCTACAACTTTTCACTTTCCAAAGGAACTAGAAAAAACATAAATGCAACAACTAACTACAAACAAGGCCACTGCAATGGTTAGTGCTACCACTAAAATAGCCAAAAACAACTAACAGCAAACACTCAACACAATACGAACACTTAACAAAATCTACTCCTACAACAAAATTCACTAACAACTAACAAAAGTTACAAAGACTAAAAAAAAGGGTTAAGTCTAGTACCGGTCCAAGGATTGCTGATATTACTCAACAATCCCCGGAAACGGCGCCATTAACTTGATGCTAAATCCTTGAGCCATTAACTTGGTGTGAAAATCCTGAATTAATATTGACTTATAGTGTGACTCTCAGAGGATTTATTTCTTTTGGCAAGCGCACCAATCGTTAAATTTGTAATATATTTGATCGTTCCCACAGGGATTGTGGTAATTACCACAATCTTAGACTAGTACAAGCTGAACCAACACAATACAGATAGGATTCATTCTATTTTTGTTGTTTTTATGCTTTCTATGTTTTTGTATTTTCAGAGACAGTATAAAAGGTAAAATACGATTAATGGAAGATAGGTTAGGATTGCTTCAGCTTATAATTTCATCAAGAAACATGCAATTAAGGTTTAATCAATCTTCAGACTCAAGAGGACAATCCACAGATGGTTACTCCCTAATTCCTTAGGTGAATAACACTGATTCCTAAGCATTAAACCCTAATCCCTTAGGTGCTCAATTAACAGAGAAATCTAATGCGAAATTGGGGGTTGAACCCTAACTATTCACCTAATTACTAGGCCTGAATTAGTTAGGAAGCTGGAAGTTACCTAAGTCTCAACCATGATTCCTCACTGGTGAGTTCCTTCATCAGATTTGGATTTGTCAATCCAGCAAAGTAGATCCACTTCTCAGCTTGTTCTCCTTATGCATCAGAAGTTAACTTCCTCAATACACCTTCAAGAATTCATTGCAAACCTTCGCAATCCCAACCCTAGGGGTTTAGAAACCCATGGAAATGGATTCTGTCGAAGGAATGTGGAGACACAATAATAACTAATTATTATTTTTAATCATTTTCTTGTATAAATTAAACACTTTTGCAATAAATAAATAAAATAAGAATTATTGACAATTTATTAAATAATAGAGCCAAACTAAACAATATTTAATGGATTATGTTAAATAAAAGGTGAAATAATTAAGTCTTTTCAAGACTTATCAAGAATTAGTACATATTATCGCGGCCCAGACGCGAAGATTCTTTTATGAAAATATTATCACAAGGTTCGAAATACCAGGAAGGGTCATAACGTGTAATGGGACGCAATTCACAGATACCAAGTTCAGAAGTCTCCTTGACGGACTACAGATTAAGCATGTTTCTGATCAGTAGAGCATCCTCAGACCAATGGTCAAGCCGAGGTTGTAAATAGAGAGATCCTTAAAGGTTTAAAGAAACGCCTTGGTGAAGCAAAAGGAGAATGGGCCAACTAGTTATGTCATGTTTTATGGGCATATCAGACAACCCCTCATTCATCTACCAGTGAAGCCCCATTCCAGCTGGTATACGAAGTAGACGCAGTGATACCAGTGGAAATAAATTTGATCTCACCAAGGATTCAACAATTTGATTTAATGGATAATGATAAAAGCTTAAGGGATGAGCTGGAACTACTACCCGAGGTCAGAGAAGTAGCTTTTGTCCAAGATCAAGCTATTAAAGCCAAAGCTGCATTATGCTATAATGTGAAGGTCCGGCAAAGAAGGTTCAACGTAGTCGATCTTATCCTAAGGAAAGCATAAGTTAGGAATCACTTTACGCATCAAGGAAAGCTAGCACCGATGTAGGAAGGGCCATACCGGGTAAATGAAGTCACACCAGGTAGAGCGTATTTGTTGGAAACTTTAGAAGGGGAAGTATTTAAAAATAAATGAAATGCAAAGAACCTCTGTGTGTATTACAGCTAACCAGCGCCATGAGTCATGCACTCTTTTTCCTTACCTAAGGTTTTTCCTATAGGGTTTACTTGGGAGGTTTTTAATGAGGTATACAGCTGGGGTGCTATTTTATCAATAAAATATAGATTTCTGAATATGTATAATAACATTCTTCTTCCAGCAATCATCTTCAAAACCCCAAAGTGGTCTAAGGACCCCAGAGTGGTTAAGTCTCTATTAAACCCCGGAGTGGTCTAAGGACCCCAGAGTGGTTAAGTTTCTATTAAGCCCTGGAGTGGTCTAAGGACCCCAGAGTGGTTAAGTTTCTATGAAATCCCGGAGTGGTCTAAGGACCCCAGAGTGGTTAAGTTTCTATTAAACCCCAGAGCAGTCTAAGGACCCCAGAGTGGTTAAGTTTCTATTAAACCCCAGAGCGGTCTAAGGTGTAACACCTCGGCCCGAAAATAAGGGTAAATTTTTCACGATTTGAATTGATTATAAGTAGAAGAAATTCAATATATATATATATAATGCCAAGCAATCACCCCGGATCATTTAATAACCGATCTCATATATAAAGATATGAGAAAGGTATCAGAGTGCTCCTTGGATGACCGGGCTTGAGGCCGTCACAAGGGAAAAAGTGGAAGATGAAGTTAAATTCAAGAGTGATTAAAATATCTACCAAAAGAGGATAAAAGATGCCTCATCGATTTGTTAAGCAAAAGAAATATAATTTTATAATAATAATATCATTCATACAATATCAAGGTCATTAATGAAAATTAGCGATACACATAAGGTCTAATTTTCCTACATGACCTCCCAAAATTAACCGTTATCAAATTAATTTCAAAATAAGCATATACGCACTATGTTCTATACAAAATGAATACATATATACCAGCCAAGGCTCAGCCACATTCCTTTCACATTTACCTTCATCAATCCTTGACCTCCAAAAGTGTAGGATTTTACACCACACCTACATCAAACTTAAAAATAGCAACAGGGAGGTGAGTAAGATAATCCAAATGAATCAAAATCATATATTATAGTGATATCTATACATGTGTGCACTACATTCATTTTTCAAGAAAACATCACAAGTTTCACACACATGTTACATCATTCCATCTCAGCACATTACGTGTCCAAATAAGTATATTCATAGGGTAGTATTGTATATAGCATATCCTTAACATTCTCAACAATCATCACACTTTTAATGTTAGTACCTCAGCTTACTCTCGCTCTATTTAACAATCCATCCATCACCACTACGGGCTATCAACTGGGCATATCTCAGGCTATATGTAAATGCTCTTAAAGCTAATGCATATGCATAACGAAATTATTTCAAGTGCGGATCCGACTGTGGGAAAACAACAATATATCAAATGTGGGACAAGCATAGGTATGCTACTATGCCTCTACTGTAGTAGTAAAATGTGTACACTTATATCCAATTTCATGCATGCTCAACAACATATTTTATTGGAACCAAACCGTTCTCATCCATCTGTAGCACTAGTCACCCCGTGACTATGGATCATCATTATGGCCTTACTTGCCAGAGTGCTATGGGCCTCCCTTGAACACATATCGAAGGAGTTGTGTCCCGTTGGACACCAAGGTAAACTGCTCATCACAGAGTCGCCCTCCCACAGGGCCTGCCACATAGGGTGCCTGATAATTGATTATTTTACATCAAATTCATGATTCAATTGGACTCACTTTTTGAATAACTTAACCGAATTAATGAATAATTGAACATGATTCTGTTATAAATGTTATATTGTGTAAAAGAGCTTGATTTGTAAAAATGTTTAAAGAAAGGTACAAAAAATCCTGAAGAAACCAAGAAGAACCAACACATCAACCCAAGGACGCTTGAGCGTGGCACTCAGCACGCCTAAGTGTGATTTAATGAAGACAGCCCCCCCACGCTTGAGCGCAGCTTGAGCGAGAAGCATTAAGGAGAACCTCATGCTTGAGCGTGAGCCCGAGCTCACTCAAGCATGACCCTGGACATAGCTGGTGTGCTTGAGCGTGGACTTATGAAGCTTGAGCGTGACTAAATTCAGCATCAGCCCCCCTCGCACTTGAGCGTAAGAATGGGACGCTCAAGCGTGGGCCTGAGCGCGCCTGAGTGTGAAGTGAGCGTGGATCAAGCGTAAATCATATAGGAAGGCCACGCTTGAGCGTGGTTAAGATGGCTTAAGCGTGAGACAACTAGAGAGCATCAGAACTTTCCACGCTTGAGCATGGACATTAAGCTCAAGCGTTACTCATGCACCATGGGATTTGTAATTTTTTATTCACCAATGGTGCGATGCCAACTCACCCACTTTCTTATGCTCCTGCATGACTCTGAAAGGTTCTTCATGGGTTCTACGCAAGTGGGGAAAGAAAAGCTGAAACATAATCCCTATAAATCAAGCAGAGAGCATGAATAATACATCATCTCCTTTATATCATCTAACACATCTCCTACATCCCACCATTCATTCTGTAGTCATTTCCAATTTTTCTTAAGTGAAAATGCATAGCATGAGTAACTAATTTTCCTTTATTGGGATTGGTTGTAATCAATTCAAACCTGAAGTAATGCTGCTATAAGTTCTTATGTATGTTAATGAGATTTAATACTTTCTGTATTTCATTCTGCCATTAATGCCTGAAGATACTTGATCACTATTTTCTTGTTTTAAGTTTTCTTAAGTATACTAGGAAGTAACTTTTGAGAGCAGATCTGCATGAAATACTCATTGTGAGTAGCTGACCAGGGATGGCATCTAACGCAATGAACGTCGAAACAATCGATTGGTAATGCTGGAATGATTTCCAAGTGACTGAGGGATCAGCAGTTTGAAATCATTCTTATGAATTTTGTAGTCGAGGGATCGATACAAATGACTTTGATTGTGATGTAGAAATTATTATTTCAATTTACATACATGCAAATTTATTTAGCTTACGAAAGGTGCGATGTGATAAAACCAATCCCAGTTTTCCAAATCTGATTTTTACCTAAACACTTTATTGACATTATTTTTATTTAACACTTGCTGTTTCTTTTGTATTCAATCTTTTGTACAACAAAATCAAACCAAACCTTTTGTTAAAATCAATTCAAGAATTAAGATCTTTAAACAAACACCTCCTCAGTGGAACGACATCTATACTATACTACAATCATTGTGTTTAAACTTGGCATAAACATTCCATTGAAGTTGTATTATACAAACTTGATTCTCTTTCCTTGAACACTTCATTTCCTTTGTATGATTAACATGTGATCTGGTCTTGATACCGGTATCCGATCTGCAAGACATATTTCAATGTCTTTGTCAATTCGCCAACGTGCAACCGGTGTCATCGGTATACATCCAGACTCTAATTCCGTATCAGGTGCTCTCCTTATACCGGTTGTCCAGGATAATACCATGACACCAGATCACACACACACATCACTATGTAGAAGACAAAAGGCATTGCTACAGGGACTGATCAATAATTCCCTGCACTACGAGCCAAAATCTGCTCACGGGAATAGTCAACTTGTCCCCTAATTCTAGCCTATACTCTCTACGCTCAATATAAAATAGCCACTTGACCTAATCATACTGGCAAGTGCACAATAAAATAATAATTAACAGTGTTATTGGAGGTTGGTGGTTCCCCACTAACGAATCCTTGAATATCGAGCCAATCAGGTATATGAACTCTCTTCATCAATGAAGGGGGGGATCTTCGACTATTCTATCAACTTACAATTACTCTCTGAATACATTCCTGACTTGGAATATTATCACTGACTTGAGCGTCAGAGAATCTTCACAGGTGACACCACCTTTCATCCACATCAACGCGTTAGGCCGGTGTGAAGGACCTCCAGGACGTCCAATCCGCTCTCTTCTCATACAGTGACATCGGATATACAAACCGGATACTCATATAACTGGTCTTCAAAGACGTAATCTCCCTACTATTTGTGATTGACCCGACACTGGAACTCTTGACCCCAGTTCAGGACAGATCAACATGCAAAATAAATTATCAAGTTTTGGCGCCGCAACCAGGGAGGTGATTTAAGTTTGAATATTTTAGCATTGAATTGACAAGACTCTATAAATAAATTTCATTTGTTTGCATTTTTCATTTTTTATTGTTTATTTTTTTTATTTTTTTGTGTGATAACATTGCTAGAGTGAGTGCTTGATTTATGATCTTGAGAGGACAGGGACCAAAAGAACAACTTGCATTTGATCCAAAAATAGATAGGCTCCTCAAGAAAATCAAGAAAGCCAAGCAAAAGCATAACTTCCACACAGGAGAAACTTCCTCTAATACAATGGATGTCAACAGCAACAATCAAAATCCACCAAGGAGAACACTGGGAGATTACACTTTACAACAAGGACCCAGACATTACTCAAGCATTGCTATTCCAAACACAATAAGGGCTATAGAAATGAAACCTGCCTTTCTTGGTTTAATTAGTTCCTACCAATTCCATGAAATGACAAGTGAAGATCCATATACTCACTTGGCCACATTCTATGAATTAGTAAGAACAATGGGCTTTGAACAGGAAATAATTAAAGCCGCATATCTAAGATTATTTCCTTTTTCTTTAGCAAGTAAAGCAAAGGAATGGCTCCAATCTCACCCAAATCAAAGCTTGAACAGTAGGGACACTGTGGAAGAGAAATTCCTAGACAGATTCTTCCCACCATCCAGATTTATCAAAGCCAAATCAGACATAACAACATTTAAACAAAGGCAAGATGAACCCTTCTGTGAAGCATGGGAACGCTTCAAATCTCTGTTGAGAAAATGTCTAAATCATGGCTTGGAAGATATTTCCCAACTGAATATCTTCTACAGTGGACTAAAAGCAGACACCAAAATGATACTAGATGCAGCAGCCGGAGGCACTATGATGACGGTGGATGCAGAACAAGCTACAAGAATCATTGAAGCATTACCATCCACGGATTACCAAGCCCAGCATGATAGAACACAAGTCCAGAAGAAGAGAATATTGGAACTGAATATAGCAGATGCCATATTAGCGTAAAACAAAATTTTGACTCAGCAAATTAAAGCTCTAGCACAACAAATGACAAAACTCCCACAACAATTACATGTAGTACAAACCTCTACAAACAATCAACAATCACAATTAAACTGTGACTTTTGTGGAGGGGAACATCAGAATGGACACTATCAGGGAGAGCAAGGAGACCAATCCATCCTCTATATGAATAGTCAAGGTAAGCAGGGTAACTTCAATAACAACGCTTATTCTAACAATTTTTCGTAGGGATGGAGAAATAATCAAAATGGTGGATGGAAGCAGGAGGCAAGCACTTCTAACAGACAACAACCTTATCAACAAGGTCCTTCCTTGACAGAAAGAACATCAAAACTAGAGGACACTCTAGACAAATTCATGCAAGTCTCAATCACCAATCAGAAAAACATTGATGCTTCAATAAGAAATCTGGAGACTAAAGTGGGGCAATTGGCTCGGCAAATTGAAAAACATCATAACTCTCAATTTGGAGCTAATACCCACCCAAATCCAAAGGACCAATTCAAAGTAATCACAACACGAAGTGGAAAGGTCATTGGACAACAAAAAGAAAATGGCAAAAAGATGGAAGAGAAGAATTGTGAAAAAATAAGAGAGGAAGTCAGTAAAGAGAAAAACAAAAAGAATGATGATGAGGATGAAGTTGAAAAAAAGAAAGAAATAAAAAAAGGGAAGAGGAAGGTAGACAACCCAACACCACAGCTGAAAAGTTTACCGTACCCAAAGAACCCTTCAAAGATAGACAAGGAGAGGCAATTTGCAAGATTCATGGACATGTTCAAAAGGTTACAAATAAACATACCTTTTGTGGAAGCCATAGAGGAAATGCCAACCTACGCAAGATTCATGAAGGAGCTGTTAACAAAGAAGAAAAGATTTTCTGAAGAAACAGTGGAACTCGTAGCAGGATGCAGTGCCATTATTCAAAAAGCATTGCCTCAGAAAACAAAAGACCCAGTGAGTTTCACAATTCTAGTAACTATTGGTGCTTTACTAGTAGGAAAAGCACTCTTAGACTTGGGAGCTAGCATTAACCTAATGTCCCTCTCAATGGTAAAAAGAATCGGAGATCTTGAAGTGAAACCAACACGAATGACCTTCCAACTTGCTGATCAATCTATGAAGTTTCCATACGACATAGCAGAGGATGTGCTGGTACGAGTTGACAAATTCGTGTTCCCTGTAGATTTTATCATTATGGACATTGAAGAAGATACAAAGGTACCTCTCATTTTGGGGAGACCCTTCATGAAAACTGCAAAGGTGATTATTGATGTGGACGATGGAAAGCTATAGGTGAGAGTGCAAGATGACGAAGTAGATTTCAATATGTTTGATGCAATGAAGTATCCAGCAGAAAAACAGCATTACTTCAGAATTGACATTGAAGAAATAGCCATCAGAGAACAATCCAATGAATTGCTCAACAAAGATCCACTGGTAGAGTTAATGGTAGACACCGAACAAAGTGGAAAAATAATAGAAGAAAATTTGAAGAACTTAGAGGAGGATAAGCATGACATCCAGAAAATAATTCATTATGAGAAGCTGCCAGAAAAAGCAAAAGAAGTCGTAGCATCAAAAGTGGAGCTAAAGGTGTTGCCCTCACACTTGAAATACGTTTTTCTTGACAAAGATGGTCAAAAGCCTGTTATTATTCATAGGCAATTATCAAAATCAGAAGAAAAACAATTAATTCAAGTATTAAAGGAACACTCAACAACAATTAGTTGGAAACTATAAGACTTGAAAGGAATAAGCCCAGCCTACTGTATGCACCGCATATACATGGAACAAGAATTCAAACCAATTGTCCAGCCGCGGAGACATTTGAATCCAACCATGAAGGAAGTAGTAAAAGGGGAGGTACTTAAGTTACTTAAAGCTGGTATAATTTATCCAATCTCTGATAGTTCTTGGGTGAGCCCTGTGTAGGTCGTTCTAAAGAAGGGAAGAGTAACCGTCATACAAAATGACAAGAATAAATTGATTCCCACAAGGACAGTCACTGGATGGAGAATGTGCATTGACTATAGAAAGTTAAACACAATAACTAGGAAAGATCACTTCCCTCTACCCTTCATGGACCAAATGCTAGAAAGGCTTGCAGGATAAGCATACTATTACTTTCTGGATGGATACTCAGGTTATAACCAAATAGCTGTTACACCAGAAGATCAAGAGAAAACAACATTCATATGTCCCTTTAGGGTGTTTGCATACAGAAAAATGCCTTTTGGGTTATGTAATGCCCCTGTAACATTTCAAAGGTGCATGTTAGCTATTTTCTTAGATTTAGTGGAAAAATGCATTGAAGTCTTCATGGATGACTTTTCGGTTTTTGGACCGTCATTTAATCAATGCTTGGAAAACTTGAGTATAGTATTGGAGAGATGTGTGAAAACCAATTTAGTTTTAAATTGGTAAAAGTGTCACTTTATGGTTACTGAAGGAATTGTGCTAGGACATCAAATCTCCAAAAGAGGCATTGAAGTGGACAAAGCCAAAGTGGAAGTAATTAAGAAGCAGCCACCACCAGGGAATGTGAAAGGAGTGAGAAGCTTCTTGGGCCATACAGGATTTTATCGAAGGTTCATCAAAGACTTCTCCAAAATCGCAAAGCCTTTGAGTAATCTCTTGAACAAAGACACTCCTTTTATTTTTGATGATTCTTGTCTGCATGCATTTGAAACTTTAAAACATAAATTAACTTGTGCACCTGTGATAGTTGCTCCTTATTGGGAGTTAGATTTTGAAATAATGTGTGATGCCAGTGATTATGCCATTGGGGTCGTATTAGGACAAAGGAAGGCAAACGTTTTTCATGTTATACACTATGCTAGCAAAAGTTTGAACCCTGCCCAAATAAATTTGCAACAACAGAAAAAGAGCTGTTAGCAATAATGTATGGCCTAGAAAAATTTAGACCTTATCTGATTGGTTCTCAAGTCACTATTTTTACTGACCATGCTGCTATTAAATATCTGCTGAATAAACCTGACTCTAAGCCCAGGCTAATTAGATGGATCTTGCTAATGCAAGAATTCAATCTAGTCATCAAAGACAAAAGGGCAGTGAAAATTTTATTGCAGATCATTTGTCTCGCCTTGTTAACAAGGAAGTCACGCTACTGCAACCAGAAGTGAATGAAGAATTCCCTGATGAGAAGCTACTGATGACAAAGGAAAGACCATGGTTTGTAGACATGGCAAACTTTAAAGCCGCATGAGTGTTGCCTGAGGATCTTTCATGGCAACAAAAGAAAAATTTTCTGAAGGATGCAAAACATTTCATATGGGATGATCGATACCTGTTTAAACTTGGATTAGACCATATTTTAAGGAGATATGTATCCCAAGAAGAAGCTAACAACATCTTATGGCACTGTCACAGCTCTCCATATGGAGGACACTTTAATAGGGACAGGACTGCAGCTAAGGTCCTCCAATCAGGTTTTTATTGGCCATCATTGTTTAAAAATGCTAATTTTTTATGCAGCATTATGATGTATGTCAGAAAACAGGTAGCATATCAAAAAGAAACGAAATGACACTAACTCCCATTCTTGAAATAGAAGTTTTCAATTGTTGGGGTATAGACTTTGTTAGACCTCTGCCTACTTCATTTTCTAATGAGTACATTGTTGTAGCAGTGGACTATGTATCAAAGTGGGTTGAAGCCTTGGCCCGTGTTAGAGCTGATGCCAAAACCGTTATCAAATTTCTCAAGAAAAATATTTTCAGCAGGTTTGGCACTCCAAGGGTACTGATAAATGACAGAGGTTCTCATTTCTACAACACTCAACTTTAAAAGTGTCTGGAACACTATGGAGTAAAGCATAAGGTAACCTCTCCATACCACCCTCAAGCCAATGGCCAAGTGAAAGTATCTAACAGAAAGATCAAGAGGATACTAGAAAAGACAATCGACCACAACAGGAAGGATTGGTCCTTAAAGCTGGATGATGCTTTATGGGCATACAGAACAGCCTACAAAGCACCAACTGGATTTTCACCTTACCAGTTGGTGTATGGAAAGAATTGCCATCTTCCAGTAGAGCTTGAACACAAGGCATTCTAGGCAATGAAAATTCTCAATCATGACCCAAAGGCATCAGCTCAAGAAAAAAAAATTCAGATGCACAAGTTAGAAGAATGGAGGATGGATGCCTATGAATCATCAAGGATCTATAAGGAGAAAATGAAGGCTTACCATGACAGAAACATTATGAAAAAGAGTTTTTACCCAGGATAATCTATGCTCCTTTTTAATTCAAGGACAAAATTATTTCCAGGAAAACTAAAATCCAAATGGTCAGGACCATTCATTGTGAAGGAAGTAAGATCTTATGGGGCCATTGAATTACAAGACCCAAAATCTGAAAGAACTTGGGTTGTAAATGGTCAAAGGCTCAAGCCTTATTTAGGAGGAGTGGTGGAGAAGGTCACCACCATTATTCAATTGACAGATCCATGATCAAACAAAACAGGCATCAAGCTAATGACGATAAACAAGCACTTTTTGGGAGGCAACCCAATACTTTTTTCTTCATTTTGTTGATTTTACTTTTAATACTATTGAAGTTCTCATTTATTTTGTAGGTCACTCATCAAAACCACTCTAATTATGAAAAATAAAGTTTCAAACATTGGCAAACATCATGAATGCTTAAGCTTGATTAATCACGCTCAAGCGTGACCAGTTCAAAGGATCAAGTGTGATAAGATACGCTTAAGCAAAGAGAGACAGGTAGGAGAAAAGCATCAGGGTTATCCATGCTCAAGCGAGGATATAGTCGCTTAAGCGAGGTATGAAATTCAAGCATCAGGTATGTGCAAGCTCAAGCGAGACTTACCACGCCTAAGCGAACCAGCGTAAGGGAAGGGATAAAATAGCATCAGCAGGTTCACAGCCTCGAGCACGCTCAAGCGTGATAGAAATGCTCAAGCGAGAAAGAAAAGGGGTATCAGGTATTAGCCATGCTCAAGCGTGGAAATTACACGCTTAAGTGAGAACTTTAATCACGCTCAGGTGTAACGTTATCACGTTTAAGCGAGAAACATTAACCTGATTCTGTTTTAAATTCGCCTAGGCGAATAACAACATGCTTGAGCGAGGGAATAAAAACTACATCAGAGCCTGATTTCCTTATACACGCTTAAGCATGTGTTTGGAGCGCTTAAGCGCAAGCATAAAAATTTCAAACACGCTTAGGCATGATCCATCCAAGCTTAAAGCGCAATTATCATTTTCTTCAAAATCTAACCGCGCTCAAGCACCATTCCCCTACGCTCAAGCGTGAAACAATTCCTTTATGACGTACGCTCAAGCAAACCTGAATCAGCCATTGATGAACGATCACGCTTAAGCGTGATATATTCACGCTTGAGCGAGAGTTTTTAAAACTGCCCTGATACTAATAAATGCAGCAATTTGTAACTTTTCACTCCTGTAACCGCCCATTATCACCTCTGTCTTTCAAATTTCATAACTGACCAACCCATTTTCGGTAATCCTTATATTTCCTCTTGCATCATAATTTACATTAAGCATTCTCACTGCATTTCATTAACAAATCACTTTAAGGGTCACTGCACTTTCTATTCTTTACATAAACTTCAGGTTCTTCAAGGTAACCACTAAACTTTTCTCTTTTGATTTTGAACTCTCTCTCTTTCTCTAAAAAAATTCATTATGCTGTTGAAGAGAAGTGATAACCCCTTTTTAGAAATGTATGCATTGAAGTCTTGAAAATCTCTTTATATCCATTCCTACTGTATGACTATTATGATGCATAAATACTTCATGCTTGATTATTTTGTGGGTTGTTTAAAAAGGGATTGATGCTACTACTCCTCAACTTCCTTGTAAGTGCATGTTAATTATTTATGAAAAGTCCTAAAAGAACTTACTTTGCATAATGGTCATGATCCACATCATACATATTAAGCAATGGTATGTATATGGTCTACAATCTTGACATAGGACACTACACATATGGATTTTCCTTGCCATCCTTAATTGAAGTTTTTTTTTCTTTTTTGCATAGAATGGCCAGGACCAAGCAAGTTGCACCAAGTTCTCCTGCAACTACTTCCCCAATAAGAAGTTCGAGAAGAAATAAAGGAAAGAGGCCAAGGACCGAAGATCAAGATAACGCCCCAAAATTTATAAACAAAGATAAGCATAGGCGTTATGAGGATATTTCCAATTGGACATTTATCCCAGAAAGAAAGGTAGATTTGGCCTTAGGAGAATGTGATGCGTTTTTACAGGTTGTGAGAAGAAGAAACTGGCTCAAGATCTGCTATCCAAGGGAGAAATATGACCCAGAGAGAGTGAGAGAATTCTACGCCAATGCTTGGCCTAAAGAGGGAGAAGGTGATAGGAAGACATGGGTAAGAGGTCATTGGCTCTCATATGGCAGGGATGAGATTAACTTCTACTTCAGAAGCATCATGGAACTAAGAGAAGGAGAAATCTGTGAATACGCTGCTATGCTTGCAAGAAACCAATTCATTGCCACCAATGATCTTGAGGAGGCCATATGCATTCCAGGTCGTCACTTTCAGATGGGTCAAGGAGAAAACCCACTGCGCATTTTAAGGAAAGACATGACCACCATCTCTCAAGTATGGACTTCTTTCATTCTTGCTAACATTGCACCTAATGTACATATTTCTAATCTCATTTTTAGTAGGTGCTATTTACTATATTGCATTTTGCAAAATGACATATCCATTGATCTAGCCCAAATAATCTCAGATGAAATTCATAAGTTTATAAAGGCTGATCAGAAATACTCCCAAGCAAGGCAAAAGGTAAAAGGAAGTCTAGGCTTTCCTACCTTTATCACTGATTTTTGTGCAGCTCATGGGATTGAGGTACAGGACCTCAAACCCATCAGGCCTTCTATAGACAAACGCTTCATTGAGCGTCATTGCAGTGTTCAAGTAACCCCTTCACCAGATGCACCTCCACCACCTGCTTCAGATACACAGCAAGCACCACCAGCAGGATCAGAACTCCTTCCTCCTCCTCTCAGCTCAGAGACAGCAATGATTCTACAGGCCATCCATATTCTGAAGATCCAGAATAGCCACCTCTTAGCACAACAAAATTTCAATCATAGAGGTCTGATGCACATACATAATGGCTTATACCATAGTATTCCTGCAGGTCAACCCAACCCCTGGATGGATCCAATCCACTTTGAAGCTCTTCTTTCTTGGACTGGGGACAGGCCTCCTTTCTTTGGAGGAGGTGAGACATCACAGGGAGGAGCAGGACCCTCCTCACAAGGTCCTCCATTGAGGGAAGAAAAGACAGACACGGAGGATAATGAGTGACACATTTTTTTTCTTTCCTAATTGCTACTTTTACTTTTAAGAAACAATTTTCATTTTGCTTCTTTTATTTTACTTACTGCAGAACTTGGTTTTGGTTTGAAGATCTCATAATTTTGTAGGAACTACTTGAATGATTTTATATGAATATGCTTACAATAGATTTGTTCCCTAACCATAAGCAAGAAATTAGAATACATGAACAGATTCTTTAGGCATAACAAATTATAAGACAGCAACACTTAAAAAGGACAATTGGTTGTATTAAGAACCAGAAATAGGAAATGCATGAACTGTTTAAATTTCTTACGTACTTGAACCTTTTTCTGTTAGAACAAAGAAATAGGCCTTTTAACCTGGTGAGAAAAGACCCATTAAACACAGAGAGCCTCGTTTGAACTTGTTAAGTTGACATTGACTAATTTTCTAATTTAACCTTTTTCTAAAGAAATAAGCAAGGAAATGATCAAGGCAAAATTTGGAAAAACACAATTAGCCCAGAGCCAAAAAAATGCCCCTTATAAATATCCTATTCTTTCGTAGCCTGTTTGAGCCAAAAAGTTTATTTTATAAAAACACCCTGAGCTAAACATAAAAAGCAAAATCCTACCTTATCAGCATGTTTTCAAAAGAGCATAAAATACTTTTTCAAAAGGGTGATAAAAGAAATGAAGGCAGAAAAAGAAAATGCATAAAGATAGTAAGCTCTCCAAAAGATTGTGAAAGAGCTGGAGGAAATTAAAGCAGATAAAGAATTCTAAAAATTTTAAAGAAGAAGCCTCTTAAAGTGTAACAGTCAAACTGAAGTACTTTTGCTCTACTTTGTACATGCAATTTGAAATCAAAGAAAAACCAAGAATTTTTGTCAGCCCAGCCTCATTACAACCTTAAAAAGACCTTTTTGATCCTTGCTATTCTTCTGATTTTGGTTTGAAAGGAAATGACTGACAATGTTAACTAGGCAGTTTTAATGAAGGATAAAAGAAATAGTCACCTAGTGAGAATTATTGAGAAGTTCCTTGTTCTGACAGCATTGGATTACTTGGTTTATGAGAAGTTAAAACAGAACACTATATTTCAGATTAATGGATATTAAGAATTCTAATTGTCTCAAGAAATTGGATAATAATCATTGTCTTTTAATTTTAGTTCATGATTAGAATCTGAGCATGATTAGTCTCTTGTTTGAAAAATTTCTTTTGCTTGAGGACAAGCAAGACTCTAGGTTAGGGAGAGTATGATAATTGATTATTTTACATCAAATTCATGATTCAATTGGACTCACTTTTTGAATAACTTAACTGAATTAATGAATAATTGAACATGATTCTGTTATAAATGTTATATTGTGTAAAAGAGCTTGATTTGTAAAAATGTTTGAAGAAAGGTACCAAAAATCCTGAAGAAACCAAGAAGAACCAACACATCAACCCAAGGACGCTTGAGCGTGGCACTCAGCACGCCTAAGCGTGATTTAATGAAGACAGCCCCCCACGCTTGAGCGCAGCTTGAGCGAGAAGCATTAAGGAGAACCTCACGCTTGAGCGTGAGCCCGAGCTCGCTCAAGCGTGTCCCTGGACATAGCTGGTGCGCTTGGGCGTGGACTTATGAAGCTTGAGCATGACTAAATTCAGCATCATCCCCCCTCGCGCTTGAGCGTAAGAATGGGACGCTCAAGCGTGGGCCCGAGCGCGCCTGAGTGTGAAGTGAGCATGGATCAAGCGTAAATCATATAGGAAGGCCACGCTTGAGTGTGGTTAAGATGGCTTAAGTGTGAGACAACTAGAGAGCATCAGAACTTTCCACGCTTAAGCGTGGACATTAAGCTCAAGCATGACTCATAAACTATGGGATTTGCAATTTTTTATTCACCAATGGTGCGATGCCAACTCACCCATTTTCTTGTGCTCCTGCATGACTCTGAAAGGTTCTTCATGGGTTCTACGCAAGTGGGGAAAGAAAACGTAAAACATAATCCCTATAAATCAAGCAGAGAGCATGAATAATACATCATCTCCTTCATATCATCTAACACATCTCCTGCATCCCATCATTCATTCTGTAGTCATTTCCAATTTTTCTTAAGTGAAAATACATAGCATGAGTAACTAATTTTCCTTTATTGGGATTGACTGTAATCAATTTAAACCTGAAGTAATGCTGCTGTAAGTTCTTATATATGTTAATGAGATTTAATACTTTCTGTATTTCATTCTGCCATTAATGCCTGAAGATACTTGATCACTATTTTCTTGTTTTAAGTTTTCTTAAGTATACTGGGAAGTAACTTTTGAGAGCAGATCTGAATGAAATACTCATTGTGAGTAGCTGACCAGGGATGACATATAACGCAATAAACGTCGAAACAATCGATCGGTAATGCTGGAATGATTTCAAAGTGACTGAGCGATCAGCGGTTTGAAATCATTCTTATGAATTTTGTAGTCGAGGGATCGATACAAATGACTTTGATTGTGACGTAGAAATTATTATTTCAATTTACATACATGCAAATTTATTTAGCTTACAAAAGGTGTGATACGATAAAACCAATCCTAGTTTTCCAAATCTGATTTTTACCCAAACACTTTACTGTCATTATTTTTATTTAACACTTTCTGTTTCTTTTGTATTCAATCTTTTGTACAACAAAATCAAACCAAACCTTTTGTCAAAATTAATTGAAGAATTAAGATCTTCAAACAAACACCTCCTCAGTGGAACAACATCTATACTATACTACAATCACTGTGTTTAAACTTGGCACAAATATTCCATTAAAGTTGTATTATATAAACTTGATTCTCTTTCCTTGAACACTTTATTTCCTTTGTATGATTAACATGCAAAATAAATTACCAGTGCCTCGTCACCAAACTAAGGGCAGCTTCGTGATTCCCCGAATCACTAGGGAGCAATAACAGTATACCCTTGCACTGGGGCGCCCTCCCACTGGGCCTGCCTATTGGAACCCCTAACATTCCATATAAGCAGCGAAATAATATGTCATGGATGCAAATGCCAGTCAATGCATTCTCACACTATGCATCCTAAATGCCACTCAATCAATCGTCCATTTATAACTACCATTTAGTGGATTTCAGTATTCTCAATCTTTACCCATTTCTCGTTGGAACTCATACACATCGATAGTTAGTGGCAATCACATTTATCAATTCACGTATACACATTTGGGGTATTTCAAATCACTGATTTCAATTCAAAACATGGTCTCAAACCATCATAACATATTTCATCAACATATTCAACATAATATCGGATCCATTCTCAATACCAGTACTAAAGTACGAATATCATTTCATCCATTCTGTATGCAGTACAGACTCAGCAAGTAAAACATCGAACATCAAGATCGGTCTCCTCTCATTAGGATATCGGGTAATCATACCGGATACATACAACACCATTCTAAAACCTGACTCATCTATTGACTCTCGTGGCTGGTCCCACACCGGATTGTTGACTCCGACTCAGACCAATTTGACATCATATTCATCATTCTAAAGACATGCCATATAACATCAGTCATTCTAAATGCACTCAAATCATGAAATCATGACATCGTCCACACAAGCAATCAACAAGCATAATCATATACATATATTTTCACATCATCAATGGATGAAATCATGCATTTAGAATAGTTACCCCCTCCTACCTCAAGAGAAGTAGTATTCACCGGGTCAGATGGTTCCGCCTCGTAACTGTGGTTATTTCCTATATCACAATATATCACACAATCAATTTTCTATTCAACAACCTCGGCCTAACGTTCATATTCATTTACTCGATGTCTTCCAGCATTTTAACTCTCAGTCCCATTTATTTCATTTATTATACCACAACCACCACGATTTAGGCGTCTGCATTTATTATTATACACATTTAATGCTAAACCCATTAACGGGTTACCACATTAATGGTTCCCAAAATGTCCATTCATAATTAATAACATTATTTCACCTCACCAAAAATAGTTATTTAACACAATAAATGCTTCTCCACTCATATTTTGCATTTCCCCCAAATTATAGGGTTAGGGTTTCTCTAAAAACCCAACAACACTTATTAAATTACTTTCCCAACATAAAAACCCATTAACCCATAGTTCATACTCTTGCGAAATAGCAAGAGCTTACCTCAAGAGAAGAAATAAAGAGTTTTCCAAGAGAGGGGAAATCCATACGAAAATAAGGAGAAAGGAAGGTGAGACTTCAAGCTCCAAACTCTTTCCAAGCTATTTTAAGAAAGAAAGTGGGAAAGAAGGATAAAGCCACCACTTTGCTTAGGGTTTTAGGAGAGAAGAAGAAGAAGAAATGAAGGAGAAGAGTAGAGAAAAAGTAGAAGCAAGTACATGTTAAGGGAAATCCAAGAAACTGATGGAAATAAGAAGGGAAAAATGGGCCAATTGGCTTTATTTTTAATCTTTCATTAAATATTCATCATTTTATGATAAATAGGATCTTAGTTTGCGCTCAATACCTTATCCAAAAATTATTCCAAATACATATTCGGATTTCCAATAATATCCTTAACAACCCTGACCAATATCATCCCAATTGGAGATACTTGGTCTGACACTCATATATTAACCAGGCTCATTTTTAGCTTATCCGGTTCCAATAAATTATAAACAGTTCCGAAAAGTCTTAATTTATTTATTCCCAATATTTTGGAACATTAAATAACCCAAATACAATTATTTAATATTTATCTTCATAATAAACCTTTTATTTTAAAATTTAGGGTGTTACATAAGGACCCCAGAGTGGTTAAGTTTCTATTAAACCCTAAAGTGGTCTAAGGACCCCAGAGAGGTTAAGTTTCAATTAAACCACAGAGTGGTCTAAGGACCCCTGAGTGGTTAAATTTTAATTAAATAGCAGAGTGGTCTAAGGACCCCGGAGTGGTTCAAATTTGTTAAACGATTAAATACGGAATGGATGAATAACATTTCTATACGAGCTTCAGATTTTAGACGTTCTAGCGATAGATGCAAAAAATCGAGTAAAGATGATGTGAGCAAAATACTGATATTATTAATAAAGGGTAGTTACAAAAAGAAAAAAGGCACTACGACCAAGATAATCAGAATTTAGAAATGGCGGAGCTTATCCCGCCTACAAAGTAAATTATAATAATCCAAAAAAAGGGCAGAGCTCATCCCGTCTACAGAGCAAGAGTAAATCAGGGGTCCATAGGGTTGGTGTCCTCCTCCTCCCTATCGGAGCCAACATGCTCATCTCCATCATTACCTTTGAGAGGGGTGTCATCCTAATGAGGACATCATAAGGGAGGACCCACACACCATCTTAGACAAATGACTAGAGGCTTATAAGGGTCCCCTCACAAGGGCCAAGTCCAAGAAAGGCAAAGAGACCATCCATAAAGCCTTATCTTCCTTCCTCTCTTTTCTTAGTAGGCCCAAGCCCAATGGAGATACTTTGAGGATCTACTTGTACTCATCTTGTAAGATAAGTCATAATTGGATTCTCTAGTCATTTAGGTTTTATTTGGGCCTTACTAGGCCAATTGGTCACTGTAGGGCCATGTACTTTCATTTTGGGCCATGTATAGGCCATCTCCTTTCCTCTTTTGTAGATTTGGGCCTAGGATCCATTAGCCAAGCCCATTTCCCCTCCCTTGGCCAAAATGCTCTAGGCCTATATAAGGGTTTCTCCTTTTGTAAAAAGAGACACATTAATTCATTTTAAGATTTTTGACACTTTGAGTGCGAATTTAGTGAGAGATTCTCCTCCTTTTCTCTAGGATTAGAGAGACTCTTGCAAGCTCTTATCCAAAGGGTCTCTCCCTCCCTTGGTGGCGAGTGGAGTTATCATCTATTCCTTGGAAGTGGCCTCCATCCTCTTCATTCCATATCCTTTAACCATTCTTCTTCCTTTCCACTTTCCTTCTACCATTTCCTCCCCTCCTTTCCCTTAAATTCTGTCCTCCCCTTTAGGCTTTGGTCTATTTTGGTTTGGGTTCCCAATTGAAGAAGAAGACTTCCACCATTGTTCGAAGGTTAAAGAAGGAAAAAATCCTAGATCCACCCCCTCCAAAGGAGAGTAGAAGCTTCTCTTACATAATTTGGTATCACTTAAGCCTTGGAGGTTCTTTCTCTACTTCTTCATCCGCTTTAATTTCATGCTTTTTCTTATAACATGGCTGGTTATGTTTTCAATTTCATGGTTAGTTGTTGTTAGATGCCATGTTATATTAGAAAAAGCATAAAAATTGTAAAGTTTCTTTGTATGTTGTGTCATTTTTCTTCAAATTTTGCATCTTGAATTTGTAAAGTCTAGTTTTATAATGTCATATACCTTAGTTTATGTTTAGAATTCTGAGTTTGGCACTTGATTTGATTTGGTTTTGATTCTTTAAATACTTGTTAGTAGTTTGTTAAGTGCTAAAGCCAAGTAGGAATGTTGTTGTGCCATTTGGAGCCTTTTTTCTTGTGTTCTAGAAAGTTGTGTTGATTCAACTTGTAGAGTGCAAAACCGTGTGGATTGAGTTACTTTAATCATCTTTTAGTAACTCTAAAAAGGTTCCAATCCTTGTGTGTTAGGAGGCCTCACTTTAAGGCTCTCCAAAGTTAGCTCAATTTTAGGTTATTAGAAATCTACTTAGTTCTTTTCTAGGTTTAATTTTCAATTTCAAGCACATTAGGTACATCTATAATTTGGTTTGCATTTTTGTTTGCATAAAAGAAAAATTATCAAAAGAATCATTAGCCTTCCATTCATTATAGTGGAAGAAGGTTGCACCTTTCCCTAAGCAAAAGAGTGACAATTGAACTTGGTAAAACTAGTTTATGCATTCGTTTTTGTGGACTAGATAATTGGGGTTAGTGTGTTAGAATATGATTTCAGGTTCAAGGATTTTAATAATGACAAAGCACTCTTGCAAAAACTCTTGCAAAAACAAAGACTTAGAATTAGACCCAGAAAAATTGCGCAGCTAATCGATTAGGGAGTCTAAGCTAATCGATTAGGCAGCTTCTGTTTTGAATTAAATGCATCAGGAACATAAGCTAATCGATTAGATGGAGAATGCCAATCGATTACCAAGCTACTGGAATGACACTAATCGATTACCCAAATGACATAATCGATTACCAACATCAAAAACTGAATTAAATGCATAAGGTACATATGCTAATCGATTACAGGACTTCAGCCAATCGATTACCAAGCTACAGGAACATCACTAATCAATTACTCAAGAATCATAATTGATTACCAAATCAAGAAATGAACTAAATGCATCAGGTGCTATAGCTAATCGATTACTGGTCAAGTTATAATCGATTACCTGGTCTCTGACTTGAAGCTAATCGATTAGGTAGTGAATGCAAATTGATTACAGAATGAACTAAACTAAAAAATTCAAAATGTAATCGATTACAGCTTGAGGCGTAATCGATTACGATAGTGGGAAAACACATTTTAGTGGGAAGACAACTCATTTTTTCACCATTTCTCAGATGCCCACTACATGCAATGGCTAGGAACTTCTGCAGCTCAACCATGGCTTTATAAATGCAAGGAAAACACAAGTATAACCACACACAAGAAGAGGCAATCAATCGTTACTTACCTTTGTGCTTAGAAATTCCATAATCTTTGTATATTCATCATTCTTTGAGCTAGAAGTTGTATATCCTCTCTTTTAAGAGTTAGATTTTGTGTGAGCTATCACTTGTTCATCCACTCTTTTGAGAGAGTATTTTTGCTTGTAAACACAAACATCAAACACCAAAGTTCACTCTAGGATTGAGTGGTTATTCACTCTAGGTTGAGTGGTTACAAAGGTTGGGGTTCAACCTTTGGGATATTGTGAGATTGGGTGGGTTGCCCTTGTACTTGTGAGGATTGGGTTCTTAAGTGTGGGACACTAGGAAACCGCAATTACTCAAAGTTGTATCTCTAATCTACAATAGTGGAAATCCTCTAAGTGGGTTGCTTAGAGGCGAGACGTACACCGGGTTGGTAGAACTCGTTAAATCGGTTTGCAATCTCTTCTCCCTTACTCTTTTACTTTCATATATTGCTCTTGATCAATTTGTGTTGGTTGATTGTGGTTTGCATATTTTAGCTTTCTTGATTTGGTTAATATTGTACATTGCACACCAAGTGTTTGATAAATTGTCTTATCCATATTTGCCTTTTGTTTTGAATTATCTTGTGTACTTTACTTGATCTTACTTTCATAATCTCTAAACCTGTGTTAAAAGAATCAAGTTCAAAGGCATTTCAAGCAAAGTTTTAAAAACTTAATTCACCCCCCCTCTTGAGTATTGAGGCCACTTGAATAACAGTTAGTGTTTTAAAATTATAAAAGGAAAAAGAAAAGAGAAACGTTAGACAAAAGCCAAAAGAAAAAGAGAAAGAAAGCCCTACATCTCAAAATTAAGAAAGGGTATCCAAACGAAAAGATTTGAAATAGATTTCTTTAACAAAAAGTTTGACAAGTGAAATACCAAAGCATAACTCTTGTTTTCGAAATTCTAAAGCCATAAAAGAAGTGCTTTATAGTTGATACATTACATATATTCAATTAAACTTGCTTGCTTAGTAGTTGCAACTCTAGAGTTTCTAGGTATAATGTTACCTTAGCTTTGTTCTTGCATTTTTGTTTTGTTGTTTGTCTAGTTTTGTCTCATCATCTAATTTTTGAAAGTCCAAGTTGTGTACCTTTATTCATTTGAGCTTTTCTTGTTTTGGTCTTGTCATAATCAAAAATCCAAAAATAATCCATTTGAGTAATCTTTTCAAATTTACCATTTTTAGTTTGTCTTGATTGAATTCTTGAGTTTTGTCTTTTGAGTTGTCTTCCTTTCATATTCAAGATACCTTTACTCAATACCAAGGAAGGTAACATCTTGAGACACTTGAGATTGGTGTGGAAATTTCCTTAGTCTCTTGACTCCTAAGAGAAGGGATACACTTGAGAGATACACTTGAGAGGCTTTGGTTTTGTGTTTTTTTGCTTGTGTTTTCTTAACCAATTTCATTTAGAGTTCTTTGTGTTGTGTTGTTTGTAGGTGAGGTGGAGCTTCTATATTCCAAGTGAAGGCCTTGAATACCATTGTAAAGGAAGCAAGTGCCTTGTATTAATTAGAAGCTTAGGAATTTTTTTTGAATTCTTAGAACTTTGTAGTAGGAATTTGGTCTTGTGTTTTGGACACTAAGTGGACTTTGGACTTTGGACTCTATTAACTTTTAATTTCTTTAGGTAATTTTGAAATAGCAGAGAGCATTGCATTTGTTTGTTAACTAGTTAGTTGTAAGTTGGTTAAGTAGTTAATTGGTTACAACTAGAAGTAGTTAGTTAGTTGTTGGTCTTAACTGATTTGGTTAGTTAGTTAGTTGGCATAACTAATACATAACCGAATTTAGTTAGTAGTTAAAGTAGTTAGACTTAGTTACAACCATAATAACTAGATAACTAAATTTATTTAGGGTTAGTTAGAGTTAGTTGGTTAGTTGAAACTAAATTTGTTACTTCTAACTTCCCATAACTGAATTTGAGTTCTCTTATTAGGGTTAGTTACAACCTAGGATTCTTATAAAGAACATAGGTAAAGACAACCTAGGTCTTACATAACTAATCATAGTAATACAACCTAGGATCTAACCTAGTACAAGATAACTTAGGTTCTTGTTCCCTTAGGTAAAAACCTAGTACTTGATTCTTAGGATTCTTGTTTGAATTTTTGTTCTTGTATTGCATAAGCATCCTTGACTAGTATGTTTACAACTTTGATTTCCTTGTCTTGTTTTCTTTGACAACCTTAAACCATGTCTTCTAGTGATAGGGAAAACAAATCTTTTCTCTATAACATAATGGATAGTCTAAATAACATCAACACTAGGTTAACTAACCTAGAACATAAAGATGAGAACCCTAAAACTAGACATAGAAATCAAAGAAATCAAAGGTATGAGAATAGTGATAGTAAGGATGACCATAGGTCTAGAAGACACCATCATAATAATAAAAGAGAAGACCTAGGGTTAAAAGAAGTAAAATTTAAAAACCCCCATTTAATGGTAAAGTGATGTTGAAGCTTATCTAGAATAGGAGATGAGAGTTGAACAATTGTTTAAATCTCATCAAATAAAAGAAGAAAAGAAAGTTAGGATAGCCACCATCATCAAATAAAAGATAACTTTTCACCAATAGATGATTGGTTAGAATTGAAAGCTCTATTAAGAAAACACTATGTTCCTAATTACTATAGAGGGGAGTTATTAGCCAAGCTAAATAGACTCACCCAAGGGTCAAAAAGTGTAGAAGATTACTATAAAGCCTTAGAGATAACCATGATTAGGGTAAATTTAGAAGAAGATAAAGAAACCCTAATGCATAGGTTTTTGCATGGCTTTAATAAGAACATCAAGAATAGAGTATAACTCCTTCCATATGTTAATATAGAAGAGTTATTACACCAATGTACTAAGGTAGAGAGCCAATTCAAAGAGAGAGAATCCTACCATGGGGAATTCAAAAGCTCTAAACCTAAGTGGGTAGGTAAAAATGGGTTTGAGAGATAACCTAGGGAGAAGGTGTTATTCAAGTGGCCTCAATACTCAAGAGGGGGGAGGGGTGAATTGAGTTTTAAAAAATTTTCTTTGGAATGCCTTTGAAATTGATTCCTTTCTCACAATTTAAGTTTATGCGTAAGAGATAACAAGTGTAGTGCAAGAAACAATGTAAAACAATGTGCAAATGTCACTAAGGCAATATATCAAACACTTGGTGTGCAACACTTTAACACAAATTATTCTAGAAAATTTAAGAGGAGCTATCATAATTAACAATAATAATCCAGCCAGATGTAGTATGTAAATGCAAGAGGGTAAGGAAGAGAAGCTTGCAAACCAATTTAACGAGTTCCACCAATCCCGGTGTACGTCTCGCCTTTAAGCAACCCACTTGAAGGATTTCCACTATTGAAGTTTAGAGATACAAGCTATGAGCAATTTTAGCTTCCTAGTGTCCCACACTCAAGAACTCAATCCTCACTAGCACAAGGGCAACCCAGCCAATCTCTCAAACTCTCAATACCCAAAGGTTGAACGCCAACTTTTGTGACCACTCAACCTAGAGTGAAAATCTTAGTGTTTTGGTGTTTGGTTTACAATCAATTAACTCTCTTAATAGAGTAGATATACAAGTATAAGCTCTCAAGTTCTAACTCTCAACAAGAAGAGAGGATATACAAATGTAAGCTCAAAGTTGCAAAAACAAAGAAATGGACTCACAAGGCATAAATGTAAGCTATGAATGATTCCCCTTTCATATGTTTGATAGCTTGAATGAGTGTTGCATTTATAGGCCTTGGAGTGGAGCCCTAAAGTCTTTAGAGCCGTTTGCACATCATGGGTGTTTGAATTATGATGGATAGCTGAGCTATTTTTGCACTAAAAACCACTTTTTCCACTGTCAGGCACTACTGTAATCGATTAGGCCTCGAGCTATAATCGATTACTCTTCAAATTCTTCAGTGTAATTGGTCTCATAATAGATTAGGCTTTTCCATTTAATCGTTTAGCTTGAAGATAAAGATTGGCTAATTGATTGTGTATGCCTTGTAATCGATTGTAAGTTACACCTGATGCATTTAATTCTGTTACGCAGCATGGTAATCAATTGTGACTTGTTTTACAATCAATTTTGAAGTAAACAGAGACTTAGTAATCGATTGTGGCTTGGTTACAATCGATTAGTAATCTTCACAGAACTTAGGTAATCAATTGGGACTGCCTGGTAGTCAATTAGGCATTGTACCTGATGCATTTTATCCTTTTTCCAAGTTTGGTAATCGATTGGCCTTCTTGTTATAGTCGATTATGTAACAAACAGAAGCTTTATAATTGATTAGATGACTTGGTGCAATCGATTTGATGACAAACAGAACCTCAATAATCAATTAGGTGTTGGATAGAAGCTCTGTAGTCGACTAGATAGGACCTTCTAATCGATTAGTATACGTAGTGATGCTTGGCTTGTTGATTCTTCTCTGTTTTCATCCTTTGTAACAATACTTTATGAATCTTATATTCTTTGTCATGATTCCACAATTGCTTTGTCATTATCAAAATTATATAACCTGAAACACATATTCAAACACATTCTCTCCCTTTTTGATGATGATAAACAATGCTTATCTCATGAGGGTGTTAGTCAAGGTAGAATTTTCTCCTCTTTTCTTAAGGAGTTTATGCATACATTTCTTGTTGTTTTGATTTTAGAACCAGTTATTAACCACTTGTTATTATAGAATTAAAGCCAACTGTACTGAGAATCAATTTGTTAACCACTTGTTTATCATACCATTTGTTTATCATTGTTATAAATAGATGAACACTAATTTTTCCCCCTTTGTAATCATCAAAAGCAAATAAAGCAAGGTAAAATAGAAAGTTAATTTGAAAGATAAACTTTATTCATTCATAAAAAAAGGGTACATAATGAAAGTGCAGATAATTGAAAATAACCATAATAAAGTGCAGAATGGAAACAAAACATAACAAACCAAGGGAAATCTAATTATTGGGATTAAAAAAGTGCATTTCAGAGATTTTGTTTGAAAGCTCCTCATAGCGTTGCTCTATAAGCTCAAAATGTTGTTGCTCGATCATTTGAAATTCTTGAAGGGTATTATCAATCCTTTCAAAAAACTGATCCAAATAGGCATAGAAGGAGGTGAAAGGGTCAGCAGGAGCAGATGGTTCACCTTTGGTGCTTGTGTTGCAGGAGGAGGAGATGCAGGATCATTGGCGGGAGCTTCAAAAGGAATATCAGCATGAATACCTTCCATCTTAGAGAGCCAAGCTCCATTGACATAGATTATGCCCATCTTGGTGAGATGATGGGTGCCAATGCATGCCTTTGGAGGTACCTTCTCAGAAAGCTCCCCGACAAGGTCCACACCATAAGTTTTGAAGATCTTAGTGAGGAGGATAGAATATAGAAGCTTTTGTTGCTCCTTGGCCTAGAGCATAAGCAATTTTAGGAGCTGAATCCAATTAATCTCCTTGTTATTTTGCATTGCCCACATAAAGAGTACATCATCCTCTTCAACTAAGGCATAATTTCCACCACGAGTGACCAAAAGTTTAACCAAGAAGAAGTGAAGAAGACGGTTATTGATAGTGAGATAGGCTACCAATTTATGGTTGCTACGAGGACGGTCAGCTTTCCAAAGGGATTGGCGAGCGGAGATGGCATTGTCCCATTCATCTTCCAGATGCCCACCGGTGAATTCAACAGTTGAGAGAGGGAGTTGAGTGATTTCCACAAGTTGCTCATTGGTTATCCAAAGAGTCACATTATTACTCTAGCCTCAAGTAATCCATCAATAATTCTGAGATTGCAGAAGAAAACTGGCATGAGTTCCGGGTAATAGACTTCTTCCTTGAGAGTGAGAAAAGGGAGGATATTATAGTGGTGAAGGGATTGAGTGAAGGTAAAGCTGGGATGATCAAAAACTTTAGCATTTATAAAGTGAGGAGAGATAATATCCTTTTCAGAAAATTTTTGAATGAAGTTTTGGAGGTCTCTAGGACTTGTGAAGAACCTTGAAAAATCAAGGGGGTTATTGGTTTGAGCAATGAAGGACCTAGCTCTCTTGACATTTCTAGAGGAGGACATTGTGATTAGAGAAGAAGAGATGAAGAAATTTGAGAGACCTTTGGGAATTTTGAGAGGTTGGGGGAAGGAGCAGTATTCGAGGTGTGAGGTAGAAGAGGTGAGGGAAGGGTATATATAGGGTTTAGGAATGAAAAATAGGGTTTATAGGAGTGATTTGGATTGGGCAAAAGAGGCACACACGGATTGTGCTATTGAATCACGCTTCTCATAGGCTCGTAATCGATTATGACCCTTTAGAATTTGAATCGTTAGGTACTCTAATCGATTGTGCCTAGTATGTAATCGATTGCGTTAAAAACTGAAACTTGGAAATCGATTAGGAGGAGTTAGTAATCAATTATCTGGAGGATAAAACATCCCTAATCGATTTGGCATATACACTAATCGATTAGTTAGAACCTATAGACTCACTAATCGACTATGTGAAGCTATCTAATCGATTATGGTCAAGACAGAACGATTCTAATCGATTACCTGAAGCCATGTAATTGATTACGACAGCCCAGAATTGCTTAAAAACACATGTTTTTCAATCAAAAGGCATTAAAGATTCAATTGTTATGGAATAGAATATGCTTATTTCATCAATCAACTAATATTCACTCATCAAACACAAGAAGTCATCAAAATTAAATATATCAAACAGAGTTGGAAATGTCTAATATGCCTAATTCTCTTATATTAATGAATTATTCCTTTGTAAGAGGTTTTGTGAATATATCAGCTAGTTGCTTAGAGGTTTCAACATGTTCAAGCATAGATCACCCTTTAATACATGATCTATAATGAAATAGTGTATTATCTCTATATGTTTGGTCCTTGAATGCATGATAGGATTCTTTGAAATATTAATGACACTAGTATTATCCTATTTAAGAGGCACATGGTCTAATATAACACCAAAGTCAAGAAGTTGTTGCCTCACCCAAAGGATTTGAGCACAGCAACTTCTAGCTGCAACATATTCTGCCTCAGCTATTGATAAAGCAACACTTACTTGTTTCTTGCTATGCCAAGAAACAAGAAAGCTACCAAGCAAATGACATGTACCACTAGTGCTTTTCCTATCAAGTTTACATCCAACAAAATCAGTATCAAAATATCCTATAAGAGTACATTCAACACCTTTAGGATACCAGAGACCTACATTTAGAGTTCCAACAAGATATTTCATTATATGTTTTATAGTACTTAGGTGAGATTCTTTTGAACATGATTGATATATTACACATATACAAACTACAAACATTATATCCGGTCTACTTGCAGTGAGATATAGTAAAGATCCAATCATACCTCAGTATTTGGTAATTTCCACATCTTTATCTTTCTTATCTTTGTCCAAGTATCATGATGTGCTCATAGGTGTAGCAATTTCATTTGCCTTGTCCATGTTGAACTTCTTAAGCAACTCTTTGTAATATTTGGATTGGCTAATGAATGTTCCTTTTCTTGTTTGCTTGATTTGAAGTCCAAGGAAGAAGGTGAATTCACCCATCATTGACATCTCAAATTCATCCTGTATTATCTTAGCAAACTCTTTGCAAAGTGATTCATTAGTGGCACCAAATATGATATCATCCACATATACTTGTACCAAAAGTATGTCTTTTTCTTGTGCTTTATGAATAATGTTGTATCAACCCTTCCTCTTTCAAAATTATTTTCCAAAAGAAATTTGTTTAATCTTTCATACCAAGCTCTTGGAGCTTGTTTTAAACTATACAAAGCTTTTCTTAGTTTGAAAACATGATTTGGAAATTGATAGTTTTCAAAACCAGGAAGTTGATCAACATATACTTCTTCTTAAATATAACCATTCAAGAAGGCACTTTTGACATCGATTTGATACAACTTAAAATCCTTACAACATGCAACGGCCAATAATAGTCTAATGGCTTCTAACCTAGCTACGAGAGCATACATTTCTTCATAGTCAATTATTTCTTCTTGGTTGTATCCCTTAGCTACTAGCCTAGCTTTATTTCTAGTTATTATTCCATTTTCATCAAGCTTGTTTCTAAATACCTATTTAGTTCCTATTACTTGATGGTCATTAGGTCTTGGCACCAATTCCTAAACTTTATTTCTTTCAAATTGATTTAGTTCTTCTTGCATGGCCAACATCCAATGTTCATTAATAATAGCCTCATTAATGGTTTTTGGTTCAATTTGAGAGACAAATGCTAAATGATTGCAAGTATTGAAAGAGCGATGAGTACTTACACCTTTAGTGATATTATTTATAATATTGTCCAAAGGATGGTCTTTTGAGGTGATCCACTCCTTTTGTTGAGTATGGTCATTTTGTGTTGTATCTTCTTTATTTTTGTTTTCCTCTTTGTCATTCAAGGTTAATTCTTAGAGAGTACCAATTTTCCTAATGCTAAGAATTCTTCCTTCCGTATTATCCCTATAGGTGACACTTCCTTTTCTTTTGGGTGTGAATGATGTAAACTTGCTTATATCACCTGTCATGTGCTTTGAACACCCACTATCTAGGTACCAATAGGTGTTGCTTACCTTGAAACATACCTACAATATAAGATTAGTTTAGAGAACTTGGTACCCATTTTATGTTGGGTCTTTTTTGGTTAGCTTGTGGTAATGTTCCTTTGGGAACCTAGACCTTTCTTACCACTACTGGTCCAAATTTTCTAACATGGAAACTTGAAGCATTATGTCCTTTAGCACCACAATGATTGCATTTAGTAAATGGTGATGAAGATTTTCTAGGTGGCACAAAGAAGTTCTTATAATGCTTTTCCTTTTCAGTGGGATTATATCCTAATTCGGTTTTGTCAAACATGCATCGTTGATTTCCAAGTAGAACATTTAAATTATCTCTACCATTTGTGAATTTTTCAAGGGTTGCATTCAAGTCTAGGACTTTTTTTTCTAGGTGATCATATTTTACAACAAATTCACATGGTTTGATTTTAGAGCATGGTTGAGCATTAGCTGCTTTCTCTTTCAAGCTTTCATTTTCTTTACTAAGCTCCATGAGATGCATTTCTAGAGTATCAATGGTCTTTCTTGACAACTTATATTTACTAGATAGTTTTACATGTTTATCATACAATTCTTCAAAAGCGTCAAGTAACTCATCTCTATCAAGTTCGTTGTTGTTTACCTCATTTTCTTCTTGTTGGTGGTTGGCCATTAGGCATAGGTTAGCTTCCTCATTGTCCGATTCTTCCGAGATACTCACTTCATTTTTGTCCTAAGCAATGTAGGCTCTTCTTCTTCCTCTTTTCTCTTTGTTCTTCTTTTTGAGGTGGACAATCCAACTTGAAGTGCCCTTCCTTGCCACATTCAAAACAATTTAGTTAGGAAGAGTTTTTAGTAGAAATAGGTTTCTTACCTTGAGGTTTGAAACTTCTTTGGAAGTGTTTGTTTCTCATGAATTTTCTGAGTCGCTTCACAAATAATCCAAACTCCTCACCCTCATCAAGTTCACTATTTTATTCATGTTCCTTGATTCAAGTGGCCTTGAGAGCTAGACCTTTCTTCTTGGAGGATTTTTCTTCTTCCTCCGCCATCTTTAAGTCTTTCAGCTCTTGTTCCTGCTCTTGTAACTTACCAAATAATGTAGCAAGAAATATATCATTTATATTTGGTGATTGTTTGATAGCAGTGACAAGAGGTTGCCATTCCCTAGTAAGACTTTTTAATACTTTATGAATGAGCTCTTTATTAGTGTAAGTCTTACCAAGAGTAATAAGGTGATTTATAATTAGGGTGAACCTCTTTTGCATATCAATGATTATTTCCCCAGAGTTTAATCTAAAACTTTCATATTGACTAGTGAGTGTACTAATCTTAGAATCCTTTACATCACTAGTTCCCTCATGAGTGACTTGGAGAGTGTCCCATATTTCCTTAGCGGTTTTACAAGTTACAACTCTAAAGAACTCATTCGGACCTAGAGCAAGGGTGATGAGATTTTTAGCTTTGTAATTGTATTGGACTTTCTTTTCCTCTTCACTACTCCAATCATCCATGAGTTTCTCTACTTGTTTACCATTTACAACATGCATTGGTATGAAGGGACCATTTTCAATTACATTCCAAACTTTTAGGTCAATTGATTGTACAAAAACTTTCATTCTTTCTTTCCAGAATATATAGCCTTCCCCATTGAAAGCAGGAGGTCTATTTGTGGCACCACTATCAGGAAAAAGGTTTAGAGAATTTGAGGCCATTTGTTCTTTCGAAGCTGTTAAGCTTGATCTACCAAGAGTCAAGCTCTGATACCACTTGTTATTCAAGTGGCCTCAATACTCAAGAGAGGGGGGTTGAATTGAGTTTTAAAAACTTTTCTTTGGAATGCCTTCGAAATTGATTCCTTTCTCACAATTTAAGTTTATGCATAAGAGATAATAAGTGTAGTGCAAGAAACAATGTAAAATAATGTGCAAATGTCACTAAGGCAATATATCAAACACTTGGTGTGCAACATTTTAACACAAGTTATTCAAGTAAATTTAAGAGGAGCTATCACAATCAACAATAATAATCCAGCCAGATGCAGTATGTAAATTCAAGAGGGTAAGGAAGTGAAGCTTGCAAACCGATTTAACGAGTTCCACCAATCCCGGTGTACGTCTCGCCTTCAAGCAACCCACTTGAAGGATTTCCACTATTGAAGTTTAGAGATACAAGCTATGTGGAAAATAGCTTCCTAGTGTCCCATACTCAAGAACTCAATCCTCACTAGCACAAGGGCAACCCACCCAATCTCTTAAACTCTCAATACCCAAAGGTTGAACCCCAACCTTTGTGACCACTCAACCTAGAGTGAAAATCTTGGTGTTTTAGTGTTTGGTTTACAATCAATTAACTCTCTTAATAGAGTAGATATACAAGTATAAGCTCTCAAGTTCTAACTCTCAACAAGAAGAAAGGATATACAAATGTAAGCTCAAAGTTTCAGAAACAAAAAAATGGACTCACAAGGCACAAATGTAAGCTATGAATGATTCCCCTTTGATATGTTTGATAGCTTGAATGAGTGTTGCATTTATAGGCCTTGGAGAGGAGCCCTAAAGTCTTTAGAGCCGTTTGCACAGCATGAGTGTTTGAATTGTAATGGGTAGCTGAGCTATTTTTCACTAAAAACCACTTTTTCCACTGTCAGGCACTATTGTAATCGATTACTCTTTGAATTCTTCAGTGTAATCGTTCTCATAATCGATTAGGCTTTTCCATGTAATCGATTAGCTTGAAGACAGAGATTGGCTAATCAATTATGTATGCCTTGTAATCGATTGTAAGTTACACCTAATGCATTTAATTCTGTTACGCAGCATGGTAATCGATTGTGACTTGCTTTGCAATCAATTTTGAAGCAAATAGAGACTTGGTAATCAATTGTGGCTTGGTTGCAATCAGTTAGTAATCTTCATAGAGCTTATGTAATTGATTGGGACTTCCCGGTAGTCGATTAGGCATTGTACCCGATGCATTTTATCCTCTTTCCGAGTTTGGTAATCGATTGGCCTTCTTGTTGTAGTCGATTATATAACAACAGAAGCTTCTTAATCGATTAGATGACTTGGTGCAATAGATTTAATGACAAACAGAACCTTAGGCTTGATGATGTAATCGATTAGGTGTTGGATAAAAGCTCTGTAGTCGACTAGATAGGACCTTCTAATCGATTAGCATACGTACTGATGCTTGGCTTGTTGATTCTTCTCTGTTTTCATCCTTTGTAACAATACTTCATGATTCTTATATTCTTTGTCATGATTCCACAATTGCTTTGTCATTATCAAAATCATATAACCTCAAACACATATTCAAACACAAAAGGGAGTGGGCACTTCTTCCTCCAAAATTCTAAGTAAGTTGCATTAGAATTGCAAAGCTTTTAGAAATCAAAGAGATAAGCATGAATCTATATCTGAACCTCAATCCTCTAGATCTTCTACCATCAAATGTTTTAATGCCTTGGTAGAGGTCACATTGCTTCTGACTGTCCTACTAAAAGAACTATGATTTTGAAAACTAATGGAACTTACTCAAGTCAATCAGAGTCTGATTCTGAAAATCACAATTCAAGTGATGACTCAAGTAGTGATTCCTATGACAGTGAGCATATACTAAGGGATGATAGTGAGTTGTACATGATTAGAAGATTACTTGGTAGTCATGTTAAGCTTGATGATACTACACAAAGAGAGAACATCTTTTGTACAAGATGTTATATAAATGAAAAACTATGTTCTCTCATTGTGGATAGTGGGAGTTATGCAAATGTAGTAAGCCAAAGACTAGTAAATAAGATTGGCTTAGAAATAATAGATCACCCTAGACCTTATAAGTTGTAATGGTTAAATGAAAAGGGAGAAATGTTAGTTAATAAGCAAGTCTTAATAAACTTCACCCTAGGCACATATAATGATGAAGTCAATTGTGATGTAGTACCTATGGAAGCAACTCACATCCTTTTAAGAAGACCTTGGCAATATGATAGGAAGATCATCCATGATTGGTTCACCAACACCCTCACTTTCAAATTAGATAGTAAGAAGATAGTCTTACATCCCCTAACTCCACAACAAGTAGCTAAAGATCAACCTCAAATGAAGCTTAAAAAAAATAGAGAGTTAGGATCTTCTTCATTTAATCACTTAGAAAAACATAAGAAAAATAAAAAAGGGTATAAAGGAAAAAGAGTTGTCATTTATGATGACTCTAGAGCTAATCTCTTGACCACCAAATATGATGTAAGCATGCTATGTTTTCACAAAAACAATGCTTGATCATGTATGCTAAAGACATCCCCAACACTTCCTTGTGCTCTATGGGCTCTTCCCCTCCTCATTTGCCCAAAGGGATTCAAAACATCTTTAATGATTTAAAGACCTTTTTCCAAAAGATATTCCCAAAGGCTTACCTCCTATTAGGGGTATTGAACATCAAATAGATCTAATTCCTGGTACTAGTTTACCAAGTAGGCCTGTATATAGATGTAACCCTAAGGAAAGCCTTGAGATTAAAAAAATATGAACGATCTATTATCTAAGGGATGGATTAGAGAAAGCTTAAGCCCATGTGCTTTACCTGTTTTACTAGTTCCTAAGAAAGATAGTTCATGGATAATATGTACAGATTGTAGAGCCATAAACAACATAACCATCAAGTATAGGCATCCAATACCTAGACTTGATGATATGCTTGATGAGCTAAGTGGTTCTACCAAATTTTCCAAAATTGATCTTAAAAGTGGCTATCATCAAATAAGAATCAAAGAAGAAGATGAATGGAAAGCTGCTTTTAAAACCAAACTTGGATTATATGAGTGGTTAGTTATGCCCTTTGGCTTGACTAATGCACCAAGCACATTCATGAGGTTAATGGATCATGTTTTAAGGGAATTTATTGGGCATTTTGTTATGGTCTATTTTGACGATATTCTTGTTTACTCAAAGACCATGACCTTTCATCTAAACCATCTAAAACAAGTTATACTTACCTTAAGAACAAATAACCTCTATGTAAATTTTGAAAAATGTTCTTTTGACATGGATATCATTGTATTCCTTGGATTCATAGTAAGTTCTAAAGGTGTTGAGGTTGATCACTCAAAAGTAAAGGTAATCCAAGATTGGCCAACACCTAAAAATGTGAGTGAGGTTAGAAGTTTCCATGGTCTTGCAAGTTTCTATAGGAGATTTGTGAAAGATTTCTCTACCTTAGATTCCCCTTTGAATGAGTTAGTGAAAAACAATGTTCCTTTTGTGTGGGGGCAAAGGAAAGAGAAAGCTTTTCTAGATCTCAAAGAGAAGCTCACTATTGCTCCAATTTTAGCACTTTCAAATTTTTCTAAAACCTTTGAGCTTGAGTGTGATGCTTCAAATGTAGGTATAAGAGCTGTTTTATAGCAAGAAGGTCACTCCATTGCTTTCTTTAGTGAAAAGCTTAATGAGGCAACCCTCAATTATCCCACATATGATAAAGAGTTCCATGCATTAATTAAAGCCCTTCAAACTTGGGAATATTACTTGATCCCAAAAGAGTTTGTCATTCATAGTGATCATCAATCACTAAAATTTACCAAAGGGCAACATAAGTTGAACAAAAGACATGCTAGTTGAGTTCTTGGAATAATTTCCATATGTCATCAAGTACAAAAATGGAAAATCCAATACGGTGGCTGATGCTTTATCAAGAAGGCACTCTTTACTTGCCTCTCTTGGAGCCAAAATTATTGGACTTAATGTGATTAGGACTTTGTATCTAAGTGATCTTGATTTTTCCAACATATTCAATTCATCTTCTACTTCTTCATCTCATAATGGTTTCTACATTCTAGATGGCTACCTCTTTAAAGCCAATAGACTTTGCATTCCTAGGAGCTCTTTAAGGATCTTTTACTTAGAGAAAACCATGAGGGAGGCTTAATGGGCAATTTTGGAAGAGATAAAACATTAGCCATTTTACATGAACACTTCTATTGGCCTAAAATAAAAAAGATGTACAAAAATTTTATGCTAGGTGTATAGTATGTAGGAAAGCTAAATCTAAACTTTCACCTAGTGGTCTGTATACTCCATTGCCTACACCTACTTCTCCTTGGGTTAATATTTCTATGGATTTTGTGTTAGGCTTGCCTAGGACCCAAAGGGGAATGGACTCTATCTTTGTTGTGGTAGATAGGTTTAGTAAGATGGCTCACTTTATTCCTTGTCACAAAGTGGATGATGCAAGTCATATTGCTAAGCTATTTTTCAAAGAAATTGTAAGACTTCATGGTGTTCCTAAAACTATCATTTCTGATAGGGACACCAAATTCCTAAGCCATTTTTGGAAAACCCTTTGGTTAAGGCTAGGAACAAAGCTTCTCTTTTCTACCAATTGTTATCCTCAAATGGATGGCCAAACTAAGGTAGTGAACAGGACCCTTTCTCAACTACTTTGGGTCTTAGTGCATAAAAATGTTAAATCTTGGGATGAGTGTTTACCCCATATTGAATTTGCTTATAATAGGGTACAACACTCCACAAGTAAGCATAGTCCTTTTGAAGTTGTTTATGGTTTTTGTTATTCAAGTGGCCTCAATACTCAAGAGGGGGGTGAATTGAGTTTTGAAACTTTTCGTTGAAATGCTTTTGAACTAAGTTCCTTTCTCACAAATTAATAGTTTATGCAAGACAAAGTAAGTTTAGTGCAAGAAACAATGCAAAACAAGGAATAAATGTTGCTGATGCAATTTGTCAAACACTTGGTGTGCAGCACTTTAAAGCTATTAGTTCAAGCAAGTTTAAAAGGGGAAATCATAATCAACAACAATAACCCAGCCAGATGTAATGTATGAATCTAAAATAGCAAGGGAGAAAAGCTTGCAAACCGATTTAACGAGTTCCACCACCCCGGTGTACGTCTCGCCTTCAAGCAACCCACTTGAAGGATTTCCAATATTGAAGTTTAGAGATACAAGCTATGAGCAATTGCAGCTTCCTAGTGTCCCACACTTAAGAACTCAATCCTCACTAGCACAAGGGTAACCCACCCAATCTCTCAAACTCTCAATACCCAAAGGTTGAACCCCAACCTTTATGACCACTCAACCTAGAGTGAAAACCTTTGTGTTTGATGTAGTGTTTACAAGCAAATAACTCTCTCAATAGAGTAGATGTACAAGAGAAAGCTCACACAAATTCTAACTCTCAAGATGAGAGGATATACAAGTTCTAAGCTCAAAATTTCAAAGTATACAAAAGAATGGACTAACTAAGCACAAAAGAAGGTAAGGGATGATTGCCTCTAGTATTGTTTTGTGTTTGAGTTGGAGAGCAATTTATAGAGCCTTGAAGCTGTCCCAAAGTCCTCCTAGCCATTGCAAATCATGGTTCCAGCTTGTCTCTGCGTTAGTGGGTTTTGGGTGCTTGTTTCCCACTTAAATCTGTCTTTTTAGTGATGTTTCCCACTATGTGAATCGATTCATGCTTTGCTGTTTTGTGTTTTTGGGACTTCCAATCCTATAAATTGATTCATGCTTTTCATGAATCGATTCATGCGTTGTTATTGTTGATTTTTCATGTTTTTTTATGCTTCCTTGATTTATTTAGCTTCATGGTTCCTTTCCTTTATCTTCATGCATTGGTCTTTTAAGTGTTTGATCATTTGGAAGCATATCCTTCATAGTTTCTTGATCTTGTCATTGGATTCTATATTTTCTTTGTGAGTTCTTGTTGTTTCTTTGCACTTGTTTTTGATATTGTGAAGCCTTTCTAGTTCATGTGCATTTGTCATTATCAAAAATCTGTTTACAACATGCAAATACATTCTCCTCCTTTTTGATGATGACAACTAATGGACATCTCTTGGGGTGTTAGTATCAATAAACAATGATCATGAAGTAAATGAGAGAAGACTGCTTGTTATAATTGTAAATTGTAGAATAGAGTGAGTCCCCCTTTGTTTTTGAGTAGGATAAGTATATGCATAAATATTCATCTAATCATACACTATTCTGATCATACTTATTTCTTTCCTTGTTTGTGATTTAACAATTATAAGCAAGTATGTATATTTCCCTTTATATTTCCTTTTTTCTCTCCCTCTTTGTCATTATCAAAAACAATATTAGCTATAGGAAAGAAAAGGAATAAATCATTGCATAATTAAGGATTAACAACCATCAAGTTTGAATAATAAAATCCAAGCAAAACAAAAAGAATGCCATAGAGGGGCAACAAAGTCATAATCAAGATAACAGTAAACCATGTCAAAGTCAAGCAGAATGCAGAAAATAAGGCCAACTAAGGCTGAGGGAATTTTAGGCTAGAGATTTGGGTAGCTAGTTCGGTGTATCGTTTCTCCATGTTGGTTTCAAGCGTATCGAGTCGAGCGGTGATATGTTCTTCCATTGCATCAAGGCGACGATCCAAGTGAGCAGTGAGTCGTGCAAACAGATCATCAGAGGGTGCAGCAGGTGCAGGAGGAGGAGGAGCATCAGCATTTTCTTCATGAGCGGCTAGGTGTGGGCGGCGAAGAATTTCCCATATTCCAAACCTTTTAATGATTCCCATTTTGTTGAGATGGTTTTTTCCGAGTAGTCCTTTGCTTCCAACAGATTCTTTGACTTCATTGGTGAGATATACCTTGAAGTGACGAAGGAGTTTGGTCATGAAAATGGCATATGGGAGGCGAGTGAGATTTCTTGCTTCGAGCATGTGATGCCTTATTATATTTATCCAGTTGATTTCCTTGTTGTTTATTATTGTCCACATGAGAAGAATTTAAGTATCACTCACTCTTGCATTGTTACTTCCTAATGGTAGAAGGATCTTTACAATGAAGTAGTGGAACAGGCGATGATCAACTCGGAGAGTGCCAATGGTACTTGCGGTGGAAGCGGGAAGATTGAAGAATGTTCTTGCTTCAAGAGGATTGAAGTTCCATGTTAGAGATGGCTCTTTGCTAGAGAATAGTTCATTATTAATGGGAAGCTTGCCAACTTGATTCATGACTTCATTATCAAGAACCATGGTGACACCTTTCACTTTGGCATAGTATCGACCATCTTGTAGGCGCAAAGTTGAATAGAAAGCTCGGATTAATTGGGGATAGATATAGGTGGACTCAAGTGTAAGAAACATGACTAGTTGTTGGTGATTGAAAGTATCAAGCAAAGGAAGGTTGGAAGATTCAAAGTAAGGAAGATCTAACCAATGTGAGGGAATGAGGAGTTTTTCAGAAAAAGTCTCCAAGTAAGTTTCCAATTCCTTTTGGGTGGAGAAAAGTCGGATAAGATCTGAATGTTGAGGCGTGGAGGACCCTACAATGTTGGCCCTTTGTTTCTTCCTAGGATGGGATAAAGAAGCCATGAGATAGATGATGAATTCTAGAGAGAGAGGATGATTTTTAGAGAGAAGGAGGAGAAAAGAAGTTGAGAGGTTTTGAGTGATTTTGAAAACTGACCCTGAAACTGTCATATTTAAGGAATTTTTCACGCATGAATCGCTTCATGGATACGCATGAATCGATTCATAACTTGCTGTTTGTCAAAAAATTGAGTTCCAGGAGCATGAATCTATTCAAGACTTGCTGTCTTGAAACGATATGGGTTCCAGGGGCATGAATTGATTCATTTATATTAGGCAATGTTTGGGGTCATTGAAATCTTCAATTTTGAGACTCCCTTTGCCTTCCTTTTTTTAACCAAACATTTATGAACATCATTTAATCCAACTATTTGATCAAATTAAGACTAATATCATTCATCACTCAATCATTTGCTCAATAAACACACTGTAAATTAAGAGATTATCAAGATCATACAACATTTAAACACAATTGGAAATGTCTAAGATTCCTAATTCTCTTTTAATGTGTATGAATTGTTCCTTTGCAAGTGGTTTGGTGAAGATATCAGCTAGTTGCTTAGAAGTTTCAACATGTTCAAGCATACAATCACCTTTTAATACATGATCTTTTATAAAGTGATGCCTTATGTCTATATGCTTAGTTCTTGAATGCATGACAGGATTTTTAGAGATATTCACTAGTGGAGAAAGGGGCTTTAAGCACGGTTCTGGGGGACTTTTAAGCACGGTTCCAGAACCGTCGTTGTTCCCGCCGTGCTTGTAGATAGGGACTTTTAAGGACGGTTATGAACCGTGTTCGTATGTACCTTTTAAGCACGGTTATTTTTAACCGTCTTCGTAGGGAGGGACTTTTAAGAAAGGTTTTGAGAATAACCATCTTCGTAGGTGGACTTTTAAGCACGGTTCTGAAAATAACTGTCTTCGTAGGGGGACTTTTTAGCACGGTTCTACAAATAATCGTCTTCGTAAGGGGACTTTTAAGCACGGTTAAGAAACAACCATCTTCGTAGGCTGGAATTTTAAGCACGGTTAAGAAATAACTATGCTTAAAAAGGGTGACTTTTAAAAACGGTTAAGACTATAACCGTGCTTAAAACCTTTTTTTTTAATTATTTTTTGTTTTTTATTTGCAAACAAAATATAACCAGACAGCCCAATGATGAACAATAATGAAAATGAATAAATTCTACTCAAACTATCTAAACATCAAATATGGTACATAAAATGCACAATAAGTGATTAAGCTATACTAATAGGTATATAACTACACACTAATAATATAATAAAGGATAGAAGTCTATTGGATTCCTTCCTTGAGTTGAAGAAGGCTGGTGGCCCATTGGTTTCTGATTTCGTCAATGTATCCTTCAGGGAACATTGAGGAGGAGTCTCGAAAGTGTTGCAAAGAAGACATAATCATTAATAGGTGAGCAACAAATTGTAATAGTAGTATGTAAAAACCAAATAAATTAAAGTAGGCAGCAAAAACTTACAGTTGTCCATCCGTCTACTATACCAGATTGAACAATGGTGAGCATCGTCTTCATCACGAAATACCCACACTCAAAGGTGTCATCCTGCCGATAAGACTACAAGGTACCTTACATTGATTTCACAACTGGTTATTGTTTTTGTTACTAATTGAGGTAACTTTAAAAGTAATGCTTATTAATTGAAGTACTTACTTTTGGGAAGACTTACTCTAGTTTTTTCTTGATCACTTTGCCGCGTAGTCGATGGTACCCAATTAAAGCCCTATAAGAGAATAAAACACCAGTTTAGTTAATAGAATGACTTAATGAAACATGTAAAATTGTTTTATTTTTAAAAATCAACTTACCCATCGAGTATTTTCCTGTAGTCCGCACCAGGACTCCTATGCAACGAACAGAAGCATGCAGCAATGCCGTCCTTCGGGCAAATGACCAACAGTTACCAGTGAAGGCTGCAATGTACCGTTGATTAGGAACAACGCAATCCATTATTAAATTAGCAACAATAAGTAAATATTTATTAGACTCTTACTCTTTATGAAATAGTGCAAGGTACACAGTCTTGTTCGAGGCATGCATCCAATTCTGGATGTATGCCTAAATCTCCTCCTTGCTGTTCCCACAAAGTTGTATTAGAGAGGGCTCCAGGAAACCATAAATGTCATGGACACCTCTCTCTATGCAAAGTCTATGTAAAAACCTAATCAAATTTGTAGACGTTTAGTGTTGGAAAAAATAACAATTTAAATGACACTATCATTGAACAAAAAACATTATATTTACAGCTCCCAACACTGAATCACTGAAATGTTCAACATTGTCTTCCCCATTAGGACCTCACACAAGTCAGGTCGTGTAATGTACACTGGCAACGAACTTGGGAGGCCAAAAACGGATTCCTCCCATGGGACCGAGATAGTACAACTGGGAAGCCCAGCCGATATGTCCTATAGTTATTCCATCAGATCAAGGAGGGGCTCTGGCTTCTTTGATGGGGCAGCACCCTGCTAAAATAGTTAAAAAATTAGAAGTAATTTATGTCCTTTGAAACCATAACTTAATATATAATTGATGCTTGGTAAAGAGCATACCTGGGGACCAGAATCTAACACAAGTCTGGTCGGCCATATAAGGAAGTGTCCTACAGCCTGGCCGACGAGTCGTACCTCAGAAGTTGGAATTGGAATAACTGCATCTGCCTTGAGGACCTGTACAAACGAAATCCTTACACACCATCAGGCAATTTCTGATGGTGAACCAAAGGGCCTAGGTTATACACTGAACCAATGGCAACTGGCTCTTCCACTTCATCCACAAATAGGTCATACTAACGGCAGTCTCTAAGATTTACATCGTTATCATCACCGTCAAGTGCAGCACATGACCCCTTTGTGCTGACCCGCCTAGTCTGCATAATAACACAACATTTAGAAGTTATTCAAGGAATAATAATAGCGAATCATAGGTGATTCAATTAAATAATATACAATATAACCTGTGGGTCCACCACCGGTGGCGTAGGTTGACATTGTTGACTGAAGGACGCCATCATCTCACTTCGAAACTGTGTCATCTCCTCCTGAAGCAGCCTCTGTATTTCCTCCTTTGCCTTTTCCTTCATTGCGGCAACCTTGTCCTCAAAGGCCTTCTCCAAATCAGATATGGATTGGGAAGGGGTGGCTGGACGGCTGAAATAGCTTTGGAGGCCTGTGGAGAAAGAATAATTAGAAATAAAAATGTTATCATACAGAATCAAAGATTATTAATGTAAATGTACTCATCTAGGGTGCTCTGGTCGGCCGATGGCGGCGGTCAATATATCATCCCTACCATGTGACATAAATAACCCTTGGGTCGACTGCTCAACCAAGGAATCCTGCAACCAAAAGTCAGTGATTAGTGTTGTTAGGGTTTGATGGACATTAACGTTTCATAAAAGGTATTGACAAGCTTTGTACTTACAATCCTTGAGACAACCTCCTCAACATGTGATGAAGTATACTGACCACTCTTCTTCGTCCTGGCACGCTTCCATTTTTCATGTCGTGCGGGTGGGGAGGGGGGATCCACAATAGTGGCGTTAGGGTGGCTACCTTGACGTTGCCTAGCTTTCTCCTCCACGAGCCGATCCTCCAACAATCGATAACCCCCACGCAACAACCTGTGAGGGCAGTCATTTTTCCCCTGAATTTCCTATGCTTTTATGCGTCTGGCTTGCATCAAAACAATTCAAAGACATTTATACATTATACATCCTCCGATAACTATAAAAACATAATCAGTAAAAGATACATACAATAAAGTCATCTGTTTGCCTGGATGCCATAAACGCATCCCAAGTTTGCTGATCTATGGATGTGTATTTATCTCTAGGAAACTGACCCTGCTTCTTCCCGTAGACATACCTAAAATTTAAAATATTTGAATTAAGTAATTGATAACATAAAACATGATGATTTTAAACATGTATATTTTAAAATTCAAATATACGTGGAGGTTAGGTTGCTCTTGAATGTCCTTCATCGGTCTGCAATCTCAGACATTATCTTCCTATGCAGTGTATAAACTGCAGGAATATCCCAAGCATCCTACACGTGCCAAATAAACAAGTAAGAGATTATTATGCATAACAAATTACGATAGGAGTAACTAAATGTACAGATAAATGTACTTACAACAACATCAGCCTAAATTGCATTCTTCACGACCTCCTCAACACTATCCTAATCTGGGATAATGATGGACACCTTCGACCATGCCAAGACACCTAAGTAACTCTGAAACTTGGCGGCGTTAGGTCCCAAAGTCCTCCCGGTGCAAATATAAATGTCAACATGGGTCCTCTGACCATGATGGTGCCTAAGTGCAACACTGGTCATCTGGGTAACACCTCTCCTCCTAGCTGAGGAATCTGTGCCCCGGGAGTCAGATCTTGCATGTGAATCCTGGTCAGCCATAGGTATCTGTTCAAAGAAACAAAAATATAATTTGTGAGTATAACAAACTAACTTTAGCAAACAAGAATATGTTTATAAACATGATGAATGATATATAACCATACCCTATGTTTCCCACAGACCCTCCTGGTGGTCATTATGAGTCGTAACTATATCATCTATGAGATCTTCCATAACGTTGGTTGGTGTACATGTTGTTAGACAAGGTATGTCTAGGACATCAAGACATGGATCCTCAATGTTGTGTCTACCTTGGACAACAACTGACCATCGTTTATCTGATGGGTCAACAACGTAGAAAACTTGTTTTACTTGAGCTGCCATGATGAAAGGCTCCTCCTTATGACCTATCTTGTTTAAGTCCACTAACGTAAAACGAAATCATCTAGTTTGACACCATTTTTGCTATCAACCTATTTACATTTAAAAACAGGAATTATGAAACGACCATAATCAACTTCCCATATATCTTCAATGACACCAAAATAACATAACTCAGCCATGATAGGGTTTTTGTCCTTTGAAGTGAAAAAATGCATTGATTCGACCACAACCATAACTCCACTGTTCTGCACCGTACTCCTGTCATCTTGAATCCTTGTATAGAATGAATAATTATTTATGTCATAGCCACAATAAGTGATTACATCAAAGTTGGGTCCTAGTGCTAGTCGATGCAACATCTCAGGAGCAGATGTATCTTTGAGAAGGGTCATTTTGAACCACTGCATGAACGTTTTGTTATGTTCATTCAACACCCACTTTTCAGCCATTCTAGGGTTGTTTCTTTTGACTATGTCTTTATGTGCAGCTAAATACGGGAGGACAATGTCTGTGTTGTTCAAAATATAAAAGTGTGCTTGGAGGACTTCATCACGTGACATGCTTTTAATTTTTTCCCAATGGTACCTTTCCCATCCAATCGCCCTTTGTAACGAGTCTTTGGAATACCAATGCTTTCAGCCTGAGACATGTAATCTGTGCAGAACTCAATTGCTTCCTCTGCAATGTACCTTTCTACTATCGATGCTTTGGGGCGGCGTTGGTTCTTCATATAGCCTTTCAAAATTTTCATGTATCGCTCAACAAGATACATCCACCTCAAGAATACTGGCCCACACAAATAAACCTCCCTCACTAAATGGATGATTAAATGTACCATTATGTCAAAGAATGAAGGAGAGAAATACATTTCCAACTGGGATAGTATAAGAAACCCTTCCTATTCCAACGCTTCCAACTCCTCGTGGGCGATTACTTTGGCACATATGGCATTGAAAAACAAACACACCCTTGTTATCACATGTCTGACATTTTGAGGGAGAATGTCACGAATGGCAATGGGTAGAAATTGTTGCATCAGCATATGACAATCATGTGACTTCAAACTAACTAACTTCAGATCCTTCAAGGAAACACAAGTGTTAATGTTGGAACCATACCCAGATGGAAGTTTGACACCACACAATGATTCACACAAACTTTGCTTCTCCTTTCTAGACAAGGTATGACATGCTGGCTATAAATATGTTCGTTTGCCCTTTACTTGTGTGTGCAACTCCTCACATATACCCAACAACTCCAAGTCTAGGCGTGAATTCAGGCCATCCTTTGTTTATCCAGGTATGTTTAACAGGGTTCCAATCAAACTATCACACACGTTTTTCTCCACATGAATCATATCAATATAGTGCCTCACATCAAGATCTTTCTAATATGGCAAATTGAAAAATATTGACCTTTTCTTCCACGTATTTTTGAGATAGACTACTTCTCAGACTTACTAAAAACCACATTGACTTCTTTCACATTTTTATATACTTGACGACCAGACAATGGTGGAGGAGGCAGTTCAAACTCTTGTGCACCATTAAACGACTTCTTCAACCTACGAAGTGGATGATTAGGTGTGAGAAACCTACGATGTCGAAGATAAACATTTTTCCTTCCATGATGTAGTCGATCTGAACTAGTTCCCACCTTACATATAGGACACACTTTATGTCCTTTGACGTTATAGCCTGAGAGGTTACCATACACTGGAAAATCATTGATTGTGTAGAATAACATGGCCCTCAAATTGAATGATTATCCTGTAAGCCTGTCAAACACATCAACCCCCTCTTCCCATAACATTTTTAGGTCTTCAACTAATGGAGATAAGTATACATCAATGTCGTTCCCTGGTTGTCGTGGACCAGATCTCATCATTGATAACATAACATATTTCCGCTTCATGCACAGCCATGGCGGCAAGTTGTAAACAAACAACAAAACAGGCTATGAACTGTGGTTTGTGCTTAGGTTCCCATATGGGTTCATACCGTCTGTGGCTAGTGGAAGCCTAATATTTCTTGGGTCACGGGTAAAATCCAGAAACATTGTATCCATTTTTTTCCACTGTAATCCATCTGCTGGATGCCTAACTAGTCCGTCAACAACCCTTTCATCAGCATGCCATCTCATAAGCTTCGCATCATCTGCATTGGCAAATAGACACTTTAGTCTTGGAACTATGAGGAGATACCACAACACTTTCGTAGGAGACCTTTTTTTGCATAAATCATCAGAATCAACCTCTTTCTTCTTATACCGTGACACCCCACACCTAGGACATCGATGCAACATTTCATACTCACCACGGTATAATACACAATCATTTGGGCATGCATGTATCTTCGTATACTCCAAGCCCATAGGACACAACACCTTTTTAACCTCATAGTTACGATTTGGCAAAGTGTTACCAACTAGGAGAATTTCTTTCAACAACTTAAGAAACTCAGTGAAGCTTTTATCTGTCTACCCATTTATCGCTTTCAAATTAAATAATCGTAAAACTGTTGACAACCTCGTGAAATTGGAACAATTCGGATACAACGGCTTTTCTAAATCCTCACATAGACTCGTATATACGTGAGCTCTCTTAAAACTTTCTACCCCCACATCACGGATCATATCCTTAAGTCGGTCATCCATGTCATCATCAACCTCATGCGCAAAGCTCTGGTCTTTTGTTTGAAAACTAGTACTTGGCACCTTAACATGTTCACCATGCCATATCCATTGCGTATAACTTTGAAGAAATCCATCACACAACAGATGTTCTCGAACCTCTGTCAATTCTAGCCGGCGCATGTTTAAGCATTTAACACAAGGGCAAAAATACGTTCCATTCACCTCTTCATCATTTTGTATCACGTACTCTATGGATGTTTTGACTCCACCCTTATATTATGGACTTATACGTGATGCTGTTATCCAACTTCGATCTATACTCACTATTTACAATACTAGTAAATTTAACGGTGCTATGAATCTTACTTTCTTCACAAAGGTGGTGGTCCTACCCATTCAGAATGAAAATTTTTCTATACATCATAACTACATACCACCTAGGAGTTATTTTAAAATTTGATAAAATTTCGGCAGCATTTCGCATTGGTCTCTAGGTACATAAAATGAAAGTGGTGACATCAAATTCAACCACAATCAAATATGCACCCAGAGAACAATACAAAATTTAGCTAACCAAAACTTGATCAAATTTTAAAATTACTCCTAACTTGTACATAGCAATAATGCATAAAAATTTGTTCATCCCAAACTGTCCAAATGGACAATTCAAGATTCAACACAAATGATGAAATCAATTAATTTAATTACCATTTGTGTCGAATCTCAAACGGGAAACTATGTTTCACTCATTTACAATTTAAAAATCACAATTGAAAGGGACTATATAAAATTATCAAAAACTAAAAAATAATAAACAAAAATTAATCTACTACTAGTACTAGTACTGGGAATAACTACATTTAAAAAACATATTAAACTATATTCCATTTGTGTTATGTAAGAATCTTAATTTAAAAATCTAAATCTACTACTAGTACTAACTATATTCCATTTGAGACATGATAAAGTTTTTAATATTCAAAATTTAACCCAATTGTGTGTAATATTTATTTACTTTAAAATATCAACCTTTTTGTATTTAATTTTTTAATAGTGTAACAAATATTACTAATGTTTATATATTTAATCTAAGTATTTAATCTAAGTTGATTAATCTATAACTTTTAATCTATAACTAAGTAACAATCAATGTAAGTTTATGAATCAATAACTTTTAATCTATAACTAAGTAGCAATTAATCAAAGTATTTAATTTATATCTAACAAAATTCTAATTTCCTAATATATAATATTCTTATTTTCCTAAAACTAAGCTTAATATTAACAGAGTATACAAAATAATTTCAACAATCAATACTTAATCTATAGTTAACAAATAATTTTACTAATATTTAACTAACTAAGCCTAACATTTCATTAATCTCAACCATAAGCATTAAAAATGGAAAATGTGGGGTTTTAGAAAAAATACCTCTTTCGGAATGCCCAACGTCAATGGAGATGGAGGGAGCGAGGAGGGAAGACCAACCACTTAAGAGTGTGGAGGGAGGAGGATGGAAGAAGAACTTGGGCGTCGTGCGGAATGAGAAAGAGGAGGAGGAGGAGTAGGAGGGAAAACCAACAACATAGAAAGAGAACAGAGAGATGGAGAGGCGAAAAAGAAATAGAGGGAGGGAGGAGGAAAAGAACACGGTAATGGAGGGGAATGTTTAGATGAAAGGTGAAATGGAGGGTGGGAGGGAGGGAGGAGGAGGAAGAAGACTAAGAGGTAGAATGGAGGGAAATGAAAAAAATAAACGTGATGTACCTATGACAAACACGATTTCTGAGAGGACGACCCTATAAGCACGGTTCCCCTCAGAACCCTGTTAGTATCTTAATTTTTTATACCTTTTAAGCATAGGTCCCCTAACAACCGTGTTAGTAGACTAATTTTTTAAAAATTTTAAGCACGGGTCCCTCGACAACCGTGTTAGTATCTTAGCCTTTAACCACCGTTCCCTTTAACCGTGTTTGTAAGTTTTTTAAGAAAATTATTTTAAAAAATTATACCAACCTTTAAGCACGGTTCAACGCAACCGTCTTTGTAAGTCTTTTAAAAAAATTATTTTAAAAAATTATCCCAACCTTTAAGCACGGTTCAATGCAACCGTCTTTATAAGTCTTTTAAAAAAATTATTTAAAAAAATTATAACAACCTTTAAGCACGGTCCATTCGTAACCGTGTTCATATATGGCTTTTAAGGACGGTCGCGTTTCAACCGTGCTCGTATATGACTTTTAAAAATAAAACACGTTTCTTCCTATTTACAAATATGCCACCGCATTGTTTTAAGCACGGTTATGGGATAACCGTGCTCGTATCCTGTCCTCATAGCCGTTTTTTGCACTTGTGATTTATGGCACTAGTGTTATGACATTTAATGGGCACTTTGTTTAAAACAACACCAAAGTCAAGAAGTTGTTGTCTCATCCAAAGGATTTGAGCACAACAACTACCAGCTGCTACATATTCTGCCTCAGCTGTAGATAAAGCAACACTTACTTATTTCTTGCTATGCCAAGAAACAAGAGAGCTACCAAGCAAATGACATGTGTCACTAGTACTTTTCCTATCAAGTTTACAACCAGCAAAGTCAGAATCAGAATATCCTATGAGAATACATTCAACGCCTTTGGAGTACCATAGACCAACATTTTGAGTACCTACAAGATATTTCAAAATTCTTTTAACGGCGGTGAGATATGATTCTTTAGGACATGCTTGATATCTATCACACATGCATACAGCAAACATAATATCGGGTCTACTAGCTGTTAAGTAAAGTAAGGATCCGATCATACCTCGGTATTTAGTTATTTCAACAGCCTTGCCTTTCTCATCTTGGTCTAAGTAGCAGGATGTGTTCATTGGTGTAGCCATCTCATTTGCCTTGTCCATTTCAAATCTTTTGAGTAGTTCTTTGCAATTGTAACATCTCGATTTTTAATTAACTACCGAGTGAAATTAAGCCATTGAAATAATAATTGCAAAGTGGGAAGATTATTTATTAATTATAATTAACTTAATTAATTTAACTAAGAGAATAAATGGCTGGTTAAGTGTGATTAATTATTAATTGTTGGCTGATTGTGACTGGGTGTGACGTAAGCAGACTGCTGCTTCACGTTTTCCCACCCCCACTCTCCTTTTCTTCGTGCATGTATATATATGATTAATGGGCCACTTTGCCATTCATTTTTCCTTCAGCCCTTCTCTTCCGCTACTTCTCTCTTCTTCGTTCTTTCTTCTCCTTCTTCTTCTCCCCTGTTCTCTGTCTCTATTTTCTGCTTCTGGAAGCCCACGACGACGGTGCTGCAGAAGAGTTGGAGCTTCCTCCATTGGTGAAGGATGATCATCGAAGCAGAAGAAGAGCAGCTCCCTGTTCCCGAGCCGATCGCGGAGGACAACAGCGTTCAAGGAAGCCTAAACGAGTGTGAGCCTGGGCAAAGCAATCAGAGGCAGAGGACCAACGTCGGGAAATAGGGGAACCCCTCGAATTCCTTCAGTAGGTAGGGGGCGCTTGCATGTCAAATGTATGGTTTATGGACGGTACCAGATGAATGTATTGCCTTGCGTGTGTGCGAATGTGTCTATGATGATTGTGTGCGATGCATGATTATTAATCCTTGAATACCATGTGTGTGAGACTAGAATCCTGCTAATGGTTATACATTTATATGCATGAGTTCAAGTTGTGCTGAATTCTGATAATCATTTACACATAAATGCGTATAGTGCATGTTCTTATTACTATTAATACCGAGAGGATGTGTATGTGTGACTATTGGTTGATTTCGTCTGGGATGTTGTAAACATAAACTGTTTGATTTCTGAGTATGCTGGTATGATGGATGAGTGAAAGTAGGAATGGTGTTGGATCGGATATGACCCTAACGGTTACAAGGAATGAGTCGGATAATCGGGGATGTTCGTCGTTAAAGTACATAGGCTGCATGTACAGGATCGGGTGACCCGTGGAAGGTTAGGAGCCCCCAAAGAAATGATCTCCAGCTACAGACCCTTGGCTAGATCCTGTGAGAGCTCGTGGTAGCCGAAGGAGCTAGAGTTATGTCTCGAGACATCAATGGGAGGCCGGTACCACGCGGGAAGGGCTAACGGACGAGGGGCCAGAAGGGGAACCTGTAACTGGAAGTCATTGCCTAAGTCAAATCCACAGGTATGCATGTCGATGCAATATTGATTAGGATAGTACGATTGGTGGGACGCGGAACAGAAACGAATAAATTCTGAATGAGTCGATGTATGTTTTATATGAATGAGAACGAATTTCATGTAGTATGTATTTGAGTGCATGTTATTGAAGATATTATAGTCTGCATGGTTTTAATTTGACTTGAATGCTACCCGAGTGAATACGAATGTGTGTACTGATGCTGATGCCGAGTCATTAACTGTCATTTTAAATGTAAAAGCTCACCCCTGCTGTGGCAATATTTTTAGTGAATGTCTCTCGGAACAACGAATGAAGGTGGAGTTGATCGCCGAGTGGATTGGTTGTGCACTATAGAACTATATGTATATGTGTAGATACTGTGTATAATGTTTTGGTTAAGCCTTGGCCGGCTCGTGTTTTGATATTAGTCTCTTAAACCAGAATATGAATTCCCTTGGGTTGAGGGTATGACAATGTGCTTGTAATTATTTATATACACTCCTATGTATACATATATATATTTTTGTCATGCTGTATGTTCATTCCATTTAGTGCGTAATGTCCGAGTGAAAACACCCTTGGGTCTCGAGTGGGATAGTTATCGTTTTCCGTGCGGTCAACCATTGTGTTCTGTAGAGGATGAAGTTATGGAGTGTAGGTAACCCCCAAAAGTAGCTGGTAGGTATAAAGATTAATCTAGATGGTTGTGGGTAAAAACCTTTTCGAATGAACTTATATTCTGAAATCCGAGTGATGGGTATACCGAGTGGAGTTACTCGCCTCAACGAACAAGGTATTCGCCCAGCAAGTACGAACTGCTAAGAAGGCCTTTGGTTGGTTCGCTTAGACGAACATGTGCACGCCCGAGCGAGTGGGCTGTCTCGCTCAAGCGATGCTGGGTTTCGCTTGAGCGAGTAAGCGTGGTGTTGTTGGGTTCGCTTAAGCGTTTTATTCTTCCGCTGTGAATGGTTTTCTTTTCCCTTGCCTTCCTTCCCCTTCCTTATTTGTACCCGGTTGCCTTATGGTTTATTTTTGGAAAAACTTCCCTGTTTCCCTATCCGATCGGTAGGTAGTGAGCATCTTTGTATACTTATCCTTGACGGGATGTTAATTTCAGGATAAGTAATCACGAATCACCAAAGCATGGAAGCCATAGCCGCGACATTCCAACATTTTGCTGACGTGTTTGAGAGGCAAGGCCAGCCTCGAGCTGAAGATGGCCAAGTGTTAGACCGCGTCCTGAAGAGGAAACCGACTGAGTTTCAAGGGGGACTTAACCCCGAGGCAGCTTACAAGTGGACTCAAGAGTTAGAGAGGATTTTTGGGGGCCTTCACTGTACCGACGCCCAGAAGGTGGAGTGCGCAGTGTATATGCTGCGGGACGAGGCGGAAAACTGGTGGAAGATCGCCAGAAACCGACTGGTTGATGTCGACACACAGCTGACCTGGGAAAATTTCAAAATGTGCTTCCTAGAAAAATATTTCCCCGACACAGTGAGGAGTCAGAAGGAACTGGAATTTATGGAACTGAAACAGGGTTCCTTGTCTGTAGAAGAATACGCAGCCAGATTTGAAGAGTTGTGTTTGTTTTATCCACCCTTCCAACAACCCGGGACTGAGAGTTCTAAATGCCTCAAATTTGAGAACGGACTGCGATCAGACATTAAAAGAGTTTACAGATATCAGGAGATTAGAAGCTTCCCAGTGCTGGTGAATAAATGTAGGATTTTTGAAGAAGATGACAAGGCCCATTCGGGCCAGAGCAGTAAGACAGAATCCTCCTTGAGACCTCAACAGTCACGCTTCAAGAGATCAGGTAATGTTGGGAGAAGTGGACCCTCTGCCAGATATAAGGGTCGGAGTAACCAAGGGGGCCAGACTGGTGGATGTCCAAAATATGGCAAGTGTTTCAAATGTGGTGGCGACCACTTTGCTCAGAATTGTGATGATGGAGGGGATGTCATATGTTTTCATTGCAAGGAGAAAGGGCACATTCGCCCCGACTGTCCCCAATTACGTCAGGCAAACGCCAATGTGCACCAGGGAGGTTCCCAAGGAAGAAATCGTGGAAATGGTGGCCAAGGATCGGAGAGTAGAGGTGATGGAGCCAGAGGAAATATGATGTTTGCTCCAAACAACCGAAGAAGGAGTACCGACCAACCGGCTGCTGGGAGAGTGTAACACCCTAAATTAAACAAATCATAAGCAAAAAAATCAGGGAAATTTTTCACAATTAAAGGAAATCAGAATGCCTTGGCACAAGAAAATGAAAGGAAAAGAGAACAAGAGAGATAAAACCGATTCAGAGGAGATGACAGCGGAAGAAGGGGAAATCGCTTAAGCGAACCACGCAGCTACGCATACCCGCTCAAGCGAAGGCTTCTCTCGGTATCTGCTCATTTCACTCGGTATTTCCGTACTCGGATTCCAACGCCTAATTCACTCGAAAGAATTTGATCTCAATTCACTCGGAAACGTAATTTATTCCACGGCTTCAACAATCAGAATACATACGCGAATAATACGGGAATGGTCCTCACTGGCTTTCACTCGGAATATATGGGAACCCTTTCACTCGGGACAACCTTCGCGCCCCTTTTGTCACTCGGGATATCTCGCCTAGTTTTCACACGGTAACCATCACCTTCCTACTCTAAGCTTCCCACTAAGCTAAGACTCACTCAGATTCCTTTATTACCAATAGTTCACCATAGTGGGGTCCTTTACAGTCTAAGGTGTCACTCTCCATTCGGGAAAACCACCACTCAACAAATTCTCACTCAGGAATTATTGACTATTCTACGCTCGGGAGGGCTCCTAGTAGTTAGTCGTTTGGGCAGTCTTCTACGTCACTCCCTACTCGGAGCTATCTGATCTTCATTCACTCTGAACATCTAAATCTCTTCCACTCAGTTACAGAATCGAAAACTCACCCTCTAGACCATGAATTGGCTTCATTCACGCTGGGTCATGTTATTTCCTACACAATAGAAGATATGAACGCACATATATATATAGATCACCCAGACATTTCACAACATGAGATAGACATACAACGTGGCATAAGCATAGGCATATATATATAGAAGTGTATATCATGATTTTACAACCAAGAAGTCATGTTCCCGATCCAAGGAATTCAATTCTAATTTAAAGGCTAACAACAAAACATGAGCCGGCCAAGGCTTAACTCAAAACACTATATACAGCATATGCACAGTCATGATGTCTCATAGTGCAGCAGCACTTCACCCGGCATTTCAGCTCCTTCTCCACTCCTCATTACGAGAGATGTTCACTGAAAATTTGCCACAGCAGGGGTGAGCATCTTAAATTTTAAATGATAGATACTGACTCAGGTTGCCTCACCTTTATACCACAATATATATATACACAATTATACATGGCAACAATTATAGTCGGGGCAATGCCAATCAGCCAGAACACACACAAGATCCTTACCAATCGGAATCCACAATCCTGACTCGGATATATATATATATATACAACTCTCCAATACATAACATACATTCATGGATAGATTTCAATCAGCATTAACAACATATACACACGGAATAGTACACTCGGTCATGAGGACATATATATATCATCTTACTAACACCGTCACAAGCATAGTTAATTCTACACAACATCCGTAGCAATATAAACACAGGATATTCACTCGGTTATATACATTCACCATCTTATTAACACCTTCGCATGCATAACCAATTTCAAACAATATCAACAGTTACCAGGCACATAGCATTTCATTCGGTTCCACATTCATGTGTATCGGTTTAGATGTTGCAACGTAGGCTCTCAACCCTTTTTATACCTAGCTCTCAGCTATCAAATCAGCTCCCAGCTGCTTGGCTATTTTACAGGTACCCAACCGTTTGCCCACAGGTGACACCAATGCTCTCAGCGCCAACAGAGGTGATCACAGGTAGCCCGTGTCCCACTCAAGGATTTCATAGCGTCCCACGCTTTATAACCGATGGTAGTGTCCCACACTACGTGCTCTCAGCATAACGCATCCCATGCGCCACACGCGGATTCATCACACAACATTGTATTCATGCACACAACCTTCACTCAGTTATACATATTTCTCATGCAGTCGGTAATACGCAATTCCAGGATTCCATGTATTTATTTAACACACACACACTTCCATGCAATCATCATCATAGCTCTATTAACAACATATAAGTTCAATGCAATCGGTGTCAATCAATATCAAGCTTCTATCAGCGTTCTTATCAACTCAAGCATAACATGTACTCGGTACACAACACTATCAGAACTTACTCAACACAGGCATCCATATAAAGACCAACAGGTTCCAACAAACATTTCAATCAGTACAACATAATATGCAATCGGTATACAATAGTGTCAAGACTCAGTCAAGACATGCATGCATACGAACATGAATGGATTCAACGAACATTCCAGTCAACACATCATAACATGCAATCGGGTTATAGGGTATCGGAATTCAACAACGCATGCATCTTCAAGGACGATAATAACATGCAACACTCACTCTCACTTGTCTCACACTCGGTTACTCCATATGCAGGCATTACTATACAACAGGATACAGAACTATCACTTCAACACTCGGAACCCATTCATAACCCATGCATTTAACATGTAAGGTACACCCCCTACTAACTACGAGATTCCGAGGGACTTTTCTGCTTGGGTGTTGGTTCCCTTCTTCGCTGCTTCACTCAACGCTTCCACTCTCTTAGCCTTTATTTGAACGCTACTGCCCTCCACGAGTGGTGCAGGGTTGTTTCTACTTCTGCTTCGACGCTCGTCTTCTACTCGTGTGAGGGGGCTCTGACTCCTCTGCAGCACCGTCACTCGGCTTCCGAAACAGGGAATGAAATAGAGAGCAGAGAAGGAGAAGAGAAGAAGAAGAAAGAAGAAGAAGGAACTCGTAGGGAACTCTGAAGAACAAATGGCAAGGAGAACCATCGTCCACTTATAAACACATGCATAAGGGAAGGAATGGTGGGGTGGGAAAACGTGAGGAGCAGTCTGCTCACGTCACCCAGTCCCATCAGCACCCACTAAGGTCAATCCTCCCTTTAAATCAGCACACCCTTTGATTAATTAAATTAATGGTACTTAATAAACTAATTCCCACTTCTGAAATTATTACTCTAATGGCTTTATTCACTCGGTACTTTATTAAAATTTGGGATGTTACAGTTCTCCCCCACTTCAAAAGAATTTCGTCCTCGAAATTTAGTCGGTAACTCACCTTGGTCAAACAACTCAGGGTACTGCTGCCTCATGGCATCCTCGCGCTCCCAGGTATAAGAGGCATGCCCGTTCTACTGCCATTCCACTTTAACCAGTTGCACATTCTTACTCCTTAATCGCTTTACCGATCGGTCCACGATCCCAGTCGGTATAGTTGCAGTGGTCAGATCTTCCTTGATTTCCACCTCATCATCAGGCATTGTGTGAGTAGAATCTGGCAAGTACTTCCTTAGTTGAGACACATGAAATATGTCATGCAATCGAGATAAATGAGTCGGTAATGCTATTTGGTATGCCATGGAGCCGACTCGTTTCAACACTTCATAAGGCCCAATGTATCGAGGGCTCAGTTTCCTACTTTTCAAGGCTCGCCTGACCCCTTTACTCGGTGAAGTCCTCAAAAATACCTTGTCTCCGACTGAAAATTCCAATGGTTTGGTGCGTTTGTCATGGTAGCTCTCCTGCCTATCTTGAGATGCCTTCATCTTTTCCCTTATTACCTAGATCTGCTCTGAAGTTTGCTTCACAACCTCTGGTCCCAATAGCAGACTCTCACCCGTTTCCGACCAGCAAAGCGGGGTTCGGCATCTTCGACCATACAGTGCTTCGTAGGGTGCCATGCCAATACTATTGTGATGGCTATTGTTGTACGTGAACTCGATCAGGGGAAGGTATTACTCCAAATCCCCACCGTGCTCTAACACACACGCCCTTAGTAAGTCCTCTAAGCTCTGGATTGTTCGCTCGGATTGCCCATCAGATTGGGGGTGGTAAGCAGAACTAAGCCAAAGTTTTGTACCCATTTCCTGGTGTAGATTGGTCCAAAACTGGGACGTGTACCTAGGATCCCTATCTGATACGATGGAAGTCGGTATACCATGCAGTCGGACAACTTCGCGAATATAAATCTGAGCTAACCTATGCATCGGGTACTTCATGTTCACACGCAAAAAGTGTGCACTCTTCGTCAGTCGGTCAACAATGACCCAAATCGCATCATGGCCCGCTCGGTTTTTGGGCAATCCCATGACAAAGTCCATGGCAATTGAGTCCGATTTCCACATGGGAATCTCTAGAGGTTGTAATGCACCGTACGGCTTCTGGTGCTCCACTTTCGACTTCTGACAGGTGATGCACCGAGCCACATATTCCGCCATGTTCCTTTTCAATCCGGGCCACCAGAACTGAGTTCTCAGGTCATGGTACATCTTCGTGGCACCCGGGTGGATACTTAGCAGGCTCTTGTGAGCTTCATCAAGTACCATTCTTCTCAATTCTCCTTCACTCGGCACGTACATTCTGTTTCTTACTCAGAAGATTCCATCTGATCCTTTGGTTAAGGACAAGTCCTTACCTCGGGCCTGAGTCTCCTTCATCTCAGCCAAGTAGGAATCTGACTGCTGTTGCTCGCACATGGATTTTAGGAATTCATTGGTAATCCTCAGCGTGCCGATCATCATCTTCTGAGAAGCGGGGGTGACAACGTGTAAGTTCATGTCTCGGAACTATTCCAATAGCTCTACCTCCTTCACCATCATTGATGATGCATGATTTATCCTTAATTCCTTTGTTTAAATCTGTATAATTTGCAATTGCTAATTGTGTAATATTATGCATTTTAACACATTTTCACAATTCAAGCTTTATTTAATATTAACTGAATTAGGCGATTATCCTTAAATGGAAATAATAAATCTTACTTGATCCCCCTTATATTGTAGTGAATAATTGAGGTTGTAATTGGGAAATTATGAAATTGAGCATCAGGGCTGACGCGTAGCGCCAGTACCACGCGTAGCATAAGACCTCAAGAGCTGACACGTAGCGTCAACAGTGACGAGGATCCCATTAACAGGCTGTGCGCAACTTCAGAAGTGGGGGAGTTATTTATATTAAACACATATTGGCCAATCCATTACAGACATACGGCACTATCTCAGTGGGGAACATGCAGCACAAGTGTCTAAGAATTATTGAAGAATTATTGGAGAAAATAATGTATTCTGAGTCAGAAAACCTCACGCGTAGCCTCACAACTACGCGTAGCGTGAAGTAAATTCGCAACCCTGACGCGTAGCGTGGAAGTATTTTGAGACCTTTACCTTTGCTTTCACTATAAATAGGACCAATGCCAAAGGCTTCAAACACACCATTCCTCCAGCATATTCATTCGGAGTAACATAGGTACAAAGCCTCTAGGAGGAAATTCTTCTCTCCTATTCTGGGTTTGATCTTTCTTGTTTTTAGTTTGTTTTAGTTATAGAGGGCTAAAACCCTTAGATTGATTTTCTTGGAGGTTAATGTAATGTTATTTTTGAGGTTTTGATTTTCAATACATTTCCTTGTTATTAATATCTTCATAATTCTAGCTCAATTATTTAATATCTATATTGTTTAATTAAGTTGTATGCTTAATCAATTTAATTATACAGTTAGAATTGAATAATAATTATATTAAGATAGATTAAGAAATATACATGCTTAATGAATGTTTCAAAATCAATCTTGATAGTTGTGGTTTGCTTAATTCCATAACGCTGAAGTTAGATTATGTATGTAGGCGATGTTCTATGTATGTTCAATAATTCCTAGAATTTAAAATCTTGACTCCTTTTGCTTAATTAGGATGCTTGATTAAAATCTTCATTTTTTTAATTGAATGAAAGTAAAGGAATTATGAATTAAAAGACGCTTAGTTGATTAATTCAAATTGAACTAAGAGATCGATAATAAGGAAAGTGTATAGAATTCTTTTCAAATCCAAGGATAAAATAAATTGCAATGCTCCAAGAAAATCAATCGCTTGTTAGTTATTTATTTCACATTTATTCTATATTCTTGTATTCTATATTAAATTTCTGTGACAATCAAACAAACCCCCCATTGTATGTTTGTTGAACTGTTGTTTATAAGAGTAAATTTTGTTTGTTAGATTTTAGTTTCTTAAAATTAGTTTAAGACTTAATTTTCCTAAAATTTTGTGTTGATCCTTGAGAGAACGACCTAGGTTGACACCCTAGTACTACATTAATTAATTTTAATGTACTAATTTGACAGAATCATGACTGTAAAAATATTCACGTCAAATTTTGGCGCCGTTGCCGGGGATCAACGATCTTTAGGAAAAATTCTTGTTTTAGATTAATTTTATTTTTTTTTTGTATAAATTGAAAAAAAAATTTTAGTTTGTTTGTTTTATTTTATTTCTTTTGCATGATTTAGGATTCTGATGATTTATTGCTCATGATGATCAAATATCTTGTTGTATGCTATGTATGACTAGAAGAACTTTTGAGCATTTATATTCATTTGATCCTGAAATTGAAAGAACTTTTCATAGGTTAATTAGAGAAGCTAGATTTAATAATAACTTTGTTGACATTGATAGTGATAGTATCTTTTCTGAATCTGCTGAAAGTACTACTGCTAGTTTTTCTGATATGGCTGAACCTCGTGAAAGAACTCTTAGAGAACTAGCTGCACCTGAATTCACATACGAAAGTTTGTGTATTCAATATCCTGATGAGGATGTCCCTTTTATTCTTAAGACCGGACTTATACACTTGTTGCCTAAGTTTCATGGTCTTGCGGGTGAAGATCCGCACAAACACCTCAAAGAATTCATCATTGTGTGCTCCACAATGAAACCCCAAAACGTTCAAGAAGACCATGTCTATCTTAAAGCGTTTCCTCATTCTTTAGAGGGTGTTGCTAAGGATTGGTTGTACTACCTTGCTCCAAGATCAATCACAAGTTGGAATGACTTAAAGAAAATGTTCTTGGAAAAATTCTTTCCTGCCTCTAGAACAACTGCAATCCGTAAAGACATATCTAGCATTAGGCAACTCTCTGGAGAAAGTCTTTATGAGTATTGGGAGAGATTCAAGAAACTCTGTGCAAGTTGCCCTCACCACCAAATTTCTGAACAACTTCTTCTTCAGTACTTCTATGAAGGTCTACACCACGTTGATCGCAACATGATTGATGCGGCAAGTGGAGGAGCTTTAGGAGATATGACTGCTGCTGAAGCAAGAAATCTGATTGAGAAGATGGCATCTAACTCTCAACAATTTGGTGTGAGAAATGATTCTTTCAAACCCATGTTTGATTCTAATTCTAGTTCATCTGGAATTAAATTGGAGAGCAAACTTGATGTTCTCACCACTCTGGTCACACAATTGGCAGTAAACCAAAAATCCATGACTGCTAAAGTATGTGGCATTTGCTCTTCACAAGAGCACCCCACTGAATGTTGTCCTTCTCTACAAGAAAAGGATAATAATAGTCCCCAAGCCTATGCAGCTAACATCTGCCATGATAGATCTCCACCACCACAACAACAACAAAACCATGACCTTTCCACCAACAGATACAATCCAGGTTGGAGGAACCATCCAAATTTGAGATGGGGTAACCAAAATCCCCAACCCCTATTTCAAAACAATGCACCAACCTTCCAAAGACCTACATCTCAACCATCCACAAATGGCCCTTCTTTGGAGGATCTGGTGAAACAAATGGCTACACAGAACTTAGAGTATCAACAGAGGAATGATGCTACCATCCAGAGTTTAAGCAACCAAATTGGGCAATTGGCTTCATCATTAAGCCAGTTACAATCTCAAAACTCTGACAAATTACCATCTCAACCAGCTGTAAATCCAAGAAATGTGAGTGCAATTCAGTTAAGATCAGGTAAGAACCTTGAAGTACCTATACCCAGGGAACCTAAAAAACAAACAACTGAGCCTGAAATAGTTGAGAATGATGTACCCTCTTCAAGCAAATCTAAGATACAACCACCCCAAATTCCACCTCATATCCCTCTTCCTTTCCCACCAAAAGCAATTCCAAGTAAGAAAATGGAAGAAGTGGACAAAGACATTTTGGATACTTTCAGGAAAGTGGAAGTGAATATACCTCTTCTTGATGCAATTAAGCAAATTCCTAAGTATGCCAAATTTCTGAAGGAGTTGTGTACTCACAAGAGGAGACTCAAAGGCAATGAAAGGATAAGCATGGGAAGAAATGTATCTGCACTGCTTGGTAAGGAAGTTCCAAATATTCCTGAAAAATGCAAGGATCCAGGTACGTTTTCTATACCCTGTATCATAGGCAATAACAAATTTGAAAATTGCATGTTAGATTTAGGAGCTTCAATAAATGTTATGCCTATGTCTGTTTTCAAATCTTTGTCTCTTGGAAATTTACAACCTACTGGTGTAGTAATTCAGCTAGCCAATAGGAGCACTGCTTACCCTGCTGGAGTTATAGAAGATGTTTTGGTTCAGGTAGAACAACTTGTTTTCCCTGCTGACTTTTTCGTACTTGATATGGAAGAAGGTATGCCCCAAATTCCTGTTCCTATCATTTTGGGAAGACCATTTTTGAAAACAGCTCGAACCAAAATAGATGTTCATTCTGGAACTCTCTCTATGGAATTTGGTGACACGAGAGTTCAATTTAATATTCTTGATGCCATGAAATACCCATCTGAAAATCATTCTGTTTTCCAAATTGACATTATTGATGAACTAGTTTTTGAACATTTTTCTAATGTTGATTTGGAATACATGGATGATTCAAACAAATGTTTTGCATGCAATGATTCTGGAAGTTGTGATATTTGTGCTGAAATTGATAAATACATAATTTTTGATTTAGAGTCTTTAGATATACCTGTTAACCATAAGGAGCTCAATGCAGGATTTCAAGAAAATTCTAACAAAATTTTTGAGGTGCAAGCAGCAGAATCAAAATCTACTTTGTTAGTTCCATCTATTTTGCAGGCACCTAAGTTAGAATTGAAACCCCTACCTGAGAACCTAAAGTATGTATACTTAGGGGATAATGAACAGCTCCCGGTGATAATTTCCACTTCTCTTGATGAAAATCAAGAAGAAAAATTGTTGCAGGTATTGAAAAGACATAAGAAGGCTATAGGATGGACATTGGCAGACATTCTTAGAATTAGTCCATCCATGTGCATGCATAGAATATTTCTGGAGGAAAATACTAAAGCAGTAAGACAGCCCCAGAGGAGACTCAACCCTGTAATCCTTGATGTGGTTAAGAAGGAGATTACCAAGCTTCTACAAGCAGGAATCATTTATCCTATCTCTGATAGCCGATGGGTGAGTCCGATTCAAGTGGTTCCTAAGAAAACAGGGATCACAGTTATGAAAAATGAAAAGGATGAATTGGTTCCAACTAGAGTGAAAAATAGTTGGAGAGTCTGTATTGATTACAGGAGACTTAACCAGGCAACAAAGAAGGACCATTTCCCTTTACCCTTCATTGATCAAATGCTTGAGCGTCTTGCAGGTAAGTCTTACTACTGTTTTCTTGATAGATTCTCTAGATATTTTCAGATTCATATTGCACCTAAGGATCAAGAAAAGACCACATTCACCTATCCCTTTGGCACATTTGTTTATAGGAGAATAACATTTGGCCTATGCAATGCTCCTGGAACTTTCCAAAGATGCATGATAAGTATTTTTTATGATTTTATTGAAAATTGCATAGAGGTGTTTATGGATGATTTTACTGTCTATGGATCTTCATTTAATGCATGCCTTGATAGTTTGGATAAAGTTTTGAATAGATGTATTGAAACTAACCTTGTCTTGAACTATGAAAAATGTCATTTTATGGTAAAACAAGGAATAGTTTTAGGGCATGTAATCTCTGAGAAAGGAATTGAGGTAGATCCTGCCAAAATAGAAGTTATATCACATTTGCCTTACCCCTCTTGTGTTCGAGAGGTTCATTCTTTTCTTGGTCATGCAGGTTTCTACAGAAGATTCATAAAGGATTTTAGCAAGAAGGCTAGACAACTATCTAGTCTACTTCAAAAGGATGTGGCATTTGAGTTTGATGAAAAGTGTAAGGAGGCTTTTAATTGTCTCAAGCAAGCATTGACCACCACCCCAATAATCCAAGCACCTGATTGGACAGCCCCATTTGAATTGATGTGTGATGCCTCTAATTATGCATTGGGAGCCGTCCTTTGTCAAAAGATTGACAAGCAACCTAGGGTCATCTACTATGCATCTAAAACTTTAGATGCTGCCCAGGTAAATTACACCACCACTGAAAAAGAGCTCTTGGCCATTGTTTTTGCATTAGATAAGTTCAGATCTTACCTACTCGGTTCTCGAGTAGTTGTCTTTACTGACCATGCAGCTCTGAAGTACTTGTTGAAGAAAGGTGAGTCCAAGCCAAGATTAATTCGTTGGATGCTCTTGCTCCAAGAGTTTGACTTGGAAATTCGTGACAGAAGTGGAACACAAAACCTTGTGGCAGACCATTTAAGCAGAATTGAGAATGCTCCTGATTCGGCACCTATTCGGGACCATTTTCCCGATGAACACCTCATGAGTATTTCTAACTCTTTTGATACACCTTGGTTTGCTAACATTGTAAATTATCTTGTTGCTTCTGTTTTTCCACCATATGCATCCAAAAACCAAATTTCAAAATTAAAAAGTGATGCAAAGTATTATATTTGGGATGACCCGTATTTGTGGAAATTATGTAATGATCAGGTGATTCGAAGATGCTTTCCCGATCATGAAATAGAATCAGTTCTTCGATTCTGCCATGCTTCACCAGTTGGTGGACATTTTGGTCTATAAAGAACAGCAAGGAAGGTGTTGGATTCTGGTTTATATTGGCCCATAATTTTTAAGGATGCATGGAGAATTTGTAACACCTGTGAAAAATGCCAAAGAGCTAGTAATGCTACCACATGGAGACAACAGATGCCTCAGCAACCTATGTTGTTTTGTGAAGTATTTGATGTTTGGGGCATTGATTTTATGGGTCCATTTCCTCCATCCTTTGGTTTTACTTACATTTTATTGGCTGTAGATTATGTTTCTAAATGGGTGGAAGCTAAAGCCACTAGAACTAATGATGCTCGAGTTGTTGTGGATTTTGTTAGATCTCAAATTTTTTGCAGGTTTGGCATCCCGAGAGCAATCATTAGTGATCAAGGAACACACTTTTGCAACAGGACCATGCAAGCTATGCTCAAGAAGTATGGGGTTGTTCATAGAGTCTCTACTCCATATCACCCCCAAACCAATGGACAAGCAGAAGTCTCTAACAGAGAAATCAAAAGAATCCTGGAAAAGATAGTACAGCCTAATAAAAAGGATTGGAGCAGGAAACTGGATGATGCTCTTTGGGCACATAGAACAGCTTTTAAGGCACCTATAGGAATGTCTCCCTATAGAATTGTTTTTGGTAAAGCATGTCATCTTCCAGTGGAGATTGAGCATCGTGCTTATTGGGCTGTAAAATCTTGCAACTTAGCACTTGATCAAGCAGGTAAAGAAAGAAAATTACAACTGAATGAGCTTGATGAGATCCGTTTGGCAGCTTATGAGAACTCGAGGTTCTATAAGGAGAAAACAAAGAGATTCCATGATAGCTCAATAGCTAGAAAGGATTTTACTGCTGGACAGAAAGTGCTACTGTTTAATTCCCGGTTGAAACTGATGGCCGGAAAATTACGCTCCAAATGGGAAGGACCTTTCATTGTTACTAATGTATTTCCTCATGGAGCTGTGGAAATAAAAAGTGAAAACTCCAATTAAAGCTTCAAGGTTAATGGACAACGTTTGAAGCCATTTCATGAAAATCCTTCACTTGTGGATGTTACAATGGAGGAACATGTTTTGGGGGAACCACTTCTTGATCCCCCTTGAGGGAGTTTTTCTTACCCATCTTTTTACTTTTTCATTCTATTGTCTATTTTGTATGCTCTGTCTTACATTGAGGACAATGTATGATTTAAGTGTGGGGGTGGGATCATTCATATATTGTGTGATTAATTTTGTGTGATTAATTTTGTGTGACTATTTAGCTAAAAAAATAAAAAAAATTTAATAAAAGATTTGGTGTGTGTTTTTGTTTCAAAAAAAAAGAGAAAAAAAAAAGCATGTTTTATTGGAATTTTAAGATATGCATGAATAACAGGTAAATTCTCTCATGTCTGATATAAGCTTAATAATATGTTATGATTTGAACTCAAACATTTTTTTGGTATGTTGAGAATGACATGATAATTGAGAGATGATCATATATGATAGAAATATACCTTGTGAGATTTTTGAGCCTTAAAATTTGATGGATCACTTTACGCCATCCGAATTCTTTCATGTGTGATTAATTCCTGAAAGCTTACATCCTAATTTTTGTCTTGTTTCTTGATGATACTTGAAACTCATATGAATGTATTTGAAATGATACAGGCATTTTGTTCAATTGAGCCACTAAGCCAGATAAACCTACCATGAATAAATTATCTCTTGCTAGCCATTTTGAGCCTATTTAACTGTTTCCTTGATTGCAGCTCAAATAAGCCACGGATGAAAAACCAAAAATATACCTACCTTAAGGAATATATTGGAGCTTTGGAATCAAGTCAAAAACAGGCATTCAAATAAGTCTAGGGGTGTGCAAAAAGGAGTCGCAAATCTTCTTTCGAGTGTTATGCAATCACATAAGAAAAGATGAAAAAAATGATGAATAAATAAAAAGAAATATTTTGATGATTGCGACCAAAAGAAATTGGAACACAAAGTGCTATATCCTCATGCTTACCTGTAAAATTATTTGCTCCTTATTCTTTTTGGTACTTGCCATAATCCTAAAAATTTTATCATCCATTTTAACCTTGGCCACATTACAACCTTGGAAAGTCCTGTTGATCTATACATGCATTTGTGTTGATTGTGGAATTGAGAAACTTGCCAAATTTTTGGACTGTCTGTATTTCAGGAAATGTTTTGAGAGTATACACAAACCCAAAACACTTGAGAGTTGAGAGTATGTCTTGTGAGGTTATGTCACTTATGATTTTCCTTTCAGTTTGATTTAATTTTCACATGCCTAAGTGTTTGAATGGTTTTTATATTATCTTGATGCTCTGTATCTTGCATGTTGAATAACTCTTGTTTCTCTGTATATTCCTAGGATTTCATGCCAATTCTGTGTATTGTTATTTTCAACTTAATGTTTTCAATAAATTGTGATACTTGTTTTTATTTTGATTTTGCCTGGGAGTGCAAAAGAATAAGTGTGGGAGTATTTGATGATGCATGATTTATCCTTAATTCCTTGGTTTAAATGTGTATAATTTGCCATTGCTAATTGTGTAATATTATGCATTTTAACACATTTTCATAATTCAAGCTTTATTTAATATTAAATGAATTAGGCGATAATCTTTAAATGGAAATAATAAATCTTACTTGATTTCCCTTATATTGTAGTGAATAATTGAGGTTGCAATTGGGAAATTATGAAATTGAGCATCAGGGCTGACGCGTAGCGCCAGTACCACGCGTAGCATAAGACCTCAAGAGCTGACGCGTAGCGTCAAGCCTACGCGTAGCGTCAACAGTGACGAGGATCCCATTAACAGGCTGTGCGCAACTTCAGAAGTGGGGGAGTTATTTATATTAAACACATATTGGCCAATCCATTACAGACATACGACACTATCTCAGTGGGGAACATGCAGCACAAGTGTCTAAGCATTATTGAAGAATTATTGGAGAAAATAATGTATTCTGAGTTAGAAAACCTCACGCATAGCCTCACAACTACGCATAGCGTGGAAGCAAATTCGCAACCCTGACGCGTAGCGTCCTGCTGACGCTCATGCCAAAGGCTTCAAACACACCATTCCTCCAGTATATTCATTCGGAGTAACAGAGGTACAAAGCCTCTAGGAGGAAATTCTTCTCTCCTATCCCGGGTTTGATCTTTCTTGTTTTTAGTTTGTTTTAGTTATGGAGGGCTAAAACCCTTAGATTGATTTTCTTGGAGGTTAATGTAATGTTATTTTTGAGGTTTTGATTTTCAATACATTTCCTTGTTATTAATATCTTCATAATTCTAGCTCAATTATTTAATATCTATATTGTTTAATTAAGTTGTATGCTTAATCAATTTAATTATACAGTTAGAATTGAATAATAATTATATTAAGATAGATTAAGAAATATACATGCTTAATGAATGTTTCAAAATCAATCTTGATAGTTGTGGTTTGCTTAATTCCATAACGCTGAAGTTGGATTATGTATGTAGGCGATGTTCTATGTATGTTCAATAATTCCTAGAATTTAAAATCTTGACTCCTTTTGCTTAATTAGGATGCTTGATTAAAATCTTCATTTTTTTAATTGAATGAAAGTAAAGGAATTATGAATTAAAAGACGCTTAGTTGATTAATTCAAATTGAACTAAGAGATCGATAATAAGGAAAGTGTATAGAATTCTTTTCAAATCCAAGGATAAAATAAATTGCAATACTCCAAGAAAATCAATTGCTTGTTAGTTATTTGTTTCACATTTATTCTATATTCTTGTATTCTATATTAAATTTCTGTGACAATCAAACAAACCCCCCCATTGTATGTTTGTTGAACTGTTGTTTATAAGAGTAAATTTTGTTTGTTAGATTTTAGTTTCTTAAAATTAGTTTAAGACTTGATTTTCCTAAAATTTTGTGTTGATCCTTGAGAGAACGACCTAGGTTGACACCCTAGTACTACATTAATTAATTTTAATGTACTAATTTGACGGAATCACGACTGTAAAAATATTCACGTCAATCATCACTGCTACATGAAGGGATTTCCGACTCAACGCGTCGGCAACAACGTTTGCCTTACCCGGATGGTACCTTAGCTCGAAATCATAATCTTTTAAAAATTCCATCCATCTCCTCTGCCTCATGTTCAGCTCCTTCTGGTCGAATAAGTATCTGAGGCTCTTATGATCACTGTATACTTCAAACCTGGACCCGAACAAATAATGCCTCTAGATTTTTAATATGAACACCACAGCTGCCAATTCTAAGTCGTGAGTCAGATAATGCTGCTCGTGAGGTCTCAATTGCCGAGATGCATACGCTATCACTCAGTCTTTCTGCATCAACACACATCCTAATCCGAGTCCTGATGCATCACAGTAAACCATGAAGTTCTCTTGCAAGTCAGGTTATGCCAGTACTGGAGCAGTCGTCAACTTGTCCTTTAGCTCTCGGAAACTGTTCTCGCACTCGGTACTCCATACGAAGGGAATGTTTTTCCGAGTTAATTTAGTCAGTGGCGAGGCTAACTTAGAAAAACCTTCAATAAATCTTCTATAATAACCTGCCAGGCCCATAAAGCTCCTTATCTCCGAGACCGACTTGGGTCTCTCCCATGCCATTACAGCTGCCACCTTTGAAGGGTCCACCGAGACACCTTCCTCGGAAATCACATGTCCGAGGAAATGGATTTTATCCATCCAGAAGTCGCATTTCGAAAGTTTTGCAAACAACTGCTTCTCCTTCAATACTTGAAGTACTGCTCGGAGATGCTCCTCATGCTCCTCAGGAGTCTTGGAGTAAATTAGGATGTCATTAATGAAAACAACTACGAATTGGTCTAAATACGGGTGGAATATGCTATTCATATAATTCATGAAGACAGCAGGGGCGTTTGTCACACCAAACGGCATCACTACATACTCGTAGTGACCATACCGAGTCCTAAAGGCAGTTTTTGGAATATCCGACTCCTTCACTCGGATTTGGTGGTATCCCGATCGCAGGTCAATTTTTGAGAAAATTGAGGCTCCACGCAGTTGGTCAATGAGGTCATCAATTCTGGGCAACGGGTACCGATTCTTAATCGTGAGTTTGTTTAGCTGTCGGTAGTCTATACAAAGCCTCATGCTGCCATCCTTCTTCTTAACGAGCAGTACAGGTGCGCCCCAAGGTGATATACTCGGCCTAATGAATTGTTTTCCGAGTAACTCATCTACTTGCTTCTTCAGCTCGGCTAATTCAGTTGAGGACATTCTATAAGGTACACTGGAGACTGGCTCGGCTCCAGGGATCAGGTCTATAGAGAATTCAACTTCTCTCTTGGGAGGGACACTTGGTACGTCTTCAGGAAACACCTCTGGGAATTCACAGACAGTTGGGATTTCGTTCACTCGGGTTTTACTCTCACCCTTGGTTAGACAAAGCATCATAAACAGTTGGGTTATACCTTGTGCTGTGTCGTCCTCATTGTGCTGCCTCGGGAAGATTATCCTTCGGTTTCTGCAATCCACTAACACCTTGTTGGCTGAAAGCCAATCTATTCCGAGCACAATATCAAGATCCTTTAAAGGTATGCACACCAAATCGAAAGTGAAACTCCTATCACACAGCACAAATGTCACATCCTTACATACTGACGATGTCAACACTTTAGGGCCAGTCGGATTGGCCACTTCCAAAGTCCGATCCATAAATACAGTCGGTAACTTTAAACGCTTTACACACTCATCAGCTATAAAAGAATGGGTGGCTCCCGAATCGAAAACAACATTAAGTGTATTACTACCAAGTGAGCACTTACATTGTACCAGGTCATTTGCTTGTGCAGCATTCTCTACGTTGATGGCGTAGACTCTCCCCACTGTTGGTCGGTCGGCATTCTTCTCTCGGTTACTTGAAGCAAGCATTATGTTTCCTCTGGCTCTGTTGTCTCCGCCGCTCGATCGTTGGTTATCATTCACTCAGTTTCTCCCTTGGGAACCTCCTTGACATACACTGGTGTTTGCTTGACGGAGTTGGGGGAAATCGGGGCGAATGTGTCCTCTTTTATTACAATGGAAGCATACCATTTCACCATTGCTGTTGCAGTCTCGGGCGTAGTGGCTTCCTCCACACTTGAAACATTTTCCGTCTCCCACCACTGGTCATCTTTCAGACTGATTCCGTCCTCCAAATCTGGAAAAAGACTTGTTTCTACCAACGTTGCTTGGCCTTTTGAAGCGGGATTACTGGGGCCTCAAAGAATGGTTAGCTCTGCTGCTCTGGCCCGAATGGGCCTTGTCATCCTCCTCAAATATCCTACACTTGTTTACTAATGCAGGAAAACTCCGTATCTCTTGGTATCTACAAGCTCTCTTAATATCAGATCTTAACCCATTCTCAAACTTAAGGCACTTGGAACTTTCCGTCCCAGGCTATTGGAAAGGTGGGTAGAATAGGCACAACTCCTCGAATCTGGTCGCATACTCCTCCACAGTCATGGAGCCTTGTTTCAACTCCATAAACTCCAACTCCTTCCGACTCCTTACTGTGTCGGGGAAGTACTTCTCCAAGAAGCATGTCTTGAAATCGTTCCATGTCAGCTGAGCATCATCATCAGGGAATCGGTTTCTGGCTATCTTCCACCAGTTTTCCGCCTCGTCTCGCAGCATGTACACTGCACACTCTACCTTCTGGGCCTTGGTACAGCGAAGACCCCCAAAAATCCTTTCCAGCTCCTGAGTCCACTTAAAAGCCGCTTCAGGATTCCGTCCTCCTAGAAATTTACTCGGCTTCCTCTTCAGGAAGCGGTCCAGCACTTGGCCCTCCTCAGCTCGAGGCTGGCCCTGCCTCTCAAACACGTCCGCAAAGCGTTGGAATGCTGTGGCTATAGCCTCCATGCTTTGGCGATGCGTCATTCCTTATCCTGAAATTAACACCCTTCAAGGATAAGTATACCAAGCCACTTACCACCGATCGGATTTTAGCCTAATGTTTAGTAACTTAGCACATCACACCATCTCTATATGCTACACAATCAATCGGACCAGGAGGGAACAACCTCCTATCCACAAGTCAATATCAATCAGGTTCAACTAATATCACAATCAGGATGACCACTCGGTCAGAAGCATACAACCGCTTACACTCGGTAAGCATACCTTGGCCTTGGACCTTTCGGTCTGCTCTGATACCAAAATGTAACACCCTAAATTAAACAAATCATAAGCAAAAAAAATCAGGGAAATTTTTCACAATTAAAGGAAATCAGAATGCCTTGGCACAAGAAAATGAAAGGAAAAGAGAACAAGAGAGATAAAACCGATTCAGAGGAGATGACAGCGGAAGAAGGGGAAATCGCTTAAGCGAACCACGCAGCTACGCATACCCGCTCAAGCGAAGGCTTCTCTCGGTATCTAGCGCCTAATTCACTCGGAAGAATTCGATCTCAATTCACTTAGAAACGTAATTTATTCCACGGCTTCAACAATCAGAATATATACACGAATAATACAGGAATGGTCCTCACTGGCTTTCACTCGGAATATATGGAAACCCTTTCACTCGGGACAACCTTCGCGCCCCTTTTGTCACTCGCGATATCTCGCCTAGTTTTCACTCGGTAACCATCACCTTCCTACTCTAAGCTTCCCACGAAGCTAAGACTCACTCAGATTCCTTTATTACCAATAGTTCACCACAGTGGGGTCCTCTACAGTCTAAGGTATCACTCTCCATTCGGGAAAACCACCACTCAGCAAATTCTTACTCGGGAATTATTGACTATTCTACTCTCGGGAGGGCTCCTAGTAGTTAGTCGTTTGGGCAGTCTTCTACGTCACTCCCTACTCGGAGCTATCTGATCTTCACTCACTCAGAACATCTAAATCTCTTCCACTCGGTTACAGAATCGTAAACTCACCCTCTAGACCATGAATTGGCTTCATTCACGCTGGGTCATGTTATTTCCTACACAATCAAAGATATGAACGCACATATATATATAGATCACCCAGACATTTCACAACATGAGATAGATATGCAACGTGGCATAAGCATAGGCATATATATATAGAAGTGTATATCATGATTTTACAACCAAGAAGTCATGTTCCCGATCCAAAGAATTCAATTCTAATTTAAAGGCTAACAACAAAACACGAGCCGGCCAAGGCTTAACTCAAAACACTATATACAGCATATGCACAGTCATGATATCTCATAGTGCAGCAGCACTTCACCCGGCATTTCAGCTCCTCCTCCACTCCTCATTACGAGAGATGTTCACTGAAAATTTGCCACAACAGGGGTGAGCATCTTAAATTTTAAATGATAGATACTGACTCAGGTTGCCTCACCTTTATACCACAATATATATATACACAATTATACATGGCAACAATTATAGTCGGGGCAATGCCAATCAGCCAGAACACATACAAGATCCTTACCAATCAGAATCCACAATCCTTACTCGGATATATATATATATACAACTCTCCAATACATAACATACATTCATGGAATAGATTTCAATCAGCATTAACAGCATATACACATGGAATAGTACACTCGGTCATGAGGACATATATATATCATCTTACTAACACCGTCACAAGCATAGTTAATTCTACACAACATCCGTAGCAATATAAACAGAGGATATTCACTCGGTTATATACATTCACCATCTTATTAACACCTTCGCATGCATAACCAATTTCAAACAATATCAACAGTTACTAGGCACATAGCATTTCACTCGGTTCCGCATTCGTGTGTATCGGTTTAGACGTTGCAACGTATGTGTTTGAATATGTATACAGGCTCAAGGATGTTCAAAGATTTTGATAATGACAAGCACTCTTGAAGAAATCTGTGCAAAAACAAAGATATGGAATCAGGTGCTAAGTAACAGTGAAGCTAATCGATTAGGTCACTTATGCTAATCGATTAGGAACACTCTGTTTTGGAAGAAATTGATTCAGGCAAGGAGCTAATCGATTATGGAAATGAATCTAATCGATTATGAAGCTACTGGATTTAAACTAATCGACTACTAATTTGATGTAATCGATTACAACTGTCAAAAATAAGATTAAATGTATCAGGTATATTTGCTAATCGATTAAGGGAAGTTGCACAATCGATTAGGAGGCTACTGGAATTAAGGTAATCGATTACACGACATGCTAATCGATTAGGAAGTTGCGAAATCAAATTAAATGCATCAGGTACAGATGCTAATCGATTACAGGAAATGAAATAATCGATTATGGACTCTCTGACTTGAAGCTAATCGATTACAACGCGAGGGTGTAATCGATTACACTAGTGGAAAAACACATTTAAGTGGGAAACCAGCTCATGTCTCCACCATTCTTCGAAATTCCACTAAGTGCAACGGCTAGGAAGAAGAAGGGCACACCTCAACACCTCAATTAGCTCTATAAATTGAAGAGAAACACAAGCACAAAACACACCAAGAAGCTACAAATCTTTTGCTCTATTTTGTGCTTTGTAAGCCCTATTTCTTGTATCTTGAATTTCATTTGTATATCCTCTCATCTTGAGAGATTAGAAAGTTTGTGAGCAATCATTGTCTATTCACTCTATTAAGAGAGTCATTCACTTGTAAACACTTCAAAAACACAAGAGATTTTCACTCTAGGTTGAGTGGTCACAAAGGTTGAGGTTCAACCTTTGGGTATTGAGAGTTTGAGAGATTGGGTGGGTTGCCCTAGTGCTAGTGAGGATTGAGTTCTTGAGTGTGGGACACTAGGAAGCTGCAATTGCTCATAGCTTGTATCTCTAAACTTCAATAGTGGAAATCCTCTAACTGGGTTGCTTAGAGGCGAGACGTACACCGGTTTGGGTGGAACTCGTTACATCGGTTTGCAAGCTTCTTTTCCTTACTCTTTACTTTCATATACTGTATATTGATTGATTGGTATTGATTGCTTGTGAAGTTCATACTTGAATTTGCTTAATTTGTTATACTTCAAAAGCTGCCTACCAAGTGTTTGCTAAATTGCCTTAGCAATATTTTCCATTGTAATGCTTTGCATATTTCCCTTTACCTAATTTCACTTGCATATTCTCATAAACTTGGTTATAAAAATCAATTTCAAAGGCATTCCAATCAAAAGTTTTATAACTCAATTCACCCCCCCTCTTGAGTATTGAGGCCACTTGAACAACAAGTGGTATCAGAGCTTGACTCTTGGTAGATCAAGCTTAACAGCTTCAAGAGACTAAATGGCCTCAAGTTCTCAAAATGTTTTTCCCGAGGGTGGTGCGATAAACAGACCTCCCGCTTTCAATGGGGAAGGGTATGCCTTTTGGAAAGAGAGAATGAAAATCTTCATTCAATCAATTGACTTGAGAATTTGGAATGCCATTGAAAATGGTCCTTATATACCAATGCATACAGTAGATAGTAAAAATGTTGAAAAACCTATAGATGAATGGACAAGCGAGGAAGAAAAGAAAGTTCAATATGGCTACAAGGCCAAAAATCTAATTACTATGGCTTTAGGTCAAGATGAATTTTTTAGAATAATGACTTGCCAAACTGCTAAAGAGATGTGGGATACTCTACAAGTAACTCACGAAGGTACTAACGATGTAAAGGACTCTAAGATTAGTACACTAACTAGTCAATATGAGTGCTTTAGATTAAACTCTCATGAATCAATTATTGATATGCAAAAAAGATTCACTCTCATCATTAATCAACTCATTACACTTGGAAAGACTTACACTAACAAAGAGCTCATTCATAAAGTGTTGAAAAGTCTTAACAGAGAATGGCAACCGCTAGTTACCGCCATCAAACAATCTTCTAGCATAAACGAAATGTCTCTCGCCACACTATTTGGTAAGTTGCAGGAACAGGAACAAGAGCTGAAAGAATTAAAGATGGCAGAAGAGGAAGAAAAATCTTCCAAGAAAAAGGGTCTCGCTCTCAAGGCTACTCCCATAAATGAAGAAGAATCTGGAAGTGAACTTGATGAAGAAGAAGAGTTTGGACTATTTGTGAAACGCTTCGGGAAATTCATAAAAGGCAAACGCTTCCAAAGAAGCTTCAAAAACCCAAGTAAGAAACCTATCACTAAAGAAAATTCTTCCTCACCCAATTGTTTTGAATGTGGCAAGGAAGGGCACTTCAAAGCGGATTGCCCAAATCTTAAGAAGAAGGGAAAAGAGAAAAGAGGAAGAAGGGGAGCATATATAGCATGGGATGAAAATGAGATAAGCAGCTCAGATGACTCAGAAAATGAAGAAGCAAACCTTTGTCTAATGGCAAATCATCAAGAAGAGGATAATGAGGTAAATCTTCTTGACTTAGACAAAAATGAACTGTTAGATGCTTTTGAGGAATTATATGATAAATTTGTAAAAGTCTCTAATAGACTTAAATCATCTAGAAAAACTAGTGATACCCTTGAAATGCATCTCATGGAAGTATGTAAAGAAAATGAGAGCTTAAAAGAAGAACTAAAAAATGTTCAAACATGCTCCAAGGATAAACCATGTGATTTTGCAAAAAGATGTATTGTGTTAGAAACCAAGGTTGAAGACCTAAATAGGACACTAGAAAAGTTCACTAATGGAAGAGATAATTTGAATATCCTACTTGGGCAACAAAAATGCATGTTTAGTAAAACCGGTTTAGGATATGACCAAGAACATAGCAATCACAAAATGGAGAAACAATATAAAAATTTCTTTGCACCACCAAGCAAATCCTCCTCACCTTTTATGAAATGCAATCATTGTGGTACCAAAGGACATAGTGCTTATAAGTGTAGTGTTAGGAAACTAGGACCAAAGGTCTTAAGAAAGGTGTGGGTTCCCAAAGGAACATCTCCACAAGCTAACCTAAAAGGACCCAACATAAAATGGGTACCTAGTTCTCTAAACTGATTTTGTTTTGTAGGTATGCTTCAAGGCAAGCAACACCCATTGGTACTTGGATAGTGGGTGTTCAAAGCATATGACGGGAGACATAAGCAAATTTACATCATTCACTCCCAAAAGAAAAGGAAGTGTCACCTACGAAGATAACACTAAAGGAAGAATCCTAGGCACTGGAAATATTGGTAAGAATTCTTCCACCTCCATAAGTGACGTATTGTATGTTGAAGGCCTCAAACATAATCTACTTAGCATAAGTCAATTATGTGACAAAGGATATAGAGTTTTATTTGAATCCAATTGTTGTATAATTGAGAATAAGCTAAACAAAGAGGTCAAATTTGTTGGAAAAAGAATTGATAACATTTACATGATTGATGTGGATAGTTTGTCTACAAATGATGAACAATGCTTCATTTCTAAAGAGGATGAAACTTGGCTATGGCATAGAAGAATAGCTCATATACATGTAGACCACTTGAACAAACTTGTTTCTAAAGATTTAGTAATTGGTTTACCAAAGCTTAAATTTGAAAATAGATTTTGTGATGCATGTCAAAAGGGAAAACAAGTAAAGGCATCCTTTCAATCCAAAAACATTGTTTCCACTCAAAGGCCTTTACAACTTTTGCACATGGACTTATTTGGACCATCCAAAATCAAAAGCTTTGGAGGCAATCACTATGGTTTAGTTATAGTAGATGACTATTCAAGATATACATGGACATTGTTTCATGCTCATAAAAATGAAGCATATCATGCATTCAAGAAACTTGCAAAGATTATCCAAAATGAGCAAAACTCAAAAATTGCATCCATTAGAACCGATCATGGGGGAGAATTTGAAAATCAATCTTTTGAAAAGTTTTGCGAAAAACATGGTATCAATCACAATTTTTCAGCTCCTAGAACTCCACAACAAAATGGAGTAGTTGAAAGGAAAAATAGATCTTTAGTGGAGCTTGCTAGAACCATGCTAAATGAAAACAATATTGCAAAACATTTTTGGGCCGATGCGGTAAACACCGCGTGTTATGTTTTGAATAGATGTTTGATAAGACCTATTTTAAAGAAAACCCCCTATGAGCTTTACAAGGGTAGAAAACCTAACATTGCATACTTTCATATTTTTGGATGTAAATGTTTTGTGCTCAACAACGGAAAGGATAATCTAGGAAAGTTTGATGCAAAATCTGATGAGGCAATATTCCTAGGATACTCTCAATCAAGTAAATTTTATAGAATCTTCAACAAACAAACAAATACCATTGAGGAATCTATTCATGTTAAATTTGATGAAATTAGCCATAACCCTCCAAGAAAGGAAGATGTTGATGATCTTGTAGGTACCTTCCAAGAAATGAACTTGGAAGACAAAGAAGAAGTCAACAATGATGGAGGAGCAACACAAATTGATAAGCAACAAGATTGGGTAACCTTAAAGGATCATCCCTTGGACAAAATTATTGGAGAAATAACCAAAGGGGTAAGTACTCGAAATGCCATTAGAAATGCATGCAATCACTTAGCTTTTGTATCCCAAATCGAACCCAAAAACATTGATGAAGCCATTATTGATGAGCATTGGATGTTGGCCATGCAAGAAGAGTTAAACCAATTTGAAAGAAATGAAGTTTGGGAACTTGTGCCAAGACCCAATGACCATCTAATAATAGGCACCAAATGGGTTTTTAGAAATAAGTTAGATGAAAATGGTATAATAACAAGAAACAAAGCTAGACTAGTTGCAAAGGGATACAATCAAGAAGAGGGAATAGATTATGAAGAAACGTATGCTCCCGTAGCTTGGTTAGAAGCCATTAGGCTATTGCTAGCTTTTGCATGCTGTATGGATTTTAAACTGTATCAAATGGATGTCAAAAGTGCATTTTTAAATGGCTTCATTCAAGAAGAAGTTTATGTAGATCAACCTCCCGGCTTTGAAAATCATAAATTTCCAAACCATGTCTTCAAATTGAGAAAAGCTTTATATGGTTTGAAACAAGCTCCAAGAGCTTGGTATGAAAGACTAAGTAAATTCCTTTTAGAACACAAATTTGAAAGAGGAAAGGTTGATACTACACTGTTTATAAAACGCAAAAATAATGACATTCTTTTGGTACAAATTTATGTTGACGATATAATATTCGGTGCTACTAATGAAAATCTTTGTCAAGAGTTTGCCAAGATTGTGCAGAATGAGTTTGAAATGTCCTTGATGGGAGAACTCACCTTCTTCCTTGGATTACAAATAAAACAAGCAAATGATGGAACGTTCATAAGTCAAACCAAGTATTGTAAAGAACTGCTCAAAAGGTTTGAAATGGACAAGGCAAACGAAATAGCTACACTCATGAGCACATCTTGCTATTTAGATAAAGATGAAAAGGGTAAGGACATTGAAATCACCAAATATCGAGGTATGATTGGATCCTTACTGTATTTAACTGCTAGTAGGCCCGATATTATGTTTGCGGTATGCATGTGTGCTAGATATCAAGCATGTCCTAAAGAATCACATTTAACTGCCGTAAAAAGAATTTTGAAATATCTTGTGGGTACTCAAGATGTTGGTTTATGGTATCCCAAAGGCGTTGAATGTAATCTTTTAGGATATTCCGACTCTGACTTTGCTGGCTGTAAACTTGATAGAAAAAGTACTAGTGGCACATGTCATTCACTTGGTAGCTCCCTTGTTTCTTGGCATAGCAAGAAGCAAGCAAGTGTTGCATTATCGACGGCTAAGGCAGAATATGTAGCCGCCGGTAGTTGTTGTGCTCAAATTCTTTGGATGAGACAACAACTTCTTGATTTTGGCATTGTTTTAAACAAAGTACCCATCAAATGTGATAATACTAGTGCCATTAATATCTCAAAAAATCCTGTAATGCACTCTAGAACCAAGCACATTGAGATTAGGCATCATTTCATTAGAGATCATGTGTTAAAAGGGGATTGTGTACTTGAACATGTTGAAACTTCTAGGCAACTAGCAGATATTTTCACAAAACCCTTGGCTAGAGAACAATTCATTCACATTAGAAGAGAATTAGGCATTCTTGACATGTCAAATTGTGTTTGAATGATAGAATATTTTGATAAGAACTATGTTGTATGGCATGATGAATGGTATATATCACATTTCATGTTTGGAACTTTGCTGTATGAAAAACCTGAAGTTTTTGAATCAATAATCGATTACATGCATCCTCACAATCGATTACTATGCTTCTGTTTCTAGTATAATCGATTAGTAAAAGTTCCTAATCGATTACAATCATTCTGTTTCTAAGCTAATCGATTGCCCTTGATCCACAATCGATTACACAGCCACTGTTTCAGGTTCAAAACGTTTCCTCTTCTCCATAATCGATTACCATCCTGCTCCAATCGATTAGGACTGTTCTGTTTCTTAACTAATCGATTAGTCAAAGTCTCTAATCGATTACGCTCTGTACGAAACGTTTGAAATTCCCCAGAAACAGTGAGCTAATCGATTACGCACTGTCTAGTAATCGATTAGCCTCGGTTCTGAAGAGTCAATATTGCAATTTCCAAGGCATACTCGAACCACTCCCTCTCTTAACTCCCTTCACTCCTTTCTAAACCCATTTTCCTCCTTCCTAAACCTAATTCTCACCTATAAATACCCCTCTCTTCACTTTCTTATCTCACACTACCTCCTCCCTCTCAAACCTCTCCAAAACTCTCAAGCACTCTTCTCTCTTCATCTTCTTCTTTGCCTTCCTTACCATGTCTTCATCTCGCAATGTCAAGAGAGCAAGGTCTTCCGTAGCTCAGGCCCATAACCCCCTTGATTTTTCAAGGTTCTTTGCTTCTCCTAGAGACCTCCAAAATTTCATGAAAAACTTTTCTGAAAAGGAGATAATGACCCCCCACTACACCATTGCCGACACTTTCGACAACCCTAGCCTAACCTTCACTCAAAGCCTTCACCACTACAATCTCTTTCCTTTCCTCTCCCTCAAGGAAGAAGAGTACTACCCTGAACTAATAAGGGTATTTTACTACAATCTCCGCCTTGTGAATGGCATGGTTGAGTCCAAAGTGAAGAACACAACCATTAAGCTTTCCAATGCTCAATTTGCAGAAATCTCCCAACTGCCTCTCAACAATGCTGATTTTGATGGAGGAGAACCGGAAGACGAATGGGGCTTCAACGCTCTAACTGCTCGTCAATCCTTGTGGAAAGCTGACCGCCCCAGGAGCAACCACAAGTTGGTAGGCCACTTGACCATGAATAACCGGTTACTTTACTTTTTCTTGGTCAAGATGATTGTTCCTCGTGAAGGGAACTATGCTTTGGTAGAAGAGGATGATGTCCTCTTGATGTGGGCAATGCTGAATCATAAGGAGATCAACTGGGTTCAGTTGGTCAAATTTCATATGCGCCACGCCAAGGACCAACAAAAACTCCCTTATGGTATTCTCCTTACTAAAATTTTCAAATTTTGTGGAGTAGACTTGGCTGGAGAATTATCAGAAAAAGTGCCTCCTAGAGCTTGCATTGGCACCCATCACCTCACCAAAATGGGTCTTGTTCTTACACATGGAGCATGGTACTCACGAATGGAGGGCATTCATGCCAACATTCCCTTTGAAGCTCCTGCTGAAGAAGAACCCGCTCCTCCTCCTCCTCAATCACAAGCTGCACCCTAAGCCTCTTCATCTGCACCCCAAGCTGACCCCTTTGCATCTCTTTACGCCCATCTTGACCGCCGCTTCGATCGCCTTGAGAACTCCCTTCAAGAGTTTTCAATGACCGAGCAGCAACACTTCGAGATGATGCAACAACGCTATGAAGAGCTATCCCACCAAATCGCTGAAATTCGCTTTTTTAATCCGGATAATTAGATCCTTAGTTATGCTTTTGTTTTAGGGTGCTTATGTTATTGTTTTTTAAATTCTGAATAGTTTGCTTCATGTAATTCTCATCCTTCTGCAATTCAATAAATTTTTAGTTCATCATATTTTATCTCATTACTTGCACGAATTATTTTTGATGATTCCAAAGGGGGAGAAGAATAACTGTTCATATCTTGCTTATCATTTTGTTCATATCTTACTTATCATCTTGTTTAAAATCTAAAAAAGATAGGATTAATAAATTCCTTTTGATAGGGGGAGATTTATTTGTTAAAGAGATAAAAAGAGATAAGAAATAAATAATGCTGCTGAATGTGATAAAGATTCTATTTTTTAAATTTGGTCAATAGATAATCTGCTATTTGAAAAAGAGATAATGCAACAAAGATGTTTTTGCAAAGAGATAAAATTAGAGATAAGTTTAATTGCTTAACTAACAACCCTCAAGAGATGAACATAGTTGTCATCATCAAAAAGGGGGAGAATGTGTTTGAATATGTATACAGGCTCAAGGATGTTCAAAGATTTTGATAATGACAAGCACTCTTGAAGAAATCTGTGCAAAAACAAAGATATGGAATCAGATGCTAAGTAACAGCGAAGCTAATCGATTAGGTCACTTATGCTAATCGATTAGGAACACTCTGTTTTGGAAGAAATTGATTCAGGCAATGAGCTAATCGATTATGGAAATGAATCTAATCGATTATGAAGCTACTGGATTTAAACTAATCGACTACTAATTTGATGTAATCGATTACAACTGTCAAAAATAAGATTAAATGTATCAGGTATATTTGCTAATCGATTAAGGGAAGTTGCACAATCGATTAGGAGGCTACTGGAATTAAGGTAATCGATTACAAGACATGCTAATCGATTAGGAAGTTGCGAAATCAAATTAAATGCATCAGGTACAGATGCTAATCGATTACAGGAAATGAAATAATCGATTATGGACTCTCTGACTTGAAGCTAATCGATTACAACGCGAGGGTGTAATCGATTACACTAGTGGAAAAACACATTTAAGTGGGAAACCAGCTCATGTCTCCACCATTCTTCGAAATTCCACTAAGTGCAACGGCTAGGAAGAAGAAGGGCACACCTCAACACCTCAATTAGCTCTATAAATTGAAGAGAAACACAAGCACAAAACACACCAAGAAGCTACAAATCTTTTACTCTATTTTGTGCTTTGTAAGCCCTATTTCTTGTATCTTGAATTTCATTTGTATATCCTCTCATCTTGAGAGATTAGAAAGTTTGTGAGCTATCGTTGTCTATTCACTCTATTAAGAGAGTCATTCACTTGTAAACACTTCAAAAACACAAGAGATTTTCACTCTAGGTTGAGTGCTCACAAAGGTTGAGATTCAATCTTTGGGTATTGAGAGTTTGAGAGATTGGGTGGGTTGCCCTAGTGCTAGTGAGGATTGAGTTCTTGAGTGTGGGACACTAGGAAGCTGCAATTGCTCATAGCTTGTATCTCTAAACTTTAATAGTGGAAATCCTCTAAGTGGGTTGCTTAGAGGCGAGACGTACACCGGTTTGGGTGGAACTCGTTACATCGGTTTGCAAGCTTCTCTTCCTTACTCTTTACTTTCATATACTGTATATTGATTGATTGGTATTGATTGCTTGTGAAGTTCATACTTGAATTTGCTTAATTTGTTATACTTCAAAAGCTGCCTACCAAGTGTTTGCTAAATTGCCTTAGCAATATTTTCCATTGTAATGCTTTGCATATTTCCCTTTACCTAATTTCACTTGCATATTCTCATAAACTTGGTTATAAAAATCAATTTCAAAGGCATTCCAATCAAAAGTTTTATAACTCAATTCACCCCCCCTCTTGAGTATTGAGGCCACTTGAACAACAACGTAGGCTCTCAGCCCTTTTTATACCTAGCTCTCAGCTATCAAATCAGCTCCCAGCTGCTTGGCCATTTTACAGATACCTAACCGTTTGCCCACAGGTGACACCAACGCTCTCAGCGCCAATGGAGGTGATCACAGGCAACCCGAGTCCCACTCAAGGATTTCATAGTGTCCCACGCTTTATAACCGATGGTAGTATCCCACACTACGTGCTCTTAGCATAACGCATCCCATGCGCCACATGCGGATTCATCACACAACATAGTATTCATGCACACAACCTTCACTCAGTTATATATATTTCTCATGCAGTCGGTAATACGCAATTCCAGGATTCTATGTATTTATTTAACACACACACACTTCCATGCAATCATCATCATAGCTCTATTAACAACATATAAGTTCAATGCAATCGGTGTCAATCAATATCAAGCTTCTATCAGCGTTCTTATCAACTCAAGCATAACATGCACTCGGTACACAGCAGTATCAGAACTTACTCAACACAGGCATCCATATGAAGATCAACAGGTTCCAACAAACATTTCAATCAGTACAACATAATATGCAATTGGTATACAATAGTGTCAAGACTCAGTCAACACATGCACGCATACGAACATGAACGAATTCAACGAACATTCCAGTAAACACATCATAACATGCAATCGGGTTATAGGGTATCGGAATTCAATAACACATGCATCTTCAAGGACGATAATAACATACAACACTCACTCTCACTTGTCTTACACTCGGTTACTCCACATGCAGGCATTATTATACAACAGGATACAGAACTATCACTTCAACACTCGGAACCCATTCATAACCCTTGCATTTAACATGTAAGGTACTCCCCCTACCAACTACGAGATTCCGAGGGACTTTTCTGCTTGGGTGTTGGTTCCCTTCTTCGCTGCTTCACTCAACGCTTCCACTCGCTTAGCCTTTATTTGAACACTACTGTCCTCCACGAGTGGTGCAGGGTTGTTCCTGCTTCTGCTTCGATGCCCGTCTTCTACTCGTGTGAGGGGGCTCTGACTTCTCTGCAGCACCGTCACTCGGCTTCCGAAACAGGTAATGAAACAGAGAGCAGAGAAGGAGAAGAGAAGAAGAAGAAAGAAGAAGAAGGAACTCACAGGGAACTCTGAAGAACGAATGGCAAGGAGAACCATCGTCCCCTTTTAAACACATGCATAAGGGAAGGAATGGTGGGGTGGGAAAACGTGAGGAGCAGTCTGCTCACGTCAGCCAGTCCCATCAGCACCCACTAAGGTCAATCCTCCCTTTAAATCAGCACACCCTTTGATTAATTAAATTAATGGTACTTAATAAACTAATTCCCACTTCTGAAATTATTACTCTAATGGCTTTATTCACTCGGTACTTTATTAAAATTTGGGATGTTACAGAGAGTCTACGCATCAACGCTGAGGAAACTACACAAGCGAATGACTTAGTGCAAAGTAAGTGCTTACTCAGTAGATATACACTTAATGTAGTTTTTAATTCTGGAGCTACCCATTCTTTTATAGCCGATGAGTGTGTAAGACGTTTAGAGTTGCCGACTATGTGTATGGATCAGACCTTGGAAGTGGCCAATCCGACTGGCACTAAGGTATTGACATCATCAATGTGTAAGGATATAACGTTTACGTTGGGCGAACGGAGTTTCACCTTCGACTTAGTATGTGTGCCTCTGAAGGACCTTGACATTGTGCTCGACATAGATTGGCTTTCAGCCAATAAGGTGTTGGTAGATTGTCGAAATCAAAGAGTAATTTTTTCGAGGCAGAACAATGAGGATTACATGGTACAAGGTATAGCTCAGCTATTTATAATGCTTTGTTTAACTGAGGGAGAGGGTAGAGTCCGAGTGGACGATATTCCGACTGTGCGTGAATTCCCTGAGGTATTTCCGGAGGACGTGCCGGGTGTCCCTCCGAATAGAGAAATTGAATTCTCTATAGATTTGATTCCTGGGGCCGAGCCAGTCTCCAGTGCACCTTATAGAATGTCCCCAACAGAATTAACTGAGTTGAAAAAGAAAGTGGAGGAGTTACTCGGAAAATAATTCATTCGGTCGAGTGTATCACCATGGGGCGCACCTGTGCTACTTATTAAAAAGAAGGATGACAACATGAGATTATGTATAGATTACCGATAGCTGAATAAGCTCACGATTAAGAACCGATACCCGTTGCCAGGATTGATGACTTGATCGACCAACTGCATGGTGCTTCAGTTTTCTCGAAGATCGATTTACGATCGGGATACCACCAAATCCGGGTGAAGGACTCGGATATCCCAAAGACTGCCTTTAGGACTCGGTATGGCCACTACGAGTATATAGTGATGTCGTTTGGTGTGACTAATGCCCCTGCTGTATTCACGAATTACATGAACAACATATTCCACCCATATCTAGACCGATTCATAGTAGTTTTCATTGATGATATTCTAATATATTCTAAAACCCCTGAGGAGCATGAAGAACACTTCCGAGCGGTACTTCAAGTATTGAGGGAGAAGCAGTTGTTTGCAAAGTTTTTGAAGTGTGATTTCTGGATGGACAAAATCCACTTTCTCGGACATGTAATCTCCATAGAAGGTGTCTCGGTAGACCCATCCAAGGTGGCAGCTGTGATGGCATGGGAGAGACCCAAGTCGGTCTCAGAAGTAAGGAGCTTCATGGGCCTAGCTGGATATTATAGAAGGTTCATTGAAGGATTTTCCAAGCTTGCCTTGCCACTGACTAAACTGACTCAGAAAACGTCCCTTTCGTGTGGAATTCCAAGTGTGAAAGCAGTTTCAAAGAGTTGAAGAATAAGTTGACAACCGCTCCGGTGTTGGCTTTGCCAAACTTGCAAGAAGGCTTCATGGTTTACTATGATGCATCGGGACTCGGCCTTGGGTGCGTGCTAATGCAGAAAGACCGGGTGATAGCTTATGCCTCTCGGCAATTGAGACCTCACGAGCAGCATTATCCGACCCATGATTTGGAATTAGCAGCTGTGGTCTTCGCATTGAAGATTTGGAGGCATTACTTGTATGGATCCAGATTTGAAGTGTATAGTGACCATAAGAGCCTCAAATATTTATTCGACCAGAAAGAGCTAAACATGAGGCAGAGAAGATGGATGGAATTTTTGAAGGATTATGACTTCGAGTTAAAGTATCATCCGGGTAAAGTGAATGTTGTTGCCGACGCGTTGAGTCGGAAATCCCTCCATGTGGCTATAATGATGGTGAAGGAGGTGGAGTTATTGGAGCAATTCTAATACATGAATTTGCATGTTGACATCCCTTCGTCTCAAAAAATAACGCTCGGTACACTGAAGATTGCCAATGAGTTCCTGAAACTGGTAATTGAGCAACAGAGATCAGACCCCTACTTGGCTGAATTGAAGGAGACTCAGGCTAAGGGTAAAGATTTGTCCTTGACCGAAGGATCGGATGGGATTTTCTGAGTGAAGAATAGGATATATGTGCCGGGTGAAGGTGAGTTACGAAGGATGGTGCTGGATGAAGCCCATAAGAGCCTGCTGAGTATTCACCCGGGTACTACAAAGATGTACCACGACCTGAGACGACAATTCTGGTGGCCCGGATTAAAGAGAAATGTAGCGGAATATGTGGCTCGGTGTATCACCTGTCAGAAATCAAAAATCGAGCACCAGAAGCCGTATGGTGCATTGCAACCCCTGGAGATTCCCGTGTGGAAGTGGGACTCAATTGCCGTGGACTTTGTCATGGGGTTGCCAAAAACCCGAGCGGGTCATGATGCGATTTGGGTCATTGTTGACCGATTGATGAAAAGCACACACTTTCTGCCTGTGAACATGAGATATCCGTTACATAAGTTAGCCCAGATTTATATTCGCGGAATTGTCCGATTACATGGAGTGCCAGCTTCTATCGTATCGGATAGGGATCCTAGATTCACGTCCCAGTTTTGGACCAGCCTGCACCAGGAGTTGGGCACGAAACTTTGGTTAAGTTTCGCCTACCACCCCCAATCGGATGGACAATCTGAGCGAACGATACAAAGTCTAGAGGACTTACTGAGAGCATGTGTGTTGGAGCATGGTGGATGTTGGGAGCAGTACCTTCCCTTGATCAAATTTACATACAACAATAGCCACCACAGCAGTATTGGTATGGCACCCTACGAAGCCTTGTATGGACAAAAATACCGGACCCCTCTCTGTTGGTCGAAAACGGGTGAAAGTCTACTATTGGGGCCGGAAATTGTGAGACAAACCTCAGAACAAATCCAAGGAATAAGGGAAAAGATGAAGGCATCGCAGGACAGACAGAAGAGCTACTATGATAAACAAACTAAACCACTGGAATTTTAAGTCGGAGATAGAGTGTTTCTAAAGATTTCAACAAGCAAAGGAGTCGGGCGAGCCTTGAAAAGTGGAAAGTTGAACCCCCGATACATTGGGCCTTATGAGATATTGGAACGAGTCGGTTTCATGGCATACTGAATCGCATTACCGACTCACTTATCCCGATTGAATAACGTGTTTCACGTATCCCAACTAAGGAAATATCTACATGATCCCACTCACACGATGCCGAACGATGAAGTGGAGATTAAAGAGGACCTGACCACTGTACAGTACCGATTAGAATCGTGGACCGACCGGTAAAGCGTTTGAGGAGCAAGGACATACAACTGGTTGAAGTGGAGTGGCAGCAAGACGAGAGTACTTCTTATACCTGGGAACGCGAGGATGCCATGAGGCAGCAATACCCCGAGTTGTTTACTAAGGTGAGTTACCGAGTGAATTTCGGGGACGAAATTCTTTTGAGAGGGGGAGAACTGTAACATCCCGATTTTTAATTAACTACCGAGTGAAATTAAGCCATTGAAATAATAATTACAAAGTGGGAAGATTATTTATTAATTATAATTAAATTAATTAATTTAACTAAGAGAATAAATGGTTGGTTAAGTGTGATTAATTATTAATTGTTGGCTGATTGTGACTGGGTGTGACGTAAGCAGACTGCTGCTTCATGTTTCCCCACCCCCACTCTCCTTTTCTTCGTGCATGCATATATATGATTACTGGGCCACTTTGCCATTCATTTTTCCTTCAGCCCTTCTCTTTCGCTACTTCTCTCTTCTTCGTTCTTTCTTCTCCTTCTTCTTCTCCCCTATTCTCTGTCTCTATTTTTTGCTTCTGGAAGCCCACGATGACGGTGCTGCAGAAGAGTTGGAGCTTCCTCCATTGGTGAAGGACGATCATCGAAGCAGAAGAAGAGCAGCTCCCTGTTCCCGAGCCGATCGCGGAGGACAACAGCGTTCAAGGAAGCCTGAACGAGTGTGAGCCTGGGCAAAGCAATCAGAGGCAGAGGACCAATGTCATGAAACAGGGGAACCCCTCAAATTCCTTCAGTAGGTAGGGGGCGCTTGCATGTCAAATGCATGGTTTATGGACGGTACCGGATGAATGTATTGCCTTGCGTGTGTGCGAATGTGTCTATGATGATTGTGTGTGATGCATGATTATTAATCCTTGAATACCATGTGTGTGATACTAGAATCCTGCTAATGGTTATACATTTATATGCATGAGTTCAGGTTGTGCTGAATTCTAATAATCATTTACACATAAATGCGTATGGTGCATGTTCTTATTACTGTTAATACCGAGAGGATGTGTATGTCTAACTGTTGGTTGATTTCGTCTGGGATGTTGTAAACATGAACTGTTTGATTTCTGAGTATGCTGGTATGATGGATGAGTGAAAGTAGGAACGGTGTTGGATCGGATATGACCCTAACGTTACGAGGAATGAGTCGAATAATCGGGGATGTTCGTCGTTAAAGTACATAGGCTGCATGTACAGGATCGGGTGACCCGTGGAAGGTCAGGAGCCCCCAAAGAAATGATCTCCAGCTACAGACCCTTGGCTAGATCCTGTGAGAGCTCGTGGTAGCTGAAGGAGCTAGAGTTAAGTCTCGAGACGTCAATGGGAGGCCGGTACCACGCGGGAAGGGCTAACGAACGAGGGGCCAGAAGGGGAACCTGTAACTGGAAGTCATTGCCTAAATCAAATCTGCAGGCATGCAGGTAGATGCAATATTGATTAGGATAGTACGATTGGTGGGACGCAGAACGGAAACGAATAAATTTCGAATGAGTCGATGCATGTTTTATATGAATGAGAACAAATTTCATGTAGTATGTATCTGAGTGCATGTTATTGAAGATATTATAGTCTGCATGGTTTTAGTTTGACTTGAATGCTACCCGAGTGAATATAAATGTGTGTACTGATGTTGATGCCGAGTCATTAACTGTCATTTTAAATGTAAAAGCTCACCCTGCTGTGGCAATATTTTCAGTGAATATCTCCCGGAACAACGAATGAAGGTGGAGCTGATCGCCGAGTGGATTGGTTGTGCACTATGGAACTATATGTATATGTGTAGATACTGTGTATAATGTTTTGGTTAAGCCTTGGCCGGCTCGTGTTTTGATATTAGTCTCTTAAACAAGAATCTGAATTCTCTTGGGTTGAGGGTATGACAATGTGCTTGTAATTATTTATATACACTCCTATATATACATATATATATTTTTGTCATGCTGTATGTTCATTCCATTTAGTGCGTAATGTCCGAGTGAAAACACCCTTGGGTCTCGAGTGGGATAGTTATCGTTTTCCGTGTGGTCAACCATTGTGTTCTGTAGAGGATGAAGTTATGGAGTGTAGGTAACCCCCGAAAGTAGCTGGTAGGTATAAAGATTAATCCGGATGGTTGTGGGTAAAAACCTTTCCAAATGAACTTAGATTCTGAAATCCGAGTGATGGGTATACCGAGTGGAGTTACTCGCCTCAGTGAACAAGGTATTCGCCCAGCGAGTGTGAACTGCTAAGAAGGCCTTTGGTTGGTTGGCTTAGACGAACGTGTGCACGCCCGAGCGAGGGGTCGTCTTGCTCAAGCGACGCTGGGTTTCGCTTGAGCGAGTAAGCATGGTGTTGTTGGGTTCGGTTAAGCGTTTTATTCTTCCGCTATGAATGGTTTTCTTTTCCCTTGCCTTCCTTCCCCTTCCTTATTTATACCCGGTTGCCTTATGGTTTATTTTTGGAAAAACTTCCCTATTTTGTTAGCTATTTATCTATTAAATTAGGGTGTTACAACAATATTTTGTTTGACTAATGAAAGTCCCTTCATTTGTTTGTTTGATTTGTAATCCAAGGAAGAAATTGATTTCTCCCATCATGGACATTTCAAATTCATTTTGCATGATTTTGGCAAACTCTTGACAAAGAATCTCGTTAGTAGCACCAAATATTATGTCATCAACATAAACTTGTATCAAAAGAATGTCATTGTTTTTGCGTTTTATAAACAAAGTAGTATCAACCTTTCCTCTTTCAAAATAATTTTCTAGGAGAAATTTACTAAGTCTTTCATACCAAACTCTTGGAGCATGTTTCAAACCATTTAAGGTTTTTCTCAATTTAAAAACATGATTTGGAAATTTATGATTTTCAAAACCGGGAGGTTGATCTATATAAACTTCTTCTTGAATATAGCCATTTAGAAAAGTGCTTTTGACATCCATTTGATAAAGTTTGAAATCCATGCAACAAGCAAAAGTTAACAATAGTCTAATGGCTTCTAATCTAGCTACGAGAGCATACGTTTCTTCATAATCAATACCTTCTTCTTGATTATATCCTTTGGCTACTAGCCTAGCCTTGTTTCTAGTTATTATGCCATTCTCATCTAATTTATTCTAAAAGCCTATTTTGTTCCTATTATTTGGTGATCATTGGGTCTTGGCACTAGTTCCCAAACTTTATTTCTTTCAAATTGGTTCAATTCCTCTTGCATGGCCAACATCCAATGTTCATCAATAATAGCCTCATTAATATTCTTGGGTTCTATTTGTGATACAAACGCTAAGTAATTACATGCATTTCTAATAGTGTTTCGAGTACTTACACCTTTTGACATTTCACCTATGACTTTGTCCAAGGGATGGTCCTTCAAAGTGATCCATTCTTGTTATGGTTTCTCATGTTGTGTTGTACCTCCTTCATTGTTGACTTCTTCTTTATCATCCAAGCTCATTTCTTGGAGTGTACCTACAAGATCATCAACATCTTCTTTTCTCGGGGAGTTATGGCTATTTTCATCAAATTTCACATGAATAGACTCCTCAATAGTATTTGTTTGTTTGTTAAAAACTCGATAAGATTTACTAGATGAAGAATATCCAAGAAAGATTGCCTCATCAGCTTTTGCATCAAACTTTCCTAGATTATCCTTTCCATTGTTAAGCATAAAGCATTTGCATCCAAATATGTAAAAATAAGAAATGTTGGGTTTTCTTCCTTTGTAAAGCTCATAGGGGGTTTTCTTTAGAATAGGCCTTATCAAACATCTATTCATAACATGACAAACGGTATTTACCACATCGGCCCAAAAATGTTTCGCAATGTTATTTTCGTTTAACATGGTTCTTGCAAGCTCCACCAAAGATCTATTTTTCCTTTCAACCACTCCATTTTATTGTGGAGTTCTACGAGCTAAAAAATTGTGACTAATACCATGTTTTTTGCAAAACTTTTTAAAAATTGTTTCAAATTCTCCCCCATGATCGGTTCTTATGGATGCAATCTTTGAGTTTTGTTCATTTTGTATAACCTTGGCTAGTTTCTTGAATGCATGATATGCTTCATTTTTATAAGTTAGAAACAAGGTCCATGTATATCTTGAATAATCATCTATTATTACTAGACCATAGTAATTACCACCAAAGCTTTTGATTTTAGAGGGTCCAAATAAGTCCATGTGCAAAAGTTGTAAAGGCCTTTGAGTAGAAACAATGTTTTTAGCTTGAAAGGATGCCTTTACTTGTTTTCCCTTTTGACATGCATCACAAAATTTATTTTCAAATTTGAGCTTTGGTAAACCAATCACTAGTTCTTTAGAAACAAGTTTGTTTAAATGGTCTATGTGTATATGATCTATCCTTCTATGCCATAGCCATGATTTATCCTCTCTAGTCATGAAGCATTGCATATCATTTGAGGACAAACTATCAATATCAATCATGTAAATGTTATCAATTCTTTGACCAACAAACTTAACCTCTTTGTGTAGCTTATTCTCAATTATGCAACAATTGGATTCAAATAAAACTCTATATCCTTTATCATATAATTGGCTTATGCTAAGCAAGTTATGTTTGAGTCCTTCAACATATAATACATCACTAATGGAGGTAGAAGAGTTTTTACCGATATTTCCTATACCAAGTATTTTTCCTTTGGTGTTATCTCCATAAGTGACACTTCCTTTCTTTTTAGGAGTGAATGATGTGAATTTGCTCATGTCTCCCGTCATGTGTTTTGAACACCCACTATCCAAATACCAATGGGTGTTAAGCATACCTACAAAACAAAATTAGTTTATAGAACTTGGTACCCATTTTATGTTGGGTCCTTTTTGGTTAGCTTGTGGTAATGTCCCTTTTGGAACCCACACCTTTCTTATAACCTTTGGCCCTATTTTTCTAACATTATAATTTGAAGAGTTATGTCCTTTAAAGCCACAATGATTACACTTCATGAAAGGTGATGATGATCTTCTAGGTGGTACAAAGAAGTTTTTGTAATGTTTTTCCTTTTTGGTAGAGTTATATCCTAAACCAGTTTTATCAAACATACATATTTGATTTCCAAGTAATACATTCAAATTGTCTCTACCATTTGTAAACTTTTCTAATGTTCTATTTAAGTCTAAGACCTTGGTTTCTAAGATGTCATATTTCTTTGCAAAATTACAAGGTTTATTCTTAGAACATGCTTGAACATTTGCTAATTTTTATTTTAGGCATTCATTTTCTTTGCCAAGTTCTACAAGATGCATTTCAAGAGTATCTATGGTTTTTCTTGACAATTTGTATTTATTAGATAGTTTTAAATATTTATCATACAATTCTTCAAATGCATCATACAATTCATCTTTGTCAAGTTCATGATGACTTACCTTATTTTCCTCTTCAAGGTGGTTAGCCATTAAGTAAAGATTTGCTTCTTCGTTGTCCGAATCGTTGGAACTACTTACATTATTTTCATCTTAAGCGATGTAAGCTCTTCTCCTTCCACTTTTCTCTTTGCTTTTCTTCTTGAGGTTTGGGCAATCTACTTTGAAGTGCCCTTCCTTGCCACATTCAAAACAATTGGGTGAGGAAGAATTTTCTTTAGGGACAGGTTTCTTACCTTGAGTTTTGAAGCTCTTTTGGAAGCGTTTGTTTCTCATAAATTTTCCAAACCGCTTCACAAACAGTCCAAACTCTTCTTCTTCATCACTCTCACTACATGATTCTTCTTCATGTATAGAAGTGGCCTTGAGAGCTAGGCCTTTCTTCTTGAAGGATTTTTCTTCTTCCTCTGCTAGCTTTAAATCCCTTAGTTCTTGTTCTTGCTCTTGTAGCTTTCCAAATAGTGTAGCAAGAGACATTTCGTTGATGCTTGGGGATTGTTTAATGGCAGTGACAAGAGGTTGCCATTCCCTGCTAAGACTTTTCAACACTTTATGCACAAGTTCTTTGTTAGTATAAACTTTGCCAAGAGTAATAAGATGATTAATTATAAGGGTAAATCTCTTTTGCATCTCTACAATGGTTTCCCCGGAATTTATCCTAAAGCTCTCATATTAACTAGTCAAGGTACTAATCTTAGAGTCTTTAACATCACTAGTACCTTCATGGGTTACTTGTAAGGTATCCCACGTTTCTTTGGCGGATTGACAAGTCATTACTCTAAAAAATTCATCGGGACCTAATGCAAGAGTAATGAGATTTTTAGCCTTATAATTGTACTGTACTTTCTTCTCTTCATTACTTGTCCAATCTTCCATGGGTTTCTCAACATTTTTACCATTAACAGTATGCATGGGTATGAAAGGACCATTTTCAATGGCATTCCAGATTCTTAAGTCAATTGATTGAACAAAAATTTTCATTCTTTCCTTCCAAAACGCATATCATTCCCCATTGAAAGCGGGAGGTCTATTTGTGGCACCACCCTCACTAGTGCAAAAATTGGATATAACAACGAGATATATTCACGGATTGTAGTGGATCAGTGATAAAAACATACACAGTGGCATTTTTGAAATTATAAGGTGAATGATATAATCAGAGAAAACTATATATCCACGGTTAACATCATAACAGTCATCGTACACGTCAATATATATTCACGGTTAAGGAGTCAACCGTGACTATATATTCATGGGTATGATCAGGGTTATGATGTTAACCATGGATATATATTAATGTCTATAATCACGGTTGTATTTCCAACCGTGGATATATAGTTCAGGTTTTAGTGTTTAATTACTGGGTACAATATGTCCATGGTTGTATATATAACTATGATTATAGATTTAATATTTATCCACGGTTGGGGTCGTAACCATGGTGATAGAGTTAACATTTATCCATAGTTGTTTGTTCAACCGTGAATATATGTGTAATATATTCACGGTTTCAAGGGGAACCGTGAATATACATCCTTTCTAAAACTTCAAAAGTCATGCCTTTCAGCCTTTTTTCACTTTCTCTTCTTCTTTCGCGCTGGTTGTTGTCTTCTTCCTCGTCCTCCTCTTTGCTGGTCGTAGGCTTCTCCATTCACTTCCTTCTTCACTCGAGCTGTTAAGTCGTCCCTATCTGGTAAGTCGTCCCTGTTTTTTAGTTTTCCATTTTCTCCTTCTTCACTCGAGCTGTTTCTCATCTTCCCTATCAGTCCCAGTGTGGTCATTGTTGTTGTTGCCTTCTTCTTGCTTAATTCTTGTCCCAGTGTGCTCTATGCTTGTCCCAGTGGTGCTGCATTGTTCTGTAAGTTCCCTGTTTTTGCTCGTCACTATTTTTATTGATCCCTGTTTGGTATGCTAATAATACTTCTGTTGTTGGGATGAGAAAGTGAGAACACATGCTATTTTTAGATTGTCATTTTGAATAGCTTTATAACCAGACTTCATTGTATACTCCCTTTCTTTAGTGTAGGGCCACCTTAAACGATTCGTTCTTGTAGTTATCCTAATAGGGGTTTGGAGGGTAGGTAACTAGTTATGTTATGGTAAAATTTGACAGACTTTTGAGAGATTCCAAGAATGGGTAGATTGATTTATAAATGAGGATAACTTTATAGCAGAATCATTCTAGCAGTTTGGATGTTCATAACAAAGTGCATCATTCAATAGCCATCTATGCCTAAAATAGAAATTTGGCTCCCATCCTTAACTGTCCATTGGCCTAATTTAAGTAGAATATCTATGCCTTGAAAAAGGGGTGTTCATAACTGTCCCCTTACCCAATTTTAATCCACCAAATTAATCTTCCTATTACATTACACGCTAGTTGATTGGGCAAGTTCTCCAAAAACTTAAAATTAACATTAGTTAAGTATTACACAAACCAAACGAATATTTGAATTAGGGAGGGATTGAACCATTTATTTTATTAGTTAAGTATTAAAATTAACATTATTGTTCATTTGGTATGACTAATCTACCCCCAGAACATTACTTGGTCCCTACCGTGACCACTGAATGCTGATCATGGTTCAATTCGAGACCAAATTAACCTTTGTGCTGTTGTTGTTGGTTGCTCTTATATGTTATTTTTATTGCTATTGTATATGTGTGGTTGTTAATTACTATGAAAGTTACTGTGCATGAGTAAACCGTAGTTCCCCGTTTGAGATTCGACACAAATGGTCATTAAATTAATTAATTTCATCGTTTGTGTTGAATCTTGAATTGTCTGTTTGGACAGTTTGGGATGAATAATTATTTTTTATAGTCATTCTAGTATGTAGAAGTTAGTAGTTATTTTAAAATTTGATAAACTTTCGGTAACTTGTATTTTGTATTGTTCTCTGGGTGCATATTTGGTTGTGGTTGAATTTGATTTGACCACTCTCATTTTGTGTACTTAGAGACCAATACGAAATACTGCCGAAATTTCATCAAATTTTAAAATAACTCCTAACCTGTATATAACAATGACGTATAAAAATAATTGTCATCCTGAATGGGTATAGGACCACCACCTTGTGGAAAAAGTAAGATTGATCATAGCACCTTGTAAACAGTTGGTATGGATCGGAGTTGGATAACGACATCACGCCTAAGTCTAGAGTACGAGGGGGGAGTTAAATTATTCATAGAATTCATAGCGAGGAATGCAGTTGAGGTGAATGGAAAGTATTTTTGCCCTGGTGTTAAATGCTTGAACCTGCGTCGGGTAGACTTGGAAGAGGTGCGAGAACATCTACTGTGTGATGGTTTTCTGCGTAGTTATACGTGTTGGATATGGCATGGTGAAGATGTGGTGGTGCCAAGTAACAGCTCTCAAACTAAAAATCGAAGCAAGATGCATGACACCGATGTCGACATGGATGACCGACTCGAGGATATGATCCGTGATGTGGGGTTAGAAGGTTTTAAGAAAGCTCATGTATATACGACTCTATATGAGGACTTTGAGCAGCCGTTGTATCCAAACTGCGTCAACTTGACAAGGTTATCAGCAGTTTTACGATTGTTTAATTTGAAGGCCATAAATGGGTGGACGGATAAAAGTTTCACTGACTTACTGAAGTTGTTGAAAAAAATGCTTCCAGCTTGAAACACCTTACCGAATCATAACTATGAGGCCAAAAAGGTGTTGTGTCCTGTGGGTTTAGAGTATGAGAAAATACATGCATGCCCAAATGATTGTGTATTATTTCAGGGTGAGTTAGAAATGCTGCAGGGATGTCCTAGGTGTGGGGTGTCACGGTATAAGAAGAAAGAGGCTGATTCATATGAGGTATGCACTAAAGGGTCTCCTGCAAAGGTGTTGTGGTATCTGCCTATAGTTCCAAGACTAAAGCGTCTATTTGCCAATGCAAATGATGCAAAACTTATGAGATGGCATGCTGATGAAAGGGTTGCTGATGGACTACTTAGGCATCCGGCCGATGGATCGCAATAGAAAAAAATGGATACAATTTTTCCAGAATTTACCCATGAACCAAGAAATGTTAGGCTTGCACTAGCCACAGACGTCATGAACCCGTTTGGGAACCTGAGCACAAACCATAGTTCGTGGCCTGTTTTGTTGTTTATTTATAACTTGCCGCCATGGTTATGTACGAAGCGGAAATATGTCATGTTATCAATGATGATTTCTAGTCCACGACAACTGGGGAATGACATTGATGTATATTTAACTCCATTGGTTGAAGACCTCAAAAGGTTATAGGAAAATGGGGTTGATGTGTTTGACGGGTTTACCGGGCAGTCATTTAAATTGCGTGCCATGCTATTTTGCACGATCAATGACTTTCCAGCATATGGTAACTTATCCGGGTACAACGTGAAGGGTCATAAAGCGTGTCCAGTATGTGAGGAGGGGACTAGTTCTGTGCGGTTGCATCATGGTAGGAAAAATGTTTATCTTCGACATCGAAGGTTTCTTAAAGCGAATCATCCGTTTTGGAGGTTGAAGAAGTCGTTTAACGGTGCCCAAGATTTTGAAACGGCTCCTCCACCACTATCTGGTCGTCAGGCATATGAAAAGGTGAAAGATGTCAACGTGCAATTTGGTAAGTGTGAAAAACAGCACCTGACACAAAACAACTGGAAGAAAAAGTCAGTGTTTTTTAACCTGCCATATTGGAGGGAGCTTGATGTAAGACACTGCATTGATGTGATGCATGTGGAGAAAAATGTGTGCGACAGTTTAGTTGGTACACTCTTAAACATACCCGGGAAGACTAAGGATGGCCTAAACTCGCGTATGGACTTGGAGTTGATGGGTATACTTGACAGGGCCCGTAAGCGCACGGGTTATGTCGTGTAATATAAAAGATTATCGTTCTCCACAGGGACTGTGTTCAAAGTACCAACATATTGAAATTTAATTATCCACACAATTGATTTTTAATGTTTTTGTAAAATAAAACACAAATTAAAAATAAATTTAGAAACAAAATTTACTTGACACTTAAAAATCAGAGTTGAGAGTATCCTGGGATTTCGGGGAATCAAGACTCTATTTTATGTTAATGAATTTTAACTCTTCATAAATAAGAATCAAATTAAGTTTTCCAAGGTGGATTTTCCTTAAGCTAATTAATATGTTCCTCTCGGAATCCTATTAATGTACCTAACCTATGGAAAGCGCTACTTAATCCTTAGAAAAGGCCCATTATCGTTTTGTGAAAATCCCTTATTTATTCCCCAAAAGATTTTGATTACTTTCACGGTTTTACCGAGGTCACAAAAAGTATTTCAAAACCTTAGGCTTAGTTAAAAAACTTTCCAGTAACAATAAATCTCTCGATTTTATTAATTACTTAAACTTACTAATATACCTGCAAGTATACAATTTTATCACTTAGGTTCTTGTTAGGAATTACTAAGAGCATTGAGCATTTTTTAACTAAATGGAAAACAGAAATTTATTTAATTCCAAGTCAAAATAACATTATCATAAAATATTATCACACCCCCTTCATCCCAAGATAATTAATTTAGTTACTCTTGAAATAATTCAAATTCATATATATAATGGAAAAATAAAGCATATAAGACATGGTAAAAATATAGACTTACGGGTTTCTCCAAAAGCTCAAAATAATTTTACCACTGTATTTCCTTGTTGCAATATTCATCCACCAATTACAAATTGGAACACTCACTTTCACAACCCTCACAACTCTTACAAAACAGAAAGAAAAAGAAAAGAAAAAGAAAATAAAAAAAAGAAAGAAACGGGACAGAGAGAGAAAATAAAAAGAGAAAGAGAAGAAACAGAGAAAGAAAATGAAAAAGAAAGAAGTGGAACGGAGAAGGTAACGAAAGAGAAAGAAAACAAAGAAATTAAAGTACAAATGAAAGAGAACTCAATCCAAAAAGCGACGATGATGAATGGCTTCAGACCTCCCCCCTATTTATAGAGATCTTGGACGTTAATAATCATGGGAATGGCGGCTAGTGGGACCGTTTTTATTATTTTTTCTTTCCTCTTGTTGTCAGCCGCCCCACCAATTCAACTTGGATACAACCTGGACCTCAGCAACTATAGGGATCAGTGGCTAGTAGAAATTCTTTTATTATTTTCCCTTTTGTTTTGTTGTCAGCCGCCCCCTCATAAGTCAAGGATCCACTTGGATAGTGGAAATCCAAGTCAGCATGGGCAATCGGTGGAAATATGGAGCCGACGTTCTCCTTATGACTCGGATTAGTGCTTCAGCCAGTATCCATCCTCAGTGGGAAATAATCCGAGCGGAACAGGTGCTCTTTATACATAAAAGACCGAGTGAAAGCTTTAATTCACTGATTATTGACTCGGAAATTTCTTTCCGAGGAGCATTCATCAGGACCTTTGTTCATTCGGAATTGCTTCACTCGGTGTTGCTTTGCTCGGAACTTGTTTCTGTTTAAAGTAATTCGAGCTGGACGGTGTGGTATGGATTTGAGGAGCTGGACGATGTTGTGGTTATGTAATTTATGGAGCCGGTGTACAATTGGATGGAGCCGGTGTACAATTAGACGAGCAAAGCACTTCCGATTGCTTTACTGATTAAAACATTCATTCGGAATTATTTCAAAAGTGACTCACTCGAGATCGGGAAGTTTTCATTCAAATGATTCAATCGGCACCTCCAAAATGTTTTACTCGGCTATGTCTCTGGAATTGAACCACTCGGAGAAACCTTGTTTGGATTTGTTTAGGAGTAATTCAGTCGAGAACAACCCTTCCTTCACTCCTTGAAATGATCCACTCGGACACATTCACTCAAAAGTTTGACTTGTTTCTCACTCAGAATGGGTTTCAATCGTTAATCAACCCATTCGGTTGTACTCACTCAGGAGTCGGCCTTGCCTTTCACTCAGAAATTTGGAACTTGAGAGAATCTGGAATCTGGCCGATAGAAGCTCCTTCTAGGTCAAATCTTTGCTTTGCTCGGAAATACATCTCTCGGCCCCAAACCACTCAGAAATGCCTTCCTTGGAGACATCTCACTCGGGGTTAGTTTGAAACTTGAGAGAGTCTGCCTAAAAAGGACTCATTCCCGGTCGGACCTTTTCCTTGCTTGAAATTCCATCTTTTCCGAAACACACCACTCGAAAAGGCCTTGCCTGACAAGTGTTCTTCCGAAGTTTAGAGTTTTTTCATTCAGAATCAACTCACTCGGGAAACCTCCACTCGGAAACAATTTTGCCCAGAAAAAGCACTTGTCTCCAAATCAAACTCACTTCAATCAGTAATCCTTCACTCGGACAATAGCTTTGGGCAGTATTTATTCAAAGTCAGTCCCCTTTTCACTCAGATTAGTTGCAGTCGGAAAGCTTCCACTCGGATTCACCTCCAACCGGGACATATTCCTTCAAGGTCAGCCATTTTTCACTCGGAATGGCTTTCATAGGGAACCTTCCACTCGAATTTACCTCCAAAAGGGAAATATTCCACTCGGCAATGCTTCATTCTGAGTCATTCTACTTGGATTTGATCATTTCTGAGTCATCCTACTCGGATTTGATCATTTTTGAGTCATCCTACTCGGATTTGATCATTTTGAGTCAGAATTCAGTATAAAAAAGAGAATTCTTTCCATATGGTCTTGTTTTTCTTGATTCTTTATCATTTGATGGTCGTTTTTCTCTTGTTATTGACCCTTGTATTATCCTAATTTCTGAAAAATAAAATACCCAAGTAGAATATAATGGAAAGAAAGCGAAAATCATAAAAATTAAGGAAATACAGTGGATAATGATTAAAATCCTAAGCAAACTAGATCTAATTTATTGTGTTATAAAACCCTTATCAAAATACCCCAAACCAAAACATTGCTTGTCCTCAAGCAATTACCATATTCATATGATAAGATACAAAAAACACTAAGCTCAGCAAATTAAGGAATCCAAAATAGAAAAAGATTTATTCAAATGCCAATATTAATTTTCTTATGTGAATCAATTTTCATTATCAAGACAGAGGATATTCTTTTCTCAATTTTCACTCAAAGTGTTTCATGGTTTGTGTATCACTCAGATCATCATAGTCAAAAAATATTACCATAAGCTTGTTAATAAACCAGAAACTCCACAGTTTAGATAGAAAATATGTCAAAGTCTAAAGGTCTTTCAAAGGTTGTAACGTGGCCTTGGGTTGTATTGTCAAGGTAGGAATTTCAAGAAAAATGGAATACAAAAGGGCTTTAACAGTCATGAATGATTCAAATTACCATCATAAATTTAACAGAGCAAATTTTTGAACTTTTATGGACTTTTTGGAATTCATTCAATATCATTCTTTTGATTTTCTTTTCTTTTTCTTGCTTTTCTTTGCATTCAATACCATATTTTTCTTAAGTCTTTTTTTATTTCTTTGCTCCACTAAATTTCCAACTTTTTCACCATTAAGAGAATATCAGTCAATGAAAGGCTTCAAAGAAACATTTTCACTTTTAGGCTCAAAAGGGGCAACTAGGGGTCAAATTATGCAAAAATTCTGAGGCTTAAGAATAAGGCCTAATTGTGCCTTTATCATCCTAAGACATATAATCAAAAAACTATTTTGAATCGGTTGAAAAACAAGTTCTAGAATATTAATGACTATGAGATTCACTCAATCAAGAAGATATGGGTTTTGAAAATTTGTTTGATAAATAACCCATTTTGGCTCAAGTCTAACCATGGAAAGTCTTTTCAAAGAAAATTTTAATCATATAAAGTTCATTTAGACATTGATTTGGCATTTAAACAATCAAATTTTGAAAATTTTACTCAAAATTTTGGGGTCCTTAGATACTTTAGCCTTGTGTTCAAAGTAAATTTATCATATAATCATGGTAAATTCCAAGATTACAAACAAAACAAGGAAAACACATATGCATGAAAAATATAACAATCACACAACGTAAACAAAAAAGTTAAGTTTTCTTATCTACCACCCCAAACCAGAATTTGACATTGTCCTCAATGTTAAAATGGATGATAAAAGGATAAGAAAACTTACCTGTAGTAACCCCAAACCAGGATTTGACATAGTTGTTGTTTTTTTTATTTTTAATTTATTAAAGACATGGGGTTATGATGTGAATATTTTTACAGTCATGGTTCTATCAAATTAGTACATTAAAATTAATTAATGTAGTACTAGGGTGTCAACCTAGGTCGTTCTATCAAGGATCAACACAAAAATTTAGGAAAAATCAAGTTTAAAATTAATTTTTACAAACAGAATTTTAACAAACATACAAATACAATTGGGGGGTTTGATTGATTTTGTTGTCACAATTAAAATTAAAACAAAGTAAATATAGGATTTAAAACAATAAATAACAAGTGATTGATTTTCTTGGAGTATTGTAAATAAATTTATCCTTGGTTCACTAAAGATAATTTGTATACTTCCACTACTGTTGATTTCTTAGCTCAATTTGAATTAATCAACTAAGCGTCTTTTTCAATTCATAATTTCTTTACTTTCATTTAAAAAATGAATATTTTAATCAAGCATCCTAATTAAGCAAAAGGAGTCAAGATCGTAAAATCTAGGAATTATCAAGCATATGTAAGAACATCGCCTACATACATAATCTATTCTCATATTATGGTATTAAGCAAACCATAATTATTAAAAGTGATTATGAAAATATTCATTAAGCATGCATATTTCCTTAACCCATTTTAACTTAAAATCTTATTTTATTCCATTTGAATAATTAAACCGATTAAGCATACAAATTTAATTAAATAGAATGGAATTAAATAAGCAGAGTAAGATTATGAAGAAATAAACAATAATAAAAGCATACTATATTAAAAATAATGACCACAAAATTACATTACAATATTCTCCAAGAAAATCAATCTAGGGGTTTTAGCCCTCCATAATTAAAACAAACTGAAAATAAAAAGAACCTAACCCGGAAATGAAGAACTGAAGGAAGAAGAAATAGAAACAGAGAAGAACGAAGGAAGAATTGTTGTCTGAAGGAATTGATGTATTGAATCAATGCTGAGACCTTCTCTTGGTGCCTATTTATAGGAATCCAAAAGCAAGCGAATGCCATAAACAATTGTAATGGAGGGTGCACTCTTCAATTAACAAGTCCATTATTCTCCATTATCAACTTCAGTGCTCCATTATCAGTGTTTAGTGCCTTGCCCACCATCTAGAAGCTCGAAAACGTTATCCTGGGCCAATAATTTACTCATGAATCGATTCAAAAGTGAAATGAATCGATTCATGCTTTCCAAATGCAATTTTGGCCTAAAAATTAACGTGTGAATCGATTCAATGGAGGGAAGAATCGATTCAACCATTTCAAACCCGAATGAATCGATTCAAAGTGCTGGTGAATCGATTCAAGCTTCAAAAATTCACATCCTGGGTGCATTAAACCGTGTGAATCGATTCAAGTGGGGGATGAATCGATTCATCCCCCTGATTCTTCATTCTTTGTGTATTTTTCCACCCTTTTTGAGATCCTTTTGCATATTCCTTGATTCCTTTGATCCTTAGGCACTTTGATCTTCATTTTGAATTGGAATTCTTGAGTTCTTGGATCTATTTTCTTTTGGCACACATTAAAAATCAAATATTAAATAAAGCTCAAATGATGAAAATATGTTAAAATACAATATATTACACATTAAGTGATGGCAAATTATACACATTTAAAGTGAAGAATTAAAGATAAATCATGCATCATCAAATACTCCCACACTTATTCTTTTGCACTCCCGGGTAAAATCAAAATGAAAACAAGTATCACAATTTATTGAAAACATTAAGTTGAAAATAACAACACACAGAATTGGCATGAAATCTTAGGAATATACAGAGAAACAAGAGTTATTCAACATGCAAGATACAGAGCATTAAGATATATATAAAAATCATTCAAACACTTAGGCATGTGAAAATTAAATTAAACTAAAAAGAAGATCATAAGTGATAGAACCTCACAAGACATACTCTCAACTCTCAAGTGTTTGGGGTTTGTGTATATTCTCAAAACATTTCCTGAAAAATAGACAGTCTAAAAATTTGGCAAGTTTCTCAATTCCACAATCAACACAAATGCATGTATAGATCAACAGGGTTTTTCAAGGTTATAATGTTGCCAAGGTTAGGGTGGTAAAATTTTGGAATTGTGGCAAGTACCAAAAAGAATGAGGAGCAAATAATTTTACAGGTAAGCATGAGGATATAACACTTTGTGTTCTAATTTCTTTTAGTCGCAATCATTAAAACATTTCTTTTTATTCATTTATCATCATTCATTTTTTTCTTATACGATTGCTTAACACTTGAAATAAGAGTTGCGACTCCTTTTTGTACACCCCCACACTTATTTGAATGCTTGGTTTTTGACTTGATTCCAAAGCTCCAATATATTCCTTAAGGTAGGTATATTTTTGGTTTTTTTTTTCATCCATAGCTTATTTGAGCTGCAACAAAGAAATGGTTAAATAGGCTCAAAGTGGCTTGCAAAGGATAATTTATTCATGGCAGGCTTATATGGCTAGTGGCTCAATTGAATAAAATGCCTGTGTCATTTCAAATACATTCACATGAGTTTCAAGTATCATCAAGAATCAAGACAAAAATTAGGATGTAAGCATTCAAGAATTAATCACACATGAAAAGATTAAGATGGTTTTAAGTGATCCATCAAATTTTAAGGCTCAAAAATCTCACAAGGTATAATTCCTATCACATATGATCACTTCTCAATTATCATGTCATTCTCAACATACCAAAAATATTTGAGTTCAAATCATAACATATCATTAAGCTTATATCAGACATGAGAGAATTTACCTGTTACTCATGCATATCTTAAAATTCCAATAAAACATGCCTTTTAAAACAAAAACACACACAATCTTTTATTTTTAAATCTTTTTTTTATCTCTTATTTTTTATTTTTTATTTTTTTATTTTTATTTATTTATTTTTTTTGAAAAATAGTCACAAAATTAATCACACAATAAAATCAACAACACATGAATAATCCCACCCCACACTTAAATCATACATTGTCCTCAATGTAAGACAGAGCACACAAAATAGACAATAGAATGAAAAAGTAAAGAGATGGGTAAGAAAAACTTCCTCAAGGGGGATCAAGAAGTGGTTCCCCCAAAACATGTTCCTCCATTGTGACATCTACAAGTGAAGGATTTTTATGGAATGGTTTCAAGCGTTGTCCATTAACCTTGAAGCTTTTGTTGGAGTTCTCACTTTTTATTTCAACAGCTCCATGGGGAAATACATTAGTGACAATAAAAGGTCCTTCCCATTTGGAGCGTAATTTTCTGGCCATCTGTTTTAACCGGGAATTAAACAGTAGCACTTTCTGCCCAGTGATAAGTGTTGATTAAGTATTGATTTCATGACTCATTTGAACTAATTTTGTAAAGACTTAAGCTAAATTGATGAATTATTGAAGGAAGTGAGCATGAATATTTTAAGTAGTGATGAATAGGTGTATAAAAGAAATATTGTGTTAAAACTCTTAGAAAGTTGCAGGAAATTCAACAGGAAAGCAAGGCAAGCTTAAGCATGAAAGATCAAGCTTAAGCTTGAGCAGGCAAGCTTAAGCGTGAAAGGGCAAGCTTAAGCGTGAAAGAGCAAGCTTAAGCGTGATCGGGAGCATTTGAAGACAGCAAGCTTAAGCTGGAACAACCAAGCTTAAGCTTGAGCAAGGCTTGAACAAGTTGGAGAGCATCAGGACCTCTCACGCTTGAGCGTGAACACTAGGTGCTTAAGCGTGGAATGATAAAAATGAAAGCCTAAGCATGGATTAAGCATAGAGTGAGCGTGAGTTAAGCATGGATTACACATGGTCTAACAAGAAGAACGCTTGAGCGTAGGCATTCCACGCTTGAGCGTGACTAATGGATAGCAAAGCATAAGCCGAGCATGCCTGAGCGAGGAACCAGCATGGATCAAGCGTAGAACAAGCATACTGAACAAAGGAAGACCACGCTTAAGCGTAATTAAGTTAGGTTGAGCGTGAGACAACCAATGAACATCAGGACTCTTCACGCTTGAGCGTGACCATCAAGCTCAAGCGTGATTCATGCAGCATGGGACCTCCAATTTTTTATTCACCAATGATGCGATGCCAACTCACCCACTTTCTTGTGTTTCTGAATGTCTCCGAATATTCCTTCATGGGGTCTATGCAAGTGGCAAGTGAAGCTAAACCATAACCCCTATAAATCAAGCATAAAACTGGACATCAAGCATCAGATTCATCCCCCTGTATTTCCCTCACAATCCAACCTTTTCCATTATTTTCTGTATTCATATTTTTAAAGGTGAAAATGAAAAGCATGAGTAACTAAAATCCCTTATGGGATTGGCTGTAATCCATTCAACAATGAAGTAATGCTGTTGTAAGTTTTTATTTAGTAATGAGATTTGATAAGTTTCTGTATTTCCTTCTGCGTTTAATGCCTGAAAGTACTTGATCACTATTTTCTTGTTTTAAGTTTTCTCAAGTATGCTGGGAAGTTACTTTTGAAAACAAATCTGAAAGAAATACTTATTGTGAGTAGGTAGCCAGGGATGGCGTCTAACGCAATAAACGTCAAAACAATCGATCGATAATGCTGGGATGATTTCAAAGTGACTGAGGGATCAGCGGTTTGAAATCATTCTTATGAATTTTGTAGTCGAGGGATCGATACAAATGACTGTGATTGTGACGTAGAAATTATCTTTTCGATTTACTTATATAAAAACTTATGCAGCTTACAGAAGGTGAAGATGTGATGAAGCCAATCCCTGTTTTACAAAAATTTGATTTCTCTTAAAAAACCATTCACTGTATCTTTTGCAAATTTGATTCTCTGTTAGTTATTCACTTTTTCATTCAAAATCATTCACAACAAAACAAACTAAAAACCTTCTGCCTAATCAATTCAAAACTAAGATCTTCATTCTAACACCTCCCTAGTGGAACGACAACTATACTATAGTACAACTTCTGTGTTTAAACTTGGCACAAGCATTACATTGAGTTCATATTATACAAACTTGATTCTCTTTCATTGAACTCTTCATTCCAATATAGGAAAAATACATCACCAAGTTTTTGCGCCGCAGCCGGGGAGGTGATTTAAGTTTGAATATTTTAGCATTGAATTGACAAAACAGTGTAAATAAATTTGTTTTTAATTTGTTTTTATTTTTTTTTATGTAGTAACTTTGCTATTTTGAGTACTTGATTTATGATATTGAGAGGATAGGGTACAGAAGAACAACTTGTATTTGATCCAGAGATAGACAGGTTCCTCAAGAAAATCAAGAAAGCCAAGCAGAACTTCCACGTAGGACAAACTTCCTCTGATACAATGGATGTCAACAGCAACAATCAAAACCCACCAAGGAGAACACTTGGAGACTATGCTTTACAACAAGGGCCAAGACATTTCTCAAGCATTGTAGTTCCAAACACTGTCAGAGCACTAGAAATGAAACCAGCATTTCTTAGTTTGATTAGTTCACACCAATTTACTGGAATGTCAAGTGAAGATCCGTATACTCACTTAGCCACATTCTATGAATTGGTTGGAACCATGGGATTTAACCAAGATGTTATTGATGCTATATATTTAAGACTATTTCCTTTCTCTTTAGCAGGAAAAGCAAAGGAGTGGTTACAATCTCATCCAAATCAAAGTTTGAATAGCTGGAACATAGTTGAAGAAAAATTTCTACAAAGGTTTTTTCCTCCATCTAGATTCATCAAGGCCAAATCAGATATTACAACATTTAGACAAGGCCAAGATGAACCTTTTTATGAGGCATGGGAACGCTTTAAATCACTGCTCAGAAAATACCCAAACCATGGACTTGAAGATATTGCACAGCTTAATATTTTTTACAGTGGTTTAAGGGCTGACACTAAAATGATTTTAGATGCAGTAGCAGGAGGAACAATGATAACAGTGGATGCTGACCAAGCCACAAGGATAATAGAAGCTTTATCCTCAATAGACTACCAAGCTCAACATGATCGTCAGCAAGTTCAAAGGAAAGGAGTCCTTGACTTAAACACCACAGATGCCATTTTAGCATAGAATAAAATTCTGACCCAACAATTAGAAGCATTGACCAAAAAGATATCCAATCTTCCATAACAATTACATGTAGTACAATCATCACAACCAGGGCAACAACAAATGCTTGCAACATGTAACTTTTGTGGAGGAGATCATCTTAATGAGAACTGTGGCTCACAAGAAGCAACTGTATACTTCATGAACAACCAAGGAAGGTCTGGTAATTTCAATTCAAATTTTTCTAACCAACCATTTCAGGGATGGAGAAGTAACCAAAACCAAGGCCAAGGATGGAAGCAAGAGCCCAGCTCTTCAAATAAACCATATCAAAATAATTGTCCTTCTTTGGTGGAGAGAACTTCTAGATTAGAGGACACCTTGGAAAAATTTATGTAAACTTCTTTATCAAGTCAAAAGAACAATGAGGCATCACTCAAGAATTTGGAAACACAATTGGGACAACTAGCCCGATAGCTTGCTGAGAAACAGAAGCCTCAGTATGGAGCAAACACTGAAACAAATCCAATAGAGCATTGCAAGGTTGTGACCACACTGACTAAGGAAACAACTGAGAAAGAAGATGGACATGATGCTATCACCCCTGAAGCAGTACCTCATAACACCAAAGATCCAGGGAGTTTTTCTATTCCTGTCACTATTGGAAATCTTTCAAAAAGTAAAGCTTTATTAGATCTTGGTGCTAGTGTAAACTTGATACCATTATCCACACTTAAAAGGATAGGGGATTTTTCAGTAAAGCCAACAAACATGACTTTAAAAATAGCAGATCAATCAATAAAAACCCCTTATGGTATTGTTGAAAATGTTGAGGTCAAAGTTGATCAATTTGAATTTCATGAGAATTTTGTTGTCATAGATATAGAGGAAGATTCTGACATTCCTCTAATACTGGGGAGACCATTCTTGAAAGCAGCCAAAGTCATCATAGATGTGGATGACAGAAAAGTAAAAATTCGAGTGCAAAAAGAAGAAGCTGATTTTGCTATTGAAGGTGCACTTGAAAAACAGAATGAAAGAAAGTCAAAGCCTGACTTAGGAGAGGAGGTGGAAAAACTCAACACTCTCATCCACCAGCTCCATGATCCATATTGAAAAATCTATCAGGCGTCAAGCTAATGATGTTAAACAAGCGCTTATTGGGAGGCAACCTAATCCTTTATGTTTTCCTTTTCATCCTGTTGATTTTATATTGCGCACACTTTATTTTTATGTTTTCCTTTCCAAGTCTCATAATTGAAGTTCTTTTATCGTAGGTCACTCATCAACCCATTCCAAGTGTCAAACACTGATAGAAAGCATGCACGCTTAAGCTTGATTATGCACGCTCAAGCGTGAACTGTTTAAGGGATCAAGTGTGATAACATATGCTTAAGCGAGAAAACTATGGCAGTATCAGAGTTATGCATGCTCAAGCGTGATAACATTCGCTTAAAGCGACCAAGGAAGAGTGGGTTCTGTCTTGAATTCGCTCAAGCAAATAAATTTAGAGCTTAAAGCAAGGAAGGGAAATTCAAGCATCAGATATGCTCACGCCTAATCTCGTATATGTCACGTTTAAGCGAGCCAAGGTAAGCCACCTGTTGCTTAGATCACGCTTAAGCATAAGGATCAAACTTCAAGCGTGGAAACATTACAAAAGAAGTTCCAAAAATTTCAAACCCGACTTCGCTTAAGCGTGGCCTTTCTCGCTTAAGCGAAGATCTTTTAAAGCCAACAATAACTCCCACGCTTAAAGCATAGAAATAAATAGCATCAGGTACCAATCTTGCATATATCACGCTCAAGCGTGTCTGGAGCGCTCAAGCGAAGCCATTTTTCTCATCTCACGCTTAAACGTGAAATTTCCAAGTCTAAGCGTCCCATCTGGTCAACATAATTTCAAGAAAAAGAAAGGGGAGAAGCAATCACGATCGCACTTAAGCGCGCGTATCTCACGCTCAAGCGAGAAAAAGACAACCTCATGACCTGCACTCAAGTGAAGCCCAAAATTGGCCTCAGTAAACAAACACGCTTAAGCGTGATGTCTCCATGCTTGAGCGAGCAAAAAAAAAAAAAAAACTACCACCTGATGCTGTTTTTAAATTTTGAAAAGGGGCCATTATTTCAGATACTGTAACCGCACCTCATGTTAACTCCCCACGTACTCCCATTCCCTTCTCTCTATGAGTTTTTATTGAGTATTATAACTGTATTACATTTCTCAATTCACTCATGGTGCAGTATGTTTTCTTCTACATTGAGCTTTCTCATTGGAAGCAAGTTTGAAGCCCACATTGCTTGGCCTAGGGACAGGCCTTCTTTCTTAGGAGGGGTGAGACTTCATAGGCTGGACCAGGACCCTCCTCACAAGGGCCTCCAGTAAGGGAACAAGAGACAGAGGATGACTCTTCTGAGGATGAGTGATGAGTTTACTGCTTTAATTTTTAATTGCTTTAGTTTACTTTGAGTTGGTTTTCTTACTGCAGCATACTTTGAAAATTTTTAAAATTTTCATGCTTTTGGTTGATTGTTTTGATGCAAAGTCACATGCTTAACAAAAAAAAAAGGTTTTGAAAAACCCAACCAGGATTTACAATTTTTATTTCAAGAAAAGATTCTGAGGTAGCAATTATTTTGAGGCAATAACATTGGTTTTGAGAAGGCAAATTAATTGATTTAAGACCATGAAAATGAAGGAAATAAACCATTAAAATTTGTTTGCATGCTTGAAACCTTTTTAGAATATGGAAGTATGCCTTATAAACCGGTGAGAAGGGAGAAATTTGAGCACTGAGAGTCTCATTAGAATTTGCTAAGTTTGTATTGCCTAATTTTCTGATTAATATTTTTTCATAAGAAATTAAGCAAGGAAAGGATAAAGGCAATTTTTGAAAATAAAATATCCTAGAGCCAAAAAGCTACCCTAAAGTATGCCCTATTCCTTGGTAGCCCACTTTTGAGCAAAATTTTTATTCTATAAAAACACCCTAACCCAAGCATGAGAAATAAAAATCCTACATTATCAGCATGCTTAAATTTGATAAGAGCATAAAATAGTTTTGACCAAAAGAGTCATGAAAGAAACAGAGGCAGAAAAAGAAAATGCTAAAAATAGTAAGTTCTCCAGAGATTCAAACAGAATTAGAGAACTAGAAAAAGAGAAAGAAAAAATTTTGTAGCTCAAAAAGGAAGAAACCTCATAAACTTTGAAAAGTTTCATAATTTATGCTCTTCCTTATGCATGCATTTTGAACTCAAAGAAAAACCAAGAATTCTTGTTTAGCCTAGCCTCATTACAACCTTAAAAGACCTTTTGATCCTTACTGCTCTTATTATTTGATTTTGATTGGAAATCAAAGGCAATGTTAATTAGGCAGTTCTTATGATGAATGTATGACACACCTGGTGAGAAATAATGAGAGTTCCTTATTCTTAATTGGTTACTTGCCTTGTGAAAAATTGAGTGGTGCATTGTAATTCAAAGGATTGTTATTAACGATGTTATTTGCCTTAAGTTAAATTGAGATTATTGTCTTTTAAAATTTTGTCTGCAACTGAATTTAATCTTATTGAATACTTGATTTCCCTTCAAAAACTTCTTTTTGCTTGAGGGCAAGCAAAAATCTAGGTTGGGGAGAGTTTGATAAGTGTTGATTAAGCATTGATTTCATGACTCATTTGAACTAATTTTGTAAAGACTTGAGCTAAATTGATGAATTATTGAAGGAAGTGAGCATGAATATTTTAAGTAGTGATGGATAGGTGTATAAAAGAAATATTGTGTTAAAACTCTTAGAAAGTTGTAGGAAATTCAACAGGAAAGCAAGGCAAGCTTAAGCGTGAAATATCAAGCTTAAGCTTGAGCAGGCAAGCTTAAGCGTGAAAGGGCAAGCTTAAGTGTAAAAGAGCAAGCTTAAGCGTGATCGGGAGCATTTGAAGACAGCAAGCTTAAGCTTGAACAACCAAGCTTAAGCTTGAGCAAGCAAGCTTAAGCTTGAACAAGTTGGAGAGCATCAGGACCTCTCACGCTTAAGCGTGAACACTAGGCGCTTAAGCGCGGAATGATAAAAATGAAAGCCTAAGTGTGGATTAAGCGTGGAGTGAGCGTGAGTTAAGCACGGATTACAACATGGTCTAACAAGAAGAATGCTTGAGCGTAGGCATTCCACGCTTGAGCGTGACTAATGGATAGCAAAGCATAAGCCGAGCACGCCTGAGCGAGGAACCAGCATGGATCAAGCGTGGAATAAGCATACTGAACAAAGGAAGACCACACTTAAGCATAATTAAGTTAGGTTGAGCGTGAGACAACCAATGAACATCAGGACTCTTCATGCTTGAGCGTGACCATCAAGCTCAAGCGTGATTCATGAAGCATGGACCTCCAATTTTTTATTCACCAATGATGCGATGCCAACTCACCCACTTTCTTGTGTTTCTGAATGTCTCCGAATATTCCTTCATGGGGTCTATACAAGTGGCAAGTGAAGCTGAACCATAACCCCTATAAATCAAGCAAAAAACAGGACATCAAGCATCAGATTCATCCCCCTGTATTTTCCTCACAATCCAACCTTTTCCATTATTTTTTGTATTCATATTTTTGAAGGTGAAAATGCAAAGCATGAGTAACTAAACTCCCTTATGGGATTGGCTGTAATCCATTCAACACTGATGTAATGCTGTTGTAAGTTTTTATTTAGTAATGAGATTTGATAAGTTTCTGTATTTCCTTCTGCGTTTACTTGATCACTATTTTCTTGTTTTAAGTTTTCTCAAGTATGTTGGGAAGTGACTTTTGAAAGCAGATCTGAAAGAAATACTTATTGTGAGTAGGTAGCCAAGGATGGCGTCTAACGCAATAAACGTCAAAATAATCGATCGATAATGCTGGGATGATTTCAAAGTGACTGAGGGATCAGCGGTTTGAAATCATTCTTATGAATTTTGTAGTCGAGGGATCGATACAAATGACTGTGATTGTGACGTAGAAATTATCTTTTCGATTTACTTATATAAAAACTTATGTAGCTTACAGAAGGTAAAGATGTGATGAAGCCAATCCCTGTTTTACAAAAATTTGATTTCTCTCAAAAAACCATTCACTGTATCTTTTGCAAATTTGATTCTCTGTTAGTTATTCACTTTTTTATTCAACATCATTCACAACAAAACAAACTAAAAACCTTCTGCCTAATCAATTCAAAACTAAGATCTTCATTCTAACACCTCCCTAGTGGAACGACAATTATACTATAGTACAACTTCTGTGTTTAAACTTGGCACAAGCATTACATTGAGTTCATATTATACAAACTTGATTCTCTTTCATTGAACTCTTCATTCCAATATAGGAAAAATACATCACCACCCAGCAGCAAACTCCTTTCTAGTTATTGATCTATCATGGAATTTCTTTGTTTTCTCTTTATAGAACCTCGAGTTCTCATAAGCTGCCATACGGATCTCATCAAGCTCATTCAGTTGTAATTTTCTTTCCTCACCTGCTTGATCAAGTGCTAAGTTGTAAGCTTTTACAGCCCAATAAGCACGATGCTTAATCTCCACTGGAAGATGACATGCCTTACCAAAATCAATTCTATAGGGAGACATTCCTATAGGTGCCTTAAAAGCTGTTCTATGTGCCCAAAGAGCATCATCCAGTTTCCTACTCCAATCCTTTTTATTAGGTTGTACTATCTTTTCCAGGATTCTTTTGATTTCTCTGTTAGAGACTTCTGCTTGTCAATTGGTTTGGGGGTGATATGGAGTAGAGACTCTATGAACAACCCCATACTTCCTGAGCATAGCTTGCATGGTCCTGTTGCAGAAGTGTGTTCCTTGATCACTAATGATTGCTCTCGGGATGCCAAACCTGTAAAAAATTCGAGCATCATTAGTTCTGTTGGCTTTAGCTTCTACCCATTTAGAAACATAATCTACAGCCAATATAATATAAGTAAAACCAAAGGATGGAGAAAATAGACCCATAAAATCAATGCCCCAAACATCAAATACTTCATAAAACAACATAGGTTGCTGAGGCATCTGTTGTCTCCATGTGGTAGCATTACTAGCTCTTTGGCATTCCTCAAGGTGTTACAAATTCTCCATGCATCCTTAAAAATTGTGGGCCAATATAAACCAGAATCCAACACCTTTCTTGTTGTTCTTTATGGACCAAAATGTCCACCAACTGGTGAAGCATGGCAGAATCGAAGAACTGATTCTATTTCATGATCGGGAATGCATATTCGAATCACCTGATCATTACATAATTTCCAAAAATACGAGTCATCCCAAATATAATACTTTGCATCACTTTTTAATTTTGAAATTTGGTTTCTAAAAGCACATGGTGGAAAAAAAGAAGCAACAAGATAATTTACAATGTTAGCAAACCAAGGTGTATCAAAAGAGTTAGAAATACTCATAAGGTGTTCATTGGGAAAATGGTCCCGAATAGGTGCCGAATCAGGAGCATTCTTAATTCTGCTTAAATGGTCTGCCACAAGGTTTTGTGTTCCACTTCTGTCAAGAATTTCCAAGTCAAACTCTTGGAGCAAAAGCATCCAACGAATTAATCTTGGCTTGGACTCACCTTTCTTCAACACGTACTTCAGAGCTGCATGGTCAGTAAAGACAACTACTCGAGAACCGAGTAGGTAAGATCTGAACTTATCTAACGTAAAAACAATGGCCAAGAGCTCTTTTTCAGTGGTGGTGTAATTTACCTGGGCAGCATCTAAAGTTTTAGATGCATAGTAGATGACCCTAGGCTGCTTGTCAATCTTTTCACCAAGGATAGCTCCCAATGCATAATTAGAGGCATCACACATCAACTCAAATGGGGTTGTTCAAACAGGTGCTTGAATTATTGGGGTAGTGGTCAATGCTTGCTTGAGGCAATTAAAAGCCTCCTTACACTTTTCATCAAACTCAAATACCACATCTTTTTGAAGCAGGCTAGATAATGGTCTAGCCTTCTTGCTAAAATCCTTTATGAATCTTTTGTAGAATCCTGCATGGCCAAGAAAAGAACAAACCTCTCGAACACAAGAGGGGTAAGGCAAATGTGATATAACTTCTATCTTGGCAGGATCTACCTCAATTCCTTTCTCAGAGATTACATACCCTAAAACTATTCCTTGTTTTACCATAAAATGACATTTTTCATAGTTCAAGACAAGGTTAGTTTCAATACATCTGTTCAAAACTTTATCCAAACTATCAAGACATGCATTAAATGAAGATCCATAGACAGTAAAATCATCCATAAACACCTCTATGCAATTTCCAATGAAATCATGAAAAATACTTATCATGCATCTTTGGAAAGTTCCAGGAGCATTGCATAGGCTAAATGGCATTCTCCTATAAGCAAATATGCCAAAGGGACAGGTGAATATGGTCTTTTCTTGATCCTCAGGTGCAATATGAATCTGAAAATATCCAGAGAATCCATCAAGAAAACAGTAATGAGATTTACCTGCAAGACACTCAAGCATTTGATCAATGAAGGGTAAAGGGAAATGGTCCTTCTTTGTTGCCTGGTTTAGTCTCCTGTAATCAATACAGACTCTCCAACTATTCTACACTCTAGTTGGGATCAATTCATCCTTTTTATTTTTCACAACTATGATCCCTGTTTTCTTAGGAACCACTTGAATCAGACTCACCCATCGGCTATCAGAGATAGGATAAATGATTCCTGCTTGTAGAAGCTTGGTAATCTCCTTCTTAACCACATAAAGGATTACAGGGTTGAGTCTCCTTTGGGGCTGTCTTACTGCTTTAGTATTTTCCTCCAAAAATATTCTATGCATACACATGGATGGACTAATTCCAGGAATGTCTGCCAATGTCCATCCTATAGCCTTCTTATGTCTTTTCAATACCTGCAACAATTTTTCTTCTTGATTTTCATCAAGAGAAGTGGAAATTATCACTGGGAGCTGTTCATTATCCCCTAAGTATACATACTTTAGGTTCTCAGGTAGGGGTTTCAATTCTAACTTAGGTGCCTGCAAAACAGATGGAACTAACAAAGTAGATTTGGATTCCGCTGTTTACACCTTAAAAATTTTGTTAGAATTTTCTTGAAATCCTGCATTCAGCTCCTTATGGTTAACATGTATATCTAAAGATTCTGAGTCAGAAATTATGTATCTATCAATTTCAGCACAAATATCACAACTTCCAGAATCATTGCATGCAAAACATTTGTTTGAATCATCTATACATTCTAAATCAACATTAGAAAAATGTTCAAAAACTAGTTCATCAATAATGTCAATTTGGAAAACAGAATGATTTTCATATGGGTATTTCATGGCATCATGAATATTGAATTGAACTCTCGTGTCTCCAAATTCCATAGAGAGAGTTCCAGAATGAACATCTATTTTGGTTCGAGCTGTTTTCAAAAATGGTCTTCCGAAAATAATAGGAACAGGAATTTGAGGCATACCTTCTTCCATATCAAGTACGAAAAAGTCAGTAGGGAAAACAAGTTATTCTACCTGAACCAAAACATCTTCTATAACTCCAGCAGGGTAAGCAGTGCTCCTATTGGCTAGCTGAATTACTACACCAGTAGGTTGTAAATTTCCAAGAGACAAAGATTTAAAAACAGACATAGGCATAACATTTATTGAAGCTCCTAAATCTAACATGTAATTTTCAAATTTGTTATTGCCTATGATACAGGGTATAGAAAACGTACCTGGATCTTTGCATTTCTCAAGGATATTTGGAATTTCCTTACCAAGTAGTGCAGATACATTCCTTCCCATGCTGATCCTTTCATTACCTTTGAGTCTCCTCTTGTGAGTACACAACTCCTTTAGAAATTTGGCATACTTGGGAATTTGCTTGATTGCATCAAGAAGAGGTATATTCACTTCTACTTTCCTGAAAGTATCTGAAATTTCCTTATCCACTTCTTCCATCTTCTTACTTGGAATTACTTTTGGTGGGAAAGGAAGAGGGATATGAGATGGGATTTGGGATGGTTGCATCTCAGACTTGCTTGTGCTTGAAGAGGGTATATTATTCTTAACTGTTTCAGGCTCAGTTATTTGTTTTTCAGGTTCCTTGGGTATGGGTACTTCAAGGTTCTTACCTGATCTTAACTAAATTGCACTCACATTTCTTGGATTTGCAGCTGGTTGAGATGGTAATTTGTCAGAGTTTTGAGATTGTAACTGGCTTAATAATGAAGCCAATTGCCTAATTTGGTTGCTTAAACTCTGGATGGTAGCATCATTCCTCTGTTGATACTCCAAGTTCTGTGCAGCCATTTGTTTCACCAGATCCTCCAAAGAATAGCCACTTGTGGATGGTTGAGGTGTAGGTCTTTGGAAGGTTGGTGCATTGCTTTGAAATGAAGGTTGGGGATGGGGATTTTGTTGTTGGTTGCCCCATCTCAAATCTGGATGGTTCCTCCAACCTGGATTGTATCTGTTGGTGGAAAGGTCATGGTTTTTTTGTTGTAGTGGTGGTGGAGGTCTATCATGGTAGATGTTAGCTGCATAGGCTTGGGGACTATTATTATCTTTTTCTTGTAGAGAAGGACAACAATCAGTGGGGTGCTCTTGTGAAGAGCAAATGCCACATACTTTGGCAGTCATGGATTTTTGATTTACTGCCAATTGTGTGACCAGAGTGGTGAGAGCATCAAGTTTGCTCTCCAATTTAATTCTAGATGAACTAGAATTGGAATCAAACATGAGTTTGAAAGAATCATTTCTCAAACCAAATTGTTGAGAGTTAGATGCCATCTTTTCAATCAGGTTTCTTGCTTCAGCAGCAGTCATATCTCCTAGAGCTCTTCCACTTGCCACATCAATTATGTTGCGATCAACGTGGTGCAGACCTTCATAGAAGTACTGAAGAAGAAGTTGTTCAAAAATTTGGTGGTGAGGGCAACTTGCATAGAGCTTTTTAAATCTCTCCCAATACTCATAAAGACTTTATCCAGAGAGTTGCCTAATGCCAGATATATCCTTACGGATTGCAGTTGTTCTAGAGGCAGGAAAGAATTTTTCCAAGAACATTTTCTTTAAGTCATTCCAACTTGTGATTGATCTTGGAGCAAGGTAGTACAACTAATCCTTAGCAACACCCTCTAAAGAATGAGGAAACGCTTTAAGATAGACATGGTCTTCTTGAACGTTTTGGGGTTTCATTGTGGAACACGCAATGTGGAATTCTTTGAGGTGTTTGTGCGGATCTTCACCCGCAAGACCATGAAACTTAGGCAACAAGTGTATAAGTTCGGTCTTAAGTATAAAAAGGACATCCTCATCAGGATATTGAATACACAAACTTTCGTAAGTGAATTCAGGAGCAGCTAGTTCTCTAAGAGTTCTTTCGCGAGGTTCAGCCATATTAGAAAAACTAGCAGTAGTACTTTCAACAGATTCAGAAAAGATACTATCACTATCAATATCAACAAAGTTATTATTAAATCTAGCTTCTCTAATTAACCTATGAAAAGTTCTATCAATTTCAGGATCAAATGAATATAAATGCTCAAAAGTTCTTCTAGTCATACATAGCATACAACAAGATATTTGATGATCATGAGCAATATATCATAAGAATCCTAAATCATGCAAAAGAAATAAAATAAAACAAACAAACAAAAAAAAATTATTTTTTATTTTTTTCAATTTATACAAAAAAAAAATTAATCTAAAACAAGAGTTTTTCCTAAAGATCGTTGATCCCTGGCTGCGGCGCCAAAATTTAACGTGAATATTTTTACAGTCATGGTTCTGTCAAATTAGTACATTAAAATTAATTAATGTAGTACTAAGGTGTCAACCTAGGTCGTTCTATCAAGGATCAACACAAAAATTTAGGAAAAATCAAGTTTAAAATTAATTTTTACAAACAGAATTTTAACAAACATACAAATACAATTGGGGGGGGGGTTTGATTGATTTTGTTGTCACAATTAAAATTAAAACAAAGTAAATATAGGATTTAAAACAATAAATAACAAGTGATTGATTTTCTTGGAGTATTGTAAATAAATTTATCCTTGGTTCGCTAAAGATAATTTGTATACTTCCACTACTGTTGATTTCTTAGCTCAATTTGAATTAATCAACTAAGCGTCTTATCAATTCATAATTCCTTTACTTTCATTTAAAAAATGAATATTTTAATCAAGCATCCTAATTAAGCAAAAGAGTCAAGATCGTAAAATCTAGGAATTATCAAGCATATGTAAGAACATCGCCTATATACATAATCTATTCTCATATTATGGAATTAAGCAAACCATAATTATTAAAAGTGATTATGAAAATTTTCATTAAGCATGCATATTTCCTTAACCCATTTTAATTTAAAATCTTATTTTATTCCATTTGAATAATTAAACCGATTAAGCATACAAATTTAATTAAATAGAATAGAATTAAATAAGCAGAGTAAGATTATGAAGAAATAAACAATAATAAAAGCATACTATATTAAAAATAATGACCTCAAAATTACATTACAATATTCTCCAAGAAAATCAATCTAGGGGTTTTAGCCCTCCATAATTAAAACAAACTAAAAATAAAAAGAACCTAACCCGGAAATGAAGAACTGAAGGAAGAAGAAATAGAAACAGAGAAGAACGAAGGAAGAATTGTTGTCTAAAGAAATTGATGTATTGAATCAATGCTGAGACCTTCTCTTGGTGCCTATTTATAGGAATCCAAAAGCAAGCCAATGCCATAAATAATTGTAATGGAGGGTGCACTCTTCAATTAACAAGTCCATTGTGCTCCATTATTAACTTCAGTGCTCCATTATCAGTGTTTAGTGCCTTGCCCACTATCCAGAAGCTCGAAAACATTATCCTGGGCCAATAATTTACTCATGAATCGATTCAAAAGTGAAATGAATCGATTCATGCTTTCCAAATGCAATTTTGGCCTAAAAATTAATGTGTGAATCGATTCAATGGAGGGAAGAATCGATTCAACCATTTCAAACCCGAATGAATCGATTCAAATTGCTGGTGAATCGATTCAAGCTTCAAAAATTCACATCCTGGGTGCATTAAACCATGTGAATCGATTCAAGTGGGGGATGAATCGATTCATCCACCTGATTCTCCATTCTTTGTGTATTTTTCCACCCTTTTTGAGATCCTTTTGCATATTCCTTGATTCCTTTGATCCTTAGGCACTTTGATCTTTATTTTGGATTGGAATTCTTGAGTTCTTGGATCCATTTTCTTTTGGCACACATTAAAAATCAAATATTAAATAAAGCTCAAATGATGAAAATATGTTAAAATGCAATATATTACACACTAAGTGATGGCAAATTATACACATTTAAAGTGAAGAATTAAAGATAAATCATGCATCATCAGGTTACCTCCCCATAAGTGCTAAGTTTTAAGTCTTCAGCCAGACTTTTCTGAACCTGCTTCAGCTATACAATTCATACCTGAACACAGGTTTTAGTGGTCTGAATTTTACCTTAGGGATCAGTTCTCTTTTAGCGAAAAAATCACAGAAGTGTGTTTTTGAAATGCCTGAAAAGTCATAAGATAAAACAGATTCAAGTGGATCAAGAGGGAGGTTTTGGATTGCCTCTTTCTCTACCACTTGGTCAATAAAATTTATTTCAAGCACAGCAAAGTTAACAGGTATGTAAAATTTTCCTACCTTGATAGTAATAATCTCTAGATACCTGGATCCTGAAGCTTGGGCAGTACCTTCTTTTAGATCAGTATACTGCTCTCCTCAATTATCGGATGAGATAGAGACTCATCAAATTTCTTCTCTTCCTTAGCTTTTTCTTTAGTTATGCCTACCGGATCATCATAATGAGTACCACTCCTAAGAGTGATATCCATGGTATGGTTAGATGGTCCCACCTCAGGTTTTACAGGAAATGTTTCTGGTGTTCTCATAGAAAAAAAGGTTTGTTGGACAATTTGATTCCCCAAAATTTTGTTATGGGTGGCCAGAGAGTCCACCTTTGAAGCTAAGGTTTTTATGGCATTTGAGAACTCTTCATTTTGTTTTTCTTGGGTGCTCACAAAATTTTCCATCAGTATTTCAAGTTTGGATTTTTGTGGGGGGTAGTTTTGGAATACTGGTAAGCTTCTAAAATCACTGCTATGGTTATAGTTGCCAATAACATCCAACTGATGAAATTCTTGTTCATGGTGGTTTAAGGATATTGCAAAATAGCAATTTGTAGCAGTATGTCCTGAATCACCACAAATCGAACAATAAAAGTCAATAGCACCTGTTAAGAATTCCATAACAAACAAAGATCAAGTGTGATCTTTAAAAATAAAATAATAATAATAATAAATAAATAACTATAAATAAAACAAACAGAAAAAATATTAACAAATATGATCTAATCGAAATTCAAATATTGCCGATATTTGAGGGACAACAGTCCCCAGCAACGGCGCCAAAAACTTGACAGGGCCCGCAAGCGCACGGGTTATGTCACGTAATATAAAAGATTATCGTTCTCCACAGGGACTGTGTTCAAAGTACCAGCATATTGAAATTTAATTATCCACACAATTGATTTTTAATGATTTTGTAAAATAAAAAACAAATTAAAAATAAATTTAGAAACAAAATTTACTTGACACTTAAAAATCAGAGTTGAGAGTATCCTGGGATTTCGGGGGATCAAGACTCTATTTTATGTTAATGAATTTTAACTTTTCATAAATAAGAATCAAATTAAGTTTTCCAAGGCGGATTTTCCTTAAGCTAATTAATATGTTCCTCTCGGAATCCTATTAATGTACCTAACCTATGGAAAGCGCTGCTTAATCCTTAGAAAAGGCCCATTATCGTTTTGGGAAAATCCCTTATTTATTCCCCAAAAGATTTTGATTACTTTCACAGTTTTATCGTGGTCACAAAAAGTATTTCAAAACCTTAGGCTTAGTTAAAAAACTTTCCAGTAACAATAAATCTCTCGATTCTATTAATTACTTAAACTTACTAATATACCCGCAAGTATACAGTTTTATCACTTAGGTTCTTGTTAGGAATTACTAAGAGCATTGAGCATTTTTTAACTAAATGGAAAACAGAAATTTATTTAATTCCAAGTCAAAATAACATTATCGTAAAATATTATCACACCCCCTTCATCCTAAGATAATTAATTTAGTTACTCATGAAATAATTCAAATTCATATATATAATGGAAAAATAAAACATACAAGACATGGTAAAAATATAGACTTACGGGTTTCTCCAAAAACTCAAAATAATTTTACCACTATATTTCCTTGTTGCAATATTCCTCCACCAATTACAAATTAGAACACTCACTTTCACAACCCTCACAACTCTTACAAAACAGAAAGAAAAAGAAAAGAAAAAAAATAAAAAAAGAAAGAAACGGGACAGAGAGAGAAAATAAAAAGAGAAAGAGAAGAAACAGAGAAAGAAAACGAAAAAGAAAGAAATGGAACGGAGAAGGTAACGAAAGAGAAAGAAAAGAAAGAAATTAAAGTACAAATGAAAGAGAAGTCGATCCAAAAACCGACGATGATGAATGGCTTCAGACCTCCCCCTATTTATAGAGATCTTGGATGTTAATAATCATGGGAATGACGGCTAGTAGGACCTTTTTTATTATTTTTTCTTTCGTCTTGTTGTCAGCCGTCCCACCAATTCAACTTGGATACAGCCTAGACCTCAGCAACTATAGGGATTCGGTGGCTAGTAGAAATTCTTTTATTATTTTCCCTTTTGTTTTGTTGTCAGCCGCCCCCTCATAAGTCAAAGATCCACTTGGATAGTGGAAATCCAAGTCAGCATGGGCAATCGGTGGAAATATAGAGCCAACGCTCTCCTTATGACTCGGATTAGTGCTTCAGCCAGTATCCATCCTCAGTGAGAAATAATCCGAGCGGAACAGGTGCTCTTTATACATAAAAGACCGAGTGAAAGCTTGAATTCACCGATTATTGACTCGGAAATTTCTTTCCGAGGAGCATTCATCAGGACCTTTGTTCATTCAGAATTGCTTTACTCGGTGTTGCTTTGCTCGGAACTTGTTTCTGTTTGAAGCAATTTGAGCTGGACAGTGTGGTATGGATTTGAGGAGCTGGACGGTGTTGTGTTTATGTAATTTATGGAGCCGGTGTACAATTGGATGGAGCCGGTGTACAATTGGACGAGTAAAGCACTTCCGATTGCTTTACTGATTGAAACATTCATTCGGAATTGTTTCAAAAGTGACTTACTCGGGATCGAGAAGTTTTCATTCAAATGATTCAATCGGCACCTCCAAAATGTTTTATTCGGCTATGTCTCTGGAATTGAACCACTCGGAGAAACCTTGCTCGGATTTGTTTAGGAATAATTCAGTCAAGAACGACCCTTCCTTCACTCCTTGAAATGATCCACTCAGACACATTCACTCGAAAGTCCGACTTGCTTCTCACTGAGAATGGCTTTCAATCGTCAATCAACCCATTCTGTTGTACTCACTCGGGAGTCGGCCTTGCCTTTCACTCAGAAATTCGGAACTTGAGAGAATCCGGAATCTGGCCGATAGAAGCTCCTTCCAGGTCAGATCTTTGCTTTGCTCAAAAATACATCTCTCGGCCCCAAACCATTCGGAAATGCCTTCCTTGGAGACATCTCACTTGGGGTTAGTTTGAAACTTGAGAGAGTCTACCTAAAAGAGACTCATTCCCGGTCGGACCTTTTCCTTGCTTGAAATGCCATCTTTTCCAAAACACACCACTCGAAAAGGCCTTGCCTGACAAGTGTTCTTCCAAAGTTCAGAGTTTTTTATTCAGAATCAACTCACTCGGGAAACCTCCACTCGGAAACAATTTTGCCCAGAAAAAGCACTTGTCTCCAAATCAGACTTGCTTCAATCAGTAATCCTTCACTCGGACATTAGCTTTGGGTGGTATTTATTCAAAGTCAGTCCCTTTTTCACTCAGATTAGTTGTAGTCGGAAAGCTTCCACTTGGATTCACCTCCAACTGGGACATATTCCTTCAAGGTCAGCCATTTTTCACTCGGAATGACTTTGATTGGGAACCTTCCACTCGGATTTACCTCCAACAGGGAAATATTCCACTCGACAACGCTTCATTCTGAGTCATCCTACTCAGATTTGATCATTTTGAAGTCATCCTACTCGAATTTGATCATTTTTGAGTCACCCTACTCGGATTTGATCATTTTGAGTCGGAATTCAGTATAAAAAAGAGAATTCTTTCCACTTGGGCTTGTTCTTCTTGATTCTTTATCATTTGATGGTCGTTTTTCTCTTGTTATTGACCCTTGTATTATCCTAATTTATGCAAAATAAAATACCCAAGTAGAATATAATGGAAAGAAAGCGAAAATCATAAAAATTAAGGAAATATAGTGGATAATGATTAAAATCCTAAGAAAACTAGATCTAATTTATTGTGTTATAAAACACTTATCAATACGTCAGGATTTACATCCACAATCAAAGGGCAAAAGAACATATTTGCCCCCAGTATGTCATATGTTATCCAGAAAAGAAAAGCAAAGTCTGCATGAATCGTTACGAAGTGTGAAAGTTCCATCTGGTTATGGCTCCAACATTAACTCTTGTGTTTCCATGAAAGATTTAAAGTTAGTTGGGTTGAAGTTTCACGATTGTCACATGTTGATGCAACAGTTTCTGCCTATCGCCATTCATGACATTCTTCTTAAAAATGTAAGAAATGTTATAACAAGGTTGTGTATGTTTTTCAATGCCATATGTTGCAAGGTAATCATGCCCGGTGAATTGGATATGTTGAAACAGGATGGACTAGGATGGACGATCTAGGTCTGACTCACAGGCCACTGATTCCTCTGCTCGGAGGAGCAGAGGTGTTACCCGGATAGCAGACGTTGCACTTAGGCATCACAGGGGAGAGAGGTTACGTGTTGACATGGATGTCAACACTGGTAGATTTGGAGGACCAAATGCCACAAAGTTTAGCAGTTATTTAGGAGTCGTGGCTCGATCGAAGATGTCCATCACTATCCCTGACTGGGATAATGTCGAGGAGGTGGTGAAGAACCAGATATGGAGTGATATTCTGGTAACTTAGATATCATTTAAGTTTTATTTTAGTGTATTATTTCATGTAATTCATAATAAGGACTCCTTTATGGACTAACTCCTTTCATGTAGGATTCTTTTGACATACCATCACATGACATAGCGAGGAGGAAGATCCTCAGTATTATGGCTGAGTGATGGAGGTCGTTCAAATCGATACTCACCAGGAGGTATATTTGGACTTTAAATTCTTAATCAACACTTTGCCAAATTGTACTAATCCTTACTTTAAATGTACCTGAATTGTAGGTATGTATTCGAGGAGGACCAAGGACAGTTCCCTGGAGAGAAATATCCATTCATTGATCAGGAGACTTGGGATGCTTTCGTTGCATCTAGGCATTCTGACCAGTTTCAGGTACATTGGTTTTTAAATGATTAAATTATGTATAATATAAACGGCTAACTTTGAATATTTTTCTTTCTTATTGTAGGCGGTCAGATCGAAAGCCCAGGACATTAGGAAGCTGAATGACTTCCCCCACACACTGTCACGTGGGGGTTACCGTAGGTTGGAGGAGCGGCTGGCCCAGGAGAGGCTGAGTCAGTGCCAGACTAGTCAGCCTAACACTGGTGTTGTGGATCCCCCTTCCCCACCTACACGCCACGACAAATGGAAGTAGGCCAGGATCAAGAAGATTAGGGAATACACTTCCTCACAAGCTCAGGAGGTCTCCTTATGGATAGTAAGTATTCCCTTTGTATTAGTGTCTGTTTTTTGGTTTATGTGCAAGAAGTGAATACTAACTTGTTTGGTTTCAGGATTCCATGGTTGAGCAATCAACCCAAGGGTCTTTCGTAGCCCATGGTAGGCGAGATATTTTGACTACCGCCGTCGACAGGCCAGAGCACCCAGGAAGAGTGCGTGCTGTTGGTCGAGGTGTAGGTAAGTTGTAAATAATTGTATTCTTTTACTTTGTCATCTGTTAAATAATTATGGGCTAATCATTCATATTTTACAGGCCTCTGCAGCTATTACGGTGCTCCAGAGCCTGCCCCCTCTTTTGAGAAGTTGGTGGAGCAGAAGATGGCTGTTGTGAAGGCTGAGTATCAGGAGGAGATATCTAGGCTCCACCAGGAGATGGCCTGATTCAGGGAGGAGATGAAGGCCTCACTCAGCCACCACCAGGAGACTACTGCACCAGCTAGCGACCCACAGGTTAGATTCCTTATTCAATTTCCTCGGTTTTATTGTTTGTAATCACTTTCTTTCATTGTTGAATAACTTCTCCTTGATGTGTAAATATGTAGGTACGGAGGGTTAGCACCAAAGGGTCATGCGTTGTGGCTGACCCTGACGATGATGGGGTCGAGCCACCAGATACCCGTCAATCTGACCTGTTCATTGACGGGTCAGAGGAGCCAGTTGCCACTGGCATGGTCTATAACTTAGGCCCTATGGTTCACCATCAGACATTACCTGATGGTATGTCCAGGGTCGCTGTTGTGCTCATCCTCGAGGAGGATGCTGCTGTGCCAGTGGCAACTCCAAAGGTGAAGACCATCGGTCAGGCGGTGGGCCACTTTCTGATGTGGCACAACAGACTTCTGACGGCTGCCCCTAGACAGGTAAAAACCTTAAACACTAACTAATTTTGTTATATTGTCAATTATGGTACAAACTGTGATGGTTGTCAATTATTCAATAGGAACAGGCATTGAAGAGGCCAGACCCGGCCGACGATCCCATCCGGATGCTATGGCGCATCGAGTATGAGCAAGGAGAGGAGACTGTTCAGGTCCCATGGGAGCCACTAGTGTTCGGCCGTCCAAGTGCAGTACCACTTTACATTACATATTCTGACATGTGTGAGATTATTTTGGGGACGTCGATGCTGAACATCTCTATCATTCAGCTGTGGGAGTGATGCTGAAATCCTGAGCCATTAATTTGGTGTAAAAATCTTAGTAAAATAAAATGTGACTCTCGGATTTACACTTTGGCAAGCGCACCAGTCGTTAAAATTATAGTGTATTTGATCGTCCCATAGGGATTGTGGTAAGTACCTCAATCTAGGACTAGTACAAGCTGAACCAACAGAAAATGCATGAAGTTCATTCGGTTTTTATGGTTTTAGTGTTTTATAGTTGTTTTTGTATTTTCAGAAACAGAGTTAAAGTGAAATGAAGAAAGTGATTAATAGAAAACAGGTCAGGATTGCTTCGGCTCACAATTTCCTCAAGAAACATGCAATTAAGTATAATCGAACTTCACAATCTAGAGGACAATCCGCTTGTGGTTATTCCCTAATTCCTTAGGTGAAAAACACTAATCCTTAAGCAATGAACCTTAATTCCTTAAGTGCTCGATTAACCTAAGAATCTAATGCAAAATTGGAGGTTGAACTCTAACTATTCACCTAAATTGATTAGGCCTGAACTAGTTAGAAAGCTGGAAGTTACCTAAGATTCAGCCATGATTCCTCACTGGTGAAGTTCTTCATCAGTTCTGGATTTGTCAATCCAGCAATTCTGCTCCACTCCTCAGCTTGTTCGCCTCAGGATCTAGAAGTCGATCTACTTGCTCACAGCTTCAAGACTCCATTGTTCACCTTCACAATCCCAACCTTAGGGATTTAGAACTCCATTGACTTCAGTTCCATCAAAGGATTGTGGAACGTCATGGAGGAGAGAGTTTAGAGAGAGAAAATAAAGTAGTAAGATATTCGAAGTTTTGAATGAAAAAGATTGTGTTCTATGTATTCTCTGTCTCCACACACTTTTTAGAGTATGTATATGAATATATATATATATGCATCTTAACTAAAACTAACTAACTTAACTAATAACTTAGAGAACTTAAGTTAACGAATAAAACTAATTACTCAGTTTACAGAGTAACTAACTAATTACAGCTCAGCTCTTAACAGGATCCAGCTCAGCCTTAGCTAATTTACAGCGCAGCACCAGCTAATTGACAACTTACTTTTTAAATTACTTAAGGTTGCAGTAGTAGAGAAGAAGGCTATGGAAGCGGAACAGTACTGCACCAAGTGTGTTGTTGGAGGGAAGGAACAGTGTTTAAATTACTGCCTTTATGCTTCAACTGCTGAGTATTCGCTTGAGCGGATTAAACTCTCGCTTGGGCGAGTTCGGGAATTGTACTACAGTGTTGCTTGGTCGCTTAAGCGTTATGGCGAAGCTTGGGCGAATTGGAAATATGTAATACAGAATGGCTTTCTCGCTCAAGCATGATTGCTTCGCTTGAGCTAATTTTTATCCTTCGCTTTAGCGAATTTAACTCCTGCTTGAGCGAGTTGATTATTTAATCGGTATTCTGCAGTTGGCGTTCGGGTTCTTCATGCAATATTCCGAGTCCTTGTTCTCTTCCGGAGTCGGTGTCTTTGGAGTCTTCTTAAGTTAGCTTACTTGAAGTCTCGCTTGGTCAGTATTTGGGCTCTTTTCAGTCGGATTCAGGAAGTCTCACTCGGATTTATCAATTTCTGCTCAGATTTGTAGGATTTCACTCGGAATTTTCTTCTTATCTTGAGTCCGCCCTGTTCCTGCATCAATAAACAGCTACTTGCCTAGCAATTATACGCTGGCTGCTTAGTGAATTTATAAATACTTCAAAATTCCTTATCTAATTAATATTTTCAATTGGTTTTTATACATAAATAGCATACTTTTGAAATAATTAATTAAAACATGAATTATTAACAAATTATTAAATACTAATATCAAAACTAGATGATACTTAGTAATTTATGTTAAATAAACAGTGGAATAATTAAGTCTTTTCAAGACTTATCAGGGAGCTGTAAGTATATCATTTTTTGTCCAATTCTTTCATTATACAAGTTATTTGTCGCTAACCATGTCTTAACTTGTTTAGGTTTCTGACAAAACTCTGTGTGGACATGGGTTTCCAAGGAACTTATGGTTTCTTAGAGCCCTCTCTCATACAGAAGCAAGGAAACACCACGCAGGACACCCAGGCATACATCCAGAATTGGATGTTTGAGTCTGGGAAGACTGTATACATGGGCCCCTATCATAAAGGGTAATATTCTATTCCATAATTATTGTCATTAATTTTTGCATTTTGAAGTCTCACTTATCACTGGTAACTGCAGCGCTCACTTGACGCTTGTGGTGATCTGTCCCCAGGACTATCTTGCTCTGTACTTTGATACTTTGCATCGGGCAGTTCCACAAGACATGAAAAATATAATAGACGGGTAAGTTAATCCCTAAAAAATAAGTACAAATTCGATTACATCATTTTTAGAACTATACGATTCTAACTTATATTGTGTTTTGTTTGACGTAAGGCGGTGGTTGGATACAATCTACTGGTTGGAAATAAGTGCAACGGAAGAAAAGTTACGTGGGTGCACCCAAAAGTAAGTCAATCGTATTCATTCAAATCTTCAATATATATTTTTTAATTTGCAAATTCAGTTATTCTATACTTTATGTCCATTGTAGTCTTACAGGCAGAAGGGTACCTTCGAGTGTGCCTATTACGTTATGCATACCATGCTGACCATCGTCCAACAAGATTTAGTAGATGGATGGACAGATGTAAGTCTCATCATTTGGACTACTTTTCTAACAATTTCATCAATTTCATATAATAAATATAGCTTTTGTTCTAATTGTTTTGTGCATTGTTTGCAGTACTTCCAGGACCGGTCATACTTCTCTAAGACACGTGTAGATAATGTTAGAAAGCTTTGGGCCTCATACTTCATTGAAATCAGCAAAAGAACTTAGCTAGATATAGGATCTTTATTCTCTTAAATATGTATCTACTGTAGGATTTAGGGTTTACATTTTATTAGGTTATATTCATCTGAATTGTATATAGTTTCATTTTTTTAGGTTGTTATGAATTCATATCAAATTAATTGTTATATATATATATATATATCATTTTTTATATATATTGTTTGTTTCTGGATATGCTGGGATACTGTATATTGTGTTGGTTGTCAGAATACAGGTTTGGGAAACAATAAAACAGAAACCATATTAAAAAAAACCACAGTATTTATTCACGGTTATGGTAACAGCCATGATTATAGATCGTATTTATCCATGGTTACTACCATAACCGTGATTATACATAGTCTGTAAGTGAATTTTTTTTACTACTTATATTCACGGTTGTGCTAAACAACCGTGAATATAAATGTTTTTTATCCACGGTTTCTACTATAACCGTGAATATAAATTGTCTGTTATATTCACGGTTATAATCGACAACCGTGAATATACATAGTCAGTTATAGTCACAGTTGTTCCTAACCGTGGTTAGATGTAATTTATAACCACGGTTGTTAACCGTGGTTAAAGGCCCTTATTTACTACCACGACTGCAACAACCATGGTTCTTTAACCGTGATTAAAGGCCATTTTTAACCGTGATTATATTCATTTTTTCCACTAGTGCCTTGGGAAAAAGATTTAGAGAATTTGAGGCCATTGTTCTCTTGAAGCTGTTAAGCTTGATCTACAAGAGTCAAGCTCTGATACCACTTGTTATTCAAGTGGCCTCAATACTCAAGAGGGGGGTGAATTGAGTTTTAAAACTTTTTGTTGAAATGCTTTTGAACTAAGTTCCTTTCTCATAAATTAATAGTTTATGCAAGACAAAGTAAGTTTAGTGCAAGAAACAATGCAAAACAAGGAATAAATGTTGCTAAAGCAATTTGTCAAACACTTGGTGTGCAGCACTTCAAAGCTATTAGTTCAAGCAAGTTTAAAAGGGGAAATCATAATCAACAATAATAACCCAGCCAGATGCAATGTATAAATGTAAAAGAGCAAGGGAGAAGAGCTTGCAAACCGATTTAACGAGTTCCACCACCCCGGTGTACGTCTCGCCTTCAAGCAACCCACTTGAAGGATTTCCACTAATGAAGTTTAAAGATACAAGCTATGAGCAATTGCAGCTTCCTAGTGTCCCACACTCAAGAACTCAATCCTCACTAGCATAAGGGTAACCCACCCAATCTCTCAAACTCTCAATACCCAAAGGTTGAACCCCAACCTTTGTGACCACTCAACCTAGAGTGAAAACCTTTATGTTTGATGTAGTGTTTACAAGCAAATAACTCTCTCAATAGAGTAAATGTACAAGTGAAAGCTCACACAAATTCTAACTCCCAAGATGAGAGGATATACAAGTTCTAAGCTCAAAATTTTAGAGTATACAAAAGAATGGACTCACTAAGCACAAAAGAAGGTAAGGGATGATTACCTCTAGTATTGTTTTATTCTTGAGTTGGAGAGCAATTTATAGAGCCTTAAAGCTGTCCCAAAGTCCTCCTAGCCATTGCAAATCATGGTTCCAGCTTGTCTCTGCGTATAGTGGGTTTTGGGTGCTTGTTTCCCACTTTTTTAGTGATGTTTCCCACTATGTGAATCGATTCATGCGTTTACGAATCGATTCATAACATTCTGTTTTGGGCATTTTGAATTTTAAACTCGTGTGAATCGATTCATGCTGGGTATGAATCGATTCATGCTTTGCTGTTTTGTGTTTTTGGGACTTCTAGGCCTATGAATTGATTCATGCTTTTCTTGAATCGATTCATGCGTTGCTGTTGTTTATTTTTCATGTTTTTTTATGCTTCCTTGATTCATTTATCTTCATGGTTCCTTTCCTTTATCTTCATGCATTGGTCTTTTGAGTGTTTGATCATTTGGAAGCATATCCTTCATAGTTTCTTGATCTTGTCATTGGATTCTATATTTTCTTTATGAGTTCTTGTTGTTTTTTTGCACTTGTTTTTGATATTGTGAAGCCTTTCTAGTTCATGTTCATTTGTCATTATCAAAAATCTGTTTACAACATGCAAATACAGTTTTAACCCTCTCACTACCTTAGACCTTTTGCCCAATGATGTTTCTGATTCTATCCTTCACATGGATGGAGAGGCAAAGGCCAAGTTTATCAAATATTTTCATGAGAAGGTTAAAAACCAAATACAAGCTAAGAATGAACATTATGCTAATTGTGCTAATAAGAAGAGAAAGGAAGTCATCTTTGAGGTTGGAGATTGGGTTTGGTTACACCTTAGAAAGGAAAGATTTCCAAATTTGAGAAAATCCAAACTCGACCCTAGAGGTGAAGGGCCTTTCCAAATACTCAAGAAAATGGGAAATAATGCCTATGTCCTTGATTTACTTGGCAAATATGGTGTGAGTGTTTCATTTAATGCATCAGACTTATCTTTTTTGACATAGATGAAGAGGATGATACCTTAGATTTAAGGACAAATCCTTTCAAAAAGGGGGAGCATAATAAGGATGTCATATGGGAGGACCCATACACCATCTTAGACAAAGGACTAGAGGCTTATAAAGGTCCCCTCACAAGGGCCAAGTCCAAGATAGGCAAAGAGACCATCCACAAAGCCCTATATTCCTTTCTCTCTTTGCTTAGTGGGCCCAAGACCAATAAAGATACTTTAAGGATCTACTTATACTCATCTTGTAATATAAGTCATTATTAGATTCTCTAGTCATTTAGGTTTTATTTGGGCCTTACTAGGCCAATTGGTCACAATAAGGCCATGTACTTTCATTTTGGGCCATGTATAGGCCATCTCCTTTCCTCTTTTGTAGATTTGGGCCTAGGATCTATTAGCCTAGCCTATTTCCCCTCCCTTGGCCAAAACGCTCTAGGCCTATATAAGGGCTTCTCCTTTTGCAAAAACACACACATGAATTCATTTTGAGATTTTGACACTTTGAGTGTAAATTTAGTGAGAGATTGTCCTCATTCTCTCTAGGATTAGAGAGACTCTTGCAAGCTCTTATCCAAGGGGTCTCTCCCTCCCTTGGTGGCAAGTGGAGTTATCTTCCATTCCTTGGAAATGGCCTCCATCGCCTTCATTCCATCTCCTTTAACCATTCTTCTTCCTTTCCACCTTCTTTCTACCATTTCCTCCTCTCCTTTCCCTCAAAATTTGTCCCCCCTTTAGGCTTTAGTCCATTTTGGTTTTAGTTCCCAATTGAAAAAAAAGACTTCCACCATTGTTTAAAGTTTGAGAAAGGAAAAGATCCAAGATCCACCCCCTCCAAATAAGAGTAGAAGCTTCTCCTACATCACATCCTCTTCTACCGCCAAAGGGGTAAATTTAAATGGCTCATCAACAGGATATAGGACTTCCCACCAACCTCAGTTACCAACTCCCTATTCCAGAATCTATTAAAGAAGTCCATCCCGATCATGTTCAGCTGGGCACCTCAATTGCAGTATACAACTTGACAAAATGCATGGCTGAACGAATCCATAGCAGCCCAGGCGAACCTAGTCATATCATTTTTATATTTGTTCCACTCATCCTGGACTGTAGTGGATAAATCATCATTCTTTCTCTAAATACCGGCCACCAGCTTCTCCAAGTCATCCACCTTAAGTTGGAGTCCGTCGTTCTTCTTCTTTAAATCGTCCCTGGAGTTCCGAAGACTTTGGTTTTCTTCATTGAGGCTCTTAATTCTCTGGTTAGCCTTTTTGCAGTCTTCAGAAAATCGGGAGTTCCTTTCCTTTAGCCGCTTAATCTCCCTCTTTGGCCCATCAGTAGCGGCGGAGTAGATGGTGGAGAGAGTCTTGATATTATACCATATAGCAGTCTCAAAAGCAATGTCGAGGTCTTGGGGATTCAATCCCTCTTTGAGACGCCATGGGAGGGTGAAGCCAATATCAGGAGGAGTAGTCTTGACAAGGAGATCCTCCAAGGCTTCCATGCCAGAAATAAGGGTCGAGGTGTCCTTGTCAGTTGGCTCCTCAGTGGTTATCCCCTTTCCCTTGTCAAGCACCTTTTGACCGGGGTCTATCTTGTGCTTCTTGGAGACGTTGGCTCCTTGCTTCTTCTCCTTCCTCTTGGCAGGGCCGGTTTCAAGAGCCATTATCCCTCCAAGGGTTTGGAGTTTTGAAGCTTTATTCAGTTTGGGGGTGACATGGTTCTCCCTGGAGACATCAACTTCAGAGCACTCTAAATGCTTCTAGAGTTTCTCTAAAGCTTCCACACTCATGTTCCCTGAAAAAGCAATCATGGTTAGCATAAAACCAAGGTATCAGAAATCTTAAAAGGAATAAGAGAAGAAGGTGAATACCCAAATGAGTAAGGTACTCATTTCATGTCTCCAGGGTTCCTAGAAGGGAACAACATCTGAGGGGAGCACCCCAGCAGAGGGTTTGGAGGGTGTCAAAGACAGTGCATGATGTCTCAAAGAGAGAGCTCACGTCGACAAAGTACGTTGTACTCTCTAGGAGGAATTGTTTGTGGGTCCAGCCGTTGTGGATTAGATAGTCGCTGTTCTCATCCTTCCAGAAAGGAGATATGGTATTCTCGACAAAAAGTTTGAAAAAAGAACTCCTAAAAGAGGTGTCATACATCTTACAAGAATTGGCGTAGGCCTCAAAATTTACGATGTCACTTTGACATCGAAGGTTTATGAATCCTATCCCGGTGCCGGCTCGACGCATCACCCGAACGTACCTAAAAAACATGGCCACGGTCAGGGTGAAGCGGAGGTGCTTTGTGAGGACTTGAAGAGCCATCACAAAGGCCCATCCATTAGGATGAAGCTGGCTGGGGGCGATCTCCAGGAATCGCGGCACCCCCATCTCGTACTGGTTTAAAAGAAACCGAACTCCCACTTTCAGCAGCGTGAAATCATGGAAGTAAAGGAAACGGTCTCACGGAATATGACAAATTCGTTCTATAAAGGTAGGTCGGATGAGACGAAAGTATTTCTCAGACCTCTTGTTCCTCCAAAAGGACTCTGCCTTAAGTGGAACGCTGTCATCTTCAACAACATAAGAACTTTAAGTAGCAACCACGTCCTTGGCCACCCAAAAGTATGGGTCTTCGGCTTTTCAGGTTAGCCAGTTTATTTTGTCAGCAATCATGAAGGTCTCATCGGGGTCATTCCTAACTGATGATCCCGCAGTGTCCATGGCAACCACTGCACTAAAAATGGGACAGCGGAATAAAAGTCAGTATCATCAGCATAGTAGTACACTTCGCTGAAATCTTCACCTCGGTCCGGAGACACAAGGGGCAAAAGTGATTTAGGTTCAGGAACCCCGAAAGAAGAGGACTCCAGTTCCAGGGGATTTGGATTACCCCAGTTGATTAGAGTCACCCATTTACGGATGTCCGTCTATGTAAGTCGAGGTCCACTACGAGGAACCTCGACAGGCCAAGAAATGGAAGGGTTTGAAATTATTTCATAAGAGCTATCTTGGCCTTGACCGTTGTTAGTGGAAAAAGCTGACATTGTAAATAAAAAGGGTTAAAAGGCTACCTATGCTACGGTACAGACTGTTCTTCTAGTACAGGCCAGGACGAAGTCAAGGAAGATTTAAGACTACGGATGGACAGTGTGTCTTGAAGAAGGATACAAAGTGAGAAACCAGCGAGATTTCCTCACCTTATATAGGCATCGAAGCATCATGGGCCGAAGTTCAACCTTCGCGGCCCATAGACGAAGTGGGAGATGAAGCGGCACGGCCCAAAAGGAGAGTCGTTTTACCTTTCAGTGACGTCACCTGATGGAGCATAGATGAAATGACCAATTGCTACTAGACACATCATTGATCCACATGAAATGGCAGCTTTTCAGGTGAGGTGCATTAAATGCCTCACCTAACCCATAACACACCTAACCTCGGATGCATCAGCACAACAGTGTGCATCATGATAGTTTTACGGCCGGAGTTAGAAGTAGTTCATTATCGCAGCAACACTACAATAATAAACTATAGGGCAAATGATCCGGGGTGCTAACCAACTTTTTGAGAAATCCGGGGTGATATTATGATAAAGCCACATCATCAGATAACCTACTTACAAATGGCTCAGATGGCGTATCGGGGTCTAAGACTCATGACAACCATGGCTCCAAGACCATTGCCCTGGTCCCAATCTGATAGCCAGACAATTAGTCAGAATCGGTATGGGCTGCCTGTCCTTCCAAACGCTGTAGCTACAGTAAGTCAGGAAGGAGGTCAAATCAATTCTTAAGCCAAGGTAAACACTATAAATACAACTCATCTATTATCAAAAAGGGATCTGATCAAATTCTAGTGAGTTACCTCTATAATACCCTATCTTATCTTAATCACCGTATTGACTTACGCATCGGAGAATCTTCTGCAGGTACCTCTCTGGTGTGGTTTATTGGACTTCAGCTTGGATAGGAACATCAATTGCACCTATACTTGAAGAACCTCAGATTCCCACTAAACCTAGGTATAAGATACCGTACTCCACTGAGACGACATAAAATTGAGAGTTAGAGAGGTAACTATGGTCAATGTCATCATCCCTTGACCTCAGTCAAGATACCAAACTCTTGACCCCAGTTCCAAAACAGAACACCATATATGAAGATATGGGAAAAGGCTCCGTAAGGCATGCAAATACATGACATAAGTCATTTAGGCCATAACCAATCTTACACATAAGTCATCAACATGCATTGCCTAAAATATATATTTATATAGTCATGGAACATACATATCCAATATCCATATTGCATAATTGACCACATTCAATTCAATCTCAAATCATGTATCGTCAACACTTATACATGCCCAAAAGGATTACATATCCATTGTCATATTATTCATCAAACAAGTATGAATTCCAATACCCCAAATATCAACACATCATTCACTTATATTATCATTGATTATCAACACTATAATGTACATTTTATTCACAATACAATAATTACAACCGCTGCCCACCAAGGTAATCCATTACCATTATTTACCTTTTCCAAAGTTTTAATTTAAAATATCCTCATCCCATGATATTCCTACATCAATGCTAAAAATAGACATGGGAGAGTGAGTTATACATTTCAAATGACAAATATGAATACAATTGAGATTATGTGCATATACATATTAACATCATGTATGCTTTGCTTAATTCATCAATAATCATCATAATTTCTCTTTTCAACGATATACATATAACATATTCATCCATCAATTAATAGCAAAGCAATCACATATACACATCTTTTATCAATGCCATAATGGGCCAATATCATTGTCACCAACCATAAACAAACAAGCCCTTCATCACACTGGGCCATCACATACAACATCATCTTTTAGGTATTCATTTACCCATCTCATCATCATCACATCTTAATCTTAACCATCATCATATATCATCATCAATCATCATCATATCACAACATCTTTGGCATATCTCCATGCTATACACAAATGCTCTTAGACTAATGCATATGTACAATGGAATTATCAACGACAAATGCGAATTCGACTGTGGGAATAAACACCAAATTATGAGTTCAAGCATGATCACATAGCCATGCCCCTACTACAGTAGTATAATGTGTACATATATCCCATAATGCATGCATAATCACCAATTTTACTGGTACCAAACCGCATCGCCCATTTTGCAACACCGGTCATTTTCACCATGACCACAGTAAACAACATAATCAATACTATACGGTGTTACGAGCAAACCATAACTCATATCATGGCAGTTGTGATCCAAAGGACTATCGGGGACACCTGCTCCTCAAGAGCCACCCCCATAAGGGTTAACCACATGCAGCTCCTCGTAGCTTAGCATGGGCAGCTTCGTGACTTACACACCGAGTCATAGGGGAACAACAAGAATCTTGTGCACAAAGCCACCCTTCCACTGGGCCACCGGGGGAATCCCCTAATATTGGCAGTATATAATATGCCATGGATACAAATGCCAATCAATGCATTCTCACACTATGCATCTTATCATGCCACTCATCAATCATCATCACCAACACCACTACACAATTCTTAGTGGATTTTATCATTATTGGTTTTAGCCATTGTTTTCAAGTTTTAAGCGTGGCATTTCCTTTCAATATACTTATATCATATATGCGAGTCAATACTTGCAACATTCACAATGGCATCACAAACATCAATAATATTCATCAATCTTTCATTAACATCACCATATAATTTCTTACTTGATTTTTCATCTCGTTGATCATTACCATTGTTTTACATTCTAGTATGGCATTCACAACATCTCATCAATACAATTCAAACCACACATATAAGGTCACACCTGTATCAAACATAATGGTATTCAATAAACCATCAATAATGACAATCATCCATCATTAATCATTATCAACATCATCTTCGATTCATCGATTTATAACAAACACATTGTCATGCAATCATCCCCTCATTAGTTTCATCATCATACAAGGGTGTGTCTTACAACCCCATCATTTAAATTTCATTATCATTGATCATATCATATTATTAGTGGTTTACATTCATGTTTTTATAACATATCATAGGTACATAAATATTTTTTCAATGTCTTAATCAATATCAAACACCACCAAGACACACCATCATCATATACCCCTAATACAATGTCTTATTTTTACATAAAAAAAGGGGTTTTGGGTAATAATAAGCTCATGAAAAATTTCAACATTAATACATATGAGAAAGGTTCATTTTTAGTCTTAAAAATAGTGGGACATGTCACAAATATCACCTATTAGTCCTAATTTGACAATCATAAAAAGTTGGGTTCAAAACCCTCTTAAATTTGAGTTTTACTATGCAGTAGGTCTGGTGTTTTACGTCTAATGAAAGTTAGAAAACTCCAATAAGGTAAGACTAATTTTCACATCTCCATAACATAATTATCTACAACTTTCATGAAGAAGTCAGAAGCCACAAATGCCATTAAGATACCCAAATGGGTCAAAAATAACAAGGGAAAAATAGTAGTTGGAAATTTTTGACAGTGGCAAATTCCACTGGCTGTGGGACCCACTGTCCTCACCACCAAAAACTACCATTTTCCATGTTTTTGAGGCAGAATGATCCACTGGCTGTGGATTTCACTGTTGTAGGCACTATTCTGTAGCTTTTTGGCCCTTACGTTTTTGCCAACTTTGGAACCCCTTTTCACTAGGCTATTCAACTCCAATTTACATGAACTTTTATACACAACTTACCTACCCTTAAATCAATAATGTGGCAAAGTTTCAAGCCCAAATTCATTCCCAATCAAAATCTAAGCTATGGGGTAGTTTTATGCATATTTTGGGCATTTTACATGACATACCAAAATGCAATTGGCTAAGTTTTGGTCTAAACTTTCTATTGACCCATATTCACATATACAAATGTGACTTGCTCCAACAAGTCTCATCCCATGATTCATTTCCCAGATCAAGGTATATCCCAATGGGATTTCAAGCCCCTTTTGGCTAAATTAGCATGTCATTCATCACACAACCAAATATTACATCATTTTAATATAATCATGGCAAGGAAAACATGAGCATTATCATATACATAAATCACCAATTATTCAACTCATGCATTTGAAATGTAAACTCCTCTTCTACCTTGAGAGAAGGACAACAACGATTTAAATGCTCTGATAGTTCCGCCGCATTGCCAGAAATACAATCTCCTATCAACACATATATATATGTATTCAATCAACAAGCCATCTCAAGGAATCATCACAATTATAAATATTTGTAAGCTTATTTCAAGGCTTAGTATCAAGTCCTAGACTTGTCTAAACACCAATTCACACACTTTTATTAGGTTTCGGGAATTCTTTTCCCAAAACCAAGATTCTCTAGATCTCAAAGGGTTAAGCATACCCAAACAACAACAGGATCACATCCCTTATTCATAAGGCATCCAATCATTATATAAATCATCTATTTTCCATCATTATCATTCCATTTTCAACATAAGCCATCTTAGCTTCATTTAAAGCCATCATCAATCAACAAATTCATATGACACATATCATGGCCTAAAACCTTATTGAATCACAAATCTTATTTCATTAATCCATCATCAATGGTTATTCACCCTTATCATTATCATCTATTATCATTAACACTCAACATTAAATATTTCATACCCATTCTCAAAATTAACTCTTCTAATCATGATATATACTCATATACATATATCCTTTACATCTCAAGGTTAGAACTTCATCAAAATCCAATAACCACTATAATCAACACTAAGCATTCTAATCATCTCTTCTAAACCCAAAAGTCATTCTCATGACAACCAAATCATCAATTTCACTATCTATGCTAAAAGCCCCAAATTATCAATTCTCAAGGGTGCATATACAAATTGGCAAGCATCAATTTCAACAATTCTTATACATCATCACAAGCTTAATATCATCATCAAAGTGCCAATTAATTTTAAACAGCAATCAATGTTCCCAATTGTCTTTTAACCAATAGTTTGGGTTTCACATGCATAAATCATCATTCATAATATATTGAGCTTAATTCAAAATTTCATCAACTTTCTTAACCAATTCTAATACTTCTAAAAATTCATTTCCTCATACAAATCATTCTAAAGGCACCATAATCATCAAAATCATCATTTTGACAAAAATCCCCAATTTATCAATACTTAGGGTTTTTCTCTAAAATCACCCAACAATAATCTTTATCAATTTTCTTAATTCAATATGAACATCATAACCTTCCTCATCATATAACATCAAGCCAAATTCAAGAACCATATTTCCATTGTTTTAAGCCTAGGGTTTCCATTGTCCATCAATACCCATACATTCCATACTAAGATTTCAAGCTCAAACATCATAAAACCATTAATGGAACAATAAAGAGGCCAGAAATCCTTACCTCACAACAAGCTCCAATCCAAAAATAAAAATAAGGAAAGGGAGAGGAAGATGGTCTAACCATGTCCCCAAAGTGCCTTCCATGCCTCATGAATCCATGAAAACTAAGAAATTTGAGTGGAAAAGAGTTATGGGGGAGTGTGGTTTGGTTTTACCATGAGTGAAAGAAGAAGAAGAAGAAAAATTAGAGATAGAGAGGGGAAGGAGAAACTATATGGTAATGGAGGAAAAGAGAGATAAATTTTAGTGTAAATTGAGCATTACCCATTAGATAAAAGGATGTCCCATTTGCTTTTACTATTGGTCAATAGTTCCCTATTACACAATGGACAAAAAAAGGTAAAGGAAAGAAGGAAAAGAGATTACGGTGGAAAGGGGAGTGGAAATGGGAATTTCTATTTTCTTTTAATTCCACTTGGCTTGTATTTTTACCATTTCATATATATCATATATGGTGGCGGTGACTCAAAAGAAGGGGGAGGGAGCCTCGCCATTAACTACATCAATAGCTTCTGTTGTACAGTAAGTTATCGACGAGTCTCAACGTGCTGCTCCTCAGCCCATCGTCGGTCCTTCTCAGCCTGTCGTCGGTTCGCTCCTCTAAAAGCTGCCTCTGGTGTCGCTCCTCATGTAGCTCGTTGTTCAGATTTTGAAGGACCTAAACAACGTCCGCCGTAAGGCCAGAGAAGGAAGAGGTCTTCCCCTTCTTCGTAATCTGCATGTCCACATTGCCCAACCCAAACACCCTCCCTTACTTTTTCATTCTGCCAATAGCCTCCATGTAGATGGCATTGTCGTTGGAACAAGACAGGATGGGAGGTACCTCCCCTTCAGAAGTGGAAACCACCAACTCCGCCTCCTTCTCAGCCCTCATGGCCTGGTACGTCTCCTAGTGATAGAGTTAGTAAGCTGCTTTGTAAATTATAAGCATGCATAAGTTAAAATAAAATACCGCCAGATCTGTCATCTTTTGGTTGACCCATACACTCGCTTTGTTTTTCTTGGTCATTTACATGACCTCAAACAAGAAAGGCTCGCGGTGCTCCCTCAGCTCCTATAGTTCATAATGTATTGAAATTATTATTAGAAATCATGTTCGTTTATTCATAAAAGTATTATTCGAATTCAATATTACTTACAAATCTATTTTGATGCTCAAGGGTTGAAATGCTACCCCCAGTGTAGATGGAGGCTGCAGCATCAGCGGCCCTGTTTTCCTTGTTCTGCAAACTCGCCTGTTGGAACACGATAACCCCCACTTCTAGAGTATCCCGTCCTTATGGTCCTTGGTGATCCAACGAGGGTGCTCACCCTTGTCCCTCACCTTCCAAAGGTACTCTTGATGATTTTAGAGGTCTTTGTGGCAAAAACCTTCCTAATCTCATCAATCATACCCTCTGGATACTGATAATCACGTTGTTACAAAAAATGAGATTTCAATATTAGAAACAGGTGTATGAATTAGCCATAAATTTACAACAAAAGGGAGTTAGCTTACCGAAAAGGTGTCAAACCACCTATCCTGTACAGCCTTCCTAACATCTATCTAAGAGATGTATGGACCATCCCACTGGGCCTTCAGAACCTTAGTAATCGCTTTGGTGGTGTGACTACTATCAACAAAGTTGTAATAAACAACAATTAGAAGCAAATAAAACAATATACAACATAGAGAGACTACCAAAATTTCAGTAGAGTCTCTCCTATGAATGTAACATTTCCAAATTTAAACGGTTGCCCTGTTATAAATAGAATAGTTCCCATTACAGTTCAATCTATACATATATTAAATATAAACTAACTTTCAACAAACCAACAAGTAATCTATACAAGTACTAAATAAAATACTATGCAATTAACATACAACTATATGAGTGATATATAAAGTAACTAACAAGCTACCGATTAAGAAACTTAAAACAAATTATTGTATACTTGCTCGTCTCCGGCCGGCAATGGGACAAGCATGGGTAGCGGGGATGTCGGAGGTGGGGTCGTGTCAAGGCCAGGGTCCTCCAAACCACTAGGTGAAGGAATCTACTCTGGGGTGGTCTACTGTGGGGTGGTCTGTTGTCTTGTGGTCTGCTCTGGTGGTAAAGGAGTTGTGGCTTACTGTGGGGTGGTCTACTATAAGATGGTAGGCCCTGGTGGTGACGGAGTGGTGGTCTGTTGTGTGGTGGTGGCCTGCTGTGGGGTAGGAGTTTGTAGATAGGATGCTGGGGTCCTCATGCCACCACCCCGACTAGAGGGTAGTTGACGTCCTATCATCTGTGGATAAAATCATGAAAACAAATGTTAGTCTCAGAATACAAAGATATGTATATATCTTGAATAAATGCATACTCTGTGTTTGTTTTAGTTTGAAATTCCACCTCAGTTTCAGTGTCAATATGGCTATCTATTTCAACAGGTTCCTTAGTCTCCAAATCAGCCCTAGACCGTTTTGATTGGGAGACAACATGTTTGTCAATGTGTTCACCTCCGTAGTGGTGAGTATCTCATCCATTATCGCTGGATCAATGTTGAACAACAAATGACTGTTGTTGAGCTCGTTCGGAGCAAGCTAATAAGCATCCTCAACCTTATCAGAGACACTATCAGTGATCTAACTTAAGGCCTTGGCCTTGATTACTGAGTACCAGTCCCGATGCCCTCCAGGGAAGTCCGTGTAATAAACCTGCTTGGCTTGTTGGGCAAAAATAAAGGGATCAAACCCTTTATATCTACCGTTTTTACCTCAACTAAGTAATAGTTGTTGTCAACCTTTGTTTCTACATCAATTGCGTTGTCATACCAATCCCACTTGAATAGAACGATATCTCTTCTAAGTCGTTCGGAGAAAAAAACTTCAACAATCTCTGTCAATACTTCATAGAAGTCTTCCTCTAACTGTCCGGCCGTGCCTTTAACATAAACCCCGTAGTTCCCTTCACTCCATTGAAAAATGTTAAACTTGTAGCTGTTTACATAGTAAATGGTCTATTTTTTTAACAGTTTTCACTGGCTACCAAGAAAGGTCTTGGAGTAAGGGATCTTCAACATGGTTATGGGGGTCTTGAATCTATTTACAACATAACACATAGGTAATCGTTAGATACCTAACATTTGAAGTTCAACTAACAAACTAAAGTTATACGGGTCTTACATGTTATGCAAACTAGCTGATAAATTTGGATGATACCTCACTACGAATTTGGTCTCAGTTATATCATTTTGCTCAAGTTTTAAGATATCTACATATAAGCCATTTAAAGAACAAAAAATTAGGTTCAATAAAAGCTAGCTTTAGAATACAAACTATAAGTTGGTGACTTACTCAAGATAGGGTTCCACTTCTGGGAAATTTAGAAAAATGTACAAGTGAGCCGTCTTTCGATCTTTCTCATCAATGTAACATTTTGTGACCTTGCCCCCAGGACGACCGGGATAGTTAAAAATTGAAATTTTGATCATCCAACCCTGTGCATGTGGTTACCCCAAGATTGCGGGGAATTATACTCATTATAGTTTCTATCTCTATCAGAAAATAGAAAGAAGCAAAAGCGGTCATTTCTTCCACTAAGTATGCCTCACAAATTGATGCTTCAACGCACGCTTTGTTTGACACTTTGTCCTTTAAAGAGCGTAAGAATCTAGAATAACATAAACAAATGTTAAGTTACATAATACTATTAGAGTTAAGAAAAATTTGCAAGAAAATTAAGTATTTGTGGCGTTCACCTTTCGAATGAATACATCCAACGGTACTACACTGGGCCACCCACTAAGGCCTCATACGGTAGATGGATAGGGAGATGTTCCATCGAGTTAAAAAAAACTTGGTGGGAAGATCTGCTCTATCTTACAAATCAAGATCGGGATACTTTCCCTCCATCTTCACAAATTTCTCCTCAGTTAACGAAGTTGTCGTCAACTCCTTAAGAAAGTGACTCAACTCAACCAGCGGTTTCCAAATAGGTTTCGGTAAGGCATGAAACACGTACGGCAGTAGTTGTTGCATAAACACATGGCAATCATGACTTTTCATGTGAAACACCCTACCCTCCTTCATGTCGACACATCTACTCAAGCTAGAAGTGAATCTGTCAAGCAAGGTCAACCCATTCATCCACACACAGAGCAATCTGTTGAGGTCTACTTAAAATATATTTCGTATGTGGTTTAAAAATTCTTCCACATCCCGCATCCCTCAATTCTAAATTCTTCCTAGAACACCAAATTGGAAGGTCTAGACGACTCTTCTCGTTGTCCTTTGTTCTCCCTTTGATGTCCATCACAGTGTCAAAAATATTCATGAAAACATTTCATTCAATGTGCATGAGATAAATGTTGTGTCTTAACAACAAGTCTTTCCAATATAGTAAATCCTATAAGATACTCTGCTTTACCTAGTGGTGTTCCTTCCCATAACCAACAAACTCCTTAACGCTCTTATCCCAGATGTACGGATACTCTTTGACTCTCTGCTAAACCTGTGCACCGCATAACCTACGGAGTGGAGGTTCCTTCATAACCTTGTTCTTCTTAAAAATGGTTTTGTTTCTCCTGAATGGGTGATCCAACAGTATAAAATTTCTATGACAGTCAAAAAAACTTGTCTTGCCACTAACAGGGAGTGATTCCCCCCTGGTATGTTCCATGCATACAGGGCAAGTAAGCTTCCCAGACGTTTACCATCCAGAAAGCATACCATAGGCTGGGAAGCTGTTAATGGTCCACATCAAAATAGCCTGCATCATGAAATTGTTCTTCAAGGATGCATCATAGGTCATCACCCCGACATCCCATAATTGTGACAACTCCTCAACCAACACTTGAAAAAACATGTCTATTTTCACCTTTGGATTTTTAGGTCCTGGAACAAGTACAGATAGAAACATGACCTTCCTCTTCATACACATATCAGGAGGTAGATTGTATGGAGTCAATATGCCTAACCAACAAGAGTACACTCTTTTGTATTGACCAAACAGGTTGAACCCATTAGTACATAAGCCAAGTCGTACATTGCATGGCTCGCTTGAAAAGTCTGGATATAGCTCATCTAAACACTTCCATGCCTTCCTGTCAGATAGATGGCATAAAAGACCCTCCTGTGTTCGGTTCAGAGCATGCCAACGCATGTGTTTTGCCATGGACAATGAGGCATACAGGTGTTGAAGATGCGGTAAGTACCACATTTCTTCCTGTCCATCCTAGTTACTTTCCCTCTCATTTTAACAATTTTGTAGCGCTCCTCTTTACCATGTACACATTTTGTGACACTCTTATCTGTAAACTCATTTTTGAACAACATACACCCACTAACACAACACTCTATCTTCACACAACCCAGCCCTAGGTTTGCCACTCCTTTCTTAGAATGGTAAGGGTTTAACGACATTCGATGATTACTAGACATGGTGGAATCCATCAGATCGACCATCCTATTAAAACAACCTCTTAAAAGATTATAATCTGCCTTTAGGCTTAAAGTAACTAGGGAGGTGGATAATTCAGTATGACTCTCGTACCCGTCCTACATTGGAGTCTGAGTCGCCGCTAATAAATCATAAAATCTCTCCACCTCCAGAGTAGGATCCTCTTCTACGTTGTCATCCTCATTCCTTGCTTGGTCATCATGTTCTAGCATACGCCCGGTAGAGGGTCCAACATGATCCATCACCATCTGCTCCATGTTATTGTAGTATCCCTGTTTCCTTCGACCTCATAGTAAGACTGCTGCACGGTTACGGTTGATAGCCTGAGCGGTAGCTGCTCACCATGGTTTTACCAGCAGTAGTATCTTTCCATGAACCCCTTCTCACTTAGGTGGCATATGACATCATCTGCATATTCAAAACTCATGCATTTACACCTTGAGCATGGACAATGAATCTTCTGCGTCGCTTCAAAACCAAGCGTGTTCGTTGTAGCGAACAGAATGAACTCTAACAACCCTATCATAAACTCCTCAGTCACTCACCGACTGAGATCTAGCCGGTTGTACATCCATCGCTGATTTGCCGAAACCTCCATTCACGATATCTAACAAGCAAAGTTCTAGTTACTTTAATTTCACTATAAGAAAATTAAGAATTAGCTATGAAAGTTAGCGAGCAAACTTTTTCCTCACTAAGTTGTAACTAAAAAGTGAACAATTAGCGAGGAATTTACTAAGAGTTAAAATTCCTTTTAATAATTCTAATTTTTTGGTTTGTAAAAATTGGCGAGTATCTAGAGAGAGTATAACAAGGAAATTTCTCTCGTAACGTTTAATTTTGTCGCTAATCTATTAGCAACAAAATTTTCCCTAGCCAAAGCATGATAATAATTTTTCTTTTTTATTTTTACTATTTGCTATAAGAATTCTCTAGCTAATTCTTAGCGATGTTAATTTTTTTAATAATATTATTTATTATAAAATTAAGCAAGAAAGATGTCAATTTTAGCTATGAAATTTAACTAGTAGAAGTTTTCCTCACAAATTAGTAGTTAATTAGTGAATTAATTGCTAGGCCATTCTCTCGCAACATTTAAATTTGTTGCTAACTTGTTACCTACAAAATATTTCCCTAGCTAGCTCACTATAATAATTTTACTTCAAAAATGGTCCTCGCTAAATTGTTGATAATTAGCAATCAAGTTCTGAAGGTGTTTTAATCTCTCATTACTTTCACAAGATGTTAGATTTTTAAAATTTGATAGACTTTAGTGAGAAAATAATGAGGATATTGTCAGTCACAAATTTTATTTCCTAGCTAACCGTTTTCACTATGAGATTTCCCCTCGCTATTTTAATATTTAAATTTTCATTTTAGTTTTCATTTTCTCTCTCCTATATCTTTGAGAATCCTCCCTTTATAAAAAGAATAACAATTACAAATTGATAAATATTTTATTAACAAGGAGAACAAATAAATATTTTTATATTTGAGAGAGTTACATTTTTATATTAGTTTAAGAATAGTTGTATTTTTAATAAATATTTTATTTTTAGAAAAGAAACTTATATTTTTAAAAAATAAAATATGTATGTAAATAATTAATATTAGATAAAAATATAAAATTTGAGTTGCTCATATAAAACCCCCATATATAATTCCAGTGTTCGTGCATAACAACTTATGATAATTTCACTTTTCTTGTGAGACTTTTTTCACGGTTGCCAGAATCTTGTGTCACTGGCATAGAAACACTATTGGTGTTATTGTTGTCGCCTTTGTCACATCATCCTCACCATGGTCAAAACATTGTTGTCACTCTCAGAATGTCTTTGTTGTTGAGAGAAGCCCATCGTTCAAGGTAAGAAGCTCGTCATTGACAGTAATTAGCTCGTTGCTCTACCTGAAGGATACATAACTTGTAAGTTATATTTCCAAATCTTAGACTATGGTATGATCACTAGTGCAAAAATGGTCTATGAGGACAGGATACGAGCACGGTTACCATATACCCGTGCTTAAAAGGAGCACGGTGGCATTTTTGTAAATAGGAGAAAGTGTGTTTTAATTTTAAAAGTGATATTCAAGAACGGTTGAAGAAAATCCGTCCTTAAAACCAATATATAAGCACGGTTATATGCGGACCGTGATTAAAAGTTATTATAATTTTTTAAAATAATTTTTTCAAAGGACTTACAAAGACGGTTACCATTGAACCGAGCTTAAATGTTATTAAAAATTTTTTGAATAATTTTTTAAAAAGACTTACAAAGACGGTTGCGCAGAAGCGTCCTTAAAGGTTACTAAAATTTTTTAAAATAATTTTTTTAAATGACTTACAAGCACGTTTAAGGGGAACCGTGCTTTAATGTGTACGCTACTAACACGGTTGAGGAGGGAACCGTGCTCAAAAGTTTTAAAAAATTCATCTTCTAGCACGGTTACGTGGGTCCGTGCTTAAAAGCCTTGCAACTAACACGGTTCTCTCTGGAACCGTGCTTATAGGGTAGTCCCCTCGTTATGCGCGACTGTCCAGGTTCATTATCATATCACTCTTTTCATTTCCCTCCATTCTTCTTCTTCCTCCTCCCTCTCTCCATTTCAGCTTTCATTTCAACATTCCCCTTCATTCATTTCCTCCTCCGTCCCTCCATTACTCTTTCTCATCGTGCACGACGCCATTCCGTGGTATTCCTCCTCCTCCTCCTCTTTGTCATTCCGCACGACGCCGCTTTGTTGTTCCGTTGTATTCCTCCTCCTCTCTCTCAATCCGTACGACGCCGTTCTCCGTTGTCTTCCGTTGTCTTCTTCCATTCTCCTTGCTCCCTCCATCCCCATTGACGTTCGGCATTCCGAAATTGGTATGTTTTCTAAAACCCCACATTTTCTCTTAGTAAAATTATTTGTTAACTATAGATTAATGCAAGTTTTGCTTAGTTAGTTAAATATTAGTAAAATTATTTGTTAACTATAGATTAAGTATTGATTGTTGAAATTATTTTGTATACTCTGTTAATATGAAACTTAGTTTTAGGAAAATAAGAATATTATATATTAGGAAATTAGAATTTTGTTAGATATAAATTAAATAGTTTGATTGATTGTTACTTAGTTATAGATTATGAAGTAGATAAAAATTAAGTTGTAAATGTAAAATAATAAATTATATGAATTGTAACAAAATAATTAATAGGAGTTATTTTTGTTGATTAGGCAATTAAAAATTTTAAATACATAATTTTTTGGGTTGATCTAATTAATTTAGTTTATTGTACATTGTTTACTTTCTTTAATTGCTTTTTAATTATTATGTGTTACTAATTTTGTGGATGTAATTTATATTTGTTATAATTTCAGAATTTGATAAGTTTATTTAAATTTATATGAGTTTGTGATTTATTAAATTGTATGAGCGAACCATAGTTTCCCGTTTGAGATTCGACACAAATGGTAATTAAATTAATTGATTTCATCGTTTGTGTTGAATCTTGAATTGTCTGTTTAGACAGTTTGGGATGAACAATTTTTTTATGCGTCATTGCTATGTACAAGTTAGGACTTTTTTTAAAATTTGATAAAGTTTTGGTTAGTTAAGTTTTGTATTGTTCTCTGGGTGCATATTTGATTGTGGTTGAATTTGATTTTACCACTTTCATTTCGTGTACTTAGAGACCAATGCGAAATGCTGCCGAAATTTTATCAAATTTTAAAATGACTCCTAAGTTGTATGTGGTTATGAGGTATAGAAAAATTTTCATCCTGAATGGGTAGGACCACCACCTTTGTGAAGAAAGTAAGATTCATAGCACCGTTAAATTTACGGGTATTGTAAACAGAGAGTATGGATCGAAGTTGGATAGCTGCATCACGTATAAGTCCAGAATATGAGGGTGGAGTTGAAACATTCATAGAGTACGTGATACGAAATGCTGAAGAGGTGAATGGAATGTATTTTTGCCCTTGTGTTAAATGCTTAAACATGCGCCGACTAGAATTGACAGAGGTGCGAGAACATCTGTTGTGTGATGGATTTCTTCAGAGTTATACGCGATGGATATGGCATGGTGAACATGTTGAGGTGCCAAGTACTAGTTTTCAAACAAAAGACCAAAGCTTTGCTCATGAGGTTGATGATGACATGGATGACCGACTTGAGGATATGATCCGTGATGTAGGGGTAGAAAGTTTTAAAAGAGCTCACGTATATGCGAGTCTATGTGAGGATTCTGAAAAGCCGTTGTATCCGAATTACTCTAATTTCACGAGGTTGTCAGCAGTTTTACGATTATTTAATTTGAAAGCGATAAATGGGTGGACAGATAAAAGCTTCACTGACTTGCTTAAGTTGTTGAAAGAAATGCTCCCAGTTGGTAACACTTTGCCAAATCGTAACTATGAGGCTAAAAAGGTGTTGTGTCCTATGGGCTTGGAGTATACGAAGATACATGCATGCCCAAATGATTGTGTATTATACCGTGGTGAGTACGAAATGCTGCATCAATGTCCTAGGTGTGGGGTGTCACGATATAAGAAGAAAGAGGTTGATTCTGATGATTTCTGCAAAAAGGGGTCTCCTGCGAAGGTGTTGTGGTATCTCCCTATAGTTCCACGACTAAAGCGTCTATTTGCCAATGCAGATGATGCGAAGCTTATGAGATGGCACGTTGATGAAAGGGTTGTTGACGGATTAGTTAGGCATCCGGCAGATGGATTACAGTGGAAGAAAATGGATACGATGTTTCCAGATTTTGCCTGTGAACCAAGAAATGTTAGGCTTGCACTAGCCACAGATGGCATGAACCCGTATGGGAACCAAAGCACAAACCACAGTTCTTGGCCTGTTTTGTTGTTTGTTTACAACTTGCCGCCGTGGTTGTGCATGAAGCGGAAATACGTTATGTTATCAATGATGATTTCTGGTCCACGACAACCAGGGAACGACATTGATGTATACTTATCTCCGTTAGTTGAAGACCTGAAAATGTTGTGGGTAGAGGGGGTTGATGTGTTTGACGGGCTAACAGGACAATCATTCAATTTGAGGGCCATGTTATTCTGTACGATCAATGATTTTCCAGCGTATGGTAACCTCTCAGGCTATAGCGTCAAAGGACATAAAGCGTGTCCTGTATGTGAGGAGGGAACTAGTTCTGATCGACTACATCATGGAAGGAAAAATGTTTATCTTCGACACCGTAGGTTTCTCACACCTAATCATCCACTTCGTAGGTTGAAGAAGTCGTTCAATGGTGCACAAGAGTTTGAAATGCCTCCCCCGTCGTTGTCTGGTCGACAAGTATATGAAAAGGTGAAAGAAGTGAATGTGGTTTTTGGTAAGTCTGAGAAGCAGTCTATCTCAAAAAACACATGGAAGAAAAGGTCAATATTTTTCGATCTGCCATATTGGAAAGAGCTTGATGTGAGGCACTGTATTGATGTGATGCATGTGGAGAAAAACGTGTGTGATAGTTTGGTTGGAACCCTGTTAAACATACCTGGAAAAACGAAGGATGGCCTGAATTCGCGTCTGGACTTGGAGTTGTTGGGTATACGTGAGGAGTTGCACCCACAAGTAAAGGGCAAACGAACATATTTACCGCCAGCATGTCATACGTTGTCTAGAAAAGAGAAGCAAAGTTTGTGTGAATCATTGCGTAGTGTCAAAGTTCCATCTGGGTACGGTTCCAATATCAACACTTGTGTTTCCTTGAAGGATCTGAAGTTAGTTGGTTTGAAGTCACATGATTGTCATATGCTGATGCAACAATTTCTACCCATTGCCATTCGTGGCATTCTCCCTCAAAATGTAAGACATGTGATAACAAGGGTGTGTTTATTTTTCAATGCCATATGTGCCAAAGTAATCGCCCACGATGAGTTGGGAGCGTTGGAACAGGAAGGGTTTCTTATACTATCCCAGTTAGAAATGTATTTCCCACCTTCATTCTTTGACATAATGGTACATTTAATCATCCATTTAGTGAGGGAGGTCCGTTTGTGTGGGCCAGTGTTCTTGAGGTGGATGTATCCTGTTGAGCGATACATGAAAATTTTGAAAGGTTATATGAAGAACCCACGCCGTCCCGAAGCATCGATAATAGAAAGGTACATTGCAGAGGAAGCAATTGAGTTCTGTACAGATTATATGTCACAGGCTGAAAGCATTGGTATTCCGAAGACTCGTCACGAAGGGCGATTGGATGGGAAAGGTACCATTGGGAAAAAAATTAAAAGCATGTTACGTGATGAAGTACTCCAAGCACACTTTTATATTTTGAACAACACAGACGCTGTGCTCCCGTATTTAGCTGCACATAAAGACATAGTCAAAAGAAACAACCCTAGAATGCCTGAAAAGTGGGTGTTGAACGAACACAACAAAACGTTCATGCAGTGGTTCAAAATGACCCTTCTTAAAGATACATCTGCTTCAGAGACGTTGCATCGACTGGCACTAGGACCTAACTTTGATGTAATCACTTATTGTGGCTATGACATAAATAATTATTCTTTCTATACAAGGATTCAAGATGACAAGAGTACGGTGCAGAACTGTGGAGTTATGGTTGTGGCCGAAGCAATGCATTTTTCCACTTCAAAGGACAAAAACCCTGTCATGGCTGAGTTATGTTATTTTGGTGTCATTGAAGATATATGGGAAGTTGATTACGGTCGTTTCACAGTGCCTGTTTTTAAATGTAAATGGGTTGATAGCAAAAGTGGTGTCAAAATAGATGATTTTGGTTTTACGTTAGTGGACTTAAACAAGGTTGGTCATAAGGAGGAGCCTTTCATTATGGCAGCTCAAGTAAAACAAGTTTTCTACGTTGTTGACCCATCTGATAAACGGTGGTCAGTTGTTCTCCAAGGTAGACACAACATTGAGGATCCATGTCTTGATGTCCTAGACATACCTTGTCTAACAACACGTACACCAACGGACGTTGTGGAAGATCTCATAGATGATATAGTTGCGACTCGTAATGACCACCAGGAGGGTCTATGGGAAACATAGGGTATGGTTGATATATTATTCCTCATGTTTATATATCATTTCTCATGTTTATATATCATTCATCATGTTTATATATCATTCACCATGTTTATATATCATTCACCATGTTTATATATCATTCATCATGTTTGTAAACTGATTCTTGTTTTTTTGAACAGATACCTATGGCTGATCAGGATTCACATGTGAGATCTGACTCCCAGAGCACAGATTCCTCAGCTAGGAGGAGAGGTGTTACTCGGATGACCAGTGTTGCACTTAGGCGCCTTCAGGGTCAGAGGACCCATGTTGACATTGATATTTGCACCGGGAGGACTTCAGGACCCAACGCCGCCAAGTTTCAAAGTTACTTAGGTGTCTTGGCACGGACGAAGGTGTCCATCATTATCCCTGATTGGGATAGTGTTGAGGAGGTCGTGAAGAATGCAATTTGGGCTGATGTTGTTGTAAGTATAATTATCTATACATTTATTTACTCGTATTGTAGTTTTTTATGCATAATAATCTCATCCTTGATTATATGGCACTTGTAGGATGCTTGGGATATTCCTGCAGTTGATACACTACGCAGGAAGATCATGTCTGAGATCGCTGACCGATGGAGGACATTCAAGAGCAACCTGACCTCCATGTATATTTTAATTTTAAAATATCAATGTTTAAACTCATCATTTTTTAAGTTATCAATTAGTTAATTCAAATATTTTAAATTTTAGGTATGTCTACGGGAAGAAGCAGGGTGAGTTTCCTGGAGATAGATACACATCCATAGATCGGCAGACTTGGGATGCGTTTGTGGCATCCAGGCACACGGACGAGTTTATGGTATGTATGTTTTACTGATTATGTTTTTCTAGTTATCGGAGAATGTATAACGTATAAATGGCTTTGAATTGTTTTTGATGCAGGCAAGACGCATGAAAGCACAGGAAATTAAGGGGAAAAATGACTGCCCTCACACGTTGTCACGTGGGGGTTACCGATTATTGGAGGATCGGATAGTGGAGGAGAAAGCTATGCAGCGTCAAGGTAGCCACCCTGACGCCACTATTGTGGATCCCCCCTCTCCACCCACACGACATGAAAAATGGAAGCGTGCCAGGACGAAGAAGAGTGGTCAGTACACTTCATCACATGTTGAGGAGGTTGTCTCAAGGATTGTAAGTATAAAGCTTATCACTACTTTTTATGAAACGTTAAATGTCCATCAAACCCTAACACTGATCACTGATTTTTGGTTCCAGGATTCCTTGGTTGAGCAGTCGACCCAAGGGTCATTTGTCCCACATGGTAGGGATGATATATTGACCGCCGCCATCGGTCGACCAGAGCACCCTGGACGTGTACGTGCAGCTGGTCGAGGTCATGGTATGTTTACACTCCAGCGTCTTAGATTCTGTATGATAACATTTTTATTTCTAATTATTCTTTCTCTGCAGGCCTCCGAAGCTATTTCGGCCATCCAGCCACCCCTTCCCAGTCCATATCTGATTTGGAGAAGACCTTTGAGGAGAAGGTTGCTGCAGTGAAGGCAGAGGCAAAGGAGGAAATGCAGAGGCTGCTTCAGGAAGAGATGGCACGCTTTCGGAGTGAGATGATGGCGTCATTCAGTCAACAATGTCAACCTACGCCACCAGTGGTGGACCCACAGGTTACATTGTACATTATTTAATTGACTCACCTGTGATTCGTTATCATTATTTCTTGAATAACTTTAAAATGTTGTGTAATTATGCAGACTAGGCGGGTCAGCACGAAGGGGTCATGTGCTGCACCTGACGATGACGATGACGACGTAAATCTTGGAGACTGCCGTCAGTGTGACCTATTTGTGGATGGAGTGGAAGAGCCAGTTGCCATTGGTTCAGTGTATAACCAAGGCCCGTTGGTTCACCATCAGAAATTGCCCGATGGTGTGTCAAGGATTTCGGTTGTACAGGTCCTTGAGGCAGATGCAGTTGTTCCCATTCCAACATCTGAGGTACATCTGGTCGGCCAGGCTGTAGGACACTTCCTTATGTGGCCGACCAGACTTGTGTCAGATTCCGGTCCCCAGGTATGCTCTTTACCCAAGCATGAACTATATATTAAGTTATGGTTTCAATAATCATAAGTTGCTTCTAATTTTTTAACTATTTTAACAGGGTGTTGCCCCATCAAAGAAGCCAGAGCCACCCCTTGATCCGATAGAACGACTATGGGACATATCTGCTGGGCTTCGCAATTGCACTATCCCGGTCCCATGGGAGAAATCCGTTTTTGGTGTCCCTAGTGCTATCCCAGTGTACATTGCACGACCTGACTTGTGTGAGGTCCTAGTGGGGAACACGATGTTGAACATTTCAGTGATTCAGTGTTGGGAGCTGTAAGTATAATGTTTTTTATTCAATGATAGTGTCAATTAAATTTATATTTTTACAACACTAAACGTCTACAAATTTGATTAGGTTTTTACATAGACTTTGCATAGAGAGAGGTGTCGATAACACTTATGGTTTCCTGGAGCCCTCTCTAATACAACTTCGTGGGAACAGCAAGGAGGAGATTCAGGCATACATCCAGAATTGGATGCATGCCTCGAACAAGACTGTGTACCTTGCACCACTTCATAGAGAGTAAGAGTCTAATAAATATTTAGTTATTTTTGTCAATTTAATAATGGATTGTGTTGTTAATATTCAATGGTACATTGCAGCCTTCACTGGCAACTGTTGGTCATTTGCCCGAAGGACGGCATTGCTGCATGCTTCTGTTCGTTGTATGGGAGTCCTGGTGCGGACTACATGAAAATACTCGACGGGTAAGTTGATTTTTAAAAAATAAAACAACTTAACATATTTGATTAAGTCATTCTATTAACCTGGTCGATGTTTTATTCTCTTACAGGGCTTTAATTGGGTACCATCTACTACGCGGCAAAGTGAGCAAGAAAAGACTAGAGTGGGTCTTCCCAAAAGTAAGCACTTCAATAATTAATAAGAATTACTTTTAAAGTTACCTCAATTAGTAACAAAAACAATAACTAATTATGAATCAATGTATGGTACCTTGTAGTCTTATCGGCAGGATGGCAGCTTTGAGTGTGGGTATTTTGTGATGAAGACGATGCTCACCATTATCCAATCTGGTATAGTAGACGGATGGACAACTGTAAGTTTTTGCTGCCTACTTTAATTTATTTGGTTTTGACATATTACTATTACGATTTGTTGCCTACTTATTAATGATTATGTCTTCTTTACAGCACTTTCGAGACTCTTCCTCAATGTTCCCTGAAGGATACATTGACGAAATCAGAAGCCAATGGGCCTCCAGCCTTCTTCAACTCAAGGAAGGAGCCCAATAGACTTCTGTCATTAATTACATTATTACTGTGTAGTTATATATCTATTAGTGTAGCTTAATTACTTATTGTGCATTTTATATACCATATTTGATGTTTAGACAATTTGATTGAATTTTTTAAAACGTTCATTATTATATCATTGGACTGTCTGGGACTGTTTACAGGTTTCTGGGAAAGAATAAAAATCAAAAAAAAAATTTTTTAAAAAAAATTAAGGTTTTAAGCACGGTTAAGGTTTAACCGTGCTTAAAAGTCACCCTTTTAAGCACGGTTAAGCCTTAACCGTTCTTAAAAGTCCAGCAGAAACAAGCACGGTTCAGGAGGAACCGTGCTTAAAAGTCCAACCTACGAGCACGGTTCAAAATAACCGTGCTTAAAAGTCCCACCTACGAGCACGGTTGAAAATAACCGTGCTTAAAAAGTCACCTACGAGCACGGTTGGAGAACCGTCCTTAAAAGTCTTAAGCTACAAGCACGGCGGGAACAAGCACGGTTCCAGAACCGTGCTTAAAGGGTCCCCAGAACCGTGCTTAAAAGTCCTTTTTGCACCAGTGGATGTTAAGTCTATTAGTAATGTGACTCATTCGCTATCAATAATTTAGAAACGCTTCAAAGGCTTTTTAGAAAGCCTATAACTTATCTTGTTTACTTAAAAAAGGTCTTTTTAAAAACCTAGGCCTAGCCTTCTAACCCAACAAGCCCAACTTATGTAGGCTTTAAATAGGCCGGGCCACGGCCCCCGCTAGACGGCGTGACCCATTTCCATCCTTACATGTCATGTAAGACTCAATCACTCAACCCTATAAACACTACTTATTTATTAATATATTTAATAAAATTTTCGTAATTATATTTAAAAATATTAAATTTTGTATATTATTAATATATAATAATATATTTTATAATATATTCAATAAATATTTAATTTTTAAATACTTATTTAATATAACCAATATATTATTAAATATAATAAAAATATATTTAAACTATACAATTATATTATAACAGATTTAATATTAAATATTTAATAATATATTAAATATTTATATATAATAAATTATTAACCATAAGGTATAATAGAAAGACATTAGTTTATATATATAAGAAAACAAAGGTATCTAATATTTTCCTCTATTATAGTATCTAAAATGGGTTAAAATTCCCTCTAAAAATTTGGTTTATAGCAAAGATTTCCCCTTATATCTATCTCTATAGCATTAGCTCGATTTCAAGTTTATAGCATTATCGCGTGTCCCATAGCATTAGCACGTTTTCCAGGTTTATAGCATTACCCCGTGTCCCAAGTTTCTTTCCTTTGGTGCTAAAAGTTCACTTCCATGATAGTGACAACATTTCTTCTTCTTGTTTCTTCTTTAAAATTTCTTCTTCTTGGTTGGCCATGATAGTGTTTTGTTTCTAACCATCCTTTGTCTTGTGTTCTCTCCCAACGGTGATAGTGTGCAATGAGTAAGTATCTACAATAATTTATTTTTCTATACTTTAGTGTTCTTTTGGGTTTGTTGCTTAAGACACTTCAAACACAACAAAATCACTCTATCTTTACTTCAAATAATTGATCAATTTCACCTTATTTATCTACTTTAAATAATTGATCAATTTCACATTGATGCCTAGTTTTAATGTTAATGTTTTTAAGGTGTTCAATTAAATTTCTGACTCACTATTTTGTAAGAGAAATTGCTCAAAAAGCACAATATATGACAAAATATAGCAGGAACATTATTAACCAATATTATTAAAGAGCATCTTTTATTCTTTTTTTACTTTTTTCCTGGAATAGTAAAATCAAGTGAGTGAAGGACAATTTACTCATGATTTTGAAAGTGGAAAGGGAATTATTCATAAGGTGTCATTTTTTTTACCTAATCAATAGCTCTAGCTAGGTTAATAATTTAGTCAACAATAACAATAGCCATCACAATATGTTTACAGATTTTCATCTAGTAAAAAAGTAAAAAAGAAATATTGTATCTTAGAATATCTTGAATATCTTAAAGTATTAAAATTTCTAGAACATATCTTATAATACTAATATTGTATCTTAGAATATCTTCAAGTATCTTATTGATTGCTTTGGAGTGGTTTTCCTATGTTACTATCTTTCATGATATATTTCCTTATTTAATTTAGATTACGATTATAAGTTTGGTATTATTATATATAAGATTACGTTCTTTTTTATGATAAAAAAATATATTATTATCATATCATGTTTTATCATGCTAAATCACGATCAATATCAGATTATATAGCAGCTGGACATATTCATAAATGAGAATTCATCAGATGTTCTTCTATTTGTGATTGAGAAATTGAACCTGGATGGTCCTTATTCAGTCCCAAGCTCCTTGATTTTAGCAAATTGTTGTAAGGTTATAGACCTAATGCATCAATGTGTTTTTTGTCACACCTTGATTTTCCAGACTCGAATCCCGATGTAATCAAGATAATTAAATAATAAAAATACGAGTAAATTTTTCACGTTCGAAACAATTTCAAAACACCATCACGACTACATCAAGACTCGAACCACAAAAAACCAAAGGGTGAGATTTGATAATCTATAACTGGATCGTTAAATAGCTGCCCATAACGGTATACAAAATAACAGAGTTACAATAGAAGAAGAATATGTATACCGGGCATACGCCTAGTCCCATATATGAGGATATGAGAAAAGGCTCGGCAAAGTATGCAACGACATATCATAAGCCTAATAGACAACCATCATCTTTTCATATAATTTCATGAACATACAATGCCTAAGATATATACATATACATATCTATATAGTCATACATCATACATCTCCAACATCCCTATTCCATAATTGATCGCATCCAATTCAACCTTAAAGATATATGTCATCAACACCTATGCATTCCTAAAAAGTTACAGGTAGCCGAGAACGTAGGCAGAAGAGAAGTTACGGGAGAAGGAGAGTGGCAATGCAAAGACAAGAGGGAATGATGGAGAAGGAAACTTGGCTCTAACACACAGAGGAAGAGCTTTGAGAGGGCTAGGTTTCGAGAGAGAGCTCTTCGCGGGTTGGCTTTCGAGAGAATGAGAGGGGCTCCCAAATGAAGTGATAAAATGAAAATATTTCTCACCGGTCCTAAATATAAGACTGGTATCACTTTTGACATTTCTCATAGGTCCAAATATCAAACCGTTACAAACATAATATTTTACAACGGTCTAAATTATAGACTGACACAAATATAAGTATTTCTTACCGGTCCAAAGAGTAGACCGGTGTAAAGTTTTTTCTTATCTACAAAACTGCCCCCGCCTTATTTTTTACACCGGTCACACTACAATCACTGTAAAACCCCTGGTTAAAAAGCCTTTTTTCCACTAGTGATGATTACATAATCAACGTTTTTATATTCAACGAATGGGTAGAAATTCACTATCCCAATTATTAATACACCACCCATATATACATATAATTCATAATTCATCCAACAATATCAGTAAGTAACAATATCACATTATCCATTTTATACACAACTCACTAAATTACAAACGCTGTCGGTCAAGGCATTCCATTACCACTATTTACCTTCCCAAGAACTTTACTTTATAAACATCCTCGTCCTATGATATTCCTGCATCAATACTAAAAAGTAGATCATATGGGAGAGTGAGTTATACATTTCAAACGATGATATGAATACAATTAAGGTTATGTGCATATGCATATCAACATCATGTATGCTTTGCTAACCACATCAATGATCATCATAAATTATTACTTCAACAACATATACATATTTCATATTCTTTAATCAAGTCATAGAAAAGTAGACATATACACATCTATTCCAATGCCACAATGGGCCAACATCATCAACATTGACCATTCAGGTCTTTTCTCAAAGCCACCATAGGCTAACATCATTATCATCAATCATAAATAATTATGCCCTTCATTACATTGGGCCATAACATACACATCGTCATATTCAATATTGTTTTGTGGTAATTATATCATTTATTAATTTTATGTGGTCTTTTAGATATTCATATACCCATCTCATCATTATCATATCTCAATCTCAATCATCATCAATCATCATCACCTTTTGGCATATCGCCAAGCTATATGCAAATGCTTTTAGGCTAATGAATATGCACAATGGGATAACAACAACAAATGCAGATCCGACTATGGGAATAAACACCAATTGTAGGTCAAGCAAGATCATATACCATGCCCCTACTGCAGTAGTATCATGTGTACACATATCTCATAATGCATGCATAATCACCAATTTTTACTGGTATTAAACCGCATCGCCCATAATGTAACACCTGGTCATTTTCACCATGACCGCGGTAAATAACATAATCAACAATATAAGGTGTTGCGGGCCAACCATGATTCATAACATGGCAGCTATAATGCGTAGGACCACCGGGGCCACCTACTCCTGAAGAACCACCCCCACAAGGGTCAACCAAATACAGCTCCCCGTATCTCAGCATGGGCAGCTTCGTGACCTACATCCGAGTCACAAAGGAAACAACAAGAATGCTCATTCACTGAGCCGCCCTCCCACTGGGCCAACCAGGGGAATCCCCTAATATTCTGAGATGGGTAGCGTATGATATGCCATGGATGCAATGCAATGCAAATCAAATACATTTGTTACACTGTGCATCCTAAATGTCATTCATCAATCATCATCATCATAATCACCAACACCACCATACACACCTTAGTGGATTTTATCATTTTTGGTTTTAGCCATCATTTTCAAGTTTTATATATGGCATTTTTATTTCAATATATCCTTTATTATACATACAAGTCAACACTTATAATCAACCACAATGGCATTACAAACATAAACATCATTCATCAAACTTTCATCAATATCACCATAAAATCAATTAGTGGATTTTCATATCATTATTCATTACCATTGTTTCATCTATATATATATATATATATATATATATATTGGTGTGGCATTTACAACATTTCATCATTGTATTTCAAACCACACATACAAGATCACACTTGTATCACTCACAATGGTACACAACAGATCATTAATAATAATGATCATCCTTTACTTAAGGAAATGATCCACAACATTATTCATTAGTACGCATTACCATTATCATCCCTAATTCATCGGTTTATAATAAATACTACATCATTTAACCATTCCCTCATTAGTATCATAACCATACAAGGGTATATTCTATAACCCCATCACTAAACTCTTATTATCATTCACCATATCACATAATTGGTAGTGGACATTCATATTTTCATGACATGTCATCATTGTATGCCCCTACTGTATTTTCCTCAGCTTTTCATAAAAGGAAGGGGCTTAGCACTAGTAAAACAAAGGAAAGAAAATAGAATTTCAAAGATGGGCGCTTGAGGGAGCCCCTCTCTCGCAGGTGAAAATCATCCAGTAGCGTTTCCACCCTCGCTCAGTTGAGCGAGATTTCTCCCAACTGGCCATTCGCTTGAGTGAGTAAAGTTTAGCATCAGACCCTTCACGTGCGCTCAAGTGAGTCACGCTCACTTGGGCAAAAATTGTCTAGTACCTCAATTTAGACTCGCTCGCTTGAGCGAGATTCAACTTGCCTCACCACTCGCTTAAGCGAGATCTACCCAGAACCATTTTCAATCTCGCTCGCTCAAGCGCGACCACGCCTGCTTGAGCGAGATTCGTCCAGTAACGCACCCTTCTATTTTTCACACGCCTCGCTTGAGCAAGACCTCTTCTCGTATGAGCGTGTTAACCAAGTGGCCTCAATTACTCAAGAGGAGAGGTGAATTGAGTATTAAAATTTTAGTTGGAATGCTTTTGAAATTGATTCTTTAATAATTATGCTTAATGAAGATAATAAATTTAATCACAAATGATAACAATTTGTACACAAAGCAAATTATTAAGTACTAAGTATATGGCAATAAATTCACTTAAGAGATAAAGTTATATTCAAGTAATAATAACAAATTAATCACAACACTATTTAGAAGGATTTAAAGAATAATTCAAGAATATTACTTTAACAACTTCAACAAATTTAATCTAAGTGATTTACAAATTTAATCAAGCCAATAGAATATGTACTTTAATTTAAACAAGTAAATTGATAAAGTTGCTTAACTAATTAATTTATAAACACAAATACTTAGCAAGCAATTAAGTGCACAAATTTAAATGAGTTTAGGGAAGAGAGATTTGTAAACCGATATATATGAGGTCCACCACACCGATGTACGTCTCGCCTCTAAGCAACCCACTTAGAGGATTTCCACTATTGGAGATTAGAGATACAACTTTAAGCAATCACGGCTTCCTAGTGTCCTAAACTCAAGAACCCAATTCTCACAAGTACAAGGGCACCCCACCCAATCTCTTAATCTCTCAAATTACAAGGTTAAAACCCCAACCCAAAACTCTAAGATTTTTGGTGCTTAAGTGTACAAGGATAACTCTCCAAAAGAGAGAATATACAAGTTAAAGCTTTCACTAAATGATAACTCTTCAAAGAGAGGATATGCAAATATTAGCACCCAAATTATTTTTCCCACAAATTAACTCTCAAATAGTAGCTCAAAAGAAATATGCCAATTTATGAATAAAGAAAGAGCAAGTAGAAGAGAAAAGAGCAAGGAGGAGGAAGAAAGCAAATGGAAATGCTTCAAATGCTTGGGACGGTTTATGCCTTCAACTCCTTTGCTATTTATAGGCTTCAACAACATGGGTTTTTGTATTTGTTAATTCCTTGGAAACTTGCAAGTTGAGCATGTTGTCTCAATTTGAAAATGGCATTGCAATTTCAATGAAGTGGAGTATGGTTTAGCCAACTAATTTAATTTTTCGATGTAGTACAGCATGGAGTGGAGCATGAGCGTGAAGCTGTGTCTGCATAATGTCTCCATTTGAATTTGAACTGAATGAATCAATTCGTTTTACAAAAGAATTGATTCATTTAGTGTTTCTGTGCAAGTTTCAGTGCATGAATCTATTCACATGAAATATGAATCGATTCATTCCTTTAAAATTGAAGTTTCTGGGAAAATGTTTTCGTATGAATCGATTCAAAATGGTGTGAATCGATTCAATCAATTAAAAACACATCCTGGGCATATTTTATCACGTGTGAATCGATTCAGTATGTTGGGGAATCGATTCAAGTATTAAATTTTCATATTTTGGGCCTTTCCAAATGCATAAATTGATTCAGCAAGGAGCATGAATCGATTCATCATGCTGATGTTTCCATTTCCATGTGCTTTTTGTTCCTTTTGATATGTCAATACGTATGGCTTTGTTCTTTTGAACCCTTAGGCACTTTGATAAATTTATTTCACTAAATTTGAGCTTATTTAAATGCCTTGAATCTTTCTTTTGGAGTTCATCATTTTTGAATCATCAAACATAATTAATTTGTTCATAATTATTATGCTTGATCTTGAATCTTGTTTGTCATTATCAAAACCTGCTACAACATATAAACACATCTCCCCCTTTTTAATGATGACAACAAGTGTTCATCTCTTAGGGTGTTAGTTTCATAATAGTTTATGATGCAAGTTTTTGACAAATAAGAAGACTCCCCTTATCTATTGTAGTTTGATACCTTTTTTATTTTGCAAGATATTTTTATATAAGATATTTGCATATGAGATACTTGCATATAATGCTCCCCTTTAATTATGTAATTTCAACAAGGATAGATATAGATGTTGATTCTAGATTTTATCTCTCCCCCTTAATTATAACATCATGATATTCTCTCCCCTTTTGTATATATTTTATGCCACTTAGAATGTATATATTTATTTTCTCCCCCTTTGGCATCATGAAAAACATTTAAGAATATATACCACTTTAAGACAGATACATTTTATAGAGATAGATACCATTTGTATATGAAACTCCCCCTTACACATACAACATATATCATATAGTAATTCATATCATCAAATTATGTAAGCAAGGATAATAAGCATGATGATACATTGACTCATAGGAATTGATTCACCTACATAGGAATCGATTCATCTAGCTGTTTTGCACAAGTTTGAAGAAATCATGTCACTAGAAGGGTGGTTTGTGAGGGGTTATTCAAGGATTAAAATTTTGCAATTTGCCAATGATCTTGTTGCACAAGAAAGTCAAGAAAATCAAAGGTCATTTGACATTTTGTATTTGAGATCCATGTGGTGTATAGGAGATTATTTGGTGTCAAAAATATGTTTAATTAAGTAGATGCTACCAGAGAACTCAATGAGACAAGAGATTTGTGAAGTATTAACATGATTATTAAAAATGTGATTTGCTTTTTAATGAAAATATTTGACTATATAACATAAAGTAAATCACTATGTTCAAAGAAATAAGAATTTTATGAAAAAGATAAGTTAAAATCTTTAAGTCGAAGATTTGTAACACTATGTTCAAAGAGTAAGAAAATGTGATAAAATAAATTTAATTAAACAATTTCCAAAATTCCTAATTCCCTTCTAATATTTATAAATTGTTTTTTCGGAAGGGGTTTCGTAAAAATGTCCGCCAATTGTTTTGAAGTTTCAACATATTCAAGAACACAATCTCCTTTCAAAACATGTTCTCTTATAAAATGATGTCTTATCTCAATGTGTTTAGTCCTAGAGTGCATGACAAGATTTTTGGATATATTTATGGCACTAGTGTTATCACATTTAATAGGTACTTTATTTAAAACAACACCAAAGTCAAGAAATTGTTGTCTCATCCAAAGAATTTGAGCATAACAACTACCAGCTGCTACATATTCTGTCTCAGCTGTCGATAAAGCAACACTTACTTGTTTCTTGCTATGCCAAGAAACAAGGGAACTACCAAGTAAATGATATGTGCCACTAGTACTGTAACATCCCAATTTTTAATAAAGATAATCGCGCAAAATAAAAAGCCATTTAAAATGTCAAGTAAGATCTGTCCACTAATTACATTTAACAAAATTAACTAAAAAAAATGAAGTGATTAGCGTTAGTGGGTACTGATGGGATTGGGTGACGTGAGCAGACTGCTCCTCACATTTTCCCACCCCACTATTCCTTCCTTCATGCATGCGTTATAAGTGGACGATGATTTCCCCTGCCATTTGTTCTGGAGAGAGCTCCCTACGAATTCCTTCTTCTTCTCTTCTCCTTCTCTGCCCTCTATTTCATCCCCTGTTTCCGAAGATGAGTAACAGTGTTGCAGAGGAGTCAGAGTTTCCTCACACGAGTAGAAGAAGAGTGTCGAAGCAGAAACAACCCCGCACCATTCGTGACTAGCATTCAAGTAAAGGCTAAGCGAGCGGAAACACTGAGTGAAGCAACGAGGAAAGGAACCAACATCCAAACGGAAAAGCCTCTCGGAGTCTCGTAGTTGGTAGGGGGAGTATCTTACATGTTAAATGCATGGATTATATTTAGGTTTCGAGTAGTGAAACGATAGCCCTGCATCCTATTGTATGATAATGCTTGCATGTGAAGTAACCGAGTGTGAGATAAGTAAGAATGAGTGTTGCATGTTAGTATCGTCCTTGATGATTGCATGATATGTTGAGATTATTGGGAATGCGTTGTTGAATCTGTTCATATTCTTATGATGCATGCGTTGATTGAGTTATAACACTGTGGTATATTGATTGCATGTTAACTAGAGTTAATGAAAACGCCCATAGGAGCTTGATATTAAATGATACGACTGCATTAGATTGATATGCTGCTATAATGATAACTGTATGGAAGTTGTGTGTGCTAAATTAACATGCGGAGTCCTGAGAATGTGTGTTACCGACTACATGTAAAATCTGTGTGATTGAATAAAAGGATGGGTACAAAAGAATTTAATGCTGTGTGTTGAACCCGCGTGTGGCGCATGGGATGCGTTGTGCTAATAGCACGTAGTGTGGGACACCATCATCAGTCATAAAGCGTGGGACGCTATGAAATCCTTGAGTGGGACTCAAGGTAGCTCTGAGTGGAACTCGGGCTGCCTGTGAACACCTCCGTTGACGCTGAGAGCGTTGGTGTCACTTGTGGGCAAAACGGTTGGGTACCTGTAAAATGGCCAAGCAGCTGGGAGCTGAAATGATAGTTGAGAACTATGTACAAAAGGCTGAGAGCCTACGTTGCAACGTCAGGACCGATTACACACGAACGTGGATCCGAGTGAATGAATTGTGTATGTTAACTATTGATATTGCTGGAATTGATTATGTATGAGATGATGAATATATATGTATATGTATATCCGTGTGCTTGTGCTATTGATGCTAAGTGAAACCTGCCTTATGAATGCATGTTATATCATTGGAGAGTTATATATATATATATAGCCGAGTGAGAATCAGGGATCCTGACTGTTAATTATTCCAGAGATTCATTCTGATTTATGGACCTTAGTATCGCGCCACTGATTGCTGTATGTTAATATTATTGAGTTGGTGTGTTTAAGGGACCGAGTGACAATTGTGGAATCTTGATCGGTAAGGATCTTGTGCGTGCGTTCTGGTTAATCAGTTAAACTCTGACCTTAATTATTGCTACGTGTGACTGTGTATATATATATATATATATAGTTATATAAATATGAAACGACCTGAGTAAGTATCTATCATTTAAAATTTAAGATGCTCACCCCTGCTGTGGCAATTCTTTTTAGTGAACATCTCTCGTAATGAGGATTGGAAGAGGAGCGGAAATGCCGGGTGAAGTGTTGAAGCACTATGGAAGTTTTTATGATTGTGCATATGCTGTATATAGTGTTTTTTTTTTGGGTTAAGCCTTGGCCGGCTCGTGTTTTGCTAGTAGTCTCTTATAAGGAGTTGTTTCCCTTAGAATGGGGACATGACAATATGGTCGCAGATTTGTGATATGCACTCCTATGTATATGTATATGCCTATGTGATGCCATGCTGTATGTCTGTTTTATGCCGTGAAATGCTTGGGTAACCTTTATATATACGTGATCACATTCCCGAAGGTGTAAGATATGATATAATTTAACGTGAAGTAAGCCAATTTAGAGTCTAGAGGGTGAGTTGTGACGCTGTCACCGAGTGGGGAAGGTTCGGACGTTTTTGAGTGAGTGAAATCAGATAGCTCCGAGTGAGAGTTGACATAGAAGACTACCCCTAACAACGAGTTATTAGGGTCAAGGTTAAGAAATAGGCGTTCCGAGTAGTCATTACTAGGGTTTCCCCGAGCGTAGGATAATCAACGAACCCTGAGTGAGAATTTGCCAAGTGATGATTCTTCCGACTAGAGAGTGACGTTTTAGAATCTTGGGGACCTCCGCTGTAGTAAGCTATTAGTGACAAAGGATCCGAGCGAGCCTTAGCCGAGTAGAATGTTTAGAGTCGGAAGGATATAGTCACCGAGTGAAAATTTAGTAAAAATACCCCGAGTGACAAAAGGACGTAAAGATTACTTTGAGTGAGGAGCTCCATAGAACCTGAATAAGTCTTAGTGGGGGCCATGTCAGTATTATTCGTGCATGTGTTCTGATTGATGAAATTGTAGAATGAGTTACTTTTCTGAAGGGGACTAGTAGGCGTAAGGGCCAAGTCTGAGTGAATCAGGTGATGAAACCCGAGTGCGGAGTTACCGAGTGAAATGAGCGATTACCGAGTGAAGCTTTCACTTGAGCGCGTGTGCGTTGCTATGTAACCACCGATGAAATTTCCCTTCTTTCGCTGTTAGTTCCTTGTAATTCTTCTGTACTCTCGTTTTCTCCTTCTCTCATCCCTTCCAGTGGCATTCTAGTTTAATTGTGAAAAAAAAAAATTTTCCTCTGTTTTTCCCGTCTATGATTTGTTCAAATTAGGGTGTTACAAGTACTCTTTCTATCAAGTTTACAACCAGCAAAGTTAGAATCAGAATATTCTAAAAGATTATATTCAATGCCTTTGGGATACCATAAACCAACATTTTGAGTACCCACAAGATATTTCAAAATTCTTTTTACGGCAGTGAGATGTGATTCTTTAGGACATGCTTGATATCTAGCACATATACATATGACAAACATAATATCAGGTCTACTAGTTGTTAAGTAAAGTAAGGATCTAATCATACCTTCATATTTAGTTATTTCAACGTCCTTACCCTTCTCATCTTTGTCTAAGTAGCAAGATGTACTCATGGGTGTAGCTATTTCCTTTGCCTTGTCCATTTCAAATCTTTTGAGTAGTTCTTTGTAATATTTTGTTTGACTAATGAAAGTCCTTTCATTTGTTTGTTTGATTTGTAATCCAAGGAAGAAGGTGAGTTCTCCCATCATGGACATTTCGAATTCATCTTGCATAATCTTAGAAAACTGTTGACAAAGAATTTCGTTATTAGCACCGAATATTATGTCATCAATATAAACTTGTACCTAAAGAATGTCATTGTTTTTATGTTTTATAAATAGTATAGTATCAACCTTTCCTCTTTCAAAATTATTTTCTAAAAGAAATTTACTAAGTCTTTCATATCAAGCTCTTGGAGCTTGTTTCAAACCATATAAAGCTTTTCTCAATTTAAAAACATGGTTTGGAAATTTGTGATTTTCAAAACTGGGGGGTTGATCTACATAAATTTCTTTATGAATATAGCCGTTTAGAAAAGCGCTTTTGACATCCATTTGATAAAGCTTAAAATCCATGCAACAAGCAAAAGATAACAATAATCTTATGGCTTCTAACCTAGCTACAGGAGCATACATTTCTTTATAGTCTATTCCCTCTTCTTGGTTATATACCTTAGCAACTAATCTAGCTTTATTTCTTATTATTATTCCATTTTCATCTAGCTTGTTTCTAAAAACCTATTTGGTGCCTATTATTAGATGGTCATTGGGACTTGGCACAAGTTCCCAAACTTTATTTCTTTCAAATTGATTCAATTCTTCTTGCATGGCCAACATCCAATGTTCATCAATAATAGCTTCGTTGATATTTTTGGGTTCTATTTGTGATACAAAGGCTAAGTGATTGCATGCATTTCTATAGCATTTCGAGTACTTACACCTTTTGTTATTTCACCTATGATATTTTCCAAGGGGTGATTCTTTACGGTGATCCACTCCTTTTGTTGAGGTTCGTCATTTTGTGTTGTATCTCCTTCATTTTTGTTTTCTTCTTTTTCTTCCAAGTTCATTTCTTGGAAGGTACCTACAAGATCATCAATTTCCTTTCTCAGAGGATATTGGTTAAGTTCATCAAATTTGACGTGTATAGACTCTTGAATTATACAAGTTCATTTGTTAAAGAGTCGATATGCTTTACTTGTAGATAAGTAACCTAAGAATATTGCTTCATCAGATTTTGCATCGAATTTGCTGAGATTTTCCTTTCCATTGTTTAAGACAAAGCATTTGCATCCAAATACATGAAAATAAGAAATATTTGGTTTTCTTCATTTATAAAGCTCATAGGGGGTTTTCTTTAATATAGGCCTTATCAAACATCGATTCATAACATGGCAAGCGGTATTTACCGCATCGGCCCAAAAATGTTTCGAAATATTACTTTTATTTAACATAGTTCTTACAAGCTCCGCTAAAGATCAATTTTTTCTTTCAATGACTCCATTTTGTTGTGGAGTTCTTGGAGCCGAAAAATTATGTTTAATGCCAAATTTTTCACAAAATTTTTCAAAAGATTGGTTTTCAAATTCTTCCCTATGATTAGTTCAAATGGATGCTATTTTCAAATTTTGTTCGTTTTGGATGATCTTGGCAAGTTTCTTAAATGCATGATATGCTTCATGTTTATGAGTAAGAAATAATGTCCATGTATATCTAGAATAATCATCCATAATCACAAGACCATAATAGTTTCCACCAAAACTTTTAATTTTTGAAGGACCAAATAAATCCATATGTAAAAATTGTAAAGGTCTATTTGTTGAAACAATATTTTTCGCTTGAAAAGAAACCTTTACTTGTTTTCCCTTTTGACATGCGTCACAAAATTTATTTTCAAATTTCAATTTTGGTAAACCAATTACTAAATCTTTCGAAACAAGCTTGTTTAAATGGTCTACATGAATGTGAGCAATTCTTCTATGCCATAGCCATGATTCATCCTCTTTAGTTATGAAGCATTACATATCATTTGAAGTAAGGCAATCAAGATTAATCATATAAATATTATCAACTCTTTGACTAACGAATTTTATTTCTTTGTTTAGCTTATTTTCAATTATGCAACAGTTTAATTCGAAAACAATTTTATAGCCCTTATCACATAATTGACTAATGCTAAGCAAGTTATGTTTAAGTCCCTCAACATATAATACGTCATTTATAGAAGTGGAAGAGTTTTTACCAACATTCTTGATTCCTAGAATTCTTCCCTTCATGTTGTCTCCATATGTAACGAATCCTTTATTTTGTGGAGTAAATGATATGAACTTACTTTTATCTCCCGTCATGTGTTTTGAACACCCACTATCCAAATACCAATGGGTGTTACTTGCTTTAAAGCATACCTACAAAACAGGTCAAGTTAGAGAACTTGGTACCCATTTTATGTTGGGTCCTTGTAGATTAGTTTGAGGTAATGTTCCTTTAGGAACCCATACGTTTCTCACAACCTTTGGCCCTAATTTTCTAACATTACAATTAGATGCACTATGTCCTTTAAAACCACAATAATTACATTTCATGAAAGGTGATGTAGTTTTACTAGGTGGTATAGAGAAATTTTTATAACTCTTTTGTTTCTTATAGGCATTAAAACCTAATCCAGTTTTATCAAACATGCAACGTTGTTTTCCAAGTAAAACATTTAAATTGTCTCTACCATTTGTAAATTTTTCTAGAGTTCTACTCAAGTCTAAAACCTTCATTTCTAGCATGTCACATTTCTTAGCAAATTCACAAGGTTTAGTCTTAGAGCATGCTTGAACATTTACTATTTCCTTTTTCAAAAATTCATTTTCTTTACCAAGTTTTACAAGATGCATCTCTAAAGTATCAATGGTTTTTCTTGATAGCTTATGCTTATTAGAAACTTTAATAAATTTATCATACAATTCTTCAAGAGCATCAAGTAGTTCTTCCTTATCTAAGTCATGAAAATTTACCTCATCATCTTCATCTTGGTGGTTGGCCATGAGGCAGAGATTTACTTCTTCATTTTTCGATTCATCCGAGCTACTTATCTCATTTTCATCCCAAGTGATATAGGCTCTTCTCTTTCCTTTTCTATCTTTGTTTTTCTTCTTTAGGTTTGGACAATCTATCTTGAAGTGTCCTTCCTTTCCATATTCAAACAAGTAGGTGAAGAAGAATTTCCTTTAAGAATAGGTTTCTTACCTTGAGATTTGAAATTCCTTTGGAAATATTTGCTCTTCATAAGTTTTCCAAAGCGTTTCACAAATAGGCCTAACTCTTCATCCTCGTCAAGATCACTCTCGGATTCATCTTCAACAATTGAGGTGGCTTTGAGAGCTAGCCCTTTCTTCTTTGAGGCTTTTTCTTCCTCCTCCGCATGTTTCAAATCTTTCAACTCTTGTTCTTGTTCTTGTAACTTCCCAAACAATGTATCAAGTGACATATCATTTATATTGGGAGATTGCTTGATGGCAGTAATAAGAGGTTGACATTCCCTAGTAAGACTTTTTAGAACTTTATGGATAAGTTCCTTGTTAGTGTAAGATTTACCAAGAGTAATAAGATGATTAATAATTAAAGTAAATCTCTTTTGAAGTTCTAAAATAGATTCATTGGAATTCATTCTAAAACTTTCATATTGGCTAGTTAAAGTGCTAATCTTAGAATCCTTAAAATTGCTAGTTCCTTCATGAGTTATTTGAAGGGTATCCCACATATCCTTAGCAGATTTACATGTAACTACTCTAAAGAATTCATCGAGACCTAAGGCTAAGGTGATAAGATTTTTTGCTTTGTAACTATATTGCACTTTCTTTTCTTCCTCACTTGTCCAATCATCCATAGGTTTTTCTATTTGTTTATTATCAACAATGTGCATAGGTATAAAAGGACCATTTTCAATAGCATTCCATACTTTCAAATCAATTGATTGCATCAAAATTTTCATTCTTTTTTTCCAAAAAGCGTAACCATTACCATTGACAGTGAGAGGTCTATTTATGGCACCACCCTCGGGAAAAAGGTTTAGAGAATTTGAGGCCATTTGTTCTCTTGAAGCTGTTAAGCTTGATCTACCAAGAGTCAAGCTCTGATACCACTTGTTAACCAAGTGGCCTCAATTACTCAAGAGGGGGGGTGAATTGAGTATTAAAAATTTTAGTTGGAATGCTTTTGAAATTGATTCTTTAATAATTATGCTTAATGAAGATAATAAATTTAATCACAAATGATAACAATTTGTACGCAAAGCAAATTAATAAGTACTAAGTATAAGACAACAAATTCACTTAAGAGATAAAGTTATATTCAAGTAATAATAACAAATTAATCACAACACTATTTAGAAGGATTTAAAGAATAATTCAAGAATATTACTTTAACAACTTCAACAAATTTAATCTAAGTGATTTACAAATTTAATCAAGCCAATGGAATATGTACTTTAATTTAAACAAGTAAATTGATAAAGTTACTTAACTAATTAATTTATAAACATAAATACTTAGTAAGCAATTAAGTGCATAAATTTAAATGAGTGTAGGGAAGAGAGATTTGCAAACCGATATATATGAGTTCCACTACATCGATGTACGTCTCGCCTCTAAGCAACCCACTTAGAGGATTTCCACTATTGGAGATTAGAGATACAACTTTGAGCAATCGCAACTTCCTAGTGTCCTAAACTCAAGAACCCAATTCTCACAAGTACAAGGGCACCCTACCTAATCTCTCAATCTCTCAAATTACAAGGTTAAAACCCCAACCCAAAACTCTAAGATTTTTGGTGTTTAAGTGTACAAGGATAACTCTCCAAAAGAGTGAATATACAAGTTAAAGCTTTCACCAAATGATAACTCTTCAAAGAGAGGATATGCAAATTTTAGCATCCAAATTATTTTCCCCATAAATTAACTCTCAAATAATAGCTCAAAAGAAATATGCCAATTTATGAATAAAGAGAGAGCAAGTAGAAGAGCAAAGAGCAAGGAGGAGGAAGAAAGCAAATGGAAATGCTTTAAATGTTTGGGACGGTTTGTGCCTTCAACTCCTTTGCTATTTATAGGCTTCAACAGCATGGGTTTTTGCATTTGTTAATTCGTTGGAAACTTGCAAGTGGAGCATGCTGTCTCAATTTGAAAATGGCATTGTAATTTCGATGAAGTGCAGTATGGTTTGGAGAATTAATTTAATTTTCCGATGTAGTGCAGCATGGAGTGGAGCATGAGCATAAAGCTGTGTCTACGTAATGTCTCCATTTGAATTTGAACTGAATAAATCAATTCGTTTTATAAAAGAATCGATTCATTTAGTGTTTCTGTGCAAGTTTTGTAACATCCCAATTTTGAAATTAATTACCAAGTGAAAGTAAGCCATTAAAATCATAATTTCAAAGTAGGAAATTATTTGTTAAATATAATCAACTTAATTAATCTAACTTAAGAAATAATGGCAGATTAATTATACTTAATTGTTAATGGTTGGCTGTTTATGATTGGCGGGTAACGTGAGTAGGGCTGCGACTCATACTTTCCCACCCCACTCTCCACTCTTCGTGCACATATATGCCCTGGGTCACTGTTATTATTCATTTCCTTCAGATTTCATTTCCTCTACTGCTTCGTTCTCTCCGCTCCTTCTCTTCGTCTTCTCCGTTCTTCTTCTCCGTTCTTCTCCCTGTTCTCTATTTTCTGTTCCCTGTTTCTGGAGGCGCACGACGACGGTACTGTAGAAGACTCGGAGCTTCCTCCTGTTGGTGAGGAGCGATCATCGAAGGAACGACGAGCAACTTCCTGTTTTCCCCCGGTGTGACTGCGCTCAAAGGAGACCAAGCGAGTGGGAGCGAGGACGAGGCGAACAGAGTAGAAGATCAACGACTAAACTAAGGAACCTCTCGGAGTACCTTGTTGGTAGGGGGTATCTTATATCTTAAATGCATGGGTTATGGACGGGTTCCGGGTGCTCATGGCTTACTGATTCTGTATCTGATTCTGTGGTTTATTTTGCATGTGGAGTCTGTGATACCCGGATGCATGATGTTTATGAACCGAGTGTTGCATGTTTAGTTCCGTCCATAGATTGCATGTTAGTAGTTCTGAGAAGTGTTGAATGGTTGCATGAAAAGAATATGCTAAGGTGCTGTTGATGATTGCCGTGTGACTTATATGCCATGCATGTTATTCTGAGTTGAAATGCTGACTGCATGTGAGAAGGTGTTGACTTGGTGAATTTGATGTTATGTAATACCGATTGCATAAGATGCATGTATTACCGAATCGAAGTGTGTATGAAATCTGTGCTGAATATTGAATCCGCGTGTGGCGCATGGGATGTGTTAATACTGGGAGCATGTAGTGTGGGACACTACCATCCGAGTCAGTATCTATCATTTAATATTTAAGATACTCACCCCCTACTGTGGCAATATTTTTCAGTGAATGTCTCTCGGAATAACGAGTGAAAGTGGAGCTGCATGCCGAGTGGACTGTTCGTGCCCTATGGAAATATGTGTATATTGCAGATACTGTGTATAAGGTTTTGGTTAAGCCTTGGTCGGCTTGTATTTTGATCTTAATCACTTTAAATCAGGATTTGAACTCTCTCGGGTTGAGAGTATGACAATGTGCTTGTAATTATGTATATACACTCCTATATATATATATATCTATATCATACTGTATGCTTATTCTATGCTGTGCGTGATGTCCGAGTGATATATACATTCATGCTTTTCCGAGTGCGTGAGGTTGGTGTGACTTCCAGTAAAAATAGAGCTAAGTTATTATTGTGGGATGTGAGGTAGGGACTTTCCCCGAGTGAAGAAAGGTCTAGAAATTCCGAGTGAATGAGGTCGTATAATTCCGAGCGGGGATTGACCTGAAAACCGTCAGAGTAATAGGCTGTTAGGATTTCCTCGAGTGGAGAATAACAACATGTTTTCGAGTGAGTGTTTTCCAACTGAAGAATGACCTATAAGATTTTGAGTGAAACCCATTGTAGTAAACTTATTGGAAGCTGGGGGATCCTTAGGTGAGACTTGATTTAGTAAGAGAACCCGAGTAAGGAGGATTATGTGTGCCGAGTGTTGAACGAGTGAAATACCCGAGTGACAAAAGACCGTGAAAAGTATTCCGAGTGAACGTATGTGTAGAATCCGAGTGAAATGACCATGGGAAACACCTCCCGAGTGGTCAACGTCTGCCGCTTGAAAGAATGAAATTACGGAGTGTGTGGGGAACTCCCGAAAGGAGCTTGTGAGTGTAAAGATTAATCCGAATGAAATGTGAGTAAAGACTTTTCCGAGTGAGCAGAGACTCTGAAATCCAAGTAAAGGGAATACCGAGTGGAGTTACTCGCTTCAACGGCTAAGTGCTCGCTCCAGCGAGTGTGAGCGAAAGGAGGGTCTCTGATGGGTTACGCCTAAGCTATACGAACTTCGCCCAAGCGTGTTAGGTTATCTCGCTCGAGCGATATAGAATCTTGCCTGAGCGAGTAGGCGCTGTTGGTTCGCCCATGTCCTGCATCTTCCGCTGATTGCTTTGTGTATGGTTTGCATCTCTTCCTTCTCTTCTCCTCTCCTAATTCTACCCTCCTTATCTCTCAGCTAATCATTTTGCCTTTGAATTCCCTCTGAGTTTGGAAAAATTTTCCTGGTCTAAGTTTATTCACGAAATAAAATTAAGGTGTTACAAGTTTCAGCGCATGAATCTATTCACATGAAATATGAATCGATTCATTCCTTCAAAATTGAAGTTTCTGGGCAAATGTTTTCTATGAACCGATTTAATGTGGTGTGAATTGATTCAAACAATTAAAAACACATCCTGGGCATATTTTATCAAGCGTGAATCGATTCAGTATGTTGCGGAATCGATTCAAGTATTACATTTTCACATTCTGGCCATTTCCAAACGCATGAATCAATTCAGCAATCATGTTGATGCTTCCATTTCATGTGCTTTTTGTTCCTTTTGATATGTCAATACGTATGGCTTTGTTCTTTTGGACCCTTAGGCACTTTGATAAATTTATTTCACTAAATTTGAGCTTCTTTAAATGCCTTGAATCTTTCTTTTGGAGTTCATCATTTTTGCATCATCAAACATAATTAATTTGTCCGTAATTATTATGCTTGATCTTGAATCTTGTTTGCCATTATCCAAACTTGCTGCAACATATAAATACAGAGCGGAATTAGGCCAGAGGCCACCCCTCTGATATAGGGGACTCTTGCTTGAGCGAGAATCCATCTCGCTTGAGCGAGATCGTCAGTACACGCCTAAAACTTAATTTTTTCACTCCATATCACATACCCATATCCATCATATGTAAAATTGGCCTAATTCATTATTATACACATAGTAAATCGTATCTTTGGACCTAATTCAATAAGCCATACCTCTCCATTTTTATTCTAATTCATCAACTACATAAGAGAGGTTTCTAAACCATTTTTCTTCACCACTAAGCACACCATTATGCTTAATTATCATAAACATATTTTCCATACCTTAGGCAATTCATCCATCTATGGGTCTATATCATCAATTTACTCATGCCATTATACATATATATATACATACATAAGCAATTTCTTAACATTCAACAAAGACCAAGCCATCATTCATCACATCATCAATTCAACATTTAACATATTCATGGGAACACAATGCATGAGTTCATACATATACATAACTCCACAATTATTCACTCATGCAATTTGAAATGCAAACTCCTCTCTTACCTCGAGAGAAGAACTGTAATGCAATTGCTTTTGATCGTTTCACATCATCGTCCGGAATACAATCCTATCAACAAACACATACATATACATGAAATTAATAAGCCATCATTTCTTAAAACTCATTATCAAGTCCTAGACTTGTCTAAACTCCAATTCACACGCTTATGTTAGGCTTCGTGAATTCCTTTCCCAAGACCAAGATTCTCTAGGTTTCAAAAGGGTTAAACAAATCCAACAACAACAATACCATGGCCCTTTTCCATAAGGCTTCCAATATCTCATAAATCGTCTAATTGCCATCATAAATCCTTTTAGTTTCTTTTAAGACCATCATAAATCAACCATCTCAAGTGGCATATGTTATGGCCTAAGACCTCATCAAATCACAACCTTATTTCATTTATCCATCGCCAATGGTTATCCTCTATTACTATCTCTATCACTAATAACAACACTCAACATTGATCATCATTTATCCACTCTCAAGATCAATTCCTCAAATCATCATACCTACCTACATGCATATATCATTATACACAACCTCATGAACTTAGTTTAAATTTTACCAATCTCATTAATCAATCTCAATGCTTCTAAAAATTCATTCCCCTTATATTAATCATTCTAAAGAATTAATAATCATCAAAATCATCAAGTTGACCAAAACCCCCAATTTATCATACCTAGGGTTTTACAAAAATTACATAACCATAATCCTCATCATTTTCTTTAAACATTTCCACCATAAGAACATTTATCCTCAAGAAGCACTTCATAACCAAAACCTTGTTTTCCAAGCCATTCAAGCCTAGGGCTTCATATTTTCCTCAACACCTATAGTTTCTAATATAACCATTTCAAGTTCAAACCACATAAAAACAATATATAAAGCAAGATGGGTTCAAAAGCTTACCTCAAGAACCCAAGCTTTCACAAAAACAAAAATAGGGAAGAGGAAGGAGAACCCATTTGATCTTTGCCCTAACGTGCCATTCAAGCTCCATGAATCCATGCTCAAGTATTAATTTTGGCAAGAGATGAAGGTGGGAGTGGAGGGGTTCGGTTTTGTCTTAGAAGAGGAAGGGAGGAGGAGAAAAATGAATAGAATGAAAAAGAAGAAGTTCTTACCAAAAATCAATGGAGAAGGGAGAGAAAATGCATTTTGTTAATCATTTGACCATTGGTTAACAAGGTGTGTCAATAAGGCTTTTCCTGTTGGTCCGTATTTGCATTGTCCATTGTGTAAAGGAGAGTATGAAGTGTATAGAAAGGCTACACGGTTGGTCTAAGAGAGTAAAGGGAAATTTACATTTTCTTTAAATTCCATTTGGCTAGTATTTTCCCCGTTTCATATCATACGTCGCAACCGAATAATTATTTCCTTAACCCCAAAAATTATTTTAACTACACCATTATAACTTCTAACTATCCTAGATCCATCAAACATTTAATTTGACCAAGTGGGTCCCACATCATTCCTTAAACCATTTGGTTCCGGTAATTCTTAATGTACCAATAATTCACCTCTAATGTCTAATAAAATCTCCCATAATTATTGGACCATAAATAATCGATCATCATTATCTAACGATTTTATTTTCTTTAAAATATGGGATTTTACAATCCACCCCACTAAAAAGAAACTTCGTCCTCGAAGTTTAACATCAGTATATATCGTAAGGCCACACTTCAGCCACGCATCAATAGGGTTCAATGATGTAACATCCCAAAATTTTAAAATAGAGGATTAAATCAAGGAAAATAAATATTGACAAATTGAATGTAAGTTATTTAATGTCCCAAAATAAAGAAAATAATTAAATGAAGACTTTAGGGAGTGTTGGTGATTTATTGAGACCGGTTAAGCTGAAAATAAGCCCGATTGGAATATGGGTGTCGGACCAAATATCTTTGATTGAGATGATATTGGTTAGGGCTGTTGAGGATAATATTGGGAGTCTAAAAATATATTCAGAATAATTTTTAGATTAAGTATTGATCTCGAATAGAGGTCCTGTTTGTCTTAAAACGATGAATCTTTTAATGAAGAAATTAAAAATAAAACCAAAAGCCATGATTTTCTCTTCTATTTTTCGTTGGCTTCTTGGTCCATTTGGTAAAAACATTGGTTCTTCTTCTGCGCTTCTTCTTCATTTTCCATTTCTTCTTCTCTTCTCCTTCCAAACTCTAAGCCAAAAGGGTAACCCATTTCCACTCTCTTCCATTTTCATTTCTCAAAGGAACTTAAAGGAAGCTTGAAGCTTGGTGTATCCTCCCTCTTTTCCTTCATTTTTGTTGGCACTCCCTCCTCTTTTGGAACCAATTTCATTTTTGGAAAGGTAAGCATCTTTTACCAATTTTTGGATAGGATAATGATATGGTTGAGTTTTTGAGGTTTGGGGAGTCATGGATGTAAATGAGTATTTATTAGAAGCATTTAATGTTTGAACCCTAGAGTGGGTCATCATAAATATGAATATTTATGAGGGGTTAATGATGGTAGATGGATTCATGTTGGGAAGAGATAAAGAAAGATGATGCATTAATGAATGGTTGGACTTTGGTGGAAACCCTAGTGATGAGAAATTAGGGGAAAGTGAATAATGTTGGTCCAAGAGTGTATTTTAAGAGGGAATGCATGTCATTGATGGGTATATGTGTTGATAAATGAGAGTGTGTGAATGTTGGGCTATTGTTATTGATAGCCTTTGAATCTAATGGATGTGGCTTAATGGGAAGGAATTCCCGAAGCCTAATAAATAATAAAAATGATGCCTATAACATGTCTAGTACATGTTAAGAAATTGTAGATATGATTATGATTAAATAGAAATGAAATGATGTCTTAAGTAGTTGATTGATTTGGGATTCTATATGCATGTTAATGTAGGATCCATTCCGAACGACGAGGAGGGTGCGTCTTATCAATCGGAATTCTTCTCTTGAGGTAGGAGAGGAGTCTTATGTTCTAAATGTATGAATTTGAATGGTATATGATTGCTATATGTATTGAGATACTTGTTTGCCTTGCTTGGAGTGCCATATAATGTTGAGAATGATGTTGACGATATGTTTTGGCAACATGCTCGATGCATTTAGAATAATCTTGGTGTGTTGTATGGTGGCGTGAATTGTTGATTTTTATATGATGATATACATGTCCACTGTAGTTGTATGATGAATGATGGTGATGTTTAATAGAGAATGATTAGAGCCTTTGTATTAATGATGAAAGTAAATGATATGAATGAGAAACAGTAACAACGCCCTATAAAGATTTGAACTAATATGAATAACCAACAATCTTGTATCCACTAAAAGCCTTGTGGTGATGTTGGTGATGATGATGATGATGATGTATGATGAGTGGCATGTATAGGATACATAGAGTGAGAAATGCATATGATTTGCATTTGCATCCATGGCATACTGCATAGCTGTTGTTGTTGGAACATTAGGGGAGTTCCCTCGGCCGACCTAGTGGGAGGATAGTTCGGTGCACGAGCAATTTTATTTTCCCTTGTGACTCGGTGTGTAAGTCACGAAGCCGCCCATGTAATGCTACGGGAGCTACATATGGCCGCCCCTTGTGGGGGGTGGCTATTGATGAGCAGGTGGCCCCGTTGGTCCTTGGGATCATAGCCGCCATGATTTGATATCTGGCCGGCCCGCAACACCATATGTCGAATAGTTGTATACCGCGGTCATGGTGAAAATGACCAGGTGTTGCAAGATGGGCGATGCGGTTTGGTACCAGTAAAACAATTGGTGAATGCATGCAAATTTAAGAATAAGTGTACATATTTTACTACTGTAGTAGGGGTATGGTTAGATGATCATACCTGAAACCCATAAATTTGGTGTTTATATCCCACAGTCAGATCTGCAATTGTTGATATATCCCATTGTGCATATGCATTAGCTTAAGAGCATTTGCATATAGCAAGGAAGTATGCCAAAGGAGATGAATTATGATAATGGATGTATTAGAGATGATATAATACGTTAAGACAACATGAAGATATGAATGCCTAATAATAATTTGTGTAAAATGATGTATTGTGTGATAGTCCAATGTTGCAGGACTTGATTATGTATATGCTTGTATACCTTGCTTAATTTAAAATGATGTTGTGGTATGTGCGTGATAATGATATAACAAGGAATGAGATGATGTGTGTATGCAAAGTATACATGTTTATGTACATAATCACATGGTATTCATATTCATTATTTTAGAATGTATAACTCACTCTCCCATGTTGTCCATTTTTAGACTTGTGATGCAGGGCAATTGTAGGATGAGTGGATATTTTTAAGTAAATTTTGTTGAGGAGGTAAATAGGTGTATAGGAAGTGCCTTAGCCGGTGAAATTTGGATTTTTGTATAGCATATAGTGTATATGTATGCTTATTTTGTTATCTAGGTTATAGATGGTGATTTTGAGGGTCATGTAGGAAAACCGGACCTTGGTGTTTGTGGCTGATTTTCATCAATGACCCAAAGTATGTAAGATGATGAATTATGATATTTATTGATGTTTAATTTCTATGTGTGGATGTAGATTTCTTAATTATAGCATTTTATGAAGTTTTGTAGAAATGAGTTCAAATCTTTTGCATTAGATGAATGGAGATTGTTCTTGAAATGTATAAGTAATTTGGAGGACTTGTATATGCATAATGGAGTGTAAGCAATGTATTAGGATATGTGAAATTGGTAGAAATTGAGAATTCATATGCCATGTTATGTAAAATCTACGTGTCTGCGTAAGTTCTGCAGAACTTGCTCAAGCGAGTGGCAATCTCGCTCGAGCGAGACCTTTGTGGGATGGTGGTGTGGCCACTGGCCAAAACTCGCCCGAGCGGATAGCAGTCTCGCCCAAGCGAGACTTTGCCTGGGAGCAGAGGTTGGTCACTGGACCATTTTCGCTCAAGCAAAATGGCCCTGGCTTAGTAGTCGCTCAAGCGAGAGGAAAGGAATTGGACACTGGACGATTTTCGCCCAGGCGGGCCTTACCCCGCCCAAGTGAAAATCGGGCAGTAAGTCCCCAATGTTGCTGGAGCAACCTCGCTCAAGCGAGATGTAACTCACCTAAGCAATATTGGCCCCTGAAGCAAATACCTCTCTCTCGCTCAAGCGTCCTGTTGGTTCGCTCAAGGGTACTCTTTGAATCTCGCTCAAGCGAGATGGGGCTCGCTCAAGCGAGAGGAGCCCCTCAAGCTTAATCTTTTCTTCACTCAGCTTTTCCTTGTTTCGCTCAAGCGTGCCTATGCTTTCTCGTTCAAGCGAATGTGGTGCTCACTTGAGCAAGTAGCTCCCTGATGCACACAATTATTTTGTTTCAAGTGATTAAATCTCCCTTGCATTGAACCTTCTTCTTGCATCATCTTAGGAGTATTTTGGGACATATCATGAACCCCTGCACTACATGAAATCCTTCCTCTTTAATTTCAATCATGCAACATCAAAATTAATTATTTCTTCCGCTGTTTTTAATTGGACATTTATTATAAAATCATCTTTTAACCTACCCTCTCATATCTTCATATATGGGAGTGGTTTCTCTTGATCCAAGTGTTGAGTAAAAAGCTTTACCACTTTAATTATCCGATATATAAATGATTGATAAACACGAAATGTAACAGCCCTGATTTTTAAGAATAGGAAACCAGACTCTCAGGAGTTTGAGGATATTCTGTTAAGCTTTTGATAAGAAGTTCAAGGCTTTAGGCCTATTCTCTGGGCAGTTTAGAATGGGGAAAATAGTGAAAAGTAGAGCTTCTCATGAAAAATAAGAATACTAAGAGAACGTAACGAGTGAGAGAAGCAGAGGTAAAAAAATAATAAATAACGTTTGACAATACTATTTAATTAAAAATAATACGTTAATAACGATTATTTTGGGTACAAATTAATTTATCATTATATTTATTTGATAATTATTTTCTGTCGACAATATATAATATATAAATAATTATAATAATTTATCTATTTTAAATTATTTATTCATTTATTTGATAATTATATTTAATAATAAAATATTGACGGGTTCCTCGGATTTGAACTATGGGACCCAGCTTAAGGTCAGACTCCGACCAATAGAACCAAGACTAGTGGTCCAGTAAGGAGACTAGTCCTCATAGGATCGCTTCGTAAAGAATCAAGGGTTCTTGACTTAGCCCGACCGGCCAAATCAAAATCCTCAACGCCTCTTACATTGACTGTTTATATATCTCAGGACGTCCGATGGTGACACGGTCAGTCCTTGATAACTCGTTTTGACGTTTTAGGAAGGGTTCCTGAAGAGCCCGAAACTTGAGTTGGACTTTGCCAACCTCACCCATGAGCTATTCTATTCTTTCGGAAGTTTAATCTGTGTGTTTTTGACGTAACTTTCTCAAATGATGTTTGACTAAAGTAATTCTAGTTTCGTTCACTTCATTTCGAAGATATCTTCAAACTCTATTTCTGGCCTCAATCTCAAATTCCTACCCTGTCATGCTCAAATTCAAGAATTTATTAAATTCATCATAGAACCATGATTATTCGCGTTCTTATCTTGCGCATGGTTCATTAAAAAATTCATAACTCTCTCATACGACCTCTGTTTATTATAAACTTGGTGTCAAAATCTCCATATCGAAGTTATCTACGTTTTTCATGAAGACCCCAAAAGCTAAATCCTCACAGACTAATACAGTTTTTAGAATCTTTGCAGTCCGTGACATTCACGTCACTATGCTGACAGGTCCTAGTAAAATAGCTATATCACCCTCTTCTAGAACTCAAATCGCTTCGTTCTTTTTGATATAGATCCATATCAAAAATTCCTAAGGGAGAATTAATGGTAAATTTATTTCGAAGGCCCTAGCTGATCCAGGAAGCTTCTAGAGCACCCTGTCACAAATTAGGTATATCTCGAGCTACAAAACTTGGATCATTGCAAATGATATATCAAATTAAAGAGGAAAGAAATATTTAAAAAGTTCATTAAGGTCTTGAAATTAAATTTCCACTCCATAAATCCCAGAATTTAAAACATTACACCAATTCATGTTTCTCCAACAACAGCTTGCACTAGGTGCAGTATCTTCCCCTAACTCTCTCATATGGCCATGAAATTGAATGAGGCCTTCACCAAAATTTTCCTAATACATTTCTCCACAATGTTGATGAAGTAATCAACCTCCAATTTGAAGCCCATTTGGTCCAGAAAAATTATTTGTGCAAGAGACAAAAATCTTGTCATAGCCTTGCACCCTTTTAGTATTTGGGCCATATCTCACTCCATTCTTGATGGATTTTTCTATGCTTTATATGTATTTAAAGAGGACAAAAAGTTCTATAACTTTTATATTTGTCCCATTCTCTAATTCGGCCCAGAGAGGCCCTTAACACCTCAATTAAGTTGACGCCCCTAGAGTGGACACCTCCACCTTTGCATGTGAGTGGACCAATCACATTGCACTTGCATGGCACACTTGTCCCCTTCACCTTAACTCCTTCTTTAGCAAGTTCAGACCTCTTGCCATCTCATTAAAGAGGTGTCACCGCCATGTCTTCCCTCTTCACTTAGCTGCCCACCTTCCTTTCCTCCAATCAGATTTCATATGACTAACCCATCACCAAGAATTGTCATCATTTCCTTGTACCATTCCACTTCCATTCTCTCCTTCAACTCACGGCCAGAATTAACCAGCCCCCCAAGTCTCTTTACTTCATCTAACCATCACAAATTCCCTTCTCTTAAGTCACCACAAATAGCCACGGCACTTCCCCTCCCTCATGGCCTCACGTCACTACACCACCACCAATCCCAATGATCTCTTCTCCTCCTTCCTTCTCCTCAAGAACCTGCGACACTTCCTCCACCAAACAACGATCTTCTCTTAAATTTTCTATAAGATTTAGACCCCCAAAGATCAGCCCCATCTCCCTTGTTTCAAGCTCCCAAAACCGTGAGGCAATCCAAGGCCACCAAGGTAAGGATTTTCATATTTTGGTTCTTGATCTTGTCTCTTCTTTCTTCGGAAGCCCAAAACCATGACTTCATTGTTCCCTTTTGGATGCATGTGTTATTTTCTTTTAGGATCGGGAACCGTAAACGAAAAACGGCAAAAAGTTTCAAGTAAATGGTATAATTTCGACACTTGATTCCTTGAGTTCTATTTAATCCATAGTTGTACTAGTATTTCCCTTGCTGGCCATGACACCCTCTTCAAATTTTAGGCTGCATGTTGTCATCTTTTAGGATCAGGGATGATCGGCGGTGATCGGCGACGAACAGTGGAAGTACGGAGCAAAACGATGAATTTTTGGTAAACGACCTCTTGATTTAGAATGATTTAATGGTTGTTTTATGACTTTCCATTGTTGTCCATGACCTTTAACAGTTTCAAAATTTTTTGCATGTCGATTTTAGCAGATCCTAGAACGATCGGTGGACATTTCGAATGTTTGGCGGGTTTTTGGCGAACGTACTAATTTTTTTCCTATGGATAGCAGTTGTTCCGTGTGGTAAGGGGGTCTCACCTCGTCTAAAATTATTTTTAACCATTTCATAATATTGCTTGTATATTCAAGAATCTCCATTTTGAATTTCACAACGATCTAATGGCTAGATATCAAGTTATGGAAATTTCCATTTACAACGATTAACTTTAATCAAATATATCGTTAAAATCAATTTTTGATAAATTTAATGAGTGTATCTCAAAATTGGAATATTTGGAAAAAGTTTTATCGCGATTGGTGTTAAGATGAAAAATTTAGAAAATTAACGTTAGGCGGGCACGATTGATTCAATATGGTTGTATTACTATATTTAAATTTATGGTGTTAATATGTAATTTGTGATTTGTATTCGGTAAGCCCCGCTATTAGAAATTGGATTTATCGCCAAGCATCACTGGGATTATTTTGATGATATTGCATGTTTTAAGAAAAGTCACCGACTGAATGACTACGACAATTTATTTCACTAAGTTTTAAAATTTGCACCGTTTTAAGTTATTATAAAATTTTCTAAGAATTAGCCAAATAAATAAATTGATGTTGGAAAAGTAACAATTAAGTAAAATGAAATTATTTGAGAGAGTTTTATTAATAAGCAAAAAGAATTGTGTACGAATGAATTTTTAGCTAAGAAAAAGAAAAGGAATCTTTAAAGCATATTAAAATGAGTATTAGAATTTAAGGGTTTTAGCAACTAATTTAGTGACCACTCTTGTGACCATTTATGGTAAAATAAAAAGTGGTTTTAAAAACTTGATTAAATGAAAGGAATTTAACAAAAGAAATTTGAATAGAAAACAAAATTTTTGGATTAACTATTTTAATTAGGCTAAGAATAAAAAGTAATGAATAACTAGAGTCTAACTTGGAGCAAAAGGATTTTAATGAATTAATTAGGAAGGAATTATGTACCTAAAGAAAAAAACTACATTTAAAGTTTTGAAATCTAATAAAAGAAATTAATGTTAGAAGTTAGAAACCTAGGTAATCATTAAGAAGAAAGAGAAAAGAATTAAAGGAGTTTCATACTTAGAAACATTATTTAGTTAAATAAAAAGATTTTAGGACTTAGATCTTAGACTTATGATAAAAAAGGGAAAAGACCTATTACTTAAATGGTGACTTCTAGAAACTAAGTAATAATTGACTAAGTTCATAATGTGAAGGCTAGAGTAGTTCTACATTCCTAATAAATAAATTTAGTTGATTAACTAATGAAGAAAATTAGTAGCAAGGGAAGTAAAGAAAAAGGTACTCAAAATTAGTAGTTGGAAAATTAGAAAGAACGTTACTAAATTGATACATAAAGAATTAGTAACCCTCTAGTGACTAAGGAAGTAAGTTGTCAACTAATAAAAGCTTAATAGAACTAGTAAAAGGAAATCAACAGTAAGACTGCTTGACAATGACTAAGAGTCATAATTAGACATCGGGAAATTACATTGAGTAAAAGGGATAATTCTACCTAATTTAATGAAGAATGCTTAACGAACAAATAATCGAAGGTATATAAAGAATTAAAACAAGTGATAGTATACCTTTAATAACGGAATGAAGGCAGACTTCAGAATGAAGATCACATGAGCTCTTCTTGGACTGAGGACGGGAAGATTAGGATAGATTATTCTATTTTCATTTGTCAGAGTCTGCGTGCCCCCTTCACTTTCAGGATGTACAGTTGCTGTTACGACCATGTATTATATATGATATATTGTATATAAGGTGTATCTGTTCCACCAAGTTTCCTTGTACAAAAAAAAATTCCACATTTTTCTAAAACTCGTAACCTTTCAGTTAACTAGGATAATCTAGTGGAAGGGATTGTCGTAGTCAACCGAGGGTGTTGCACGAAAAATTCCCCTGTATTTTCGGGGTGTCTCAACCTGGTATCAGAGCATTGGTTTGCTCTCGATCCAATCATGATTGATGTTGTTTATATAGATGTCGCTCATGATTGAGATATATGAGTTATAATTGAATATTTTATGGATTATTTGATTAAATTATAAATGTTTATCATTGAATTGAGATTGATGCACTTGTTGTTGAGCCTGACTAAGAGTCCTTACACTATTTACCTCTAATGATGAATATGTTGTGATTATGTATTGAAAATGATATGATTATGTGATGTAGTACATGATAGGCTTATAAGTGCTAAAATCCTTGAATTCATAAGCCGAAAGGTTATTGTTTGGTCTAGTTTACTCATGTGTGAGCCATGTTTTGATGTATAGGCTTAAGATATGGTTGGTAGACCATATCGTGAGGCTGCTGCTATAGCAAATGCCTTAAATCGATTTGCCGATCTCTTGGAAAGACAAGGCTCCTAAGGTCTTGATTTATTTCTCAAGAGGAAACCTTCAAAGTTTCAAAGAGGTTATAAGCCTGAAGATGTGTAAACTTGGATTAATGATCTGGAGAGAATTTATGCTAGCTTCGAGTGTTTTGAAGGGTAAAAAGTGGAGTATGTAGTCTTTATGATCCGCGATGAAGCCGAAGCTTGGTGGCGTCTTACAAAGGGACGCATGATATCTGTTGATATTCCCTTGGTTTGGGAAAACTTCAAGGTAAAGTTCTTGAAGAAGTATTTTTCGGATAGTTATAGAAGCAAGAAAGAGCTTGAGTTTATGGAACTTAAGCAAGATGGCATGACGGTGGAGGAGTATGCCTCCAAGTTTGAAGAACTTTGTGCGTTTTATCCACCCTATTAACAAGAGGGTACCGAGGCATCAAAATGTGTGAAGTTTGAAAATGGATTAACGCCTGAGATCAAGCGAGCTATCTGACATTAGGAGATATGAAGCTTTTTGACACTTGTGAACAAGTGTCGCATATATGAAGAAGGTGATGTGGCTCCTTCAAGTCATGGAAAGCACGAGCCTAAGTTGAAGGGTCAATTCTCTAGTTTCAAGAAGCAAGGTCACTTCAAGAAGAACAAGTTCCTTCGTGGTGGATCCTCCAATGCTAGAGGATGTGGTGCTTTTAGGGGTGGTTACGGTGGTGGTAACCAAGGCCGTGGAAACGTCCAAGGCCTAACTTGCTACAAATGTGGTGCTAACCATTTGGCACGTGATTGTCCGCGGGACGATGTGGTGTGCTACCAATGCAACCAACCCGAACATATTCATCCCAATTGCCCATTGAACATAAGAGGTGCTAACGTTGACACTCCTAACTGCATGAATTATGATGCTAATCGTGGAGGCTATAGTGGTTTTGGAGGTCGTGGCCGTGGAGACAGTAATGGTTATAATGGTGGTCGAAATGGTGGCAGTGGTAGAAATCATAATGGTGGAAGAAACGACAATGGTCGAGGTAATGGCCATGGTGGAAGAAATGGAAATCACAATGGTGGTGATCAACTACAAGCTGGTGGTAAAGTGTTCGCAGTTACTGGTGAAGAAACCGTGCAAGATGAAGATCTTGTCTGTGGTGAGTGTGAAATTCTTGGTGGTTCGGTAAAAGTTATCTTTGATTCTGGTGCTACGCATTCATTTATTTCTGAAGACTGTGTGAGGCGCTTGAGGGTGCCTGTTTGTATGATGAAGGGTTCTATATTGGTGACTACATCAACTGGTACTTGTTTAAGATCGGTGACTCGATGTGAGAATGTCGAGATGGACCTTAAGGGTAGAAAGTTTGTTGTATCCCTCATATATCTGCTTATGAAAGACTTGGATATTATCTTAGGCATGGACTGGTTATCCACTAACAAAGTCTTGGTGGATTGTCATAGCAAGACGGTGATCTTCCTGACTTTGAATGTTGAAGGCTTTGATGTATAAGGTATCTCTCAGCTTCTTAGGATGTTCTGCTTGGTTGATGGGAATGGTACGTCCTAATTTTATGAGATTCCTATTATTTCAAAGTTTCCTGATGTATTTTTGGATGAGATTCCTGGATTACCTCCTCCACGAGAAGTGGAATTTTCTATTGACCTTATCCCCGGTGCTGAGCCTGTTTCTAGAGCTCCTTATAGGATGTCCCCTATGGAGTTAACTGAACTAAAGAAGCAAGTTGAGGAATTACTCGAGCGGGAGTTTATTCACCCAAGTATGTCTCTTTGGGGTGTTCCTGTATTGTTAGTGAAAAAGAAGGATGGAAGCATGAGATTGTGCTTTAATTATCGCCAACTCAACAAGCTAACTATCAAGAACAAATATCCTCTCCCTCGTATTGATGATCTTTTGGTCAGTTGAAGGGTGCTATGGTATTCTCTAAGATTGACTTGCGTTCCAGATATCACTAAATTCGGGTGAAGACTGAAGATATTCCTAAAACTGCCTTCCGAACGCGATATGGACACTATAAGTACGTAGTGATGCTATTTGGAGTGACAAATGCTCTGGGGATTTTCATGGATTACATGAATCGTATCTTCCACAAGTATCTTCACCAATTCGTCATGGTGTTTATCGATGATATTTTGGTGTACTCCAAGAGTCATGAAGAGCACGAAAGACATCTTCGTCTTGTATTGACCATTCTTCGAGAGAAATAATTGTATGCTAAGCTCTCTAAATATGAATTTTGGATGAGTGAGATCTCTTTTATTGGTCATGTAATTTCCAGTGATGGAGTTGCTGTTGATAGATCGAAAGTTGAAGCAATTATGGCTTGGAAAAGACCAACGTCCATAACAGAGATAAGAAGTTTTCTTGGTCTTGCCAGTTATTACCGAAGGTTCATTGAAGGATTTTCCCTTTTAGCCTTACCATTGACAAAGTTGACTCGTAAAAATCAACTGGTTGTGTGGACCCGTGAATGTGAAGAAAGCTTCCAAGAGTTGAAGTTGAGGCTTACTACCGCACCGGTGTTAGCATTGCCAGACTTGACGGCTGATTTTGTGGTGTATTGTGATGCATCTATGCATGGTCTGGGTTATGTGTTGATGTAGTGCGAGCGTGTGATAGCCTATGCGTTGTGACCGTTGCGACCACATGAGGTTAATTATCCTACACACGATCTGGAATTGGCGGCGGTGGTGTTTGCTTTGGAGTTGTGGCGACATTACTTGTATGGTTCTAAGTTTATGGTCTTTAGTGATCACAAGAGCCTCAAGTACTTGTTTGACCAAAAGGAACTTAATATGCGCCAAAGACGACAGATGGAATTTCTAAAAGATTATGAGTTTGAGTTGAGGTATCATCCCAGAAAGGCAAATATGGTCGTCGATGCCTTGAGTCGAAAGTCATTGCATATCTCTATGATGATGGCGATGAACAATTTAGAAATTTAAATGTCGGTATGGAGATCTATACTCCTAAGAAAATGTCGCTTGAGATGTTGAAAGTCACAAATGAATTTCTTGAATATGTGAAAGTGCAAAATGATGAGTACCTGATTGAGATAAAGAAAACCCAAGAGAAAGGGAAGAATTTGTTCCTAGTGGAAGGTCCCGATGGCATATGGCGTGTGAAGGGCCGAATTTATGTTCCCTCAAGTGGTGATGTGAGGGAATGTGTACTGGAGGAAGCTCACAAGGGTGTATTGAGCATTCATCCTGGTTCTACCAAGATGTATCAAGACTTGAAGAAGAATTTTTGGTGGCCTGGTATGAAGCGTGATGTGGTGAATTTCATGGCATCTTGCCTTGTTTGTCAAAAGGCGAAGGTCGAGCATCAGAGACCATCTAGATATTTGAGACCTTTGGAGATCCCTGTCTTGAAATAGGATGCTATTGCTATGGACTTTATGTCCGGTTTACCTAGGACGAGGTCCAACTATGACGAAATTTGGGTGATTGTAGATCGTTTAACGAAGAGTGCGTATTTTTTGCCGATTAGCACGAAGAGTTCCTTAAAGGATCTGGCGCAGTTATACATTAAGGAGATTGTGAAGTTGCATGGTGTGCCCTCTAGTATCGTTTTTGATAGAGACCCGCCTTTTACTTCTCGATTTTGGGGAAGCCTACATGAGGCCATGGGCTCTAAATTGAAGTTGAGCTCAGCTTATCACCCTCAGACAGACGGACAATCCGAGAGGACTATTTAGAGTCTTGAGGATTTGTTATGTGCATGTGTTTTAGAACATGGTGGTTCATGGGTGAAATACTTATCTTTAATTGAGTTTACCTACAATAACAGCTTCCATTCTAGTATTGGCATGGCCCCATATGAACCGTTGTATGGAAGGAAGTGTAGAACCCCTTTGTGTTAGCTTGAGGTTGGTGAGAACTTGGCCTTAGGGCCAGAGATTGTTCAAGAGACTACTGAGCAGATTAGAAAAATACAAGAGAATATGAAGATTGCTCAGGATAGGCAGAAAAGTTATTATGACAAGAGGAATAAACCACTAGAGTTTTAAGTGGGTGATGTTATTCAAGTGGCCTCAATACTCAAGAGGGGGTGAATTGAGTTTTAAAACTTTTTGTTGAAATACTTTTGAACTAAGTTCCTTTCTCACAAATTAATAGTTTATGCAAGACAAAGTAAGTTTAGTGTAAGAAACAATGCAAAACAAGAAATAAATGTTGCTGAAGCATTTCTAGTTCATGTGCATTTGTCATTATCAAAAATCTGTTTACAACATGCAAATACATTCTCCCTCTTTTTGATGATGACAACTAATGGATATCTCTTGGGGTGTTAGTATCAATAAACAATGATCATGAAGTAAATGAGAGAAGACCGCTTGTTATAATTGTAAATTGTAGAATAGAGTAAGTCTCCCCCTTTGTTTTTGAGTAGGATAAGTATATGCATAAATATTCATCTAATCATACACTATTCTTATCATACTTATTTCTTTCCCTGTTTGTGATTTAAAAATTATAAGCAAGTATGTATATTTCCCTTTATATTTCCCTTTTTCTCTCCCCCTTTGTCATTATCAAAAATAATATTAGCTATAGGAAAGAAAAGGAATAAATCATTGCATAATTAAGGATTAACAACCATCAAGTTTGAACAATAAAATCCAAGAAAAACAAAGAGAATGCCACAGAGGGGCAACAAAGTCATAATCAAGATAACAGTAAACCATGTCAAAGTTAAACAGAATGCAGAAAATAAGGCCAGCTAAGGCTGAGGGAATTTTAGGCTAGAGATTTGAGTAGCTAGTTCGGTATATCATTCCTCCATGTTGGTTTCAAGCGTATCAAGTCGAGTGATGATATGTGCTTCCATTGCATTAAGGCAACGATCCAAGTGAGCAGTGAGTCGTGCAAACAGATCATCAGAGGGTGCAGCAGGTGCAGGAAGAGGAGGAGGAGCATCAGCATCTTCTTCATGAGCAGCTAGGTGTGGGCAGCGAAGAATTTCCCATATTCCAAACCTTTTAATGATTCCCATTTTGTTGAGATGGGTTTTGCCGAGTAGTCCTTTGCTTCCAATAGATTCTTTGACTTCATTGGTGAGATGTACCTTGAAGTGACGAAGGAGTTTGGTCACGAAAATGGCATATGGGAGGCGAGTGAGATTTCTTGCTTTGAGCATGTGATGCCTTATTATACTTATCCAGTTGATTTCCTTGTTATTTATTATTGCCCACATGAGAAGAATTTGAGTATCACTCACTCTTGCATTGTTACTTCCTAATGGTAGAAGGATCTTCACAATGAAGTAGTAGAGCAGGCGATGATCAATTCGGAGAGTGCCAATGGTGCTTGCGGTGGAAGCGGGAAGATTGAAGAATGTTCTTGCTTCAAGAGGATTGAAGTTCCATGTTGGAGATGGCTCTTTGTTAGAGAATAGTGCATTGTTAATGGGAAGCTTGCCAACTTGATTCATGACTTCATTATCAAGAACCATGGTGACACCTTTCACTTTGGCATAGTATCGACCATCTTGTAGGCGCAAAGTTGAATAGAAAGCTTGGATTAATTTGGGATAGATATAGGTGGACTTAAGTGTGAGGAACCCGATTAGTTGTTGGTGATTGAGAGTATCAAGCAAAGGAAGGTTGGAAGATTCAAAGTAAGGAAGATCTAACCAATGTGAGGGAATGAGGAGTTTTTCAGAAAAAGTCTCCAAATAAGTTTCCAATTCCTTTTGGGTGGAGAAAAGTCGGATAAGATCTGAATGTTGAGGCGCGGAGGACCCTGCAATGTTGGCTCTTTGTTTCTTCCTAGGATGGGATGAAGAAGCCATGAGATAGATGATGAATTCTAGAGAGAGAGGACGGTTTTTAGAGAGAAGGAGGAGAAAAGAAGTTGAGAGGTTTTGAGTGATTTTGAAAACTGACCCTGAAACTGTCACATTTAAGGAATTTTTCACGCATGAATCGATTCATGGATACGCATGAATCGATTCACAACTTGCTGTTTGTCAAAAAATTGAGTTCCAAGAGCATGAATCGATTCACTAATTCGTGTGAATCAATTCAAGACTTGCTGTCTTGAAAAGATATGGGTTCCAGGAGCATGAATCAATTCATTTATATTAGGCAATGTTTGGGGTCATTGAAATCTTCAATTTTGAGACTCCCTTTGCCTTTTTTTTTAACCAAACACTTATGAACATCATTTAATCCAACTATTTGATCAAATTAAGACTAATATCATTCATCACTCAATCATTTGCTCAATAAACACACTGTAAATTAAGAGATTATCAAGATCATACACCATTCAAATACAATTGGAAATGTCTAAGATTCCTAATTCTCTTCTAATGTGTATGAATTGTTCCTTTGCAAGTGGTTTGTTGAAGATATCAGCTAGTTGCTTAGAAGTTTCAACATATTCAAGCATACAATCACCTTTTAATACATGATCTCTTATAAAGTGATGCCTTATTTCTATATGCTTAGTTCTTGAATGCATGATAGGACTTTTAGAGATATTTATGGCACTAGTGTTATCACATTTAATGGGCACTTTGTTTAAAATAACACTAAAGTTAAGAAGTTGTTGTCACATCCAAAGGATTTGAGCACAACAACTACCAGCTGCTATATATTTTGCCTCAGCTGTAGATAAAGCAACACTTACTTGTTTCTTGCTATGCCAAGAAACAAGAGAGCTACCAAGCAAATGACATGTGCCACTGGTACTTTTCCTATCAAGTTTACAACTAGCAAAGTCAGAATCAGAATATCATATGAGAATACATTCAACGCCTTTGGGGTACCATAGACCAACATTTTGAGTAACCATAAGATATTTCAAAATTCTTTTAACGGTGGTGAGATGTGATTCTTTAGGACATGCTTGATATCTAGCACACATGCACACAACAAACATAATATCGGGTCTACTAGCTGTTAAGTAAAGTAAGGATCCGATCATACCTCGGTATTTAGTTATTTCAACAGCCTTGCCTTTCTCATCTTGGTCTAAGTAGCAGGATGTGCTCATTGGTGTAGCCATCTCATTTGCCTTGTCCATTTTAAATCTTTTGAGTAGTTCTTTGCAATATTTTGTTTGACTAATGAAAGTCCCTTCATTTGTTTGTTTGATTTGTAATCCAAAGAAGAAATTGAGTTCTCCCATCATGGACATTTCAAATTCATTTTGCATGATTTTGGCAAACTCTTGACAAAGAATCTCGTTAGTAGCATCAAATATTATGTCATCAACATAAACTTGTATCAAAAGAATGTCATTGTTTTTGCATTTTATAAACAAAGTAGTATCAACCTTTCCTCTTTCAAAATTGTTTTCTAGGAGAAATTTACTAAGTCTTTTGTACCAAGCTCTTGGAGCTTGTTCCAAACCATAAGGCTTTTCTCAATTTAAAAACATGATTTGGAAATTTATGATTTTCAAAACCGGGAGGTTGATCTATATAAACTTCTTCTTGAATATAGCCATTTAGAAAAGCGCTTTTGACATCCATTTGATAAAGTTTGAAATCCATGCAACAAGCAAAAGCTAACAATAGTCTAATGGCTTCTAATCTAGCTACGGGAGCATACATTTCTTCATAATCAATACCTTCTTCTTGATTATATCCTTTGGCTACTAGCCTAGCCTTGTTTCTAGTTATTATGCCATTCTCATCTAATTTATTCCTAAAAACCCATTTTGTTCCTATTATTTGGTGATCATTGGGTCTTGGCACTAGTTCCCAAACTTTATTTCTTTCAAATTGGTTCAATTCCTCTTGCATGGCCAACATCCAATGTTCATCAATAATAGCCTCATTAATATTCTTGGGTTCTATTTGTGATACAAACGCTAAGTGATTACATGCATTTCTAATAGCGTTTTGAGTACTTACACCTTTTGTTATTTCACCTATGACTTTGTCCAAGGGATGGTCCTTCAAAGTGATCCATTCTTGTTGTGGTTTCTCATGTTGTGTTGTACCTCCTTCATTGTTGACTTCTTCTTTATCATCCAAGCTTATTTCTTGGAGTGTACCTACAAGATCATCAACATCTTCCTTTCTCGGGGAGTTATGGCTATTTTCATCAAATTTCACATGAATAGACTCCTCAATAGTATTTGTTTGTTTGATAAAAACTCGATAAGATTTACTCGATGAAGAATATCCAAGAAAGATTGCCTCATCAGCTTTTGCATCAAACTTTCCTAGATTATCCTTTCCATTGTTAAGCACAAAGCATTTGCATCCAAATATGTGAAAATAAGAAATGTTGGGTTTTCTTCCTTTGTAAAGCTCATAGGGGGTTTTCTTTAGAATAGGCTTTATCAAACATCTATTCATAACATGACAAGCGATATTTACCGCATCGGCCCAAAAATGTTTCGCAATGTTATTTTCGTTTAACATGGTTCTTACAAGCTCCACCAAAGATCTATTTTTCCTTTCAACCACTCCATTTTGTTGTAGAGTTCTAGGAGCTGAAAAATTATGACTAATACCATGTTTTTCGCAAAACGTTTCAAAAGATTGGTTTTCAAATTCTCCCCCATGATCAGTTCTTATGGATGCAATCTTTGAGTTTTGTTCATTTTGGATAACCTTGGCTAGTTTCTTGAATACATTATATGCTTCATTTTTATAAGTTAGAAACAAGGTCCATGTATATCTTGAATAGTCATCTACTATTACTAGACTATAGTAATTACCACCAAAGCTTTTGATTTTAGAGGGTATAAAACCCCTGATTTTCTGTACTCGAATCCCGATGTGATCGACATAATTAATAAAAATTATGAATAAATTTTTCGCGTTTGAAAATATTTCTAAGACATCACCATGACCACATCATGACCCAAATCACAGAAAAACCAGAGGGTGAGATTATAAAACCTGAAGCTGGATCGATAAATAAATTGCCCATAACGGTATACAAAAATAATAGTAATAATAATAATAATAATAGAGTATACAGCGGAAGAATGTGTATACCGGGCACACACCTAGTCCCATATATGACGATATGAGAAAAGGCTAGGATAACATGCAAAAGTATATTATAATCCTATTAGACATTCACCATCATTCTACAATTTATTTCGTAAGCATGCAAAACCTAAGATATAATCATATATACCTATATATACACAAATACATTTATATACATTCGGGAATCTTCTTCTGACTATCACAACCATCAATTAACATCATTCAATTTCAATCCTTCTAATACACATCAAATCATCTCTTACATTCTATATATATATATATCATTCATCATCCATCAATTCAAAGGATTGTCTTATACATACTCAAAATCTTTAAATCATCTATTTCATCATATACCATTTAATCAATACACAAGAATCCATAAATGATGCCGGCCAAGGAACTTCCTCTACCACTATATACCTTTACCAAATCTTGATCTTTAAATCCAAACTTATCCCATGGCAACCTGCATCACAATGCTAAAAAGGAGACCACATGGGAGAGTGAGTTAAACATTCAAAATGACGAATAATATATATATTGTGATCATGTGTATATGCATACAACGTCATGTGTGCTCTGCTATCAAAATATTAAATTATCATTCATTCATTACCTCATTATCACAATAGGCATACAAGCCTCATGAATCGCAATTCATATCATAAATAAGCACAAGCACATACATAATCATATACACAATCACCAGCCATTTATCAACAAGGGCATTCATATTCATTATCATCATTAATCGTAAACAGTCACGCCCTTCATCACATTAGGCCGTAAATACAGATCGTCATATTCACATCATTTCGTTTATTCATATATTCTCTTACTTTTATGTGGTCTTCCATTATATTAACTTCTCATCTCATCAACACCAATACCATCATCTCAATCATCATCAATCATCATCATATTCTGGCATATCTCCATGCTATATGCAAATGCTCTTATGGCTAATGCATATGCACAATGGAATAATCAACAACAAATGCGGATCCGAGTGTGGGAATAAACACCAAGTTGTGGGTCAAGCATAGGTGTGCTACTATGCCCCTACTGCAGTAGTAAAATGTGTACACATATCTCAAACATGCATGCATCTCGACAACATCTTTTACTGGTACCAAACCGCTATCGCCCATCTGTAGCACTAGTCACCCTGTGACTTACGGATTAACATTGTGGCCTCAACTACCACAAGTGCTACGGGCCCCTCCCGAACACACATCCAGAGAGCCGTGTCCCGTCGGGCACCGAGGTAAACTCGCTCACCATAGAGCCGCCCGCCCACTAGGCCTGCCACATAGGGTGCCTCGTCACCAAACTATGGACAGCTTCGTGACTCATACACCGAGTCACAGGGGAAAATCACAATACGCTCGTACACTGAGCTGCCCTCCCACTGGGCCCGCCTAGTGGAAGCCCCTAATATTCCACATAGACAGCGATGATATGCCATGGATGCAATGCAAATGCAAATCAAATGCATCCTCACTCTGTGCATCCTAAATGCTACTCATCAAACATCATCATCATCATCATCACAATCACCAACACCACCATACACCTTAGTGGGTGTCATAATTATTGTTTTCAAGTTTTAATGTGGCATTTCCATCTCAACATGTTTTCTTATATATTTCACATCATACACACAAGTCAATACTTGTAAACAGCCACTATGGCTTTTCAACATCACATATTATTCATCAATATTACCACACTTCATTTAGTGGATTTTCATCTCATCATTCATAATAATCCACACATGGATATCAAAGGGCATAGCAATCATCATAATATTAATCCACACACGTGGCAACAAGGTGTTACGAATTATATATACATATATAGCAACCATAATTGCCTCACACACATGCAAGTCAATTACTTGCACCCATCACAAGAATATCATAATAGTTCTTAATAATTATCAAATTGTCATTTCAATTAATTCAATACATATACATGGCAAGGCAAGCATGAGTATCCATCACATACAACAATCACTACTAAATTTACTCATGCAATTTGAATGTTAAATCCTCTCCTACCTTAAGGGAAGAGCCGAACCATTCCAATGCTCCAAGAGCTCCTTTGCACCCTTCGGAATACGATCTACATATTATACATATACACTCATACAATTAATAAGCCATTACAAGGCATTCCCTCATAGTTCTTAAATATTCACTAGCTTATCATAAAGCCCAACATCAAGTCCTAGATTTGATGAACACTAACTTATGCAACTGTATTAGGCTTCGGGAATTCCTTTCTCAAAACCAAGATCCTCTAGATCTAAAAGGGTTAACCATTCCCAATTACAACGACATCACATTTATCCCTCATCTAAAATGTCATCCATATTACCTTAATCATTCAAATGCCATCACAATCATTATGACTTAATATTCACATTCTTTTTTTTACATATTTCATAACAACACTTATTCATGGGTTTCACCATCAATGGTCCTCTACCATTTTCACTATCATTTTCCATCATCCAATAATTTATTATATATATATATATACCTTTCTCCCATTTCATAATGTAAGGGTTTTCATTAGACCCCAATAACTATTACTAATACTCATGCTTATCAATCACTATCAATGGTCATCATTCATCATTAATCTCACTCTCTAATATCGTTAAGCATACATTTTACTCTCCTTTCACACTTCCCCCCAATTTATTAGAGTTAGGGTTTCACTAAAAACCCATCAACATCATTAATACCCATTTATTTCTCATCACCTCCCAACCTTAATCTTAAGTGCCTTATTAGCCACTCGTAAGGGCTTACATTTAAGCCACCCCATCTTAGGGTTTTCCATATTAATGCTCTCCCAACAACCCATATGCCATAAATACTCTCCCACAACTACATAGAACCCAACATCTAGGGTATAAAACTCATAAAGAATGGTGGAGAACTTACCTCACCCAGGAGCCAACATAAGCTTTCCATGGAGAGAAATCCACACAGAAAATAGAGTGGGAGAAGGGGGAGAAATTGGGTCCAGTTCAAGCTTCTCCTTCAAGCTTCCACAAGAAATAAAAATGATGGAAGAGGAGAAAACACTCTACACGGCCGGGTTTTGGAGAGAAGAAAAGAGGAGATAGAGAAGGGAAGAAAACGAAGAAAAAGAATAGGGAAGAAGGGGAAAAGTGACGTGAAAAGTGGGAAGAAAGTGAGAGTTTTATGTTTTTAATATTCGTTTCCCCTTAAAAATATTTCACTGTTACCTCATAATTAAAAATGGCAGCTCAATAATCCATCTTGCCATGTTATATTTACTTTAATATCCTTTCATGTCCTCAGAACCGAGTAAAAGAAGGGTCAATATACACAAACCGAGAGAAAAGAAGGGAAGTACAATCGGAACCGAGAGCAAGGAAGGGAAAAATACAGACAGAGGTGTCACTCGCTCAAGCGAAACCCACTTCGCTTGAGCGAGACAGCCCCATTCACGTGAACCTTTCCTTTCACACAATCTAAACAACTCCAATAACAATTTTCCACACTCACTCACTTGAGCGAGGTATTAATTCGCTTAAGCGAATCTGACAGGAATTCTTCCCAGCACTCGGGTTTCTGTTGGCAGAATAACCCCCAAAACTGACCCAACATTCATTTGGTTTTCACTCGGCAAATTGCTTTAAAACCGACTCATCACACTCGGTTGCTCACTCCGTGAAATCATTCAAAACCGACTCCCAACACTCGGTTGCTCACTCCGTGAAATCATTCAAGACCGTCCAGTTTCTCACTTGGCTAATCACTCAGCAATCTATTTCAGATTCGAGTCATCACTCAATAAGTATTTCACTCGGTAATCTATTTCCAGAACCGAGTCGCCTCAATCAGTCATTCCCTCGATAAGTTCATTCTAAATCTGAGTACTTACTCACACGGGCTCCACTCGGTATCCCTTCACTCAGAATCAGGGGTTCTATTCACTCGGTAAAAATGGCTATTCCACTCGGAATCCATAAACTCTCCTCACTCAGAATATACAATCATATACTTAGAATATTTCCTATCTGAACCATCACAACAACCCTTCCCTCGGAAGAGGTTCACTCGGATTTCCACCATCAAATTCCATTCGAAATTACCCTGACCTCATCACCCGGAGAAATCCACTAAGCTATCTCACTCGGATTTATCCAATATTTGGTCACTCGGAATGTATACCTAACCTCGTTCACTCGGAAGAGGACTTCCTAAGACACCTCAATCGGATCCATTATAATCACTCTTCCTTCGGAAGAGGTTCACTCGGTGTTTCCACTCGGAAATACCTAAACCTTCCCCACTCGGGTTTTTACTCGTGTTTTCACTCGACAACACATGAACTAGTCTTCCCTAGGCAGTGTCCTTCTCGAGTACCTCTTACTCGGATCAATCACAAATCTTTATCACTCGGAAAATCCACATACTTGAGCCTCACTCGGAATTGAACATCAGAATGTACTCCACTCGGAACAGGTTACACTAGGCTCGGAAATTCCCCATTCGGGACTCCACTGCCTAGATCATCACATTCACGAGCCTTTCACTCGGTTTAGGCCCACTCCCTCACTCGGAAGGTCATGACTTGGACTTGAGTCACCCAGGGTTCACTCAAGAGTTTTACCACTTGGGCAGGATTCACTTATACACTCGTCCACTCACCATTCTAATGGTCTCGCCTGAGCGAAAGCCATTCCCTAAATTCTTCGCTCGGGCGGGTTTCGTCCAGTACCCAAATCCTTGATCCTCCCAGCATCTTCGCTTGAGCGAACTGGCCATTCGCCTAAGCGAAATCGGGCCAGTAGCTAATTCCATCAACCTCGCTCGGCGAAGCCCCTTGTGGCCTGGACGAAGCTACCCCAGGGGCTAATATACTAAAACAGGGGACTCTCGCTTAGGCGAGGTCCCATCTCGCTTGAGCGAGACAATCGGATTTCACCCAGAATTGGCAATCCTCACAACCTGACGCAGGAAATTCTCCTTTTTAAGTCAAATTAATCACAACCAAGACTTCATACGCGACACATGGAACATCTAAAACTCACTCTAAACATTCATACTCGGAATTCTTCATTATAAACCCAATTGGATTCATCCCATGGTTCATACACCTTATAAAGGTATCATACGGCCTAATTGAGCATTCCTATTTACAAAATTTTAATTCCAACATATTATCCGTATTAAATTCAAGCTTATCTCCATATATATATATTCATACTTTGCCACCATGGTTCCATATATTCCCACACATCATCATCAATAACCATCAACTTGCCATTCTCATTAATTATTCATTTTTGTAAAATTCGGGATGTTACAGAGGGTCCAAAAAAGTCCATGTGCAAAAGTTGTAAAGGCCTTTGAGTAGAAACAATGTTTTTAGCTTGAAAGGATGCCTTTACTTGTTTTCCCTTTTGACATGCATCACAAAATTTATTTTCAAATTTGAGCTTTGGTAAACCAATCACTAGTTCTTTAGAAACAAGTTTGTTTAAATGGTCTATGTGTATATGAGCTATCCTTCTATGCCATAGCCATGATTCATCCTCTCTAGTCATGAATCATTGCACATCATTTGAGGACAAACTATCAATATCAATCATGTAAATGTTATCAATTCTTTGACCAACAAACTTAACCTCTTTGTTTAGCTTATTCTCAATTATGCAACAATTGGATTCAAATAAAACTCTATATCCTTTATCACATAATTGGCTTCTGCTAAGCAAGTTATGTTTGAGTCCTTCAACATATAATACATCACTAATGGAGGTAGAAGAGTTTTTATCGATATTTCCGATACCAAGTATTTTTCCTTTGGTGTTATCTCCATAAGTGACACTTCCTTTCTTTTTAGGAGTGAATGATGTGAATTTGCTCATGCCTCCCATCATGTGTTTTAAACACCCATTATCCAAATACCAATGGGTATTGCTTGTCTTGAAGCATACCTACAAAACAAAATTAGTTTAGAGAACTTGGTACCCATTTTATGTTGGGTCCTTTTTGGTTAGCTTATGGTAATGTCCCTTTTGGAACCCACACCTTTCTTACAACCTTTGGCCCTAGTTTTCTAACATTATAATTTGAAGAGTTATGTCCTTTAAAGCCACAATGATTACACTTCATGAAAGGTGATAAAGATCTTCTAGGTGGCACAAAGAAGTTTTTGTAATGTTTTTCCTTTTTGGTAGAGTTATATCCTAAACCAGTTTTATCAAACATACATCTTTGATTTCCAAGTAATACATTCAAATTGTCTCTACCATTTGTAAACTTTTCTAATGTTCTATTTAAGTCTAAGACCTTGGTTTCTAAGATGTCACATTTCTTTGCAAAATCACAAGGTTTATTCTTAGAACATGCTTGAACATTTGCTAATTTTTCTTTTAGGCATTCATTTTCTTTGCCAAGTTCTACAAGATGCATTTTAAGAGTATCTATGGTTTTTCTTGACAATTTGTATTTATTAGATAGTTTTAAATATTTATCATACAATTCTTCAAATGCATCATACAATTCATCTTTGTCAAGTTCATGATGACTTACCTCATTTTCCTCTTCAAGGTGGTTAGCCATTAAGCAAAGATTTGCTTCTTCGTTGTCCGAATCATCGGAACTACTTACATCATTTTTATCCCAAGCGATGTAAGCTCTTCTCCTTCCACCTTTCTCTTTGCTTTTCCTCTTGAGGTTTGGGCAATCTACTTTGAAGTGCCCTTCCTTGCCACATTCAAAACAAGTGGGTGAGGATGAATTTTCTTTAGGGATAGGTTTCTTACCTTGAGTTTTGAAGCTCTTTTGGAAGCATTTGTTTCTCATAAATTTTCCAAACCGCTTCATAAACAGTCCAAACTCTTCTTCTTCATCAATCTCACTACATGATTCTTCTTCATGTATAGAAGTGGCCTTGAGAGCTAGGCCTTTCTTCTTGGAGGATTTTTCTTCTTCCTTCGCTAGCTTTAAATCCCTTAGTTCTTGTTCTTGCTCTTGTAGCTTTCCAAATAGTGTAGCAAGAGACATTTCATTGATGTTTGGGGATTATTTAATGGCAGTGACAAGAGGTTGCCATTCCCTGCTAAGACTTTTCAACACTTATGCACAAGTTATTTGTTAGTATAAACTTTGCCAAGAGTAATAAGATGATTAATTATAAGGGTAAATCTCTTTTGCATCTCTACAATGGTTTCCTGGAATTTATCCTAAAGCTCTCATATTGACTAGTCAAGGTACTAATCTTAGAGTCTTTAACATCACTAGTACCTTCATGGGTTACTTGTAAGGTATCCCACATTTCTTTAGCGGATTGACAAGTCATTACTCTAAAAAATTCATCGGGACCTAATGCAAGAGTAATGAGATTTTTAGCCTTATAATTGTACTGTACTTTCTTCTCTTCATCACTTGTCCAATCTTCCATGGGTTTCTCAACATTTTTACCATTAATAGTATGCATGGGTATGAAAGGACCATTTTTAATGGCATTCCAGATTCTTAAGTCAATTGATTGAACAAAAATTTTCATTCTTTCCTTCCAAAATGCATATCCTTCCCCATTGAAAGCGGGAGGTCTATTTGTGGCACCACCCTCGGGAAAAAGATTTAGAGAATTTGAGGCCATTGTTCTCTTGAAGCTGTTAAGCTTGATCTACAAGAGTCAAGCTTTGATACCACTTGTTATTCAAGTGGCCTCAATACTCAAGAGGGGGGTGAATTGAGTTTTAAAACTTTTCGTTGAAATGCTTTTGAACTAAGCTCCTTTCTCACGAATTAATAGTTTATGCAAGACAAAGTAAGTTTAGTGCAAGAAACAATACAAAACAAGGAATAAATGTTGTTGAAGCATTTCTAGTTCATGTGAATTTGTCATTATTAAAAATCTATTTACAACATGCAAATACAGGTGATCACGTATTTTTGAAGGTCTCGCGTGATAAAGGGATTGGAAGGGCATTGAAAAGTGGAAAGTTAAGCCCTAGGTTTATTGGACCGTATGGGGTATTGGAGCGGATTGGTGACGTTGCTTATCGAATTGCACTCCCTCCGCATCTCGCTAACCTACACAACGTGTTCCACGTGTCAGAGTTGAGGAAATATGTTCATGATCCTCTACATGTGATTCCTTTGGATGATATCGATGTACGTGATGACCTATCTATTCTTCCCGTTTCTGTTCGCGTAGTTGAGCATTCCGTGAAGAAACTATGGAACAAGTTGGTACCTTTGGTGAAGGTCGCTTGGAAACATGGAAATGTGGGGACGTTCACATGGGAATGTGAGGACGACATCAGAGAACGATATCCCGATGTGTTCGAATCTGGTATGTTAAATTTTGAGGACGAAATTTTCTTTTTGGTGGAGTGGATTGTAACATCCCAAAATTTAAAATAGAGGATTAAATCAAGGTAAATAAATGTTGACAAATTGAATGTAAGTTATTTAATGTCCCAAAATAAAGAAAATAATTAAATGAAGACTTTAGGGACTGTTGGTGATTTATTGAGTCTGGTTAAGCTGAAAATAAGCCCAATTGGAATATGGGTGTCAGACCAAGTATCTCTAATTGAGATGATATTGGTCAGGACTGTTGAGGATAATATTGGGAGTCTGAAAATATATTCAGAATAATTTTTAGATTAAGTATTGAGCCCGAACAGAGGTCCTGTTTGTCTTAAAACGATGAATCTTTTAATAAAGGAATTAAAAATAAAACCAAAAGCCATGATTTTCCCTTCTATTTTTTGTTGGCTTCTTGGTCCATTTGGCAAAAATGTTGGTTCTTATTCTTCTCTACTTCTTCTTCATTTTCCACTTCTTCTTCTTTTATCCTTCCAAACTCTAAGCCAAAAGGGTGACCCATTTCCACTCTCTTCCATTTTCATTTCTCAAAGGAACTTGAAGGAAGCTTGGAGCTTGGTGTATCCCCTCCTCTTTTGGAATCCATTTCGTTTTTGGAAAGGTAAGCATCTTTTACCAATTTTTGGATGGGATAATGATGTGGTTATGAGTTTTTGAGGTTTGGGGAGTCATGCATGTAAATGAGTATTTATTAGAAGCATTTTGACAGGGCCCGCAAGCGCACGGGTTATGTCGCGTAATATAAAAGATTATCATCTCCACAGGGACTGTGTTCAAAGTACCAGCATATTGAAATTTAATTATCCACACAATTGATTTTTAATGTTTTTGTAAAATAAAACACAAATTAAAAATTAATTTAGAAACAAAATTTACTTGACACTTAAAAATCAAAGTTGAAAGTATCTTGGGATTTCGGGGGATCAAGACTCTATTTTATGTTAATGAATTTTAACTTTTCATAAATAAGAATCAAATTAAGTTTTCCAAGGCGGATTTTCCTTAAGCTAATTAATATGTTCCTCTCGGAATCCTATTAATGTACCTAACCTATGGAAAGCACTGCTTAATCCTTAGAAAAGACCCATTAACGTTTTGTGAAAATCCCTTATTTATTCCCCAAAAGATTCTGATTACTTTCACGGTTTTACCAAGGTTACAAAAAGTATTTCAAAACCTTAGGCTTAGTTCAAAAACTTTCCAGTAACAATAAATCTCTCGATTCTATTAATTACTTAAACTTACTAATATACCCGCAAGTATACAGTTTTATCACTTAGGTTCTTGTTAGGAATCACTAAGAGCATTGAGCATTTTTTGAACTAAATGGAAAACAGAAATTTATTTAATTCAAAGTCAAAATAAGATTATCATAAAATATTATCACACCCCCTTCATCCCAAGATAATTAATTTAGTTACTCATGAAATAATTCAAATTCATATACATGATGAAAAAATAAAACATACAAGACATGGTAAAAATAAAGACTTACGGGTTTCTCCGAAAGCTTAAAATAATTTTACCACTGTATTTCCCTGTTGCAATATTCCTCCACTAATTACAAATTGGAACACTTAATTTCATAATCCTCACAACTCTTACACAAAATAAAATAAAGAAAAGGAAAATAAAAAGAGAAAGAAATGGAACAAAGAAGAAAACGAAGGAAAAGAAAAGAAAGGAATAAAGTGAATGAATAAGAACTGGATATCAAAGCGACGCTGTAATGGCTGTGGAGTTATGGGGCTGGTGTGTAAATCGTTGAATGGATGGAGTAAGAGAATGGAGCAGAGTTTTTGACTCCAAAGAAGGCTTCAGACATCCCCTTTTTTTCCTCTTTCATTAAGGTATTTATAGAAATCTGGACGTCAATAATCATGGGGAACGGCGGCTAGTGGGACTTCTTTATTATTTTCTCTTTTTTCTTGTTGTCAGCCACCCCACAAGATCAACAAATCAACTTGGATGGTGCGTTGGTGTGTGATGGAGAAACAGCCTGGACCTCGACAACCATAGGGAACGGCGGCTAGTGGGAATTCTTTATTATTTTCTCTTTTGTCTTGTTGTCATCCGCCCCCTCATAATTCAAGGATCTACTTGGATAGTGGGAATCCAAGTCAGCATGGGCAAACGGTGGAAATATGGAGCCGACGTTCTCCTTATGACTAAGATTAGTGCCTCAGCCAGTATCCATCCTCAGTGGGAATTAATCCGAGCGGAACAGGTGCTCTCATATATAAAAGACCGAGTTAAAGCTTGAATTCACAGATTATTGACTCGGAAATTTCTTTCCGAGGAGCATTCATCAGAACCTCTGTTTATTCGGAATTGCTTCTATCGAAGGTGCCTTGCCCGAAAATGTCACTGCTTAAAGTATTCATTCGGAATTGCTTCTATCGGAGGTGCTTTGCTTGGAACTTGTCGCTGCTTGAAGCATTCATTTGGAATTGCTTCAATCGGAGATTCTTTGCTCGGAACTTGTTTCTGTTTGAAGCACTCGACTAGACCCTCTTCTCTCACATGTGAACCACTCAGGAATGTCTCATTCGGGTAGTCTTCATTTAAAATTGTTTCAATCAGCACCTCCAAAATGTTTCACTCGGATATGTCTCTGGCCGACAAGTCAAAACCATTTTTTGACTTAAAATTGATTCAACCGGGAACTCTTCATTCAAATGCCTCAGCCCGAGGGGTATTCCTTCGAAATCAAGGTCTTTCTTCACCCAGAAGCACATCACTGGAATTGAACCACTCGGAGAAACCTTGCTCGGATATATTGCTTGGGAGTAATTCAGTCGGAAGTCCGACTTGCTTTTCACTCAGAATGGCCTTAATCATCAATCAACCCATTCGGACGTATTCACTCGGGAGTCAGCCTTGCTTTTCACTCAGAAATTTGGAACTTGAGAGAATCTGGCCGATAGAAGCTCTTTCGAGGTTAGAGCTTTGCTTTGCTTGGAAATACATCTCTCGGCCCTAATCCACTCGGAAGTGCCTTCCTCGAAGACATCTCACTCGGGGTTAGTTTGAAACTTGAGAGAGTCTGCCCGAAAGAGATTCATTCCCGGTCGGACCTTTTCCTTGCTTAAAAAGACATTTTCTCCAAAACACACTACTCGAAAAGGCCTTTTCTTTGCTACCATCTTTTCTGAAACACACCACCTGGAGACATCCTTGCCTGACAAGTGTTCTTCTGAAGTTTAGAGTTTTTTTCATTAAGAATCAACTCACTCAGGAATCCTCCACTCGGAAACAATTTTGCCAGAAAAAGCACTTGTCCCTAAATCAGACTCGCTTCAATCAGTAATCCTTCACTCGGACGTATATCTTTGGGCGGTATTTATTAAAAGTCAGTCCTTTTTTCGCTCGGAGTGTCTGTAGTCGAGAATCTTCCACTCGAATTTATCTCAAACCGGGAAGTATTCCTTCAAGGTCAGCCATTTTTCACTTGGAATGGCTTTGATCGGGAATCTTCCACTCGGATTTACCTCCAACCGGGAAATATTCACTCAAAGTCAGCCATTTTTAATTTGGAGGCACCTCCTTCGGGAATCTTCCACTCGGAAACACCCTACCCGGAGATAATCCACTTGGCAACGCTTCACTCGGAGACTCTCTACTCGAAAATAATCATTCCGAGTCATCCTACTCTGAAATGATCATTCCGAGTCGGAATTCAGTCCTCTCAGAATTCTTTCCACTTGGGCCGCACTAATAGATAGCGCACTAATAGCCCATTTTCATGCTTTTGTTGCTCTTTTTTCACCGGGGCTTGTTCTTCTTGTTTCTTTATCATTTGATGGTCGTTTTTCTCTTGTTATTGACCCTTGGATTATCTTTGTACTTGTTCCTTAATTTTATTAATTTCTGCAAAATAAAATACCCAAGTAGAATATAGTGGAAAGAAAGTGAAAATCACAAAAATTAAGGAAATACAGTGCATAATGACTAAGATCCTAAGCAAACTAAATCTAATTTATTGTGTTAACACTTATCAAAATACCTCAAACCAAAACATTGCTTGTCCTCAAGCAATTACCATATTCACATGATAAGATACAGAAAACACTAAGCTCAGCAAACTAAGGAATCCAAAATAGAGAAAAAGATTTATTCAAATGCCAATATTAATTTTCTTATGTGAATCAGTTATCAAGACAAAGGATACTCTTCTCTTAATTTTCACTCAAAGTGTTTCATGGTTTGTGTATCACTCAGATCATCATAGTCAAAAAATATTACCATAAGCTTGTTAATAAACCAGAAACTCCACAGTTTAAATAGAAAATATGTCGAAGTCTAAAGGTCTTTCAAAGGTTGTAACGTGGCCTTGGGTTGTATTGTCAAGGTAGGAATTTCAAGAAAAATGGAATACAAAAGGGCTTTAACAGTCATGAATAATTCAAATTACCATCATAAATTTAACAGAGCAAATTTTTGAACTTTTATGGACTTTTTGGAATTCATTCAATATCATCCTTTTGATTTTCTTTTTCTTTTTTCTTGCTTTTCTTTGCATCCTATACATATTTTTCTTTAGTCCTTTTTTATTTCTTTGCTCCACTAAATTTCTATCTTTTTCATCATTAAGAGAATATCAGTCAATGAAAGGCTTCCAAGAAAAATTTTCACTTTTAGGCTTAAAAGGGGCAACTAGGAGTCAAATTATGCAAAAATTCTGAGGCTTAAGAATAAGGCCTAATTGTGCCTTTATCATCCTAAGACATATAATCAAAAACCATTTTGAATCAGTTGAAAAACAAGTTCTAGAATATTAATGACTATGAGATTCACTCAATCAAGAAGATATGGGTTTTGAAAATTTGTTTGATAAATAACCCATTTTGGCTCAAGTCTAACCATGGAAAGTCTTTTCAAAGAAAATTTTAATCACATAAAGTTCATTTAGACATTGATTTGGCATTTAAACAATCAAATTTTGAAAATTTTACTCAAAATTTTGGGGTCCTTAGATACTTTAGCCTTGTGTTCAAAGTAAATTTATCATATAATCATGGTAAATTACAAGATTACAAACAAAACAAGGAAAACACACATGCATGAAAAATATAACAATCACACAACGTAAACAAAATAGTTAAGTTTTCTTATCTACCACCCCAAACCAGAATTTGACATTGTCCTCAATGTTAAAATGGATGATAAAAGGATAAGAAAACTTGCCTGTAGTAACCCCAAACCAGCATTTGACATAGTTGGTTTTTTTTAATACCTTTTTTTTTATAGAGCTCAAAATGAAACAACAAATTTTTATAGGGTTACCTCCCTATCAGTGCTAAGTTTTAAGTCTTCAGCCAGACTTCTCACCATTTGGATTTACTCATCAGGAGCATCAAACAAGTCCAAGTCACTTGCTTGTTGTATTGGTTGACCTGTCAAGTAGTGCTTTACTCTCTGTCCATTTACCCTAAATGTACCAGATTTCTCGCTCCATAGTTCGACAGCTCCAAAAGGAAAGACCTTTGTTACCTTGAATGGTCTCGACCATCGGGATCTCAGTTTACCTGGAAAAAGCTTCAATCTGGAATTAAATAGTAAAACCATATCACCTGGATTAAATGTTCTCCGTTGGATGTGACGATCATGCCATTGTTTGGTTCTTTCTTTATAAATTTTGGCATTTTCGTATGCATCTAGACAGAGTTCTTCAAGCTCATTTAATTCCAACAACCTACGTTCACCTGCAGCCTTATGATCAAAGTTAAGAGTTTTAACAGCCTAAAAAGATTTATATTCTAGCTCAACAGGTAAATGACAGGGCTTCCCATATACTAGCTTAAAAGGTGTGGTTCCAACGGGAGTTTTGTATGCGGTTCGATACGCCCATAAGGAATCATCTAACTTAATAGACCAATCCTTACGTGATGTATTCACCACTTTTTGAAGAATATTTTTAATTTCCCGATTGGATACCTCAACTTGTCCACTAGTTTGTGGGTGATAAGGTGTAGCAACCTTATGCCTAACTCCATATTTCTTTAGAAGAGTCTGAAAAGTTTTCTCAATAAAATGAGACCCTCCATCACTTATAACACATTTTGGGACCCAAAACCTTGGAAATATTATTTTCTTAAAAAGTTTAATAACAATCTTAGCATCAGAATGGGGTGAAGCAATGGGTTCCACCCATTTTGACACATAGTCAACTGCCACTAATATGAACTAATTTCCAAAAGAGGAAGGAAAAGGTCCCATAAAATTAACACCCCATACATCAAACAATTCAACTTCTAAAATGGTATTCAATGGCATTTCATGTCTCTTACCAATGTTACCTGTTCTTTGGCAAGCATCACAAGTTAGAACATACTTACGTACATCCTTAAAAATATTTGGCCAATAGAACCCAGCTTGTAATATTTTAGCAGCTGTCTTAGAGGTACTCTTGTGCTCTCCACAGGAAAGAGAATGGCAATGATCCAAGATAGCATGGACCTCATCTTGTGAAACACACCTCCAAATCAAACCATCTGTACATTGCTTGAATAGGAGTGGTTCATCCCAATAGAAGTGTTTAACATCTGCAAAAAACTTTTTCCTTTGCTGAAAGCTAAGATCAGGAGGTAAGATACCACATGCAAGAAAATTTACAAAATCAGCATACCAAGGAACACGTTGGATACTAAGACTCAAGAGTTGTTCATCCAAAAAAGATTCATTGATGGGAATATTATCTGTTTCTTCTTTTTCAGATGTCAACCTAGATAGGTGGCCAGCGACCAAGTTCTCAGTACCCTTCTTATCCTTAATTTCTAAGTCAAATTCTTATAATATTAGAATCCATCTAATTAACCTTGACTTTGCTTCCTTTTTATTCAATAGATACTTAATGGCAGAATGGTCAGTGTAAACAGTAACATGTGAACCTACCAAGTAAGATCTAAATTTATCAAAAGCAAAGACAATGGCTAACAGTTCTTTCTCAGTTGTGGCATAATTTACTTGAGCATCATCCAACGTCCGGCTGGCATAATGGATTACATGGAGCTTTTTGTCCTTTCGTTGTCCAAGCACAGCCCCCACTGCGTAATCACTCGCATTGCACATCAACTCGAATGGGAGTTCCAAATCAGGGGTGTAACATCCCCGTTTTAAAATTAAATGTTGAATGAAGAATAAACCATTAAGACTTGATTCCAACCAGAAAATAACTGTTAATTGCATTTAACTAAGTAGGATTAAGCCATTAAAGTATAAAAAAAATGGTGATGGTCAGGGATGGAGTGGAGTGCACGTGGCTGCTGCAGCACACACTCTCCCATCCCACTCTTCTCTTGTTCATGCGCATGTACACATATATATATATATATCGTGAGCCTTTAGTGAGGAACACACTTACTCTTTCTTCAGACTCTCTCCTCCGTCACTTCATCCTCTACTTCCTCTCTTCGTCTCCATTTTTCTTCTTCTTCCATCTTACTCTTCGCTCCTGGAGATCTTGATTCCAGTACTGAAGAACGGACCACACTTCATCCCAGAATCAGGCGCAGGATACGACAAAGCCAAGGAAGACCGGACGAACCAGGAGAAGGACATCGGACCCGACAACAAGAACGAAAAAGGTTTCTGAGGATTCTTCTAAAGGTAGGGGGCGCTTGCATGTCGAATGCATGGTCTAAGAACGGTACCGGATGAACATGCTGCTGAGCGTGGGTGTGTGTGTGCATGTTTTTATAATCATTAGAACTGATGCATGATTTGAGATTCTGATAGTGATCTTCGTGGCTATGGCGTAGTCTGCTCGTGGATGATAATGATGGATCTATTTTGTTGTCACTATGAAAAGTATGTATGTGCATGTTCTTAATTGGATTGCTCAATGTTGTTAGTCTGATGACCGATTGTAACATGCGCTGGTGTGACTGACTGAATGATGACGAGTAGTGGAGGATATTCGTTCTTACTTAATGACTACGGTAATGTGTTCATGACGCGATGATGTGTAATAATGAATGTGTTAGTTGCATGAGTAAGAGTGGGGTGACCCATGGAAGGTCAAGAACCCCAAGGGAAATGACTTCCAGTTACCAACCCTGGCTAGATCCCAATAGGGCTCGTGGTAGCCGTTGGAGCTAGAGAAGTGAGTCTCGAGACGCCGTGGGGAGGCCGGTGCCACCTGGTAAGAGCTGAGGGACGAGGGGCCAAAAGAAAGGGGGCCGTAACTGAGAGTCTTTTCCCGAGTCGGATCCGCAGGCATGCATATAGAAATAAGGCTGATTGTGGTGATGTATAAATCTACGTATGTGCATGTGTATGATCCTGAATGCATGAATATATGTTTAGATGTGGAATAAATTCTGTGAATCATGTGTGTCATGAATGTTGTTTGAATTGTATGAATTTGGTCACTTGAGAAAGGTTGAATGATAGCAGGAGCGTGTACTGACGCTGATACCGAGTCTGTGAGTATCATTTTACATGTAAAAGCTCACCCCTGCAGTGGCCATTTTCAGTGAATGTCTCTCGTGAGGAGGATCAGAGGCAGAGCTGGAATGCTGGGCGGAGTGCTGATGCATTTCGAAGGTTTAATTAAGGCGTTGTTAGATGAAGCCCGGACTGGTTCATACCGGATGTTAATGTTTTGTGATGAATAGAACTTTATGAACAAGTAGAAGTCTGATTTTGCATTGTAAATATTAATATACACTCTTATGTACACATGGATGTATGGTTTTGTGAGTGTGATGCTATGTGCTGCCTTGCTCTATAATTGTGCTTTAATAGATACGCAGGGACAGTATGATTTGAGCAGGCTATAGCCAAGTCAGAGTTAATTGAGAATTGTCTTAGGAAAACTTATGTTGGATACGTTGGGCGGAGTCGTACCCCGCCTGAAGTATGGGAGCAATCCGCCCAAGCGAGTGGACTCGCGTTGGAGCGATGTAGTTGTTAGAGTGGGACACCGTCCAATTATCCTTCCTATCCGTCGTGATACTAACGCAATCCGGACCCCGATGTTGACCCCGTATTGGTCGTTATGGCTAAGTCCGCCCAGGCGTCGTCATACTTAGTTGAGCTGGGTGGAATAGGTTCAGATCCCTCCTTTCTCCACAACTTACTAACGTATATGTACCCTGTAACTTCTCATTTTCTGAGTGAAAGGCGAGTGTGAGGATTTACTTAATGAACCCTTGTCCATAACCGATGGAGGAAATTACCCTGTAGTTGTGTTAAAGAGGCGTTATGTAGATTTCGTTTAGGCGGCGTCATACCTCGCCCAAGTAACTAGGACAGCCCGCCCAAGATAAATATACCCCGTCTAGCCAAGTAGGATGATTCTAACTCCGCCTTTCACCGAAAGCTACGCGTGTGAATGTATTAACGTATTTCCCTTATCTATTCCTCCTGTTGAGTGACCAGTATTTCTCGAAGGGAAGCCTCAGTGCGAACTCTCCTCTATCCGCTGCTGCATTCCCATACTCCGCCTGGACGGTCTTATACCCCGTCTAATCGAACAACGGTGTAGTGTAATCCGCCCTAGTGTTGATGTGTTGCGATAAACCCATTGAGCCAGCCCCAGTTTTAGCTTCTCTGTAGGTTGTTATATGTGAGTGAATGCTCCTCGTTTCCTCCCTGCCTGCTCCCCTCTATATCAAATGTTGCGTGACTGTTTTGTGAAAAATTTTCTCATATTTTTGGAATTATTAGTTGCAAATGATTAGGGTGTTACATTTTGGTATCAGAGCGGACCGAAAAGTCCAAGGCCAAAGTATGCTTACCAAGTGTAAGCGGTGGTGTTTGTGTCTTTTGATTGAATGATTGAATTTGTTCTGATGCTGGTTGACCTGATTGATGATTGTCTTGAGGACGAGGGGTTATTTTCCCCCTGGTCCGATTGTGTGTATGACTTAGGCGAATGACATAATGTGCTATGTTATTAATTGTTGGACTAATAATTAGATCGGTAGTAAGTGGCTCCGTATACTTATCCTTAAATGTCAATTTCAGGATAAGGAATGGCGCATCGTCAAAGTATGGAGGCTATAGCCACAGCATTCCAACGCTTTGCTGATGTGTTTGAAAGGCAAGGCCAAACTCAACCTGAGGATGGCCATGTGCTGGACCGCTTCCTGAAGAGGAAGCCGAGTGAATTCTTAGGAGGACGGAACCCTGAGGCGGCGTTCAAGTGGACTCAGGAATTAGAGAGAATTTTTAGGGGTCTTCGCTGTACCGAAGCCCAGAAGGTGGAATGCGTAGTGTATATGCTGCGAGATGAAGCGGAGAATTGGTGGAAGATAGTCAGGAGCCGATTCCCCGAAGATGACAATCAACTGACGTGGAACGATTTCAAGGCCTGCTTCCTAGACAAATACTTTCCCGACACAGTGAGGAGTCGGAAAGAGCTGGAGTTTATGGAGTTAAAACAGGGCTCCATGACTGTGGAAGAATACGCGACTAGATTTGAAGAATTGTGCCTATTCTATCCGCCCTTCCAGCAGCCGGGAACGGAGCACTCCAAGTGTCTTAAGTTTGAGAACGGACTGAGATCGGATATCAAGAGGGCCTGCAGATACCATGAAATCCGGAGTTTCCCTGCCTTAGTGAACAAGTGTAGAATATTCGAAGAGGATGACAGGGCCCATTTGGGCCAGTGCAGCAGAGCTAACCAGCACCTGAGGCCTCAGCAATCACGTTTCAAGAGGCCAGGGAACGTGAGGAGGAATGAACCCTTCACCAGATATCAGAACCGTAATGACCAAGGGAGACAGATGAGTGGGCGACCAAGGTATGGCGGATGCTTTAAATGTGGCGGTGATCATTTTGCTAAGGAATGCAATGATACAAATGTTAAATGCTACCACTGCGGAGAGAAGGGACACGTTCGCCCGGACTGCCCCCAACTCCGCCAGGCGAACACCAATGTGCGTCAAGGAGGATTTCAAGATCGAACCAGAGTGAATGATAACCAACGACATGGAGGCAGAGGCAACGGAACCAGAGGAAATATGATGCATGCCCCGAACAGTCGAGAGAGGAACACCGGCCCAACAGCGACAGGAAGGATCTACACCATCAATGCAGAGGATGTTGCACCAGCAAACGATCTAGTACAATGTAAGTGCTCACTTGGAACAAATATGCTTAATGTTGTTTTCGATTCGGGGGCAACCCATTCTTTTATAGCTGATGAGTGCGTGGAACGGTTGAAGCTACCAACTGTGTCTATGAACCGGACTTTAGAAGTGGCCAGCCCCACTGGCCCTAGTGTGTTCACATCGTCAATATGTAAAAATGTAGCATTTGAGTTGTATGATCGGAGTTTCACCTTCGATCTGATTTGCATGCCCTTAAAGGGTCTTGATATTGTGCTTGGAATAGACTGGCTTTCAGCCAATAAGGTATTAGTAGATTGTAGAAACCGAGAGATAGTTTTCCCAAAACAACCCACTGAAGACGGCACGGCACTAGGTATAACTCAACTATTTATGATGCTTTGTCTAACCAAAGATGAGAATGAGACCCTAGCGAATGAAATTCCGGTTGTCTGCGAATTCCCAGAAGTGTTCCCAGAGGACGTCCCGAGTGTACCTCCCCATAGAGAAGTTGAATTCTCTATAGACTTGATCCCTGGAGCCGAACCGGTCTCCAGTGCACCCTACAGAATGTCCTCAACTGAATTGGTAGAGTTGAAAAAGAAAGTGGATGAGTTACTTGAGAAGCAGTTCATTAGACCAAGCGTGTCACCATGGGGCGCACCTGTGCTACTTGTTAAGAAGAAGGATGGCAGCATGAGACTTTGTATAGATTATCGACAGCTTAACAAACTCACAATCAAGAATCGATACCCACTGCCTAGAATTGATGATTTAATTGACCAGCTGCGTGGAGCCTCAGTCTTCTCGAAAATCGACTTACGATCAGGATATCACCAAATCCGAGTGAAGGACTCGGACATTCCTAAAACTGCCTTTAGGACTAGGTATGGTCACTATGAGTATGTAGTGATGCCGTTCGGTGTGACAAACGCCCCTGCTGTTTTCATGAATTACATGAACAGCATATTCCATTCCTTCTTAGATCGGTTTGTTGTTGTCTTCATCGATGATATTCTAGTTTATTCTAAGACATCTGAGGAGCATGAAGGACATCTCAGGGCGGTACTCCAAGTGTTGAAGGAGAAGCAATTGTTTGCAAAGCTTTCAAAGTGTGAATTTTGGATGGATGAGATCCACTTCCTCGGGCATGTGATCTCCAAGCGAGGCGTCTCGGTGGATCCTGCGAAGGTAGCTGCTGTAATGGCATGGGAGAGGCCCAGGTCGATCTCGGAAATAAGGAGTTTTATGGGCTTGGCAGGTTATTATAGAAGGTTCATAGAAGGTTTCTCTAAGTTGGCATTACCCCTGACTAAATTGACTCGGAAGAACGTTCCTTTTGTATGGAGTCCGGAGTGTGAGAGCAGCTTCCAAGAACTGAAGAATAAGTTGACAACTGCTCCGGTGTTGGCATTACCTGAGTTAAGAGAAAGCTTCGTGGTCTATTGTGACGCGTCCGGACTTGGATTAGGATGTGTGCTCATGCAGAAGGATCGAGTGATAGCATATGCCTCTCGGCAATTGAGACCCCACGAACAACATTATCCGACCCATGACTTGGAGTTGGCAGCAGTAGTTTTTGCATTGAAAATCTGGAGGCATTACTTGTACGGATCCAAGTTTGAAGTGTACAGCGATCATAAGAGCCTTAAATACCTATTCGACCAAAAGGAGCTGAACATGAGGCAGAGAAGATGGATTGAGTTTTTGAAGGACTATGATTTCAAGTTGAAATACCACCCAGGTAAGGCAAATGTCGTAGCAGACGCATTGAGTCGAAAATCCCTCCACATAGCAGCCATGATGGCAAAAGAAGTTGAGTTGTTAGAGCGGTTCCGAGACATGAACTTGCATGTTGACGCCCCTTCCTCTCAGAAGATGACAATCGGTACGTTGAGGATTGCCAACGAATTCTTAAAATCCGTGTACGAACAGCAACAGGCGGACTCTTACCTAGCTGAAATGAAGGAAATTCAGGCTAAAGGAAAGGATTTATCCTTGGCAGAAGGGTCAGATGGAATCTTCCGGGTGAGGAACAGAATATACATACCAAGTGAAGGAAGATTGAGAAGAATGGTGCTTGATGAAGCCCACAAAAGCCTACTCAGCATTCACCCAGGAACCACGAAGATGTACCACGATTTGAGGAAACAGTTTTGGTGGCCCGGACTAAAGAAGGATGTGGCGGAGTACGTGGCCCGGTGTATCACTTGTCAGAAATCGAAGGTAGAGCACCAAAAACCGTACGGTGCAATGCAGCCTCTAGAAATCCCCGTGTGGAAATGGGACTCAATTACGATGGATTTTATCATGGGATTACCCAAAAACCGAGCGGGCCATGATGCCATTTGGGTCATTGTTGACAGATTGACGAAGAGTGCACACTTCTTACTTGTAAATATGAAGTACCCATTGCATAAATTGGCTCGAATCTACATTCAAGAAGTTATTCGACTGCATGGCATACCTACTTCCATCGTCTCAGATAGGGACCCTAGATTTACGTCCAGGTTTTGGACCACCATGCATCAAGAACTGGGGACGAAGCTTTGGCTTAGTTCTGCCTACCACCCCCAATCGGATGGACAATCCGAGCGAACGATTCAGAGTCTAGAAGACTTATTGAGAGCGTGTGTGTTAGAGTACGGTGGGGACTGGGAGCAGTACCTTCCCTTGATCGAGTTTACGTACAACAACAGCCATCATCACAGCATTGGCATGGCACCTTACGAGGCATTATATGGGCGTAGATGCCGAACCCCACTCTGTTGGTCGGAAGCGGGTGAAAGTCTATTACTGGGACCAGACATCGTGAAGCAAACCACAGAACAGATTCGAGTAATAAGGGAGAAGATGAAAGCATCACAAGACAGGCAGAACAGCTACCATGACAAACGCATCAAGCCAGTGGAATTTCAAGTCGGAGATCGAGTGTTTCTGAGAACCTCTCCGAGTAAAGGAGTTGGACGAGCCTTAAAAAGTAGGAAGTTAAGCCCTCGCTACATCGGACCTTATGAGGTAGTAGAACGGATTGGCTCCGTGGCATACCGCCTCGCGTTACCAACTCACTTGTCCCGATTACACAACGTTTTTCATGTGTCTCAGCTAAGGAAGTATTTGCATGACCCCAGCCACACGATGCCTGACGACGAGGTAGAAATTAAGGAAGACCTAACCACTGTGACTACACCGGTTGGAATCGTGGATCAATCGGTAAAACGCTTAAGGAACAAGAACGTAAGGCTGGTTAAGGTGGAGTGGCAGCAAGGCAAGATCACCTCCTGCACGTGGGAACGCGAAGACGCCATGCGACAGCAGTACCCCGAATTGTTTACCTACGTAAGTACCGACTGAATTTCGGGGACGAAATTCTTTTTCAGTGGGGGAGAACTGTAACATCCCCGTTTTAAAATTAAATGTTGAATGAAGAATAAACCATTAAGACTTGATTCCAACCAGAAAATAACTGTTAATTGCATTTAACTAAGTAGGATTAAGCCATTAAAGTATAAAAAAAATGGTGATGGTCAGGGATGGAGTGGAGTGCACGTGGCTGCTGCAGCACACACTCTCCCATCCCACTCTTCTCTTGTTCATGCGCATGTACACATATATATATATATATATCGTGAGCCTTTAGTGAGGAACACACTTACTCTTTCTTCAGACTCTCTCCTCCGTCACTTCATCCTCTACTTCCTATCTTCGTCTCCATTTTTCTTCTTCTTCCATCTTACTCTTCGCTCCTGGAGATCTTGATTCCAGTACTGAAGAACGGACCACACTTCATCCCAGAATCAGGCGCAGGATACGACAAAGCCAAGGAAGACCGGACGAACCAGGAGAAGGACATCGGACCCGACAACAAGAACGAAAAAGGTTTCTGAGGATTCTTCTAAAGGTAGGGGGCGCTTGCATGTCGAATGCATGGTCTAAGAACGGTACCGGATGAACATGCTGCTGAGCGTGGGTGTGTGTGTGCATGTTTTTATAATCATTAGAACTGATGCATGATTTGAGATTCTGATAGTGATCTTCGTGGCTATGGCGTAGTCTGCTCGTGGATGATAATGATGGATCTATTTTGTTGTCACTATGAAAAGTATGTATGTGCATGTTCTTAATTGGATTGCTCAATGTTGTTAGTCTGATGACCGATTGTAACATGCGCTGGTGTGACTGACTGAATGATGACGAGTAGTGGAGGATATTCGTTCTTACTTAATGACTACGGTAATGTGTTCATGACGCGATGATGTGTAATAATGAATGTGTTAGTTGCATGAGTAAGAGTGGGGTGACCCATGGAAGGTCAAGAACCCCAAGGGAAATGACTTCCAGTTACCAACCCTGGCTAGATCCCAATAGGGCTCGTGGTAGCCGTTGGAGCTAGAGAAGTGAGTCTCGAGACGCCGTGGGGAGGCCGGTGCCACCTGGTAAGAGCTGAGGGACGAGGGGCCAAAAGAAAGGGGGCCGTAACTGAGAGTCTTTTCCCGAGTCGGATCCGCAGGCATGCATATAGAAATAAGGCTGATTGTGGTGATGTATAAATCTACGTATGTGCATGTGTATGATCCTGAATGCATGAATATATGTTTAGATGTGGAATAAATTCTGTGAATCATGTGTGTCATGAATGTTGTTTGAATTGTATGAATTTGGTCACTTGAGAAAGGTTGAATGATAGCAGGAGCGTGTACTGACGCTGATACCGAGTCTGTGAGTATCATTTTACATGTAAAAGCTCACCCCTGCAGTGGCCATTTTCAGTGAATGTCTCTCGTGAGGAGGATCAGAGGCAGAGCTGGAATGCTGGGCGGAGTGCTGATGCATTTCGAAGGTTTAATTAAGGCGTTGTTAGATGAAGCCCGGACTGGTTCATACCGGATGTTAATGTTTTGTGATGAATAGAACTTTATGAACAAGTAGAAGTCTGATTTTGCATTGTAAATATTAATATACACTCTTATGTACACATGGATGTATGGTTTTGTGAGTGTGATGCTATGTGCTGCCTTGCTCTATAATTGTGCTTTAATAGATACGCAGGGACAGTATGATTTGAGCAGGCTATAGCCAAGTCAGAGTTAATTGAGAATTGTCTTAGGAAAACTTATGTTGGATACGTTGGGCGGAGTCGTACCCCGCCTGAAGTATGGGAGCAATCCGCCCAAGCGAGTGGACTCGCGTTGGAGCGATGTAGTTGTTAGAGTGGGACACCGTCCAATTATCCTTCCTATCCGTCGTGATACTAACGCAATCCGGACCCCGATGTTGACCCCGTATTGGTCGTTATGGCTAAGTCCGCCCAGGCGTCGTCATACTTAGTTGAGCTGGGTGGAATAGGTTCAGATCCCTCCTTTCTCCACAACTTACTAACGTATATGTACCCTGTAACTTCTCATTTTCTGAGTGAAAGGCGAGTGTGAGGATTTACTTAATGAACCCTTGTCCATAACCGATGGAGGAAATTACCCTGTAGTTGTGTTAAAGAGGCGTTATGTAGATTTCGTTTAGGCGGCGTCATACCTCACCCAAGTAACTAGGACAGCCCGCCCAAGATAAATATACCCCGTCTAGCCAAGTAGGATGATTCTAACTCCGCCTTTCACCGAAAGCTACGCGTGTGAATGTATTAACGTATTTCCCTTATCTATTCCTCCTGTTGAGTGACCAGTATTTCTCGAAGGGAAGCCTCAGTGCGAACTCTCCTCTATCCGCTGCTGCATTCCCATACTCCGCCTGGACGGTCTTATACCCCGTCTAAGCGAACAACGGTGTAGTGTAATCCGCCCTAGTGTTGATGTGTTGCGATAAACCCATTGAGCCAGCCCCAGTTTTAGCTTCTCTGTAGGTTGTTATATGTGAGTGAATGCTCCTCGTTTCCTCCCTGCCTGCTCCCCTCTATATCAAATGTTGCGTGACTGTTTTGTGAAAAATTTTCTCATATTTTTGGAATTATTAGTTGCAAATGATTAGGGTGTTACAAGGGGGTTGCACGATGGGGGCATAGATTAGAGCTTGCTTGATCCTGTAAAAAGCTTCCATACAAGATGAATTAAAATTGAAAGGCACATCCTTACCCAAAAGAGTTGTAAGAGGCTTTGTGATCTTGGAGAAATCTTTAATGAACCTACGGTAAAACCCTGCATGTCCAAGAAAACTCCGAATGCCTTTCACATTTGTAGGTGGGGGTAATTTTGCAATCACTTCCACTTTAGCCTTATCAACTTCTATTCCTCTCTCAGACACCAGGTGTCCAAGAACTATGCCTTCTCTTACCATAAAATGACAATTTTCCCAATTCAAGACGAGATTGGTCTCTTCACAACGTTGTAAGACTTGACACAAATTTGTTAAACAGTTATCAAAATCCAAACCATACACTGAAAAATCATCCATAAAGACTTCCATCACATTTTCAATAAGGTCAGAAAAAATTTCTTGCATACACCTTTGAAAAGTCGCAGGTGTATTACACAGACCAAAAGGCATACGTCTGTAAGCATAAGTCCCATAAGGGCAAGTGAAGGTAGTCTTTTCTTGATCAGATGGATGAATGGGAATTTGATGAAAACCTGAATACCCATCCAAATAACAGAAATAAGAGTGTTTCGCAAGTCTTTCAAGCATCTGATCAATAAAAGGGAGAGGAAAATGATCTTTTTTCGTGGCGCTATTTAACTTCCTATAATCAATGCATATACGCCAACCAGAGACAATTCTAGTAGGAATCAAGTTATGTTTATCATTTTCAATCATAGTTATTCCCCCCTTTTTAGGCACCACATGAACAGGACTTACCCATTTACTACTATCAACAGGATATATGACTCCAGCATCAAGGAATTTCAAAATTTCCTTTTTAACCACTTCTTGCATTTTTGGATTTAATCTCCTAAGTGGTTCTACTGTGGGCCTACTTTTATCTTCTACAGTAATCCTGTCCATACAAAGAGAAGGGCTAATCCCTTTGATATCATCCATTGTATAACCTATTACCTTTCTATACAACCTAAGTTGTTTCAAAAGTTTTTCAGTTTCACATGGATTCAATTCAGCATTAACAATCACAGGATATGTGGAATTAGGACTAAGAAACTCATACCTTAAAGAAGCCGGTAAAGGCTTTAATTCCACATTGGGGCTTACCACTTTGTCACCTATGACCTCAGTATCATGTTTTAGTGGGGCCTCAGAGCAATCAGATGTTTCTGTCGGCTCAATTATGAAAATAGTTTCAAGTGGGTCATTAGGAAGGGTTACTTCCTTTACCACTTGTTCAACAAAGTCCACACTACAGCAAACATCATTAAAAGGTTTTTCTAAAACATTTTTCAAGTTAAAATCAACCTTTCGGTCTCCAACAGTTAGAGACAACTTACCATTCTTGACATCGATCACAGCACCTGCAGTTGCTAAAAATGGTCTGCCTAAAACAATAGGAATCAAAGAATCTTCGTCCATTTCAAGCACAACAAAGTCAGCAGGTATAAAAAATTTTCCTACCTTAATAGGAACATCCTCTAAAATTCCTACAGGATATTTTACAGACCTATCAGCCAATTGCAAAGACATCCTAGTAGGTTTCAGCTCACCCAATCCTAACTTTTCAGCAACAGATAATGGCATTAAACTTATACTCGCTCCTAAATCACACAATGCTTTATCTATATTCATGTCACCAATCATACAAGGAATAGAGAAACTACTTGGATCTTGGAGCTTGGGTGGAAGCTTTCTTTGAATTAGAGCACTGCACTCTTCAGTAAGTGCAACTGTACAATCTTCCTCCAGTCTTCTTTTGTTGGAAAAAATGTCCTTCAGGAACTTTACATATGTGGGCATTTGCTACAAAGCATCTGTGAAGGGAATATTAATATATAATTTCTTTAAAACATCAAGAAACTTACTAAATTGTTTGTCCAACTTTGCTTTAGCCAAGTGCTGAGGAAATGGAATGGGAGGTTGATATGGCTTAACCTCCTCCTTCTTTTCTTGTGGTTTCTCTTCTTCAATCACTGGATGAGATGAAGATTCATCCACTTTCTTTTCCTCCTTTACAGTTTTGCCAACTGGCCCATCATATTGAGTACCACTCCTAAGAGTGACAACCATGGTTTAGTTAGATGGTCCAGCCTCTGGTTTTCTAGGAAATGTTCCTGGTGCTCTTTGAGAGTAGGAGGCTTGTTGGGCAATTTGATTTTCCAGTATTTTGTTATAGGTGGTAAGAGAGTCCACTTTTGAAGCTAAGTTTTTTATTGCATCAGAGAATTCATCATTTTGTTTAAGTTGAGTAGCTACAAATGTCTCCATCAAGGATTCTAGCTTTGATTTTTGTGGAATATAGGTTCCTTGTTGAGGTTTGTAGTTACTTTGATTACCTTGGAATTGAGGTGGCCTATTTTGGAAGCCAGGTGGACCTTGTGCAGGTCTGTAGTTACCTTGATAATTTCCACCATAGTTTCCAATAGCATCCACCTGATGCATTTCTTGTTCTTGATTAAGGGTCATTGCTAAATGGCAGTTTGTAGCTCCATGTCCTGAAACACCACAAACTTCACAAACAATATTAGTAGCACCTGTTGAACCTATTTTATCGAGTTTTAATGTTAATGCTTCAACTTTGGCAGAAAGTAGGGAAAGAGTATCAACAGAGTACTTACCTGGTGATTTAGCAGGTAATCCTCTCTCAGAGTTCCACTGGTGAGTATTTTGAGCTATTTCCTCAATCAGGTTCTCGGCTTCATCAATATTTTTTCTCATGAAGGCTCCTCCAGCTGTAGCATCTAAAGAGATCTTTTGTGTGGAAGTTAGTCCTTTATAGAAAATATGGATTATCAACCACCTTTCTATCCCATGGTGAGGACATTCTCTTAGCAACTCCTTGTATCTTTCCCAGGCTTCATATAAGGATTCATCATCTTTTTGTGAGAAATTTATGATTTGTTTTCTCAGCACATCAATCTTGTTCCTCGGGTACCATTTATTGATAAAAGCACTGGACAATTGTTCCCAAGTCGTGATGGATCCTTCAGGAAGAGAGTATAACCACACCCTCGTTTTATCTCTTAAAGAGAAAGGGAAGAGTCTTAAGCGAATGGCATCATTGGTGGCTCCGTTCATTTTCAGGGTATCACAGTATTCAAGAAAGATTTGAAGATGAAGATTTAGATCTTCAGAGGGTAAACCTCCGAATTAGTTCTGTTGAACCATAGAGAGTAATGAAGGCTTCAATTCAAAATTGTTAGCCTCCACTGTGGGTCTAAGGATGCTAGATCCTCTTCCATTTGTACTTGGTGCGGCAAAATCTCTTAAGGCTCTATTTTGGTCTGCCATTTGTTTTTCTTTTTGTTGTTTTTGTTGTTTTCTTAAAGCTCTAAGGGTACATTCTATCTCAGGGTCAAATCCTAAGTTTAGGTCGACACTACGGCTTCGTTGCATAAAAAGAAAATAAATGAAAAATAAAACAAATAATCACAAAAAAAATAAAACAACAACAGATACACAAATAAAGAACAAAATACAAACTAACAAACAGAATAAAATAAGTAAAAATAAAAATACAGAAAAAATATAAAAAGAAAAGAAACAAACAAAACAAAAAAAATAAAAAAATAATATTAACAAGTATGATCTAATCGAATTTCAATATTGCCGATATTTGAGGGACAACAGTCCCCGGCAACGGCGCCAAAAACTTGACAAGGCCCACAAGCGCACGGGTTATGTCGCGTAATATAAAAGATTATCGTCTCCACAGGGACTGTGTTAAAAGTACCAGTATATTGAAATTTAATTATCCACACAATTGATTTTTAATGTTTTTGTAAAATAAAACACAAATTAAAAATAAATTTAGAAACAAAATTTACTTGACACTTAAAAATCAAAGTTGAAAGTATCTTGGGATTTCAGGGGATCAAGACTCTATTTTATGTTAATGAATTTTAACTTTTCATAAATAAGAATCAAATTAAGTTTTCCAAGGCGGATTTTCCTTAAGCTAATTATTATGTTCCTCTCGGAATCCTATTAATGTACCTAACCTATGGAAAGCACTGCTTAATCCTTAGAAAAGACCCATTATCGTTTTGTGAAAATCCCTTATTTATTCCCCAAAATATTTTGATTACTTTCACGGTTTTACCGAGGTCACAAAAAGTATTTCAAAACCTTAGGCTTAGTTCAAAAACTTTCCAGTAACAATAAATCTCTCAATTCTATTAATTACTTAAACTTACTAATATACCCGCAAGTATGCAGTTTTATCACTTAGGTTCTTGTTAGGAATCACTAAGAGCATTGAGCATTTTTTGAACTAAATGGAAAACATAAATTTATTTAATTCAAAGTCAAAATAATATTATCATAAAATATTATCACACCCCCTTCATCCCAAGATAATTAATTTAGTTACTCATGAAATAATTCAAATTCATATACATGATGGAAAAATAAAACATACAAGACATGGTAAAAATAAAGACTTACGGGTTTCTCCAAAAGCTTAAAATAATTTTACCACTGTATTTCCCTGTTGCAATATTCCTCCACTAATTACAAATTGGAACACTTAATTTCATAATCCTCACAACTCTTACACAAAATAAAATAAAGAAAAGGAAAATAAAAAGAGAAAGAAATGGAACAAAGAAGAAAACGAAGGAAAAGAAAAGAAAGGAACAAAGTGAATGAATGAGAACTGGATATCAAAGCGACGCTGTAATGGCTGTGGAGTTATAGGGCCGGTGTGCAAATCGTTGAATGGACGGAGTAAGCGAATGGAGCAGAGTTTTTGACTCCATAGAAGGCTTCAGACATCCCCCTTTTTTCCTCTTTAATTGAGGTATTTATAGAAATCTGGACGTCAATAATCATGGGGAACGGCGGCTAGTGGGACTTCTTTATTATTTTCTCTTTTATCTTGTTGTCAGCCGCCCTACAAGATCAACAAATCAACTTGGATGGTGCGTTGGTGTGTGATGGAGAAATAGCCTGGACCTCGACAACCATAGGGAATGGAGGCTAGTGGGAATTCTTTATTATTTTCTCTTTTGTCTTGTTGTCAGCCGGCCCCTCATAATTCAAGGATCCACTTGGATAGGGGGAATCCAAGTCAGCATGGGCAAACGGTGGAAATACGGAATCGGTGTTCTCCTTATGACTCAGATTAGTGCCTCAGCCAGTATCCATCCTTAGTGGGAATTAATCCGAGCGGAACAGGTGCTCTCATATATAAAAGACCGAGTGAAAGCTTGAATTCACAGATTATTGACTCAGAAATTTCTTTCCAAGAAGCATTCACAGGACCTCTGTTCATTCAGAATTGCTTCTATCGGAGGTGCCTTGCCCGGAAATGTCACTGCTTGAAGTATTCATTCGGAATTGCTTCTATTGGAGGTGTTTTGCTCAGAACTTGTCACTGCTTGAAGCATTCATTCGGAATTGCTTTAATCAGAGATTCTTTGCTCGGAACTTGTTTCTGTTTGAAGCACTCAACCAGACCTTCTTCTCTCACATGTGAGCCACTCAGAAACATCTTATTCGGGTAGTCTTCATTTAAAATTGATTCAATCAGCACCTCCAAAATGTTTCACTCGGCTATGTCTCTGGCCGACAAGTTAGAACCATTTTTTGACTTAAAATTGATTCAATCAGGAACTCTTCATTCAAATGCCTCAGCACGAGGGGTATTCCTTCAAAATCAAGGTCTTTCTTCACCCGGAAGCATATCACTTGAATTGAACCACTCGGAGAAACCTTGCTCAGATATATTGCTTAGGAGTAATTCAGTCGAGAACGACCCTTTCTTCGCTCCTTGAAATGATCCACTCGGACACATTCATCTGAAGTCAAGCTTGCCTTTCACTAAGAATTGCTTTAATCGTGCATCAACCCATTCAGACATATTAACTCGGAAGTCCGACTTGCTTTTCACTCAGAATGGCCTCAATCGTCAATCAACCCATTCAGACGTATTCCCTCGGGAGTCGGCCTTGCTTTTCACTCAAAAATTTAGAACTTGGGAGAATCTGGCCGATAGAAGCTCTTTCCAGGTCAGAGCTTTACTTTGTGACACGCTCTTGTTTTCGGGTCAAATAAAAAGTTAAATTAATATAGTATAAGGTGAACAACCTTAGTCGTCTCTCGAGGACCTTAGTTCAATTAGTTATACTCAATTTAGTTATAATAAAGGGGGATTTGTGTTGAGCTTGAAAGGAAAATTAAGTGATTATATGATAGTGCAAAAAGTAAATTTATGAGTAAGAATAATCAAATTTAGAAACAACCAACCCAAGGAATTAATAAATCTTTAGTTAACTAATCATTGATCATAAATATGATTAAATATAATTAATATCTCAATCTTGAATCATTTGGAATCCCTAAATGATTATATTCTAGAAAATCTTCTAGAATTGAATTAATGAACTAATAAGAATAATCAATCGATATATTCTTATTAATTACTAAAATAATTTTAAAACCATAATTTGATTGAGTTAAGAAACTAAATAGAAATCTCTTATTTAGTAACTTAATCTTTGTTCTCAAATTGATTATTGATTAACCAACCAACATCAGTTTAGATTATAGATTGTTTAATTATATACCAATCGGTTATACACTTAAATAATCTACCATCATAAGTGCTTGAGAAACAAAGAAAAGTAATTATCTTCAATCAAAATATTAAGAGCAAGAACTCAAAGTTAACATAAAGAAAAATTAAATTCCTTGAGTTGATTTTAAAAGATTAAGCTTCCATGATAGTTTTTAACAATGAAAGCTAATATTAAATTTACTAAAACTTTGATTATAAAAGTAAATAACAAATAATAAAATTAACTTACTTGATATTGAGGAAGGGAAATGAAAACCATAACTTGAAGGATGGAATATAGAACAAGGAGATAAAGAAAAAGAAAGAACTAAAACTTAAGAAGCTAAAGCAAAGATATAGAATTGTAATGAAAACTAAAGCATCTATTTCTTATGTATTTCTTGTGTATCTTCCTTACAACTTCAAGCATCTATTTATAGGCAAGATATGATGACTATACATTCATTTTTTGATTATTAATGCATTTTTTCAACATTGGTGGGCTTGAAATTACAATAATTCAAAAGAAGATAATGGTAGTTGTTGAAATTCATTCTCCTCTTTATCTTCTCCACTTTGCAAGTCCAATATGACCTTCTAGATGGCCGAATTTTGAAAAACCTTCAACACGAAATTTGTAGATCTTTGTCTTATTGAGAATTTGGCATAAGAATAAGGTCATTTGGACATTTAGAGCTCCAGATATATGTATTTTGGTGAACTATGTCAATGTTGGTGGGACACATGAGGGCTGATTGATTCAAGCTCTATTTCTTTATTTTTTCAGATGCAAAATAACCAAATTTGATCATCATGATGTAGCCCTCTGTCTTAGCTTTCCATGGGCTCCAAGATTAGCCCATTTGGATCACAAAAGCCCAAGTTATGGCCAAAATAAGGCAAGATACTCAAGATACATACAAAAAACAAAAATTGAAACATATATACATAATACTTCAATTTAACTAAACAACATAAAACTTAATTAAAATACTATTATTAAACATAGTAATTATATAATAAACCCCAAGTGTAAAACTATAAGAAGTGTATTAAAATTGATTTATCAAATTCCCCCACACTTAAGCTTTTGCACTCCAGGGCAAAACCAAACCAAAAACTAAAATGAGAAACAACAGAAAAAGGTTTTGTTTTTCAAATTGATTTTTTTTTGACTTTTTTTTAAGTCTAAAATAATAAGTAATACACATCATCCCTTATATCAAGAGGTCATGATAAGTGTGAATAAGAAGCATTACATACTAGTTTCACAAATTGAGTGATCAAATCAAAGAGTGGATGAAAATGTGATAGATATTCTCTTTATGCTCTTTATATCTCAATTGTTTTGGTTTGTGTATACTCTCAGAAATCACCCAAATAAATTAGCACTACCATAGGCTTGAAAAATTTCTAATTTCTATATTTGAACACATATGCATGCAGAGATCAAAAGGACTTTATTAAGGTTGTAATGGGGCCAAGGTGATATAGGGTGGATAAAATGAAATAGTATGGCTAAACTTAAGGTTGAAAAAGAGCAATGGAGTAAGTGATTCAGTGATTGTGGAAGTACATTTTGAAACTCAATACTTAGCAAAATGAAACATGATGGAGGATAAAACATGAGAATAAATCCTCCTGGTTATTTTCATACATATATTCACCACTTCTTCTTTTTCTTCTTTTTTCTCTTTTTTTATTATTTTTTTACTTTCTTTTTGAACAATGAAACAACAACATATATATCTTGGGTACATTTCCACAATCATCAAAAATCTTTATTCATAGTAATTCCAAAACTCCTAATCAATTTCTAAGCAAAGGTGATCATTTTTTTTGGGGCTAATGGCAAATTATGTGGCTGAATCAAGAAATGGATATAGGCTCAACGTGGGTAACAATGGAAAGTATGTAAGGTAAGGCATATGGCTAGTGGCTAGTTAAAACAAAAATGGCCTTAATCACATCAAAGCATGCACATGGAACATAATACATAAAAAAAAACAAGTCAAGTTCTAGAGTACTAATAAATAAAGGTTAATCAAGAAAAAGGAAAGATGGCATAATATGATCCATCCAATTAAGCTCAAAATCTCACCGAGGGTGGTCAATCTATCACAATTCATATATAATTTGATCTTCACAAACAACTTATTAAATTAATATGCAAGGAAATTATTCACAACATGTCATGAAATATTGGACAAGGGTGATGCAATTACTCATTACTTAGACAAATTTAAAAAACAAATTTAGTGAAAAGCATGTAGAATTTAAAATAAAAAACTGGAAATGATGATCTTTTTTGTGAAAAGAAAATCATAACCAAATATTGGTGTCAAGATCCAGTTCCTTATGCTTCTTGCTCTGTATCTTTTTTTTAGGGTGCTTAGTAACAAAGATACCTACAACAAATTGATCAGTTCAATTACATGTGAAATGGTTAGTATAACTGAACAATTTGATTGTGTCATACAACCCAGTTTCATAGGCCTTGTGTTAGAACTCATAAGAAAAATATCATCAACACAACCATGAGTAGCATCAAGAGCAATAACATACATCTTAATTCATTCGTATGCCTATAGAAAGATTCTGCTATATCATCCATTAAGAGAAAATAAAGAACCTGATGATTGACTAGTGGTGAGGTGTGGCTCCGATCTGAAAGAAAAGGATGAAGGCAAAGTGTGGCGGCTGGAGGCTGATGAAGATGATGTTTATGGTTGCAGAATGGTTAATGCCGAATGGAAATGATCATGGTAAAGGTAAAGGCAAAGGATACCTGACACTAAAGCAAAGATAGTGGTTGTGTGTGTATGTGTTTTTATTATTTATTTATTTATTTATTTATTTATTTATTTATTATTTTTTTATTTTTTAAAATGAAAAATAGTTTTGATAAAGAAGGTGAAACGGTTGTAGTTATCTGAGTGAGCTTTGTTGCGAGGATGCGTCTCAAGAGTTTGGACTCTTTACTCAGCCCATCCCAACAAAAGTACTCATGAAAAAAATTATTTATTTTTTTTTAAAACAAAAAAAATAAACAAAAGTGATACTGACACTATATAGTGAAGGATACGTCTTAAGACTTTGGTTCTCAAAGATGCATCTTTATGATTTTAGATGCAACTTTCCCAAATTAATCTTTACTCTGTCTATCCCTCACAAAAACAAATAATAGAATATATATAACCAAAACCCCCCCACACTTATTCAAGACATTGTCCTCAGTGTCTTATATGATTTTCACAGTCTATTTTTTTTTCAATTTTTATTTTTTTAATTATTTTTTTAAATATAGATAGAGGTGAGAAAGAAGTTATAACCGAAGGGTGGTGTCTGGTTCTGGATTCTTTCACTTGTGTGTGTGATCCTTATCTTGCTTCAAGAGGGGTTGAGGTTGGGGTAAAAAGCTCTGTAAAATATCAATCAATTCATCTGCATTTGATGAAGCATGAATGAATGATTGATCATCTTGAGTTATAAGGCCCTGTTCCACAGCTTTATCTAAAAACATTAACAAACTGTCATAAAAACCATTAATATTTAATAATCCTAATGGCTTTTTATGAAGGTTCATGCTACACCATGATAAAATACAAAATATTTCCTAAAAAGTACCAAAACCTCCAGGAAGTGCGATAAAAGCTTCAGCACCTATAACCATACGAGCCATTCGTTGATGGAGGCTTGTAACTTTTACCTCAGTTCCTACAGCAATAGCTGGTGTAATACCAACATGATGTAGGATGATACTAGAGACGTTGCTTCCTTCAACTAGTGCAGATAGTGCCATGGAGCCTTTCAAACCCTGTACTCCTTCTCTATACAAGACCTTTATTTCTTTCACAGCCAATAGTTTTCCCAACTTAGTAGCTGCTATTAGGTACTTCTTACAATTACCATTGTTGGATCCACCAAACACACAAATGGATTTGATTTTTTCATCTTTTTTTTATGTTTTCCATATAGAGTTATGCGCCCTTATATAGATAAAAACTGAGATGAAATAATTGATGAAAGATAAAAAGTTTGCATAATTATTATTATATAAAAATAAATAACGGTAATGAAGAAACTTGAAAAGACATGATTGAAGAAAATAAAAATAGGTAATTTTAAAAGTCAAAGTGAATTCAGAAAAGTAAAACATTGAAAACAACAGTAAATATGTACAGTAGTTGTGATTATGGCTCACATCTTCCTCTGGTTTTACGTCCAGTGATGGCTTAAACGCCTTCTATGAGTTGAGGTTTTTGCTACCCATCCAGTTTTCTTATAAACTGGCAAACAGGGTCATTTAATGCCAGATTCCCAAGGCTATAGTTTTCTTTTTGTTGAATGAATAGATCATATAATTTCAGAAGGACTCCTTGAACCGTTCCACATGGATGCGTCTCAAGAGTTTGGATTAAGTTATCTAAGTTCTCTTTACTCAGTCCATCCTTTATAAATTTAATTTTGTCCTCCCGATTTATAGATACCATTCCAGGGTTCCTACAACGTGTATCACAATTCCATCTTGCACACTTATGGCAAACTCCCATCCTTTTAGCTCTTCGTTTTTTAGAATAAGAACTACATCCCATACCTGGCAAATGTTTTATATAGGACTTATGTAATTCAACAGAGAGACGTACCTTTGCTTCAATAAGCCAATGAACATCCTCTGGAATGCCAAAATATGTGAGTAGTTTTAACCTTTGAACTCGAGCTTTGTAAATTTTTACAATCACATCGCGTGGAAGTGTAGGGAATCTTTCCTTAAGTTTTGCAAGGGTTTGTTCCATTGTCAGATTACTTTGAAGTTGTGGCTGTTTAGAAAATAGAGAATAGAAAACGAGGTTATAGAGAATAGTAGAGATGAAGAAGGTGAAAATGTGATAGGTTGCCTTCTATCAAGCGCTTGTTTAATGTCACGAGCCTGACGATGACCTTTTAACTACTGCAAGAAAATGATAATAATGCCAAAACAATAATAGTAATAATGATTAAGACAAGTGTTAGCACCGAAAAGAATGATGATGTAATTAATTTATATCTATTTTATTATTTTATTATTTTTTATTATTTTTTTATAAATATTGTTATTAGGAAAAATTAGTCAAAATATTTGGCATCACACAAATACACCTCCGTATCTATGTCCTCTTGGAACCCTTGAAAGAAAGGTTCAAGTCGATGCCCATTTACCTTGAAAACCTTGTTTGTCGCTTTATCTGAAATTTCAATCACACCATAAGGAAAGATATTAGTTATTTCAAATGGGCCTGCCCATTTAGAGCGAAGCTTACCGGATATGAGCTTTAGACGTGAATTGTACAATAAAACTTTTTGTCCAATGAAAAAGTTTTTTCTCAAGACCTGTTTGTCATGAAAGGATTTGGATTTTTCTTTATAGGTTTTAGAACTTTCATAAGCTTCCAAACGAATTTCTTCTAGTTCCTGTAGTTGGAGTTTCCTTTCTTTACCGGCCTCATTTAAGTCCAGGTTACATTGTTTCACTACCCAATAAGCTTTATGCTCAATTTCTACAGGTAAGTGACATGATTTTCCAAAAATAATCCTATAGGGTGACATTCCAATAGGTGTTTTATAAGCTGTTTTATAAGCCCAAAGAGCATCTTCTAACCTTTTGCTCCAATCTTTCCTATTTGGTTGTACTATTTTTTGGAGGATCATTTTTAATTCCCGATTAGACACTTCAGCCTGCCCATTTGTTTGGGGGTGATAAGGTGTTGAAACCTTATGCATAACTCCATATTTTTTAAGAAGGGACTCTATTTTACGGTTGCAAAAATGTGATCCTTGATCACTAATGATGGCTTTAGGAACACCAAACCTGTAAAATATCTATGATTTAACAAAATCTGCAATAACTTTAGAATCATCAGTTCGAGTAGCTTTAGCTTCAACCCATTTAGACACATAATCGATCGCAAGTAGTATATAAACAAAACCAAAAGATACAGGAAAAGGTCCCATGAAATCTATGCCCCAAACATCAAAAATTTCATAAAATAACATGGGTTGTTGAGGCATCTTATTTCTACGAGATATGTTTCCCATTCTTTGACATCGTTCGCAAGATTTACAAAATGTATATGCATCACGAAAAATTGTTGGCTAATATAAACCAGATTCTAATATTTTCCTTGCTGTACGTTGAGGTCCAAAATGTCCACCACATGTATATGTATGACAAAATGTAAGAATGGAATGAAATTCATTTTCAGGTACACACCTTCTAATGACTTGATCACTACAAAGTTTCCATAAGTAAGGATCATCCCAAACATAGTATTTAGAATCACTTTTTAGTTTTATTATTTGTTGTTTAGATGCATGTATGGGAGTAACAGAAGCAACTAAGTAGTTTACCAAATCAGCAAACCATGGAGTAGAATCATGTATTCCCATAAGTTATTCATCAGGGAAATCATCTCTAATGGAAATTGGGTCAAGTTCTTTTTCAATTCTGCTTAAGTGATCAGCCACCAAATTTTTTGCTCCAATTTTATCCCTAATTTCAATGTCAAATTCTTGGAGCAACAACATCCACCTAATCAATCTTGGTTTTACATCTGGTTTCTTTAAAAGGAACTTTAATGCTGCATGATTTGAAAATACAACTACTTTTGAACCGAGCAAATAAGATCTAAATTTGTCAAGTGCAAACACAATAGCAAGTAGTTCTTTTTCTGTGGTAGTATAGTTTATTTGTGTAGTATCCAAAGTTCGTGAGGCATAGTAAATAACATGTTGTACTTTACCTACTCTTTGAGCAAGAACAGCTCCTAATGCATAATTTGATGCATCGCACATAAGTTCAAATGGAAGTGACCAATCTGGTGCCTGGATGATAGGAGTGGTAGTGAAAGCTTTCTTTAAGCAATCAAAAGCCTCTTTACATTTGTCATTAAAGTCAAATGTTATATTTTTTTGTCGTAAGTTAGACAACGGAAGGGCTATCTTACTGAAGTTTTTTATAAACCTTCTATAAAAACCTGCATGACCAAGAAAAAAACGAATATCTCGCACACAAGAAGGATAAGGTAATTGAGAAATTACATCAATTTTTGCAAGATCTATTTCTATGCCTTTTTTAGATATTACATGGCCTAAAACTATACCTTCTTCTACCATGAAGTGGCATTTCTCATAATTAAGAACAAGGTTAGTTTCAATGCATCTATGTAATACTTTATCTAGACTATTTAAGCAAGCATCAAATGATGAACCATATACTTTGAAATCATCCATAAATACTTCCATGCAATTTTCAAGAAAATCAGCAAAGATACTAATCATGCATCGTTGAAAGGTACCAGGGGTATTGCATAAGCCAAAAGGCATCCTCCTATAAGCAAAAGTGCCAAAAGGACATGTAAATGTTGTTTTTTTCTTGATCTTCTGGTGCAATATAAATTTGGAAGTAACCTGAAAATCCATCTAGAAAGCAATAATGTGACTTGCCTGCCAGTCGTTCCAACATTTGATCAATGAAAGGTAAAGGAAAGTGATCCTTTCGGGTTGCTTTGTTAAGTTTCCTGTAATCAATGCATACTCGCCAACTATTTTGGATTCTGGTAGGAATTAGTTCATCATTTTCATTTTTAACCACTGTAATTCCAGACTTTTTGGGAACCACTTGTTCAGGGCTGACCCAAGTACTATCTGATATAGGGTAAATGATGCCAGCTTGTAATAATTTTGTTACCTCTTTTTTAACTACATCAAGGATCTGAGGATTAAGTCTTCTTTGTGGTTGCCTTACTGGTTTAACTTCTTCCTCTAATAGAATTCTATGCATACACATGGAAGGGCTAATACCTGGGATATCTGCCAAAGTCCAACCAATTACTTTCTTATGCTTCCTAATAATCTACAACAACCTTGTTTCTTGATCAACATTTAATTTGTTAGAAATAATCACTGGAAGATTCTTATCTTCCTCTAAATATGCATACTTTAAATGTTCAGGAAGAGGTTTTAACTCTAACATAGGAGGCTGCATTATTGAAGGAATCAACTTGGTTGAATTTGTCTCAGCAACTTGTACTTCAACATAATCAGATGTATTTGTAACTACTTTAATCAAATTATCACACTCTGATTCTTTTGAAACAACATCTGGAACTATATTTTCTATTTTAAGGGAGTATGAATCATTATTATCATTAAGCAGATATTTCTCAATTTCAGTACACACATTACATTGATGAGAATCCATGCATGAATCACAAACAAATGAATCATAAAAATCAGACAATACAGGAAAATCAACATCATCAGACAACTTAATAATATTATCCTCAACTAAATCAGTTATTAAGTCAATTTGAAAAACTGAATGATCCTCAGTAGGATGCTTCATAGCATCTAAAATGTTGAATCTAACCACACTATCTCCAAATTCCATAGAAAGTGTTCCTGCATGCACATCTATCTTTGTTCTAGCTGTTTTTAAGAATAGTCTACCTAAAATTATTGGAGCTTTATTAGTGGAATTCTCACTTTCCATATCTAGAACATAAAAATCTGCAGGAAAAATTAAATCATTAACTTTAACAAAGACATCTTTAATAATTCCTGGAGGATGTGCAGAGCTTCGATTTGCTAATTGTATAACCACAGCTGTAGTTTGCAAAGGTCCAAGGGAAAGTGAAGTAAATACAGTCATAGGCATAACATTAATAGATGCACCTAAGTCTAGCATGGTATTTTCAAATTTGTTATTGCCTATTATGCATGGAATGGTAAACGTCCCAGGGTCTTTACATTTTTCTGGTATATGTGACAAAGGTTTCTCAATTAATGCAGACACATTTCTACTTATATTAATCCTTTCATTGCCTTTTAGTCTTCTTTTATTAGTGTATAGTTCTTTAAGGAATTTGGCATATCTTGGGATTTGCTTGATGGCTTCTAATAAAGGTATATTTACCTCTACTTTTCTAAATGTTTCCAAGATCTCCTCATCCATTTTCTTATTTTGTATAGATTTTTGTCTTTGTGGAAATGGAAGAGGGATATGTTGCTTATCAGGACCAGCTGCAGAAGGAGGATTTGTGAGAGATATATCATTACTATTATTACTATTATTACTTGAACTATCTAAAACTTCTTCTGCATGTTTTTCTGTGACAATAGTATTTTTAGTTTGTTGTTGTTTTTCTAGTCCATGGATAGCTTTACCAGATCTTAAACTAATTGCACTTACATTTTTAAGATTGACAATTGTCTGAGCGGGTAACTTATCTAAACCTTGAGACTGCAAATGGTTTAAAGATGTAGCCAATTGACTAATCTGATTTTCAAGAGTCTGAATTGTAGCCTCAGTTCTTTTTTGGAAGTTCAGATTTTCTACTGACATTTGCTTTATCAATTCCTCTAAATTTGATTTCTCAGTATTTGCCTTGTTGTGTAGCTTGTTGTTGTACATAAGGAGGTTGATAAGGTCTGCTTGGTCTAGTATTTGCCTGAAAAGGTGCATGAGGTTGTTGTGAAGAATTACCCCATCTTAAATTAGGGTGATTCCTCCAACCAGGATTATATCTATTAGAAGAAAGATCATAATTATTATGTTGTTGTTGTGGCAGTCTATTATTGTATAAGTTGGCAGCACATACTTGAGGATTTTCATCGGGAATTTTAGCTTCCTGCAGTGAAGGACAACAATCGGTATAATGATCTGATGAAGTACAGATAGAACATACCTTAGCAGGGGTTACAGGTTGTTGTTTTTGAGACATAATAATATTTTTCATAAGTGTTGCTAGTTCAGCAAATTTACTTTCCCATTTTTTATCTTCATCATTAGTAGTTTCAATTTCATGGACTCCTCTAATTACTACAGAATTATTTCTAGTGGCATGTTGTTGAGCATTAGCAGGCATGTTCTCAATTAAAGTTTTTGCTGCATTTGTAGTTTTATTTTGTAAAGCACCACCACTAGCAGCATCAACCAAAGTTTTATCCATTGGATTAAGACCTTCATAAAAATATTGTATGAGAAGTTGATCCGTAATTTGGTGATGGGGACAACTAGCACACAATCTTTTAAACCTTTCCCAGTGTTCATAAAGATTTTCCCGGTCATGTTGCCGGATGCCACATATTTCTTTTCTAATTGAGGAAGTTCTTGAAGCGGGGAAAAAGTTTTCAAGAAACATTTTCTTTAAGTCATCCCAACTTGTAATAGAGCCAGGAGGAAGGTAAAATAACCAATCCTCAGCGGTATCTGCTAGGAGAAAGGAAAAGCTTTAAGTTTTACATGTTCTTCTGAAACCCCTTCAGGTTTCATGGTAGAGCAAAGGATATGAAATGCTTTTAAGTGCTTATGAGGATCTTCACCTGCACGACCATGAAACTTTGGTAACAAATGAACTAAACCAGTTTTAAGCACAAAAGGAACATCTTCCTCAGGATATAAGATGCATGATGTTTGATTAGTGACATCTGGTGTAGCTAGTTCTTTTAATGTCTTTTCAGCCATGTTATGCAAATACTCAGAAGTTGAAGGTTTACTTTCACTATTTATGCTATTAGCTAGAATATTATTATTATTATTATTATTATTATTATTATTATTATTATTATTATTATTATTATTATTATTGTCTAATAGTTTCTTAGATGATCTAACTAATTGATGAAATATTCTATCTATTTCAGGATCAAAAGAATATAGTGGTTCGGGATTAGATCTAGTCATGCACAATACATCTACATATATTGTAACAAAATACAACAACTATGTAATAAAAGGAAAAAGTTATCATTTTAATTATGAAATGCTTAGAACATATATTTAAAAATTTAAAGATTTTTTATATTTATATTTTTTTTCAATGGTTGAAAATGAGATTACTAGAAAATGAATAAGAATATAATAAAGTGGAAAAAAATTTTTATTTTTTTATACGCTCACATTCAACCAAACCTGAATATCTTCAATACACCTACAAAAGAATGTAAAATATATTAGATAATTGAATGTAAATAATTAGGACCAAAGGTCCTCGGCAACGACGCCAAATTTGACACGCAGTCGTTGTTGGGTCAAATAAAAAGTTAAATTAATATAGTATAAGGTGAACAACCTTAGTCGTCTCTCGAGGACCTTAGTTCAATTAGTTACGCTCAATTTAGTTATAATAAACGGGGGGTTTGTGTTGAGCTTGAAAGGAAAATTAAGTGATTATATGATAGTGCAAAAAGTAAATTTATGAGTAAGAATAATCAAATTTAGAAACAACCAACCTAAGGAATTAATAAATCTTTAGTTAACTAATCATTGATCATAAATATGATTAAATATAATTAATTTCTCAATCTTGAATCATTTGGAATCCCTAAATGATTATATTCTAGAAAATCTTCTAGAATTGAATTAATGAACTAATAAGAATAATCAATCGATATATTCTTATTAATTACTAAAATAACTTTAAAACCATAATTTGATTGAGTTAAGAAACTAAATAGAAATCTCTTATTTAGTAACTTAATCTTTGTTCTCAAATTGATTATTGATTAACCAACCAACATCAGTTTAGATTATAGATTGTTTAATTATATACCAATCAGTTATACACTTAAATAATCTACCATCATAAGTGCTTGAGAAACAAAGAAAAGTAATTATCTTCAATCAAAATATTAAGAGCAAGAACTCAAAGTTAACATAAAGAAAAATTAAATTCCTTGAGTTGATTTTAAAAGCTTAAGCTTCCATGATAATTTTTAACAATGAAAGCTAATATTAAATTTACTAAAACTTTGATTATAAAAGTAAATAACAAATAATAAAATTAACTTACTTGATATTGAGGAAGGAAAATGAAAACCATAATTTGAAGGATGGAATATAGAATAAGGAGATAAAGAAAAAGAAAGAACTAAAACTTAAGAAGCTAAAGCAAAGATATAGAATTGTAATGAAAACTAAAGCATGTATTTCTTATGTATTTCTTGTGTATCTTCCTTACAACTTCAAGCATCTATTTATAGGCAAGATATGATGATACTATACATTCATTTTCTGATTATTAATGCATTTTTTCAATATTGATGGGCTTGAAATTATAATAATTCAAAAGAAGATAATGGTAAGTGTTGAAATTCATTCTCCTCTTTATCTTCTCCACCTTTCGAGTCCAATATGACCTTCTAGATGGCCGCATTTTGAAAAACCTTCAACATGAAAGTTGTATATCTCTGTCCTATGGAGAATTTGGCGCAAGAAGAAGGTCATTTGGACATCTAGCGCTCTAGATATGTGTATTTTGGTGAACTATGTCAATGCTAGTGGGACACATGAGGGCTGATTGATTCAAGCTCCATTTATTTATTTTTTTCAAATGCAAAATAACCAAATTTGATCATCATGATGTAGCCTTCTGTCTTATCTTTCCATGGGTTCCAAGATTAGCCCATTTGGATCACAAAAGCCCAAGTTATGGCCAAAATAAGGCAAGATACTCAAGATACATACAAAAAATGAAAATTGAAACATATATACATAATACTTCAATTTAACTAAACAACATAAAACTTAATTAAAATACTATTATTAAACATAGTAATTATATAATAAACCCCAAGTGTAAAACTATAAGAAGTTTATTAAAATTGATTTATCACTTTGCTCAGAAATACATCTCTCGGCCCAAAACCACTCGGAAGTGCCTTCCTCGGAGACATCTCACTCGGGGTTAGTTTGAAACTTGAGAGAGTCTACCCGAAAGAGATTCATTCCCGGTCGGACCTTTTCCTTGCTTAAAAAGACATTTTCTCTGAAACACACTACTCGGAAAGGCCTTATCTTTGCTCAAAATGCCATCTTTTCCGAAACACACCACCCGGAGACATCCTTGCCTGACAAGTGTTTTTCCGAAGTTCAGAGTTTTTTTTATTCAGAATCAACTCACTCGGGAATCCTCCACTCGGAAACAATTTTTCCCAGAAAAGCACTTGTCCCTAAATCAGACTCGCTTCAATTTGTAATCCTTCACTCAGACGTATATCTTTGGGCGGTATTTATTCAAAGTCAGTCCTTTTTTCACTCGGAGTGGCTGTAGTCAGGAATCTTTCACTTGGATTTATCTCGAACCGGGAAGTATTCCTTCAAGGTCAGCTATTTTTCACTCGGAATGGCTTTGATCGGGAATCTTCCACTCGGATTTACCTCCAACCGGGAAATATTCACTCAAGGTCAGCCATTTTTCATTTGGAGGCACCTCCTTCGGGAATCTTCCACTCGGAAACACCCTACCCGGAGATAATCCACTCAGCAACGCTTCACTCGGAGACTCCCTACTCGGAAATGATCATTCCGAGTCAGAATTCATTCCTCTCAGAATTCTTTCCACTTGGGCCGCACTAATAGATAGCGCACTAATAGCCCATTTTCATGCTTTTGTTGCTCTTTTTTCACCGGGGCTTGTTCTTCTTGTTTCTTTATCATTTGATGGTCATTTTTCTCTTGTTATTGACCCTTGGATTATCTTTGTACTTGTTTCTTAATTTTATTAATTTCTGCAAAATAAAATACCCAAGTAGAATATAGTGGAAAGAAAGTGAAAATCACAAAAATTAAGGAAATACAATGCATAATGATTAAAATCCTAAGTAAACTAAATCTAATTTATTGTGTTATAAAACACTTATCAAAATATCCCAAACCAAAACATTGCTTGTCCTCAAGCAATTACTATATTCACATGATAAGATACAGAAAACACTAAGCTCAGCAAACTAAGGAATCCAAAATAGAGAAAAAGATTTATTCAAATGCCAATATTAATTTTCTTATGTGAATCAATTATCAAGACCGAGGATACTCTTCTCTTAATTTTAACTCAAAGTGTTTCATGGTTTATGTATCACTCAGATCATCATAGTCAAAAAATATTACCATAAGGTTGTTAATAAACCAGAAACTCCACAGTTTAGATAAAAAATATGTCAAAGTCTAAAGGTCTTTTAAAGGTTGTAACGTAGCCTTGGGGTTAATTATGGTAGATGTATTTATGTTGGGAAGAGATGGAGAAAGATGATGCATTAATGAATGGTTGGACTTTGTTGGAAACCCTAGTTATGAGAAATTGGGGGAAAATGAATAATGTTGGTCCAAGAGTGTATTTTAAGAGGGAATGCATGTCATTGATGGGTATAGGTGTTGATAAATGAGATTATATGAATGTTGGGCTATTGTTGATAGCCTTTGAATCTAATGGATATGGCTTAATGGGAAGGAATTCTCGAAGCCTAATAAATAATAAAAATGATGCCTATAACATGTCTAGTACATGTTAAGAAATTATAGATATGATTATGATTAAATAGAAATGAAATGATGTCTTAAGTAGTTGATTGATTTGGGATTCTATATGCATGTTAATGTAGGATCCATTATGAACGACGAGGCGGGTGCGTCTTATCAATCAAAATTCTTCTCTTAACGTAGGAGAGGAGTCTTATGTTCTAGATGCATGAATCTGAATGGTATATGATTGCCATATGTATTAAGATGCATGTTTGCCTTGCTTGGAGTGCCATATAATGTTGAGAATGATGTTGACGATATGTTTTGGCAACATGCTCGATGCATTTAGAATAATCTTGGTGTGTTGTATGGTGGCGTGAATTGTTGATTTTTATATGATGATATACATATCCGCCATAGTTGTATGATGAATAATGATAATGTTTAATAGAGAATAATTGGAGCCTTTATATTGATGATGAAAGTAAATGATATGAATGAGAAACAGTAACAACGCCCCATAAAGATTTGAACTAATACGAATAACCAACAATCTTGAATCCACTAAAAACCTTATGGTGATGTTGGTGATGATGATGATGATGTATGATGAGTGGCATGTATAGGATGCATAGAGTGAGAAATGCATATGATTTGCATTTGCATCCATGGCATACTGCATAGCCGCTGTTGTTGGAACATTAGGGGAGTTCCCTCGGCCGACCCAGTGGGAGGGTGGCTCGGTGCACAAGCAATTTTATTTCCGCTGTGACTCGGTGTGTAAGTCATGAAGCCGCCCATGTAATGCTACGGGGAGCTACATGTGGCCGACCCTTGTGGGGGTGGCTCTTGATGAGTAGGTGACCCCGGTGGTCCTTGGGATCACAACCGCCATGATTTGATATCTGGCCGGCCCGCAACACCATATGTCGAATATGTTGTATACCGCGGTCATGGCGAAAATGACCAGGTGTTGCAAGATGGGCGATACGGTTTGGTACCAGTAAAACAATTGGTGAATGCATGCAAATTTAAGAATAAGTGTACACATTTTACTACTGCAGTAGGGGTATGGTTAGATGATCATACCTGAAACCCATAAATTTAGTGTTTATATCCCATAGTCAGATCTGTAATTATTGATATATCTCATTATGCATATGCATTAGCTTAAGAGCATTTTCATATAGCAAGGAAGTATGCCAAAGGAGATGAATTATGATGATGGATGTATTGGAGACGATATAATACATTAAGACAACATGAAGATATGAATACCTAATAATAATTTGTGTAAAATGATGTATTGTGTGATAGTCCAATGTTGCAGGACTTCATTATGTATATGCTTGTATACCTTACTTGATTTAAAATGACGTTATGGTATGTGCGTGATAATGATATAATGAAGAATGAGATGATATGTGTATGCAAAGTATACATGTTTAAATGCATATGTACATAATCACATGGTATTCATATTCATTCTTTTGGAATGTATGACTCACTCTCCCATATTGTCCATTTTTAGACTTGTGGTGCAGGGAAATTGTGGGATGAGTGGATATTTTGAAGTACATTTTGTTGAGGAGGTAAATAGGTGTATAGAAAGTGCCTTGGCCGGCAAAATATGGATCTTTGTATAGCATATAAAGTATATGTATGCTTATTTTTTTATCTAAATTGTAGATGATGATTTTGAGGGTCATGTAGGAAAATCGGACCTTGGTGTTTGTGGCCGATTTTCATGAATGACCCAAAGTATGTAAGATGATGAATTATAATATTTGTTGATGTTTAATTTCCATGTGTGGATGTATCATTTCTTAAATTATAGCATTTTATGAAGTTTTGTAGAAATAAGTTCAAATCTTTTACATTAGATGAATGAAGATTGTTCTTGAAGTGTATAAGTAATTTGGAGGACTTGTATATGCACAATGCAGTGTAAGCAATGTATTAGGATAGGTGAAATTGGTAGAAATTAAGAATTCATATGCCATGTTGTGTAAAATCTACGTGTCTGCATAAGCAATCTCGCTCGAGCGAGACCTTTGTGGGATGGTGGTGTGGCCACTGGCCAAAACTCGCCCGAGCGGATGGCAGTCTCGCCCAAGCGAGACTTTGCCTGGGAGCAGAGGTTGGTCAGTGGACCATTTTTGCTCAAGCGAAATGGCCCTGGCTTGGTAGTCGCTCAAGCGAGAGGAAAGGAATTGGACACTGGACTATTTTCACCCAGGCGGGCCTTACCCCGCCCAAGCAAAAATCAGGCAGTAAGTCCCCAATGTTGCTAGAGCAACCTCGCTCAAGCGAGATGTAACTCGCCTAAGCGAGATTGGCCCCTGAAGCAAATACCTCTCTCCCGCTCAAGCGTCCTATTGGCTCGCTCAAGGGTACTCTTCGAATCTCGCTCAAGCGAGATGGGGCTCGCTCAATTGAGAGGAGCCCCTGATGCTTAATCTTTTCTTCACTCAGCTTTTCCTTGTTTCGCTCAAGCGTGCCTATGCTTTCTCGGTCAAGCGAATGTGGTGCTCGCTTGAGCGAGTAGCTCCCTGATGCACACAATTATTTTGTTTCAAGTGATTAAATCTCCCTTGCATTGAACCTTCTTTTTGCATCATCTTAGGAGTATTTTGGGACATATCATGAACCCCTGCACTACATGAAATCGTTCCTCTTTAATTTCAATCATGCAACATCAAAATTAATTATTTCTTCCGCTATTTTTAATTGGAAATTTATTATAAAATCATCTTTTAACCTACCCTCTCATATCTTCATATATGGGAGTGGTTTCTCTTGATCCAAGTGTTGAGTAAAAAGCTTCACCACTTTAATTATCCAATATATAAATCATTGATAAATGTGAAAAACTCCCCTGTATTTTTGGGGCATCTCAAATGACACCATAAAGTGATATCGGACTTCCCAAAGTCTAGCCGGACATGACTATCGTCATTCCTATGATCCATGTATAAAGTCTTATATATCCAAAACGAGTCACCACTCATCAATTCTCAGTTTATTCATCATAACTCTCACATTCTTAGCCAGTACCACCGGATAGGTTCAATACATTCACCGTAAGCAGTTACAGCACTACACTTGCCCAGTCTATGTGTTGCTGCATCTGACATATAGGAAGGCGTCCTAATCCCGTAGTGGTTACCACAAACACATGAGATTGGCGCATCAGTGCACGTTGTCACAATGCCTATGGCATGTAGAGACATATCAGGATGAGTACCTTCATGACTTATTGCTCACATATCTCATATCAATTCAAATAATACCATTTCACATGAGATTTTGTGATAGGTTTCACAAGTTCCTAACCAACATATCCACATCATATTATCATTTAATCACGACCCGGTGTAAATCTTGCCATATAATTCATTAATGGTCAGCCACCATAACCATATATTGACATATCAAACATAGATTTCCAATCATCATAGGGTAATCACCCCACCATTGGACTTCATCCATCCCGAAGTCATAGTCAAATAACTTAGAAATCATTTGTCTAATCCAAACATGGTCGGCTACAATTCGGTTCAGGCCTAATCAATTCACCTAACTTATGTCAAATATACACTCCCAAGGATCAAATGGAGTCCACAATCATATAACAAGCTTCCACACTAATGCATTTCCTCACATATCACAACCAAAGTCTATAAACTGGACGTATAGTCCATGTAATATCACATCGCTATGTGGTCTCTATCACCAATATAACTCCTTTCAAAATAGAAAGGGGTATCATCATGATTAATTCCGTTTACCAACCCATAATCTCACTCATCATCTCTTTATCGTATCATAATTCCTAGTCAATCCATTGATCATAAGGTCAAGGCACACAATTCAACCCAACCTCATACCATAAATTTTTTTTATCATAGCCAATGCTAAGTCATACCCCGAATTCATCATCATTATTCACTAAATACTTAGGGGTTTACATCTATTCTTCGCATTCCCTCACACATTGGTTCTAGCCTTAACAACTCATTCCATAATCGATTTAACTATGGCTCAATTATTCATGAGATTTAATTCATTGCCAGGCTTAAAAAGTTCGAGGGTCACCTAGCACCCATCGTGGAATACTTCCACAACACATAAAATCATTAAACATGGCTCATAGAAACATCATAGAGCCTAGACCAACATAGGGTCTAATTCCACAAGATTCGATCTTTCAAGATCATATTGAGTTATCTCGGGTCACCACACTTAGTGGGTTACAACCAAATTAACCATTCACTTAGTTCATAAACATAAAATCGAGACATAATCATGTGCACACAAAGCTCACATGTCACCAATCACTCATTCATGTTCTCGATCTAAGGAATATAGCAATTTACTTGCGTAATACCATATAAGGTTTTTGTGCCAAAGAATGTAAAAATCCATCATTCCAAATAGCACAATTAATCATTTCAATCCATCTCTCAACAATAACATAATCAATCCTTTTGTTCCATGAATACCCACATTAGGGAGTTCTTTCACTATTATTCATTCAATCAATTCTAGTGCATGAACCTTTCACATTCAATAGACATACCATGGCTAGAAGTCATATTCAACATCTCCTATCCGTGGCCAACACATGGCATAGGTCCTTCATCAAATCAATTCATATTCAATATATTATCTCCATGATCACACATGGTACAAATTCATCGTCAATTCATGTCATACTCAATATATCAATATTCTAATGCATAATATCAATGTATTCATCATTAGAAGGAAATAGTGTAAGGAACTTGGCCAGACTTACACAAACAACCATATTGATCACATTGAGGAATTTATTCATATATATTCGATCCTCATGAATTAACCTTAATCAATAATGAGCAACTATGCTGCCTTTGTGCGTCACATAATCTCAATGACAATGATCATACTTCTATAAATAACAATTATAACTCATGAATAATAATTCAAAAGAATTCTCAATGAGCCATATTCATAATCCAACACTAATAGTTCACAAGAAATCACCATTGAGAAAATAATGCCCTGATAGTCAATTAACAACTCTTAGACAACTAGTCATTCATAATCCATATAGGGCAATCAATACCTAAACATATCATCATTCCTCTAGATAACTACCACTCTTTAGTCTATACAAAACAACTGTATCCCAATAATGAGCATCCCGCTCCAAAGATCACCATAAATGTCTTATAATTGAGCAATCGTGCTCCAATCATCCATTGTATCAACTCAATAAAGAGCAACCTTACCCTATCAATAATTAATACTCTCAATATAGAGCAAAACCCTCTCCGATAATAATTGGCAACATCAATTCAGAGCAAAATACGCTCTGATACCAGGTTGTCACACCTTGATTTTTTGGACTCGATTCCCGATGTAATTAAGATAATTAAATAATAAAAATACGAGTAAATTTTTGCATTTGAAACAATTTCAAAACACCACCGCGACTACATCAAGACTCGAACCACAGAAAACCAAAGTTTGAGATTTGATAATCTATAACTGGATTGTTAAATAGCTGCCCATAACAGTATACAAAATAACAAAGTTACAACAGAAGAAGAATATGTATAGCGGGCATACGCCTAGTCCAATATATGAGGATATGAGAAAAGGCTCGACAAAGTATACAACGACATATCATAAGCCTAATAGACAACCATCATCTTTTCACATAATTTCATGAACATACAATGCCTAAGATATATACATATACATATCTATATAGTCATACATCATACATCTCCAACATCCCTATTGCATAATTGATCGCATCCAATTCAACCTCAAAGACATATGTCATCAACACCTATGCATTCCCAAAATGATTACATAATCAACGTCTTTATATTTAACAAATAGGTAGAAATTCATTATCCCAATTATTAATACACAACCCATATATACATATAATTCACAGTTCATCCATCAATATCAGTAAGTAACAATATCACATTATCCATTTTTTACACAACTCACTAAATTACAAACGCTGCTGGCCAAGACATTCCGTTACCACTATTTACCTTCCCAAGAACTTTACTTTATAAACATCCTTGTCCCATGATATTCCTGCATCAATACTAAAAAGTAGACCACATGGGAGAGTGAGTTATACATTTCAAACGACGATATGAATACAATTGAGGTTATGTGCATATGCATATCAACATCATGTATGCTTTGCTAACCACATCAATGATCATCATAAATTATTACTTCAACAACATATACATATTTCATATTCTTTAATCAAGTCATAGCAAAGTAGACATATACACATCTATTCCAACACCGCAATGGGCCAACATCATTACCATTGACCATTCAGGTCTTTTCTCAAAGCCACCACGGGCTAACATCATTATCATCAATCATAAATAATTATGCCCTTTATTACATTGGACCATAACATACACATCGTTATAGTCAATATTGTTTCATGGTAATTAAATCATTTATTAATTTTATATGGTCTTTTAGATATTCATATACGCATCTCATCATTATCATATCTTAATCTCAATCATCATCAATCATCATCACCTTTTGGCATATCTCCAAGCTATATGTAAATGCTCTTAGGCTAATGCATATACACAATGGGATAACAACAACAAATGTGGATCCGACTATAGGAATAAACACCAATTGTGGGTCAAGCATGATCACATACCATGCCCCTACTACAGTAGTATAATGTGTACACATATCTCACAATGCATGCATAATCACCAATTTTTGCTGGTACTAAACCGCATCGCCCATAATGCAACACCTGGTCATTTTCACCATGACCGCGGTAAACAACATAATCAACAATATAAGGTGTTGCAGGCCAACCATGATTCATAACATGGCAGCTGTGATCCGTAGGACCACCGGGGACACCTGCTCCTCAAGAGCCACCCCCCACAAAGGTCAACCATATACAGCTCCCCGTAGCTCAGCATGGGCAACTTCGTGACCTACACCTGAGTCACAGGGGAAACAACAAGAATGCTCATGCACTGAGCCGCCCTCCCAACTGGGGGAATCCCTTAATATTCTGACACCGGCAGCGTATGATATGAATGCAATGCAATGCAAATCAAATGCATTTCTTACACTGTGCATCCTAAATGCCACTCATCAATCATCATCATCATAATCACCAACACCACCATACACACCTTAATGGATTTTATCATTGTTGGTTTTAGCCATCGTTTTCAAGTTTTATATATGGCATTTTTATTTCAATATATCCTTTATTATACATACAAGTCAACATTTGCAATCAACCACAATGGCATTATAAACATAAACATCATTCATCAAACTTTCATCAATATCACCACAAAATCAGTTAGTGGATTTTCATATCATTGTTCATTACCATTGTTTCATCTATATATATATATATTGGTGTGGCATTTACAACATTTCATCATTGTATTTCAAACCACGCATACAAGATCACACTTGTATCACTCACAATGGTACACAACAAATCATTAATAATAATGATCATCCTTTACTCAAGGAAATGATCCACAATATTATTCATTAGTACGTATTACCATTATCATCTCCGATTCATCGGTTTATAATAAATACTACATCATTTAACCATTCCTTCATTAGTATCATAACCATACAAGGGTATATTCTATAACCCCATCAGTAAACTCTTATTATCATTCACCATATCACATAATTGGTAGTGGACATTCATATTTTCATGACATGAAATCATTGTATGCCCCTACTATATTTTCCTTAGCTTTTCATAAAAGGAAGGGGCTTAGCACTAGTAAAATAAAGGATAGAAAATAGAATTTCAAAGATGGGCAACTCACTCAAGCGAGACCCATACTCGCTTGAGTGACATTAGCATGGGGGCGCTTGAGCAGCCCCTCTCGCGCAGGCAAAAATCATCCAGTAGCGTTTCCATGCTCGCTCGCTTGAGCAAGATTTCTCCCAACTGGTCACTCGCTTGAGCGAGTAGAGTTTAGCATCATACCCTTCGTGTGCGCTCAAGCGAATCACGCTCGCTTGGGTGAAAATTATCCAGTACCTCAATTTTGACTCGCTCGCTTGAGCGAGATTCAACTTGCCTCGCCACTTGCTTAAGCGAGATCTACCTAGAACCATTTTCGATCTCTCTCACTCAAGCGCGACCACGCCCGCTTGAGTGAGATTCGTCTAGTAGCACACCCTTCTATTTTTCACACACCTCACTTAAGCGAGACCTCTTCTTGCATGAGCAGAATTAGGCCAGAGGCCACCCCTCTGATGTAGGGGACTCTCGCTTGAGCGAGAATCCAACTCGCTTGAGCGAGATCGTCAGTACACGCCCAAAACTTAAGTTTTTCACTCCATATCACATACCCATATCCATCCTATGTAAAATTATCCTAATTTATTATTATACACATAGTAAATCACATCTTTAGGCCTAATTCAATAAGCCATACCTCTCCATTTTTATTCTAATTCATCAACTACATAAGAGAGGTTTCTAAACCATTTTTCTTCACCACCAAGCACACCATTATACTTAATTATCATAAACATATTTTCCATACCTTAGGCAATTCATCCATCTATGGGTCTATATCATCAATTTACTCATGCCTAACAAAGGGGTCAACTAATCACTTATCATCATTATACATATATATATATACATACATAAGCAATTTCTTAATATTCAACAAAGACTAAGCCATCATTCATCACATCATCAATTCAACATTTAACATATTCAGGGGAAGACAATGCATGAGTTCATACATATACATAATTCCACAATTATTCACTCATGCAATTTGAAATGCAAACTCCTCTCTTACCTCGAGAGAAGAACCATAATGTAATTGCTTTTGATCGTTTCGTATCATCGTCCGGAATACAATCCTATCAACAAACACATACATATACATGAAATTAATAAGCCATCATAAGGCATCATTTCTTAAAACTCATTATCAAGTCCTAGACTTGTCTAAACTCTAATTCACACACTTATGTTAGGATTTAGGAATTCCTTTCCCAAAACCAAGATTCTCTTTATTTCAAAAGGGTTAAACAAATCCAACAACAATAATACCATGGCCTTTATCCATAAGGCTTCCAATATCTCATAAATCGTCTAATTGCCATCATAAATCCTTTTAGTTTCTTTTAAGACCATCATAAATCAACCATCTCAAGTGGCATATGTTATGGCCTAAGACCTCATCAAATCACAACCTTATTTCATTTATCCATCGCTAACAGTTATCCTCCATTACTATCTCTATCACTAATAACAACACTCAATATTGATCATCATTTATCCACTCTCAAGATCAATTCCTCAAATCATCATACCTACCTACATGCATATATCATCATACACAACCTCATGAACTTAGTTTAAATTTTACCAATCTTATTAATCAATCTCAATGCTTCCAAAAATTCATTCCCCTTATGTATATCATTCTAAAGCATTCATAATCATCAAAATCATCAAGTTGGCTAAAACCCCCAATTTATCATACCTAGGGTTTTACCAAAAATTACACAACCACAATCCTCATTATTTTCTTAAAACATTTCCACCATAAGAACATTCATCCTCAAGAAGCACTTCATAACCAAAACCATGTTTTCCAAGCCATTCAAGCCTAGGGTTTTATATTTTCCTCAACACCCATAGTTTCTAATATAACCATTTCAAGTTCAGACCATATAAAAACCATATACAAAACAAGATGGGTTCAAAAGCTTACCTCAAGAACATAAGCTTTCACAAAAATGAAAATAGGGAAGAGGAAAGAGAACCCATTTGATCTTTACCCCAAAGTGCCATTCAAGCTCCATGAATCCATGCTCAAGTATTAATTTTGGTAAAAGAAGAAGGTGGGAGTGAAGGGGTTCGGTTTTGTCTTAGAAGAGGAAGGGAGAAGGAGAAAAATGAAATAAAATGAAGAAGAAGAAGAAGTTCCCACTGAAAATCAAAGGAGAAGGGAGAAAAAATGCATTTTGTTTATCATTTAACCATTGGTTAATAAGGTGTATCAATAAGGCTTTTCCCATTGGTCCATATTTACATTGTCTATTGTGTAAAAGAGAGTATGAAGTATGTAGAAAGGCTACACGGATGGTCTAAGAGAGTAAAAGGAAATTTACATTTTTTTTAAATTCCATTTGGCTCGTATTTTCCCCGTTTCATATCATACGTCGCGTCCGAATAATTATTTCCTTAACCCCAAAAATTATTTTAACTACACCACTATAACCACTATAATTTTCTAAGTATTCTAGATCCATCAAACATTTAATTTGACCAAGTGGGTCCCACACCATTCATTAAACCATCCAATTCTGGTAATTCTCAATGTACAGATAATTCATCTCTAATGTCTAATAAAATCTCCCATAATTATTGGACCATAATTAATAGATCATCATTATCTAATGATTTTATTTTCTTTTAAATTCAGGATGTTACATTTTTTTACCATTAAAAAAGAAACAAGACCTATTGCTTCTTGTTGACATGTAAATATAGTAATTAGTCTTGTATTATGTAATGTAATTATGAGAAAAAAAATCTGGTAAGTAGGAATCTAGATGGATTGCCTTTATTAGGTAACATTACTATTTCTAATAAATATTATGTAATTAATACAGATCTCGATAAACTTGTATAAATTCGGTGTTCTACATTGACATACAACTTTTTGGTTTATAGGAATTTTACACAAATAGGAATTTACTACATATTATTTATTATTTATTTTTTTGTTCCTATTTATATTTTCTTTAATGGGTTATTATTGAAAATATATATAGAGGTATAAAATAAATTATGAATAATTTAACAAATTTATTTTACCAAAAATAATTAAATTCGTGAGAAAATTATGAACTATGAGGTAGAAAGTATTTGAGTTTTTACGATGATATACTGCTATAATAAAGTGAGGAAATTACCAATGCAATACACTAACAAACTTTTGAGGGATTTGTTACATTTTATAGTGAGGAATTTTAGTTGCAATTTAGTGACAAAATATCGATAATAGTATCCCATACCAAAGTTGTTAAAAAAATATACCTTTAACTTAGCGACAAACTAGAGACACATGTTTCCTCACTATTTTATAATTAGTGACAGAAGTGATAGATTAGCGAGGAATTTGTTATAGCTTTGTATCAAATTTGTGAGACTATCAATAAGGAAATATTTTATTTTTTATGATAATTTGCTACACTAAAGCGAGGAAATTGGCAATGCAATAGACTAACAAACTTGCGAGGGATTTGATGTAGTTCACCAAGGAATCATAGCTACAATTTTGTGACACAATACCAATAATATTGTCTCATAGCAAAGTTGCTACCAAAGTGTTCCTGTAATTTAGCAACAAACTAGAGACTAACATTTCCTTACTATTTTAAAAGTAGGGACACATTAGTAAGGAAATCACATTTGTAGCTCATTAGCGACTTATTTTTTTGTATTGAAAGGATTCGTAGCTATTTTCTTGCTAATGTCTCGCTAATAGATTTTGTGAGGCATTAGCTACCATTTAGTGACATTTTTCTTCCTCCCTAAATCTGAATTTTCTTGTAGTGTTTAAACATTATGTGACTATCATTCGTGAATCACTCTCTATCTCTTTGATGTTGCAAGTGGGCAGGGTCCTATCCCATTTGGGATGAATATTCAACCATCTGTAACCCGTCAATGTTGTTTATGGTCTATCTTGAATTGTTGATGTTCATTTAGATTTTTGGCAGCATTTCGTATTGGTCTCCGAGTACACAGAGATATGTGCAGTGTGAAACACTACATGCAGACATGCACCTGAAGACAATATGAAACACAATAACTAAAATTTGAAATGGACATCAATAACACAAGATAGATCCCAAACAACAATGATGGGTTACGCCCTACTGGTTACAAATTCATCCCAAACTGTCCAACCGGGACAATTCAAGGTACAACACAACATAGTATATCGGCCGGTTGTCTTAAATCTTGAACGGGAACCTAATGGGTACACATACGACTAAATCCTACTTTGTTAAACTTGGGTTTTACTTTTTTATGTACCCCAAAGCAGGGACCCACCGAAATTTTGACAGAGTGTCCCCTATAAACTAGACATTTCTAAATTTTTTACAACACCCTATTACACACAGAAAAGTTCCCAGTACAATTCAACATATAATTATGACTTGCATAAACAAATTAAGGCAATCAACACCACAACCTAGTGAGCTCTTCTCTCCACTAATAGACAACAATACACATGCATACATTAAACACGTGTTATCAGCACACAAAATCAATACCTAATGAGCTCTTCTCTCTACTAACAAACAATAATACACATGTATGAAAGACATGCTATCAGCATACAAAACCAATGCCGAATGAGCTTTGCTCTCCACTAACCAAAAACAATCAACACACATACACATCAAAAGATACAACACATATCACGAGAAAGTTAGTGTTAGAAGATTACCTGGAAATAAGAGTGCAGATGAAGCTGAAGACAAATGAAGAGAGACGAACATATACCACGCGTAAGGTATGCTGGTCTGCATGACAAACTAAGAAGTAGTTGACAATATGTGTTGAAATGAAAGTATGAAAACACGTAAGAATGACTCCATGAGAGAGGCAAGAGAGACTACATTTGCATTATAAAACATTCTAAGGGTTGATTATACAACTTTTTCTGCTCATGTCTTAGCTTATATCAATTTTGTTACACCAATAGTAGAAATAGACAAGTCCACAGAAAATGCCTTTACTCTGAATAAATAAATGATAAAATTTCACTACTTGGAAGAATTAATGATGTTGCTAGGACTTAGGAGAGCTACATGGTTAGTAACTCACAAAACTCTAAGTATCAAATCATCATCTTTTTGTTTCATTTAGATAAGCATGATGTTTCTTATAGTTCATCTCAGATGCATACTTCTAAATTTTAAAGAGGTAACTTGAAGAGGTTAACAACATTGACGTCGGAGGTAACTTGATAATGTACCTAAAGTTTCCAACTTGATAATGTTTCAATTTAAATAGATGGAACTTCAAATACACATGATGAAAGAAAATTTTAAGGATACTTGTATTTATATAATTAGATAAATTTGGCTTCGTGAAATTTGACTCTTTTGTGTTATAATCTTGCTTAATTAAATTGGTTTATCCCTTTTATAAGAATTAAATTTTTTTTCTTTTACGTTATAATCTTCCTTAATTTCAACTAGCCATTTTCGTTCATTCTCCTATTACTTTGTTTATTGAACCTTTTTCTTATGCTTGTTTTGTTATCTCATTATCCATAAAAGTTTCAAAGATTACGTTGGTATATTTTCCTAGCTCTTAATTTTTTTTGTCTTTATATAATTTCTTTCCCTTTTTATAGTCTTAGAAAGGAAAAAAGGTTTCAGAAGTTAATACTAATGTCACTTCATTTATGATACAAGGGACGACTTGTAGTTACTTCCTGCATAACTAATTTTGGAATCAATTAAAAATATAGAAAAGAGTTTGTTAAGGAATCAATTAATCAAGTGTGTAATTCAACCACATTAAAAAAATTTAAAACTAAAAGTATTAAAACCAAGTATTTTTCAAAACAATTTTTCAACAACTTTCATAAGCTTTCATTTATTCAAAACTTGAAACAAGCACACACCTATTCATAAGATTAATTATAGCAAAAAGAAACTTGTTCTGAGTTATTAGTTGGGTAAAATAATGGTACATTTTCATTATCTTTGGCTATAACTTACAACTATTGGTAGCAAGAAAGGGCTTCAAATTAAGTTTTGTTCCATCTTTAGTAACTTATGTGTTAGTTTATTTGAAAGGTTTTCCTATCATCTATCACATTGAGGCTTGCTAAAATATTATGCAGGATTTTGAGCTACTTGCTGCTCGGGGCCAGAAAAGAGTGGGTCAAGCAAGTGTTATTTAACAAAAATAACAATTCAAGAATACAAAAGCATCATTTCAACTTTGGCATTGGAGACCTTCAACAACACACACCCAAATCATAGAAAATCAAGTAATAGAGAAACTAGATTTAGTAACCAGAAATTACTTTAGAAGTAGACCGCTTTAAGACCGACACAAATTATATGTATTCTTGTAATGAGAAGCTCTATTTCATCCTATAATTTTTTTTAAAAATTAATTATTTCTAGAGAGAAAAGGATATAATAATAATGACAAAGAAGGAGCAAGTTATAGATTTAAAGCACATGGAGGAAAGGAACATAAAGTACACTGTCATATTTAAAAATAGTGAGATGTTATTGTTATAATTTTTTGTGACAAAAACATTATTAAAAGAAGTACCAGTGAAAACTCAAGATCGAAAATACACATTTATGTTTCTTTACTAAAACAAATGGCTCCTAAGCATCTTCTAGCAACTTTTGCCAAATTATGTACAAAAATTCTAGCTACAGCTAAAGGAAAGGCTATAATTCATATGGTCAAAAAAAGCCTTATCTAAAATACAGTGCCCATCTTCATAGAGTTAAGACAACTTTTGGAAACCAAGAATTACCCCCTCATAGGTGAATTCTTTCTTTTATCTCTAAGTGTTCACCGTCAGCTACTACCACTACAACACAAATTGCAAAAGGTAACGCTAGTATTGTCTGCGGTTGGGCGGAACCGCAGACATTGATACTGAAAAGGGAGTATTTTTTGCGGTTAGGGGATTAAACGTAGACAATAGTATTATTTGCGGTTAAGGGATTACATATAACCATAGAAAATAATATATTATATATAACCGCAGACTATAGTGGTCCTAAATTTTCATTCGCGGACGGTTTGGCTCACTGCTCCATCACTTTCACATATAATATATTATTTAATAACTAATAAGTAGTGACTTTTTCATATAATATACAATAGTTATTTTTAATCCTTCTGATGTGGGCCACGGTTATGGGCCATTGCTAGGTATTCCCTCTTTCCCTTTCTTAGTGGTGCAAATATCCTTATCTCTCGTCTCTAATGTGCTTCCCCTCTCTCGTCCATGACGTGCTTCCCTCCTCTCATCTCTGATGTGTTTCCTTGCCTCTCATCTCTGACTAGTGTGCCCTCTCTCTCATCTCCGATATGCATGCCTCCCTCTCTCCCGTCCTCAACGTGTCCACCTTCTCCAACAAGCATGAACAGAGGAGTTCTTTCTGGTTATCATCATATTAAGGTAAGTTCCTTTCTTTTTGTCTAAATGGAATGTTGTTTGTGACAAAAGAAATCTGTTCATTATGCATTGAAATGATACCTAATTAAAATTACACAAATCCCTTTAGTTTCCCCAAATCCAAATCCTTTCGCATAGATCTGAATTGTGTTATGGAAATGGCTTCTTCCCCTCGCACCGTTGAAGAGATCTTCAAGGACTTCAGCACCAGAAGAACCGCCGTTGTTTGAGCTCTCACTCAAGATAACTATTTTTCTATCCAAATTCGTATTTGGGTCTCTTTCATTTTTGCTTTTTCTCCTTCAAGTTTTTGACTTTGTTTTTCCTCCTCTCTCAGATGTTGACGAATTTTACGGCCTCTATGATCCAGGTAAAGGGTAATCTGTATCTTTTTTTAGGTTAATCTTTTAGTTGTGTAGAAAATAATTTGGTTTTTTTAGGTTAATCTTTTACGGCCTCTTTGATCCAGGTAAAGGGTAATCCAATTACTTCTGAACTATAGTCACTGTCAAGTTTACACAGGTCCAATAAGGCATCTTTTTTCTTAAGAACTGGAACCAGCACCCATGTTCATAAATACAGGTTGAACCTTCTCAATTTGCTTTATTTGTTGCACTATGAAGAATTTCTCCATTTGGTTAATTCCACCATCTGCTTTCTCCCATGGATGTTACAATTCACTCTTTCTAGCTAATATTTTAGTTCATCATAGAAAGCCTCATAAATGTCTTCTTGTTATGACTATTTTTTCCTTATTCAGTTTTGATTTTTGTGTCTCGTTAGTGGGTTGTTCATGGTCTTCTTCCACCTCAAGGTTAATGCGTTGTTTCTTCATCTACTTATCCACTAAGTATTGAATTCCCTCTGTACCATCTGTTTCCTCTGAATCTTGTCCATATTAGAGGCCAGAGAATACAATGACTCCCTCCAATCAGTGGTTCTCTTCTCTTTGAGAAGAACTCCCCAAATTCTCTAAAACTTCAATCCTATATTCCTTGTCATCTCCAATAAGAGATCTAGCAGGTTGGTAGCAAATATATGCTGCATCTATTTGTAACATCCCGATTTAAGAATTAAAGTACCGAGTGAAATTAAGCCATGGAAATAATTAATTACCGAATGAAAATAAATCATTAAAATAATAAATTCAAAAATGGAGAAAAATTATTCATTAATTGACTTAATTAATTTAAGTTAAGGAAACAAAGGCTGATTGAAGGTAATTAATTGTCAAGAGCCGATTGGTTAAGACCGGGTGGGTGTGACGCGTGTGGGAGCTGGTGCTGTGCACGCTTTCCCACCCCACTCTTCCCTTCTCTCCGAGCATACATATATGGGTACACTATCATTCATCCCCCTTCAGACTTCTCTTCCCCCTGTTTTCTCTTCCTTCTTTCTTCATTCTCCTCTTCTTCTTCTTCCTCCTCTGCGCTCTATTTCTGTGAGCTCGCAGCAATGGCAGCTGAGGATCGGAGTCCTCCTCCCTTACTCGACGAGCCAGTGAGGGTGAGGGTGTGCATTCCCTCTGCATGCAACCCGTCTCCTTCCTTGTTCCTTCATCCCTTCGTTGGCTTCCCTCCTTCTTCCCCTCCTTGCTCGAAGCTGCCAAGTCTCAGTGGAGATCTACGCTGCGAGGAGCTTCAAGGTGGTTGGGTGTTCACAGCATCGTGATGGAGCCATTCCAGGGAGCGGGCCGAGAGCTGGGCGTCTTGGGCCTCCCCTGCTCTTACATGTAGATACGCTGAGAGTGATTCAGTGTTCCTCTGGAACTGGGTGTCAGGTTGGCCGACTGAAAGCTTCAGTCCAGGTAGGGGGAGTACCTTACATGTCAAATGCATGGGTTACGAACGGGTTTGGAAGATATTGATAATTGTGGAACTGTATTCTGTTGCATGATATACTTGCATGTAGAATATCCGAGTGCATAATAAGTGAGAGTGAGTGTTGCATGTTATCATCGTCCTTGAGGATGCATACGTTACCATAGAGCCCGATTGCATGTCATGTTGTGTTGATGGGAATGCTTATTGAATCTGTTCGTGTTTATAGGGATGCATGCGTTGATTAAGTTCTGACACTGTCATAAACCGATTGCATGTTGTGCTATGTTGATTTGAAATGCTTGTGTGAAAGGAATGTGTTGAAGTGTTGTTAGTGATTACCGTGTGTTTTACATGACCTGCAAGTTGTTATGAGTTCAAAAGGCTGACTGCATATGGTGAAATATAACTTAGTGAATCTGATAATGTACCTTACCAATTGCATGAGTTGTATGAGTCCTAACATTGCTTAAATGCCGATTGCATGTGTGTTGTTGAGTGCTGATAATGCCTAATGCCAATTGCATGAGATGCATGTGCTATTGAGTTCCGAGAATGTGTATTACCGACTGCATGTGAAATACGTGTGATTGAATAAGAGGATGTATGTATGAATTCAATGTTGTGTGATGAATCCGCGTGTGGCGCATGGGATGCGTTTGTGCTGAGAGCACGTAGTGTAGGACACTACCATCGGTTATTCAGCGTGGGACGCTACAAAATCCTTGAGTGGGACTCAAGGTAGCCCTTGAGTGGGACTCGGGCTGCCTGTGAACACCTCCGTTGGCGCTGGGAGCGCTGGTGTCACCTGTGGGCAAACGGTTGGGTACCTGTAAAATGGCCGAGCAGCTGGGAGCTGATTTGATAGCTGAGAGCTATGTATAAAAAGGCTGAGAGCCTACGTTGCAACGTCTAAACTGATACACATGAATGCGGAACCGAGTGAAATAATATGTGCTTATTAACTGTTGACAATGTTTTGAATTGGTTGTGCATGCAAAGGTGTTAGTGAGATGATGTATGTTTATAACCGAGTGAAATACTCTATGTATTGACTGATTGATATTGTTTGGAATTGATTATGCATGTGATAGTGTTAATGAAAAGATGAATGTGTATATCCGAGTGAAATACTCTGTATATATGTATTGCTGATGCTGACTGAAAATTGACTATGCGTGTGATGATGTTAAGGAGATGATGGATGGATATAACCGAGAGAGTATTCTGTATGTATACGCAACTGATGCTAATTGAAGTTTGCTCCATGAATATGTGTTAATGTCATTGAAATGTCATGCGTGTATAGCCGAGTGAGAACTGTTAGATTCTGACCAGAAAGTGTTGAATACGTGCGTTCTGATTCATTGGTAATATCATGTTGTTGATTGTTGTTATACTAATGTTATTGGCTGTGTATGTGCACCTGGCCGAGTGGCGACTGACGAATTCTGATCGGTAAGTGTTCCATGTGTGTCTTGGTTGATTGATAATGCTTGACCTTACTCGTTGATATGTCTGATTGCATGGATATATATTTTGCTGTATGATTGTGGGACAGCCTGAGTCGGTATCTATCATTTAATATCTAAGATGCTCACCCCTACACCATTTTTCAGTGTGCAAGTCGTACTCGGAAATGATGATAGGGTTTCAAATCCGAGTGTGGTGCACTCCGACTGTTGAGCACTTGTATTGCATTATTATGTTTTGTCCGTGTAGCCTTGGCCGGCTCTTATGTAAAATGACGATTAAATATACTCACTTATAAAGATTGAATAGTCATTGTGTCACTTGTATGGTATTCGTAAGTATTGGTAAATGCATAATATCAAGATAATGGGTATTCTGAGTGTGTGGTTACATGTCTATGGGTCGGTAGACTGGATTTGTTAGCAGATTTATGTTTCTGTGGTCATGTATTCATATGTATGCGCTTCGTACTGATTCTATGCGTTTTCCGACTGGGAAGTGTTGCTAAATGACTCGAGGGCCGTTGAGGAGTGAAATTATGTTAAGTTAGTGGTTCTGAGTGAAGATTTCTGGGTGGCTTTTCCGAGTGAACATGTTATGTGACTCCGAGCGAAAATCATAAGTAAATCCCGAGTGAGGAAGAGTTTGTATTTCCTGAGTGAAAACCTTGAGTGATTCCCTTCTGAGAGAGGAGTTCGAATAATGGTTTAGAGAGGATTGGATCCTAAGTGTAAGGTATTGGTAATCCGAGTGAAAGAGGTAAGTCCGAGTGAGGATTGGTATCCCGAGTGGTTGGGTTTTGAATAAGTCCGAGTGGGACTTAACTACCTAATTTCCCAAGTGAAGTGCGAGCATGAGGATTTGCCGAGTGAACCTTTGTCCATATCCGATTGAGAAATTACCTTGTACCTGTGTTCGCCCAGCGAATTAGACTTAGCTCCAGCGAATGTGTGTTTGGAGAGGCCTTTGTGTCGGCGTCGCTTAGGCGGAGTCATACCTCACCCGAGCGACTAGGACGGTTCGCCCAAGCGTGTGGGATCGGGCTGAAGCGAGCAGATGTTAATGTGGAACTCCGCCCGAATATCTCCCTCTTCCATTCTTGCATTATCATGTCTCGCTGGGCGGTGTTGGACCCCGCCTGAGCGAATGGATGTTGTGGTTGGACTCGTCCAGGCGTTGATGTGCTTCGTTAGTCTCGGTGGAGTCAGTTCAAGTTTTATTCCTTCCACTACATGAGTGTATTCTTTTATTTTCCCTTGCCTCCCTTCCCTTATTTCCTTGTGCCCGGTTCTTCTTGGTTTGTTTCTGGGAACCGAGCGATGGAAGTACTGATTGGGTTGGTTTAAGCTGTTGTGCTCCGCTGACTACCGATTGGGTGCTTGTCCTTCCTTGCCTTCCGTCCCATTGCTATCCGGTTGTCTTACGATCTATTTGGTTTACTTAATTTTGGAAAATTTTTCCCTGTTTTTGGGGTTTATTTATTTATTAAAAATTAGGGTGTTACACTATTAGACCATTAATTAATTGGAAGTTATTAATCATGCCCATATGGTTAAATGGTTTTATTTATTATTAGTTATACTTTTGTCCATTAATGAATTTATTAGTTATACTCTTTCTATCTGTGTGTTTTGTTTCTTGTTTCTCTATTTTCTTATGTTTTCTTCAACTTACTCTCCTATCAAAGAACTAAGGAATAATGATTTTTGACTATACACTTTGTTATTGAAATAGTATTGAAGAATTATGGTGCATTTCTTGAGAAAGATGGAGCAGGGATTAGAGGTACAATAAAGCTCACTGGATTTGAAAAGGGAGATATAGATCTTTTGAAATCATTATGGACCTACCAGGTATGTATGTATTGTTTGAGATCTTTACTGATTATGAAGAACTATATGAACTGTTAACTGGTTCTTAGAGGAAAATACTGTTAGATTCAGTACACTAAAGCTTTAAGTTGTTCTCTATTTATAAGTAGGTTTTTGTAGTTAGTATAAATTCAGCAAGTACACAAGCCCAATACATGTGTTTCTTTCTCTTGTTTTCTACATGGTACTTTCTGGATATATTACAACTGGCCTCTGAATTCAAAGGATCAACTTGCTAATATTTTCAACAGTTTTAATCTTTTTATTGATTTTTTTATTGGTGTCAAGTTTTTGTTCATCTTGAGTTTTGGTATCACGGTAATATAGGGGTATACAAAATTGCTTTTTTTATTGTTTTTACTTGGTTTCAAGTCTTTGTTCAACTTGAATTGTGATTGTTAAAGACTATGGTATGGGCATAAAGTGATTTTTTTTGTCAAAGTTTAAAAAGATAATGGCTGAAAAGGAATGTTAATCAAATTAACCAACATTAACGTATGTCTCAAATTTCTTGATGAGCTTTTAGACAAGATTGTTAGTAATATCACATTGGCTTATAATATCTGTCATTCATCTTTTTGTGTTTTTGAAGTTTCTAGTATTTATATGAGAATACATTTTTTTGTCAGGTTTAACAATTTTATGAACCTTATTGTCATGATAAGGTTTAACAATTTTATGAACACATCGGCCTCTCTTGTGAAGTTTCCTGACACATTGACTCCCATTCAATATTTATATTAGGACAAACTTGTGTAATATTAGTATATTACAAATGATAAAACTTTTTCTTTCCAGATTTGAAGAAAATTATTGAACAGGCTCGAAATGTGTGTTCAGGCTACAGGGTGTTCAGGGTGATTAGTTCAGGCTACTTACAAATGAAAAGGTATGGGACATCCGCCTACAGGGTGTTCAGGCTACTTTCAAAGGATGATAATTGTTTTCAGGACACAGATCAGGTGATTAGTTCGTGTTGTTGTCAACAATTAAATTTTGCTAATAACAAAAGAAATTCAATCAATATTCTTTTATTGATGTTGGTGGTTTAGGATTCTAGTCCAATTAGCTTGATGCTTTAGATTATTGTTCACTGCAGTGACCCATTCTACTTTTGAATGACAAACTAATGGAGTAAGGACATGTACTAAAAGTGAAAGTTTAGGTAATGAAAACTTACTGATTTATTTTCGTTTTTGAAATTTTAAGCTACAAATGTGTGTTTAAACATATTTTTATTTCTATTACCAATAAGTAAATAAAGATTCAAGTCCTCAATGTTCATCAATTGGTACTGTTGCTATTTAATAAAATAACGAGACTGTATAAAAGGAATCTATTGTCATAAAATAATGAATTTCTTGTGTTCTGAAACAGATTAAAACACTTTTCAATATGATATTTATTTTAAAAATAGAATAAGTTGTGTCTGATTATTTTTCTGTTTCCCTACCAGTAGAAATTTTATCTGATATTACTATATAAGTCAATGATGGAAGTTGACCTCTAAGGCATATCATCTAAAGCTTCTCTATCATCTATTTGACTTATAAAATTTAAAATTCTTAACCTAATTTACTTCTCTATCATCTGTTTGCCTATTTTTTTTATATGCTTTTTTGGGATCTTAATGTCATTGTATTGAATTAGTAGATCAAAATGTTTATCTAAATACAAGGTAAAAATTGTGAAGATATCATTTCTACACTTCGTAATGGTTCAGTAGCAATAGTAATAGCATATGTTGAAGGAGACACGTATTATGGAGCTAAAGCCACTATAAATGTATGGCAACCCAAGATTCAGCAATCTAAGTTCAATTTGTCTTCAAAATCATTATTTATGATAGCATTATCATCTAGCTGTCTTTGGTATAAGTTAAGAAATTCTGATAAGGATGTAGGTGTAAAATGTGTTTGTTGAGTTACAAGTCTAAGATTCGAAATGGAAAATATAAAGAAATGAGGCAAGAGTATTGTAATGTATATCAGTTGTATTAAAAGATTTTGTATTATAAAAAATTGTTAGTTGGTGTTTTACTTTTTTAGGTATTGTTTTATATCTATAATTCTTAAACTATTAGTGTAAAAATTAGTGTATTAAATTTAATACAAGTTTAGTAAATTAAAAATTAAAAATTTAAAAAACCAACTATTGTCTACGGTTATAGCTTTAAGCGCTGACATTGTGAGACTATTGTCAGAGGTTCCACATCCCAACCGCTGACATTGTTTGACTATTGTCAGCGGTTCCGTGTTACAACCACTGACAATACATAACTAATGTCAGCGGTTTAAGCGCTGACGTTGTTTTTTGTGCTATTAATAGCGCCATTATTGTCTGCGCTTGTACCGCTGACAATAGCTATGACGGAACCGCTGACAAAGGTTTTTTTTGTAGTAGTGTACTGAATTCATTGAAAGTAAGAAGTTGTGAAACTAGCTTGATTGACAATGCAAGAATGGCAATTATCAAGGTATGATTCAACTTTTTGGTGACGCTTAATGTTCCGGTTGATTTACTTGGGATAATGCAGCATGAGATTTCATATATAAGTTATAGTTACATATGTTGCAGTTGATACAATACAAGAAGCCCAGTGTATGAATATTAGTTCGACAAATTAGAGCAAAGTGTTCATTTTAATTCGACAAATTATTGCCAAGTGTTAACATTTTTATCCATCTTATAAGTTCACCCTAACTTGACAAATTAAAACCACTTTTTTAGCATTTTACTCCTAGTTCTTTTATAATTTTTCAAATATGTTCTTTTTTTTATTCTAAATAAGTAAGATTTCTCATTTTTACCTTTAGGACGTGACTTCTTTTAATTTGTGTGATTTTATCATCAGGCAAAGAAAACGTATGCCAAATTCTCATGAATCTGCATCAAGTTTAGCCAAACTTATAGGTAAGGTCATGTTTAAATTTTAGAGTCTTAGACAAAATTAGAAAGACTAAAAATTATATAATGCAAAGAGTACCATTACTAACTAGATCCCTAAATACATTATTTAAATATTTAAAAGTGAAAAAATAATGAAAGTAATAATAAGACAACTTGAAAATGATCTTTATCTATAGTAGATTAAAAATATCTATTTTTTTCACTACTTTCTATTGGTTTCTGAATTCTGATTCTGTTGAACTTAAAGCAGTTTCAATACAACCTCTCTCATATCATTACTGGTTGATAAATTAATTGGCAATCTAAAGGAAGTTTTATTTATGAGACAATCCTCCCTAACCCCATCATATTGCAGTCTCACATTGTAGTCCTCAAGCTAATTTTTATGCTCAAGCTAATATCAACGTCCATAATACTAGTCTATGCATTACTATATACATGTAAAGTTTATTGTTAGATGCCATTACTAATAAACCCCTTTTTATAAAGTGATAAACCTTCTTTTCAGATTTCTATCAAAGAATTTTATAAAGTGATAAACCTTCTTTTCAGATTTCCATCAAAGAATTTTATAAAGTGATAAACCTCCTTTTCAGATTTCCATCAACGGAGGTTCACATTTTTTTATATATATATATATTTTGACATGACCAAAAAATAAAAGGTAAAGGGACTTATCAGATTGAGGTCGTAGGTAGGGGAGAGAACTGATAAGTGCTTATTTTATGATTAAATTCATGACTCAATTGGACTCATTTTCTGAATAACTTAACTAAATTTATAAATAATTGAGCATGATTTTAATTATAAATAATGTATTGTGTAAAGAAGCTTGAATTGTCAAAATCAGTGAAAAAGTTGTCAAAAGCCTTGAAGAAACCAAGAAGCACCAGAGCATCAAGCAAGGACGCTTGAGCGTGGCACAATGCACGCTTGAGCGTGGAAGGAACAGAAAGGCTACGCTGCTCTTGCGCTTAAGCAAAATTGAAGAACACAACAACAGCATGTCACGCTTAAGCGCGGGCCCGAGCTCGCTTAAGCGTGACCCTGGGCATGGATTAAAAGAAAGCAAGTAGCATCAGACCCCCCCACGCTTGAGCGTGAGAAGGGGACGCTCAAGAGTGAACCCGAACGCGCTTGAGCGAGGCTGAGCGTGGCTTGAGCGTGAGTTGAACATTCTGCACAACAAGCACACGCTTAAGCGTGGCTATTCTTAGCTTAAGCGAGAACCAAACAGTGAGCATCAGGACCTTCCTCGCTTAAACGTGATTTAAGCGTAGGATTGAGCGTAACTTAATTCAGCATCAGCCTCCTTCACGCTTGAGCGTAAGAAAGGGACGCTCGAGTATGGGTCCAAGCGCGCCTGAGCGTGAAGTAAGCGTGGATCAAGCGTAGTACATGAATGCTAAACAGGAAAACCACGCTTAAGCGTGGTTAAGGTAGCTTGAGCGTGAGACAACCAGTGAACATCAGTACCCTTCACGCTTGAGCGTGACCATTAAGCTCAAGCGTGACTCATGCAGCATGGGAATTTTAATTTAATATTCACCAATGGTGCGATGCCAACTCAACCATTTTCTTGTGTTTCTGCATGTCTCTGAATATTCCTTCATGGGGTCTATGCAAGTGGCAAGAGAAGCTGAACCATAACCCCTATAAATCAAGCAGAAAACAGGACATCAAGCATCAGATTCATCCCCTGTATTTCCTTCTGAATCCAAACTTCTCCATTATTTTTTGTATTCATATTTTAAAGGTGAAAATGCAAAGCATGAGTAACTAAACTCCCTTTTGGGATTGGCTGTAATCCATTCAAAACTAAAGTAATGTTGTTGTAAGTTTTTATTTAGTAATGAGATTTGATAAGTTTCTGTATTTCCTTCTGCGTTTAATGCCTGAAAGTACTTGATCACTATTTTCTTGTTTTAAGTTTTCTCAAGTATACTGGGAAGTGACTTTTGAAAGCAGATCTAAAAGAAATACTTATTGTGAGTAGGTAGCCAGGGATGACGTCTAATGCAATAAACGTCAAAACAATCGATCGACAATGCTGGGATGATTTCAAAGTGACCGAGGGATCAGCGGTTTGAAATCATTCTTATGAATTTTGTAGTCGAGGGATCAATACAAATGACTGTGATTGTGACGTAGAAATTATATTTTTGATTTACTTATATAAAAACTTATGCAGCTTACAGAAGGTGAAGATGTGATGAAGCCAATCCCTGTTTTACAAAATTGATTTCTCTAAAAAAAAACCATTCACTGTATCTTGTGCAAATTTTATTCTCTGTAAGTTATTCACTTTTTCATTCAACATCATTCACAACAAAACAAAACAAAAACCTTCTGCCTAATCAATTCAAAACTAAGATCTTCATTCTAACACCTCCCCAGTGGAACGACAACTATACTGTATTACAACTTTTGTGTTTAAACTTGGCACAAGCATTACATTGAGTTCATATTATACAAACTTGATTCTCTTTCATTGAACTCTTCATTCCAATATATGAAAAATACGTCATCAAGTTTTGGCGCCATTGCCGGGGAGGTGATTTAAGTTTGAATATTTTAGCATTGAATTGACAAGACAGTGTAAATAAATTTGTTTTCAATTTGTTTTTGTAGTAACTTTGCTATTTTTGAGTACTTAATTTATGGTCTTGAAAGGACAGGGTACAAAAGAACAACTTGCATTTGATCCAGAGATAGACAGATTCCTCAAGAAAATCAAGAAAGCCAAGCAGAACTTCCAAGCAGGACAAACATCCTCTCATACAATGGATGTCAACAGCAACAATCAAAATCCACCAAGGAGAACACTTGGAGATTACACCCTGCAACAAGGACCTAGACACTACTCAAGCATTGCTATACTAAATACAATCAGGGCTATAGAAATGAAACCTGCCTTCCTTAGTTTAATTAGTTCCCATCAATTCCATGGAATGTCCAGTGAAGATCCATACACTCACTTGGCCACATTCTATGAATTAGTAGGAACAATGGGCTTTGAACAGGAAGTAATTGAAGCAGCGTATCTAAGATTGTTTCCTTTTTCTCTTGTAGGTAAAGCTAAAGAATGGTTCCAGTCGCACCCAAATCAAAGCCTGAACAGCTGGGACACAGTGGAGGAGAAATTCCTACACAGATTTTTCCCACCATCTAGATTTATCAAGGCTAAATCAGATATTATAACATTTAAACAAAGCCATGATGAACCCTTTTGTGAGGCGTGGGAACGTTTCAAATCTCTCCTAAGAAGATGCCCAAACCATGGCTTAGAAGATATTGCCCAACTGAATATCTTCTACAGTGGACTTAAAGCAGACACCAAAATGATACTGGATGCAGCGGCTGGAGGAACCATGATGATAGTAGATGCAGAGCAAGCTACAAGGATTATTGAAGCATTATCATCCACAGATTAACAAGCTCAGCATGACAAAACACAATTCTAAAAGAAGGGAATGTTGGAACTCAATACAACAGATGCCATTTTGGCTCAAAATAAAATTTTGACACAATAAATTGAAGCTCTGACACAGCAAATGGCAAAACTCCCTCAATAACTGCATGTTGTACAATCCTCTACAGGAAACCAATAAGCACAAATGAGATGTGACTTTTATGGAGGAGAACATCAGAATGGCCATTGTGAAGGAGAGCAAGGAGACCAATCCATCCTATATATGAATAACCAAGGTAAGCAGGGTAACTTCAATAACAATGCTTACTCTAACAATTTTTCACAGGGATGGAGAAATAGTCAAAGTGGTGGATGGAAGCAAGAAGCAAGCACGTCCAACAGACAACAGCCTTATTAGCAAGGCCCTTCCTTGACAAAAAGGACATCAAAACTAGAGGACACTCTAGAAAAATTCATGCAGGTCTCAATCACCAATCAGGAAAACATCGATGCTTCAATAAGAAACCTGGAGACTCAAGTGGGGCAACTGGCTCGTCAAATCATAGAGCATCATAACTCTTAATTTGGAGCCAATACACACCCAAATTCGAAAGAGCAATGCAAAGCAATCATAACAAGAAGTGGAAAGGTCATTGGACAACAAAAAGAGGGTGACAAGATAGAAGTGAAAGAAAATTTTGAAAAAGAAACAAAAGAGGAAGTTAGTGAAAAGAAAAATAAAAAAATTGAAGATGTACATATGAAGGAGGAGGTTGAAAAAGAAAAAAAGAAAGAAATAAAAGAAGGGAAGAAGAAGGTGGACGACCCGGCACCATAACTAAAAAGTTTGCCGTATCCAAAGAACCCTTCAAAAATAGACAAGGAGAGACAATTTGCAAGATTTATGGATATCTTCAAAAGGTTGTAAATAAACATACCTTTTGTGGAAGCCATGGAGCAAATGCCAACTTACGCAAAGTTCATGAAGGAGCTGTTAACAAAAAAGAAAAGATTTTCTGAAGAAACAGTGGAACTAGCCGCAGGATGCAGTGCCATCATTCAAAAAGCACTGCCACAAAAAACAAAAGACCCCAGAAGTTTTACAATCCTAGTGACTATTAGTACTTTACCAGTAGGAAAAGCACTCTTAGACTTGGGAGCAAGCATTAACCTAATGCCCCTCTCAATGGTGAAAAGAATTGGAGATCTTGAGGTGAAGCCAACACGGATGACCCTCCAACTTGCGGATCGATCTATGAAGTTTCCATATGGAATAGCTGAGGATGTGCTGGTAAGAGTTGACAAGTTTGTATTTCCTATAGATTTTGTCATAATGGATATTGAAGAAGATGCAGAAGTGCCTCTCATTCTGGGGAGACCCTTCATGAAGACCGCAAAAGTAATTATTGATGTGGACGATGGAAAGCTAAAAGTAAGAGTGCAAGATGAGGAAGTAAATTTCAATGTGTTTGACACAATGAAGTATCCAAAGAAAAAGCAACAATGCTTCAAAATTGACATTGAAGAAGAAGCCATCAGAGAATAAACCAGCGAAATGGCTCAACAAAGATCCACTAGGTGAGCTAAACGTTGAAGCAAATGGAACAATAGATGAAGACGGGGGAAACTCGAAGGAGGAAAAGCATGACATTCAACAAGAAATTCATTATGAAAAGTTGTCAGAAAAGACAAAAGAAGTTGTCCTACCGAAAGTGGAGTTAAAAGCCTTACCTTCACACCTGAAATATGTTTTTCTTGATGATGATAACCAAAAACCCGTTATTATTAATAGGGAATTGACAGGTACAGAAGAAAGGCAATTGATTCAAGTCTTGAAAGAGCACTCAACAGCAATTGGATGGAGACTGGAAGATTTGAAAGGAATAAGCCCAGCCTACTGTACTCATCACATTTACATGGAACAAGAATTCAAACCAATTGCTCAGCCACAGAGACGCTTGAATCCAACCATGAAGGAAGTAGTGAAAGGGGAGGTAATTAAATTACTAGAAGCTGATATAATTTATCCAATTTCTGATAGCTCTTGGGTAAGTCCTGTGCAGGTTGTTCCTAAGAAAGGAGGAATCACCGTCATACAAAATGAAAAAAATGAATTGATCCCCACAAGAACAGTCAATGGATGAAGGATGTGTATCGACTACAGAAAACTGAACACTGCAACCCGAAAAGATCATTTTCCTCTACCCTTCATGGATCAAATGCTGGAAAGACTTATAGGACAAGCATACTACTGCTTTTTGGATGGCTACTCAGGCTAGAACCAGATAGTAGTTGCACCAGAAGATCAAGAAAAAACAGCATTCACATGTCCTTTTGGGGTGTTTGCATACAGAAAAATGCCCTTTGGGTTATGTAATGCTCCTGCAACATTTCAAAGATGTATGCTAGCTATCTTCTCTGATTTGGTGGAAAAATACATTGAGGTCTTCATGGACGATTTCTTTGTTTTTGGCCCATCATTCGATCAATGTTTGAAAAATTTGACCATAGTACTGAAAAGATGTGTGGACACCAATTTAGTTTTAAATTGGGAAAAGTGCCACTTCATGGTCACTGAAGGCATTATGTTAGGACATCAAATCTCCAAACGAGGCATTGAAGTGGACAAAGCAAAGGTGGAAGTAATTGAGAAATTACCACCACCAGGGAACGTGAAAGGAGTAAGAAGCTTCTTAGGCCATGTAGGATTCTATAGAAGATTCATCAAGGACTTCTCAAAAATTGCAAAGCCTTTGAGTAATCTCTTAAACAAAGACACTCTTTTTGTTTTTGACAATTGTTGTTTACACTCCTTTGAGTAGTCTTCGGAATCTATGAAGACTCCTCACTCGGGATAACTCCCACGTCCATTACGCCACTCGGGGTATTCTACTTACTTTTCATTCTGTAACCATATTATTTTCTGCTCTAATTTTCCTACTAAGCTAGGACTCACTCAGGTTCTATAGCTACTTGCTAATCTCTTACAATGGGTCCACTTAGAGTCTTAGGTGTCGTTCCCTGGTCGGTGAACTGCTCACTCGGCGGATTCTCACTCGGAAATCATTGAATATCCTTTACTCATGAAATTTCATAATTGTTACTCACGGGATTCGAACCAAGCCCTACTCTAGGCTATGCGACCTCAATCGCTCGGATTATTCATCCTCTCATCACTCAGAATGACTCATTATCTCGCTTTCCTCCAACAATAACTTAGCTCCGCTTCTACCCATAGTCACACTGATCTCCTACGCTCGGAAGGTATACTTATACACCCATATTTACCACTCGGACATCACCTACAGTATAGAACAACACACAACACACATATATATAGGGACGTATTAAATATTACAAATCATTAGCATGTTTTCATTACCCGAAAGTGTTCAAGTTCAGATATAAGGACTAAAATCAAAATACGAGCCGGCCAAGGCTTAACAAGACCTCATACACAGTATTTACATATACACATATATTCCATAGCGCTCGGTTTCTCTGCTCTGCACTCGGCCTCTTCTTCATCCTTCATTCCGAGGGATATTCACTGAAAAATGTAACCACTGTAGGGTAAGCTTTTACATGCAAAATGACAATCAAGACTCGGTATCAGTGTCAGTACGCATACTTACTTTCACTCAGTCGTATTCAGGTTAAACTAAGACCATGCAAATCAGAATGATATCTATAACACACATACTACATAAAGTTCATCTCTATTCACACATACACATGCATCCACACATTTGGAAGTGATCCATAATACTCAACACATGCTATGCGTACTATCTTAATTAGCATCATATCTACATGCATGCCTGCGGATCCGACTTAAGTAATGACTTTCAGTTACAGTTTCCCTCTTACTGGCCGCTCGTCCATCAACTCCTTCCGTGTGGTACCGGTCTCCCATTGATGTCTCGAGACTCATCTCTAGCTCCTACGGCTACCACGAGCTCTCACAGGATCTAGCCAAGGACTGTAGCTGGAAGCCATTCCCTCGGGGTTCTAGACCTTCCACGGGTCACCCCATTCTTACACATGCAGCTAATGTATTTACCAGCAAGCATCATTACTCAACTGATACCTCCTTCGCAACCATCGTAGTAGGAACAGATTCAACACAGTCGTTACATATACTTTGCCAGCCATAACAACATGCATAGCAATCAGACAGTCAAGGTAATATCATCTGACAAATCAACCAACAATCACACGTTCATGTTCTCACAGTGCTAACAGAGATAGGACCATGCATTTCATTCGTCTATAACAAGGCTAACAGGTTACATTACCACCATCTGGATCACATGCAATTATTGTACAACTACTATCTTACACACAGGATCCAACATCAACAATCATGCATATTATTCAATCGCCACAAACACATGCACACATTTAAAGCAATACATTCATCCGGTACCGTTCGTGGACCATGCATTTGACATGCAAGCGCCCCCTACCTATGGAAAGGAACTCAAGTAGCTCTCCTGCTCTCAACGTTTGGTCTGACGCTCTATCCGACTCGTCCAGATCTCCTTCGCACCGTCGTACTCTGAAATCGGCTTGGAGATAAGAAGTTGTTCTTCCTCTGCTTCAATGGTCGTCTTCCACCAGTTAAAAGAGACTCTGACCTTCCTTCGGCACCGTCGTTGTGTTTTCCAGAAACGAAGAGCAAAACATGGGAAGGGAAAAGAGGATAAAAATGAGGAAGAAGAAAAGAGAGGATGCAGCAGTGGAAAAGAACGAGTATCCACGGTGATACAGGGTATATATATATACATACGAAGAGAAGGAAGTGGCATGGGAGAACGTGAGTCGCAGCCCACTCACGTAACTCGCCAATCACAAACAGCCATCTTTCACCAACTATGCCTTAATTAAATTGTCATTATTCCTTAAGTTAATCCGATTATGATTATCAATTAACTTCTCACTTTGAAATCAAAACCTTAATAGTTTATTTTTCATTCGGCATTTAACTTTAAAATTGGGATGTTACAGTTCTCCCCCTCTCAAAAGAATTTCGTCCTCGAAATTCAGTCGGTCAATCACCTTGGTTGAACAACTCGGGGTACTGCTGTCTCATGGCGTCTTCGCGTTCCCAGGTACAAGAGGTAGTCCTGCCTTGCTGCCACTCTACTTCAACCAGTTGTACGTCCTTGTTCCTTAAACGCTTTACCGATCGGTCCATGATTCTAATCGGTATAGTTGTAGTGGTCAAGTCTTCCTTGATTTCCACTTCCTTATCAAGCACTGTGTGGCTGGGGTCATGCAGATACTTCCTCAGTTAGGACACATGAAACACGTTGTGCAATCAGGATAAGTGAGTCGGTAATGCTATACGGTATGCCATGGAACCGACTCGTTCCAACACCTCATAAGGTCCAATGTATCGGGGGCTCAATTTTCCACCCTTCAAGGCTCACCCGACTCCTTTACTCGGAGAAGTCTTCAAAAACACTCTGTCTCCGACTGAAAACTCTAATGGTTTGGTTCGTTTGTCATGGTAGCTCTTTTGCCTGTCCTGGGAGGCCTTCCTCCGTTCCCTTATCACTCGGATCTGTTCTGATGTTTACTTTACAATTTCTGGTCCCAACAGTAGACTCTCACCCGTTTCCGACCAACAAAGCGGGGTTTGGCATCTTCGTCCATATAGTGCTTCGTAGGGTGCCATACCGATACTGTTGTGATGGCTGTTATTGTATGTAAACTCAATCAAGGGGAGGTACTGCTCCCAGTTTCCACCGTGCTCCAACACACACGCCCTTAGCAAGTCCTCCAGGCTTTGAATCGTTCGCTCGGATTGTCCATCCGATTGGGGGTGGTAAGCGGAACTTAGCCAAAGCTTCATGCCCATTTCCTGGTGCAGGCTGGTTCAAAACCGGGACGTGAACCTAGGATCCCTATCCGATACGATAGAAGTTGGCACTCCATGCAGTTGGACAATTTCTTGGATGTAAATCCATGCTAACTTATGCAACGGGTACTTCATGTTCACAGGTAGGAAGTGTGCACTCTTCGTCAGTCGTTCAACAATGACCCAAATCGCATCATGTCCCGCTCGGTTTTTGGGTAATCCCATGACAAAGTCCATGGCAATTGAGTCCCATTTCCACACGGGAATCTCTAGGGGTTGCAATGCACCGTACGGCTTCTGGTGCTCCACTTTCGACTTCTGACAGGTGATGCACCGAGCCACATATTCTGCCACGTTCCTTTTTAATCCGGGCCACCAGAACTGGGTTCTCAGGTTATGGTACATCTTCGTGGCTCCCGGGTGGATACTTAGCAAGCTTTTGTGGGCTTCATCAAGCACCATTCTTCTTAATTCTCCTCCACTCGGCACGTATATTCTATTTCTTACTCAGAAAATTCCATCTGACCCCTCCGTCAAGGACAAATCCTTACCTTTGGCCTGAGTCTCCCTCATCTCAGCCAAGTAGAGATCTGACTGCTGTTGCTCGTACATGGATTTCAAGAATTCATTGGCAATCCTCAGCGTGCCGATCGTTAATTTCCGAGAGGAGGGGATGTCAACATGTAGGTTCATGTCTCGGAACTGTTCCAATAGCTCTACCTCCTTCACCATCATCATTGCTACATGAAGGGATTTCCGACTCAACGCGTCGGCAACAACGTTTGCCTTACCTGGATGGTACTTTAGCTCGAAATCATAATCCTTTAGAAATTCCATCCATCTCTTCTGCCTCATGTTCAGCTCCTTCTGGTCGAATAAGTATTTGAGGCTCTTGTGATCACTGTATACTTCAAATCTGGACCTGAATAAATAATGCCTCCAGATTTTTAACGCGAACACCACAACTGCTAATTCCAAGTCGTAGGTCGGATAATGCTGCTCGTGAGGTCTCAATTGCCGAGAGGCATACGCTATCACCCGGTCTTTCTGCATTAGCACGCATCCTAATCCGAGTCCCAATGCATCACAATAAACCACGAAGCTCTTTTGCAAGTCAGGTAATGCCAACACTGGGGCAGTCGTCAACTTGTCTTTCAGTCCTCGGAAACTGCTCTCGCACTCGAAACTCCACACGAAGGGAATGTTTTTCCGAGTCAACTTAGTTAGTGGCAAGGCCAATTTGGAAAAACCCTCAATGAATCTTCTATAATAACCTGCCAGGCCCATAAAGCTCCTTACCTCCGAGACCGACTTGGGTCTCTCCCATGCCATTATAGCTGTCACCTTCGAAGGGTCCACCGAGACACCTTCCTCGGAAATCACATGTCCGAGGAAATGGATTTTATCTATCCAGAAATCGCACTTTGAAAGCTTCGTGAACAGCTGCTTCTCCCTTAACACTTGAAGTACCGCTCGGAGGTGTCCTTCATGCTCCTTAGGAGTCTTGGAGTAGACCAAGATATCATCGATGAAGATTACTACGAATCGGTCTAGATATGGGTGGAATATGCTGTTCATGTAATTCATGAAGACGGCAGGGGCGTTTGTTACACCGAACGGCATCACTACATACTCGTAGTGTCCATACCGAGTCCTAAAGGTAGTCTTTGGGATATCCCAGTCCTTCACTCGGATTTGGTGGTATCCCGATTGTAGGTCGATTTTCGAGATGACTGAGGCTACACGCAGTTGGTCGATCAAGTCATCAATTCGGGGCAGTGGGTATCGGTTCTTAATCGTGAGTTTGTTTAGCTGTCGGTAATCTATACAAAGTCTCATGCTGCCATCCTTCTTCTTAACAAGCAGCACAGGTGCGCCCCATGGTGATATGCTCGGTCTAATGAATTGTTTTCCGAGTAACTCATCCACTTGCTTCTTCAGCTCGGCCAATTCAGTTGGGGACATTCTATAAGGTGCACTGGAGACTGGCTCGGCTCCAGGAATCAAGTCTATAGAGAATTCAACTTCTCTATTGGGAGGGATACTCGGTACGTCCTCGGGAAACACTTATAGGAATTCACAGACAGTCGGAATTTCGTTCCCTCGGGTTTTACTTTCACCCTCGGTTAAACAAAGCATCATAAACAGTTGAGCTGTACCTTGTGTGGTGTCGTCCTCATTGTGTTGCCTCGGGAAGATTATCCTTCGGTTTCTACAATCCACTAACACCTTGTTGGCTAAAAGCCAATCTATGCCGAGCACGATATCAAGGCCTTTCAGAGGCACACACACAAGATCGAAGGTAAAACTCCGATCGTCCAACACAAACGTTATGCCCTTACACATTGTTGATGTCAACACCTTAGGGCCAGTCGGGTTGGTTACTTCCAAAGTCCGATCCATATCCACAGTCGGTAATCGCAGTCGTCTCACACACTCATCAGCTACGAAGGAGTGGGTGGCTCCAGAATCAAAAATTACATTAAGTGTATATTTACCGAGTAGGCACTTACTCTGTACCAAGTCATTTGCCTGTGCAGCATCTTCCGCGTTGATTGCGTAAACTCTTCCAGCAGTTGGTTGATCGGCATCTCTCTTCCGGTTATTTGGGGCAACCATCATATTCCCTCTGGCTCTGCTACCTCTGCCGCTCGGTCCTTGGTTATCGTTCCCTCGGTTTCTCTCTTGGAAACCTCCATGACGTGCATTGGGGTTTGCTTGACGAAGTTGGGAGCAGTCAGGGCGAATGTTCCCCTTCTCCAGGCAATGAAAGCACTTGACCTCTGTACTATTGCAATTCTGAGCAAAGTGGTCACCACCGCACTTAAAACACTTGCCATATTTTGGTCGTCCACTCATTTGTCTCCCTTGGTTACTGCGATCTTGGTATCTGGTAAAGGGTCCATTTCTTCCCATATTTCCTGGCCTCTTGAACCGTGACTGCTGAGGCCTCAAGTACTGGTTGGTTCTGCCGCTCTGGCCCGAGTGGGCCTTGTCATCTTCTTCAAATATTCTACATTTGTTCACCAATGCAGGGAAACTCCTGATCTCTTGATATCTGCAGGCTCTCTTAATATCCGATCTCAATCCATTTTCAAATTTAAGGCACTTGGAGCTCTCCGTCCCTAGTTGTTGGAAAGGTGGGTAGAATAGGCACAACTCCTCGAATCTAGTCGCATACTATTTCACAGTCATGGAGCCCTGCTTCAACTCCATAAACTCCAACTCCTTCCGACTCCTTACTATATCAGGGAAGTACTTCTCTAAGAAGCATGTCTTGAAATCATTCCAAGTCAGTTGAGCATCATCCTCCGGAAATCGGTTTCTGGCTATCTTCCACCAGTTTTCCGCCTTGTCTCACAACATATACACTGCACACTCTACCTTTTGGGCCTCGGTACAGCGAAGACCCTCAAAAATCCTCTCCAGTTCCTGAGTTCATTTGAAAGCCGCCTCCGGGTTACGTCCTCCCTGAAACTCACTCGGCTTCCTCTTCAGGAAGCGGTCCAGCACGTGGCCATCCTCAGCTCGAGTCTGGCCCTGCCTCTTGAACACGTCCGCAAAGCGTTGGAATGCTGTGGCTATAGCCTCCATGCTTTGGCGATGCGTCATCCCTTATCCTGAAATTAACACCCTTCAAGGATAAGCATACCGAGCCACTTACTACCGATCGCATCTCAGTCTAATATTTAGTAACTTAGCACATTATGCCATTCCTATTTGTTACACAATCAATCGGACCAGGGGGAATAACCTCCTATCCACAATTCAATATCATAGCATCAATCAGGTTCAACAATATCACAATAATAATGATCATTCGATCAGAAAGCACACAACCGCTCACACTCGGTAAGCATACCCTGGCCTTGGACCTTTCGGTCTGCTCTGATACCAAAATGTAACACCCTAATTTTTAATAAATAATTAGACCCAAAAAAAAAATAGGGAAAGAAATTTTCATAAAAATGACCACTGGTCACTCGGTATAGAAAAGAAGAGGAAGGCAACGAAAAAAATGAAAGAACATTCATACGCACGGCAATCAATGGAAGGAACAAGGCTTGACCGATCCATTCAGATCAGCGAAACCCATCATCGCCTGGGAGAATCCCACAAACAACGTCCACTCGCTTCAGCGTGACCCCACACGCTTGGGCGAAATAACTCAAGTCGCTCGGGCGAGGGACGGTTCGCCTAAGCGATACTCACACACGGGTCTTCCTGAAACACACTCGCTGGAGCGAGCACCTTGTTCACTGGAGTGAGAAGTTCACTCGGCATCCTGCCATTCCACTCGATTTTAGCGTACGGTTCACACGCGGAGATCCACTTCTTAACCCACTCGGATTCCCCTTAATACGTACCAGTTCTATTTAGACAGTATTCCCACTCCCTGGCTCCACTCGATCGGATTACATATACATATACATTGGCAACCCAAAAATGATTTCCAAGTCACTTACTCGGAATCTATAAAGACTCCTCACTCGGGATAACTCCCACGTCCATTACGCCACTCGGGGTATTTTACTTACTTTTCATTCTGTAACCATATTATTTTCTGCTCTAATTTTCCTACTAAGCCAAGACTCACTCGGGTTCTATAGCTACTTGCTAATCTATTATAATTGGTCCACTTAGAGTCTTAGGTGTCGTTCCCTGGTCGGTGAACTGCTAACTCGACGGATTCTCACTCGGAAATCGTTGAATATCCTTTACTCATGAAATTTCATAATTGTTACTCACGGGATTCGAACCAACCTCTACTCTAGGCTATTGCGACCTCAATCGCTCGGATTATTCATCCTCTCATCACTCGGAATGACTCATTATCTCGCTTTCCTCCAACAATAACTTAGCTCCGCTTCTACCCATAGTCACACTGATCTCCTACGCTCGGAAGGTATACTTATACACCCATATTTACCACTCGGACATCACCTACAGTATAGAACAACACACAACACACATATATATAGGGACGTATTAAATATTACAAAGCATTAGCATGTTTTCATTACCCGAAAGTGTTCAAGTTCAGATATAAGGACTAAAATCAAAATACGAGCCGGCCAAGGCTTAACAAGACCTCATACACAGTATTTACATATACACATATATTCCATAGCGCTCGGTTTCTCTGCTCTGCACTCGGCCTCTTCTTCATCCTTCATTCCGAGGGATATTCACTGAAAAATGTAACCACTGTAGGGTGAGCTTTTACATGCAAAATGATAATCAAGACTCGGTATCAGTGTCAGTATGCATACTTACTTTCACTCAGTCGTATTCAGGTTAAACTAAGACCATGCAAATCAGAATGATATCTATAACACACATACTACATAAAGTTCATCTCTATTCACACGTACACATGCATCCACACATTAGGAAGTGATCCATAATACTCAACACATGCTATGCGTACTATCTTAATCAGCATCATATCTACATGCATGCCTGCGGATCCGACTTAAGTAATGACTTTCAGTTACAGTTTCCCTCTTACTGGCCGCTCGTCCATCAGCTCCTCCCGTGTGGTACCGGTCTCCCATTGACGTCTCGAGACTCATCTCTAGCTCCTACGGCTACCACGAGCTCTCACAGGATCTAGCCAAGGACTGTAGCTGGAAGCCATTCCCTCGGGGCTCTAGACCTTCCATGGGTCACCCCATTCTTACACATGCAGCTAATGCATTTACCAGCAAGCATCATTACTCAACTGATACCTCCTTCGCAACCATCGTAGTAGGAACAGATTCAACACAATCGTTACATATACTTTTCCAGCCATAACAACATGCATAGCAATCAGACAGTCAAGGTAATATCGTCTGACAAATCAACCAACAATCACACGTTAATGTTCTCACAGTGCTAACAGAGATAGGACCATGCATTTCATTCGTCTATAACAAGGCTAACAGGTTACATTACCACCATCTGGATCACATGCAATTATTGTACAACTACTATCTTACACACAGGATCCAACATCAACAATCATGCATATTATTCAATCGCCATAAACACATGCACACATTTAAAGCAATACATTCATCCGGTACCGTTCGTGGACCATGCATTTGACATGCAAGCGCCCCTACCTACGGAAAGGAACTCAAGTAGCTCTTCTGCTCTCAACGTTTGGTCTGACACTCTATCCGACTCATCCAGATCTCCTTCGCACCGTCGCACTCTGAAATCGGCTCGGAGATATGAAGTTGTTCTTCCTCTGCTTCAATGGTCGTCTTCCACCAGTTGAAGAAGACTCTGACCTTCCTTCGGCACCGTCGTTGCGTTCTCCAGAAACGAAGAGCAAAACAGGGGAAGGGAAATAGGATAAAAATGAGGAAGAAGAAAAGAGAGGATACAGCAGTGGAAAAGAATGAGTATCCACGGTGATACAGGGTATATATATATACATGCAAAGAGAAGGAAGTGGGATGGGACAACGTGAGTCGCAGCCCACTCACGTAACTCGGCAATCACAAACAGCCATCTTTCACCAACTATGCCTTAATTATATTGTCATTATTCCTTAAGTTAATCCGATTATGATTATCAATTAACTTCTCACTTTGAAATTAAAACCTTAATAGTTTATTTTTCATTCGGCATTTAACTTTAAAATTGGGATGTTACACCGAGTCCTGACGCATCACAATAAACCACAAAGTTTTCTTGCAAGTTAGGTAATGCCAACACTGGAGCAGTCGTCAACTTGTCCTTCAGCTCCCAGAAACTGCTCTCGCACTCGGGACTCCACACGAAGGGGATGCTTTTCTGAGTCAATTTAGTCAGTGGTAAGGCCAACTTGGAAAAACCTTCAATGAATCTTCTGTAATAACCGGCCAGGCCCATAAAGCTCCTTATCTCCGAGACTGACTTGGGTCTCTCCCACAACATTATAGCTGCTACTTTCGAAGGGTCCACCGAGACACCTTCCTCGGAAATCACATGTCTGAGGAAGTCGATCTTATCCATCCAGAAATCACATTTCGAAAGCTTTGCAAACAACTGCTTCGCCTTCAACACTTGAAGTACCGCTCGGAGGTGCTCTTTATGCTCCTCAGGGGTCTTAGAATAGATTAGGATATCATCAATGAAAACTACTACGAATCGGTCAAGATAGGGGTGGAATATGTTGTTCATATAATTCATGAAAACGGCAGGGGCGTTTGTCACACCGAACGGCATCACTACATACTCGTAGTGACCATACCGAGTCCTAAAGGCAGTCTTTGGAATATTCAAGTCCTTCACCCGGATTTGGTGGTATCCGGATCGTAGGTCGATTTTCGAGAAGACTGAGGCTCCACGCAGCTGGTCGATTAAGTCATCAATCCTAGGCAACGGGTACCGATTCTTAATTTTGAGTTTATTTAGCTGTCGGTAATCTATACAAAATCTCATGCTGCAATCCTTCTTCTTAACAAGCAGCACGGGTGCGCCCCATGGTGATACACTCGGTCTAATGAATTGTTTTCCGAGTAACTCATCTACCTGCTTCTTCAACTCGGCCAATTCGGTTGGGGACATCCTATAAGGTGCACTGGAGGCTGGCTCGGCTCCAGGGATCAGGTCTATAGAGAACTCGACTTCTCTACTTGGAGGAACACCCGGCACATCCTCCAGAAACACCTCTGGGAATTCACAGACAGTCGGAATCTCGTTCACTCCGACTCTAATCTCACCCTCGGTTAAACAAAGCATCATAAACAGTTGAGCTATACCTTGTGCCGTGTAATCCTCATTGTTCTCCCTCGGGAAGATTATCCTCCGGTTCCTGCAATCCACTAACACCTTGTTGGCTGAAAGCCAGTCTATATCGAGTATAATGTCGAGGTCCTTTAGAGGCACGCACACCAGATCGAAGGTAAAACTCCGATCGCAAAACACAAACATTACATCTTTACAAATTGATGATGTCAACACCTTAGTGCCAGTCGGATTGGCCATTTCCAAGGTCCGATCCATACACACAGTCGGTAACTTTAAATGACTCACACACTCATCAGCTATAAAAGAATGGGTGGCTCCCGAATCGAAAACTACATTAAGTGTGTATTTACCGAGTGAACACTTACATTGTACCAAATCATTCGCTTACATAACATCCTCCGCGTTGATGGCGTAGACTCTTTCCACCGCTGGTTGGTCGGTATTTCTCCCTCGGTTAGTTGTAGTAGCCATCATGTTGCTCCTTGCTCCGATGCCTCTACCACCATTTCCTCTACTGGTGGTTCCGCGTCCCCCTACACGGAAAACCCCCACGACGTGCATGGCCACCCTCTATTTACAGTTGCGGACAGTTAGGGCAAACATGCCCCCTTTCGTTACAGTGGAAGCATACAACATCGTTTCCAGCATCACATTCTCGTGCAAAGTGGTTACCTCCGCATCTGAAACATCTACCATTCCCGAAGCGACCCCCGAAATGACCCCCACGATTTCCTCGTCCTCTAAAATTAGAGAAGGGTCCAGTACTCCTAGCATTGCCTGACCTCTTGAAGTGTGATTGTTGAGGCCTCAAGGAGGGGTTTGCCCTACTGCTCTGGCCCGAGTGGGCCTTGTCATCTTCTTCAAATATCCTACACTTATTCACCAACGCAGGAAAACTCTTAATCTCTTGGTATCTGCAGGCTCTCTTAATATCTGACCTCAATCCATTCTCAAATTTTAGGCACTTTGAATTCTCCGTCCTCGGTTGTTGGAAGGGTGGGTAGAATAGGCACAATTCCTCAAATCTTGCCGCGTATTCTTCCACAGTCATGGACCCCTGCTTCAATTCCATGAACTCCAGTTCCTTCCGACTCCTGATTGTGTCGGGGAAGTACTTTTCTAGGAAGCATGTCTTGAAATTGTTCCAGGTCAGCTGAGTATCATCGTCAGGAAATCGGTTTCTGGCTATCTTCCACCAGTTTTCTGCCTCGTCTCGCAGCATGTACACTGCACATTCTACCTTCTGGGCCTCGGTACAGTGAAGACCCCCAAAGATCCTTTCCAGCTCTTGAGTCCTGACGTCGGCTGTCGTGGCCCCGTCAAATTAGTACATTAAAATTAATTAACGTAGTACTATGGTGTCAACCTAGGTCGTTCTCTCAAGGATCAACACAAAAATTTAGGAAAAATCAAGTCTTAAACTAATTTTTAACAATTAAAAATTAAAACTAAACAACTAAAAATTTTTACAAACATAAGTTCACTAACATACAATTGGGGGGGGGGGGGTTTTGATTGATTTTTGTTGTCACAATTAAAATTAAAACAAGGTAAATAAAGGATTTAAAATAATAAATAACAAGCGATTGATTTTCTTGGAGTATTGTAAATAAATTTATCCTTGGTTCACTAAAAATAATTTGTATACTTATTAATGTTAATTTCTTAGCTCAATTTGAATTAATCAACTAAGCGTCTTTTTCAATTCACAATTCCTTTACTTTCATTTAAAAATGAATATTTTAATCAAGCATCCTAATTAAGCAAAAGGAGTCAAGATCGTAAAATCTAGGAATTATTGAGCATACATAAGAACATCGCCTATATACATAATCTATTCTCAAATTATGGAATTAAGCAAACCATAATTATTAAAAGTGATTATGAAAATATTCATTAAGCATGCATATTTCCTTAATCCATTCTAATTTAAAACCTTATTTTATTCCATTTGAATAATTAAACCGATTAAGCATACAAATTTAATTAAACAAAATGGAATTAAATAAGTAGAGAAAGATTATGAAGAAATAACAATAATAAAAGCATACTATATTAAAATTAATGACCTCAAAATTACATTACAACATTCTCCAAGAAAATCAATCTAGGGGTTTTAGCCCTCCATAATTACAACTACAAACAATGAAACTAACCCGGAAATGAAGAACTTGCTGGAAAAAATTCCAACAGAGAAGAGAAGAGGAAGAACGTGTGAAGGAGGATCTGATGAAGAATGGTGTGTGTTACAAGCCTTCCTCTTGTGCCTATTTATAGGAATCAGAAAGCAAAACTAATGCCATAATTAATTCATAATGGGAGATGCACTCTTGAATTTACAATTCCATGGTGCTCCATTATCCATTTAAGTGCTCCATGATCAGCTTGAGTGCCTTGCCCAACATCTTCAATGCCTTGCCCACTATCCAGAAGCTTGAAAACGTGATTATAAGCCAATAATTCACTCATGAATCGATTCAAGAGTGATATCAATCGATTCAGGCTTTCCAAAATGCAATTCTGGGCTAAAATTACTCGTATGAATCGATTCAATGGTGAAATGAATCGATTCATTATGCAAAATTTCACTTCCTGGTGCATGAAGTCCGTATGAATCGATTTAGGAGGGGGATGAATTCTCCATAATTTGCATACTTTTTCACCCTTTTTGAGATCTTTTTGCATATACCTTGATTCCTTTGATCCTTAGGCACTTTGATCTTCATTTTGGATTGGAATTCTTGAGTTCTTTGATCTATTTTCCTTTGGCACATATTAACAATCAAAAATTACATAAAGATCAAATGATAAAAATGTGTTAAAATGCAATATGTTACACACTAAGTGATGGCAAATTATACACATTTAAAATGGAGAATTAAAGATAAATCATGCATCATCAAATACTCCCACACTTATTCTTTTGCACTCCCGGGCAAAATCAAAATAAAAACAAGTATCACAATTTATTTGAAAACATTAAGTTAAAAACAACACACAGAATTGGCATGAAATCTTAGGAATATACAGAGAAACAAGAGTTATTCAACATGCAAGATGCAGAGCATCAAGATATATATAAAAATCATTCAAACACTTAGGCATGTGAAAATTAAATTAAACTGAAAAGAAGATCATAAGTGATAGAACCTCACAAGACATACTCTCAACTCTCAAGTGTTTAAGGTTTGTGTATACTCTCAAAACAATTCCTGAAAAACAAACAGTCTAAAAATTTAGCAAGTTTCTTAATTCCACATTCAACACAAATGCATGTATAGATCAACAGGGCTTCCACAGGGTTGTAATGTGGCCAAGGTTAAAATGGATGAAATATATATATTTATATATATATACCAAAAGAATAATGAAGCAATTAATTTTACTGGGAAACAGTGAGGGTAAAACATTTATTGTATGGTATTTAGTAATTTTTTTTAATTTTTTTTTATTTATTTATTTTTATGAGATTGCATAACACTTGAAACAAGAGTTGCAATTCCTTTTTGCACACCCCCACACTTATTTGAATGCCTGTTTTGACTTGATTCCAAAGCTTCAATATATTTCTTAAGGTAGGTATATTTTTGGTTCTTCATCCATGGCTTATTTGAGCTGTAACAAGGAAACAGTTAAATAGGCTCAAAATGGCTAGCAAGAGATAATTTATTCATGGTAGGCTTATCTGGCTTAGTGGCTCAACTGAACAAAATGCCTATATCATTTCAAATACATTCATATGAGTTTCAAGTATCATCAAGAAACAAGACAAAAATTAAGATGTAAGCTTTCAGGAATTAATCACACATGAAAGGATTAAGATAGTTTAAAGTGATCCATCAAATTTTAAGGCTCAAAAATCTCACAAGGTATAATTCCATCATATATGATCATTTCTCAATTATCATGTCATTCTCAACATACCAAAAATGTTTGAGTTCAAATTATAACATATCATTAATCTCATATCAGACATGAAAGAATTTACTTGTTACTCATGCATATCTTAAAATTCCAATAAAACATGCCTTTTTAAAACAAAAACACACACAAAATCTTTTATTTTTAAATTTTTTTATTTTTTTTAAATAAAACAAAGTCACACAAAATTTAATCACACAAAACACACATAAATGATCCCACCCCCATACTTAAATCATACATTGTCCTCAATGTAAGACAGAGCATACAAAATAGACAATATAATGAAAAATTAAAGAGATGGGTAAGAAAAACTCCCTCAAGGGGGATCAAGAAGTGGTTCCCCCAAAGCATGTTCCTCCATTGTAACATCCACAAGTGAAGGATTTTCATGAAATGGCTTCAAACGTTGTCCATTAACCTTGAAGCTTTTGTTGGAGTTTTCACTTTTTATTTCCACAGCTCCATGGGGAAATACATTTGTAACAATGAAAGGTCCTTCCCATTTGGAGCGCAATTTTCCGGCCATCAGTTTCAACCGGGAATTAAATAGTAGCACTTTCTGTCCAGCAGTAAAATCCTTTCTAGCTATTGAGCTATCATGGAATTTCTTTGTTTTCTCCTTATAGAACCTCGAGTTCTCATAAGCTGCCAAACAGATCTCATCAAGCTCATTCAGTTGTAATTTTCTTTCCTCACCTGCTTGATCAAGTGCTAAGTTGCAAGCTTTTACAGCCCAATAAGCACGATGCTCAATCTCCACTGGAAGATGACATGCTTTACCAAAAACAATTCTATAGGGAGACATTCCTATAGGTGCCTTAAAAGCTGTTCTATGTGCCCAAAGAGCATCATCCAATTTCCTGCTCCAATCATTTTTGTTAGGCTGTACTATCTTCTCCAGGATTCTTTTGATTTCTCTGTTGGAGACTTCTGCTTGTCCATTGGTTTGGGGGTGATATGGAGTAGAGACTCTGTGAACAACCCCATACTTCCTGAGCATAGCTTGCATGGTCCTGTTGCAGAAATGTGTTCCTTGATCACTAATGATTGCTCTCGGAATGCCAAACCTGCAAAGAATTTGAGATCTAACAAAATCCACAACAACTCGAGCATCATTAGTTCTGGTGGCTTTAGCTTCCACCCATTTAGAAACATAATCAACAGCCAATAAAATGTAGGTAAAACCAAAGGATGGATGAAATGGACCCATAAAATCAATGCCCCAAACATCAAATACTTCACAAAACAACATTGGTTGCTGAGGCATCTGTTGTCTCCATGTGGTAGCATTACTAGCTCTCTGGCATTTATCACAGGTGTTATAAATTCTCCATGCATCCTTAAAAATTATGGGCCAATATAAACCAGAATCCAACACTTTTCTTGTTGTTCTTTGTGGACCAAAATGTCCACCAACTGGTGAAGCATGGCAGAATCGAAGAACTGATTCTATTTCATGATCGGGAATGCATCTTCGAATCACCTGATCATTACACAATTTCCACAAATACGGGTCATCCCAAATATAATACTTTGCATCACTTTTTAATTTTGAAATTTGGCTTCTGGATGCACATGGTGGAAAAACAGAAGCAACAAGATAATTTACAATGTTAGCAAACCAAGGTGAATCAAAAGAGTTAGAAATACTCATGAGGTGTTCATCGGGAAAATGGTCCCGAATAGGTGCCGAATCAGGAGCATTCTCAATTCTGCTTAAATGGTCTGCCACAAGGTTTTGTGTTCCACTTCTATCATGAATTTCCAAGTCAAACTCTTGGAGCAAAAGCATCCAACGAATCAATCGTGGCTTGGACTCACCTTTCTTCAACAAGTACTTCAGAGCTACATGGTCAGTAAAGACAACTACTCGAGAACCGAGTAGGTAAGATCTAAACTTATCTAATGCAAAAACAATGGCCAAGAGCTCTTTCTCAGTGGTGGTGTAATTTACCTGGGCAGCATCTAAAGTTTTAGATGCATAGTAGATGACCCTAGGCTGCTTGTCAATCTTTTGACCAAGGACGGCTCCCAATGCATAATTAGAAGCATTACACATCAACTCAAATGGAGCTGTCCAAACAGGTGCTTGGATTATTGGGGTAGTGGTCAATGCTTGCTTGAGGCAATTAAAAGCCTCCTTACACTTTTCATCAAATTCAAATGCCACATCCTTTTGAAGCAGACTGGATAGTGGCCTAGCTTTCTTGCTGAAATCCTTTATGAATCTTCTGTAGAATCCTGCATGGCCAAGAAAAGAACGAACCTCTCGAACACAAGAGGGGTAAGGCAAATGTGATATAACTTCTACCTTGACAGGATCTACCTCAATTCCTTTTTCAGAGATTACATGCCCTAAAACTATTCCTTGTTTTACCATAAAATGACATTTCTCATAGTTCAAGACAAGGTTAGTTTCAATACATCTGTTCAAAACTTTATCAAGACTATCAAGGCATGCATTAAATGAAGATCCATAGACAGTAAAATCATCCATAAACACCTCTATGCAATTTTCAATGAAATCATGAAAAATACTTATCATGCATCTTTGAAAAGTTCCGGGAGCATTGCATAGGCCAAATGGTATTCTCCTATAAGCAAATGTGCCAAAGGGACAGGTGAATGTGGTCTTATCTTGATCCTCAGGTGCAATGTGAATCTGAAAATATCCAGAGAATCCATCAAGAAAACAGTAGTGAGACTTACCTGCGAGACGCTCAAGCATTTGGTCAATGAAGGGTAAAGGGAAATGGTCCTTCTTTGTTGCCTGGTTAAGTTTCCTGTAGTCAATACAGACTCTCCAACTATTCTGCACTCTAGTTGGGATCAATTCATCCTTTTCATTTTTCACAACTGTGATCCCTATTTTCTTAGGAACCACTTGAATTGGACTCACCCATTGGCTATCAGAGATAGGATAAATGATTCCTGCTTGTAGAAGCTTGGTGATCTCCTTCTTAACCACATCAAGGATTACAGGGTTGAGTCTCCTCTGGGGCTGTCTTACTGCTTTAGTATTTTCCTCCAGAAATATTCTATGCATGCACATGGATGGACTAATTCCAGGAATGTCTGCCAATGTCCATCCTATAGCCTTCTTGTGTCTTTTCAATACCTGCAACAATTTTTCTTCTTGATTTTCATCAAGAGAAGTGGAAATTATCACCGGGAGCTGTTCATTATCCCCTAAGTATACATACTTTAGGTTCTCAGGTAGGGGTTTCAATTCTAACTTTGGTGCCTGCAAAACAGATGGAACTAACAAAGTAGATTTTGATTCTGCTGTTTGCACCTCAAAACAATTAGAATTTTCTTGAAATCCTGCATTCAACTCCTTATGGTTAACAGGTATATCTAAAGACTCTGAATCAGAAATTATGTATTTATCAATTTCAGCACAAATATCACAACTTCCAGAATCATTGCATGCAAAACATTTATTTGAATCATCCATGTATTCCAAATCAACATTAGAAAAATGTTCAAAAACTAGTTCATCAATAATGTCAATTTGGAAAACAGAATGATTTTCAGATGGATATTTCATGGCATCAAGAATATTAAATTGAACTCTCGTGTCACCAATTTCCATAGAGAGAGTTCTAGAATGAACATCTATTTTGGTTCGAGCTGTTTTCAAAAATGGTCTTCCCAAAATGATAGGAACAGGAATTTGAGGCATACCTTCTTCCATATCAAGTACAAAAAAGTCAGCAGGGAAAACAAGTTGTTCTACCTGAACCAAAACATCCTCTATAACACCAGCAGGGTAAGCAGTGCTCCTATTGGCTAGCTGAATTACTACACCAGTAGGTTGTAAATTTCCAAGAGACAAAGATTTAAAAACAAACATAGGCATAACATTGATTGAAGCTCCTAAATCTAACATACAATTTTCAAATTTATTATTGCCTATGATACAGGGTATAGAAAACGTACCTGGGTCCTTGCATTTCTCAGGGATATTTTCCTTACCAAGCAGTGCAGATACATTTCTTTCCATGCTTATCCTTTCATTGCCCTTGAGTCTCCTTTTGTGAGTACACAACTCCTTCAGAAATTTGGCATACTTGGGAATTTGCTTGATTGCATCGAGAAGAGGTATATTCACTTCCACTTTCCTGAAAGTATCCAAAATTTCTTTGTCCACTTCTTCCATCTTCTTGCTTGGAATTGCTTTTGGTGGGAAAGGAAGAGGGATATGAGGTGAAATTTGGGATGGTTGCATCTCAGATTTGCTTGTGCTTGAAGAGGGCACATTATTCTCAACTGTTGTGGGCACATCTGTTTGTTTTTCAGGTTCCTTAGGTATGGGTACTTCAAGGTTCTTACCTGATCTTAACTGAATTGCACTTACATTTCTTGGATTTGCAGCTGGTTGAGATGGTAATTTGTCAGAGTTTTGAGATTGTAACTGGCTTAATGATGAAGCCAATTGCCCAATTTGGTTGCTTAAACTCTGGATGGTAGCATCATTCCTCTGTTGATACTCCAAGTTCTGTGCAGCCATTTGTTTCACCAGTTCTTCCAAAGAAGGGCCATTTGTGGATGGTTGAGGTGTCGGTCTTTGGAAGGTTGGTGCATTGTTTTGAAATGGAGGTTGAGGATTTTGTTGTTGGTTTCCCCATCTCAAATTTGGATGGTTCCTCCAGCCTGGATTGTATCTATTGGTGGAAAGGTCATGGTTTTGTGGTGGTGGAGGTCTATCATGGTAGATGTTAGCTGCATAGGCTTGGGGACTATTATTATCCTTTTCTTGTAGAGAAGGACAACAATCAGTGGGGTGCTCTTGTGAAGAGCAGATTCCACACACTTTAGCAGTCATGGATTTTTGATTTACTGCCAATTGTATGACTAGAGTGGTGAGAGCATTAAGTTTGCTCTCGAGTTTAATTCCAGATGAACTAGAATTGGAATCAAACATGGGTTTGAAAGAATCATTTCTCACACCAAATTGTTGAGAGTTGGATGCCATCTTCTCAATCAGATTTCTTGCTTCAGCAGCAGTCATATCTCCTAAAGCTCCTCCACTTGCCGCATCAATCATGTTACGATCAACGTGGTGTAAACCTTCATAGAAGTACTGAAGAAGAAGTTGTTCAGAAATTTGGTGGTGAGGGCAACTTGCACAGAGTTTTTTAAATCTCTTCCAATATTCATAAAGACTTTCTCCAGAGAGTTGCCTAATGCCAGATATGTCTTTACGGATTGCAGTTGTTCTAGAGGCAGGAAAGAATTTTTCCAAGAACATTTTCTTTAAGTCATTCCAACTTGTGATTGATCTTGGAGCAAGGTAGTACAACCAATCCTTAGCAACACCCTCTAAAGAATGAGGAAACGCTTTAAGATAGACATGGTCTTCTTGAACGTTTTGGGGTTTCATTGTGGAACACACAATGTGGAATTCTTTGAGGTGTTTGTGCGGATCTTCACCCGCAAGACCATGAAACTTAGGCAACAGGTGTATAAGTCCGGTCTTAAGAATAAAAGGGACATCCTCATCAGGATATTGAATACACAAACTTTCGTAAGTGAATTCAGGAGCAGCTAGTTCTCTAAGAGTTCTTTCACGAGGTTCAGCCATATCAGAAAAACTAGCAGTACTTTCAACAGATTCAGAAAAAATACTATCACTATCAATATCAACAAAATTATTATTAAATCTAGCTTCTCTAACTAACCTATGAAAAGTTCTTTCAATTTCAGGATCAAATGAATATAAATGCTCAAAAGTTCTTCTAGTCATACATAGCATACAACAAGATATTTGATCATGATGAGCAATAAATCATAAGAATCCTAAATCATGCAAAAGAAATAAAATAAACAAACAAACAAACAAAAGAAAATTTTTTTTTTAAAATTTTTAAAAATTTTTTTTTCAATTTAAAAAAAAAATTAATTTAAAACAAGTGTTTTTCCTAAAGATCGTTGATCCCCGGCTGCGGCAAAATTTGACGTCGGCTGTCGTGGCCCCATCAAATTAGTACATTAAAATTAATTAACGTAGTACTAGGGTGTCAACCTAGGTCGTTCTCTCAAGGATCAACACAAAAATTTAGGAAAAATCAAGTCTTAAACTAATTTTTAACAATTAAAAATTAAAACTAAACAACTAAAAATTTTTACAAACATAAGTTCACTAACATACAATTGGGGGGGGTTTTGATTGATTTTTGTTGTCACAATTAAAATTAAAATAAGGTAAATAAAGGATTTAAAACAATAAATAACAAGCGATTGATTTTCTTGGAGAATGTTGTAATGTAATTTTGAGGTCATTAATTTTAATATAGTATGCTTTTATTATTGTTATTTCTTCATAATCTTTCTCTACTTATTTAATTCCATTTTGTTTAATTAAATTTGTATGCTTAATCGGTTTAATTATTCAAATGGAATAAAATAAGGTTTTAAATTAGAATGGATTAAGGAAATATGCATGCTTAATGAATATTTTCATAAATAATGCTTAATTAAATTTGTATGCTTAAGGAAATATAGTGGTGAGTATTCCCGCCTGTCACGCGGGTGACCCGAGTTCGATCCCCGGCAACGGCGCCAAAATTTGACGTCGGCTGTCGTGGCCCCGTCAAATTAGTACATTAAAATTAATTAACGTAGTACTAGGGTGTCAACCTAGGTCGTTCTCTCAAGGATCAACACAAAAATTTAGGAAAAATCAAGTCTTAAACTAATTTTTAACAATTAAAAATTAAAACTAAACAACTAAAAATTTTTACAAACATAAGTTCACTAACATACAATTGGGGGGGTTTTGATTGATTTTTGTTGTCACAATTAAAATTAAAACAAGGTAAATAAAGGATTTAAAACAATAAATAACAAGCGATTGATTTTCTTGGAGTATTGTAAATAAATTTATCCTTGGTTCACTAAAAATAATTTGTATACTTATTAATGTTAATTTCTTAGCTCAATTTGAATTAATCAACTAAGCGTCTTTTTCAATTCACAATTCCTTTAATTTCATTTAAAAATGAATATTTTAATCAAGCATCCTAATTAAGCAAAAGGAGTCAAGATCGTAAAATCTAGGAATTATTGAGCATACATAAGAACATCGCCTATATACATAATCTATTCTCAAATTATGGAATTAAGCAAACCATAATTATTAAAAGTGATTATGAAAATATTCATTAAGCATGCATATTTCCTTAATCCATTCTAATTTAAAACCTTATTTTATTCCATTTGAATAATTAAACCGATTAAGCATACAAATTTAATTAAACAAAATGGAATTAAATAAGTAGAGAAAGATTATGAAGAAATAACAATAATAAAAGCATACTATATTAAAATTAATGACCTCAAAATTACATTACAACATTCTCCAAGAAAATCAATCTAGGGGTTTTAGCCCTCCATAATTACAACTACAAACAATGAAACTAACCCGGAAATGAAGAACTTGCTGGAAAAAATTCCAACAGAGAAGAGAAGAGGAAGAACGTGTGAAGGAGGATCTGATGAAGAATGGTGTGTGTTACAAGCCTTCCTCTTGTGCCTATTTATAGGAATCAGAAAGCAAAACTAATGCCATAATTAATTCATAATGGGAGATGCACTCTTGAATTTACAATTCCATGGTGCTCCATTATCCATTTAAGTGCTCCATGATCAGCTTGAGTGCCTTGCCCAACATCTTCAGTGCCTTGCCCACTATCCAGAAGCTTGAAAACGTGATTATAAGCCAATAATTCACTCATGAATCGATTCAAGAGTGATATCAATCGATTCAGGCTTTCCAAAATGCAATTCTGGGCTAAAATTACTCGTATGAATCGATTCAATGGTGAAATGAATCGATTCATTATGCAAAATTTCACTTCCTGGTGCATGAAGTCCGTAAGAATCGATTCAGGAGGGGGATGAATCGATTCATCCCCCTGATTCTCCATAATTTGCATACTTTTTCACCCTTTTTGAGATCTTTTTGCATATACCTTGATTCCTTTGATCCTTAGGCACTTTGATCTTCATTTTGGATTGGAATTCTTGAGTTCTTTGATCTATTTTCCTTTGGCACATATTAACAATCAAATATTACATAAAGATCAAATGATAAAAATGTGTTAAAATGCAATATGTTACACACTAAGTGATGGCAAATTATACACATTTAAAATGGAGAATTAAAGATAAATCATGCATCATCAAGTCCATTTAAAAGCTGCCTCCGAGTTACGTCCTCCTTGAAATTCACTCGGCTTCCTCTTCAGGAAGCGGTCCAGCACTTGGCCATCCTTAGCTCGAGGCTGGCCCTGCCTCTCAAACACGTCCGCAAAGCGTTGGAATGCTGTGGCTATAGCCTCCATACTTTGGCGATTCATCATCTCTTATCCTGAAATTCACAGCTCTTTCAAGGATAAGTTTATGAAGTTACTTACTACCGATCGAGTCTCAGCCTAACAGTCAGTAACTTAGCACATTATGCAATTTCTATATGTTATACAATCAGTCGGACCAGGAGGGAGACAACCTCCTATCCACAATTCAATACTATAATATCAAGCAAGTTCAACAAATATCACAATAATGATGACCAGTCGGTCATAATGCACGCAACCGCTTACACTCGGTAAGCATACCTTGGCCTTGGACCTTTCGGTCTGCTCTGATACCAAAATGTAACACCCTAATTTCTAATTAAAAAAAAACAACTAGCAGGGAAATTTATTTTTTTTTCCAAATCTTAGAGTTAGTAAAGTCCATATAATCCGCCCCAAATTAAATAAACCAGGTACAACAAGAAGAAGGAGGGAAATGGAAAGCAAGGGAAGATAAGGGCCAACAAAAGCCCTCCAGCGGAGCCCAGCAACGCTCGAGCGAGCCCAAAAGAAATAATGCACACTCGCTCGGTATCAAGACAATCGTTCACTCGGTAAAGACCTAGTTCACTCGGATTTCATTCCTAAGTCCACTCAGAAACCAGGGGTATTTTCACTCGGACAATCTTCTCAGTCGTCTACCACTTGGTATTTCACTCGTCCCTCGCTCGGCAAGTATAGCCCTTCCTACCCAAGCGCTCGCGCTAACTTAAACCCCCCTTAAGAGCTTCATAGCTTTCTATTGGTTCCCTATACGGGTTACACTCAGAATCGGATGAATTACCCTCCAGTCGGAAACACTCTCTCGGCTAGTTCTTATTCGAAAGTATGATTAGGCTATCTACTCTGAATCTTAACAGCTTATCGTTTGGGAATCTGCTACGTCAATCCCCACTCAGAGTGGTATGCCCTCATCCCCTCGGAACACCTGAAACTTCCCTCACTCGGCAACAGGATCACGGATTCGTTTTCTAGATCATAACTTGACTCCCTTCATACTAAGTCTTACCATTCCTACGCACTCGGATGAACATGAACATATATACTAATCAGACATCACGCACAAAATGGTATAACATGCAGCATGGCATAAACATAACCATATACATATAAGAGTGTATATCAATATTTACAAACACATTGTCATGATTCCAACCCAAAGGGATTCTGTTCTGTTTTAAAAGACTAACATCAGACACGAGCCGGCCAAGGCATAATCAAAACATTATACACAGCAGCTACATAAATATAGATATAGTTCCTTGGTGCACAGCTAATCCACTCGGCAAGTAACTCCACCTTACTCGTAGCTCTGAGGAATATTCACTGAAAATATTGCCATAGTAGGGGTGAGCTTTTACATTTAAAATGACAGTTAATGACCTGGGAGCCCGTATGCTCTCCATCACACAACATCATATTTCAAGCAATCATAGCGTTATCTATCTCCCTACTCATAACAGCACCATGCAATCGGAATTCATTCATTCAATACTCAATTATACAAATCTTATCATTTTCGACTTACATATATACATGCAACACATTAATGTCATCATAGCATAAGAGTATATATATATATACATATATCTACCTAGTGCACACAGGTCTACTACAGTCAGATCCGACCCCCACTTGATTAATTTTTACGTTGCAACATAGGCTCCAACCTTTTTCCTCCAGCTCAAAGCTGGCTCGGCCGTTTTACTGGTACCAAACCGTTTGCCTTCACGTGTAACACAATCACTCCAAGCGACCACGGCAGTGTTACGGGCAGCCCCGAGTCCAACCCGGTAGCTTGCTTGAGTCCAACTCAAGACTTTAAGCGTCCAACGCTAGTGCACTTGGCACTGCCTTGAGTCCAACTCAAGGTCTTTTAAGTACATTCTTTTGTGTGTGTTTGCCAATACAATATTACTCTTGAATTTCTGTGTTGATCCTTGAGAGAACGACCTAGGTTGACACCCTAGTACTACATTAATTAATTTTAATGTACTAATTTGACGGAACCATGACTGTAATCAAATACACGTCAGTCTCGCATAGTTTCCACGTGAAGGAAGGAGGATTTTGACTAGGACATAGTGCAAGAGACGGTGGTCAATGCTAAGAGTTCCAACGGTGCTAGCGGGAACAGCAAGATTGAAGAATGTTCTTGCCTCTAGGGGATTATAGTTCCAAGAAGGAGAGGGTTCTTTCCCATGGAAATGAGCATTGCTTAGTGGAAGCTTTCCTACTTGGTTCATCACTTCATTATCAAGGAGGATGGTCTTACCTTTCACTTTGGCATAATATCGAGCATCTTCAAGGCACAAAGTGGAGTAAAAGACACAGATTAATTCTAGATAAATAGCAACTTCCTCAAGAGCCATGAATCCAACAATCTCTTGTTGGTGAAAGGTAGAAAGGAGGGAAAGGCCAGAGGATTCAAAGAACTCAATATCAAGCAAATGTGGGGAGATTAGATGTTTCTCAGAAAAAGTGTTTGGGTACCTTTCTAACTCTTTTTGAGTGGTGAAGAACCTTGATAGATCAGAGTGTTAAGGAACGGCGGCACCAGTGACATTTGCCCTTTGTTTCTTTCTAGGTTGAGATGAGGAAGCCATAGGTAATGGAGGTTTGGAGGGGAAGTTTGTAGAGTGAGAAAGAGGTGGTTTTAGAGAGAAGGAGGAGGAAATTTGAAATGGGATGAAGAAGTGAGCCCAAATCAGCATAAAATAGGCCAATTTTGTCGCATGAATCGATTCAGGAGGTGCATGAATCGATTCAGACGTTACTGTTTTTGAAGTTCAAGGGGCATCAGGGGTTTGAATCGATTCAGACCTCACTGTTTATGAAAATAAGTGACTGACAGGTCTTTGAATTGATTAGGGGATCTGTGAATCGATTCAATCGATTCTGTTTATGAAGATTGGGGACAATCAGGTCTGTGAATTGATTCAGAAAGGAAGTGAATCAATTCATTCGATTCGGTTTCTTCTTGAATTGTATTTTTGAGCTATTGAATCGATTCAAGGCACGGGGCAACTCTTTTGGATCATCAAAAACTTTAATTTTATGAGACTTTTTGCCTCCTAACTCAATCAACCACTTATGAGCAACATTATATGCATTATTCAGACACAATGTGATATATCTAGGATTCCTAATTCCCTTCTAATGTGAATAAATTATTCCTTTGTGAGTGGTTTAGTGAATATATCAGCAAGTTATTTAGTGGTTTCAACATGTTCAAGCACACAATCACCCTTTAATACATGATCCCTAATAAAGTGATGTCGAATTTCAATATGTTTGGTTCTAGAATGCATTACAGGATTCTTTGAAATATTAATGGCACTTGTGTTATCACATTTTAGAGGCACATGATCTAGCATAACACCAAAATCTAAGAGTTGTTGTCTCATCCAAAGGATTTGAGCATAAAAACTACCAGCTACAACATATTCTGCCTCAGCTGTTGATAATGCAACACTCACTTGTTTCTTGCTATGCCAAGATACAAGAGAACTACCAAGTAAGTGACAAGTACCACTAGTACTTTTTCTATCAAGCTTACATCCTGCAAAATCAGAGTCAAAATATCCAACTAGAGTGCATTCAACCCCTTTGGGGTACCATAAACCAACATTTTGAGTTCCAACTAGATATTTCATTATTCTTTTTACTGCAGTAAGGTGTGATTCTTTTGGGCATGCTTGGTATCTTGCACACATACAGATAGTAAACATGATATCCGGTCTACTAGCAGTTAAGTAAAGTAAGGATCTAATCATACCTCTGTATTTTTTGAGTTCAACATCCTTACCTTTCTCATCCTTATCCAAATAGCATAAAGTGCCCATAGGTGTGGCAATATCATTTGCCTTGTCCATGTTAAATTTCCTAAGTAACTCCTTGCAATATTTTGATTGACTAATGAAAGTGCCTTCTTTTGTTTGCTTAATTTGTAGTCCTAGGAAGAATGTGAGTTCTCCCATCATAGACATTTCAAATTCTTCCTGCATTAACTTAGCAAACTCCTTGTAAAGTGATTCATTAGTAGCACCAAAAATGATATCATCAACATATACTTGAACCAATAGTATATCATTCTTTTTGTGCTTAATGAATAATGTTGTGTCAACTTTTCCTCTTTCAAAATTGTTTTCTAAAAGAAATTTACTTAATCTTTCATACCAAGCTCTTGGAGCTTGTTCTAAACCATATAAAGATTTCTTTAGTTTGAAAACATGATTTGGAAATTGGTAGTTTTCAAAACCTGGAGGTTGATCAACATATACTTCTTCTTGAATGTATCCATTCAAGAAAGCACTTTTGACATCCATTTGGTATAATTTGAAATCCTTACAACATCCAAAGGCTAACAATAATCTAATGGCTTCTAGCCTAGCTATGGGAGCATATGTTTCTTCATAGTCTATTCCTTCTTCTTGATTATACCCCTTAGCAACTAATCTGGCCTTATTTCTAGTGATTATACCATTTTCATCTAATTCGTTCCTAAAAACCCATTTAGTACCTATTATTTGATAATCATTGGGTCTTGACACTAATTCCCAAACTTGATTTCTTTCAAATTGATTTAGTTCTTCTTGCATAGCCAACATCCAATACTCATCAATAATAGCCTCATTTATGGTTTTAGGTTCAATTTGAGAGACAAAAGCCAAATGATTACAAGCATTAAAAGAGCGACGGGTACTTACACCTTTTGTGATATCACCTATGATGTTATCCAAAGGATGGTCTTTTAAGATGATCCATTCTTTTTGTTGAGTTTCCACTTCTTGTGTTGTGTCCTTGTGTTGTGTCCTTGTCTTTGATATCTTCTTTGATATCTTTTTGTCTTTGATATCTTCTTCAATAGTGTTAGTTTGTTTGTTAAAGACTCGATATGATTTACTAAATGATGAATATCCTAGAAAGATTGCCTCATCAGATTTTGCATCAAACTTTCCTAGATTATCCTTTCCATTGTTGAGCACAAAACATTTGCATCCAAAAATATGAAAATAAGAAATATTAGGTTTTCTTCCCTTGTAAAGTTCATAGGGGTTTTCTTTAGAATAGGCCTTGTTAAACATCTATTCATAACATGACACGCGGTATTGACTGCATCGGCCTAAAAATGTTTTGCAATGTTATTTTCATTTAACATGGTTCTTGCAAGCTCCACTAAAGATTTATTTTTCCTTTCAACCACTCTATTTTGTTGTGGAGTTCTAGGAGCTGAAAAATTGTGATTGATACCATGTTTTTCGCAAAACTTTTCAAACGATTGGTTTTCAAATTCTCCCCCATGATCGGTTCTTATGGATGCAATTTTTGAATTTTGCTCATTTTGGACAATCTTGGCTAGTTTCTTGAATGCATGATATGCTTCATTTTTATGAGCAAGAAACAGGGTCCATGTATATCTTGAATAATCATCTATAATCACTAGACCATAGTAATTACCACCAAAGCTTTTAATTTTAGAAGGTCCAAATAGATCCATGTACAAAAGTTGTAAAGGCCTTTGAGTGGAAACAATATTTTTAGATTGAAAGGATGCCTTTACTTGTTTTCCCTTTTGACATGCATCACAAAATTTGTTTTCAAATTTAAGCTTTGGTAAACCAATTACTAATTCCTTAGAAACAAGTTTGTTCAAATGGTCTACATGTATATTGAAACATCCTAAATTTAAAATAAAACAAACCCGGGACAAGAAAATTTTTTTTTTTTCAAAATTAAATAAACCAAATAGACCATAAAGCAACCGAGTAACAAAAGAGATAAGAGAAGGAAGGCAAGAGAAAATAGAACCGACTCGAGAGGGCATACAGCGGAAGAAGGAAACACTCAGCGAAGCCCAAACCAGCGTCCACTCGCTTAAGCGAGGTCCCACACGCTTGAGCGAAGCAGCTCCAGTCGCTCGGGCGAGGCACGGATCGCTTAAGCGATGCCAACACAAGGTCTTCCCAAGTCCACGCTCGCTGGAGCGAATACCTTGACCGCTGGGGCGAGGAGCCACACTCGGCTATCCAGACGCTCGGAATTCAGAGTTATCCTTCAACTCATTCACTCAGAAAATGATATCTAACTCACTCGGCATGCCACTACTTATTCGCTCGGGGAGTCATTAAGTAAATCCTCACTCGGACTTATTCTAATTCTAACCACTCGGATTACCGTTCAGCTAATTCGCTCGGATTATTTATGACGCCCACTCAGAATTCATTAAAAGGGTTTCCCTCAGAATCCCTTTAAGTATCCCCCACACGGCAAGGGCCCAAACACAAGTCACTAGCATACAACACAGCTATATACAAAATCATACACTCGCTTGGGAAATCAGGTAATTAAGTCCCGCTCGGACTCATTCAAAACTCAACCACTCGGGATACAGATCCTCACTCACTCGGATTTTACATCTTTCACTCGGATTATAAATACCTTACACTTAGAATCTATTCCATTCTAAACCACTACACTAACTCCTCTCTCAGAAGAGGGTCACTCAAGGTTTTCACTCGGGAATACGAACTCTTCCTCACTCGGGTTTACCTATAATTTTCACTCGGAATCACTCAGCGTGTTTACTCAGAACAGGATCTAAATCTCCTATGTTCCTCTCAGGGTTCATTAACTTAGAGTTATCCACTCAACATCAGGGATATCCCAGTCGGTAATAAGCATCAATTAAACATAAAGCACGTATGTATGAATATATGTTCCCAGAAATAGAAACATGCCCACAATCCAATCTAGCGACCCACATACATGTAACCTTATACTCAGAATACTCATTAATTTGATAATATGCGTTTACTAATAAGATACCACACAATGACACCATGATTATTCAATCTTTATAAATGGATATGTTTAATCGTTATTTTACATAAGAGCCGGCCAAGGCTACACTGACTAACATAGTGAATACAATATAAGCACTCAACAGTCAGAGTACACCACATTCGGACTTGAAACCTTATCATCATTTCCGAGCACGACCTGCACACACTGAAAAATGGTGTAGGGGTGAGCCTTTGCATATAAAGTGACAGCTATTGACTCGGACTTTACCTCCATTCTCAATTATATGATTTACCAGGTTCAGTTCATAACGATATACATATATATATATACTGCCAAGTAATATTGGAGCCAGACCACATCATTCAATCGGCATTCGCACAATGACATGTATTCTCAAACACAGCGTCACACTACACTCGGCCACAGTATCATTACCTGTCTGTTAATTCAACCGGATTCACCCAATTCATTTGATCCATACAATTCACAATAATCTTACTAACAATGCTCATAGACTCATGTATACGGATCCGACTTAAACAGTGAGTTCAGTGCAGATTCCTTCCCGGTCCCTCGTCCACTAGCCCTTTCCGTGTGGCACCGGTCACCCCATGACGTCTCGAGACCCAGCTCTAGCTCCATCGGCTACCACGGGTCCTCATGGAACTAACCAGAATCTGACTGAAGCTTATCTTATTCGAATCCAGATGCCCTTCCGACCCCCGTTCACTAGCCCTTTCCGTGTGGCACCGGTCACCCCGTGACGTCTCGAGACCCAGCTCTAGCTCCCTCGGCTACCACGGGTCCTCATGGAACTGGTCAGACATCTGGGAATCACCTCACGTATGCAACCTCATGCAAATTCACAACAACATCCAAGCTTACCAGACGCGTCTCACACAGCCATCAATGGGTCACAACTGATCCCTCACACAGCATTCAGATTCATTCGGAATCCCACATTCCATTACAACAACACCTGCGTCTAACATAATAACTCACAACAGCAAGCATAGGCAACCGCGTTACAGTACATCCATTCAACATTTTTAACAAAGTCAGCATACCTTTCCACACGGCATTCAAACTGGAAATCACGCATCAATTCACATCTCATGCATTAGGGGATAATGGGAACACACACACATTCACTCAACAAACTCAGATTTTAGCAACATGCATCACAGAAGTATTAACAGGCACTCAGAGATGAGGTCACACAACCCTCAACTTTTCACAGATGTCTCAATTCGGAAGTTGCATGCACAATCAGTCAATCACTACACATCGATCTACATATTTCACACACATATTACATTAAGCAAGCACCAGGGACCCGATCATAAACCATACGCTTGACATGCAAAGTGCCCCCTACCTGCTGTCGGGGTTCAGAGACTCTTCAAGTTGCAGTGTTGACCGATCGTCCCTCCGTTACTCCTCCAACAGCCTTCAAGTTCAGCGTTGATCCTGGGCCAGAGTTGCTCCTTTCCTCCAACGGGTCCGTCTCCTCCACAGCTCCAAAGCACTTCCAGCACAGCCTTCCAACTGGAATATCACAGCTCCAGGTAGAAGAAGAAGGAGAGGAAGAAGGCAATAGGGAGGAAGGAGAGGACAGGGAGTAGAGTCAGAGCTGTGTTGATGTTCCTCCAGGAGCTTTCGACTCTCTCACTGTTCGAGTGGCGACGTGAATAAGAGTGAAGGAGAAGAAAAACAGGGAAGGAGAGACGATATACACGCACAAGGAGAGCTGCCAGTGTGAATAATGAGAGAAAGAGAGAGCTGAAGTTGTCTTATACTCCTAGGGACACATGCGTCCTTTCGTCTGGCACTATTACTATTATTTATTCAATTATTTCTACCCAAATCAGCAATTACTCTAATTAACAATTAATCCTAATTCTGTAATTAACCTTTAATTAATAGCTTAACTTCAATCGGTAATTAAGTTAGAAATCGGGATGTTACAGTTCTCCCTCTCTCAAAAGAATTTTGTCCTCGAAATTCAAACACATGCTTAGCCTTAATAAACCACTCAAAAATCACTAACATACCACAATGAGCAGTTACACATCTATGTTCCTTAAGTATTCATCCATTGCTTAAATCCCAGTCGGCACAATCGGCCTCCAAAGCAATTCACCGATCGTTCCACCCAGAAAACCGGGACATTATGCTCAATGCATTCCCACTCGAGAGGGGCACCATTGACTCGGAATAACATTCCTTTCTTTCACTCAGACTTACCTCAACAAACAGATCGGAATACCATAGCCATGTTCCGACTGTAACTCTTCGTCCATCCACGTTTTCGACTGCTTCATAATTTCTAATCAGCATAAGACAACTCTTCGTAGCCTTCATTACATTCGGGACTCCATTTCCCACGTAGTTGCCCCCATTCAGCTCTGCCAGTTCACCCTAGCCATTGGCACTTTCCAGTTCTTTGGCCGCTCAGCCTTACATTCTTAACACCGATCGGCGTATTTACACCATCGGGTCTCCCGACTCAATGTGTCACTCGGCACGACCATGCGCTCACACAAAGCATAGGCTTGACATTGGGTCACATGGGACACATTCTAGACGTTATTCGACCATTTGGGAAGAATCCAGTCGGTAAGCAACATTACCGATTCCCTAGGATACCCACTACTGACCGATTCATTTCGGATTTAGCTCTCGGATTTTCAAATTTTCGGCCACGAGATTCCTTTATTAACCAAAATGAACACTCAACGAGTTCCCATAAGCTTCAATTAGCACACTTGTCTAGATTTGCCTCGTACAGGTACCACACTCGGTCCATACATCTCAACTTCTTAACCATTCCTTTGGCTAACTGTATGCCTATAACCCACGAATGTCACTCGGCCCTCTGACTCGAAAATTTCAATCGGGATTTTTAAGGACAGTTCTCATCCGGGAATCCTTCCACTTGTAGAATTTACTCATGATTCAAGCCTTCCGTGAAACCAACCGAGTCCAAGCCCAGCAGTCCCAAACGCTGACCTGAGTACGATTTCAAATAAATCCTTCTCTTGGATATCTACTCCTCTTGGAGGTCCTTCACTCGGAGACTTTCTATTTACCAAATTTCCACTCGGAATCCAGGCTTACTCCAAATATAAATCTGAGTTCAATTCAGCAGCTTCACATCACCCGAACACGGCTATGAATAAGTTTACCGCTCGGTATTTTCTCTCCCTTGGGTAATTCACTCGAAAACTTGCACACTCGAAGTTCCAATTTTTGACGAGAAGTACTTTTCTCCTGGAAGACCACTCGGTTGGACACCCCAAGGGTATTAGGAATTCTACACTCGCTATCTTACTATTCGGAATCGTTCCACACGGTGCTATTCCACTCGGAAGTGATACACTCCGAGTCACGTCATTCGAATCTTGCCTTACCCAGAAGGTTACGCTCAGACACCATTCCCTTAACTTAGTAATGATCCTCTCAATAAGGTTCTACTCGAAACCCCAAAATTTTCACTCAGCAGTTCTTTCCCACAAGGACTTCACTCGGAATTGTCTCCACCCTCACACACTCGGAATTTACTAACCTTTCCTGAGCAATTCCTAACCTTACAATTTAGTTTGGCTCCAATCCAGGTTTCCTCATTAGGCTTACAGTAGCACTCGGTTAACTTTTCAAAAACTCTAACTTCAGTGACAGTCGATCGCCCTTCATATTCCATTACCAATCATCCTTTTAGTAGCCAATCCATACCCAGCAACCTCTAATCCTCTCGGAAGTAGACACGTCAAGGTCAACAAACCTTCTACCTTCATTTTGGTGCACAATCACATAACACTCATTTAAGATAACTCTCATCATCACTCGAAATCGTCTGAAAGACTCACCATCACCATAAGCAGTTACAGCTTCACCTGCCCGACTCATGAATTGCTGCATCCAACTTATAGGATGACGTCTCATTCCTATAGGGTTACAACAATCACATGGTCACTACAACGTGTACGCTGCCACATTACCTATGGCAGGAAGAGTCATCTCAGAGCAGCATGCCTCACACGGACCAGACTTCACCCAACTAATACTAATTCACACAGTGGTTAATGGCAGTTCACACTCATAAATAACACACCTATATCAACATCATGCAGCACATAGGGTACATCACGCATCAATAATCATGAAAATCATTTATCACCTTTGTAAAACAGAATTAAGGCAATACAACAATCGGCTTCTAGTCAGCACCAAGTAAATATTTTCTCTAAATCTTATTCCTCACAACCATGGTTCGGATTAAATTCTCAGTTCTCAGTTATATAATGACGTCACTCATTCGGCTTCATGCACTTCAGTCAGGATTAAGTAATTCACATTCACATATGTTGTCATAACACACCATAGACTCGGCAACGACACTAATACACATACAACCACTCAGTCGGATTTTATAACAACTATTCACGGCTATATTATTGTTCACTACAGCATGCACCATAACCATAACCACACATTGCACTCAACAATAGCATCAATATATATATATATGCGTTCATTCAAATCATTCAAATCCATGCAACCCATGTTAGTCTCCCTAACAACGTTCTCACACGTACCGATCAACTCACTCAGCTAATACTTACTCATAAGAATTAATGGCAATTCACATGCATATATATATAAGCACATATTCTCATCAACATCAATATTATCATGATGCATCACGTAGGGCACGTCACACAGCAACAATCATGTAATATAATCTACCCCTACGGTAAAACAGTATAATGGCCACAGGTTTTCGACTTGTACAAAAAAAATCTTACATACACGCTATCATTCAATCAGAATCTATCCAGCCAGCTCTCGGCTATATCACTTACATTATTTACAATCCCATATAATCACAGCCGTAGGCTCACCTTACACTTAGCGACAACATCAACACATATATATATTCAATCATCCAATCGGAATATCAAATTCACATTCGGCCATACAATTCATATCATTCACCACAGCATGCATTACAGCCACAACATTAATATTCATACATTCATTTAATCGGATTCCATTCAATCATGTTATTCTAAATAACATTCCATATATTCATGTAATTCATATTGAGCTCAACAGCCATTATAGTGCGCACACATTCCTTTCACCCAGATTTAAAAGGGACTCCTCACTCTGAATTATTTAGTCACTCTTTACTCGGGAAACCTCAACAGTTATCACTCGAAGGGTATTCGGATCGATTCCCACTCGGTGTCACCCGTCCTCTTCACTCATTCTTACTTGAAAACTCTAATCTCTCCCACTCTGGTTTTCCCACTAAGTCAAGACTCGCTCGGATTTTCTATCTACTTAATGATTTATTATAATGGATCCACTCAGAGTCCTAGGTGTCATCTTCTGGTCGGTAAACTCTCGCTCGGCATCACACTGTCTCATTCACTCAGGATTACCTAGGCTTCCTTTCACTCGGAGGGAGTTACTAACTCTCTTCCCACGTCAACACCCGTCTCCATTTCGACTCATAGTTAAACTAACCTCTCACACACAACAAATACGCATACATATATTACTCGGATCTTCATGCACAGTATAGGAGTTCACGCAACATAGAGGGTGTAATTAATTACAGGCACCAAATTATGTCTTCTACTCCAGAGGGTTCAAGTTCAAGTAAAAGGAACTAAGGCTAACACATCTCTTGTACCGCAAATCATATACTATTCATTCATCACACGTTCAAATTCCTCAACAAGGCACAGGCATACAACCACACCATTCATAGTCAAACATATACCAAATCATCAAACACATACAATACCGATTAAGTCAGGGCATTCAATCAATCGGACCAGGAGGGAAATAACCTCCAATTCACAAATCAATATCACAATAATGATGACCACTCGGTCATACTGCATACAACCGTTTACACTCGGTAAGTATACCTTGGCCTTGGACCTTTCGGTCTGCTCTGATACCAAAATGAAACATCCTAAATTTAAAATAAAACAAACCCGGGACAAGAAATTTTTTTTTTTCAAAATTAAATAAACCAAATAGACCATAAAGCAACCGGGTAACAAAAGAGATAAGAGAAGGAAGGCAAGAGAAAATAGAACTGACTTGAGAGGGCATACAGCAGAAGAAGGAAACACTCAGCGAAGCCCAAACCAGCGTCCACTCGCTTAAGCGAGGTCCCACACGCTTGAGCGAAGCAGCTCCAGTCGCTCGGGCGAGGCACGGATCGCTTAAGCGATGCCAACACAAGGTCTTCCCAAGTCCACGCTCGCTGGAGCGAATACCTTGACCGCTGGGGCGAGGAGCCACACTCGGCTATCCAGACGCTCGGAATTCAGAGTTATCCTTCAACTCATTCACTCAGAAAATGATATCTAACTCACTCGGCATGCCACAACTTATTCGCTCGGGGAGTCATTAAGTAAATCCTCTCTCGGACTTATTCTAATTCTAACCACTCGGATTACCGTTCAGCTAATTCACTCGGATTATTTATGACGCCCACTCAGAATTCATTAAAAGGGTTTCCCTCAGAATCCCTTTAAGTATCCCCCACACGGCAAGGGCCCAAACACAAGTCACTAGCATACAACACAGCTATATACAAAATCATACACTCGCTCGGGAAATCAGGTAATTAAGTCCCGCTCGGACTCATTCAAAACTCAACCACTCGGGATACAGATCCTTACTCACTCGGATTTTACATCTTTCACTCGGATTATAAATACCTTACACTTAGAATCTATTCCATTCTAAACCACTACACTAACTCCTCTCTCAGAAGAGGGTCACTCAAGGTTTTCACTCGGGAATACGAACTCTTCCTCACTCGGGTTTACCTATAATTTTCACTCGGAATCACTCAGCATGTTCACTCGGAACAGGATCTAAATCTCCTATGTTCCTCTCAGGGTTCATTAACTTAGAGTTATCCACTCAACATTAGGGATATCCCAGTCGGTAATAAGCATCAATTAAACATAAAGCACACATGTATGAATATATGTTCCCAGAAATATACACATGCCCACAATCCAATCTACCGACCCACATACATGTAACCTTATACTCGGAATACTCATTAATTTGATAATATGCGTTTACTAATAAGATACCACACAATGACACCATGATTATTCAATCTTTATAAATGGATATGTTTAATCGTTATTTTACATAAGAGCCGGCCAAGGCTACACTGACTAACATAGTGAATACAATATAAGCACTCAACAGTCGGAGTACACCACATTCGGACTTGAAACCTTATCATCATTTCCGAGCACGACCTGCATACACTGAAAAATGGTGTAGGGGTGAGCCTTTGCATATAAAGTGACAGCTATTGACTCGGACTTTACCTCCATTCTCAATTATATGATTTTCCAGGTTCAATTCATAACGATATACATATATATATATATATACTGCCAAGTAATATTGGAGCCAGACCACATCATTCAATCGGCATTCGCACAATGACATGTATTCTCAAACACAACGTCACACTGCACTCGGCCACAGTATCATTACCTGTCTGTTAATTCAACCGGATTCACCCAATTCATTTGATCCATACAATTCACAATAATCTTACTAACAATGCTCATAGACTCATGCAAATAATGCTCATAGACTCATGTATGCGGATCCGACTTAAATAGTGAGTTCAGTGTAGATTCCTTCCCGGTCCCTCGTCCACTAGCCCTTTCCGTGTGGCACCGGTCACCCCGTGACGTCTCGAGACCCAGCTCTAGCTCCATCGGCTACCACGGGTCCTCATGGAACTAACCAGAATCTGACTGAAGCTCATCTTATTCGACTCCAGATGCCCTTCCGACCCCCGTCCACTAGCCCTTTCCGTGTGGCACCGGTCACCCCGTGACGTCTCGAGACCCAGCTCTAGCTCCCTCGGCTACCACGGGTCCTCATGGAACTGGTCAGACATCTGGGAATCACCTCACGTATGCAACCTCATGCAAATTCACAACAACATCCAAGCTTACCAGACGCGTCTCACACAGCCATCAATGGGTCACAACCGATCCTTCACACAGCATTCAGATTCATTCGGAATCCCGCATTCCATTACAACAACACCTGCTTCTAACATAATAACTCACAACAGCAAGCATAGGCAACCGCGTTACAGTACATCCATTCAACATTTTTAACAGAGTCAGCATACCTTTCCACACGGCATTCAAACTGGAAATCACGCATCAATTCACATCTCATGCATTAGGGGATAATGGGAACACACACACACATTCACTCAACAAACTCAGATTTTAGCAACATGCATCACAGAAGTATTAACAGGCACTCAGAGACAAGGTCACACAACCCTCAACTTTTCACAGATGTCTCAATTCGAAAGTTGCATACACAATCAGTCAATCACTACACATCGATCTACACATTCCACACACATATTACATTAAGCAAGCACCAGGGACCCGGTCATAAACCATACGCTTGACATGCAAAGCGCCCCCTACCTGCTGTCGGGGTTCAGAGACTCTTCAAGTTGCAAAGTTGACCGATCGTCCCTCCGTTACTCCTCCAACAGCCTTCGAGTTCAGCATTGATCCTGGGCCAGAGTTGCTCCTTTGCTCCTGGTCTGTCTCCTCCACAGCTCCAAAGCACTTCCAGCACAGCCTTCCAACTGGAATACCACAGCTCCAGGTAGAAGAAGAAGGAGAGGAAGAAGGTAATAGGGAGGAAGGAGAGGACAGGGAGTGGAGTCAGAGCTGTGTTGATGTTCCTCCAGGAGCTCTCGACTCTCTCACTATTCGAGTGGCGACGTGAATGAGAGTGAAGGAGAAGAAAAACAGGGAAGGAGAGACCATATACACGCACAAAGAGAGCTGCCAGTGTGAATAATAAGAGAAAGAGAGAGCTGAAGTTGTCTTATACTCCTAGGGACACATTCGTCCTTTCGTCTGGCACTATTATTATTATTTATTCAATTATTTCTACCCAAATCAGCAATTACTCTAATTAACAATTAATCCTAATTCTGTAATTAACCTTTAATTAATAGCTTAACTTCAATCGGTAATTAAGTTAGAAATCGGGATGTTACATATATAAGCTATTCTTCTATGCCATAACCAAGTCTCATCCTCTCTAGTCATGAAACATTGCACATCATTTGAGGACAAACTATCAACATCAATCATGTAAATATTATCAATTCTTTTACCAACAAACTTGACTTCCTTGTTTAGCTTATGTTCAATTATGCAACAATTTGATTCAAACAATACTCTATATCCTTTATCACATAATTGACTAATGCTAAGCAAGTTGTGTTTGAGGCCTTCAACATACAATACATCACTAATTGAATTAGAGGAATTCTTACCAATGTTTCCAATACCTAGTATTCTTCCTTTGGTGTTATCACCATACGTGACGTTTACTTTTCTTTTGGGAGTGAATGTTATGAATTTGGTTATATCTCCTGTCATGTGCTTTGAACACCCACTATCTAAATACCAATGGGTGTTGCTTACCTTGAAACATACCTATAAAACAAAATTAGTTTAGAGAACTAGGTACCCATTTTATGTTGGGTTCTTTTAGGTTAGCTTGTGGTAATGTCCCTTTGGGAACCCACACCTTTCTTACAAACTTTGGTCCTAGTTTTCTAACATAGCAATTTTGAGCATTATGTCCTTTGACACCGCAATGATTACATTTAGAGAATGGTGATGATGCCTTTCTAGGTGGTACAAAGAAATTTTTGTAATGTTTTTCCTTTTTGGTAGAGTTGTATCCTAAGCTAGTTTTATCAAACATACATATTTGGTTTCCAAGTAATACATTCAAATTATCTCTACCATTTGTAAACTTTTCTAATGTTCTATTTAAATCTAGGACTTTCTTTTCTAAGTCAACACATTTTTTGAAGCATTCACATGATTTTGAGCAAGTTTATTCTTCAACAATCTTCTTTTTTAAGGACTCATTTTCCCTTACTTGCTCAATTAGATGTGTCTCTAGAGTTTCTATAGTTTTTCTAGACAATTTATATTTACTAGAAAGCTTAATAAATTTATCATACAGCTCTTCAAATGCATCAAGCAGTTCATTTCTATCTAAGTCAAAAAGACTAACCTCATCATCTTCCTCTTGATGATTTGCCATCAAGCAAAGGTTTTCTTCTTCATTTTCAGACTCACCGGAGCTACTTACATCGTTTTCATCCCAAGCGATATAAGCTCTTCTTCTTCCTCTTTTCTCCTTCTTCTTCTTCTTAAGATTTGGGCATTCTACCTTGAAGTGCCCTTCCTTGCCACATTCGAAACAGTTTGGTGAGGAAGAGGTTTCATTAGAAATTGGTTTCTTACCCTAGGGTTTGAAGTTCTTTTGGAATCGTTTGTTTCTCACGAACTTCTTGAATCACTTTACAAAAAATCCAAATTCTTCTTCTTCGTTAAGATCACTACATGATTCTTCTTCATGTGTAGAACTGGCCTTGAGAGCTAGGCCTTTCTTCTTGGAGGATTTTTCTTCCTCTTCTGCCATCTTTAATTCTTTTAGCTCTTATTCTTGTTCCTGCAACTTACCAAATAGTGTGGCAAGAGACATTTCATTAATGCTAGGAGATTGTTTGATGGCGGTGACTAGCGGTTGCCGTTCCCTGTTAAGACTTTTCAACACTTTGTGAATGAGCTCTTTGTTAGTGTATGTATTTCCAAGGGTAATAAGTTGATTAATAATGATAGTGAACCTTTTTTTCATATCAACTATTGATTCACCAGGGTTTAATCTAAAGCACTCATATTGACTAGTTAATGTACTGATCTTAGAGTCTTTAACATCATTAGTGCCTTCATGGGTTACTTGTAAAGTATCCCACATCTCCTTGGCGGTTTTACATATGATTATTTGAAAAAATTCATCTGGTCCTAGTGCAAGAGTGATGAGATTTTTAGCCCTGTAATTATACTGTACCTTTTTCTCTTCGTCACTTGTCCAATCATCCATTGGTTTTTAAACATTTTTGCCATTAACAATGTGCATGGGAATAAAGGGACCATTTTCAATGGCATTCCAAACTCTTAGATCAATAGATTGAATAAAAATTTTCATTCTCTCTTTCCAAAAGGTATACCCTTCACCATTAAAGGAGAGAGGTCTATTTGTTGCACCACCCTCGGGGAAAAGATTTTGAGAAGTTGAGGCCATTTTTCTCTTGAAGTTGTTAAGCTCGATCTACAAGAGTCAAGCTCTAATACCACTTGTTATTCAAGTGGCCTCAATACTCAAGAGGGGGGGGTGAATTAAGTTTTTAAAACTTTGCTTGGAATGCCTTTGAACTTGATTCTTTTATCACAAGTTTAAAGATTATGCAAGTGAAGGCAAGTATAGTACAAGAAACAAAGCAAAACAAGATGTGAATATTGCTGAAACAATTTGTCAAACACTTGGTGTGCAGCGCTTTAAAGTAACTAATTCAAGCAAGCTCAAATAAGCAAATCACAATCAATCAACAACAATTAAATCAAATGCAATATATCAATGTAAAAGAGTGAGGGAGAAGAGCTTGCAAACCGATTTAACGAGTTCCACCAACCCCGGTGTACATCTCGCCTTCAAGCAACCCACTTGAAGGATTTCCACTATTGAAGTTTAGAGATTACAAGCTATGAGCAATTGCAGCTTCCTAGTGTCCCACACTCAAGAACTCAATCCTCACTAGCACAAGGGAAACCCACCCAATCTCTCAAACTCTCAATACCCAAAGGTTGAACCCTAACCTTTGTGACCACTAAACCTAGAGTGAAAAACCTTTGTGTTTTGTAGTGTTTACAAGATAATGACTCTCTAAATAGAGTAGATATACAAGTGAATGCTCTCTCAAATTCTAACTCTCAACAAGAGAGGATATACAAGTTAAAGCTCAAGGATTTCAGAATATACAAAAGAATGAACTCACTAAGCACAAAATGAAGGTAAGGGATGATTGCCTCTTATTTCTTGTTTTATGCTTGAATTAGAGAGAAATTTATAGAGCCTTGAAGCTGTCCCAAAGTCCTTCTAGCCATTTCAAATAATGGTTCCAGCTTGTCTCTGCATATAGTGGGTTTTGGGTGCTTGGTTCCCACTTAAATCTGTCTTTTTAGTGATGTTTCCCACTTCTTGAATCGATTCACATCTTCTTGAATCGATTCAGGACATTTTGACTTGGATATTTTGGACTTCCAGGTTCGTATGAATCGATTCAGGCCTTGGTGAATCGATTCAGGCTGTTCTATTTTGTGTTCCTAGGCTGTCAGCTTCATGTGAATCGATTCAGGTTGTTGGTGAATCGATTCAGGTTGTTCTGTTTTCAAATTTTGTGACTTCCGGGGTTTTGAATCGATTCATTCGTGTGTGAATCGATTCAGGGAATGCTTTTTGGTGTTTTTCCATGCCTGATGATGTTTCCTTGATGCGTTTTGATCTATGGTTCCTTTCCTTTATCTTTATACATTGCTTTCTTGATTCCTTGATCTTGTGGGAGCGTTTTCTTAATGATTTCTTGAATCTCTTGATTTGACACATCAATTAAAATCATTTCATTTGTTTTTGATTCATGAAGTTCTTCTTATTCTTGTGCCTTTGTCATTATCAAAACCTATTAACAACATGCAAACACACTATACACCTATTTACCTCCTTCAGCAAAATGTACTCCAAAAGAGTTTCACTCCTCCCATGAGTAACCTGTATCATAAATCTAAAAAGTAGACAACATGGGAGAGTGAGTCATATATTCCAAAAGTATGAATATGAATACCATGTGATTATGTGCATATGAATCATACATGTATACTTTGCATTCACCTATAACTTAACATCAATCGTCATTACACAAAATAACCGTCATCATGAAATAAAGCAAAGTAAGGCATTTAACACATAATCAGTCCTTCAATAATTGGACTATTACATATCTCATCCTTTCAATCAATTTACTCTTGGTATTCATATCTTTTATGTTGTCTTATTACAACTCCTCATCCACAACACAACTATCTCCATATATCATCTCCTTTGCATACTTCTTGCTATATACAAATGCTCTTAAGCTAATGCATATGCACAATGGAATATTTTGATGATTGCAGATCTAACTGTGGGATATAGACATCGAATATGGGATTTAAGTATGACCATTTAATCATACCCCTACTATAGTAGTAAAATGTGTACACTTATACTCAAATTGCATGCATTTCACCGTTTATTTTACTGGTACCAAACCGCATCCCCCATTTTGCAACACCGGTCATTTTCACCATGACCACGGTAACACATAATCAACATCTGGTGTGCGGGTAAACAATGAGTCATATCATGGCAGCTGTGATCCCAAGGACCACCGGGGTCACCTGCTCATCAAGAGCCACCCCCCACAAAGGTCAACCACATGCGGCTCCCTATAGCACAACATGGGCAGCTTCGTGACTTACACATCGAGTCACAGGGGAAACAACAAATCGCTCGTGCACAGAGCCGCCTTCCCACTGGGCCAACCGGGGGAATCCCCTAAAATTCTAATACCGGTAGCTATGCAGTATGCCATGGATGCAAATGCCAATCATATGTATTTCTCACTCTATGCATCCTATTCATGCCACTCATTATTTACCCTTATCATCATCACCAACATCACCACACTGCTTTTAGTGGATTTATTATTGTTGGTTATTATCATTAGTTTAGACTTTTATGTGGCATTTTAATAGTTCTCAGTCACTTCATTCAATTTTTGTCATCAACACAATGACGTCAATCTTTCACTATCATCAAGGTATGCTATACATCACATCCATTCTCAATCAAACATCAACAACACTCATTTCACATTTATGGTGGATATAAGTATAACATCATATTATTGATCATTCCATACCACCATATAGCACACCATGATAATTCTAAATGCATCAAAGCATGTTGCCAAAACACATCACCAATACCATACACAACATTACAATTCTTCATGACATTTCAAGCAAAGCAAACATGCATATTGTCATATATGACAATCAACACTATTCTACTCATGCATTTAGAATATAAAGACTCATCTCCTACCTCAAGAGAAAAATTCCGATGGATACGACGTACCCGCCTCATCGTTCAGAATAGGTCCTACATTAACATACATGTAAAACCTCAATCAATCAACTATTCAAAACACAAATTTAATCCTAATTGACCATTATTACATCTATAATTCAAAAAATGCATAGAACATGTTATAAACATCATTTTATCATTTATTAGGCTTCGTGAATTCCTTCCCATCAAGTCACATTCATTAGATTCAAAGGCTATAAAACCACCCTAGCGTAAACATTCATAAGAATGCCCCATTTACCAACTCTTATACCTTCAATATTATGTATTCCCTCCCAAACATGTTATTTAACCAACATTTATAACTTTCCCCAAATCTTAAGGTTAGGGTTTTCACCAACCCCACCACCATTCATAAATGATTATCCATCTTCCATCTCTTACCAACCAAAAGTTCATCTACCATATTTATTTCATTTAAAGCTTGCATTTATGGCAACCCACTCTAGGGTTTTCTCATTTATGGCTTCCATTAAACATCCCTCCTATAATTATTGCTCCTCTAACATAATAATTTATACCTCTAGCCATAAACTCAACAAAATGATGGGAATAACCTACCTCACACCCAAAAATGAAATGGGTTCCAAGAAGGGGAGGGAGTAACAACAAAAATAAGGGAAAAGAGGGAGAAGACTCCAAGCTCCAAGCTTCCCTTAAGCTCCTTTGAAAATGAAAATGGGAGATGAAGAAAGGGCACCACCTTTGCCAAGGGTTTTTTGGGAGAAGAAGATAGGAGATGAAGAAGAAATGAAGAGAAGAAGAAGAAAAGTGTATTTGCCAAAGGAGTCCAAGAGCCAATGAAAATTTGGAAGGGAAATTGGGCTTTTGGCTTTTAATTTTAACTCCTATCATTAAAGGTTCGTCGTTTTATGTCAAACAGGATGTTTATTTGGGCTCAATACTTTATACAAAAATTATTCCAAATATATATTCAGACTCCCAATATTATCCTTAACAGCCCTGACCAATATCATGTCAATCAGAGATACTTGGTCCGATAACCATATATTAATCAGGTCAGTTTTTCAGCTCATTCAGTCCCAATAAATTACCAGCAGTCTCCAAAAATATTAATTTAATTATTTTCCTATATTTTGGGACATTAAATAATTCACATTCAATTTGTCAACATTTATTTCATTAATTTATCCTTTATTTTTAAAATTTTGGGATGTTACATGTGAAACTATCATTGCTATGTTCTGTTACACGTGAACTTATCGTTGCCATATCCTGTTGCATATCAACCTATCATTGCTTGAATATTGTTAATGTGTTTGCCACTATTCCTGTTTTAGCTGAACTTTTTTGCTTGCCATAATATATTTGCTTGCCATTAGTGTTGCACTTGAACCTATGCCATTGTATATTTGCCATGGTTTATCCATAGAGCTCCTTACATGCAGAATATGTAATGTGAAACAAGAAAATATAAAATAATAATAGCTAGATACTGACTTGTGCATTAGCAAACATAAATTATTTATAAATGAAACATGAACTATCATAGTTTTAAATTTTGTCAAGTGTAATGTATAATGTGACATCATATTCCATGGTCATAAATATATACTCTATGGTGGTAATCGATTACTACTTTTAAAAAAGTACAACCTGAAGAGATGTGTCTTTTTAGCCATCAAATAGTTTCAATATTTAAATGTGTAATTGATTACTCTTTGGTGGTAGTCGATTATTTGATTTGAAAACATGGACACTTTTTAACATTTGGTTGTGTAATCAATTACGTAAATACTATAATTTTATGTTAGAGTGCATGGTTTATTATGATCATCAATCTTTTTGGGTCATATTGACTTTATTAAGTCTTACATTATATTCTAAGCCTTTATCTAGATTCTTTATGTGTGATAATAATTGCTTGTGTATGAGACTACGGCCGATGATGTGATTTGTCTATATTGGTTGATAATAATGTTACTTGGGCTTCATCGACGCTGTGTTGATTTTATGTGAGGGCAGTGACGCCTAGCTATAGGAACTAGTGTGTTATAATGATAAAAATAAAAAAAAATAATGGTAATAATAATAATTATTATTATAACAATAAAAGATTTAATTTGGAACTAGTTTTTGACAACATGTGCGTTACACCAGAAGTTGTAGATGGAGCCAAGGATGAGCAATAAAATCTTTTGAAGGCCCTGAGACAAGATGAGTGTTCTAAGATTTTACCATTTGATTAAAAGTCATTCCCTAAACTATTTAAATTTTGTCGAAAACTGGTTAGAGCCTTGACCCCTATGTTATATTAAAACGTACAAGTACACACCTGCCTGTCTATTTTTGACGTAACTTTTTCTCCCGATGTCAAAATTAAATGATTTTTATCCTCCACTTCTCACATCAAACTCCTTTACAATTTTCATGCAGAAACCTAAGCCCAATTCTTGACCAATTAATTCCAATTTACTAAAATAGCCCATTGACTTGTGATTACGTTGATTCATCCAGATACCTTTAAGTATTTTATGTATAACTTTTTTTGTAATACTCAAAATTGAACAATTCTTTTTTAAAACTTTTCATATCAAAATGCTCTACAATTCAAATGAAAACCATGAAGACTAATTCCAAACACACAATTCCTAGTTTTTTTTAAAGTTGCTGGACTTGAAATTCGCGTGACAATTGCACCCCCTTTCGTATTTTGCTTATAAATTTTTCTACAGATATCGAAATCGAGTGATTCTCATCCTATAATTTTTATAATAAAATTATCTACAATTCTTATAAAGACACCAAAAATATTCCCAGCCAATAATTCTTAGTTTTTATTTTTAGTTGTTATTCCCAGTTTCACGTCCTGATTTGGCAATACTTACATTTTGGCCATAACTTTTTCTACGGGTGTCAGAATAGGTGATCTTTGGCTCGTTAAAAAAGGAAAATAAAAATCTACAACTTTTGTGTTTACCATTGTTTCAAAATCATACTTGAAACAAAGTTAAAATTTTATCCTTAAGCACCTTGAGTTGCATAAGCTTTGTTCTTAATTTTTATTTGAACACATTCACCACGCCACTATAAATTCAGACCATCATTGCATTCCACCTTATTTTCTATATTTCAAGTTCTGCCACATCAAATCAACAACCTATTTCCCTTCCCTAAATCCATATGGTACCTTCTCATTGCATGCATGATTTATGTCCGCTCATCACTCTTCTAGAACAAAGGCAAGCAATATTCCCTTTTCCTTTTTTCCCCTTACACAGCTAACCACCCCTATCTCTTTACAATCCATTTAAATCCTTCTTTTCACTTCTCATTGATCTCTCTATATAAGCACCCACTAAGGCACACTTCTAATACTTTGTCTCTCAAAAAAGAAAAGGCAAGCTATTTCTTTCACTCTTCTCCACACTTGGCTGAACCCTCATTATCTCTCTAGGTCCCTTTCTAAAAATTTTTCATGAAACAAATTTTTCATTAAACAAAATCATGACCTTCTTCCTCTTCTCATACCCCACACAAATTTGTTTAAGCTTTCTTTCCTTCTTGTGACTAAAACCCACACCACCACCACAAAGGCTTCTCTTATTTTCTTAAACACTTAAAAACAACCATACTCTCTTCTCTTGGGACATCCTTGAAGCACTTGTAATAATCAAGGAAAAGTAAGCAAACAAGCAAGCATACAGGGAGATCTTTCTTTTCACATGACCTTGAGGTAAATAGAGAACTCTCCATTAAACCTTGCTTGGTCTTGTTGCATGCATGATGTTTTTGATTTTCCTTATGACCATGAAAATTTTACCTAATCCTAATAAAATGAACATGCATGGTGGTTGCTTTGATATCCTGACCAAGATCATGGTTTACATGCAAATGAATGGTTATAAAAATATGACCTTTGTGCTTTTGTTTGGATGGTGTTCAGAGTGTTGAAAATCTGAATTTTGCATGTTATGTTACATGTTAAATGCATATGTGGTTACCTTTAAAATATGGAATTTTTTATGCATGTTAATATTAATGTTTTCATGTTTTGTGATAAGAAAATGGAGTATGAAAATATGGCCACCATGCTGCCCAAATGAAAAGAAAAATAAATAATAAGGTTTAAAGAGGAAAAATCAAGTTTTATAGGAAAATAAATTAATGTGTTAACCGTATGAACGTTGCAAATGAATGTCTTAATTTTTGTGTGTAAATGGATATGAATATGGCTTGCTTCCCTTGTTGTTTATGTAACGCCCTCAGTTAACTAGAATGAATTACCACATCGGAATATCCCACTTAACTAAGGTGTTACTATTTTTTTCAAATTTGAGGATATTTTTTTGTACGGTGATAATCATAAATGCAAATTAAATAAATAGAGTTATGACATGGTCTAATTTTCTAGGTCAGTTACATACTTAAAATAATGGGGCACACAGGCTCCCAACAAATATTCACATAGATAATCAACTAAAAGGAATATAGTCTAGGCATCGTCGCCTATATCACTGAGGTGGTCAGAGGTGTAAATCCAAGTCTGTCGTGTTCACCAAGATGCCTACTATTGAAGATACTCGGGATCTCATCCACGCTCTCCTTGACCTTCGGCTGATAAAACATATAGGAAAAATATACGACCAACACTAGAGGGGTGAGTGAATACTGTCAACCCATAGATTCCCATGCAAGGGCAAACCATCATAACCACACATGCTCATACAAAAAAAAATTAGAAAGAATATAACAGTCACAGGCACAAGTATAGTTCACGGGGGTTAGTCATCTTATATAGTACTTATAACCTACGTTTGGAGAATAGGTATATAGCTTTCTTTAAGTTAATATCATATTATTGTTGTTTATAATTTTAAACATAAATACTATATGATATTTGATGATTGATATCATAATGTTTCATTTTAGGTGGGCATATCAAACAAATCTTATGATCCAATTGATTATGAATCCATTGATAAAGTTGACTTTTGGGTAATTGAGGAAGAACCACGTCCCAAGTTTGGTGATGATGATATGGACATTGAGAATGTTATTTATCAAGATAATTCAATTCCAATAGCAGGTTATGGTTAATTACACTTAATAATTTTATTTTGGAAACTATTATTTTTAGAGCTATGTTTTTATTTTCTCAATTTTTTTATATTTATTTAGGTGGTGAAGCAATTGAAATTCAAGAGCAAGTAGAATTAAATTCTCATGAATTTCAATTTGGAGATGCTAGTATTTGTGCAAGTAGAGACAACTTAGTTGATATGAATTTGTTTTTCATATTGGATGTAGCAATTATGGATGACTTGATGGATTGTCTTTCATTTATTTTGTTGAACTTAAGTAGTATGTATGTGAGATGAGATGTTGAAACTTTCTAAACTCTAGCTTTTGTGGTAAGTTTAATGAAGTGTGTTTTTTTTAAAAAAAATATGTTGAATATGCAAAAAAAAATATTTAACTTTATATTATATCAGACCATGATTAAACCATTGAACTTTAAACCAGTGCTTGAACAGGTTCAATGACCGGTTCGATTTTAAAAACCATGCTCAAAACCAATGCGTTATTAATTTGTGAAGGTTCGGATAGTGATTCCCCTGGATTGTGGTACTTAACTCAATACTTGTAGGAATGGTATTAATTACTTTTTAACGATTAGTGTGCTTGCTAGAGATTTCATGCATCCGATGAATTTGCATCAACCTCCTTTTTTACATTGTGAACACCTATTTCAGCCCATCCACAAATGAAAAGAATTTTTTTTAAAAAAAAAAAAAGAAAAAAAAAGAAGGGTTGACTCGGAAATGATCATTTCCGAGTGGAAGGACTCGGAATAGATCAAATCCGAGTGGAATATGCCACTGTTGAAGAGAAATCCGAGTAGAACTACTCAGAAATGATTGAAATCCGAGTAGAACTACTCAGAAATGATCAAAACCGAGTAAAACTACTCAGAAACGATCAAAACCGAGTAGAACTACTCAGAAATGATCAAAACCAAGTAGAACTACTCAGAAATGATCAAAACCGAGTAGAACTACTCAGAAATGATCAAAAACCGAGTAACAATGAAGCATTTCCGAATGGAATAGGCTCCTGTTGGAGAATCCGAGAGGAATGACACATACATGCTCAAATCCGAGTAGAATTACTCGGAATGAATCAATTCCGAGTGGAAAGCTTCCCTGTCAGAGCCATTTCGAGTGAAGAAATTCAAATTTCTAATTCTGAGTGTGAAGAAGTTTATTTCCGAGCGAAAAATGTCCAAAATTTGAACTTCTGAGCCATTCCAATCGGTTCCCAACCAATCCTCACTCATTCGAGTCCTCCTTTACCCACTTCCGAGCCATTTCAATCGGTTCCGAGTCATTTTATACTCGGATTGTGGAGAGGAAGTGAAGGCCGACACATTTTCACTCGGATTTGACTCCTAATGTAGAGAAATGCTGACTGAGAGGGTGATCCGAGTGATTCTCACTCGGATTCCCCATTTTTTGCTCGGATTTACACATCCTCACTTGGATTTGATTGCCAGTGTTAATGAATACTAATTGGAAGGTGGATCCGAGCCATTCTCACTCGGATTACACCATTTTTCTCTCGAATTTACACATCCTCACTCGGATTTGATTGCCAGTGTTAATGAATACTAATTGGAAGGTGGATCCGAGCCATTCTCACTCGATTACAACATTTTTCTCTCGGATTTACACATTCTTACTCGGATTACACCATTTTCACTCGGATTACACCATTTTTCTCTCGGATTTACACATTCTCACTCGGATTACACCATTTTCACTCGGATTACACCATTTTCTCTCGGATTTCCATTCTCTTCACTCGGATTCACATGCTGACTTGGATTCCACCCCAAAATGGATCCAGGAATCCAGAGGTGGCTGGCAGACAGCGGCGGAGGTGGAGGGAATTAAAAATTCCCACCAGCCGTTGTCCCCCACTACCCAAACCGAGTGGAGGCCTGAGCTGGCATTCCACTCGGAAGTGGAAGCCTGAGCTGGCATTCCACTCAGGCCAGCCTATAAATACGATGGGCAGAGGGCAGCAGAGGGGAGGAAATCTTCAGACGAGGAAACTCTGGCCAAACTTCTGTTCTCTCTCTCTCTCACGCCAAGTCTTCTCTCCCTCTCACTTCACTCACCCCTCACCCTTCACACTTTCTTTACCCCAACATCCTCTACACTCTCACTCAACAGCACTTCTTCCAGCTCCCTTTTCCCTCTCAGACTTGCAATTCTTGTCCCAATCGTTCTGCTCTGCTCAAATTTCACCCGGTAAGCCTCTTTCCACTCGGATTCTTACTGTTTCACTCGATTTCCTTTATTTCCACTCGGATTTTTACTATTCCACTCAGATTCTCACTGTTTCACTAGGATTTACTATTTTTGCACTCAGATTCTCACTGTTTCACTAGGATTTACTATTTTGCACTTGGTTTCCCTTATTTTCACTCAGATTTTCATTTGTTTCACTCAGATTTTCACTGTTTCACTTATATTGTCACTGTTTCACTCGGTTTTTCCCTGTTTTCACTCGGATTTTCATTGTTTCACTCGGATTTTCACTGTTTCACTCAGATTTTTCACTGTTTCACTCAGATTTTCACTGTTTCTCTCATATTGTCACTGTTTCACTCGGTTTTCCCTGTTTTCACTCGGATTTTCATAGTTTCACTTGGTTTTCTTATTTTTCACTCGGTTTTCTTATTCTTCGCTCGTTTTTTTCATTTTTTGCACTCATTTTCCTCTTCCATTCAGTTTTTTATATATATATATTCATTTTTCTTAATCAGTGTCGTACGGAAAATACTTCCGTCTACACAGTTTTTATAAGATCCGTGCACGTGCGAAGCACTTCGCCTTGTATGGATTCTTCACTAAAATAATACCTATCAATATCTTCCTAATCTTTTTCCTAAAAAAAACATTTTAAAGAACTACGTGACCCTGATTTCTCGAAAGCTCGAGAATACGTAGGAGCGGGAAACAGTTCCTGTCGGGCCCACCTTTCTTTATTTAATTTTTAGAGTTTCCTTTTTGTCTTGCTATCAAAAGGAGGAGCGAGATTAATTTGGACGAGACGTCCTGTTAATCTCATATTTTTAAATATCTCTTTAAAGAAAAAAGGAAGAGCGAGATTAATTTGGACGAGACGTCCTGTTAATCTCATATTTTTAAATATCTCTTTAAAGAAAAAAGGAGGAGCGAGATTAATTTGGACGAGACGTCCTGTTAATCTCATATTTTTAAATATCTCTTTAAAGAAAAAAGGAGGAGCGAGATTAATTTGGACGAGACGTCCTATTAATCTTATATTTTTTAAAAAAGGCGGAGCGAGATTAATTTGGACGAGACGTCCTGTTAATCTCATGTAAATATTTTGTGTTGATCTTTGTTTATTTTTTTGTTTGTTTATTTTTGTCGTTTCGTACATTTTTCTTTTTATGAAGAAGTTAAAATAATTATTGGGTTAATTATAATGCGCGCTATCAAATTGAGGTAACCGTTTTTAACAGACAGTTGTGAGGTGCTAATACCTTCCTCACCTGTAATCAGACTCCTGAATCATGGAATCTCATTTTTATAACCAGTGCTTTAACAAAAGGTTTTTCCACTATTTTATCCTAAAAAAAATATTGGTGGCGACTCCCTGTTTATTATTTAAAATCGTTTCGAGGGTCGGCCGCGCCGCCGCGATCCCGGTCGCGACAGATGGCGACTCCGCTGGGGAAAGAGAGAGTCAAGCCAGTCAATTTGATAGCGCATGTTTTAATTAGCATATTAATTATTTAACTTCTTCTTTTATTTTTCCTTGTCAATGTTTAGTTCCTGTTTTGTTTATATTCTATCATTTATGTTCTGTAAATATCTGTATGATCATTGAACCCTAGGGTAGTCGACTTTATTTTGTTGCTCTGTGTTTGTTCTATGTGCAGGATGAGTAAGGTACAGGTATTGAATGCCTCTTTCACACACTACACTCACAATTTGCACACACTTTTGAGTGGGACCCTATACCCGGGCCTAAATAAGCTTAAGATTAGGAGAGGTTGATAGCAGAGCCATTTGGGATGTACTTCCTGTCTGGTTACTGTGAGAACCTCAGCTAGAGTTCGACTTATTCATGGTGCTCACACTTAGTATACTTCTTACTATTTGTGATCAACATCATGAATAGGATCTTGGCTCTAGTGACCTTTAGAAGTTTTAGAACAAGCCACCTAATGCGAGGTATCACTGATAGATGAACTTTAGAACCATTAGGAGACCTCCAGAAAAAAAACCACCTTAAGGCACAAAGGGGCAAACTTTACTTCTACCTTTTCTCATTCTCACTTTTCCTTCTAATCCAAAATAGAGGATTACTTGCCCGTTTAGTGAATTACTTTTTTTCAAAAAAAATGACATACTTTTAACTAGTGATTCTTTAATGGGCAAATAGTTCTTTCTCTTTGTGCACAAGACTTTGGGATTTGAGTTACGGATGTTTTGAATCAAAAAAGGGGTAAAAAAAATCAAAAAAAAATCAAATTTTTTATTGACAATGATCAGAAAATCCGTAGCTCACATGATCTTTGATTTGTCATAAGTTTTGTCAAATCGAAACTTCCCTGAATACAAAAATATTTTTAAAGTTACTAGGGGAGTATCGATTTGCAAAACACGTCAGTTCTAGTGACTGATTTTCTCATTTCTCATGTTCTCGCAGGAAGCTATCAAGAGCTTAGCCAGCACCTCTGAGTGAAAGTATGGAAATTAACATGAGATCGGATAGTTGTGGTACAAATATACCTGAGTTGAAAAAATTACTGCATGTCAAAGCTAGGAAGGTCGATACAACCAGTCTGCAAGCATTTGGCAAGAAATTGGATATGAATCAGAAAATGTTTTTTTCAAGGAGATATGGGAGGATCCTAAAGTTGCTAGAAGTGGAAGTACAAGTTGAAGCAATTACTGCTTTGATTCAGTTTTATGACCCACCTCTCCGTTGTTTCACTTTCCAAGACTTTCAATTAGCTCCGTCTATTGAGGAGTTCGAACAGATTCTGGGTATGCCACTAGAGGGATAAATGCCTTACCGCCACCTTGGACGCCATGCGAATGTTCTTACCATCGCTGATATCCTAAGGATTAATCCGGAAGTCTTAAGAAGTAAGCAGCTAAATAGAAATCAAGTCCTGGGGTTTGATCGGGAATATTTTGAGAGGCACATGCACTTGCTGGCTGAGAAGGGAGATTGGGAAGCCTTCATGGATACTTTGGCTTTAACCATTTATGGTGTTATCTTGTTCCCCAACATTGACAATTACATAGACTATGATGCCATTGGCATTTTCCTTGCCCGTAAATTCAAGTCTGAAAATCCTGTCACTGCTATCTTGGCAAATATATATTACACCACGGACTTCTGTTCTACACAAGGTGGAAAAAGAATCATTTGTTGTCTACCTGCTCTGTATGTGTGGCTCACGTCACATGTTTTCCACCAAGTCGGCAAAGTTGAATGTCCTATTTCTGATATGAAATTATGCCAGTTAGTAACAAAAAATGGGCGTGAATGGGCCAATCACCTGATGGGGCTCACAGCTGACAAAGTAAGGTGGTATCCACAATGGTTGAAGGTTGACACCATTATTCATCATTGTGGAAGCTACCCGAATGTTCCTCTTATGGGCACACAAGGATGCATTAACTACAACCCTGTCATAGCCAAACGGCAGTTAGCTTATCCATTGCTTGGGCCACCTGATGAAGAATCACTTATTCCTTTTGTCCTTCGCTACTCAAAAGGAGATTGTACCTCTGCTATTCGGGATATAGCAAATGCGTGGAAGATGGTCCACAGGCAAGGAAAAGAACTAGGAGCTTGAAGCCATGCCGTGAAGGACGAATACTACTGATGGATCCTGAATAGAGTTTCCATTGTCAAGCTGCCTTTCAAAAGTCCCTCCCATCTCCCGACAAGAATACCTGTTCCCTCACCTACTCTTGAAGAGGAAGCCTTGAAAGCCAAGATAGAGGAGTTAATTATAAAAAATAAGAAGCTGGAGGAAGACTTGCTAAAATCTCAACAAGAATGTGCCCTTCAAAAAAGGGAGAACTCAGAAAGTAAGCGAACCATCAAGGAGATTGGAAAGAAGCGGAAAGTTGAAAGAGATTACTTGAGGAAGCAAAGTCAATGCCTCCGAACAGCTAATACTCAACTGAGGATGAAGAGCAAGCAAAGGGATACTATGTTGGCTGACAAGCAACTCTTGAGAGATATGTTGGAAAAAGCCAAAGAATATGAGCAAATTGCCTTGGTACAAAAAGAGCTCCTACAATTGCAAGTTGGTCAATTAGAGCATCAGCTTAATGAGGTGGTAGAAGCTTGCCAGCGAGAGATAAACGGCGAGCGACAGCACGCGATGGATACTGAGCAAGAATGTCGTGAGACTATCTATATGTTGAAAGCTGAAATGACACAACAAGATGAAGTTATTCATTCATGGATGAATCGCTTCGCCCACTTGGCACATTTGGCTAATGGAGTCCTGGAAGATCTCCCGCTCCTGCTTAAGCAAGCTGAGGGGATGGTTAACCCTCTTAGTACCCCAAAAGAAATTGTAAACTTCCTTGATTACTGTAAGGAAAGGATTTGTAAAATCAGGGCCATGATTGCCCGAGCTAAGAATGGTTGATTTACTTTTCTTGCATAAAAAATTGGCAGCAGAAATGTACTTTGAAATTCAGAAAGAAGGATTCTTTTGTCTCCACAACCGTCTCATGTTAATTTCCATTTATCACATACTTATTACTCTTGAATGTGACGTTCTGAGGAATGGTTGGAGGGTACTGGCCGAGTTCCGCGATAACTTTGTGCACCATACTGTTTATTTTTCGTTTACCATTTTTATTTAATGCTTTCTTTTTTAACAATTTCATGTTTTCACTTACAATAGACATTACGGGTAAACATCCTTATTCGACCCGACTCCAAATGAGACTCATGGCCGAAGCAGAAATCAGGGATGAAGATTTCAGAAACGAGTTCAATCAGCTGAAAGAACAAGTAGCCGAGTTGACCAAGCTTTTGGAAAAGAGAATCACAGAAGGGGGTTCCTCTGCGGGTATTGAGAACAACCAACAGCAGCCTGCCACTGTACCACTCCCCCTTGGTTCCGACCCAGCAAGAACCCAAGTACCAAACACAATGACACCCCCTGTCACCATTCATGTTGGAAGACCTAACCCTGTCATTGAGACCCAGTCACCTTACGGCCAGTCTTATGCACAGCATACATTTGTCGGCCTTGACGGCAACCTAGTACCTTTTCCACTTTATGGCCTTCCACCAGGATACTATCCCCCGCTCGCTAACCAAGACGCCCATGACCAGCAAGCGATGAATCCTCACACTTCATACCCTACCCAGCCAAATATACCATCACTCCACCAAACCCAAAACACACAAGCTCATGATCCACAAATTTACCAAACCCAAAACACGCAAGCCCATGACCCACAAACTCACCAAACTCAAAATATACAAGCCCCGATGACCCAGCCGACCTACAACACACAAGCCCAAAATACACGAGCCCAGGTGACCCAACCGAATTATGTTGCACAGACTATGGCCCAACCCCAAGGTCCTTCACCAAATACAGGCCTAACAAACCAGTCCCATGCTTTGCCTCCGTTCAACCAGCCACTCGGTTATCCATATGGATACGGAACCCCCTATGGGACCAATCTCCAAGATGCAACCCGCATGGTCGCAGCTCCTCAAAAGGAAAAGATAGAAATCTTAGAAGAACGTTTGAGGATGATGGAAGGCTCTGGAGGTTTTGGACTAATAGATGCTTCGGAGCTATGTTTAGTCGCAGATGTTGTCCTCCCACCTAAATTCAAGATGCCAGACTTTGATAAGTATCGGGGAATGACTTGTCCAAAGAACCATCTCACGATGTACTGTCGAAAGATGGCATCTCACTCTTCTAATGACCAACTCTTGATCCACTGCTTCCAGGATAGTCTAGCAGGGGCCGCTCTTACATGGTATGCTCACCTTGATCGGAACCATATCCGTTGTTGGAAGGACCTGGCAGATGCCTTCCTTAGACAATACAAGTATAACAAGGATATGGCACCCAACAGGGTTCATTTACAAAACATGATGAAAAAGGACAGTGAAACATTCAAGGAATATGCCCAACAATGGAGAGAGACAGTGGCACAAGTGGATCCCCCATTGTCGGAAAAAGAAATAGTCGCGATGTTTATTGATACGCTCCCATCACCTTTCTACGGCAAGATGATTGGTAGTGTTTCATCCAACTTCTCTGACATTGTGACTATCGGGGAAAGAGTGGAAAGCGGAATACGAACAGGAAAGATCATTCAGGGCTCATCTGGGGCAAGCATGACAAGAAGGCCGGCGCCTGGGAAAAGGGATGGAGAAACTAATTCCATCTCTTCTAATCAAAAGACGCTTTCGCCAAGACCATTCTTTCCTACTATGATTTAAACTCCCAATCCTTATGTGGCCGCTACCACTCAGAGCCCGACAGCTTATACTCCCCACTTCCGTCCACCCATGGTAAGAGCACCAGTACCGCAACCCATGCCATACCATCACCCGCAACAAGTAACTCGACCACCCAATCATAATCAAAACACAAGAAATTCCAACAATGAACGCTCCCCTGTGCAGTTAGATCCAATTCCTATAACATATACTGAACTTTTTCCAATCCTCATTCAGAAAGGTCTGGTAGCTCCATCCCGTATGAGGCCGTTGCAACCTCCTTACCCAAGGGGATATGACCCAAATGCTCATTGTGATTACCATGCTGGGGCACCAGGGCATTCCACAGAAAATTGCCTGGCTTTGAAGTATAAAGTAAGGGATTTGATCAAAGCCGACTGGATTAACTTTAAGGAAGGTAGCCCAAATGTTGCCACAAATCCCCTGCCCAACCATGGAAATTCAAAGGTCAACGCCTTGGAAAATGATGAGGAGTGCGTTAAGAATGTTGCTGACATAAGAATGCCATTAAGGGTAGTTCATTCCCTTTTGCTTGAAAAGGGGTTAATTGAAGGAACCTGGAGTGTGAAACATGATTGCGAACAGACTGCCGAACATCAAGGTTTCTGTAAGGTCCTTCAAAGCCTTATGGACAGCTATGTTGTGCAGGTCTGTAAACGCCGTGGAGATGAGGTCGACATGATCGAGGAACAAACAGGGGCACGGATCCCTAAGCCCTTGACAATTCTTTACACCAGGAACCCCCAAGCAACTCCTGTTTCTGTACAACCAACCATCACTATTCAAGCACCCACCCCGTTTGCGTTCAAAGATTCTCGGGCTGTCCCTTGGAAGTACAACGCAGATGTGATCGTTGCAAGCCCGGCAACAGGTGACCCGTCTCCTTCGTCCGTCACAAATATTGTTGGGGTAGGAGGTATAACCCGAAGTGGAAGAGTATACACCCCTCCAGAGCCGAAGAGGGATCAGGTTACCGGAAATGCCAAGGTGAACAAAGAAGGGGCCAATGGCGAAATCAAAAGGGCTGTGACTGATGAAGAAGCCCATGAATTCTTAAGGTTTATTCGCCAGAGCGAATATCAAGTGCTTGACCAACTGACCCATACTCTTGCAAAAATCTCTTTGTTATCATTGCTGATGAACTCTGAGCCACATCGAAAGATATTGATGAAGGTCTTGAATGAGGCTCATGTCAGTCATGACATTCCCGTTGATAAGTTTCAAGGAATAGTGGGGCACATTGTTGCAAATAACTATCTGACCTTCACTGACGACGAAATACCAACAGAGGGGATTGGGCACAACAAGGCTCTCCATATCTCCGTAAAATGCCGAGATTACATCTTAGCAAAAGTACTTATTGACAATGGGTCATCCCTCAATGTCATGCCAAAGTCTACATTGGCCAAATTACCATTTGATGGGACTTTTATGAAGCCAAGTGCCACGATAGTACGAGCTTTTGATGGAACTCGGAGGGAGGTTATGGGTGAGATTGAGCTGCCCATACAGGTTAGGCCATGCACGTTCCAGGTCCTTTTTCAAGTCATGGATATCTCGCCTGCCTATAGTTGTTTATTAGGCAGGCCGTGGATCCATTCTGCTGGAGTGGTACCCTCTACCCTGCACCAAAAATTAAAATTCATAGTTGACAACAAACTGATAATTGTTTCTGGTGAGGAAGACCTTCTGGTCAGCAAACCTCTGTCAACCCCTTACATCGAGGCAGCAGAAGAGGCCCTTGAAACTTCTTTCCAAGCATTAGAGATAGCAAACGCTACCTATGTGGGGGAAGGAGCCACAATGGCAAAAGCTTGCATGCCAAGTGCATCTTTAATGATGGCAAAGATTATGCTGCGTGGAGGGTATGAACCTGGAAGAGGGCTAGGACGTGCTTTGAATGGAGAAATAGAACCAATACGCCTGCTTGATAACAGAAATGGTTTTGGGTTAGGATACCGGCCCACGGCTGCCGACAGAAAAAGGGTAAAGGAAGCGAAGAGAGAAAAAAGGGCTGCTCATCTTACTGGCAGAGATCCTCATACCGTAAGAGTCCCCATCTGTGATCTCTACCAGAGCTTTCGGAGCGCCGGACTGATGCCTCCAGACCAAGTCGCTGTCATTGAAGAAAACCCTTGTGATAGCGTTGATTTTGTGATTGCTTGTCCACCAGGCCAAGAACTTCATAACTGGGAGGCCATCGAGCTCCCCACGACTTTGAATTTTTTGCCAAAGTAATTTGTTTATGCTTTAAGTACTTATTCGTCCCTCTGCTCTGCCTAAAGCTTTGGGACCCTTCCATGTAATAAAGGCGAAAAAACTTGTTTTTATCATTTTCATCAATAAAACGCGTATCGTAATTCAAACAAAAAACTCTTCGTGTATCCCTTATCCTTGTCTTAAACTCTTCTTTTTACTCGCTTGTTCTTTCTTTTTATTTGCCATATCACACTAAATTACAGATCCGAAAGTGACTCCCTTGAGGAGAGTGAGGTCGCAATCCCGTTTCCTGACTTCGATCACCCAGTTGATTACGCTGATGAGGAAGGTGGGGAAGATTGTGAACCACCGCCTGAAATTTCAAGGTTGTTAGAGCAAGAGGATGAAGGGATTCAACCCTACCTAGACATAGTTGAGGTCATTAATTTGGGGAATGAAGAAAATAAGAAGGAAGTCAAGATCGGCACTACCCTAAGCAGAGAACAAAGAGAAGATTTAATCAAGTTGTTAATGGAATTTTGTGATGTCTTTGCCTGGTCTTATCAAGATATGCCTGGGCTCGATGCTAGCATTGTCGAGCATAAACTACCCTTGAAACCTGAATGCCCACCAATAAAGCAGAAATTACGCCGAATGAAGCCAGAGATGCTTTTAAAGATCAAAGAGGAGGTTAAGAAGCAATTTGACGCTGGGTTCCTAGCTGTGGCAAAATACCCTCAGTGGGTAGCCAACATTGTCCCTGTCCCTAAAAAGGATGGAAAGGTACGGATGTGTGTGGACTACCGAGATTTGAATAGGGCTAGTCCCAAGGATGATTTTCCCCTACCACAGATCGATGTTTTGGTTGATAATACAGCTCAACATTCCATTTTCTCCTTCATGGATGGTTTCTCGGGGTATAATCAAATTAAGATGGCACCTGAAGACATGGAGAAAACCACGTTTATCACTCTATGGGGTACATTTTGTTATAAGGTGATGTCCTTTGGGTTGAAAAATGCTGGGGCAACTTATCAGAGAGCAATGGTGACTCTTTTCCATGATATGATGCACAAGGAAATAGAAGTCTACGTGGATGACATCATTGCCAAGTCTAGAACAGATGAAGAGCACATTAACGATCTAAGGAAGCTGTTTGAACGATTGAGAAAGTTCAAGCTAAAATTGAACCCCGCCAAGTGCACTTTCGGTGCAAGGTCGGGCAAGCTGCTAGGATTTATAGTAAGTGAAAGGGGGATAGAGGTTGATCCCGACAAAGTTAAAGCGATTCTTGAGATGCCTCCTCCCCGTACAGAAAGAGAGGTCCGAGGATTTTTGGGAAGGCTCAATTATATCGCCAGATTTATTTCACAATTGACGGCAACTTGTGAACCCATCTTCAAGTTACTCCGCAAGAATCAACCAGGGCGATGGGATGAGAATTGTCAAGCAGCTTTCGAAAAGATTAAGCAGTACCTACAAGAACCACCAATTTTGGTGCCCCCAACCCCAGGAAGGCCACTTATATTGTATCTGACTGTGTTGAACAAATCCATGGGCTGCGTGTTGGGACAACACGATGAAACTGGAAAGAAGGAACATGCTATCTACTACTTAAGCAAGAAGTTCACTGATTGTGAAATGAGGTACTCCGCTTTAGAGCGGACTTGTTGTGTGTTAGCATGGGCCGCTAAGCGCCTAAGGCAGTACATGTTGAGTCACACTACTTGGCTAGTTTCTAAAATGGACCCCGTCAAGTACATTTTTGAAAAACCTGCTCTGACTAGAAGGATCGCTCACTGGCAAGTGCTGTTAACTGAGTACGACATAATATATGTCACTCAAAAAGCTATAAGAGGAAGTGCCCTGGCTGATTACTTGGCACACCAACCCATCAATGATTATCAGCCGATGCAATTTAACTTTCCGGATAAAGATATCATGGCATTATTCAATGAAGAAGGTGGTCAAAAGGAGAAATGGACCCTGAGATTTGACGGAGCTTCTAATGCATTGGGGCACGGAATTGGTGCTATCTTGATTTCACCCGATAAGGAATTTATCCCTATCTGCGCCAGATTGTGTTTTGACTGTACCAATAATATTGCTGAATATGAGGCATGCTCATTAGGAATCCAAGCAGCGTTGGATGCAAAAGTAAAGTTGTTAGAAGTTTATGGGGACTCTGCTTTGGTTATTCACCAATTGAAAGACGAGTGGGAGACTAGGGACAGTAAATTGATTCCTTATTATGATCACATCAAGGAAATGATCAAGGAGTTTGACAAGATCTCTTTTCATCACGTTCTCCGGGATGACAATCAAATGGCTGATGCTTTAGCTACCCTTGCCTCAATGTTCAAAGTAAGTAGTGACTACGATATGCCTCTCATCGAAGTAAAGAAGCACTGTGAGCCTGCATACTGTCAAATGATGGAAAAGGAGTCTGATGGGAAACCTTGGTACCATGATATTAAGAGATATATCCAGAGTCAAGAATACCCCGAGGGTGCTGTAGAAAATGATAAGAAGACCCTAAGACGACTCGCCATGGGTTTCTTCTTAAATAGGGATGTGCTTTACAAAAGAAACTATGACTGTGTCCTTCTTCACTGTGTTGATGCTGATGAGGCAAACGAAATCATGAAGGATGTTCATGAAGGATCTTTTGGGACTCACGCTAATGGACATGCCTTGTCTAGAAAGATTTTGAGGGCTGGTTATTACTGGATGACCATGGAAGCGGATTGCTTCACGTATGTCCGAAAATGTCACAAATGTCAGATATACGCTGACCATATTCATGCACCCCCGTTATCCCTAAATGTCTTGACGGCACCATGGCCCTTCTCAATGTGAGGGATGGATGTCATTGGACCCATCGAGCCAAAAGCTTCAAACGGTCATCGTTTCATCTTGGTCACCATCGACTATTTCACCAAATGGGTAGAAGCAGCTTCATATACCAGTGTAACAAGGAGTATTGTGGTCAAATTCATCAAGCGAGAACTGATATGCCGATATGGCCTACCAAGTCAGATCATTACTGACAATGGTATGAATTTGAATAACAAAATGATGAAGGAACTCTGTGAAAGCTTCAAGATTCACCATTACAATTCCTCTCCTTATCGACCTAAAATGAATGGGGCGGTTGAGGCGGCCAGTAAGAACATCAAGAAGATAGTGCAGAAAATGGTAGTCACCTACAGAGATTGGAGCGAGATGCTCCCTTTCGCTCTGCATGGGTATCGCACCTCGGTTCGAACCTCGACAGGGGCAACCCCGTTCTCCCTCGTATATGGAATGGAAGCAGTTTTGCCTTTTGAGGTAGAAATCCCGTCCCTTCGGGTAATGATGGAAGCAAAATTAGAAGAGGCTGAGTGGGTTCAAGCTCGACATGACCAATTAAACTTGATTGATGGAAAAAGATTGACTGCCCTCTGTCATGGTCAGTTGTATCAGAGGCGTATGAAATGAGCATTCGAGAAGAAAGTACGGCCTCAACAGTTTCAAGAAGGAGACCTGGTACTCAAGAAAATTTTACCAATTCAAAAGGACAATCGAGGCAAATGGACTCCTAATTATAAAGGACCATATGTTGTGAAGAAGGCTTTTTCTGGAGGAGCCTTAATACTCACTAATATGGATGGCCAGGATTTGTCAATGCCTGTAAACACAGATGCAGTGAAAAAATACTATGCTTAGGGAGAAGATGTCAGAGCAAATAAAAAAAACAAAAAAAAACAAAAAAACAAAAAAAAACAAAAAAACAAAAACAAAAAAAAATGAAAAAAAAAAAGAAGAAAAGAAAATTAATGCTCGCTAAGCTGAAAACCTGAAAAGGCGGCTTAGGCAAAAGTTAGAGTGACCCGGTGAGTCGAAAACCCGAAAAGGGCGGCTCAGGCAAAAGTTAGGGTCAAATTTCTGGCAATGCAAATGATCCTCTGGCTCAAAGAAGTACGAGTCCAAGCTCGTGCACGTGAATCACTGTCGAACTTACCTTTCCAAAAGCAAGGTCGAAGGGTGAACATGAAGTCGTGTTAGGGGTTAAGGCTCTCATCAGTCTCAGAGATTCACTGGAGGATCCATGAGTCTTCCCAGTTTTCATTTATGCTGGACCTATGTGACCTCATTCATTTTATTTACCTTCTTTATTTTTTATTTTTTTTTCTTTCTCTGTGCTTGTTTAACGTGCATGAATAAAGTTCACCCTCTTCGATACGTGTTATGAATTTGGTTGATCTGATAAAAACATGTATTTTAACAAAGTAAAATGGAAGATTGGTAAACATTTAAAGTCGCAAGGGACAAGATGCTCATGCTACTCGACCTCATCATAGGTGATCATCGCAGGGACTTGGCCAGACACGCGCTTCGAAGCTATGGTTGCCTCATTCGTTCTACTTCGTCCATGAGTTCTCGTAAGAGTCGCGGTTTCACAGGACTTACCCGATTTTGAAACTTATCTTTGCGTTACTGACCATTTTTCTGCAGGTTATCTCACAGATAGTCATGCCAGGCACTAACACCCCAATCAAGCCCTTCAAATCCCTTCCTTGAATCGTCCGAGTTGGCACTTCTCAAAATTCCCTCCTTAAAACGCCAAGGTTGACACCTTTCAATGTTTTACTCTTTCATCGCCTAAGCAGGCACCTTCAAACTCTCATCCTCAATTATTGAAGTCCGTGCCTCTTGAAATATCCTCCCCAGTGGAATCATTCGCCAAAGATGGCACTCCTCAGGATCTCTCTCCCCAATGAATCCTAAACTTTCCATCAAGAGGCAGTACCTGAACCACCAAATTCTTCCCCAGTGATACTACGCTTCCCAAATAAACTCAACTGGGACATCTTCCCGAATTCCTTTTGTTATAACCATTCTCCAAGAATCCTTCACTCATGTCAAACTGGGGCATCTCCCCAGATTTCTTCCTTTCCAGTCATGAGGCGTTTCTCCAAACTTTTTTCCAACTTGTCAAACTGAGGCATCTCCCTAGATTACCCCAAAGCTCTTTAGATCATGTCAAACTGGGGTATCTTCCCCAGGTTGTTATCTTTTGTCAACCCAAGGGCGGTACCCCATGCTCCTGGGAAGTTTGAACTGGGACATCACCCCTGATTCTTCTCCCAGCCTTGAGGTAGTACCCTTAAATCTTCTAATCTTTCCAAAAATTGGAGTATTCGTCCCAGACCTTTCCCCTATTTCTTCTCTCTCCCAATCAAAAAGCAGTTCCCCGAATCATCCAAGATAGCTTGAATTGAATCATCCCCAGATTTCTTTCCTTTAGTAAGCCCATCATGCATCCCAAGTTGACCCCATCCTTTACTTTCTGTCCTCCTATTCAGGCATCCTTTACTTTTTCATTCGCCTATCAAGGGATCCTTTATCTTTCCAGCCGCCTATCAAGGCATCCTTTATTTTCCAGTCGCCTATCAAGGCATCCTTTATTTTCCAGTCGCCTATCAAGGCATCCTTTATTTTTCCAGCCGCCTATCAAGGCATCCTTTATCTTCCAGCCGCCTATCAAGGTATCCTTTATCTTTCCAGTCGCTTATCAAGGCATCCTTTATTTTCCAGTCGCCTATCAAGGCATCCTTTATTTCTCCAGCCGCCTATCAAGGCATCCTTTATCTTTCCAGCCGCCTATCAAGGCATCCTTTATTTTCCAGTCGCCTATCAAGGCATCCTTTATTTTCCAGTCGCCTATCAAGGTATCCTTTATCTTCCAGCCGCCTATTCAGGCACCCTTCACTTTCCAGCCGCCTATCAAGGCATCCTTTATTTTCCAGTCGCCTATCAAGGCATCCTTTATTTTCCAGTCGCCTATCAAGGCATCCTTTATTTTTCCAGCCGCCTATCAAGGCATCCTTTATCTTCCAGCCGCCTATCAAGGCATCCTTTATCTTTCCAGTCGCTTATCAAGGCATCCTTTATTTTCCAGTCGCCTATCAAGGCATCCTTTATTTTTCCAGCCGCCTATCAAGGCATCCTTTATCTTTCCAGCCGCCTATCAAGGCATCCTTTATCTTTCCAGTCACCTATCAAGGCATCCTTTATCTTTCCAGCCGCCTATCAAGGCATCTTTTATTTTCCAGTCGCCTATCAAGGCATCCTTTATTTTCCAGTCGCCTATCAAGGTATCCTTTATCTTCCAGCCGCCTATTCAGGCACCCTTTACTTTCCAGCCGCCTATTCAGGCACCATTTACTTTTTTGCCCGCCTATTCAAGCATCCTTCACTTTCCTTCCGTCTGTTCAGACATCCTTTACCTCCTGTCCGCCTATTTTAGGCACATCCTTTACTTCCTGTTCGCCTATTCAGGCACCTTTACTTTCCTTTCTACCGGGAGTCAACCCTGGTCTTCTCACCTCTTGCTAACTGAAAGGTTCAAGTGTCAATTCCTGGTTTTCTTCCCCTTCATCTAATACTTTGACAAAGGTGTTCACGTCTTTACTCCCTTTCCATTTCAAAAGCAAGAAGAAACTTCATGCTTTTCTCAAGGAAAGGAAGTAAAGAGGGGCATCTGTGAACACCTATTTCAGCCCATCCGCAAATGAAAAGAATTTTTAAAAAAAAAGAAAAAAAAAAGAAGGGTTGACTCGGAAATGATCATTTCCGAGTGGAAGGACTCGGAACATATCAAATCCGAGTGGAATATGCCACTGTTGAAGAGAAATCTGAGTAGAACTACTCAGAAATGATTGAAATCTGAGTAGAACTACTCAGAAATGATCAAAACCGAGTAAAACTACTCAGAAACGATCAAAACCGAGTAGAACTACTCAGAAATGATCAAAACCGAGTAGAACTACTCAGAAATGATCAAAACCGAGTAGAACTACTCAGAAATGATCAAAAACCGAGTAACAATGAAGCATTTCTGAATGGAATAGGCTCCTGTTGGAGAATCCGAGCGGAATGACACATACATGCTTAAATCCGAGTAGAATTACTCAGAATGAATCAATTCCGAGTGGAAAGCTTCCCTGTCAGAGCCATTTCGAGTGAAGAAATTCAAATTTCTAATTCTGAGTGTGAAGAAGTTTATTTCCGAGCGAAAAATGTCCAAAATTCGAACTTCTGAGCCATTCCAATCGGTTCCCAACCAATCCTCACTCATCCGAGTCCTCCTTTACCCACTTCCGAGCCATTTCAATTGGTTCCGAGTCATTTTATACTCGGATTGTGGAGAGGAAGTGAAGGCCGACACATTTTCACTCGGATTTGACTCCTAATGTGGAGAAATGCTGACTGAGAGGGTGATCCGAGTGATTCTCACTCGGATTCCCCATTTTTTGCTCGGATTTACACATCCTCACTCAGATTTGATTGCCAGTGTTAATGAATACTAATTGGAAGATGGATCCGAGCCATTCTCACTCGGATTACACCATTTTTTCTCTCGGATTTACACATCCTCACTCGGATTTGATTGCCAGTGTTAATGAATACTAATTGGAAGGTGGATCCGAGCCATTCTCACTCGGATTACACCATTTTTCTCTTGGATTTACACATTCTCACTCGGATTACACCATTTTCACTCGGATTACACCATTTTTCTCTCGGATTTACACATTCTCACTCGGATTACACCATTTTCACTCGGATTACACCATTTTCTCTCGGATTTCCACTCTCTTCACTTGGATTCACATGCTGACTTGGATTCCACCCCAAAGTGGATCCAGGAATCCCGGAGGTGGCTGGCAGACAGCGGCGGAGGTGGAGGGAATTAAAAATTCCCACCAGCCGTTGTCCCGCACTACCCAATCTTCAGACGAGGAAACTCTGGCCAAACTTCTGTTCTCTCTCTCTCTCACGCCAAGTCTTCTCTCCCTCTCACTTCACTCACCCCTCACCCTTCACACTTTCTTTACCCCAACATCCTCTACACTCTCACTCAACAGCACTTCTTCCAGCTCCCTTTTCCCTCTCGGACTTGCAATTCTTGTCCCAATCGTTCTACTCTGCTCAAATTTCACCCGGTAAGCCTCTTTCCACTCGGATTCTTACTGTTTCACTCGGTTTCCTTTATTTCCACTCGGATTTTTACTATTCCACTCAGATTCTCACTGTTTCACTAGGATTTACTATTTTGCACTCGGTTTCCCTTATTTTCACTCAGATTTTCATTTGTTTCACTCAGATTTTCACTGTTTCACTTATATTGTCATTGTTTCACTCGGTTTTTCCCTGTTTTCACTCGGATTTTCATTGTTTCACTCGGATTTTCACTGTTTCACTCAGATTTTTTACTGTTTCACTCAGATTTTCACTGTTTCTCTCATATTGTCACTGTTTCACTCGGTTTTCCCTGTTTTCACTCGGATTTTCATAGTTTCACTCGGTTTTCTTATTTTTCACTCGGTTTTCTTATTCTTCGCTCGTTTTTTTCATTTTTTGCACTCGTTTTCCTCTTCCATTCAGTTTTTTATATATATATTCATTTTTCTTAATCAGTGTCGTACGGAAAATACTTCCGTCTACACAGTTTTTATAAGATCCGTGCACGTGCGAAGCACTTCGCCTTGTATGGATTCTTCACTAAAATAATACCTATCAATATCTTCCTAATCTTTTTCCTAAAAAAAAAACATTTTAAAGAACTACGTGACCCTGATTTCTCGAAAGCTCGAGAATACGTAGGAGCGGGAAACAGTTCCTGTCGGGCCCACCTTTCTTTATTTAATTTTTAGAGTTTCCTTTTTGTCTTGCTATCAAAAGGAGGAGCGAGATTAATTTGGACGAGACGTCCTGTTAATCTCATATTTTTAAATATCTCTTTAAAGAAAAAAGGAAGAGCGAGATTAATTTGGACGAGACGTCCTGTTAATCTCATATTTTTAAATATCTCTTTAAAGAAAAAAGGAGGAGCGAGATTAATTTGGACGAGACGTCCTGTTAATCTCATATTTTTAAATATCTCTTTAAAGAAAAAAGGAGGAGCGAGATTAATTTGGACGAGACGTCCTATTAATCTTATATTTTTTAAAAAAGGCAGAGCGAGATTAATTTGGACGAGACGTCCTGTTAATCTCATGTAAATATTTTGTGTTGATCTTTGTTTATTTTTTTTGTTTGTTTATTTTTGTCGTTCCGTACATTTTTCTTTTTATGAAGAAGTTAAAATAATTATTGGGTTAATTATAATGCGCGATATCAAATTGAGGTAACCGTTTTTAACGGACAGTTGTGAGGTGCTAATACCTTCCTCACCTGTAATCAGACTCCCAAATCATGGAATCTCATTTTTATAACCAGTGCTTTAACAAAAGGTTTTTCCACTATTTTATCCTAAAAAAAATATTGGTGGCGACTCCCTGTTTATTATTTAAAATCGTTTCGAGGGTCGGCCGCGCCGCCGCGATCCCGATCGCGACATACATGATGGACAAACTTGGCGTTACTAAAACCTAGAAGGAATATGTGCGAATTTCAAAGCTTTTAAAGGACTCAGACGAGGAGATTCTTTGGCCCAATTTCTATTCCTTATGGTCACTGAAGGGATAAATTGACTCATGAGAAGTACAGTAGAAAAGGAAAAGTTTGTCGCTTTCAAGGTTAGTAAAGATCGAGTGGGGACACCATATTTTTGGGTCAAATGTCAATGGAGAACATAACTATCCTGAAAAGCATTCTTAGATGCTTTGAATTAGCCTTTGTTTGATAGTCAATTTCTCCAAAAGCAATGTTATTGGGTTAGGGTGTGAAATTGGATGTCAGGAGAAGCGAACAAATTTTGAATTGTTCCTTTTCTTTATTTGAGAATTTCAATTAGAGCCCGCCTAAGTAGACAAACGACATGTCTAGTGGTCAATTGCATTTCTAGAAATTTGTCTCTCTGGAAGAGGAGATATCTATCGTTTAGGGGTCGGCTGTGTCAGCTTAGCTTGTTATTGTCCTTTATCCTTTTGTTTTATATGCCTTGATACTGAATGCCTAAATATGTGATCTCAAAATTGACTTCTTTAGAGAGGGGGAATTAATTAAAAAAAGTATCCTTCTTTAAGTAGGAAAATGTATGCAATTATAAATCTTTAGGAAGTTTAAATGTAACACATACAAATCTATTTAATGCCTCTACTTCTCAAGTGGAGATGGAGACTAATGTTGGGTAGTTTATGGGTGAGGATAGTTGAGTCAAAATATGGGACTCTTCGTAATAGTGAGGACAAACTGGTTTTTAAATCTAGATCAACTTTGTGGCAGGATCTGGCAAAGCTTGAAACTGTTAGAGGGAAAAAGTCTTGGCTATCTAAGACCATTGTTAGAATAGTACAAAATGGCTGGGATGATACATGGCTTGACAGTGTTAAATTAAAAGATAAGTATGAGTGTGTGGTCATTGGGTTCAAAGTAATTGGATATGGTTTGTTCACTGGAGGAGGGAACTTTTCTTTTGGGAACAAAACTTAGTTGTTTATTTACTGTAGAATATCAATGAGGTTGATCTTGTTATTAATAAACTAGATTTATGGAAATGGGAACCGGATGAAGTCGGTGGTTTTACTGGCCAATCCATGTATCATTTGTTGTCTGGTATGAATGTTGGAATGACTACACTTTTTCAAGAAAATTGGTACTCCTTAATCCCACTAAAAATCTCAGGATGCATGTGGAGAATTGTACTCAAAACTCTACTTGTTAAAGGAGTTTTTTTAGAAGCCTGTGTTTTATGCCCATTTGTAGTTCCGTTTCTAAGTCCGTAAACTACCTTTTCTTCAAATAACTGGCCTATCAATTATGGTATTTGAGTCTCGCTTGGCTTAAGGTCACAGGACCTTTACTTCATCTTGTCGCTACAACTTTTTCTTCCATCAGAAAAGCAAAAATACATTAGTGACATCCACTTATCATATTACGTAATGATGGACGCGTATACTATATCTGCTAGTTTCTCTGTTATTAAAAAATAATTTTAAAATACAAAAATTTATTAGCAACATTCTTGGCAACGGGACATCAATATATATAAGTGACGGGGGTATATTCCATCACTGATGTTCATCGCAAATGACCCTCAGAGCCATATTGTTTTAGTCAATACGAGGAAGGAAATTACATGTCAATTCTCATTATTTTTTTTTCTCTTAATCAATATAAAAGTAGTGTTTTCTAATAGTGAAAACTTAATAATTTTAAATTGTGAACAAAGAATGACATGTTAATTCTCATAATTATTTAGTTCCAACTAAATCATCAATATCATCATATACAATTTATTCTTTACATTAAAATTCACAATTGATGCTGGTCAAGGCATTTCCACTACCACTATTTACCTTCCCAAAACTTCAATTTAAAATCCGAACTCATCCCATGGCAACCTGCATCACAATGTTAAAAAAGAGACCATATGGGAGAGTGAGTTATACATTCAAAATGACGAATATACATATATTGTGATTAAGTGTACATGCATTCATTCATCATGTGTGCTTTGCTATAAAATCATCAATTCATCATTTAATCATCATCACATTAGTATGATAGACATACAAGCCTCATGAAATGCAGTTCACAATATAAGCAAGCACAAGCACATACACAATCACATTGCCACTAATCAACAAGGGCATTCACAAGTTATCATCATCAATTCATTAAATCTTTACTCAATTCCTCCTCGCAAGGGGTTTCTCATCTCGTGGTCATCCCATCTCAAATGCCATACACCTATGGCTAATGCATATGTCAACTGTTTAATGCATATGTAATGGATCCATTTCAATCACCCATGCGCACATGGTATCTCAAGTGATCGCAACCACTTATAATCATCATCATATTGGTTTCCCGCCTCGCAAGGGGTACTCCCTCCTCGTGATCGCAACCACAGAATATCATAGGAACTCGCAAGCCCTTTTCATTTCAAATACCAAGTGATTGCAACCACTGGCTTATCATCATACAATCCTGCAGGATGTCTCATTGTGATTGCAACCACATATTAATCATTTCATAATGAATTCCCGCCTCGCAAGGGGTACTCCCTCCTCATGATCGCAACCACGGGTATTCATCCACAATGGTCCCTACAGGGCCTTTCATTTCAACAACCAGGTGATCGCAACCACCGGCTCAATATCATATCATCATCACATTGGTTTCCTGCCTCGCAAGGGGTACTCCTTCATAGAATCTCACAGGATCTTTCATCATTGTGATCGTAACCACATTTCAATGTTATGCCATGCCATGAATACAAAATGCAATAATTCATATGCTCATCAACCTCGTAAGGATATCTCACCCTCTCACATAGGGATATATTTTAATTTGACATTTTTAATTAATAACATACAATCAATTACAAAACCCCACAAGGTATATCATTCATATACTTGACATCTCAATGGCTACAATATCATTCTCACATTAATCCATGTATGGAATTCAACAAGGCATAATAACAAACACATTTCAAGTTCATAGCATCACATGCTAGCCAATACAATCCAAGTTACATACACAAGATTTCACTTGCATCAAACACAATGGCATAACAATAGTAATAATCACCATGGACACTTTTTCAAAATTCATTGAGTTATAATAACTCATTTCCATTCAATTGTCCCCTTATTAGTTCCATCATCAATCAAGGTGTGTCATACAACCACATCATTTACTTTTCATCAAGATTCATAATATATCAATAGAGGGGAAGCATACATGTTTTCATAGCATAGCATAGGCATACACATACCTTGCCAAGGCCTTAAGCCATTCCCCAATCACCACTAAGACAAACCACATATATACCCCTAGTGAATTCGCTCACAAATATTCCAAAAGTATGCATGGGATTGGAAGAAGGTTTCAGAATACCCCATTTAATTGTCAAGTAGGCCTAAAGGTCCAAGGAGTACATGATAAGTACTTAAAAGAAGTAAAAATGCAAATCCTAAGCTGATTTAATCAATTTAGCTAGTGATAATCAATTACGGGGTAAGAGCTAATCGATTACACTGCTTTTATAGGTGGTATAATGTATCAGGTGTTATGCATAATCGATTACGAGACTAGGGTAATCGATTACCTTGTTTCTGTTTTAGTACATAGTCGATTTCACCCTTGAACACAATCGGTTACATTGCTTCGGTTTGGTCTCTAATCGATTACACCTTGAACACAATCGATTACTGGGATGCGTACAGGTTTGTAATTGATTATACCAATCGATTACTATAGGGACAGAATCCTCATAATCGATTAGACTGATGATCTAATCGATTACGGCCTATCAAAATGCAGAAATCATGCAGAAAATGCATAATTTTGGACTTCCAACCCCTCTAACTTTTTCATATCAACTCCAAATGCTACCAAATTTTAACACCAACTAAATTACACCATTTATGACTTGTGGCCACCAGCCTCACTCAAAAATCCTTTAAAATGAGTGACTTATGCGCATAAATGTGTTTTACTTATTTTGAGGCACTTTTGTGCAACTTAAGGGCCTATTCTCATTAGAATTGGCCCACTTCAATTCCCACAAGTCATAAACTATACATGGAAGCTACTAGAACTATCTTGTGCCATTCAATCCTTATGAAACTTATAACACCCCTGATTTTCTGTACTCGAATCCCGATGTGATCGACATAATTAATAAAAATGCGAGTAAATTTTTCGTGTTAGAAAACATTTCCAAAACACCACCATGACCACATCAAGACTCAAATCACAGAAAACCAAAGAGCATGATTTAAAAACTTATAACTGGATCGATAAATAGTTGCCCATGCGGTATACAAAAATAACAGAGCTTACAACGGAAGAAAAATGTGTATACCGGGCACACGCCTAGTCCCATATATGAAGATATGAGAGAAGGCTCGGCAAAGCACGCAATGGCATAACATAGGCCTAGTAGACAACCATCACCATTTTGCACATTCTCATAAGCATGCAATACCTAAGATATAAACATGTAATCATCTATATGGTCACGCATCATACATCATTAAAATTCTTATTCATAAAAGCCCATAATCAGCTCAATTTCAATTCCTATATATCCACTATTAGTACATCAACCAGATGTATAACTATACTCATAATTCGTCCATCCATATCAATGATTACAACATCATATTATCCATCATATACATAACACATTACGTTATAAAGCTGCCGGCCAAGGCATTCCTCTACAACTATTTACCTTCCCAAAACTTCACTTCATAAACGTCCTCACCCCATGGTTTTCCTGCATCAATACTAAAAAGTAGACCACATGGGAGAGTGAGTTTACATTTCAAATGACGATATGAATACAATTGAAATTATGTGCATATGCATATCAACATCATGTATGCTTTGCTAAACGTATCAATGATAAATGCTTTATAATATAATAAATTAGGTCTAAATTGCTTAGGATTTTAGTCATTATCCACTGTATTTCCTTTATTTATTGCAATTTTTGCTTTCTTTCCACTCTAGTCTACTTGGGTATGTTATTTTGCAGGAATTAAGGTAATAAAGGGTCAAAAACAAGAGAAAAACAACCATAAAATAATAAAGAAACAAGAAGAACAAGCCCAAAGTGGAAAGAATTCTCTTTTTAAAGCTGAAATCCGACTCAAAAAGCAAAAATCCGACTCAGAGCACTGAAATCCGACTCAAAATGACCAAATCCGAGTGGAATGACTCAGCATGGACCAAATCCGAGTGGAATACTGCACTGCTGGAGGAAAATCCGAGTGAAATGTTCCCTGTCAAAGCCATTCCGAGTGATAAATGGCTGACTCGAGTGAAGGATCAATGCTGAAATGGAATAAGTCTTGGTTGAAGGTGATTCCAAGTGGAAACTCCCCGACTGCATCCATTCCGAATGAAAAAAGGAGACTGACCTCCAATAAATATGTCCAAAGCTATTTTCCGAGTGAAAAGCTTGCTGATTGAAGTGAATCCGAGTGGGAGCTTTCTGATTGCAACTAATCCGAGTGAAAGCTGTTCCGAGTGAATGGATTCCGAGTAGAAGAAGCCACTGAAATGAATAAATGTTGACTAAGGAGGAATCCGAGTGGTCTCACTCAGAGAAAATGACATTCTCAAGCAGAACAAAGCATTTCCGAGTAATTCTTAGCAAGGAAGGAAAAATCCGACCGGAAATGAATCACACTCGGGCAGACTCTCAAGTTTCACACTGAGCCCGAGTGAGAAGTCTCCAAGGAAAGGAATTCCGAGTGAGTTGGGTCAAAAAGATGCATTTCCGAGCAAAGCAAGGCTCGGACATGGAAGAATTCTATCAGCCAGATTCCAGTCCTTCAAAGTCCAAGTTTCTGAGTGAAAGTGAAGGCCATTCCGAGTGATTTGATTGACGACTGAAGTCAATTCCGAGTGGAAATTAACTCGGACTTTCGAGTGAAGATGTGATTTTATCATTTGAATGAGTAAATAAATTTGTCCGAGTGAATTCCAAAGCAAAGTCCGAGCAAAGATTTAACCGAGTGGTCCAAATTCAGAGACAGCCGAGTGAAAATGATTGGGAACTGATTGAATCTGAACCAAGTAAGTCTTCAATCAGTTCCGAATGAACTCCATGAACCTGAGCCGAGTGAATGTTTGAGACGGTTCCAAGTCTTTCTGTAGTCAATTCCGACTGAATGGAAGATGCTCTTCAGTCAATCTTCACTCGTCCTTTCATTCAGCTTCATCACCGATCGGTTCTCCTCCAAACACCGACCCAATTCTTCACAAATGCAACACCGGATCACTACCTCCATCAACATCGCCTCCTTCCACTTTCCTTCAAGCCACAACACCGTCCCCTCTCCTTTCCAATACTCTCCACACCGCCCAACAATCCTCCTAATCCACAACTCCGCCCAGACTCTTTTCCTTTCCATCCACAACCGTCCTCACCTCTCAACACACCGCCCAACCGTCCTCACTTCCCAACACCGTCTCATTCCCTCTTTTATCCGCTGTCCCTTTCCTCTCCATCACCCACACCGTATTCCTTCCTCACATATCAACACAGCTCTCTACCTCACCTAAGACACCGTCTCCCTTTCTTCTTCTAATACATGATACCGCCCAGCAACTCCTCTCCACGCTGTCCAGTTCGCACCTACACCGTCCAGCAAGCTTTCACTCGGATTTGTGGGAAAATAACATTTTTTCCACTATGAATTTCATCATTCTGCACCAATCTTCACTAAAATCCAAGCACCGAATTATTGGAAATATTAAATATGCAAATTGGAAACAAGTTGGCACAGCTGGAATTCACATGCACCGAAAGTTTCTCCCACTTGCAAATTTTAACGCGTTTCCTTAGCTGGATTCATTCATCTATTCGCCTATAAAAGGGAGAGCAACCAGGAGCAATCAGTAATCTCTTCCCATCAATTACCATCAGATTCATTTTCTTTGCTTTTCTTCGTTACTTTCTCTCTTTTTCTTTAGTTTTCTTCTTTTCCATTTTTCTTTCTCTGTTCGTTTTTCTTCTCTTTCTTTCTATTTTCTTTTCTTTCTTTTATTTTGTAAGAGTGTGAGGGCTGTAAAAGTGAGAATTTAAATTTGTAATTGGTGGAGAATATTGCAACAAGGAAATACAGTGGTAAATTATTTTAAGCTTTTGGAGAAACCCGTAAGTCTTTATTTTTACCATGTCTTGTATGTTTTATTTTTCCATTATTTACATGAATTTAAATTATTTCATGAGTAGCTAAATTAATTATCTTGGGATAAAGGGGGTATGATAATATTTTATTTTAATGTTATTTTGACTTGGAATTAAATAAATTTCTGTTTTCCATTTAGTTCAATTATGCTTAATGCTTTTAGTAATTCCTAACAAGAACCTAAATGATAAAACTGTATACTTACGGGTATATTAGTAAGTTTAGGTAATAAATAGAATCGAGAGATTTATTTTTACCGGAAAGCTTTGAACTAAACCTAAGATTTTTTGAGATGCTTTTTGTGACCTCGGTAAAACCGTGAAAGTAATCAAAATTCTTTTGAGGAAATAAAAGGGATTTTCATAAAACGATAATGGGCCTTTCTGAGGATTAAGCAGCGCTTTCCATAGGTTAGGTACATTAATAAGATTCCGAGAGGAACATATTAATTAGCTTTTGGAAAATTCGCCTTGGAAAACTTAATTCGATTCTTATTTATGAAAAGTTAAAATTCATTAAACATAAAATAGAGTCTTAATCCCCCAAAATCCCAAGATACTCTCAACTCTGATTTTTTAGTGTCAAGTAAATTTTATTTTTATATTTATTCATATTCTGTGCAACTTTAATTTGTGCTTTATTTTATAAAAATCTTAAAAATTAATTGTGTGGATAATTAAATTTCAATATGCTGGTACTTTGAACACAGTCCCTGTGGAGAACGATAATCTTTTATATTACGCGACATAACCCGTGCGCTTGCGGGCCCTGTCAAGTTTTTGGCGCCGTTGCCGGGGACTGTTGTCCCTCAAATATCGGCAATATTGAAATTCGATTAGATCATACTTGTTAATATTTTTATTGTTATTTTTATTTTTATTTTTTATTTTCTTTGTAATTTTGTATTTTGTTCTATATTCTGTGTATCTGTTGTTGTTTTATTTTTGTAATTATTTGTTTTATTTGTCATTTATTTTCTATTTATGCGACGAAGCCATAGTGTCGATCTAAACTTAGGATTTGACCCTGAGATAGAACGTACCCTTAGAGCTTTGAGAAAACAACAAAAACAACAAAAAGAACAAAAAGAAAAACAAATGGCAGACCAACACAGACCCTTAAGAGATTTTGCCGCTCCAAGCACTAATGGGAGAGAATCTAGCATCCTTAGACCCACAGTGGAGGCTAACAATTTTGAATTGAAGCCTTCACTACTCTCAATGGTTCAACAGAACCAATTCGGAGGATTACCCTCCGAAGATCCAAATCTTCATCTTCAAATGTTTCTTGAATACTGTGACACCCTGAAGATGAACGGAGCCACCAATGATGCCATTCGCTTAAGACTTTTCCCTTTCTTCTTAAGAGATAAAGCGAGGGCGTGGTTATACTCTCTTCCTGAAGGATCCATCACGACTTGGGAACAATTGTCCAGTGCTTTTACCAATAAATGGTACCCAAGGAACAAGACTGATGTGCTGAGAAAACAAATCATCAATTTTTCACAAAAAGATGATGAATCCTTGTATGAAGCCTGGGAAAGATATAGAGAGTTGCTAAGAGAATGTCCTCACCATGGGATAGAAAGGTGGTTGACAATCCATATTTTCTATAATGGACTAACTTCCACACAAAAGATCTCTTTAGATGCTGTAGCTGGAGGAGCCTTCATGAGTAAAAATGTTGATGAAGCTGAGAACCTGATCGAGGAAATAGCTCAAAACACTCACCAATGGAACTCTAAGAGAGGATTACCTTCTAAAACACCAGTTTGTGGTGTTTCAGGACATGGAGCTACAAACTGCCATTTAGCAATGACCCCTAATCAAGAACAAGAAATGCATCAGGTGGACGCTATTGGAAACTATGGTGGAAACTATCAAGGTAACTACAGACCTCCACAAGGTCCACCTGGCTTCCAAAATAGGCCACCTTAATTCCAAAGTAACTACAAACCTCAACAAGGAACCTATATTCCATAAAAATCAAAGCTAGAATCCTTGATGGAGACATTTATAGCTACTCAACTTAAACAAAATGATGAATTCTCTGATGCAATAAAAAACTTGGCTTCAAAAGTGGACTCTCTTGCCACTCACAACAAAATACTGGAAAATCAAATTTCCCAACAAGCCTCCTATTCTCAAAGAGCACCAGGAACATTTCCTGGAAAACCAGAGGCTGGACCATCCAACCAAACCATGGCTATCACTCTTAGGAGTGGTACTCAATACGATGGGCCAGTTGACAAGACAGCAAAGAAGGAAAAGAAAGTCGATGAATCTTCATCTCATCCAGTAATTGAAGAAGAAAAACCATAAGAAAAGAAGGAGGAGGTTAAGCCATATCAACCTCCCATTCCATTTCCTCAGCGCTTAGCTAAAGCAAAGTTGGACAAACAATTTGGTAAGTTCCTTGATGTTTTAAAGAAATTGTATATTAATATTCCTTTTACAAATGCTTTGCAGCAAATGCCCACGTATGCAAAGTTCCTGAAGGACATTCTGTCCAACAAAAGAAGACTGGAGGAAGATGGTACAGTTGCACTTACTGAAGAGTGCAGTGCTCTAATTCAAAAGAAACTTCCACCCAAGCTCCAAGATCCAGGTAGTTTCTCTATTCCTTGTATGATTGGTGACATGAATATAGATAAAGCATTGTGTGATTTAGGAGCGAGTGTGAGTTTAATGCCATTATCTGTTGCTGAAAAGTTAGGATTGGGTGAACTAAAACCTACTAGGATGTCTTTACAATTAGCTGATAGATCTGTAAAATATCCTGTAGGAATTTTAGAGGATGTTCCTATTAAGATAGGAAAATTTTTTATACCTGCTGACTTTGTTGTGCTTGAAATGGACGAAGATTCTTTGATTCCTATTATTTTAGGCAGACCATTTTTAGCAACTGCAGGTGCTGTGATTGATGTCAAGAATGGTAAGTTGTCTCTAACTGTTGGAGACCAAAAGGTTGATTTCAACTTGAAAAATGTTTTAGAAAAACCTTATAATGATGTTTGCTGTACTGTGGATTTTATCGAACAAGTGGTAAAGGAATCAACCCTTCCTAATGACCCACTTGAAACTATTTTCATGATTGAGCCGACAGAAACATCTGATTGCTCTGAGGCGCCACATGATACTGAGGTCATGTGTGACAAAGTGGTAAGCCCCAATGTGGAATTAAAACCTTTACCAGCTTCATTAAGGTATGAGTTTCTTGGCCCTAATTCCACATATCCTATGATTATTAATGCTGAATTAAATCCATCTGAAACTGAAAAACTTTTGAAATAACTTAGGTTGTATAGAAAGGTAATAGGTTATACAATGGATGATATCAAAGGGATTAGCCCTTCTCTTTGTATGCACAGGATTACTGTAGAAGATGAAAGTAGGCCCATAGTAGAACCACTTAGGAGATTAAATCCTAAAATGCAAGAAGTGGTTAAAAAGGAAATTTTGAAATTGCTCGATGCTGGAGTCATATATCCTGTTGATAGTAGTAAATGGGTAAGTCCTGTCCATGTGGTGCCTAAAAAGGTGGGAATAACTGTGATTGAAAATGATAAACATAACTTGATTCCTACTAGGATTGTCTCTGGTTGGCGCATTTGCATTGATTATAGGAAGTTAAATAGCGCCACGAAAAAAGATCATTTTCCTCTCCTTTTATTAATCAGATGCTTGAAAGACTTGCGAAACACTCTTATTTCTGTTATTTGGATGGGTATTCAGGTTTTCATCAAATTCCCATTCATCCATCTGATCAAGAAAAGACTACCTTCACTTGCCCTTATGGGACTTATGCTTACAGACGTATGCCTTTTGGTTTATGTAATGCACCTGCGACTTTTCAAAGGTGTATGCAAGCAATTTTTTCTGATCTTATTGAAAATGTGATGGAAGTCTTTATGGATGATTTTTCAGTGCATGGTTTGGATTTTGATAATTGTTTAACAAATTTGTGCCAAGTCTTGCAGCGTTGTGAAGAAACCAATTTGGTTCTAAATTGGGAAAAATGCCATTTTATGGTAAGAGAAGGCATAGTTCTTGGACACCTGGTGTCTGAGAGAGGTATAGAAGTTGATAAGGCTAAAGTGGAAGTAATTGAAAAATTACCTCCACCCACAAATGTGAAAGGTATTCAGAGTTTTCTTGGACATGCAGGGTTTTACCGTAGGTTCATTAAAGATTTCTCCAAGATCACAAAGCCTCTTACAACTCTTCTAGGTAAGGATGTGCCTTTCAATTTTGATTCATCTTGTATGGAAGCTTTTTGCAGGATAAAGCAAGCTCTAATCTCTGCCCCCATCGTATAACCACCTGATTGGAAACTCCCATTTGAGCTGATGTGCGATGCGAGTGATTACGCAGTAGGGGCTATGTTGGGGCAAAGAAAGGATAAAAAGCTCCATGTAATTCATTATGCCAGTCGGACGCTAGATGATGCTCAGGTAAATTATGCCACAACTGAAAAAGAACTATTAGCTATTGTCTTTGCTTTTGATAAATTTAGGTCTTATTTGGTAGGTTCACATGTTACTGTTTACACTGACCACTCTGCCATTAAGTATCTATTGAATAAAAAGGAAGCAAAGCCTAGATTAATTAGGTGGATTCTAATATTGCAAGAATTTGACTTGGAAATTAAGGACAAGAAGGGTACCGAGAACTTGGTCGCTGACCACCTATCTAGGTTGACATCTGAAAAAGAAGAAACAAATAATATTCCCATCAATGAATCTTTTCCAGATGAACAACTCTTGAATCTTAGTATCCAACGTGTTCCTTGGTATGCTGATTTTGTAAATTTTCTTGCATGTAGTATCTTACCTCCTGATCTTAGCTTTCAGCAAAGGAAAAAGTTTTATGCAGATGTCAAGCATTATTATTGGGATGAACCACTCCTTTTCAAGCAATGTGCAGATGGTATGATTCGGAGATGTGTTTCACAAGATGATGTCCATGCTATCTTGGATCATTGCCATTCTCTTTCCTGTGGAGGGCACATGAGCACCTCCAAGACAGCTGCTAAAATATTGCAAGCTGGGTTCTATTGGCCAAATATTTTTAAGGATGTACGTAAGTATGTTCTAACTTGTGATGCTTGCCAAAGAACAGGTAACATTGGTAAGAGACAAGAAATGCCATTGAATACCATTTTAGAAGTTGAATTGTTTGATGTATGGGGTGTTGATTTTATGGGTCCCTTTCCCTCTTCTTTTGGAAATTAGTTCATATTAGTGGTAGTTGACTATGTGTCAAAATGGGTGGAAGCCATTGCTTCACCTCATTCTGATGCTAAGACTGTTATTAAACTTTTCAAGAAAATAATATTTCCAAGGTTTGGGGTCCCAAAATGTGTTATAAGTGATGGAGGGTCTCATTTTATTGAGAAAACTTTTCAGACCCTTCTAAAGAAATATGGAGTTAAGCATAAGGTTGCTACACCTTATCACCCACAAACTAGTGGATAAGTTGAGGTATCCAATCGGGAAATTAAAAATATTCTTCAAAAAGTGGTGAATACATCACGTAAGGATTGGTCTATTAAGTTAGATGATTCCTTATGGGCGTATCAAACCGCATACAAAACTCCCATTGGAACCACACCTTTTAAGCTAGTATATGGAAAGCCCTGTCATTTACCTGTTGAGCTAGAATATAAATCTTTTTGGGCTGTTAAAACTCTTAACTTTGATCATAAGGCTGCAGGTGAACGTAGGTTGTTGGAATTAAATGAGCTTGAAGAACTCCGTCTAGATGCATACGAAAATGCCAGAATTTATAAAGAAAAAACCAAACAATGGCATGATCGTCACATCCAACGGAGAACATTTAATCCAGGTGATATGGTTTTACTGTTTAATTCCAGACTGAAGCTTTTTCCAGGTAAACTGAGATCCCGATGGTCGGGACCATTCAAGGTGACAAAAGTCTTTCCCTTTGGAGCTGTCGAACTATGGAGCGAGAAATCTGGTATATTTAGGGTAAATGGACAGAGAGTAAAGCATTACTTCACCGGTCAACCAATACAACAAGCAAGTGACTTGGACTTGTTTGATGCTCCTGATGAGTAAATCCAAACGGTGAGAAGTCTGGCTGAAGACTTAAAACTTAGCACTGATAGGGAGGTAACCCTATAAAAAGTTGTTGTTTTATTTTAAGCTTTTATTAAAAAAAAAAAACACAACCATGTCAAATCCCGGTTTGGGGTTATTACAGGTAAGTTTTCTAATCCTTTTATCATCCATTTTAACATTGAGGACAATGTCAAATTCTGGTTTGGGGTGGTAGGTAAGAAAACTTAACTGTTTTGTTTACGTTGTGTGATTGTCATTTTATTATGCATGTGTGTTTTCTTTGATTTGTTTGTAATCTTGTAATTTACCATGATTGCATGATAAATTTACTTTGAACACAAGGCTAAAGTATCTAAGGATCCCAAAATTTTGAGTAAAATTTTCAAAATTTGATTGTTTAAATGCCAAATAAATGCTTAAATGAACCTTATGCGATTAAAATTTTCTTTGAAAAGACTTTCCATGGTTAGACTTGAGCCAAAATGGGTTATTTATCAAACAAATTTTCAAAACCCATATCTTCTTGATTGAGTGAATCTCATAGTCATTAATATTCTAGAACTTGTTTTTCAACCGATTCAAAATGGTTTTTGATTATATGTCTTAGGATGATAAAGGCACAATTAGGTCTTATTCTTAAGCCTTAGAATTTTGTATAGTTTGACCCCTAGTTGCACCTTTTGAGCCTAAAAGCGAAAATTTTTCCTTGAAACCTTTCATTGAATGATATTCTCTTAATGGTGAAAAAGTTGGAAATTTAGTGGAGCAAAGAAATAAAAAAAAGGGACTTAAGAAAAATATGGTATTGGATGCAAAGAAAAGCAAGAAAAAGAAAAAGAAAATCAAAAGGATGATATTGAATGAATTCCAAAAAGTCCATAAAAATTCAAAAATTTGCTCTGTTAAATTTATGATGATAATTTAAATCATTCATGACTGTTAAAGCCCTTTTGTATTCTATTTTTCTTGAATTTCCTACCTTGACAATACAACCCAAGGCCACGTTACAACCTTTGAAAGACCTTTAGACTTTGACATATTTTCTATCTAAACTGTGGAGTCTCTGGTTTATTAACAAGCTTATGGTAATGTTTTTTTGACTATGATGATTTGAGAGATACACAAACCTTGAAACACTTGAGTGAAAATTGTGAGAAGAGTGTCTCAAATCTTGACATTGAAAATTGATTCACATAAGAAAAATAAAACTGGCATTTGAATAAATCAGTTTCTCCGTTTTGGATTCCTTAGTTTATTAAGCTTAGTGTTTTCTGTATTTTATCTTGTGAATATGGTGATTGCTTGAGGACAAGCAATGTTTTGGTTTGGGGTATTTTGATAAATACTTTATAATATAATAAATTAGGTCTAAATTGCTTAGGATTTTAGTCATTATTCACTGTATTTCCTTTATTTATTGCAATTTTTGCTTTCTTTCCACTCTAGTCTACTTGGGTATGTTATTTTGCAGGAATTAAGGTAATAAAGGGTCAAAAACAAGAGAAAAACAACCATAAAATAATAAAGAAACAAGAAGAACAAGCCCAAAGTGGAAAGAATTCTCTTTTTAAAGCTGAAATCCGACTCAGAAAGCAAAAATCCGACTCAGAGCACTGAAATCCGACTCAAAATGACCAAATCCGAGTGGAATGACTCAGCATAGACCAAATCCGAGTGGAATACTGCACTGCTGGAGGAAAATCCGAGTGAAATGTTCCCTGTCAAAGCCATTCCGAGTGATAAATGGCTGACTCGAGTGAAGGATCAATGCTGAAATGGAATAAGTCTCGGTTGAAGGTGATTCCGAGTGGAAACTCCCCGACTGCATCCATTTCGAATGAAAAAAGGAGACTGACCTCCAATAAATATGTCCAAAGCTATTTTCCGAGTGAAAAGCTTGCTGATTGAAGTGAATCCGAATGGGAGCTTTCTGATTGCAACTAATCCGAGTGAAAGTTGTTCCGAGTGAATGGATTCCGAGTAGAAGAAGCCACTAAAATGAATAAATGCTGACTAAGGAGGAATCTGAGTGGTCTCACTCAGATAAAATGACATTCTCAAGCAGAACAAAGCATTTCCAAGTAATTCTTAGCAAGGAAGGAAAAATCCGACCGGAAATGAATCACACTCGGGCAGACTCTCAAGTTTCACACAGAGCCCGAGTGAGAAGTCTCCAAGGAAAGGAATTCCGAGTGAGTTGGGTCAGAAAGATGTATTTCCGAGCAAAGCAAGGCTCGGACATGGAAGAATTCTATCAGCCAGATTCCAGTCCTTCAAAGTCCAAGTTTCTGAGTGAAAGTGAAGGCCATTCCGAGTGATTTGATTGACGACTGAAGTCAATTCCGAGTGGAAATTAACTCGGACTTCTGAGTGAAGATGTGATTTTATCATTTGAATAAGTAAATAAATTTGTCCGAGTGAATTCCAAAGCAAAGTCCGAGCAAAGATTTAACCGAGTGGTCCAAATTCAGAGACAGCCGAGTGAAAATGATTGGGAACTGATTGAATCTGAACCAAGTAAGTCTTCAATCAGTTCCGAATGAACTCCATGAACCTGAGCCGAGTGAATGTTTGAGACGGTTCCAAGTCTTTCTGTAGTCAATTCCGACTGAATGGAAGATGCTCTTCAGTCAATCTTCACTCGTCCTTTCATTCAGCTTCATCACCGATCGGTTCTCCTCCAAACACCGACCCAATTCTTCACAAATGCAACACCGGATCACTACCTCCATCAACATCGCCTCCTTCCACTTTCCTTCAAGCCACAACACCGTCCCCTCTCCTTTCCAATACTCTCCACACCGCCCAACAATCCTCCTAATCCACAACTCCGCCCAGACTCTTTTCCTTTCCATCCACAACCATCCTCACCTCTCAACACACCGCCCAACCGTCCTCACTTCCCAACACCGTCTCATTCCCTCTTTTATCCGCTGTCCCTTTCCTCTCCATCACCCACACCGTATTCCTTCCTCACATATCAACACAGCTCTCTACCTCACCTAAGACACCGTCTCCCTTTCTTCTTCTAATACATGATACCGCCCAGCAACTCCTCTCCACACTGTCCAGTTCGCACCTACACCGTCCAGCAAGCTTTCACTCGGATTTGTGGGAAAATAACATTTTTTCCACTATGAATTTCATCATTCTACACCAATCTTCACTAAAATCCAAGCACCAAATTATTGGAAATATTAAATATGCAAATTGGAAACAAGTTGGCACAGCTGGAATTCACATGCACCGAAAGTTTCTCCCACTTGCAAATTTTAACGCGTTTCCTTAGCTGGATTCATTCATCCATTCGCCTATAAAAGGGAGAGCAACCAGGAGCAATCAGTAATCTCTTCCCATCAATTACCATCAGATTCATTTTCTTTCCTTTTATTCGTTACTTTCTCTCTTTTTCTTTAGTTTTCTTCTTTTCCATTTTTCTTTCTCTGTTCGTTTTTCTTCTCTTTCTTTCTATTTTCTTTTCTTTCTTTTATTTTGTAAGAGTGTGAGGGCTGTAAAAGTGAGAATTTAAATTTGTAATTGGTGGAGAATATTGCAACAAGGAAATACAGTGGTAAATTATTTTGAGCTTTTGGAGAAACCCGTAAGTCTTTATTTTTACCATGTCTTGTATGTTTTATTTTTCCATTATTTACATGAATTTAAATTATTTCATGAGTAGCTAAATTAATTATCTTGGGATAAAGGAGGTATGATAATATTTTATTTTAATGTTATTTTGACTTGGAATTAAATAAATTTCTGTTTTCCATTTAGTTCAATTATGCTTAATGCTTTTAGTAATTCCTAACAAGAACCTAAATGATAAAACTGTATACTTATGGGTATATTAGTAAGTTTAGGTAATAAATAGAATCGAGAGATTTATTTTTACCGGAAAGCTTTGAACTAAACCTAAGATTTTTTGAGATGCTTTTTGTGACCTCGGTAAAACCGTGAAAGTAATCAAAATTCTTTTGAGGAAATAAAAGGGATTTTCATAAAACGATAATGGGCCTTTCTGAGGATTAAGCAGCGCTTTCCATAGGTTAGGTACATTAATAGGATTCCGAGAGGAACATATTAATTAGCTTTTGGAAAATTCGCCTTGGAAAACTTAATTCGATTCTTATTTATGAAAAGTTAAAATTCATTAAACATAAAATAGAGTCTTAATCCCCCAAAATCCCAAGATACTCTCAACTCTGATTTTTTAGTGTCAAATAAATTTTATTTTTATATTTATTCATATTCTGTGCAACTTTAATTTGTGCTTTATTTTATAAAAATCTTAAAAATTAATTGTGTGGATAATTAAATTTCAATATGCTGGTAATTTGAACACAGTCCCTGTGGAGAACGATAATCTTTTATATTATGCGACATAACCCATGCGCTTGCGGGCCCTGTCAATCAACAATCATCATAAATTATTAATTCAACAATATATATATTCATTTCATGCTTATTCATCAAATCATAGCAAAGCAAGCATATACACATCTATAACACCGCCACAATGGCCAACACATATCTATCATATCGCCCCAATGGGCCAACTCATCAATATAGACCATCTTGGTCTTTCATCAAGCCACTATGGGCTAAAATCATCATTTCCAATCATAATTAAATACGCCCTTCATTATATTGGGCCATATCATACATATCGTCATATTCAACATCATTTCATATGTTCATATCATTTATTACTTTTATGTGGTCTTTCATCATATTAACTTCGCATCTCATCGACACCAATATTAACATCTCAATCATCATCAATCATTATCATATTCTGGCATATCTCCATACTATGTGAATTTGACAACCAATGCCGATCCGACTGTGGGAATAAACACCAAGTTGTGGGTCAAGCATAGGTGTGCTACTATGCCCCTACTACAGTAGTAAAATGTGTACACATATTTCAAAGCATGCATGCATCTCAACAATATGTTTTACTGGTACCAAACCGCGATCGCCCATCTGTAGCACTAGTCACCTTGTGACTTGCGGATCAATAACATGGCCTCACTTGCCAAAAGTGCTACGGGCCCCTCCCGAACACACATCGAGAGAGCCGTGCCCCGTCGGACACCGAGGTAACTCGCTCACCATAGAGCCGCCCACCCACTGGGCCCGCCACATAGGGTGCCTCGTCACCAAACTATGGACAGCTTCGTGACTCACACACCGAGTCACAGGGGAAACATCAATAATGCTCGTGCACTGAGCCGCCCTCCCACTGGGCCCGCCTAGTGGAACCCCCCTAATATTCCACATAGACAGCTATCGATATGCCAGTCATCATCATCATCATTATACTCACCAACATCTCCATGTACGCCTTAGTGGGCCTTCTCATTATTTATTTCCTTGACCATGGGTTTCAGGTTTTATACGTGGCCTTTTCATCACAACATATTTCATAATTATTTCATCTCATACACACAAGATAACACTTGCAAACAGCCACCATAGCATTTCAACGTCACATATTATTCATCAATATCATCACACTTCATTTAGTGGATTTTCATCTCATTATTCATTACCATTGCTCAAGTATACTCATATAAGTATATATATAAAATTGTATGGCATTCACAACATTATCAATTTCATATTTCATACCACACATACAAGACCATGCTTGTATCATACACAATGGTACACAACCATTCATCAATATAAATATACACCTCTTTGTGCAAGAGAGTGTTCAACATCATCATCTAGCATTATTTAATATCATACTTCCTCTAATTCATCCAATTATAATTCATACAATGTCATTTATTCATTTACCCCTCGGTCTTATAATTATTCTGGAATATCTCTCATAACCCCACCATCATATCCTCATTATTATTCTTTGGCTACTCTATTTTGGTGGCAAATACATCACAAGCAATTGATCCCAAAGTGCCAATTAATCCCAATTACATCCATGTTTTATCATCATTATATTGTCCTTAACACATCCCCTTAATCATCTCATATTACCAAGGAAAGGGGTCCAACACAACCCTAATACAAGGAATGAAATGAATTTCAATACAGGGCAATTCGCTCAAGCGAGATTCACCATCGCTTGAGCGAGATCAACGTCGCTCGCTTGGGCGAGCCCTTTCGCGTAGGCGAAATACCTCCAGTAACGTTTTTCACGCCCGCTCGCTTGAGCGAGTCACACCCTCGCCTGAGCGAGATCGAAGTGGGTCGCTTGAGCGCCTAAAAATTCTCCTTGAGCGAAGGAGTTTAGAGCATCAGGTCACTATCTCGCTTGAGCGAGTCACTCTCGCTCAAGCGGAATCCTTCCAGTATCCAATCTCGTGCTCGCTCGCTTGAGCGAGACCCAACATGCCCCGCCTCTCGCCTAAGCGAGATCTCTCCAGTACCATTTTTCCATCTCACTCACTCAAGCGCGGCTATGCCCGCTTGAGCGAGATTCGTCCAGTGGCTACCTCAACCATGTGGTACGTGTCTCGCTTGAGCGAAACCTCATCTCGCCTGAGCGAGACTACCAGTTCAAGTGCAGTAACGTGAAGATCTCATAACTGACACACCAAGACTCATACCAATCCAAATTGGTCAACATCATCACATCCTACACATCATATAAGGCATGTAAAACTAGCTCTAACCATTCATACTCATAAATTCTCATTTTAACTCATCAATCACTCTTTTAAATCCTAATTCCTCAACTATAAAATGAAGGCTTTAATACACCTCTCATTTCAAAATAATCCTCTACACTTGGTTTAACTCATTCATTCACAAAGTTCCACCATCATTCAGTTCATGTCCAACCAAGGGACTACCAAGCATTTATCATTAACATCATACATATACATATATTAGCATAACAATCAACATAAGCCAAGCCATTAATTATCACTTCATCAAATTAATCATATAAAATATTCTTGGCAAGGCATTGCATGAGTTTAACATATACATAATTAACAATGAATTCACTCATGCGATTTGAAATGCAAACTCCTCTCCTACCTCGAGGGAAGATCCACAATTCCAATGCTCCAAATGTCTTGATCGCTCCGCATCATCGTCAGGGATGCAATCCTGTCACAACAAATATACATACAATTGCCATTATTATTCTATCACAAAGCATCATCTTAGACATCATCACCTAACCCATGATCAAATCCTAGACTTGTCTAATACTCCAAATTCGTATGCTTGTATTAGGCTTCGGGAATTCCTTTCCCCAAAGCTAAGGTTTCTAGATTTCAAAGGGCTAAACAACCCAACATCAACAACACCATGGCCTATAACAAGACCTAAGGCTTCATCAATTTAAACATCCATTCTCTTAGTCTAATATTAATGGTTCGCAATCATTGTCAACATCATAAATATCAACACTTACTAATCCCTCAAATCAACATACCTATATACATGCATATATCATCATTTGCAACTCATGACTTAGCTCCCTATTTTATCAACATCAATATTCAACCCATATCCTACAAAAATCCATTTCTATGTATAAAATCATTCTAAGGTACCAAAAATCATCAAGATCATCAAGTGGGTCAAAACCCCCATCTCATTAGCACTTAGGGTTTCCCATCTAAAATCAATTAACAATATTCTCAATCAATCTCCTAAAATCTTTATGGTTACTATAACTTTCTCTTCATCCCACAACATCAAACCATGTTCAATTTCACACCTCCATTATTCATGCTTAAAGTTTCACTCTAGGTTTACCAACGCAATCAACACCCATCCACATGCAAGGCTTCTAATATTATCATCTTCAACCCAATATCACAAAACCATAATAAAATGATGTTGAGGTAAGAAATCTTTACCTTAAGTCCAAACTCCACCAAAACGAAAATGAGGGTGAAGAAGAAGAGGAGGGCCAATGCAAGCTTCCTAGCTCCATGCATGCTTCACATTTCCAACATAACTCTTGATTTTAGCAAGGAATAGAAGAGGAAGGAGTGTGGGACGGTTTTTACCATGGAAGAAGGGAGAAGGAAGTAAAAGAGTGGAGAATGGTGAGGAGGAAGAAGCTGCCGAAAATGAAGGGAAAAAGAGTGTGAAAAAAAATGTGTTTTATTGGCTCATTGACTATTGGTTATTAAAATGTACCCATATGATATTCCCCCCTTTGGTCCATTATGTAATAGAGTGTAAAGTGAGTGGGGAGAGAGAAAAGAAGAAGTGGACGGTGGTAGTGAGGAAATAAAAGGGAATTCTCATTTTCTTTTTAATCCAATTTGGTTCATAATTTCCCCGTTTCATATCCTATGTCGAGTCCAATTAATTAGTTCCTTAACACTAAAAATTATTCTAACTACACCATCTTAATCACCATAATATTCCAAACATTCTAGACCCATCAAACACTTAATTCGATTAAGTAGGTCCCACATCATCTGTTAATTCATTCGTTTCCGGTAAATCTTAATTTACCGATAATTCACCTCTAATGTCTAACAACATCTCCCATAATTATTTGACCATGAATAATTAATTATCATCATCCAATAAATTTATTTTCTCAAAAATCTGGGATGTTACAATCCACCCCACCAAAAAGAAACTTCGTCCTCGAAGTTTAACATCGGCATACGTCATAAGGCCACACTTCGGCCACACACCATTAAGGTCCAAAATTATCATAATGTAACATCGCACTTTCCAAAGTCCAGCAGGATATAATTATTATCATCCCTTCACCCAAGTATGAAACTTAACATACTCCTCATGAGTCACCACTCATTTATTCTTGGTTTATTGATCACAACTCTCGCATTCTTATCCAGTACCTCCGGATAGGTCCAATACATTCGTCGTAAGCAGTTACAACTCTACACTTGCCCGGCCTATGTGTTGCTGCATCCGACATACAGGAAGGCGTCCCAATCCCGTAGTGGTTACGACAAACACATGAGATCGACGCATGAGTGCACGTTGCCACAATGCCTATGGCACGTAAAGACATATCAGGATAAGTACCTTCATGTCCTGTTGCTTACACTATTCCTATCAATTCTAATACTATTCCTTCACGCACGAGACTTCCTAAGAAGTCGTACAATCTCACGAGCAATATACTCACATCATATTGTTATTTAATCGTGATCCGGCATAATTCATGTCATACCATTCATTATTCTTCAGTCACCATAACCATATATTGACATAACAACCATAAATTTCCAATCACCATAGGGTAATCACCCCACCATTGGACCTCGTTCATCTCAAAATCATAGTCAAATAACTTAGAAATCATTTGTCTAATCCAGATATTGTCAACGATAATTCGGTTCAAGCCTATAGGAATCACCAAACTCATATCAAATAGATGCTCCCAAGGTCAAAATAAGGTCAATATTCATATAATAATCTTCCACACTAGTGGTTTGCCTCTTTTATCACAGTCAAAGTCCATATATTGGACATACGATTCACATTGTATCACATCGGCATACGATTCTATCACCAATATATCTTCTTTTCAAAGCAAAAAGGGAGGTATCAATAAAATTAAATTCCATAACCAACTCATGTTAACATGCATTACCTCTATATCATACCACAATTCATAATCAATCTAATCTTCATAACGTTAAGGGCATACAATCTAGCTCAAAATCATACCATAAAATTATATATATCTTGGTCAATACCAAGGTATACTCTGAATTCAACATCTTTATTTACCCATTACGTATGGGTTCATGTTCTCATTTTCAATCCAATCGCACATCGGTTCTAGCCTCATCAACTCATTCCATACTTTATTTCACTACGGCTCAACCCTTCATGAGATTCAGTTCATCACTAGTCTTAGAAAATTCAAGGGTCATTTAGTACCCATCGTGGAATACTTCCACAACATATAAAGTCAATAAACATGGCTCATAGAAACATCATAGAGCCTAGACCACCATAGGGTCAAATTCAATCAGGTTCGATCGTTCAAGATCATTTTGAGTCGTTCGGGGTTACCACACTTAGTGGGTCACAACTAAATCAATCATTCACTCGGTTCACAAATACAAAACCGAGACATACCCCAAGTCTACATATACACAATTTCAATATTCAATCATCTTATTACTTACTCATGTCCTTCATCCAAAAAGGAATATAATAAATCACTTGTATTACATAATGCCATACCTTTGTGCTCCAGGATATAAAATCCATAATTCAAATTAGCATAAACAATCATTTTAATTTATGAACATCCCCATTAGGGAATTTATTCACCATCTTTCATACAATTAGATTTCAACATGTGAATCATTCACATCTAACATCTCCTATCCGTGTTCAACATACGGCATAGGTTCACCCTCAAATCAATTCATATCCAATATATCATATCCATGATCACACATGGTTCAATTTCATCATCAGTTAAAGTCATACTCAAGTATCAATATTCAAATGCATAATATCAATGTATTCGTCATTAGAAGGAAATAGTGTAAGGAACTTGGCCGGTCTTACATGAACAATCACATCAATCACATTGAGGAATTCATCCATAAACATATTCAATCTCATGATTCATACATGATTATATTTTGAGCAACTAGGCTCCACATGCACATCATACAACCTTAAGGATAAAGAATATACTCCCAGTAAACAACCACGTCTTATGAATCACAATCTCATAATAAGTCCTCATTGCGCATCAATCCCAACTCAACTCTAATGATTCACAATAATTCCTCAATAAGCAATAATGCCCTTATAATCAATCCATAATTCCTAGGCACATAGTCCATCATATGTCCATGTAGGGCAATCAAACATAATATCATCATTCTCTAGATAATTATCATTCTAAAATCTATACAAACAACCTTATTCCAATAATCACCAAAATGTTCCAATATTGAGCAGTCGTGTTCCAACCATCCAAAAAATCAACTCTAATACCAATCAATCATGCAATGACAATGATAAAGATCTCTAATTCAGAGCAAAATACGCTCTGATACCAGATTATCACACCCCTGATTTTCTGTACTCGAATCCCGATGTGATCGACATAATTAATAAAAATGCGAGTAAATTTTTCACGTTAGAAAACATTTCCAAAACACCACCATGACCACATCAAGACTCAAATCACAGAAAACCAAAGAGCGTGATTTAAAAACTTATAACTGGATCGATAAATAGTTGCCCATGCGGTATACAAAAATAACAGAGCTTACAGCGGAAGAAAAATGTGTATAACCGAATGATGATTTGTGTGAGAAGGACCGAGTGGAATTCTCAGGATGGAAGCATGGAATTAGCCGAAAGCATAGGCAGGAATTAAAGATTTCAGAATTTAATGTAGTGCATATGAGAAATAAATCCAGACAAATTGTGCTAATCGAAACACATGAGAATTCATTTGAGTGTTCATTTTGATCAAGGAAGAGCTTCTATGGTCGAATTCTGAAAACCAGAGAGCTAAATCCGAAATGAATCGGTAAGTAGTGGGTATTCTAGGGAATCGGTAATGTTGTTTACCGACTGGATTCTCCCCAAATGGCCGAATAACGTCTAGAATGTGTCCCACGTGACCCAATGCCAAGCCTATGCCTTGTGTGAACGCATGGTCGTGTCGAGTGGCACATTGATGTCAGGAGACCCGATGGTGTGAATACCCTGATCGGTGTTGAGAATGTAAGGCCAAGCGGCCAAAGAACTGGAAGGTGCCAATGGCTAGGGTGAACTGGCAGAGTTGAATGGGGTAGCTAAGCGGGAAATGGAGTCCCGAGTGTAATGAAGGCTATGAGGAGTTGTTGTATGCTGATTAGAAATTGCGAGCCAGTCGAGAATGTGGAGGAGCGAAGAGCTGTAGTCGGAGCGTGACCATAGTATCCCGATCTAATGGTTGGAGGTAAGTCTGAGCGGAAGAAGGGAAGGATATTCCGAGTCAATCGTGCCACTTCCAAGTGGAAATGTGTTAAGCATAATGTCTCGGTTTTCTGGGTAGAGAGGTCGGTAAATTGCTTTGGAAGCCAATTATACCGACTGGAATTTAAGCGATGGATGAATACATGAGGAACATAGAGGTGTAATTGCTTATTATGGGGGAGAACTGTAACATCCCAATTTTAAATTAACTATGGTCGAGATTAAGCCATTAATTAAAGGTTAATTAGAGAATTAGGATTAATGGTTAATTAGAGTAAATTGCTGACTGGTCAGGGATAATTGAATAAATAATAATGATCATAATGCCGTGAAAGGACGCATGTGCCCCTGGTAGTATAAGACAACTTCAGCTCTCTCTCTTACCTTCATGAATTCACGCTGTCAGCCTCCTTGTGCGTGTATATGATCTCTTCTCCCCTGTTTTCTCTTCTTCCCTCTCAATCGCGTTAAACAGTGAGAGAGTCGAGAGCTTCTGGAGGAACACCAACGCGGCTCTGTTCCACTCCCTGCCTTCTCCTTCCTTCCCATTGCCTTCTTCCTCCCCTTCTTCTTCTACCTAGAGCTGTTAGTATTCCAGTGGGAAGGCTGTGCTGGAAGTACCTTGGAGCTGTGGGAGAGACGAACCCGTAAAGGAAAGGAGCAACTCTGGCCCAAGATCAACGCTGAGCTCGAGGGTTGTTGGAGGAGGAGTAACGAAAGGACGATCGGTCAGCCTTGCAACTCGAGAAGCCTCTGAACTCTGACAGCAGGTAGGGGGCGCTTGCATGTCAAATGCATGGTCCGCGAACGGTATCGGATGAATGTACTGCTTGAGTGTGTGTGTGCATGTGTTTACAATGATTAAAGCTTATGCATGATTTAAGATTCTGGATCTCGCGTGTTTTATAGTGGGTATACAGCAATTGCATGGGGGTGACATAGTCTGTTAGTAATTAATAATGATGAATGAAATGCATGGCTCTATCTTTCTTATCACTGTGAAGATATGTGTACGTGCTCTCTAGTTGATTTGTTTGATGCTGTTATTTTGATTGCCGATTGTGGTGTGTATTGGTATGACTGATGAAACAAATATAAATGCTGTGTTGAATCTGGTCTTACCTAGTGGCTACGAAGGAAGTATCCGTGGTGTGGTGATACGTACTGGTAAATGCATTAGTTGCATGTGCAAAAATGGGGTGACCCATGGAAGGTCATGAACCCCGAGGGAATGACTTCAAGCTACAGACCTTGGCTAGATCCTGATAGTGCTCGTGGTAGCCGTAGGAGCTAGAGAAGAGTCTCGAGACGCCCATGAGAGGCCGGTACCACCTGGTAAGAGCTGAAGGACGAGGGGCCGGAAAAAGGGGGAAACTGTAACTGAAAGTCATTACCCGAGTCGGATCCGCAGGCATGCATATAGATATGAGGCTGATTGTGGTAGTGCACATAGTATGCGTGGAGTGTGTGTATGATTTCCGAGTGCGTGGTTGCATGTGTGTGTATGTGTGGAAATGAAATATACGTAGTATGTATGTTATAGATGTTATCTTGAATTGCATAAATTTAGTTAACCTGATAACGCTTGAATGAAGGTAAGTGTGAGTACTGGCACTGATACCGAGTCCCTGATTGTCATTTTACATGTAGAAGCTCACCCCTACACCATTTTTCAGTGTGTGTGCAGGTTGGACTCTGAAGTGATGATAAGGTTTCAAGTCCGAGTAAGGTGCACTCCGACTGTTGAGCATTTGTATTGCATTATTATGTTTTGTCCGCGTAGACTTGGCCGGCTCTTATGTAAAATGACGATTAAATACACTCACCTATAAAGATTGAATAGTCATGGTGTCACTTATATGGTATTCGTAAGCCTTAGTAAATGCATGTATTCATATGTATGTGGTTCGTACTGATTGGATGCGTTTTCCGACTGGGAAGTGTTACTAAATGTCTTGAGGGCCGTTGAGGAGTGAAATTATGTTAAGTTAGTGGTTCTGAGAGAAGATTTCTGGGTGGATTTTCTGAGTGATATGTTATGCGACTCCGAGTGAAAATCATAAATAAATCCCGAGTGAGGAAGAGTTTGTATTTCCCTGAGTGAAAACATCAGATGATTCCTCACTGAGAGAGGAGTTCGAATAGTGGTTCAGAGTGGGTTGGATCCTAAGTATAAGGTATTGGAAATCCGAGAAGAAATTGTGTCCCGAGTGGTGGGGTTTCGAATAAGTCCGAGTGGGACTTAACTACCTGATTTCCCGAGTGAACCCTTGTCCATATCCGATTGAGAAATTACCTTGTATCTGTGTTTGGTGGCGCCCTTGTGTTGGCCTTGCTTAGGCGGAGTCATACCTCGCCCGAGCGACTGGGACGACTCGCCCAAGCGTGTGGAATCGCGCTGAAGCGAGTAGGTGTCAGTGTGGAACTCTACCCAAATACCTTCCTCTTCCGTTGTTGCATTATCATGTCTCGCTGGGCGGTGTTGGACCTCGCCTGAACGAGTGGACGTTGTGGTTGGATCCGCTCAGGCGTTGTCGTGCTTTGCTGAACTGGATGGGCGGCGTGGACATTTCCTCCTTCCGTGGTTGCATCGTTGTGCTTCGCTCAGGCGGCGTCGGGCTTCGCTTGAGCGAGCCAGCGTTATCTTAGTTTCGCCTCGGCACTGCTGTGTCTCGTTGGACCGAACGGGTCGGTCCCAACCTTGTTTCCTCCGCTGATTACCATACGCACAAATATTCTTTTATTTCCCTTGCCTTCTTCTTTCTTTTCTATGCCGATTGGCCAGTGGTTGGTTTTTGTGAAAAATTTCTCCCTGTTTTTGGAATTATTATTTACAAAAAAATTAGGGTGTTACATTTTGGTATCAGAGCGGACCAAAAGGTCCATGGCCAAGGTTCGCCTACTGTTTGTGGGCGGTTGAGTATATTATGCCAACTTGTCCTAGATTGCTTATGATATTCTATTGTGTGTTGATACCTGTTCAATCATGACCTGGATAATGATATGTGCTCATGTACTTCTATCGAATTTGGTATATGTTGATTATGAATGGTGTGGTTGCATGCCTGTGCCTTGTTGAGGAATTTGATTGTGGGAACAATGAATGGTACATGACGTATGTGATTTGCAGTATAAAGGATGGGTTGTAATTCCTAGGTTGAAAATCTGGGTGTGTAATAAGTGAGTAAAGGTGAGGTCAGATATATGTTAAAATAGGGGTTGGGTCTCAGTGGCGATTGAGGAAACCAAGTGAGTGATGCACTAGATGCTGGACCAATAGGAGTAGTGACCCAGTTGACTAGGCATGACCATGAACGAGTGAATGTGAAATAGAACATCTGTCCGACTTGGATACTGTCTTGGTCGGGTGTGTGAAAAACTGAGTGAATGGTACTAGACCTTATAACAATATTTGAATATTGAGGGGTACCCATCGTGGGATACTGGGTAAATAGTGACCCCTTAGGGATTCTAAGTCTAGTAATTTATTAACTTCGTGAGCTGTTAAGCCGAACAGGACAATTGCGTAGTAACTTATTGAGGCTTGGATGATTGTCATGTATTGTGTTATGTGTGAGATGTGTTGGTAGCTGTACTGAGATGGAGTAGTTGTGCATGCAACCCCTGGATTGTGGTATTTGTGAACTGTTTAGTAATGGTGTGACTCTGTCCGTGAATGCATGTTAATGATTCTACGAATACTGACTGAATACTTGTAAAATAGGAGTGTTACCATTACTGCCGAAGTGCTATTTGTGACGGATGTTTTGTAACCCAGCCCATGAACTCTGCGTAATATATATATATGATATAGGTGATTGAGGGAGAACTGCTTTTATGTATTGCTCTATAATTGAAACATGGCAATTGTCTGATAATTAAAATACGTGATCTGCGTGTGATTAATTATTGATGCATGCAACACCCAGATATTGTGATAGATATTGATTGAGAACCGTTGTGATGGATACCCCGTCTGAAAGATGTGCATATATATATATATATATGTTCATGAGAAGGTCGAGTGGCTTATGCTGTGAGTCAGCGAATAAGAGCTGTGTGTGATTGTAGTGAAGTGTATCAGCATTGAACGTTTTTCAGAGTGGGCAATCAGATGAATGCTTGTGTGATGACACTGATGCCGAGTGCATTAAGGTAGGAGGCAGAGCATAAATCCATGTAGTGTTAAAATGTAACATCCCCATTTTAATTAAAGCAACCGAGTTAAATAACAAGTCAACAAGTTAACACTTCCCCTCATTTAATTAATTAGAAATAATAGAATGATAAACGTGGAGACAAGGTAGCATGGGCAGGACTATCGCGTTTTCCCATCCCACCATCCTAATCTCCACGCGGGTACTTATACAGGCGAGGCCATGCTCTTCACACAGAGAATTCCGCGAACTCCCTTCTTCATTCCTCTTGTTTTCTCTCTTGCCTTCTCCGCCCTCCAGTCCATCTCCTGCTTCGAGAACCAAGGCGACGGTGCTACAGTGGAGTGGAACTCCCCACACGAGAGAGGACGATCGCCGAGTGAAGCAGCAGAGAGGAGAACCACCACTCAAGCAGAAAAGTCCCTTGGAGTTTTGTGAGTGGTAGGGGGAGTATCTTCTATTTTAAATGCATGGGTTATGAACAGGTTCCGAATGATAATGCTTGCTGTACCCGTGCTCTGATTGTGTATTGTGTTGCATGCGAATGTGTACAATCCAGTTGCATGATGAGTGAAAGACGAGTGTTGCATGTTAGCACCTTTCTCACAGATGTATGTGTTGCAAGATCTCAGTTTGCATGTTGAGTTGTGTTGATATGAATGTCTGACTGAAGCTACCCAGGTTATAGAAATACATAAGTTGATATGAATGCTATAATAAATTGTTTGCGTGTAGGAAATGCCTTCTTTAAATGGACTCTGACACTGTCTTACACCGATTGCATGATAGGTTGTGATGACTTGAAATGCCTGACTGAACTTGTGATTTTTAGAATGATGCATGAGTTGAATGATGCTGTAATCCGATTGTATGTCTTGATTAAAAGAAATGTTATGGATGCTTGAATATGGATTGATACCGATTGTATGAGGCTCATACGCTACAATGGAATGGTAATGGATTGCATGAAAGCTAGGTACTGAACCTTGATAATGTGTATTACTGATTGCATGGTGTGTGTGTGCTTGAATGCGAGAATGCATGCGTGAAATAAATGTTGTGTATCGAATCCGCGTGTGGCGCAGGGGATGCGTTGTGCTGGGAGCACGTAGTGTGAGACACTACCTTCGGTCATCCAGCGTGGGACGCTGTAAAATCCTTGAGTGGGACTCGGGGTAGCCCTTGAGTGGGACTCGGGATGTCTGTGAACACCGCCGTTGGCGCTGAGAGCGTTGGTGTCACCTGTGGACAAACGGTTGGGTACCTGTAAAACGGCCAAGCAGCTGGGAGCTGATCTGATAGCTGAGAGCTATGTATAAAAAGGCTGAGATGCCTACGTTGCAACGTCTGACCGATACACACGATGCGGAACCGAGTGAAACCTTCTGCGCTTATTATTGTTAATATTATTACTACTGTTAATATTGTTCGGAATTGGTTAAGTATGCCGAGTGGTAAGTGAATGGGTGAATACGTAGGACTGAGTGGATGCTCTCTGATATGTGTTATTGCCTGGAATTTGATTATGCATTTGATATCGTGTATGAGTATACTGAACGTGTATGCCAAGTAATCCATTCCGTGTGTACGTACCCTAGATGCTGAATGAAAACTGTTTCATGAATATACGTATCTATACATGCATGCAAGCGTATCCGTGTCATTGAAAATGCTATGACTACAATCGAGTGACGATCGGTAAATATAGAACGGTAAGAGTTATTCATATATGTCTTGACCGATGGATGTTGCCCTGATCTTAATCGTGTTGCACGTATAGGTATTGTTGTGTAATTGGAAGATAACCTGAGTCGGTATCTATCATTTAAAATCTAAGATGCTCACCCCTGCAGTGGCTATTTTTCAGTGAATGTCTCTCGAGATGAGGATTAGAAGCAGAGCTGGAACGCTGAGCGAAGTGTTGATGCATTTGGAAGGCTTAATTAATGCGATATTAGATTAAGCCCTGACTGGTTCATGCCGGATGTTAGTGTTTTGGGATAAATAGAACCTTATGGACAAGGAGAAATCCGATTTTGTGTTGTAAATGTTGATATACGCTCTTATATATATATATGGATGTATGGTTTCGTGTGTGACATGCTATGTGCCACCTTGTTTCATACTTGTGCTTTAATGGATACGTAGGGACAGCATGATTTAGCAGGCTATAGCCAAGTCTGAGTGAATTATGAATTGTCTCTAGGAAGACTTATGTCGGATACGTTTGGGCGGAGTCGTACCCCGCCCGAAGTATGGGGGCAATCCGCCCAAGCGTGAGGACTCGCGCTGGAGCGAGTAGTTGTTAGAATGGGACACCGTTCAATTACCTTTCCTCTTCGTCGTGATGCTAATGCAATCCAGACACCGGTGTTGACCCCTGATTTGGGCGTTATGGTTGAGTCCGCCCAGGCGTTGTCATAATTAGCTGAGTTGGGGCGGAATAAGTTCAGGCCCCTCCTTCCTCCACAAACTACTCCTGCATATGTACATCTCTCTTCTTCTTCCCTTGCCTGTCCTCCGAAGCTGAACGCCCAGCGTTCTCTGAGAAAGGGTCAGTCCGTAGGAACGAATGGACGCTAATGTAAGGTTTACTTGAAGAGTTTCACGCCTGATGTTGCATTGTCACACATCGTTTAGGCGGTGTGAGACAACGGTTGAACGGGTCACCTTCGCCCTGGAGTCCGCCCAGGACAAACATACCCCGCCTAGCCAGGTAGGATGATTCGAACTCCGCCCTTCTACCGAGTGCTACGCGTGTGAATGTATTAACATCTCCCCCTATCTATTTCCTCCTATTGAGTGACCAGTGCTACTCGAGGGAAAGCTTTCCTTGTGAAATTCCCTCCATCCGCTGCTGCATTACCATACTCCGCCTAGGCGGTATCAGACCTCGGTGTTGTGTAATCCGCCCAGACGCTGGCGTGTTACATTAAACTAACTAACCGGTTCCAGTCTTAGCCTTTCCGTCATTGCCATATGCGTATGAGTGTTTTTATTTCCCTTGCCTGCTTCCTTCTATATCGAATAATACGTGACTGCTTTTGTGAAAAATTTTCTCACATTTTTGGAATTATTAGTTGCAAGCAATAAGGTGTTACATTTTGGTATCAGAGCGGACCGAAAGGTCCAAGGCCAAGGTAAGCCTACCAAGTGTAAGTGGTTGTGTGTATGATCATGATTGTTGTGGTGTGAATTTAACTTGACTGATACTCTGTTACTGACTCATGGGTAGGGGGAGTTGTTCCTCCTGACCCGACTAATTGTGTGTCATACGAGGACACATAATGGGCTAAGTTACTAAATGTTAGACTAAATTCCGATTGGGATTAAGTAACTAGGAATACTTATCCTTGAATGTTGATTTCAGGATAAGGGATAGCACATCGCCAAAGCATGGAGACTATAGCTACGGCATTCCAACGCTTTGCAGACGTGTTTGAAAGGCAGGGCCAGCCTCGAGCTGAGGAGGGCCAAGTAATGGACCGCTTCTTAAAGAGGAAGCCGAGTGAATTCCTAGGAGGACGGAACCCTGAGGCGGCGTTTAAGTGGACTCAGGAATTAGAAAGGATTTTTGGGGGTCTTCGCTGTACCGAGGCCCAGAAGGTAGAATGTGCAGTGTACATGCTGCGAGACGAAGCGGAGAACTGGTGGAAAATAGCCAGAAGCCGATTCCCCGAAGATGATAATCAACTGACGTGGAACGATTTCAAGGCCTGCTTCTAAGAGAAATACTTTCCCGACACAGTGAGGAGTCGGAAAGAGCTGGAGTTTATGGAGTTAAAACAGGGCTCCATGACTGTGGAAGAATACGCGACCAGATTCGAGGAATTGTGCCTATTCTATCCACCCTTCCAGCAGCCAGGGACGGAGAACTCTAAGTGCCTTAAGTTTGAGAACGGATTGAGATCGGATATTAAGAGGGCCTGCAGATACCACGAGATACGGAGTTTCCCTGCATTAGTGAACAAATGTAGAATATTTGAGGAGGATGACAAGGCCCATTCGAACCAGAGCAACAGAAACCACTATTCCCTGAGGCCCCAACGACCTCGTTTCAAAAAGCCAAGCAATGCCGATAGGAACAAGCCTTTTTCCAGATATGGGGGTCGGAATCAACCTGAAAGACGACCAGTGGTAGGAGACGGAAGGTGTTTCAAGTGTGGAGGAAATCACTTTGCCAGAGACTGCAAGGATGATGGTGATGTAGTGTGCTTTCACTGCAACAAGAGAGGACACATTTGCCCCGACTGCCCCCAACTACACCAAGCAAACGTTAATGTGCATCAAGGGAGATTTCAAGAAAGGAACCGAGTGAATGATGACCAACGTCCTGGTGGCAGAGGCAACGGAGCCAGAAGAGACGGGATGCGAGGGAGGAATACCGGCCCAACAGCGACAGGAAGGATCTACACCATCAACGCAGAGGATGTTGCACCAGTAAGCGACCTAGTACAATGTAAGTGCTCACTTGGAATGAATACGCTTAATGTTGTTTTCGATTCGGGAGCTACCCATTCTTTTATAGCTGATGAGTGCGTGAAGCGGTTGAAGTTACCGACTGTGTCTATGAATCGGACTTTGGAAGTGGCCAGCCCTACTGGCGCTAATGTGTTCACATCGTCAATATGCAAAAATGTAGCATTTGAGTTGTATGATCGGAGTTTCACCTTCGATCTGATTTGCATGCCCTTAAAGGGTCTTGACATCGTGCTCGGAATAGATTGGCTTTCAGCCAATAAGGTGTTAGTAGATTGTAGAAACCGAGAGATAGTTTTTCCGAGACAGCCCACTGAGAACGACACGGCGTCCGGTATAACCCAACTATTTATGATGCTTTGTCTAACCAAGGATGAAAGTGAGACCCAGGTGAACGAAATTCCGATTGTCTGTGAATTTACAGAAGTGTTCCCTAAAGACGTTCCGAGTGTGCCTCCCAATAGAGAAGTCGAATTCTCTATAGACTTGATCCCTGGAGCCGAGCCGGTCTCCAGCGCACCCTATAGAATGTCCTCAACTGAATTGGCCGAGTTGAAGAAACAAGTGGATGAGTTACTCGAAAAGCAGTTCATTAGACCGAGCGTGTCACCATGGGGCGCACCTGTACTACTTGTTAAGAAGAAGGATGGCAGCATGAGACTTTGTATAGATTACCGACAGCTAAACAAACTCACAATCAAGAATCGGTACCCACTGCCTAGAATTGATGATTTAATTGACCAGCTGCGTGGAGCCTCAGTCTTCTCAAAAATCGACCTACGATCGGGATATCACCAAATCCAAGTGAAGGACTCGGACATTCCTAAGACTGCCTTTAGGACTCGGTATGGTCACTACGAGTATGTAGTGATGCCGTTCGGTGTGACCAACGCCCCTGCTGTTTTCATGAATTACATGAACAGCATATTCCACTCCTTCTTAGATCGGTTTGTTGTTGTTTTCATCGACGACATCCTAGTTTATTCTAAGACGTCCGAGGAGCATGAGGGACATCTCCGAGCGGTACTCCAAGTGTTGAAGGAGAAACAATTGTTTGCAAAGCTTTCGAAGTGCGAATTCTGGATGGATGAAATCCACTTCCTCGGGCATGTGATTTCCGAGCGAGGCGTCTCGGTGGACCCTGCGAAGGTAGCTGCTGTAATAGCATGGGAGAGGCCCAGGTCGGTCTCGGAAATAAGAAGTTTTATGGGCTTGGCAGGTTATTATAGAAGGTTCATCGAAGGTTTTTCTAAACTGGCATTACCACTGACTAAATTGACTCAGAAAAACGTTCCTTTCGTGTGGAGTCCCAGTGTGAGCACAGCTTCCGAGAGCTGAAGAATAAGTTGACGACTGCTCCGGTGTTGGCATTACCCGAGTTACAAGAGAGCTTCGTGGTCTATTGTGATGCGTCAGGACTCGGATTAGGGTGTGTACTCATGCAGAAAGACCGAGTGATAGCGTATGCCTCTCGGCAATTGAGACCTCACCAGCAGCATTACCCGACCCATGACTTGGAGCTGGCAGCAGTGGTTTTTGCATTGAAAATCTGGAGGCATTACTTGTACGGGTCCAAATTTGAAGTGTACAGCGATCATAAGAGCCTCAAATACCTATTCGACCAAAAGGAGCTGAACATGAGGCAGAGGAGATGGATTAAGTTTTTAAAGGACTACGATTTTGAGTTAAAATACCACCCGGGTAAGGCAAACGTCGTGGCCGACGCATTGAGTCGGAAATCCCTCCACATGGCAGCAATGATGGCGAAAGAAGTAGAGTTGTTGGAGCGGTTCCGAGACATGAACTTGTATGTTAACACCCCCTCCTCTCAGAAAATGACAATCGGTACATTGAGGATCGCCAATGAATTCTTAAAATCCGTGTACGAGAAGCAACAGGCGGACTCTTACCTAGCTGAAATGAAGGAAATTCAGGCCAAAGGAAAGGATTTATCCTTGGCCGAGGGGTCAGATGGGATCTTCCGGGTGAGAGACAGAATATACATACCGGGTGGAGGAAGATTGAGAAGAATGGTGCTTGACGAAGCCCACAAAAGCCTACTCAGCATTCACCCAGGAACCACAAAAATGTACCACGACTTGAGGAGAAAGTTCTGGTGGCCCGGACTAAAGAAGGATGTGGCGGAATACGTGGCCCGGTGTATCACTTGTCAGAAATCAAAAGTAGAGCACCAAAAACCGTACGGTGCAATGCAACCCCTAGAGATCCCCGTGTGGAAATGGGACTCGATTGCGATGGATTTCATCATGGGATTACCCAAAAACCGGGCGGGCCATGATGCAATTTGGGTCATTGTTGACCGATTGACGAAGAGTGCACACTTCTTACCTGTAAATATGAAATACCCATTGCATAAGTTGGCTCGGATTTACATTCAAGAAGTTATCCGACTGCATGGCATACCTACTTCTATCGTATCAGATAGGGACCCTAGGTTTACGTCCCGGTTTTGGACCAGCATGCATCAAGAATTGGGGACGAAGCTTTGGCTTAGTTCTGCCTACCACCCCCAATCGGATGGATAATCCGAGCGAACAATTCAGAGTCTAGAAGACTTATTGAGAGCGTGTGTGTTAGAGCACGGTGGGGACTGGGAGCAGTACCTTCCCTTGATCGAGTTTACGTACAACAACAGCCATCATCACAGCATTGGCATGGCACCCTACGAGGCATTGTATGGACGCAGATGCCGAACCCCACTCTGCTGGTCGGAAACGGGTGAAAATCTACTATTGGGACCAGACATCGTGAAGCAAACCACAGAGCAGATCCGAGTGATACAGGAAAGGATGAAAGCATCACAAGACAGGCAAAAGAGCTACCATGACAAGCGCACCAAACCATTAGAATTTTCAGTCGGAGACCGAGTGTTTTTGAGAACTTCTCCGAGTAAAGGAGTCGGACGAGCCTTAAAAAGTGGAAAGTTAAGCCCTCGATACATTGGACCTTATGAGGTGTTAGAACGAGTCGGCCCCGTGGCATACCGCATCGCATTACCGACCCACTTGTCCCGATTGCACAACGTATTTCATGTATCTCAACTAAGGAAGTATTTACATGACCCCAGCCACACGATGCCTGACGATGAAGTGGAAATCAAAGAAGACCTGACCACTGTGACAACACCGATTGGAATCATGGACCGATCGGTAAAACACTTGAGAAACAAAAACGTGAGACTAGTGAAGGTGGAGTGGCAGCAAGGCAAGACCACCTCCTGCACGTGGGAACGCGAAGATGCCATAAAACAGCAGTACCCCGAGTTGTTCATTTAGGTGAGTTACCGACTAAAGCTTCACATGAATTACCAACTGAATTTTGGGGACAAAATTCTTTTCAAGTGGGGGAGAACTGTAACATCCCCATTTTAATTAAAGCAACCGAGTTAAATAACAAGTCAACAAGTTAACACTTCCCCTCATTTAATTAATTAGAAATAATAGAATGATAAACGTGGAGACAAGGTAGCATGGGCAGGACTATCGCGTTTTCCCATCCCACCATCCTAATCTCCACGCGGGTACTTATACAGGCGAGGCCATGCTCTTCACACAGAGAATTCCGCGAACTCCCTTCTTCATTCCTCTTGTTTTCTCTCTTGCCTTCTCCGCCCTCCAGTCCATCTCCTGCTTCGAGAACCAAGGCGACGGTGCTACAGTGGAGTGGAACTCCCCACACGAGAGAGGACGATCGCCGAGTGAAGCAGCAGAGAGGAGAACCACCACTCAAGCAGAAAAGTCCCTTGGAGTTTTGTGAGTGGTAGGGGGAGTATCTTCTATTTTAAATGCATGGGTTATGAACAGGTTCTGAATGATAATGCTTGCTGTACCCGTGCTCTGATTGTGTATTGTGTTGCATGCGAATGTGTACAATCCAGTTGCATGATGAGTGAAAGACGAGTGTTGCATGTTAGCACCTTTCTCACAGATGTATGTGTTGCAGGATCTCAGTTTGCATGTTGAGTTGTGTTGATATGAATGTCTGACTGAAGCTACCCAGGTTATAGAAATGCATAAGTTGATATGAATGCTATAATAAATTGTTTGCGTGTAGGAAATGCCTTCTTTAAATGGACTCTGACACTGTCTTACACCGATTGCATGATAGGTTGTGATGACTTGAAATGCCTGACTGAACTTGTGATTTTTAGAATGATGCATGAGTTGAATGATGCTGTAATCCGATTGCATGTCTTGATTAAAAGAAATCTTATGGATGCTTGAATATGGATTGATACCGATTGTATGAGGCTCATACGCTACAATGGAATGGTAATGGATTGCATGAAAGCTAGGTACTGAACCTTGATAATGTGTATTACTGATTGCATGGTGTGTGTGTGCTTGAATGCGAGAATGCATGCGTGAAATAAATGTTGAGTGTCGAATCCGCGTGTGGCGCAGGGGATGCGTTGTGCTGGGAGCACGTAGTGTGAGACACTACCTTCAGTCATCCAGCGTGGGACGCTGTAAAATCCTTGAGTGGGACTCGGGGTAGCCCTTGAGTGGGACTCGGGCTGTCTGTGAACACCACCGTTGGCGCTGAGAGCGTTGGTGTCACCTGTGGACAAACGGTTGGGTACCTGTAAAACGGCCAAGCAGCTGGGAGCTGATCTGATAGCTGAGAGCTATGTATAAAAAGGCTGAGATGCCTACGTTGCAACGTCTGACCGATACACACAATGCGGAACCGAGTGAAACCTTCTGTGCTTATTATTGTTAATATTATTACTACTGTTAATATTGTTCAGAATTGGTTAAGTATGCCGAGTGGTAAGTGAATGGGTGAATACGTAGGACTGAGTGGATGCTCTCTGATATGTGTTATTGCCTGGAATTTGATTATGCATTTGATATCGTGTATGAGTATACTGAACGTGTATGCCAAGTAATCCATTCCGTGTGTACGTACCCTAGATGCTGAATGAAAACTGTTTCATGAATATACGTATATATACATGCATGCAAGCGTATCCGTGTCATTGAAAATGCTATGACTACAGTCGAGTGACGATCGGTAAATATAGAACGGTAAGAGTTATTCATATATGTCTTGACCGATGGATGTTGCCCTGATCTTAATCGTGTTGCACATATAGGTATTGTTGTGTAATTGGAAGATAACCTGAGTCGGTATCTATCATTTAAAATCTAAGATGCTCACCCCTGCAGTGGCCATTTTTCAGTGAATGTCTCTCGAGATGAGGATCAGAAGCAGAGCTGGAATGCTGAGCGAAGTGTTGATGCATTTGGAAGGCTTAATTAATGCGATGTTAGATTAAGCCCTGACTGGTTCATGCCAGATGTTAGTGTTTTGGGATAAATAGAACCTTATGGACAAGGAGAAATCCGATTTTGTGTTGTAAATGTTGACATACGCTCTTATATATATATATGGATGTATGGTTTCGTGTGTGACATGCTATGTGCCACCTTGTTTCATACTTGTGCTTTAATGGATACGCAGGGACAGCATGATTTAGCAGGCTATAGCCAAGTCTGAGTGAATTATGAATTGTCTCTAGGAAGACTTATGTCGGATACGTTTGGGCGGAGTCGTACCCCGCCCGAAGTATGGGGGCAATCCGCCCAAGCGTGAGGACTCGCGCTGGAGCGAGTAGTTGTTAGAATGGGACACCGTTCAATTACCTTTCCTCTTCGTCGTGATGCTAATGCAATCCAGACACCGGTGTTGACCCCTGATTTGGGCGTTATGGTTGAGTCCGCCCAGGCGTTGTCATAATTAGCTGAGTTGGGGCAGAATAAGTTCAGGCCCCTCCTTCCTCCACAAACTACTCCTGCATATGTACATCTCTCTTCTTCTTCCCTTGCCTGTCCTCCGAAGCTGAACGCCCAGCGTTCTCTGAGAAAGGGTCAGTCCGTAGGAACGAATGGACGCTAATGTAAGGTTTACTTGAAGAGTTTCACGCCTGATGTTGCATTGTCACACATCGTTTAGGCGGTGTGAGACAACGGTTGAACGGGTCACCTTCGCCCTGGAGTCCGCCCAGGACAAACATACCCCGCCTAGCCAGGTAGGATGATTCGAACTCCACCCTTCTACCGAGTGCTACGCGTGTGAATGTATTAACATCTTCCCCTATCTATTTCCTCCTATTGAGTGACCAGTGCTACTCGAGGGAAAGCTTTCCTTGTGAAATTCCCTCCATCCGCTGCTGCATTACCATACTCCGCCTAGGCGGTATCAGACCTCGGTGTTGTGTAATCCGCCCAGACGCTGGCGTGTTACATTAAACTAACGAACCGGTTCCAGTCTTAGCCTTTCCGTCATTGCCATATGCGTATGAGTGTTTTTATTTCCCTTGCCTGCTTCCTTCTATATCGAATAATACGTGACTACTTTTGTGAAAAATTTTCTCACATTTTTGGAATTATTAGTTGCAAGCAATAAGGTGTTACATAAAATACTTGAATGGCATGTGAATATTGTGGTTACCGAGTACATGCAACGCTGTGTGGATTTCGTGTGAATGGAAATGCCATGATAATTTCCGAATGCTTGGTATGTGAATTGATATGTTGGTTTCCATTTGGAATGTTGTGTTGGGATGCATGCTGACTTCATTATAAAGTACTGAGAGGATGTGATGTGGTATTGGTACCCTGTTTGCTTGTTGTATGACAAACGCCTGTGATGCTTGATGAAACTGTGAGATTCCGAGTGAATCTGTATGCTGTGTTGAAACGGTAATGACTTATTAATGACTGCGTGAAACGCACCTGGTAGCTTGGTTGCCTGTAAGGAATTACATGAGAATTGCATGAGGTGAAATCACTGTTTAAATCAGGTCTGCATGCATGTGTGTAAGAGTATTATTATTGAGACTAGCATAATTCGCATGGACACGCATGATTTGAGTTAATTCCGACTTGATAATGTTGTATGAATGAGCCCTGACTGAATGAGTGTACATGTGATGATGTTGTTGCCAAGTGTAATGTGATGTTATGATTGAGAATGCATGTTATTGTGCAATTTCCGATTGAATATGATATTGTGAATGAAATCCTTAATATAGTTGGAATTGATCTAAGTAAATCTGATTGAATAAGCGCATGTATGTTGATGCTATTGTTGAGTACAGTGTGTGTTATGGTTAGGATGTATGTTGTAGTGAACAATGATATAACCATGAATAATTAGGTGACATCCGATTGAATGCCTGCATGTGCATTAGTGCCGTTGCCGCGTCCGTAGTATGTTATGACAGCATGTGATGGTGAATTACTTAAACCTGATTGAATTGCATGAACCTGAGTGATTTCATTATCTAGCTGGGGATTGAGAATTTAATTCGAACCATGATTTTGTGTTGAATAGGATTTAGAGGGAATATCTACTCGGTATTGGCTGAAAACCGATTGTGGTATTGCCATCAACGGTTTCACAGGAATGATAAATAACTTTCATGCTGCTTGTTGCGTGATGTACCCTATGTGATGCATAATGTTGATGTGGATGTATTGCTTCTAAGTTGTATGTGAACTGCCATTAACTTCCGTGTAAATTAGTATTAGTTGGGTGAGTCTGGTCCGTGTGAGGCATGCTGCTCTGAGAGGACTCTCCCTGCCATAGGTAATGTGGTAGTATACACGTTGCAGTGACTATGTAATTGCTGTAACCCTATAGAAATGAGACGTAATCCTATAAGTTGGATGCAGCAATTCATGAGTCGGGCAGGTGAAGCTGTAACTGCTTATGGTGATGGTGAGTCTTTCAGACGTTTCCGAGTGGTAACGAGGGTTATATTGAATGAGTGTTATGCGATTGTTTATCAAAATGAGGAAAGAGGGTTTATTTGACCTGGGCGTGTCAGCTACCGAGAGAATTAGAGGTTACTGAGTACGGATTGGCTACTAAAAGGATGATCGGTATTGGGATAAGAAGGGTGATCAAACTGTCACTGAAGTTGGAGTCTTGAAAGGTTAACCGAGTGATACTGTAAGCCTAATGAGGAAACCAGGATTGGAGCCAATCTAAATTGTAAGGTTAGGAATTGCTCGGGAAAGGTTGGTAAATTCCGAGTGTGTAAGAGTGGAGACAATTCCGAGTGAAGTCCTTGTGGGAAGAACTGTTGAGTGAAAATTTTGGGGGTTCCAAGTAGAACCTTGTTGAGAGGATCATTACTAAGGGAATGGTATCTGAGCGTGACCTTCTGGGTAAGGCAAGATTCGAGTGACGTAACTCGGGGTGTATCACCTCCGAGAGGAATGGACATCCGAGTGAAGGACTTAAATGAAGTTGTACTCAGGACACTGATTGGAGCTGCTGAGCTTGAACTCAGGTTTAGTTTCGAGGAAGACTCGAAGTACGAATGAATTTCTGGTAAGAGGAAGGAATTCCGGGTAAGAACTACCCCTGAACCCCGAATGATGATTTGTGTGAGAAGGACCGAGTGGAATTCTCAGGATGGAAGCATGGAATTAGCCGAAAGCATAGGCAGGAATCAAAGATTTCAGAATTTAATGTAGTGCATATGAGAAATAAATCCAGACGAATTATGCTAATCGAAACACATGAGAATTCATTTGAGTGTTCATTTTGATCAAGGAAGAGCTTCTATGGTCGAATTCTAAAAACCAGAGAGCTAAATCCGAAATGAATCGGTAAGTAGTGGGTATTCTAGGGAATCGGTAATGTTGTTTACCGACTGGATTCTCCCCAAATGGTCGAATAACGTCTAGAATGTGTCCCACGTGACCCAATGCCAAGCCTATGCCTTGTGTGAACGCATGGTCGTGCCGAGTGGCATATTGATGTCAGGAGACCCGATGGTGTGAATACCCTGATCGGTGTTGAGAATGTAAGGCCAAGCGGCCAAAGAACTGGAAGGTGCCAATGGCTAGAGTGAACTGGCAGAGTTGAGTGGGGTAGCTACGTGGGAAATGGAGTCCCGAGTGTAATGAAGGCTATGAGGAGTTGTTGTATGCTGATTAGAAATTGCGAGCCAGTCGAGAATGTGGAGGAGCGAAGAGCTGTAGTCGGAGCATGACCATAGTATCCCGATCTAATGGTTGGAGGTAAGTCTGAGCGGAAGAAGGGAAAGATATTCCGAGTCAATCGTGCCACTTCCGAGTGGAAATGTGTTAAGCATAATGTCTTGGTTTTCTGGGTGGAGAGGTCGGTAAATTGCTTTGGAAGCCAATTATACCGACTGGAATTTAAGCGATGGATGAATACATGAGGAACATAGAGGTGTAATTGCTTATTGTGGTATGGCAATAATTTCCGAGCGGTTCATTGAGGCTAAATATGCGTTGAATTTCGAGGACGAAATTCTTTTGAGTGGGGGAGAACTGTAACATCCCAATTTTAAATTAACTATGGTCGAGATTAAGCCATTAATTAAAGGTTAATTAGAGAATTAGGATTAATGGTTAATTAGAGTAAATTGCTGACTGGTCAGGGATCATTGAATAAATAATAATGATCATAATGCCGTGAAAGGACGCATGTGCCCCTGGTAGTATAAGACAACTTCAGCTCTCTCTCTTAGCTTCATGAATTCACGCTGTCAGCCTCCTTGTGCGTGCATATGATCTCTTCTCCCCTGTTTTCTCTTCTTCCCTCTCAATCGCATTAAACAGCGAGAGAGTCGGGAGCTTCTGGAGGAACACCAACACGGCTCTGTTCCACTCCCTGACTTCTCCTTCCTCCCCATTGCCTTCTTCCTCCCCTTCTTCTTCTACCTGGAGCTGTTAGTATTCCAGTGGGAAGGCTGTGCTGGAAGTACCTTGGAGCTGTGGGAGAGACGAACCCGTGAAGGAAAGGAGCAACTCTGGCCCAAGATCAACGCTGAGCTCGAGGGCTGTTGGAGGAGGAGTAACGAAATGACTATCGGTCAGCCTTGCAACTCGAGAAGCCTCTGAACTCTGATAGCAGGTAGGGGGCGCTTGCATGTCAAATGCATGGTCCGCGAACGGTACCGGATGAATGTACTGCTTGAGTGTGTGTGTGCATGTGTTTACAATGATTAAAGCTTATGCATGATTTAAGATTCTGGATCTCACGTGTTTTATAGTGGGTATACAGTAATTGCATGGGGGTGACATAGTCTGTTAGTAATTAATAATGACGAATGAAATGCATGCCTCTATCTTTCTTATCACTGTGAAGATATGTGTACGTGCTCTCTAGTTGATTTGTTCGATGCTGTTATTTTGATTGCCGATCGTGGTGTGTATTGGTGTGACTGATGAAACAAATATAAATGTTGTGTTGAATCTGGTCTTACCTAGTGGCTACGAAGGAAGTATCCGTGGTGTGGTGATACGTACTAGTAAATGCATTAGTTGCATGTGCAAAAGTGGGGTGACCCATGGAAGGTCATGAACCCCGAGGGAATGACTTCCAGCTATAGACCTTGGCTAGATCCTGATAGTGCTCGTGGTAGCCGTAGGAGCTAGAGAAGAGTCTCGAGACGCCCATGAGAGGCCGGTACCACCTGGTAAGAGCTGAAGGACGAGGGGCCGGAAAAAGGGGGAAACTGTAACTGAAAGTCATTACCCGAGTCGGATCCGCAGGCATGCATATAGATATGAGGCTGATTGTGGTAGTGCACATAGTATGCGTGGAGTGTGTGTATGATTTCCGAGTGCGTGGTTGCATGTTTGTGTATGTGTGGAAATGAAATATACGTAGTATGTATGTTATAGATGTTATCTTGAATTGCATAAATTTAGTTAACCTGATAACGCTTGAATGAAGGTAAGTGTGAATACTGGCACTGATACCGAGTCCCTGATTGTCATTTTACATGTAGAAGCTCACCCCTACACCATTTTTCAGTGTGTATGCAGGTTGGACTCTGAAGTGATGATAAGGTTTCAAGTCCGAGTGTGGTGCACTCCGACTGTTGAGCATTTGTATTGCATTATTATGTTTTGTCCGCGTAGACTTGGCCAGCTCTTATGTAAAATGACGATTAAATACACTCACCTATAAAGATTGAATAATCATGGTGTCACTTGTATGGTATTCGTAAGCCTTAGTAAATGCAGGTATTCATATGTATGTGGTTCGTACTGATTGGATGCGTTTTCCGACTGGGAAGTGTTACTAAATGTCTCGAGGGCCGTTGAGGAGTGAAATTATGTTAAGTTAGTGGTTCTCAGTGAAGATTTCTGGGTGGATTTTCCGAGTGATATGTTATGCGACTCCGAGTGAAAATCATAAATAAATCCCAAGTGAGGAAGAGTTTGTATTTCCCCGAGTGAAAACATCAGATGATTCCTCAATGAGAGAGGAGTTCGAATAGTGGTTCAGAGTGGATTGGATCCTAAGTATAAGGTATTGGAAATCCGAGTGGAAGATGTAAAGTCCGAGTGAGTAAGAAATTGTGTCCCGAGTGGTGGGGTTTCGAATAAGTCCAAGTGGGACTTAACTACCTGATTTCCCGAGTGAAGGGCGAGCGTGAGGATTTGCCGAGTGAACCCTTGTCCATATCCGATTGAGAAATTACCTTGTATCTGTGTTTGGTGGGGCCCTTGTGTTGGCCTCGCTTAGGCGGAGTCATACCTCGCCCGAGCGACTGGGACGGCTCGCCCAAGCGTGTGGAATCGCGCTGAAGCGAGTAGGTGTCAGTGTGGAACTCTACCCAAATACCTTCCTCTTCCGTTGTTGCATTATCATGTCTCGTTGGGCGGTGTTGGACCTCGCCTGAACGAGTGGACGTTGTGGTTGGATCCGCTCAGGCGTTGTCGTGCTTTGCTGAACTGGATGGGCGGCGTGGACATTTCCTCCTTCTGTGGTTGCATCGTTGTGCTTCGCTCAGGCAGCGTCGGGCTTCGCTTGAGCGAGCCAGCATTATCTTAGTTTCGCCCAGGCGCTGCTGTGTCTCGCTGGACCGAACGGGTCGGTCCTAACCTTGTTTCCTCCGCTGATTACCATACGCACAAATATTCTTTTATTTCCCTTGCCTTCTTCTTTCTTTTCTATGCCGATTGGCCAGTGGTTGGTTTTTGTGAAAAATTTCTCCCTGTTTTTGGAATTATTATTTATAAAAAAATTAGGGTGTTACACATAATCAGCTCAATTTCAATTCCTATATATCCACTATTAGTACATCAACCAAATGTATAACTATACTCATAATTCGTCCATCCATATCAATGATTACAACATCATATTATCCATCATATACATAACACATTACGTTATAAAGCTGCCGGCCAAGGCATTCCTCTACAACTATTTACCTTTCCAAAACTTCACTTCATAAACGTCCTCACCCCATGGTTTTCCTGCATCAATACTAAAAAGTAGACCACATGGGAGAGTGAGTTTACATTTCAAATGACGATATGAATACAATTGAAATTATGTGCATATGCATATCAACATCATGTATGCTTTGCTAAACGCATCAACAATCATCATAAATTATTAATTCAACAATATATATATTCATTTCATGCTTATTCATCAAATCATAGCAAAGCAAGCATATACACATCTATAACACCGCCACAATGGCCAACACATATCTATCATATCGCCCCAATGGGCCAACTCATCAATATAGACCATCTTGGTCTTTCATCAAGCCACTATGGGCTAAAATCATCATTTCCAATCATAATTAAATACGCCCTTCATTATATTGGGCCATATCATACATATCGTCATATTCAACATCATTTCATATGTTCATATCATTTATTACTTTTATGTGGTCTTTCATCATATTAACTTCGCATCTCATCGACACCAATATTAACATCTCAATCATCATCAATCATTATCATATTCTGGCATATCTCCATACTATGTGAATTTGACAACCAATGCGGATCCGACTGTGGGAATAAACACCAAGTTGTGGGTCAAGCATAGGTGTGCTACTATGCCCCTACTGCAGTAGTAAAATGTGTACACATATCTTAAAGCATGCATGCATCTCAACAACATGTTTTACTGGTACCAAACCGCGATCGTCCATCTGTAGCACTAGTCACCTTGTGACTTGCGGATCAATAACATGGCCTCACTTGCCAAAAGTGCTACGGGCCCCTCCCGAACACACATCGAGAGAGCTGTGCCCCGTCGGACACCGAGGTAACTCGCTCACACTAGTGGAAAAAAAGGATATAATCACGGTTAAAAAAGGCCTTTATTCACGGTTAAAGAACCGTGGTTGTTGAAGCCGTGGTAGTAGATGATGGTCTTTAACCACGGTTAACAACCGTGGTAATAAATCACATCTAACCACGTTTAAGAACAACTGTGAATATAACTTACTATTTATATTCACGGTTATCGAGAATAACCGTGGATATAGATACATTTTATCCACGGTTGTCCATCAAAACCGTGAATATAAGTAGTTTGTAACTGAAAATAAACCATACTTATATTCACGGTTATGATGGACAACCGTGGATATAGATACATTTTATCCACGGTTGTCCATCACAACCATGAATATAAGTATGGTTTAGTTTCAGTTACAAACTACTTATATTCACGGTTGTGATGGACAACCGTGGATAAAATGTATCTATATCCACGGTTATGGTAGTAACCGTGGAAAAATCTTGTCTTTATTCACGGTTGTTGCCATAACCGTGAATAAATACTGAGGTTTTTTTTTAATATGCATTCTGTTTTATCGTTTCCCAACCCTGCATTCAGACAAATCAGTACAGTATACAGTATGCCACAGCAACACTATGCCGAAAGAATCGTATGTATATATATAACAATTTATTTTCTATATCAATTCATAACAACCTAAAAAATGAAAGTATATACAATTAAGTTGAATGTAATCTAATAAAAGTAAACCCTAAATCCTACTACATACATATATAAAAGAATAAAGATCCTATATCTAGCTTTGCCTAAGTTCAATGAAGTGTGAGGCCCATTGCCTTCTAACATCATCCACAAGTGCCTTTAGGAAATATGACCGGTCATTAAAGTACTGTAAACAATACACAAAACAATTAGAACAAAAGCTTTATTTATTACATGAAATTGATGAAATTGGAGAAATTGACACGGTGATGAGAATTACCTCTGTCCATCCATCTACTAAATGATGTTGGACAATGGTCAGCATAGTGTGCATGACGAAATAGCCACACTCAAAGGAACCCTTCTGCCTGTAAGACTACAATGGACATATAGTATAGAATAAGTGAATTCGGAACTTAAAAAACATGTACTGAAGATTTGAATGAATACGATTGACTTACTTTTGGGTACACCCATACAACTGTTTTTCCTTTGGGCTTGTTTCCAATCAGTACATTGTATCCAACCACCGCCCTGCGTCAAACAAAACACAAGATAAGTTAGAATTGTATAGTTCTAAAAATGATGTAATCGAATTTGTGGTCATTGTTTAGGGATGAACTTACCGGTCTACTATATCTTTCAGGTCTTGTGGAGCTGTTTTGTGCAAACTATCAAAGTACAGAGCAAGATAGTCCTTCAGACAGATCACCAGAAGCGTCCAGTGAACCCTGCAGTTACGAGTGATAAGTGAGACTTCAAAATGCAAAATATCATGACAATAATTATGGAATAGAGTATTACCCTTTATGATAGGGGCCCATGTATATAGACTTCCCAGACTCAAACATCCAATTCTGGATGTATGTCTGGGTGTTCTGCGAGGTGTTTCCTTGCCTCTGTATGAGAGAGGGCTCTAAGAAACCGTAAGTTCCTTGGAAACCCAAGTCCACTGAGAGTTTTGCCAGAAACCTAAACAAGTTAAGACATAGTTAGCGACAAATAACTTGTATAATGAAAAAATTGGACAAAACAAGGATATACTTACAGCTCCCACAACTGAAAGATGGAGCCGTTCAGCATCGACGTCCCCGTAATAATGTCACAAATGTCAGAATTTGTAATGTAAACTGGAAGAGCACTGGGATGGCCAAACACTAGTGGCTGCCATGGGACCTGAACAGTGTCATTAGCTTGCTCATACCCGATGCGCCATAGCATCCGGACGGGATCCTTGGCCGGGTCTGGCTTCTTCAATGGCTGCTCCTGTTGAACAATTGACAACCATCACATTTTGTACCATAATTGACAAGGAAATAAAGCTAGTTAGTGTTTAGGGTTTTTACCTGTCCAGGGGCAATCACCAGAAGTCTGTTGGGCCACATCAGAAAGTGGCCCACCGCCTGACCGACGGTCTTCACCTCCTGAGTTGTCACTGGCACAGCAGCATCCTCCTCGAGGACGAGCACAATCGAGACCCTGGACATACCATCAGGTAATGTCTGATGGTGAACCACAGGGCCTAAGTTGTGCACCATACCAGTGGCAACTGGCTCCTCCGACCCGTCAATGAACAGGTCACATTGACGGGTGTCTGGTGGCTCGACCCCGTCATCCTCAGGGTCAGCCGCAGCGCACGACCCCTTAGTGCTAACCTTCCGTACCTACATATTTACACATCAAGCAGAAGTTATTCAACAATGAAAGTGATTACAAACAATAAAATTGAGGAAAATAAATAAAGAATCTAACCTGTGAGTCGCTGGCTGGTGTAGTAGTCTCCTGGTGGTGGCTGAGTGAGGCCTTCATCTCCTCCCTGAATCGGGCCATCTCCTGGTGGAGCCTAGATATCTCCTCCTGGTACTCAGCCTTCACAACAGCCACCTTTTGCTCCACTATTTGCTCAAGGGATGGGGCAGGGTCGGGAGAACCGTAATAGGTGCGGAGGCCTGTAAAATGTGAATGATTAGCCCATAATTGTTTAACAGATAACAAAATGAAGGCATAGAGTTAGTTAGCACTTACCTACACCTCGACCAATAGCACGCACTCTTCCTGGGTGCTCTGGCCTGCCAATGGCGGTAGTCAATATATCCTCCCGTCCATGGGCTACGAAAGACCCTTGGGTTGATTGCTCAACCAAGGAATCCTGAAACCAAACAAGTTAGTATTCACTTCCTTCACGTAAACTGAAAAACAGACACTGATATAAAGGGGAATACTTACTATCCGTGAGGCAACCTCCTGAGCCTGTGAGGAAGTGTATTCCCCACTCTTCTTGATCCTAGCCCGCTTCCATTTGTCGTGGCGTGCAGGTGGGGAAGTGGGATCCACAATACCAGTGTTAGTCTGACACTGACTCAGCCTCTCCTGTGCCAGCCACTCCTCCAACCTACGGTAACCCCCACGTGACAGTGTGTGTGGGCAGTCATTTAGCTTCCTAGTCTCCTTGGCTTTCTGTCTGGTCTCCTACAACAAGAAAAAAAATATTCACAGTTAGCCGTATAAATTATACATATTATTTAATTATCTAAAAACCAATGTACCTGAAACTCGGCAGAATATCTAGATGCAACAAAAGCATCCCAGGTCTCCTGATCGATGAATGGATACTTCTCTCCAGGGAACTTTCCTTGGTCGTCCCCGAATACATACCTACAATGAAAGGTACATTTAAACTAAGGATTTGTACAATTTGGTGAAGCGTTGATTAAGAATTTAAAGTTCAATATACCTCGTGGTGAGTATGGATTTGAACGACCTCCATCGCTCAGCCATGATACCGAGGACCTTCCTCCTCGCTATGTCGGAAGATGGTATCTCAAAAGAATCCTACATGACAGGAGTTAGTCCATAAAGGAGTCCTTATTAAGAGTTACATGAAATAATACACTAAAATAAAACTTAAATAATACATAAGTTACCAGAACATCACTCCATAGCTGGTTCTTCACCACCTCCTCGACACTATCCCAGTCGGGGATAATGATGGACACCTTCGACCGTACCACAACCCCCAGATAACTGCTAAGCTTCGTGGCATGCGGTCCACTGAATCTACCGGTGTTGACATCCATGTCAACAACTGGCCTCTCTCCCCGGTGACGCCTACGTGCGACGTCTGGCATCCGGGTAACACCTCTACTCTTCCGAGCAGAGGAACCACTGGCCTGTGAGTCGGACCTGGATCGTCCATCCTGATCAGCCATGAGTATCTGTCCAAACAAGGAAAAAAACTGTCAAATATTTAATATAACATTTAAAACAACGAATAACTAATATAACATGTAATTCAATGAATCACCAACAAGATTAATACCCTGTTAAGATGAAATATTTTCCCACAAGCCCTCATGGTGGTCATGACGACTGGCAACTACATCATCTATGTCATGTTCCACGATAGATGTTGGAATACGTGTTGTAGTTGATGGAATGTCCACAATATCAAGATTGGGGTCTCCAATGTGTCTACCTTGGATAACAATTGACCACCGTTTGTCAACTGGGTCAGCCACATAAAAAACTTGCTTCACCTGTGTTGCCATTATGAATGGTTCTTCCTTATGCCCGATCTTGTTGAGGTCCACCAACGTAACTCCTAAATCATCAGTTGTGACACCGTTCTTATTGTCAACCCATTTGCATTTAAACACAGGAACGGTGAAGGGACCGTAATCAACTTCCCATATATCTTCAATCACACCAAAGTAGCATGACTCCGCCATCACAGGGTTGTTGTCCTTTGCAGTTGAGAAATGCATTGACTGAGCCACAACCATCACTCCATTGTTTTGATTTGTACTCTTTTTATCCTGTGTCCTTGTATAAAACGAATAGTTGTTTATGTCATACCCACAAAAGGTGAGGACATCAAAGTTCGGGCCCTGTGCTAGTCGATGTAATGTCGAGGATGCAGATGCATCTTTCAGGACGGTCTTTTGGAACCACTGCATGAAACTCTTGTTGTGTTCATTCAACAACCACTTTTCAGTCATTTTAGGGTTGGTTTTCTTGACTAGCTCCTTGTGTGTGGCTAGATACGGTTGCACGTCGTCCGTGTTGTTTAAAATATACAAGTGTGCCTGAAGGACATCAGCACGTGGCATGCTCTTCACTTTTTTTCCAATCGTTCCTTTCCCATCCAATCTCCCTTCATGACGGGTCGTTGGAATACCAATGCTTGCAGCATATGACATGTATTCAGTGCAAAACTCAATTGCTTCCTCTGCAATATATCTTTCCACAATTGAAGCTTCGGGACGACGTTGGTTCTTCATATACCCTTTCAATATCTTCATATATCGCTCAACGGGATACATCCAATGGAGGAACACTGGACCACAACAACGGACCTCTCTCACCAAATGGATGATTAAGTGGACCATTATGTCAAAAAAAGAGGGCGGGAAATACATTTCAAGCTGACATAATATAAGTGATGCTTCCTGTTCCAACACATCCAATTCGCCGGGCACGATTACCTTGCAACATATGGAATTGAAAAACATACACAACCTTGTTATGACATTTCTCACATTTTTAGGAAGAATGTCACGAATGGCGATAGGCAGAAACTGCTGCATCAATATGTGACAATCGTATGACTTCAACCCAATTAACTTTAAATCTTTCATGGAAACACAAGACTTGATGTTGGAGCCATAACCAGACGGAACTTTCACACTTCGTAACGATTCACACAGACTTTGCTTTTCTTTTTTGGATAACGTATGACATGCTGGAGGCAAATATGTTCTTTTTCCCTTTGATTGTGGATGCAAATCCTGACGTATACCCATCAACTCTAAGTCCATACGCGAGTTTAGACCATCCTTAGTCTTCCCGGGTATGTTTAAGAGTGTACCAACTAAACTGTCGCACACATTCTTCTCCACATGCATTACATCAATGCAGTGTCTTACATCAAGCTCCCTCCAATATGGCAGGTCAAAAAACACTGACCTTTTCTTCCAGTTTTTTTGTGTCGGGTGCTGTTTTTCACACTTACCAAATTGCATGTTGACGTCCTTCACCTTTTCATATGCCTGGCGACCAGATAGTGGTGGAGGAGCCATTTCAAAATCTTGGGCACCGTTAAACGACTTCTTCAACCTTCGAAACGGATGATTCGCTTTAAGAAACCTTCGATGTCGAAGATAAACATTTTTCCTGCCATGATGCAACCGCACAGAACTAGTCCCCTCCTCACATACTGGACAAGCTTTATGACCCTTCACACTGTACCCAGATAAGTTACCATACACTGGAAAGTCATTGATTGTGCAAAATAACATGGCACGCAATTTGAATGATCGCCCGGTAAACCCATCAAACACTTCAACCCCGTCTTCCCACAACCTTTTGAGGTCTTCAACCAATGGAGTTAAATATACATCAATGTCGTTCCCCGGTTATCGTGGACCAGAAATCATCATTGATAACATCACATATTTTCGCTTCATGCACAACCATGGCGGTAAGTTGTAAACAAACAACAAAACAGGCCACGAACTATGGTTTGTGCTCAGGTTCCCAAACGGGTTCATGCCGTCTGTGGCTAGTGCAAGCCTAACATTTCTTGGTTCATTGGCAAATTCTGGAAAAATCCTATCCATTTTCTTCCATTGCGACCCATCGGCCGGATGCCTAAGTAGTCCATCAACAACCCTCTCATCAGCATGCCATCTCATAAGTTTTGCATCATCTGCATTGGCAAACAGACGCTTTAGTCTTGGAACTATAGGTAGATACCACAACACCTTTGCAGGAGACCCTTTAGTGCATACCTCATCAGAATCCGCCTCTTTCTTCTTATACCGTGACACCCCACATCTAGGACATCAATGCAGCATTTCTAACTCACCCCGGAATAATACACAATCATTTGGGCATGCATGTATTTTCTCATACTCCAAACCCATAGGACACAACACCTTTTTGGCCTCATAGTTACTTTTCGGCAAGGTGTTTCCAGCTGGGAGCATTTCTTTCAACAACTTCAGTAAGTCAGTGAAACTTTTATCCGTCCACCCGTTTATGGCCTTCAAATTAAACAACCGCAAAACAGCTGATAACCTCGTGAAATTGACGCAGTTTGGATACAACGGCTGCTCAGAGTCCTGACACAGAGTTGTATATACATGAGCTTTCTTAAAACCTTCTACCCCTACATCACGGATCATATCCTCGAGTCGGTCATCCATGTCGACATCGTTGTCATGCATCGAGCTTCGATTTTTAGTCTGAGAGCTGTTACTTGGCACCACCACATCTTCACCATGCCATATCCAACGCGTATAACTACGTAGAAAACCGTCACACAGTGGATGTTCTCGCACCTCTTCCAAGTCTACCCGACGCAGGTTGAAGCATTTAACACAAGGGAAAAAATACTTTCCATTCACCCCCACTGCATTCCTCGCTATGAATTCTATAAATGATTCAACTCCCCCCTCGTACTCCAGACTTAGGCGTGACACAGAAATCCAACTCCGATCCATACCAACTGTTTACAAGGTGCTATGATCAACCTCACTTTTTATACAAAGGTGGTGGTCCTATACCCATTCAGCATGACAATTGTTTTTATACGTCATTCATATATACAGGTTAGGACTTATTTTAAAATTTGATGAAATTTCGACAGCATTCCGCATTGGTCTCTAAGTACACAAAATGAGAGTGGTCAAATCAAATTCAACCACAACCAAATATGCACCCAGAGAACAACACAAAATGCAAGTTACCGAAATTTTATCAAATTTTAAAATAACTCCTAACTTGTACATACTAACAATGACGTATAAAAAATAATTGTTCATCCCAAACTGTCCAAACGGACAATTCAAGATTCAACACAAACGATGACATTAATTGATTTAATGACCATTTGTGTCGAATCTCAAATGGGGAACTACCGTTCACTCATATGCACAACAACTTTCATACTAGTTAACTAGTATATGAGCCTACGAGTTCATGAGATTATCAACCATACACATACAACAAGAGAAATAACATCATTGTGTTACAGAGGTCTGATGGTATTTAAGGGGGGATTGAAGAGGTTTATTGCAGTTTTTCTTCTGTTTAGAATAATATCCTGGTCTACCGGGAATGTCCTAGTCTTTAGGGATATTTTTTTTATTTGAGTTTATCTACTTTCTGTTACCATTAGCCTTTATTTTAGCTAAGTGGGCTGCTTTTAGTTTATATGAAAACATGTACTGAATGACTATTTAAGCCAAAGATGCTGCTAATAAAATAATCATTCAGTATGAAAATCAAAATAACATAAGAATGATAATTCTGGAATTGTTCAGAGCAATAAAACATGACAGTCTCATTTCAACACAAACAAATTCAGCAATAAATTTCTACCTAATTCATCAACAAACAGATTTAACTCATATAACGCATACGCATCAGATTTAACTCATTGCGAGTATCAACACAAAACAGTTTTAACTCATATAACGCATATAACGTATATAACGCATCAAAGAAAATGGATTGAACTCAAGCAGGGACCATCAGATTTAACGCATCAGAAACAGGGAACATCAGAAATAGTGACGACTTACAGGACAATGCAGCAACACTGGGACAACGAGTGTAACAGGACAAGCAACGAGCAAGAACCAGGCAAAAATAGCAACGAGCACACTAGGACAGATGGAGAGGATGAGAAACCACTCAAAAAGATGAGCACGAGAGGAGAAGTAGAAAGTGAAAGAAGAAGAGAAAGTGGAAAAAGGCTGAAAGGCGCGGCTTTTGAAGTTTCAGAAAGGATGTATATCCACGGTTCCCCTTGAAACCGTGAATATATGTGTAATATATTCACGGTTGAGCAAACAACCGTGGATAAATGGTAACACTATATCCACGGTTAAGACAACAACCGTGGATAAATATTAAATCTATAATCACAGTTATAGAAACAACCGTGGACATATAGTCCCCAGTGATTATGCCCTAAAACCTGAACTATATATCCACGGTTGGAAATACAACCGTGGATATAGACATCAATATATATCCACGGTTAACATCATAACCCTGATCATAACCATGAATATATATTCACGGTTGTACACACAACCGTGGATATATATTTCAGGTACTATATATCCACGGTTTACTCCTCAACCGTGGATATATATTTACGTCTATATCCACGGTTATGATTTTAACCGTGGATATATAGTTTTCTCTGATTATAACGTTCACCTTATAATTTCAAAAATGCCACCGCACATGTTTTTATCACTGATCCTCTTCTACCCGTGAATATATCCCCGTTGTTATATCCATTTTTTCCACTAGTGTCACCATAGAGCCGCCCACCCACTGGGCCCGCCACATAGGGTGCCTCGTCACCAAACTATGGACAGCTTCGTGACTCACACACCGAGTCACAGGGGAAACATCAATAATGCTCGTGCACTAAGCCGCCCTCCCACTGGGCCCGCCTAGTGGAACCCCCCTAATATTCCACATAGACAGCTATCGATATGCCAGTCATCATCATCATCATTATACTCACCAACATCTCCATGTACGCCTTAGTGGGCCTTCTCATTATTTATTTCCTTGACCATGGGTTTCAGGTTTTATACGTGGCCTTTTCATCACAACATATTTCATAATTATTTCATCTCATACACGCAAGATAACACTTGCAAACAGCCACCATAGCATTTCAACGTCACATATTATTCATCAATATCATCACACTTCATTTAGTGGATTTTCATCTCATTATTCATTACCATTGCTCAAGTATACTCATATAAGTATATATATAAAATTGTATGGCATTCACAACATTATCAATTTCATATTTCATACCACACATACAAGACCATGCTTGTATCATACACAATGGTACACAACCATTCATCAATATAAATATACACCTCTTTGTGCAAGAGAGTGTTCAACATCATCATCTAGCATTATTTAATATCATACTTCCTCTAATTCATCCAATTATAATTCATACAATGTCATTTATTCATTTACCCCTCGGTCTTATAATTATTCTGGAATATCTCTTATAACCCCACCATCATATCCTCATTATTATTCTTTGGCTACTCTATTTTGGTGGCAAATACATCACAAGCAATTGATCCCAAAGTGCCAATTAATCCCAATTACTTCCATGTTTTATCATCATTATATTGTCCTTAACACATCCCCTTAATCATCTCATATTACCAAGGAAAGGGGTCCAATACAAGCCTAATACAAGGAATGAAATGAATTTCAATGCAGGGCAATTCGCTCAAGCGAGATTCACCATCGCTTGAGCGAGATCAACGTCGCTCGCTTGGGCGAGCCCTTTCGCGTAGGCGAAATACCTCCAGTAACGTTTCTCACGCCCGCTCGCTTGAGCGAGTCACACCCTCGCCTGAGCGAGATCGAAGTGGGTCGCTTGAGCGCCTAAAAATTCTCCTTGAGCGAAGGAGTTTAGAGCATCAGGTCACTATCTCGCTTGAGCGAGTCACTCTCGCTCAAGCGGAATCCTTCCAGTATCCAATCTCGTGCTCGCTCGCTTGAGCGAGACCCAACATACCCCGCCTCTCGCCTAAGCGAGATCTCTCCAGTACCATTTTTCCATCTCGCTCGCTCAAGCGCGGCTACGCCCGCTTGAGCGAGATTCGTCCAGTGGCTACCTCAACCATGTGGTACGTGTCTCGCTTGAGCGAAACCTCATCTCGCCTGAGCGAGACTACCAGTTCAAGTGCAGTAACGTGAAGATCTCATAACTGACACACCAAGACTCATACCAATCCAAATTGGTCAACATCATCACATCCTACACATCATATAAGGCATGTAAAACTAGCTCTAACCATTCATACTCATAAATTCTCATTTTAACTCATCAATCACTCTTTTAAATCCTAATTCCTCAACTATAAAATGAAGGCTTTAATACACCTCTCATCTCAAAATAATCCTCTACACTTGGTTTAACTCATTCATTCACAAAGTTCCACCATCATTCAGTTCATGTCCAACCAAGGGACTACCAAGCATTTATCATTAACATCATACATATACATATATTAGCATAACAATCAACATAAGCCAAGCCATTAATTATCACTTCATCAAATTAATCATATAAAATATTCTTGGCAAGGCATTGCATGAGTTTAACATATACATAATTAAAAATGAATTCACTCATGCGATTTGAAATGCAAACTCCTCTCCTACCTCGAGGGAAGATCCACAATTCCAATGCTCCAAATGTCTCGATCGCTCTGCATCATCGTCAGGGATGCAATCCTGTCACAACAAATATACATACAATTGCCATTATTATTCTATCACAAAGCATCATCTTAGACATCATCACCTAACCCATGATCAAATCCTAGACTTTTCTAATACTCCAAATTCATATGCTTGTATTAGGCTTCGGGAATTCCTTTCCCCAAAGCTAAGATTTCTAGATTTCAAAGGGCTAAACAACCCAACATCAACAACACCATGGCCTATAACAAGACCTAAGGCTTCATCAATTTAAACATCCATTCTCTTAGTCTAATATTAATGGTTCGCAATCATTGTCAACATCATAAATATCAACACTTACTAATCCCTCAAATCAACATACCTATATACATGCATATATCATCATTTGCAACTCATGACTTAGCTCCCCATTTTATCAACATCAATATTCAACCCATATCCTACAAAAATCCATTTCCATGTATAAAATCATTCTAAGGTACCAAAAATCATCAAGATCATCAAGTGGGTCAAAACCCCCATCTCATTAGCACTTAGGGTTTCCCATCTAAAATCAATTAACAATATTCTCAATCAATCTCCTAAAATCTTTATGGTTACTATAACTTTCTCTTCATCCCACAACATCAAACCATGTTCAATTTCACACCTCCATTATTCATGCTTAAAGTTTCACTCTAGGTTTACCAACACAATCAACACCCATCCACATGCAAGGCTTCTAATATTATCATCTTCAACCCAATATCACAAAACCATAATAAAATGATGTGGAGGTAAGAAATCTTTACCTTAAGTCCAAACTCCACCAAAATGAAAATGAGGGTGAAGAAGAAGAGGAGGGCCAACGCAAGCTTCCTAGCTCCATGCATGCTTCACATTTCCAACATAACTCTTGATTTTAGCAAGGAATAGAAGAGGAAGGAGTGTGGGACGGTTTTTACCATGGAAGGAGGGAGAAGGAAGTAAAAGAGTGGAGAATGGTGAGGAGGAAGAAGCTGCCGAAAATGAAGGGAAAAAGAGTGTGAAAAAAAATGTGTTTTATTGGCTCATTGACCATTGGTTATTAAAATGTACCCATATGATATTCCCCCTCTTTGGTCCATTGTGTAATAGAGTGTAAAGTGAGTGGGGAGAGAGAAAAGAAGAAGTGGACGGTGGTAGTGAGGAAAAGAAAGGGAATTCTCATTTTCTTTTTAATCCAATTTGGTTCATAATTTCCCCGTTTCATATCCTATGTCGAGTCCAATTAATTAGTTCCTTAACACTAAAAATTATTCTAACTACACCATCTTAATCACCATAATATTCCAAACATTCTAGACCCATCAAACACTTAATTCGATTAAGTGGGTCCCACATCATCTGTTAATTCATTCGTTTCCGGTAAATCTTAATTTACCAATAATTCACCTCTAATGTCTAACAACATCTCCCATAATTATTTGACCATGAATACTTAATTATCATCATCCAATAAATTTATTTTCTCAAAAATCTGGGATGTTACAAAACTCTATTTAGCTCTATTAGTTCCTCAATTATGCATTAATGTCAACACCTAGTTTCACATTTTGATTAATTTCCCTATCAATATAAACATTAATGTCATTTATTGGCCTTAGCCTCTCATTTCCAATATTCATTCATCGAAATTACATGGAATTCTAAATTCACATGGTGTATGCATATTTCAACCCCTCATGGGTTATTCTTCAACAGTGCATTACTCCCATTAAAGGGCACTAAACATTCACCATCAATTCATATATACATATATATATATCATTCTCAAGAATCCATCATTACCGAGTATAACATTCATCAACTTATATACACATATATTATCACCAATAGCCAACAATTTGCCATTCACATCATTTCACTATAAACATGTCAAGTCAGGCATGACTATCATGACATACAACAATCATCAATTATATAACTCATGCAATTTGAATGTAAACTCCTCTTCTACCTCGAGGGAAGGGCCACAACCAAATGCACGCTTCGAATGCTCTGCCACATTGCCCAAAATATCCTCTACACAACATACATATGCATTCATAAAATCAATAAGCCATCTCAAGGCATTCCTCACAATCCTAAACAAATGCTAGCTTGTCATAAAGCTCAATATCAAGTCCTAGACTTGCTAAAACACCAATTCATACCATTGTGTTAGGCTTCGGGAATTCATTTCCCAAAACCAAGATTCTCTAGATCTTAAAGGGTCAACCAACCCAATAACAACAATATCTCTTTCATCCCTCATCTAAAATGCATTCCACATTACCTCAATCAATCAAACGCCATTATTGTCACTCAAATTCATTATAAGCCCTCTAGCTTCACTCAAGGCCATCAACAATTCATAAATCTCAAGTGACACACATCATGGCCTAAGGCCTCATCAAATCCTCATCTTAACTCATTTATTTATCATCAATAGTTATCCACCATCATCATTATCATTATCATCATTATAAACAACAACACCCTACCTTAAACATCACATACTCATTCTCAAACTCAATCCTTCTAACCATAACACATATAGTCCCAAATCTTGAGATTAAGATCCCATCAAAATCCAATATCCATCATTTTCTCATATACCTAATTCTAATCTCCCTTATGATAATACAATATTCCAACATCAATCAACAACCTCAATCACCAAAACTTAAACATTATACCTCAACTCATCAATAACAATAAGAAATGCCCATCATTCCAAACATTATTTCTACACACAAAAGTTATCCCTATGACAATAAATCATCAATTCCTCAATTTTTTGCCAAAAGCCCCAATTCCTAATTTCTAGGGTTTTCATCAAAATCCATCATCATCAATTTCCAACTACATTTATGCCTCATTTCAAACATCCTTAGGCTAACCACAACATATCCCATTCCTTATCAACAACAATAATGAATCCCTAAGGATTATCCAACCTAGGGTTTTGGTTCTACATACCCTTATTCATCAAAACAACCTCCAATCCCCTATCATAATACCTCAATAACATAAAAACCATAAACAAAAACCATGGGTGTTTAAGAATCATACCTTTTTCTCCTAGCTCTATGCCAAACACGAAAATGAGGAAAAGAGAGGAAAAGGATAACCAAGCTTTGCTCCAATGTTCCATTCATGCTTCATGAATCCAAGCTTTGGTTTTAATTTTGGAAATGGATGGAAGGAGAAGGTGGAAGGGAGGGGACGGTCATGGAGAAGAAGAATGGAGGGAGAAGAAGAAAAAGCAAAGTGAAAGGTAGAAAGAGGGAGAAGTAACGTGAGATATAAGAGAGAAATGAGAGTTTTATTCTAAATTTTAACCAATCATTAAAAACTTCTCCGTTTTATAATAAACAGGATCTCCATTCGGGCTCAATACTAAATCCAAAAATTATTCTGAAGACATATTCGGATTCTCAATAATGTTCTTAACAGCCCTAACCAACGGCATCTCAATCGGAGATACTTGGTCCGACACCCATATTTTAATCAGGTATAATTTTAGTTCCTTAAATCTCAATAATTATAAATATCCATAATAAATCCTAATTTAATTATTTCTAAATTTTTAGGACATAAATCAACTCATATGTAATTATTTATTATTTATTCTCTTCAATTAATCATTTTTATAAATTTCAGGATGTTACATATAATGCGATGCAAGGCTGTCCAATTGAGCTTCTGAAGTTTCAAATTTGAAATTCAAATTTGCACTAGATGAATAGATTCATTAATGAATAGATTCATTTAGTGTATTTGTGCATCAAAATTGAGATGAATAGATTCGAGGACCAAATGAATAGATTCATGCGTGATTTTTACTGATTTTGGTACTGCCCAGTCGTATGAATTGATTCAGGCTATATATAAATCGATTCATCACTTAAAAAATCATATCCTGGAGCTTTTCACATACATGAATCAATTTAGCAGGGGCTTGAATCGATTCATCAGGTTGTTGCTTCATTTTTCATGCACTTTTTCACCCTTTTTGAGATGTAATTGTATATGGGTTGGTTCCTTTGATCCTTAGGCACTTAGATGAATATTTTTCACTTGTTTTAATCCCTTGTAAATGCCTTGACTCAAATCGTTGGTTGTTCATCAAATTTAAACATCAAACATAATTAATTTGTCCATAATTATATATGTTTGATCTTGATTCTTCATTTGTTGTGTCATTATCAAAACCTGTGTCAACATATAAATATAGATAAATGAAATGGCATGGTAGGATTATAGTTATAGTCTTGATGATAAGGACAAAGAATAAAGTTGTTGATGATGGGTAATGATAATTAGCAACTAGAGTAATAACTAATTAATAAATAGTAATAATATAATTTAATAAAATAATGGTGTAAAAATATTATTAATAATAATAACTTATAATGATAATAATAATAATAATAATAATAATAATAAATACAAAATCTAGGAGAGAGAAAATAAAATCTTGGTGGGTTTCTCAAAAAGCGTACGCATCAAAAAATCATACCAGGAACCAGAACGAGTGACAGGAAATACCAAAAGCCCCAAGATGAGAAAAGTGCTTTGAGACTTTGATATTTGATCTAAAATTCTTCATAGAGCATCCTTTTAAAATTATCGAGAGTCGGTTAGAACCTCGGCCCTTTTGTATCTTTCCCAAGCCTAAGTTAAAAATGTGAACTCGTACTTACCTACACTATTTTTTATGTAACTCGGTCTCCCAGTGTCGAAATTTAGTGATTCTAATTCCTAAATTTTTGTATCAAAATTCTCTACATTTCTAGGCCTATCAAGCTCAATTTTCAAAATACTACATTGACTTGTAATTTATTCGATTTGACTAAGCATCTTTCTGTATTTTGAGCATAACTCCTTCCTCCGTTATCGAAATCAAACGATCCTTTTTTTGAATTTTTAGTATAAAAAATATACATTTCATTTAAAGAGCGTGAAGGCTAATTCAAAACACATAAATACCAGTTTTTGTTTCAAGTTGTTGGACTTGAAATTCACGCATCAACTGCACCCTCTTTCATATTTTGCTTATAACTCTTTCATCTGATACCAGAATCGAGCAATTCTTATCCTCAGAAATTTTTAACAAAATTATCTACAACTCTTATTAAGACACCAAAGCTAATTTCTAATCAATTTTTCTTAATTTTTATTTTAAAGTGTTGTACCTGGTTTGTATCTAAATTTGACGGTCTTTTATATTTTGATGATAACTTCCACTCTAGTTATCAAAATTTGATGTTCTTTAGCTCGTTGGAAAGGAAAAAAAGAGATCTATAATTTTCATGTTGACCATTTTGTCTAATTATCATTAAAACTTAAAATTTAGTTTTATGACAATGTCTATGCGAATTTGGTAAGAGTATGTGTCACCATGCATGCCCATATTGCACTACACCTTGACACCTCATTTTCCACTCACTCATGCACTCTAAGATGCTGCCACCTGCACCAACATGTGTCACTCCAGCATTCTCCATCTCCATCTATAAATATCCCCCTCTCACCCTTAGAATTTTCTCTTTCCTCCATTCACTCTATTTTCTCCCTCTAACGATCACAACCTTCTTCTCCTCCTCCCCTCTCTTTACCTTGGATGAGAGGCTCCCTCACCTTTAGAGAGTCTCACAAAAATTTTAAACACTCTTAAAACCCTCACATTCCCTCTTATACCTTAACATCTCGACCTCCTTCATTTTTCACCATTTTCAAGCTTTCCTTTATTCTCCCCTTGAAAACCCTAGACCACCAAAAGGCCACCACCAAGGTCACGACCACATCCCTTTTTTTAGACCATGCATGTAGAGTTTGTAAGCACTCTTGAAAATCTTGGAGCTCTTAGAAGGCAAGGAATAGTAAGTAATAAGACACACCAAGATCTTTCTCTCTCTCATGTGAACGCTTTTGTGCTTCCCATTAAATCTTGTTTTAACCCTTTGCATGATGATTTTGATGATGATCAATGGAGTTTGGGATGCATGCATGTTGTTTCTTAGTACCTTGAATTTAGAATGATGTTGTATGTTGATTTGCATGATGATCTCTTGATATTTTAGCCTTGATCACGTACATGTAAGGGTGATAACCCTAAAAAGCTATGATCTTTGATGATTGCATGGAAGATTTTATGAAATCATCTAGTTGCAAGTTGGTTTAATACATGATAATGCATGATAGTTTCATTTTATTTTGAACCTTGATCATAATAATGGAATCTTTGATACATGCATGAATCTTTTGACATGATCACATGGTTGCATGTTAATTTCGTGGCCCTTGGAATTTATGAATGAGTTTAAAAGATTTGATGTTAAAGGAAATTTTGTTTGCATGACAAAAAGCTAAGGTTATGAAGTGTTTGATTTGGTTCAAAATTTATAAGACTTGATTTTGAAAACTTTGATATGTTTTTAATGATTCTGGGTGTTTGTGAAAATATGTACAATGTTGATATTTTATTAAAACATTATTGTTCATGAATTTTTAAGTGATAAATTGCATATGTGATTATTCTCCTTATAATGAAAAATTTGGATGCATGGGCCTTGTTAGTAAATTGATATCCTCTGTGAAAATTGATAAATATTAAATTCTGAATTTTTTTAGAATAAATAGGTCTTAACATGAAATCTTAACTATTAAATGTCTATGTGTTTAATTTCTTTAAAATATGAATTCTTTTGGGTGTATGACTTAGTGTTGAGATTTTATGTTTTGAGCATAAGGAATTTAGTGTATATGCTGCCATATTGTGTGAAAATTTAAGAAAATAAAGTTCTAAAAAGAAAAGTTAAAGGTTTTGATGGTAAGGAAATTATGATGCTTTATTGGATGAATGTTGTGTGAAAAATACTTGAGTTTCCTATGAATATGCACATATGGTATGTATGCTGCCATGGTTGTTTTTCTTTGAGAAAATGTGGAATTCAATATGTTTATGTGAAATAAGAATATGTATAGAAGTTCTAGTAGGGTATGCAGAAGAAAATTCTGCAAAAATTGTTGCGATGACATGTATAATTGTGAAATGTGTAGTGGACGGGAACATGGCTGTTATGATGTAATTTGTAACACCCCGATTTTGGGAGTAAATTTTTCACGATTTAACATTAATTATAAGTAGAAGAAACGCGATATATAAAATGTTGAGTAATTAGCCCATATCATTAAATAATCTATCTCATATATGAAGATATAAGAAGGTACCAAAGTGCTCCTTGGACGATCGAACTCAAGATCGTCACAAGGAAAAATGAAAGATTTAATTAAAATTGAGGATTATAAAAATCTATATGAAAAAAGATTGAAAGATGTACCATTAATTCGTTTAAATAGTGGTAATATAATTTCATAATAGTAATAATGTTTCCAGAGGTCATGGAACCCAAAACATGCAAGGAAATTGGATTAAAGAAGCACAAATAAAGAAAGTGGAATCAAGGTATCTCGCTTGAGCGAGGCCCTGACTCACTTAAGTGAGCCCCACATGAGTCGCTTAAGCAAGGCCAGTGAGCGTGACCGGAAATGCTCCAGAGCCATCACCACGCTCGCTCGCTTGAGCGAGGAATGCTCGTTTGAGCGAAAAAGGGACAGAACCTTATTGCCCACATTTCGCTCGAGCGAGGCCAGGCCCGCTTAAGCGAATTTCATCCAGAAACAAACCACATAACGCTCGCTTGAGTGAAGGCAAGCCCGCTCGAGCGAGGAACGTCTAGAATGCATACGCCAAGTGCAGATTCGTCTCGCCTGAGCGAGAACCACACTCGCTTAAGCGAGATTAGGCCATAGGCCATACTACTGATACAAGGGATTCTCGCTTAAGCAAGGATCCATCTCGCTTGAACGACATTATCAATTCATGCGCAGAAACATGAAAAATCTCTTAACCTTACATACAAAAACTCATCCCAAGCAAAATTGATCAAAATTAAGATATCATATAAATCATATTAAGTATTTAAAACTTGTTTCAAGTATGCATACTCAATAATTTCCATTCCAACTCATGAATCATATCAAAGTCAAGCTTATCACCTTATATACTTTATAAACAAAAAATCTAAAGAAATCTTTCATTCATTCATCAATTCTAACAACATTCCATATCATGTTTGTCATCCATACAATGTCAAGGTCATTAATGAAAATTAGCCATACATACAAGGGTCTAATTTTCCTACATGACCTCCAAAATCATCATTCATCACATTGAATTACAAAATTGAGCATATATACATCGTATACTTTACAAAATGACAATATGCCGGCCAAGGCTCACCCACTTTCCTTCCATATTTACTTTCATCAATACTCGACCTCCAAAAGAGTAGGATTTACATCATACCTACATCAAACTTAAAATGGAAACTAGGAGGTGAGTAACATAATCCAAATGTATCAAAGTCATACATTATGATGATACTTATACATGCCTACATATAATACATTTCTCAAGAAACATCACAAGTTTCATTCATATACTATATCATTTCATTTCAACATGTTACGTGTTTGAAGTAATACATTCACAACACACATATCCAAATCATTGGCATTCTCAATAACGTCATCATACACACAACGTTAGTACCATATTTCTTTCCTCTTTCTTTATCAATTATCCATCGCCGACATGGGCTATCAACTAGGCATATCTTCTGCGATATGCAAATGCTCTTATAGCTAATGCATATGTACAAAGGAATTATTATCAAATACGTATCTGACTGTGTGAAACATCAACATACCAAATGTGGGTCAAGTATAGGTGTGTTACTATGCCCCTGCTGTAGTAAAAAAATATGTACATATGTATCTCAATTCATGCATGCTCAACAACATATTTTACTGGTACCAAACCGCTCTCGCCCCTATGTAGCACTAGTCACCCCGTGACTTGTGGATCAACATCATGGCCTTACTTGCCAAAGTGTTACGGGCCCCTCCCGAACAGACATCGAGAGAGCCGTGCCCCGTCGGACACCGAGGTAACTTGCTCATCACAGAACCACCCATCCACTGGGCCCGCCATATAGGGTGCCTCGTCACCAAACTATGGACAGCTTCGTGATTCCAAGAATCACTAAGGAAATACAACAATACACCCGTTCACTGGGTCGGCCTCCCACTGGGCCCGCCTAGTGGAACCCCTAACATTCCACATAGACAACATATGATATGCCATGGATATAAATGTCAATCAATGCATTCTCACTCTATGCATCCTATCATGCCACTCTATATTCAACAATTTACCACACCCACTTAGTGGATTTCGTATACTCATCATTCTTTACCACCACCAACATTTATTGGATTTCATACACACAATTAGTTAGTGGCAATCAACATTCTTTAGTTCACACATTATAGGATGTTCAACTACATATCAATCAATACAACTATGGTCTGAAGCCATTCATAACAAATTCATTAACATGAATCAAAACAATACAATACTCATCATCCCAAAAGCATATGCCACATAAGCTCAATCATTCTAAATGTATTTCAATCATAAAATCATCATATCTTTCACTTAAGCCAAATTATCATAACACAATACTATACATTCACATCATCAATTGATAAAATCATGCATTTAGAATAGTTACCCCTCCCTACCTCAAGAGAAGTAGTAATCAACGCGGTTTGATGGTTCCGCCTCGTCGGTGGGGTTAGTTCTTACATTATATAAGATACCACACCATTAAATGTTACCAAGATTCAAGTGTTTATATATTTAACAACTTGGTGTTTTCTAACATTTTAACTCTCAATCCTCATTTATTTCATTTAATTCACCATAAACATTATGGGTTAGATGCCTCTATCCGTTATTATGAATCTTTAATGCCAAACCCATTAATGGGTTCCCACATTAATGGTTCCCAACAACCATCATTAATCGTCAAACTTCATTAATGGTCATCCACCATCAATAACATTATTTCACCTCATCAATAACATTTATCTAACACAATAAATGTTTCTCTACTCATATTTTATATTTTCCCTAAATCATTGGGTTAGGGTTTCATTAAAAACCCAACAACCATAATCAGTGTGAATCATTTTCCATCATCTCCCTTGCCATATACACACAATCATAAATACCCATTTATAACTCTTATCAATGTCACCCCACCTAAGGGTTTTCCATCACAAATGCCTCTCTTTAATGACCCATATGCAACCAAACACTCTCCCAACAATCATAACCCATAACCAAAGGTTTAAACTATTGAAAAGTGATGGAAAGCTTACCTCAAGAGAAGAAAATAGTAGATTTCCAAGGAATGGAGAGTAGAGCACAAAAATGAGAGAGAGACAGAGCTTCAAACCACCATCATCATCTCCTCCAAGCTTAAAGAAACCAAAAATGGAAGGAGGAGAGATAGCACACCACACTTGTGGATTTTGAAGAAGAAGAAGAAGAGTGGGAAATGGAAGAGTCAAGAGGAAAAGAGAGTGTTTACAAAAAAAGGGGAGAGGGTCACGTAAAATGAAAGAAGAAAATTAAGAGTTTAGTGTTTTAACTTAATCCCTCTCATTAAAACTTACCATTTTATAACTTACAGGATCTCTGTTCGGGCTCAATACTTTATCTAAAAATTATTCTAAAGTTAGATTCGGATCCCCAATAATATTCTTAATAGCTCTGACCAACAATACCTCAATTGGAGATACTTGGTCCAATACCCATATTTTAACCGGGTATTATTTTCAACTATTTAAGTCCCCATAAATTATGGAAGATCACAAAAATTCCCAATTTAATCATTTCAATATTTTTGGGACATTTATTAAATCATATTTAATTATTCATTATTTATTTCTCTTAATTAATCATTTATACAAATTCTTGGATGTTACAATCCACTCCACCTAAAAAGAAATTTCATCCCTGAAATTTTACCAACTTGATTCCAATATCTCAGGATGCTGCTTCCATATATCATCCTCACATTCCCATGTGGTAGTAACCATATCTCCGTGCCTCCAAGATACTTTTACCAAAGGAATCAACTTGTTCCGCAATTTCTTGATAGACCGTTCCACAATAGTAGCAGACACCGGAGGAATAGATAAATTCTCCCTAATTTCGACATTATCAAGGGCTACCACATGCAGAGGATCATGCACATACTTTAACAACTGTGAGATATGGAATACATCGTGCAAATTGGATAAATACGGAGGGAGAGCAATTCTATATGCCAATTCACCGATCCTTTCCAGGATCTCAAACGGTCCAATGAAATTCGAACTTAACTTCTTGCTCTTCAAGACTCTTCCAATGCCCTTATCTTGTGATGCTCTCAAAAACACATGATCACCAACTTGAGGGAGTTTTTCTTACCCATCTCTTTACTTTTTCATTATATTGTCTATTTTGTATGCTCTGTCTTACATTGAGGACAATGTATGATTTAAGTATGGGGGTGGGATCATTTATGTGTGTTTTGTGTGATTAAATTTTGTGTGACTTTGCTTAATTTAAAAAAAAATTTAAAAATAAAAGATTTTGTGTGTGTTTTTGTTTTAAAAAGGCATGTTTTATTGGAATTTTAAGATATGCATGAGTAACAAGTAAATTCTTTCATGTCTGATATGAGATTAATGATATGTTATAATTTGAACTCAAACATTTTTGGTATGTTGAGAATGACATGATAATTGAGAAATGATCATATATGATGGAATTATACCTTGTAAGATTTTTGAGCCTTAAATTTGATGGATCACTTTAAACCATCTTAATCCTTTCATGTGTGATTAATTCCTAAAAGCTTACATCTTAATTTTTGTCTTGTTTTTTGATGATACTTGAAACTCAAATGAATGTATTTGAAATGATACAGGCATTTTGTTCAGTTGAGCCACTAAGCCAGATAAGCCTACCATGAATAAATTATCTCTTGCTAGCCATTTTGAGCCTATTTAACTATTTCCTTGTTGCAGCTCAAATAAGCCATGGATGAAGAATCAAAAATATACCTACCTTAATAAATATATTGAAGCTTTGGAATCAAATCAAAACAGGCATTCAAATAAGTGTGGGGGTGTGCAAAAAGGAATTGCAACTCTTGTTCCAAGTATTATGCAATCTCATAAAAAAAAATATATTTACCAAATACCATACAATAAATGTTTTACCCTCACTGTTTGCCAGTAAAATTAATTGCTTCATCATTCTTTTTGGTATATATATAAATATATATATTTCATCCATTTTAACCTTGGCCACATTGCAACTCTGTGAAAGCCCTGTTGATCTATACATGCATTTGTGTTGATTGTGGAATTAAGAAACTTGCCAAATTTTTAGACTGTTTGTTTTTCAGGAATTGTTTTGAGAGTATACACAAACCTTAAACACTTGAGAGTTGAGAGTATGTCCTGTGAGGTTCTATCACTTATGATCTTCTTTTCAGTTTAAATTAATTTTCACATGCCTAAGTGTTTGAATGATTTTTATATATATCTTGATGCTCTGCATCTTGCATGTTGAATAACTCTTGTTTCTCTGTATATTCCTAAGATTTCATGCCAATTCTGTGTGTTGTTTTTAACTTAATGTTTTCAAATAAATTGTGATACTTGTTTTTATTTTGATTTTGCCCGGGAGTGCAAAAGAATAAGTGTGGGAGTATTTGATGATGCATGATTTATCTTTAATTCTCCATTTTAAATGTGTATAATTTGCCATCACTTAGTGTGTAACATATTGCATTTTAACATATTTTTATCATTTGATCTTTATGTAATTTTTTGATTGTTAATATGTGCCAAAGGAAAATAGATCAAAGAACTCAAGAATTCCAATCCAAAATGAAGATCAAAGTGCCTAAGGATCAAAGGAATCAAGGTATATGCAAAAAGATCTCAAAAAGGGTGAAAAAGTATGCAAATTATGGAGAATCAGGGGGATGAATCGATTCATCCCCCTCCTGAATCGATTCATATGGATTTCATGCACCAGGAAGTAAAATTTTGCATCATGAATCGATTCATACGGGTTCTAAAGGTATTGAATCGATTCTTTCCCTAAATGAATCGATTCATACGAGTAATTTTAGCCCAGAATTGCATTTTGGAAAGCCTGAATCCATTCATATCACTCTTGAATCGATTCATGAGTGAATTATTGGCTTATAATCACGTTTTCAAGCTTCTGGATAGTGGGCAAGGCACTGAAGATGTTGGGCAAGGCACACAAGCTGATCATGGAGCACTTAAATTGATAATGGAGCACCATGGAATTGTAAATTCAAGAGTGCATCTCTCATTATGAATTAACTATGGCATTAGTTTTGCTTTCTGATTCCTATAAATAGGCACAAGAGGAAGGCTTGTAACACACACCATTCTTCATCAGATCCTCCTTCACACGTTCTTCCTCTTCTCTTCTCTGTTGGAATTTTCCAGCAAGTTCTTCATTTCCGGGTTAGTTTCATTGTTTGTAGTTGTAATTATAGAGGGCTAAAACCCCTAGATTGATTTTCTTGAAGAATGTTGTAATGTAATTTTGAGGTCATTAATTTTAATATAGTATGCTTTTATTATTGTTATTTCTTCATAATCATTCTCTACTTATTTAATTCCATTTTGTTTAATTGAATTTGTATGCTTAATCGGTTTAATTATTCAAATGGAGTAAAATAAGATTTCAAATTAGAATGGATTAAGGAAATATGCATGCTTAATGAATATTTTCATAATCACTTTTAATAATTATGGTTTGCTTAATTCCATAATTTGAGAATAGATTATGTATATAGGCGATGTTCTTATGTATGCTCAATAATTCCTAGATTTTACGATCTTGACTCCTTTTGCTTAATTAGGATGCTTGATTAAAATATTCATTTTTAAATGAAAGTAAAGGAATTGTGAATTGAAAAAGACGCTTAGTTGATTAATTCAAATTGAGCTAAGAAATTAACATTAATAAGTATACAAATTATTTTTAGTGAACCAAGGATAAATTTATTTACAATACTCCAAGAAAATCAATCACTTGTTATTTATTGTTTTAAATCCTTTATTTACCTTGTTTTAATTTTAATTGTGACAACAAAAATCAATCAAAACCCCCCCAATTGTATGTTAGTGAACTTATGTTTGTAAAAATTTTTAGTTGTTTAGTTTTAATTTTTAATTGTTAAAAATTAGTTTAAGACTTGATTTTTCCTAAATTTTTGTGTTGATCCTTGAGAGAACGACCTAGGTTGACACCCTAGTACTACGTTAATTAATTTTAATGTACTAATTTGATGGGGCCACGACAGCCGACGTCAGACATCAACACAATTACCAAGGATTTGGCACTTACTTTAAATAAGATCACCGGCTTGTGTAGCTTCTTCACCGGTCATGGCGAAAACTCTTCCAGCAGTTTGTTGGTTAGCTCCATGACCATGACTATTTCGGCCACCATTACCATTACTTCGGCCATTCCCATTACCATGACCGTTGCCACCATTTCCATTTCGACCACCATTGCGGCCGCCATTACCGTTTCCACGACCACGGCCTTTAAAAGCACCATAGCCTCCATGTTAGGAATCCTATTAGGGTCAGGCAGCGGAAACACAAAGGATTCCCAAGAAAAGATTGCAAACACGTATGTCTCAAAGCATTATGCTAAATTAAAATTTTAATTAGGGTTTACCTCTTGTAGACGCAGAACAAGATCCTCGATCGAAGCAATTGTAGCTTCGCCCTTAGGAGTCCACACGAGCACTCCCACCAGAAAACTAATGATCCGAATGCTAGTACGGAATTTTAGTGTAATCTAATTTCTGAGCACCAGCCTATGAGCATCTCATGCTCTATATATAGGCTTAGGTCTTGATAAGTGATTTAGAACACAATAAATTAGATTTAATTTATTTAAGATTTTAAATCATTTTACACTATATTTCCCTAATATTCATGATTTATGCTTTCTTTCCACTGTATTCTGCTCAGGTATTTTTATTTTGCAGGAATTGATATACTTGAGACTATTAAGGACATATTTTTGGAATAAATACATGCAAGGAAAAATGGATGACAAAAATTCATATTTTTGAAAATGGTTTCATGCTATTAAATTTTTACAAATTTGGAAAATAATTTTAAATTTTTTTTTTTACATTAACTTCAAAGCTTGAAAAGTTTATAGAAATTTTTTATTTATGTAAGCTTTGAGATTTCCATTTGTAAAACTTTAATATAATAAGAAAAGAGCCAATGTTCATGCAACGAAGGAAATACCAAGTTTTTAAATTTTTACTTCAAATAGTTTCATGACAATTTTGGTTCCATTTTTGCCTAAGTATTTTCATATTTTAGTGCATCTCCAAAAGGTAAGAAAAATGCTTCAATTTGTTAAATAAACATGATATGAAAGTGCAGAATTTTTTCTTCCATAATTTCAAGACTATGTCCCACCAAATAGTTTCAAGTCAACAAATTCATCCAATTTGGCAAGGCATTTACGTTTTTGGCTTCTTGAAGGAAAGGAATTTGCTTCATTTATTTATCTTACCATGGTCCACAAGTGCTGAATTTTTCCTTCATAATTTCAAGAAGGTACCCCACCATGATTAACAAAGCAAACAAGGCCTCCAAATCATGCAAAGAAGTCACGGTTATACCACTTCAAAAGCAAGGAAATTTGGTTTTTAAAATTCAGCACTAATGCATCAAGTTAGCAACCACTTGGACGGTCACATGGTGCTGATTTTCCACCATCAATTGCTACATTTAAAGTGCATAAAACAGCCAAGAAACAGCCCCCCTTTGCCAACGTGAATTGCATCAAAATAATGGACATATTGCTTTTCATTTTGTATAATTAATTGGCTCCATAATGCAGAATTTTTTATGTAGAATTTTTGCTTTCTAAACACTTTAAATAGGCCTTAATTCTAAGTGTTTAGACACCAATTCACTCCAAGAACATCTTGGGTAGTTCCTAAGTTAAGAGACACAAATCTGAATTTTTACATTCAGAAAACAGTAGGAAACAGCAGAAATTACGACGGGAAAAGCAGTGGTGGAATTACTTCCGGGCTTTTTGGAGAAACCCGTAGGTCTTTCTTTTACTGTATCATGTGTTGTATGCTTTGTTATTCTTTCACTATGTGTATGAATTTGAGTTACTTTATGGGTAACTAAATTTTTATCTTGGGAAAACGGGGGTACGATAATATTTTACGTTGATGTTATTTTGACTTAAAAGTAAATAAATTTCTGTTTTCCATTTAGTTCAAATTTTACTTAATGCTTTTAGTGATTCCTAACAAGAGCCTAAATGGTAAAACTATGTACTTACGGGTATATTAGTAAGTTTAGGTAATTAATAAAATCGAGAGATTTATTTTTACCGGAAAGCTTTGAACTAAACCTAAGATTTTTGAGATGCTTTTTGTGACCTCGGTAAAACCGTGAAAGTAATCAAAATTCTTTTGAGGAAGTAAAAACGGGATTTTCATAAAACGATAATGGGCCTTTCTTAGGATTAAGCAGCGCTTTCTGTAAGTTAGGTACATTAATAAAAATCCGAGAGGAAAATATTAATTGGCTTTTGGAAAATTCGCCTTGGAAAACTTAATTTGATTTTTGTTTATAAAAGGTTAAAATTGTCAACGTAGAATAATATCTTAAACCCCCGGAATCCCAAGATACTCTCTACTCTATTTTTTCACCCATAGTAATTTTTTATTTTTACTGTAAGGTAAAAAAAATTTTACTGTTAATTTTTAATTTTTTTCACAAATACCAAAAATTGAAAATCAATTGTGTGGATAATTAAATTTTGATATGCCGGTACTTTGAACACAGTCCCTGTGGATACGATAATCTTTTATATTACGCGACATAACCCGTGCGCTTAAGGGCCCTGTCAACTTTTTGGCGCCGTTGCCGGGGACTGTTGTCCCTCAAATATCGGCAGTATTGAAATTCGATTAGATCATACTTGTTAATATTTCTTTTTTTTTATTTTTATTTTGTTTTATTTGTTTGAATTATTTTTTTTTTGTATATTTGTTTGTTTTTAGTGTTTATTTTATTTGGTTATTTTGTATTTTGTATTCTGTGTCCTTTTTCTTTTATTGTTACTATTTTTGAATTTCTAATTAATTGTTCTGTTATTTTATTTTGTTCTTAAATTTTGTTATTCTATTTTATTTTACTGTTGTATATTTAGTGTGATATTTTTCCTGATATTGTTCTGTTCTTTGTATTTTTCTGTATTTTTATTTTAATATTTTATTCTGTATTTTTATTGTTTATTTTATTTTATTTGTAATCTTGTATTTTGTTTATTATTTTGCGTATCTGTTGCTGTTTTATTTTTTATTTTTTTGTGATTATTTGTTTTTTGTCATTTATTTTCTTTTTATGCGACGAAGCCGTAGTGTCGATCTAAACTTAGGATTTGACCCTGAGATAGAACGTACCCTTAGAGCTTTAAGAAAACAACAAAAACAACAAAAACAAGAAAAAGAAAAACAAATGGCAGACCAAAACAGAGCCTTAAGAGATTTTGCTGCTCCAAGTACAAACGGAAGAGGATCTAGCATCCTTAGACCCACAGTGGAGGCTAACAATTTTGAATTGAAGCCTTCACTACTCTCTATGGTACAGCAGAACCAATTCGGAGGATTACCCTCCGAAGATCCAAATCTTCATCTTCAAATCTTTCTTGAATACTGTGACACCTTGAAAATGAATGGAGCCACCAATGATGCCATTCGCTTGAGACTCTTCCCTTTCTCCTTAAGAGATAAAGCGAGGGCGTGGTTATACTCTCTTCCTGAAGGATCCATCACAACTTGGGAACAACTATCCAGTGCTTTCATCAATAAGTGGTACCCAAGAAATAAAACTGATTTGTTAAGAAAACAAATAATTAATTTTGCATAAAAAGATGATGAATCCTTGTATGAAGCCTGGGAGAGATACAAGGAGATGCTGAGAGAATGTCCTCACCATGGGATAGAGAGGTGGTTGACAGTCCATATTTTCTATAATGGACTAACTTCCACGCAAAAGATTTCTTTGGATGCTGCAGCTGGAGGAGCCTTCATGAGCAAAAATGTGGATGAAGCCCAGAACCTGATTGAGGAGATAGCCCAAAACACCCACCAGTGGAATTCTGAGAGAGGATTACCTGCTAAAACACCAGGTAAGTACTCTGTTGATGCTCTTTCCCTACTTTCTGCCCAAGTTGAAGCATTAACATTAAAACTTGATAAGATAGGGTCAACAGGTGCTGCTAAGGTTGTTTGTGAAGTTTGTGGTGTTTCAGGACATGGAGCTACGAATTGCCATTTAGCAATGACCCTTAATCAAGAACCTGAAATGCATCAAGTAGATGCTATTGGAAACTATGGTGGAAATTATCAGAGTAACTACAGACCTCCACAAAGTCCACCTGGCTTCCAAAACAGGCCATTCCAAGGTAATCAGAGTAACTACAAACCCCAACAAGGACCCTATATTCCACAAAAATCAAAGCTAGAGTCCTTGATGGAGACATTTGTAGCTACTCAACTTAAACAAAATGATGAATTCTCTGATGCAATAAAGAACTTAGCTTCAAAGGTGGATTCTCTTGCCACCCATAACAAAATATTAGAGAATCAAATCGCCCAACAAGCCTCCTACTCTCAAAGAGCACCAGGTACATTTCCTGGAAAACCTGAAGCTGGACCGTCCAACCATACCATGGCTATCACTCTTAGGAGTGGTACTCAATATGATGGGCCCGTTGGCAAGACTACAAAGGAGGAGAAGAAAGTGGATGAATCTTTATCTCATCCAGTGATTGAAGAAGAGAAACCACAAGAAAAGAAGGAGGAGGTTAAGCCATATCAACCTCCTATTCCATTTCCTCAGCGCTTGGCTAAAGCAAAATTGGACAAACAATTTGGTAAGTTTCTTGATGTTTTAAAGAAATTGTATATCAATATTCCCTTCACAGATGCTTTGCAGCAAATGCCTACATATGCGAAGTTCCTGAAGGACATTTTGTCCAATAAAAGAAGACTAGAAGAAGATGGTACAGTTGCACTTACTGAGGAGTGCAGTGCTCTAATTCAAAGGAAACTTCCACCTAAGCTCCAAGATCCAGGTAGTTTCTCTATTCCTTGTATGATTGGTGACATGAATATAGATAAAGCATTATGTGATTTAGGAGCGAGTGTAAGTTTAATGCCATTATCTGTTGCTGCAAAGTTAGGACTGGGTGAGCTAAAACCTACTAGGATGTCTTTACAGCTGGCTGATAGATCTGTTAAATATCCAGTAGGAATTTTAGAGGATGTTCCTATTAAAGTAGGAAAATTTTTTATACCTGCTGACTTTGTTGTGCTAGAAATGGACGAAGATTCTTTGATTCCTATTATTTTAGGACGACCATTTTTAGCAACTGCAGGTGCTGTGATCGATGTCAAGAATGGTAAGTTGTCTCTGACTGTTGGAGACCAAAAGGTTGATTTTAACTTGAAAAATGCTTTAGAAAAACCTTTTAATAATGATGTTTGCTGTAGTGTGGATTCTGTTGAACAAGTGGTAAAGGAAGAAACCCTTCCTAATGACCCACTTGAAACTATTTTCATGATTGAGCCTGCAGGAACATCTGATTGCTCTGAGGCTCCACTAGAACATGATACTGAGGTCATGGGTAACAAAGTGGTAAGACCCAATGTGGAGTTAAAACCTTTACCAGCTTCATTAAGGTATGAGTTTCTTGGTCCTAATTCCACATATCCTGTGATTGTTAATGCTGAATTGAATCCATGTGAAACTGAAAAACTTTTGAAACAACTTAGGTTGTATAGAAAGGTAATAGGTTATACAATGGATGATATCAAAGGAATTAGCCCTTCTCTTTGTATGCACAGGATTACTGTAGAAGATGAAAGTAGGCCCACAGTAGAACCACTTAGGAGATTAAATCCAAAAATGCAAGAAGTGGTTAAAAAGGAAATTTTAAAATTGCTTGATGCTGGAGTCATATATCCTGTTGATAGTAGTAAATGGGTAAGTCCTGTCCATGTGGTGCCTAAAAAGGGGGGAATAACTGTGATTGAAAATGATAAACATAACTTGATTCCTACTAGGATTGTCTCTGGTTGGCGCATGTGTATTGATTACAGGAAGTTAAATAGCGCCACGAAAAAAGATCATTTTCCTCTCCCTTTTATTGATCAGATGCTTGAAAGACTTGCAAAACACTCTTATTTCTGTTATTTGGATGGGTATTCAGGTTTTCATCAAATTCCCATTCATCCATCTGATCAAGAAAAGACTACCTTCACTTGCCCTTATGGGACTTATGCTTATAGGCGTATGCCTTTTGGTCTGTGTAATGCACCTGCGACTTTTCAAAGGTGTATGCAAGCAATTTTTTCTGACCTTATTGAAAATGTGATGGAAGTCTTTATGGATGATTTTTCAGTGTATGGTTTGGATTTTGATAACTGTTTAACAAATTTATGCCAAGTCTTGCAGCGTTGTGAAGAGACCAATCTGGTCTTGAACTGGGAAAAATGCCATTTTATGGTAAGAGAAGGAATAGTTCTTGGACATTTGGTGTCTGAGAGAGGTATAGAAGTTGATAAGGCTAAGGTGGAAGTAATTGAAAAATTGCCCCCACCAACAAATGTGAAAGGTATTCGGAGTTTTCTTGGACATGCAGGGTTTTACCGTCGGTTCATTAAAGATTTCTCCAAAATCACAAAGCCTCTTACAACTCTTCTAGGTAAGGATGTGCCTTTTAATTTTGACTCATCTTGTATGGAAGCTTTTTGCAGGATTAAGCAAGCTCTAATCTCTGCCCCCATCGTACAACCCCCTGATTAGGAACTCCCATTCGAATTGATGTGTGATGCGAGTGATTACGCAGTGGGGGCTGTTCTTGGGCAACAGAAGGACAAGAAGCTTCATGTAATTCATTATGCTAGCCGGACGCTGGATGATGCTCAAATAAATTATGCCATAACTGAGAAAGAACTGTTAGCCATTGTCTTTGCTTTTGATAAATTTAGATCTTACTTGGTGGGTTCACATGTTATTGTTTACACTGATCACTCTGCCATTAAGTATCTATTGAATAAAAAGGAAGCAAAACCTAGGCTGATTAGGTGGATTCTAATATTGCAAGAATTTGACTTGGAAATTAAGGACAAGAAGGGTACTGAGAATCCGGTCGCTGACCACCTGTCTAGATTGACATCCGAAAAAGAAGAAATAGATAATATTCCTATCAATGAATCTTTTCCGGATGAACAACTCTTGAATCTTAGTATCCAACGTGTTCCTTGGTATGCTGATTTTGTAAATTTTCTTGCATGTGGTATTTTACCTCCTGACCTTAGCTTTCAGCAAAGGAAAAAGTTTTATGCAGATGTCAAACATTATTATTGGGATGAACCCCTCCTATTCAAGCAATGTGCTGATGGTTTGATTCGAAGGTGCGTTTCACAAGATGAGGTCCATGATATTTTGAACCATTGTCATTCTCTTTCCTGTGGAGGGCACATGAGCACCTCCAAGACAGCAGCTAAAATATTGCAAGCTGGGTTTTATTGGCCACATATTTTTAAGGATGTACGTAAGTATGTTCTAACTTGTGATGCGTGCCAAAGAACAGGTAACATTGGTAAGAGACATGAAATGCCATTGAATACCATTTTAGAAGTTGAATTGTTTGATGTATGGGGTATTGATTTTATGGGACCTTTTCCTTCCTCTTTTGGAAATCAGTTCATATTAGTAGCAGTTGACTATGTGTCAAAATGGGTGGAAGCCATTGCTTCACCCCATTCTGATGCTAAGATTGTTATTAAACTTTTCAAGAAAATAATATTTCCAAGGTTTGGGGTCCCAAAATATGTTATAAGTGATGGAGGGTCTCATTTTATTGAGAAAACTTTTCAGACCCTTCTAAAGAAATATGGAGTTAGGCATAAGGTTGCTACACCTTATCACCCACAAACTAGTGGACAAGTTGAGGTATCCAATCGGGAAATTAAAAACATTCTTCAAAAAGTGGTTAATACGTCACGTAAAGATTGGTCTATTAAGTTAGATGATTCTTTATGGGCTTATAGAACCGCATACAAAACTCCCATTGGAACCACACCGTTTAAGCTAGTTTATGGGAAGCCTTGCCATTTACCTGTTGAGCTGGAATATAAGTCTTTCTGGGCTGTTAAAACTCTTAACTTTGATCATAAAGCTGCAGGTGAACGTAGGATGTTGGAATTAAATGAACTTGAAGAGCTCCGTTTAGATGCATACGAAAATGCCAGAATTTATAAAGAAAAAACTAAACAATGGCATGATCGTCACATCCTACGGAGAACATTCAATCCAGGTGATATGGTTTTACTGTTTAATTCCAGATTGAAGCTTTTTCCAGGTAAACTGAGATCCCGATGGTCAGGACCATTCAAGGTAACAAAGGTCTTTCCCTTTGGAGCTGTCGAGTTATGGAGTGAGAAATCTGGTACATTTAAGGTAAATCGACAGAGAGTAAAGCACTACTTGACAGGTCAACCAATACAACAAGCAAGTGACTTGGACTTGTTTGATGCTCCTGATGAATAAATCCAAATGGTGAAAAGTCTGGCTGAAGACTTAAAACTTAGCACTGATAGGGAGGTAACCCTATAAAAATTTGTTGTTTTATTCTGAATTTGAAGTAAAAAAAAAAGGAAAAGAAAAAACTAAGCCAAATCCCAGTTTGGGGTTACTCCAGGTAAGTTTTCTTATCCTTTTATCATCCATTTTAACATTGAGGACAATGTCAAATTCTGGTTTGGGGTGGTAGATAAGAAAACTTAACTGTTTTGTTTGCATTGTGTGATTATTATATTTTTCATGCATGTGTGTTTTTCTTGTTTTGTTTGTCATCTCGTAATTTACCATGATTGCATGATAAATTAACTTTGAATACAAAGCTAAAGTATCTAAGGACCCCAAAATTTTGAGTAAAATTTTTCAAAATTTGATTATTTAAATGCCAAATAAATGCTTAAATGAACCTTATGTGATTAAAATTTTCTTTGAAAGGACTTTCCATGGTGAGACTTGAGCCAAAATGGGTTATCTATCAAACAAATTTTCAAAACCCATATTTTTTTGATTGAGTGAATCTCGTAGTCATTAATATTCTAGAACTTGTTTTTCAACCGATTCAAAATGGTTTTTGATTGTATGTCTTAGGATGATAAAGGCACAATTAGGTCTTATTCTTAAGCCTCAGAATTTTTGCACAATTTGACCTCTAGTTGCCCCTTTTGAGCCTGAAAGTGAAAATTTTTCTTTGAAACCTTTCATTGACTAATATTCTCTTAATGGTGAAAAAGTTAGAAATTAAGTGGAGCAACTTGAAAAATAAAAAGGACTTAAGAAAAATATGTTACGGGATGAAAAGAAAAGCAAGAAAAGAAAAGAAAATCAAAAGGATGATATTGAATGAATTACAAAAAGTCCATAAAAGTTCAAAAATTTGCTCTGTTAATTTTTGAAATTATGATGATAATTTGAATCATTCATGACTGTTTAAACCCTTTGTATTCCATTTTTCTTGAAATTCCTACCTTAACAATACAACCCATGGCCACATTACAACCTTTGAAAGACCTTTAGACTTTGACATGCTTTCTATCTAAACTGTGGAGTTTCTGGTTGATCAACAAGCTTATGGTAATATTTTCGACTATGATGATTTAAGTGATACACAAACCATGAGACACTTAGAGTGAAATTGTGAGAAGAGTATCTCAAGTCTTGACATTGAAAATTGACTCACATAAGAAAATTAATTTTGGCATTTGAATAAATTTGTTTCTCTGTTTTGGGCTCCCTAATTTACTAAGCTAAGTGTTTTCTATATCTTATCGTGTGAATATGGTGATTGCTTGAGGACAAGCAATGTTTTGGTTTGGGGTATTTTGATAAGTGATTTAGAACACAATAAATTAGATTTAATTTATTTAAGATTTTAAATCATTTTACACTATATTTCCCTAATATTCATGATTTATGCTTTCTTTCCACTGTATTCTGCTCAGGTATTTTTATTTTGCAGGAATTGATATACTTGAGACTATTAAGGACATATTTTTGGAATAAATACATACAAGGAAAAATGGATGACAAAAATTCATATTTTTGAAAATGGTTTCATGCTATTAAATTTTTACAAATTTGGAAAATAATTTTAAATTTTTTTTTTTACATTAACTTCAAAGCTTGAAAAGTTTATAGAAATTTTTTATTTATGTAAGCTTTGAGATTTCCATTTGTAAAAATTTAATATAATAAGAAAAGAGCCAATGTTCATGCAACGAAGGAAATACAAAGTTTTTAAATTTTTACTTTAAATAGTTTCATGACAATTTTGGTTCCATTTTTGCCTAAGTATTTTCATATTTTAGTGCATCTCCAAAAGGTAAGAAAAATGCTTCAATTTGTTAAATAAACATGATATGAAAGTGCAGAATTTTTTCTTCCATAATTTCAAGACTATGTCCCACCAAATAGTTTCAAGTCAACAAATTCATCCAATTTGGCAAGGCATTTACGTTTTTGGCTTCTTGAAGGAAAGGAATTTGCTTCATTTATTTATCTTACCATGGTCCACAAGTGCTGAATTTTTCCTTCATAATTTCAAGAAGGTACCCCACCATGATTAACAAAGCAAACAAGGCCTCCAAATCATGCAAAGAAGTCACGGTTATACCACTTCAAAAGCAAGGAAATTTGGTTTTTAAAATTCAGCACTAATGCATCAAGTTAGCAACCACTTGGACGGTCACATGGTGCTGATTTTCCACCATCAATTGCTACATTTAAAGTGCATAAAACAGCCAAGAAACAGCCCCCCTTTGCCAACGTGAATTGCATCAAAATAATGGACATATTGCTTTTCATTTTGTATAATTAATTGGCTCCATAATGCAGAATTTTTTATGCAGAATTTTTGCTTTCTAAACACTATAAATAGGCCTTAATTCTAAGTGTTTAGACACCAATTCACTCCAAGAACATCTTGGGTAGTTCCTAAGTTAAGAGACACAAATCTGAATTTTTACATTCAGAAAACAGTGGGAAACAGCAGAAATTACGACGGGAAAAGCAGTGGTGGAATTACTTCCGGGCTTTTTGGAGAAACCCGTAGGTCTTTCTTTTACTGTATCATGTGTTGTATGCTTTGTTATTCTTTCACTATGTGTATGAATTTGAGTTACTTTATGGGTAACTAAATTTTTATCTTGGGAAAACGGGGGTACGATAATATTTTACGTTGATGTTATTTTGACTTAAAAGTAAATAAATTTCTGTTTTTCATTTAGTTCAAATTTTACTTAATGCTTTTAGTGATTCCTAACAAGAGCCTAAATGGTAAAACTATGTACTTACGGGTATATTAGTAAGTTTAGGTAATTAATAAAATCGAGAGATTTATTTTTACCGGAAAGCTTTGAACTAAACCTAAGATTTTTGAGATGCTTTTTGTGACCTCGGTAAAACCGTGAAAGTAATCAAAATTCTTTTGAGGAAGTAAAAACGGGATTTTCATAAAACGATAATGGGCCTTTCTTAGGATTAAGCAGCGCTTTCTGTAAGTTAGGTACATTAATAAAAATCCGAGAGGAAAATATTAATTGGCTTTTGGAAAATTCGCCTTGGAAAACTTAATTTGATTTTTGTTTATAAAAGGTTAAAATTGTCAACGTAGAATAATATCTTAAACCCCCGGAATCCCAAGATACTCTCTACTCTATTTTTTCACCCATAGTAATTTTTTATTTTTACTATAAGGTAAAAAAAATTTTACTGTTAATTTTTAATTTTTTTCACAAATACCAAAAATTGAAAATCAATTGTGTGGATAATTAAATTTTGATATGCCGGTACTTTGAACACAGTCCCTGTGGATACGATAATCTTTTATATTACGCGACATAACCCGTGCGCTTGCGGGCCCTGTCAGGTCTTGACCTGAGCTCTCATTAAACATTGGGCTCCTGACTCATTCTAAATGAGTTAGGCCCAAATAGTTTTATTTTCAGTCCAACTAAAATAAAACTATCCTCTGGTGGGCTTACTCTATGTGTGTGACCCTATAGGTAAAATATTCGGTTATATTAATAATAAATTATTTTATTATTAATATAAAATAAGAGCGGTATCTAGCAATACATCATTATGTCTGAATATTATTTATCATCGACATGACCTATAAGTGATAATTATTTTATATATCTATTCCTTTTGTCACGATATCTAATTGGGCCCAAGGCATGGTTGTCGTCATCCTTGTATGGCCCAATTCATTTTACTTGATACCAGAGTAGACTTTATAGAATAAATATCTAATATTTATTCGTCCTAGCATAGCCATGCATTTTATTAGTCTCACTCCATCAAGTGGCCCATAGATATCACTCCTGTCACATAGGAGAGACAAATTCCATCTACATCACTCACATCCCTCTGCATAATTTATCTATTGCCTAATCACAATCTTTATGGTCATCTTATTACAGATAACGTTTAATTGTATTTAAACAATAAACTCCTTATGTAGGAATTGTAGTGACTTCAGGTCGAAGGACTACATACCATTATCACATTGAGAACCGTTTATGACACTCATGTAACGATCCATGCAACGTTCTCATGGTGGGTCTGTCCAGTACAACATTACTCTTAATGTGTACCCGTGTAAAGTCTTGATATCATATATCCATGATTTGTGAGATCAAATCATCAGTACATTCACACACTAATCTTAATGTATTTACATGTCCCCATGTAAATACTTGATTAGGGACGTTTTAGGAATAATTCTCATATGACCTATTATTCCAGGATAAATAGCATTTGTCTAAAACTGAAAATACTAATTTTATTAATAAGTTAAAATTGATACATTAATAGCTCGTAGTGCATACACCAACACTCCACGGTTCACATCATTACATACCATTACATCCGTAGCATTCAGAGGGCAATCAGGATGAATGTGCCCTGGTTGGTTGCATCTATAATATACTACTGTCTCCTCATGGTTACATTCGTGAGCCAAGTGATTTCCGTCACACCGGAAATAACGAAGACCTTGGCCATTATCTCGGTCACCATTTGTACCATGTCGTCCACCACCATGTCCACCTCTAAATGAAGAGGAACCACACACAAAGTGTCTAGTCTTCTTGAAATTACCCTTCTTCTTGAAGCTAGAGGATTGGCTCTTCAGTTTTTAGTCATGCCCTGAATAACTCTTTGGAGTAACATCATTCTCTTCAAAGATTCGACATTTGTTCACAAGAGTAGGAAAGCTCTTAATCTCTCGATGACATATAGCCTTCTTAATCTCTTGGCGCAAACTATTCTCAAACTTAACGCATTTCGAAGCTTCGGTACCTTCCTATTGGAAAAGAGGGTAAAACACACATAATTCTTCAAATTTTAAGGCATATTCCTCAACCGACATGCTTCCTTGTTTGAGCTCCATAAACTCTAGCTCCTTTTTGTTCTTGTAACTCTTAGGAAAGTATTTCCTAAGGAACTCCACCTTAAAGTTCTCCCAATTCAAAGGAGTGTGAGCAGCAATCATATGTCCACGAGTAAGGATCCACCAAGATTCAGCTTCATCTCGGACCATAAATACCGTGTACTCAACTTTTTGAGCTTTCGTACACTCCATGCTAGCAAATATCCGCTCCAAGTCAGGAATCCAAACATAAGCATCTTTCTATTTATAACCCCCATAAAATTCGAAAGGCTTCCGCTTGAGGAATCGGTCAAGACCATGATTTGGTTGACCCATGGGTTGTTGTTATCGTTCAAGAATTTTGGCAAATTAGTTAAAAGCTTCAGCCATAACGGCTGTATCGACATTGCGTCTATTCGCCATCGATCAATCTAGACACACAACACAAATACATTTAGAAACCATGTGTTTCTTTCCTCATGATTTATCAATCATTAACAATTATCATCAACATACGTATCATCATAATGCATGCACAATTTGAAGGTAAATATTGCAAAGGAAATGCCTGGCCAGGCTTAATAACAATCACATATTTATCATCATTCACAACACAAAGCAGTGAGTAATTCAAGCTCTATCATTGCTTAACTATAGCAGTAACACTAAAACATTGAGTAACTAATGCTCTCGCAAGGCACAACAATGATTCAATGACAATCAACAACAGTTCAATGTCAGATAATTTCAATTCAATAAGAGAGTCACTCTACTTGGGTATTTCATTCACATATAACCAACAATGAGCATTAACAAAAGCTTTGGTACCAGGTTGTAATACCCTGAATTTTGGGAGTAAATTTTCACGATTTAAAAATAATTATAAGTAGAAGAAACGTGATATATAAAATGTTGAGTAATTACACCAAATCATTAAATAACCTATCTCATATATGAAGATATAAGAAGGTACCAGAGTGCTCCTTGGACAACCAAACTCAAGATTGTCACAAGGGAAAAGTGGAAGATATAATTAAAATTGAGGATTATAAAAATCCATATGAAAAGAGATTGAAAGATGCACCATCAATTCGTTTAAATAGTGGTAATATAATTTCATAATAGTAATAATGTTTCTAGAGGTCATGGAACCCAAAACATGCAAGGAAATTGAATAAAAGAAGCACAAATGAAGAAAGTGGAATCAGGGTATCTCACTTGAGTGAGGCCCTGACTCACTTGAGCGAGACCCATATGGGTCACTTGAGCAAGGCCAGTGGGCGTGAGCGAAAATGCTCCAAAACCATCACCATGCTCGCTCGCTTGAGCAAAAAAAAGGACAGAACCTCACGGCCCACATTTCGCTCGAGCGAGGCCAGGCCCGCCTAAGCGAATTTCATCGAGAAACAAACCACATAACGCTCGCTTGAGCGAAGGTAAGCCCGCTTGAGCAAGGAATATCCAAAATGCACATGCCAAGTGCAGATTCGTCTCGCCTGAGCGAGAACCATGCTCGCTTGAGCGAGATTAGGCCAGAGGCCATACTACTGATATAGGGGATTCTCGCTTGAGCGAGGATCCATCTTGCTTGAGCGAGATTATCAGTTCATGCATAGAAACATGAAAAATCTCACAACCTTACATACAAAAACTCATCCCAAGCAAAATTGATCAAAATTAACATATCATATACATCATATTAAGTATTTAAAACTTGTTTCAAGTATTCATACTCAATAATTTCTATTCCAACTCATGAATCATATCAAAGTCAAGCTTATCACCTTATATACTTTATAAATATAAAATTCTAAGAAATCTTTCATTCATTCATCAATTCTAATAACATTCCATATCATGTTTGTCATCCATACAATGTCAAGGTCATTAATAAAAATTAGCCATAAATACAAGGGTCTAGTTTTCCTACATGACCTCCAAAATCATCATTCATCATATTGAATTACAAAATTAAGCATATATACACCGTATACTCTACAAAATGACAATATGTCGGTCAAGGCTCACCCACTTTCCTTCCATATTTACTTTCATCAATACTCGACCTCCAAAAGAGTAGGATTTACATCATACCTACATCAAACTTAAAATGGCAACTAGGAGGTGAGTAACATAATCCAAATGTATTAAAGTCATACATTATGATGATACTTATACATGCCTACATATAATACATTTCTCAAGAAACATCACAAGTTTCGTTCATATACTATATCATTTCATTTCAACATGTTACGTATTTGAAGTAATACATCCACAACACATATATCCAAATCATTGGCATTCTCAATAACGTCATCATACACATAATGTTAGTACCATATTTCTTTCCTCTTTATTTATCAATTATCCATCGCCACCACTGGCTATCAACTAGGTATATCTCCTGCTATATGCAAATGCTCTTGAACTGTTCTTTACTGGGGGTGTAAAGGGGTGATTACCAAACAATTCAAATTGTATATGTAATATGAAATCTGATACGGAAAGGTCTTTGTACAAATATAAATATGGCGTACTCTTTGCATACAGGGACGTGGTACAATGCTCTCTGTGGCGGTTTAGTAGTCCGCCTGGAATAGTCTCCTTTGCCTTGACACAATTGGTGGTTGTACCTGCAATTATTCTCCGACGCTCAAGTCAGTATTTTGAAGTACTGTTTTGACTTAGAAAGCAAATCTAAGAGAATTATGCAAGTATGATTTTAAGGTTTAGAATTAAGGGTCCCCCTTATACCTTTTTGCTGAGGTTTATATACCTGTTACTGGTACTCTATTATTGGTAGGACTCATTCCTTGTTTTCAGGCATAATGCAAGAAAGGTAGTGGGCCCCTACGCCATTTACAAGCACCATCACTGCAGTGGGTATTTCCACTCACTTGGAAAGCGTTAATGCTTCATTATTTTATTTGTTGTTCCCTCTTATGCGTGACAGCGTGTTTCCCATTTTCAACCTCTCAAGACAGAGTCAATCTCGTGTCGGGGTTATATGTATGGGCTCGCTCGCAATATGAGGATTTTAGTATTCCACCTGTGTTAAGCTTATGGCTTGGAGGAGTAGTGTGCACTGGAAGTACTTTATGTACATGTGTACAAGTTTTTAATACTTTCTGCCTTGGCGGAGTAATAGGCTTTGGCGGAGTAACATACCTGGGCGGAGTCATAAGCCTTGGCGGAGTAACATGAATGTCCTTTTGGTCATGCACTTCGTTTAAAAGATACTTACACAATAAGATGTGACATATTCCGCCTAACTAAATTGCTTTCTTGGGGGAGTGGTGAGTACCTTTTTAAGGCATGTACTCCGTATAAGAGTAATTATAAGGGATTTGAAATGTACTTCTTCTGTTTGAAATGCTGATCTGGCAAAGCATTAAAACCATGCTCTTGGGGGCCGGTGTTGGGACCGGATCAGCTCTTATAGCTAATGCATATGCATAAAGGAATTATTATCAAATACAGATCTGACTATAGGAAACATCAACATACCAAATATGGATCAAGTATAGGTGTGTTACTATACTCCTGCTGCAGTAGAAAAATGTGTACACATATATCTCAATTCATGCATGCTCAACAACATATTTTACTGGTACCAAACCGCTCTCGCCCCTATGTAACACTAGTCACCCCGTGACTTGCGGATCAACATCATGGCCTTACTTGCCAAAGTGCTACGGGCCCCTCCCGGGTATACATCAATAGAGCCGTGCCCCGTCGAACACTGAGGTAACTTGCTCATTACAGAGCCGCCCGCCCACTGGGCCCGTCACATAGGGTGCCTCATCACCAAACTATGGACAGGTTTGTGATTCCCAAAATCATTAGGGACATACAACAATACACTCGTGCACTGGGTCGCCCTCCCACTGGGCCCGCCTAGTGGAACCCCTAACATTCCACATAGATAGCGTATGATATGTCATGGATGCAAATGTCAATCAATGCATTCTCACTCTATGCATCCTATCATGCCAATCCACATTTAACAATTTACCATAACCACTTAGTGGATTTTGTATACTCATCATTCTTTACCACCACCAACATTCATTAGATTTCATACACACAATTAGTTAGTGGCAATCAATATTCTTTAGTTCACACATTATGGGATGTTCAACCACATATCAATCAATACAACCATAGTCTCAAGCCATTCATAATAAATTCATTAACATGAATCAAAACAACACAATACTCGTCATCCCAAAAGCATATGCCATATAATATCAATCATTCTAAATGTATTCCAATCATAAAATCATCATATCATCCACTCAAGCCATATTATCATAGCACAATACTATATATTCACATCATCAATGGATGAAATCATGCATTTAGAATAGTTACCCCTCCCTACCTCAAGAGAAGTAGTAATCAACGTGGTTTGACGATTCCGCCTCGTCGGTGGGGTTAATTCCTACATTCTACAAGATACCACACCATCAAATATTACCAAGATTCAAGTGTTTATATATTTAACAACTTGGTGTTTTCTAACATTTTCACTCTCAATCCTCATTTATTTCATTTAATCCACCATAACCATTATGGGTTAGGTGCCTCCATTCGTTATTATGCATCTTTAATGTCAAACCCATTAATGGGTTCCCATATTAATGGTTCCCAACAACCATCATTAATCATCAAACTTCATTAATGGTCATCCACTATCAATAACATCATTTCACCTCATTAATAACATTTATCTAACACAATAAATACTTCTCTACTCATATTTTACATTTTCCCTAAATCATAGGGTTAGGGTTTCATTAAAAACCCAACAACCATAATCAATGCCCATCATTTTCCATCATCTCCCTTTCCATATACACACACTCATAAATACCCATTTATAACTCCCATTAATGTCACCCCTCCTAAGGGTTTTCCATCATAAATTCCTCTCTTAATGACCCATATACAACCAAACACTTTCTCAATAATCATAACCCATAACCAAGGGTTTAAACTCTTGAAAAGTGATGGAAAGCTTACCTCAAGAGAAGAAAAGAGTAGATTTCCAAGGGAGGGAGAGTGGAGCATGAAAATGAGAGAGAGAGAGAGAGAGAGAACGCTTCAAACCACCATCATCATTTCCTCCAAGCTTAAAACAACCAAAGATGGAAGGAGGAGAGATAGCACACCACACTCATGGATTTTGAAAAAGAAGAAGATGAGTGGGAAATAGAAGAGTGAAGAGAAAAAGAGAGTGTTTGCAAAAGGGGGGAAAAGGTCACGTAAAATGAGAGAAGAGAATTGAGAGTTTAGTGTTTTAACTAAATCCCTCTCATTAAAACTTACCATTTTATAACTTATAGGATCTCTGTTCGGGCTCAATACTTTATCTAAAAATTATTCTGAAGTTAGATTCGGATCCCTAATAATATTATTAATAGCCCTGACCAACAGTAGCTCAATCAGAGATACTTGGTCTGACACCCATATTTTAACCAAGTATTATTTTCAACTATTTAAGTCCCCATAAATTATGAAAGATCACAAAACTTCCCAATTTAATCATTTCAATATTTTTGGGACATTTAATAATTCATATTTAATTATTCACTATTTATTTCTCTCAATTAATCATTTATACAAATTCTGGGATGTTACATAATTTGTTGTCCATTTTGTTTTGTAATAATATATTAGGCATTGTCCAAGAGTGAGAGGATGAAAATAGTGAGCATTAGGTAGGGGTTGTTCTTAATCACGATTTACGATGTATAAAAATGAAAGAAAAATAATGTACTAAGATTTGTTGGTATTTTCAAATTCTAGGAAGTATAGCGTTATTTGTTGTTACTCTATAAATATAGGAATTTGAAAATTAAATACTTTTGCCTTTTAAATCACTCAATTTGAAATTGTTTTAGTGAAAATACGACAAGAACGAAGTTTTTGACAAAAACTAACAAATAAAGGTGCTTCACAGAAAATTCAGCATTTGATTTATTATTAAGGACATTTTAAGAAGTTGTTTTTATACTATGGATTAATGAAGTGAATTCAAGGAGTTTTGGTTTAAAAATCCGAGGAAACAAAGTTTCGTGACCTAATAATACAACGAGACGACGTTTCGTAAATCGGTCAAAATTCACAAAAATGGTATTTTTAAGGTTCCATAATATTTTGAGTCATTTTATTATACTTTGATAACTTCATAGAGCAAGGGATAAAAAGAAGTGTATGATTTGAGAAATAATAGGACAAAGTTTCATTACGAGACGATATAATGGGACGGCGTCTAACGTGTTGGGTAACATAACTCATTTTCTTTAAAGTGATGACATTCCATTTGTCGACTATTTTATACCAAAACTATTGAACAATCATGTTTTCAAGGACCGAGTTGGTACCCGCTCATGGGTGAACTAAGCAACGAAACGGTAAGGCGAGTATTCCGTTACTAGCTTACAGTAATTACAATTGCGTGGCTAATCTTTTTCACCATATTACTAAGTTATGAATCTCAGTGAATAATGTTTCAAAAGGTAAAAGGTACTATTTTCCAATATATATAGGTGCTTAAATTTATATATATCAAGAAGACAAGTTTTGTAGGATTTCATAAGAAATTCAAAAGAATGGATGACAATAGTGGTGACCGGAGATGGTGGCACGGTATGCAAGAAAGGAAAGGTAAGTATATTATGTGGAATGAATTAGCATATGAGTGTTAAAAGAATGAGAGAAGAGTGTGTCATGTGTGTGCGTAAACAAACAGCGAGAAGGAGAAAGGCACGTATGATTTTAAGGGAAGATTAAAATAAGAGTGCTTCTATTCCTTCTTACAAGAGTAGCGTGAAAATAATGCAGTGGAAGAAATGTTACATTTTTACTTTAAGTAAAGGAGTGAAATTTAAAAATTAAAAGGAATGGTAGTGTGCCCATGAGATGGTGATGACGTGAGGGTTAAGAAGAAATACTGCTAGGGTTTTAGAAAAAAAAAAAGAAATTGTAGTGGGTTAATGAGTGTGGTATAGAGAGAGTGAGAAAGGGAAAGAAAATTAACTTAATCAATTCCTCGATTTAATGGGTCGTGTTCTAGAACTTAATTTAACGATGCTCGAATAATTAATTCGGTTAATTACGACGACGAATTTTAATCGTAGGTGCCATTTAAATTTTTTAAAAATATCCTAATTAATAAAATGAGAATGTTAATATAATGCCATATTTGTTAGCTCGTTCATCAGTTAAATGAATAAAGTAATATGCAAAGTCATAAATTCTAAAACAACCTGTCCATTATTTACTAATTCACAATAGATTTTACAGGAACGTAACAATTTCTAATAATTTACTTTCTTGTGTTTAATACATTCTAAAATAATATAAAACAAATATACTTAACAACCTTATGCACAAAATCAATCAATCAATAATAATATAATATATTAAGCAAATCACCCAAATTAAATTGATTTTTAACAATTATGCCATTAATTCAGACATCTAATATTGAAAATAATCATACAATTTTGCTAAAATTAAAATGACAATTGTTGTTATAATTATTTAATATTAAAATAGCTAATTATCAGTAATCAATGAGATCATTTGTATTAAAGTATAAAGTAATAAAATCAATATATATTATAAAAAATGTTTTAATGAAACTTAATTGAATGGTCAAAAATATTACATATAAAATAAATCCAAAGGATAAGAATCACAAAATTATTTTATATATATATATATATATATATATACTAAAACAATATGTGAATTTACTTATCTATATTAGATTTTACGGGTACCTTAACTTTAATAATTTAATTTTTTTTTAGATATATTCTAAAATAATAATATAAAACAAATATACTTAGCGACCTTAGGTCAATACTACAAGATGAATTAATCAATAATAATGAATCGATAATAATATAATATGTTAAACCAAATCACCTAAATTAATTTTTTTTTTTACAATTACATCATTAAATCAGGAAGGAATCCTTCAATTTTACCAACATTATAATAGCAATTGATGTTACAATTATTTAATATTAAATTAATTAATTCCCAATAATTAATGAGATGATTTGTATTAAAATCTAAAATAATGAGTTGAATATATTTTAGAAAAATGTGTTAATTAAATCTAATAACAGTTAAAAATTTCATGCAAAACAAATTTAAAGAATAAGAATCACACATATTTATAGAAGTTGATATATTCTATTAGCATAGTTGTACACTCACTATTATACAAATTTATAAAGTGCCCCACGCTATTAAACATTAAAATTTACATGTCAATACACCATATTAAGTATCGCTTGCTTTTTCTTCATCAAGCAATAGTTTAACCTGTACATGTTAAAATATATGGGAGAGAATGCTTGCAATTGACTATTTGATTTCAAGTCATTCCATCTATTGATAATAAAGTTGGATAGTAGAATTCTTATTTTCCAAAGCTAAGCTCGGAAGTACTTCTGTTTAGTTTTATTTCTTTCTGATGCATCCAAATAGTAACTTGATTATACTACAACTCTTCATTTATTACAGCAACACATGGGAAGCTCGGAATGACCGGCGCACTTGCCCCCGCCCGATAGGTTGCACAACGAATTACACGCTACTTCATTACACCCCCTTAACACAGTACACACCTGACCCATTCCTACATGCAATCACCACAATCACACAAGTTCAAAATTTCCAATTTTTTTAAAAATTAGGACGTGGTGTTGTGTAAATCAAGTTTCAATATAATCAGTACCATAAAAGAATATTCATTCATTAGTGTCGATTTTGAAACAAAAACCTCAAAAATTCCATATTTGACTAGAAGCAATAACGGAACAAAAAGAAATATTTATTTCATTTTATTGCATCGCAATATTAAAAAAAAATCCTAGTTTAGTCTTCGTTATACCTGAAGTTAAAACCGAGGTATTTAAAAAAAATAAGTTAAACAAACTATCCTTAAAGTTAAGTAATATTACCTTCCACCCGAATATCTTTAAATATCACACTTCACCCCAATAATCCCAACTTCAACCAAATCTCCCATAGAATATTCCCATTATTGACTACGGTTAACTTTTTCAAAATTATTTGTTAAATTAATTCTTCAGAAGTAAAAATTTTACACTTCAATTTTTTTCGCAACTTATTGAATTTTTTATATATAATAATATGATATTAGATGTTATATACTCCTCAGGTTATTATTGACTTCTTTTTTCAATTATACGTGTAAGAAAAATAAAAAATGAAAAAGTGAAAACATGTAATCTAATACATAATACTAATAAATCTAACAAATATGAATATATATATTTTCGTTATTTATAATGAAAAATAAAAAATAAAAGTAAACCTACAATTTAAAAATGTAAAACTATACTTTTCATTAACTTTATTTTTAAAATATTTACAACATACGTTATCATTTATTTTTAATATACTATCATAGAATAAAAACTAAACATCTATTTTTTTGTTTTATTTTTTATTTTTAGTTGAGATTTGACTTCTTTTTGAAATTATTAGTGTATACTTTAGAAAATAAAACACAGTCATTCATAATAGCCTATTATAAAATGAACGACTGAAATTCTGACAAAACTTAAGTTTATTTGTATTATATTTCTTAAGATTGTAATATGGTTATTTTCCTGAAAAAAAGAATGCGTTATAAATAACACAACATTTTAGTTAGATAAAATGCTTTATAAAAAATAGAATTTTTAAAAATACTACTCACTGCTCCATCTACATATTATTTAATAGTATATTAAAAATAAATTGTAAAATAAAATAAAATAATCGAAAGTATAGTTTTTCTATTCTTTACTGTACGTATATGGTTTCATTTTTTCAATAAAAGAAGGGGCAACTATGTTCATACTTTATTCGATTTACTAAAATTAATTTGATATGTTAATTGTATTTTATTTTTGTCTTCTCTCACCTATATAGTCAAAAAAATGAAGTAAATATTATCCAGAAAAATATATAATGGTTAATACATATTATTGTAAAAATTGAGAAAATTTTGAATAAAGTTAAAAATATCAGAAAAAATTTCGAGGTGTTGAACTTTAACTTTTAAACAATTAATCTAAGATAAGGAATATTTCATGGGATATAACTAAGTTAGGGTTATAAAGGTAGAATGTAATATTTAAAGAAGTTTGGGATTAAGTATAATAGTACCAAATCTCAATAATAGTTTTTAAGTAATGTATCATAAAGAAAAGTACAAAATGGACGAAACAATTTTTTTTCTTACAAATATTATAGTTATACCTGAAGAAGCCAGAAACAACGCAACAAACAAAATTCCCAGGAGGAAAGATTGACACAGGCGAAAAGTCGTCATTTCAAAAGGAATTTGCTTTTCAATTCTAATATTTATTTCTAGAGAGAACTTAAATGAATAACCGATATCCTGCTCATTATATATGGCATATCTATTATCTGTTATAGTATATCTTAAGGTATGTCCCGTGTAATGTGCACACAACGAACTATTCTTTCGCCTTTTACTAACTACGTATGTACCACAATTTTTTTTTACTAGGCATGTGTCATCTATATATTGATTTTTTTAGGATTTTATTCAAATTTAAATAAAAAAATATACTGTTAGAAATTTTAATTTCTAATAATTAATATAGACTGATATATTATTTATAGTATTTATATTAGCTATTTAATTGAACTCAATTAAGGTAATCTGATATTGGTGAGCATGTTAGACTATCAACATTAATAATATAGGCTTATATGAGTGGAAACCAGGATTTGACCCGTTAGGGTTTAATGGGAACCCTAACAGGTATATAATCAACCAGTGGTCCAACATGTCAAATCAAAACCTAATTTTCTCTGCCCATCAAAGAGAAATATAAGTCCTAATCTGGTGATTTGGCTGAGGAAGACCATGGCACCAACAAATCATTCCACTGCGACCTTCAGCCAATACGTCAATGGATCCAAGTAATTCTATTATACTCCTCTTATTCAATAATCAAACGTAATGGTTCTTAAGTTTAATTTGGAATTCCATAGAGATCAATTGAGAATTTTCCAATGTCGCGACCGGGATCGTGACGGGATGGCCGACCCTTAAAAGTAAAACGGGTTTCGAAATCCTTTTGAAAAGAAAACAGGGAGTCGCCACCAATTTTTTTTAGGATAAAAATATCGGAAAAAACCTCTTTTTCAAAACACTGGTTATGAAAATGAAATTCTAAGTTCGGGAGTCGAATTATAGGTTAGGAAGGTATTAGCACCTCACAACTGTCCGTTATAAAACGGTTACCTCAAATTGATAGTGCGTACTTCAAAATAGCCCAGAAATTATTTTTAACTTCTTCCACACAAAATGACAAAGCAGACACAAACAGACAAAACAGACTAAACGGTAACAGTAATAAATTTGACTAAACAATGATAGTAAAAAAAAAGAAAATAGTAACGATAGAAGATTAAACAGTGACAGTAAAAAAATGATAGTAGAATATTAAAACAGTAACAACAACAAATGACAAAGCAATGACAGTGAGAAACTCGACAAAACAATGACAATAAGAAGCTTAACAAAACAATAATAAGAAAAGACACACAGTGATCGTAAAAAAAAACTTAGCAGAATATCGACAGTAGGAAAGTAAAAAAAAATAACAATAGGAAATGGCAAACAGAGACAATAAGAAACTTCACAAAATAACATCAGTAAGAAAAAGTAAAACAAAGTGAAAGTAAAGGTTAACAGGACATCTCATCCAAATTAACCTTAATTTGTATATAAATTTAAACATTAAAATAAATAAATAAAATAAAATAAAAAATAAAATTGATTAAGAAAATATTATTTTTTAATAAAATATAAAAAGTATGAGATTAACAAGACGTCACGTCTAAATTAACCTCATTTTAAAGAAAACATTATTTTAAATAAAAATATTAAAACATGAGATTAACAAGACGTCACGTCTAAATTAACCTCTTTGCGACAATAAAATTTAAAATATTAACTATATAAAATTAATTGAAATAATAGCAGAGACAGAGAAATTAGTAATGAAAAAGTGGGCCCGACAGGAATTGATTCCCGCTCCTACGTATTCTCAAATGTATTGAGAAATCAGGGTTACGTAGTTCTTTAGAAAATTAATTTTGAAAGAAAAATATTTAAATTATTTTTGATTGATTTTGTTTTTTAATAATGAAAGGAAATTCATCAGGAAGGAGAAATACAAGGCGAAGAAGATCGCACGTGCATAAACCTTTAAGATCCTATAAAGCCGATGTAGGCAAAAGTGATTTTTGCATGACATTGCTTATAAGATTTGATTTAGTATAAGAGATTATTTATTTTTATAAAAGATATGTCTAGATTTTAAGTTTAACACTGTCGCGACCGGGATCGCGGCGGCGCGGCCGACCCTCGAAACGAATTTAAATAATAAACAGGGAGTCGCCAGCAATATTTTTTAGGATAAAATAGTGGAAAAACCTTTTGTTAAAGCACTGGTTATGAAAATGAGATTCCATGATTCGGGAGTCTGATTACAGGTGAGGAAGGTATTAGCACCTCACGACTGTCCGTTATAAAAACGGTTACCTCAATTTGATAGCACGCATTATAATTAACCCAATAATTATTTTAACTTCTTCATAAAAAGAAAAATGTACGGAACGACAAAATAAACAAAAAAAATAAACAAAGATCAACACAAAATATTTACATGAGATTAACAGGATGTCTCGTCCAAATTAATCTCGCTCTGCCTTTTTAAAGAGATATATAAAAAAAATATGAGATTAACAGGACGTCTCGTCCAACAGGAACGACAGGAACTATTTCCCGCTCCTACGTATTCTCGAGCTTTCGAGAAATCAGGGTCACGTAGTTCTTTAAATGTTTTTTTTTTAGGAAAAGATTAGGAAGATATTGATAGGCATCATTTTAGTGAAGAATCCATACAAGGCGAAGTGCTTCGCACGTGCACGGATCTTATAGAGACTGTGTAGATGGAAGTATTTTCCGTACGACACTGATTAAGAAAAATGAATATAAAAAAAAACTGAATGGGAGAGGAAAACGAGTGCAAAAAAAATGAAAAAAACGAGTGAAGAATAAGAAAACCGAGTGAAAAATAAGAAAACCGAGTGAAAAAATGAAAAATCCGAGTGAAAACAGGGAAAACCGAGTGAAACAGTGACAATATGAGTGAAACAGTGAAAATCTGAGTGAAACAGTGAAAATCTGAGTGGAAATAAGGGAAACCGAGTGCAAAAATAGTAAATCCTAGTGAAATAATGAGAATCTGAGTGGAATTAGTGAAAATCTGAGTGAAAATAAGGGAAACTGAGTGAAAAATAAGAAAACCGAGTGACACTATGAAAAATCTGAGTGAAAACAGAGAAAACCGAGTGAAACAGTGACAATATAAGTGAAACAGTGAAAAATCTGAGTGAAAATAAGAGAAACTGAGTGAAATAGTGAAAATCTGAGTGAAACAATAGTAAATCCGAGTGAAACAATAAGGATCTGAGTGGAAATAAGAGAAAACGAGTGCAAAATACTAAATCCGAGTGAAAAGAGGATTACCGAGTGAAAGTTGAGCAAAAACCGAGTGATGATGGTGCAGGAACACTGGTCAGAGAGGGAAGATGTGGTTTGAGGGAGTGGGAAGGTGAGGGGATTAGGAACGAGGTGCTGTTGAGTGGGACTATGGACAGATTGGAATAGGAGAGGAGTGGAGGATGGAAGGATTGTGGGCAACAATGGTGAGGGATGATGGAAGGAGAAGAAGAGAAGAGTTGGTGTGAGAGAGAAGAGAGCACGAAGGATTTTGGCTTGGGCAGAGTTTTCCCTCCTCTCGATCCCTCCCCCTTAGCTGCCTTCCCCCTTGCCTATTTATAGGCTGGCCCGAGTGGAATGCCAGCTCAGGCTTCCACTCGGTTTGGGTAGTGGGGGGACAACGGCTGGTGGGAATTTTTAATTCCCTCCACCTCCGCCCCTGTCTGCCACCCCCAGGATTCCTGGATCCACTTGGGTGGTGGAATCCAGGTCAGCAAGGTGGGGATCCGAGAGATAATGATGGAATCCGAGTGACAATATGGAAATCCGAGAGAGAATGTGAAAAACCGAGTGAAATATTGAAATCCGAGCGAGGATATTGACATTCTGAGAGAGGAAATTGAAAATCTGAGAGAGGATGTGGAAAACCGAGTGAAATGGTGGAAAACCGAGTTAAAAATATTGAAATCCGAGTGTAAAATGGTGAAATCCGAGTGAGAATCACTCGGATCATCCTCTCAGTAGGCATTCCTCCACATTGGGAGTCAAATCCGAGTGAAACGGTGAAATTCCGAGTGAAAATGGCTCGGATGAATCCCTCATTCAGTGTTCAACCACGGTTGGAATCAATTCCGAGTGAGAAAAGGGGTCAGACCTCATTTTGCCTCCTGGATCCGAGTGGAAAAGGTTCATTTTGCAAAAGACCGAGTGAAATCATGTTGATGTGTGACTCGGAACATTCAGACTGGAACAATCATGTTAATCAAAGAAATTCCAACTGGAACATTCAGTCAGAACCGAGTGAGAAATAACTCACTCGGTACCGACTGGAAATTGGCTCGGGAAAGGTGTGAAATATGACACGGAGGGGATTTGGTGTTGGTAAAAATTGACTCGGGAAACAGGACACGGAGCCGATTGAAAAATCAAAGAAAAAGACACGGAAGTTGAGTGTAAAGGGTCTCGGAGTTTGCTAAAGGATGACTCGGAGCCGACTGAAAATCGAAGAGAAAGACTCGGAAGTTGATTGGGAGAGTACCTGGCTCGGACTTCACTTCCTCTCCACAATCCGAGTGACCATTGACACGGAAACGACTGAAATGGCTCGAAAATTGGACTTTTGGCCATTTTTCACTCGGAAATAAACTTCTTCACACTCAGAATTAGAAATTTGAATTTCTTCACTCGGAATGGCTCTGACAGGGAAGCTTTCCACTCGGAATTGACTCATTCTGGGTAATTCTACTCGGATTTGATCATGTATGTGTCATTCCGCTCGGATTCCCCAACAGCAGCCTATTCTACTCGGAAATGCTTCATTATTACTCGGTTTTTGATCATTTCTTAGTAATTTCACTCGGATTTGATCCCGTTCTGAGTAGTTCCACTCGGTTTTGATCATTTCTGAGTAGTTCTACTCGGATTTGCTCCATTCTGAGTAGTTCCACTCGGTTTTGATCATTTCTGAGTCTTCTTACTCGGATTTCTCTTTAACAGGGGCATTTTCTACTTGGATTTGATCCTTTCTGAGTAATTTCACTCGGTTTTGATCATTTCTGAGTAGTTCTACTCGGACTTACTAGTTTTTGGGCCATTCCACTCGGATTTTTGTTCAACAGGGGCATTTTCTACTCGGATTTGATCCTTTTTGAGTCATTTCACTCGGATTTGCATCCAACAGGGCAATATTCCACTTGGAAAAGCTTCATTCTGAGTTATTTCGCTCGGTTCTGATTATTCTGGAGCCATTCTACTTGAATTTGACCACTCTGAATTGGAATTCAGTATATAAAATATTCATTCCACTTGGACCGGACCAAAAGAGGTGTTCACAGATGCCCCTCTTTACTTCTTTTTCACAAAAGAAACACGAAGCTTCTGTGTTTTTGAAGTGAAAAGGAAGTAAAGATATGAACACCGATGTAGGGGGCCAAGTGGGGCCTCTTGATCGGTATGGCAACTGATGGTATGGGTAATCACGAATCTGTGTGACCTCTTTTTCTTAAAACGAGCATTCTCCACTTCTGTTTCTCTTCTTCTCTTCTTCTTCTTCTTTTTTTTTTGTTTTTTTTTGTTTTTTTGTTTTGTTTTTTTTTGTGGACAGGGAAAAATTGTCTTTTAGTTAACAGGAGGTAATGAGATCAGGATTGACTCCCAGTAGACTGGAAAGTAAAGGTTGCCCTCGTGGGCGACTAAAAAGTAAAGGGTACCTCGATAGGTGGCTGGGAAATAAAGGATGCCTTGATAGGCGGCTGGAAAGTAAAGGATGCCATGATAGGCGGCTGGAAGATAAAGGGTGCCTTGATAGGCGGCTGGAAAGGTAAAGGATGCCTTGATAGGCGACTGGAAAGGTAAAGGATGCCTTGATAGGCGACTGGAAAGGTAAAGGATGCCTCGATAGGCGACTGGAAAGGTAAAGGATGCCTTGATAGGCGGCTGGAAAGGTAAAGGATGCCTTGATAGGCGACTGGAAAGGTAAAGGATGCCTTGATAGGCGGCTGAAAGATAAAGGATGCCTCGATAGGCGGCTGGAAAGGTAAAGGATGCCTTGATAGGCGGCTGGAAGATAAAGGATGCCTTGATAGGCAGCAGGAAGATAAAGGATGCCTTGATAGGCGGCTAGAAAGATAAAGGATGCCTTGATAGGCGGCTGGAAAGATAAAGGATGCCTTGATAGGCGGCTGGAAAATAAAGGATGCCTTGATAGGCGGCTGGAAAGATAACGGATGCCTTGATAGGCGACTGGAAAGATAACGGATGCCTTGATAGGCGGACAGAAAGTAAAGGATGGGGTTAACCCTCAATTGACAGAAAATACAAAGATTGGGGGGAGCTAACAGGACGTCTCGTCCAAATTAACTCACTGGTCCTAAAGGCTCGGGGTGATGCCTCAGTTTGACATGGCTGAAAGAATTACTCTTTGACCGAAAGAGAGTGATCCTGGGGAGATGCCCTAATTTGACATGATTGAAGGAATCTTGGGGAATTGCTTTCTAAATGAAAGAGGGTGATCCTGGGGTGATGCCCCAGTTTGACATGATTGAAGGAATCTTGGGGAATTGCCTCTTGACTGAAATAGAAGAAATCTGGGGGAGATGCCCTAGTTAGGAAGATTGAAGGGATCTCGGGGAACTGCTTCTTGACTGGAAGGAAAAATCTGGGGTCCACTAGGGATGTATAGTGGGCTTACTAAAAGAAAGAAATCTGGGGATGATCCAGTTCAAGCTGTCTTGGATGATTCGGGGAACTACTCCTTGATCGGAAGGAAAAGAAATGGGGGAAAATCTAGCTGAAGGAGTTAGGGATACTGTCCCTCGAACGGAGGGAAGATTTGGGGTGATACCCCAAATTTTTGAAAGAATAGAAGATTTAGGGGTACTACCTCAAGGCCGGGAGAAGAATCTGGGGTGATGTCCCACTTAGGGCGGTTGAAGAAGCTTGGGGGTACGTTCCCTTTTGACGGAGAGAGACCTGAGGTGATGTCCAGCTCAAACTTCCCGGGAGCATGGGGTACTGCCCTTGGGTTAACAAAAGATAACAACCTGGGGAAGATGCCCTAGTTTGAAATGATCTGAAGAGCATTGGGGGAATCTAGGGAGATACCCCAGCTTAATTTGTCTGGGAAGTGTAGTTCCACTGGGGAAGAGAAATTTAGAGATAGCGACTTTAACAGTTAAGGATGAGACTTTGAAGGCACCTGATGGAAGAAGAAACCTTGAAAGGCGCTAGCTTTGGCGATTATGGTTCCATTGAGGAATGGATGGCAGGCCCATCGGAGGGGAAAAAAAAAATCTAATGGATGTCCCGGTTTAGGACATTTTAATGAGGGTAACTCAACTGGGGAAAGTGTTTTCCTCTTGGGGAAGGAAGGCGTGGCCTTTGATCTCTGTGGTTCTGTCGGAAAGGTAATTCTGTTGGGTATCAACAGATTTTCCTAAATCTGACTAGGAGCCCATTTGGTGGCTTTTTTTTTTCAGGAGGAATCCTCAGTCTATTTTCCTTTTAGAGATGATAGTGGGTCCACCGGAGAAAAGAAATCTGGGGGATGCCCCAGTTTTTGGGTTGCTTGGGAGTTCAGAGTATTGTCTCTTTAGGGAAGAGAAACCGGGGGAGATGCCTCGGTTAAAGTATGATTGAAAGGATTTTTGGAGAATTGCCCCTTGGCTGAAAGAAGGGAGACCTAGGGTGATGCCCATGTTCAGAAAATTTGCCTGAAGGAATTAGGGGTGCTTCTCCTTGACAGAAAGAGAATAGAGACGTGGGGAGATGCCCCAGTTTGGGAAAATTGGAAGTTTTCAGGTGTACTACCCCTGATCTGAAAGAGAGAAGTCCTGGGGTATGCCCCAGTTTGACACGATTGAAAGAGTCCTAGGGAAAACTACTCCTTGGCCAGGACAGAAAAAAATCTAGGGGGATGCCTTAGTTCAAACCTTCAGGACACTACCCCTTGGCCAACAAAAGATCTGGAGGTGAGGAATGACAGACTTGGGAGGTAAAGTCCCAGGTTTGAAAGATTCGGGGGTTAATAGGGCATCCCGTCCAAATTAGCCAGGTTCTAGAATATACCAAGTTGATTTCTTGGAGATGTGACCCCTAACATGCCTCATGAACAAGACAGAAACCTTGAGAAGACGCCGGCTTCGACTACAAGATATTGATGGACTTCATGGAAATCTCAAAGCAAAATGGAAACTCAGAAAGGTGTCATGTTTGGCCATAGAAGGGTGTTTTGTTCAATGATTTGGGTGGGTTACGAGAAAAAACTCGTGGATGACCTACTTTAATGAGTAAAGGCAAGAGTGAGCTTCGGAGACTGATGGACATACACCTAGAAAGTGCCAGTTTTGGCGGTTGAAGCTTGACGCATCTACTTATCACAACATCCTGCAAGAAAGGTTAGCGGTGTAAAACAAATTGGAACTTGAAAAGACTTACCGCAAAAACACAATCCTTAGAGATCCGAAGTGACTCATGACTGAAACAGAGCAGATGAAGCAACCCTAGCTTTGGAAACGTGTCAGGCCCAGTCTTCATAATGATTGCTTGAGGCGAAATCAAGTAACAGGAACATCTTGTTCTCATGACTTTAAATTTTCATTTCCTCCTCATTTTTATATATTAAGGGAAAACATATGTATTATCAAATCATGGAAAATCACAATAAATACGTGTCAAAAATAGGTGAAATTGTATTTACAAGTCGAGTAAGTGTGGAAAAAGGGAAACTAAAAAGCAAGTGAAGATGTATGGGAAATATTAATAATTGGGTAGAGTGGGAATGATTTTACAGATCTTCCAGTGAACTGTTGAGAACAAAGCATATCTTAATCCCACATCATGACTCTGAATTCACCACTTGACTCTGCTTCTGAAAAGGTAGTCGGACTATGATTACTTGGCCAAAATCTTGATCCCAATTGATTGCCTGAGCCACCTATTCAGGTTTTTAGCTTACCAGGTCGCTCTAACTTTTGCCTAGGCTGCCCTTCCAGGTTTTCAGCCTAGCGAGCTTCTCTCTCCATATGACGTCTCTCCTTTTTTTTTTTAAGGTTGTGTCCCTCACAACAAAGGTTTAAACTGATTGCCAATGAGCTTATTTGATCTTTCTCAATTTGATCTCATCCTGTGGGGGAGTAGATGTTATTTCAGATGAAAAATTTGCCCCTAACACCATGTATCCAAAGAAACAAAGGCGTGCCCTTTTCAGTACCAATGAGGGGGCTCGTTTTGAGTCTTTATTTCCTTGTTCATTTTTCATCTATTTTTTTGTCATCTTTTTCTTTTTGCATTTTTTTTTGGTCCTTTTTTTTGTTTTTTTTCCTTTTTTTTGTTGTTTTTTTTTGAATGACCCCTTTGGTACCTTTGTTATGGTCTAGCTATTTTATCCCCTAACCAATGTGGTAAAGAAAATATGATATTAATGGTATCACAGTAGACCAATCCCTTGGTTACACTGGTGTGGGAATAGTTATACTCCATTAAAGTTGGGGTGTTGATTGCGACACAGATGAAACATTGTTTCTGCCGTGTTCTTAGCTTGATAACATTTATGCCCCCATATGGAAAAGTGATAATTTGATCTATGAATCAGCTCGCCTTAATTGGTATTTACGTAAGGCACCAACCTTGACTTTTTTTTTTATATCCTTTTTGTTTTTTTTTGTTTTGTTTTGTTTTTTTTTTGAGAGTATTTCTTGACCATCCACGTTGATCAATGCTAACATTTCTTTGAAGGGTGGATACGCCATTTATGGAATCTGGCACTATCTTCATTTTGAGCTTGTAACGTCTTCAGTTGTTTGTGAATCTTCTTCATTCTGTGTGCTGACCTTGCCTTCGGGTAGAACTAGGTGACTTTTATCCAAACATCCTACACAATTTGGCCAAGGAACTTTTGTTTTTGCTACCCTTTTCGTCAGCGTAATCAACTGGGTGGTCAAAGTTATGAAATGGAATCATGATCTCATTGTTCTCAAAAGGATCGTTTTTAGTCCTGTATTTTTTGGTTTTTTCATGGTAAAAATAAGAAAAAGAAGTAGATAAAGGGAAAAGGATTCAAGGTGGTAATAAGGAAAGCAAGAAAAGGCATTTTGAAATTTGACACATATTTATTGAGAGAAACTTAAAATGATAAAAACATGTCTTTGCCCTTATTACATAACAATATCCCAAAGCCTTAGGCATAGCGTTTGGGTTGAAACAGAAGTTTAAAGTCATAAGGAACTAAGTGGTCTCTTAGTCATGAACCTCTCCAGTTGGCGTGTGATTCACAAAATCTTGCATGCATCCTCTTTACACCCCTAGTCCCTCTTTATCACACTGACCCCAAAGGTCTCATGGTTAGACCTGGGGTTTATAATTATATTGGGACTCCCTTCCTGGAAATCTAGCCACTTAGCTTTAATCAGATCCCTTACTTTGAATTTCAAGGTATGACAGTCCTCAATAGAGTGCCCCGAGGCTCCAGCATGGTAATCACATCGGGCATTGGGATTATAGCCTTTGGGGTAAGGAGGAACCACCGGTTTTAGTGGGCAAGGTACTGCAAGGGAATTACGAAAAAGGTGAGGTAGAAGTTCTGTGTAGGTTATGGGAATGGGGTCGAACCGGGCTGGTGTTCGATTATTGATGGGTTTTATTGTGCTTTGGTCTGGATTAAGTGGCTGAGTTTGTACTAGTGGTGGATGATAGGGTTGTGGAAGGGTAGACCTAATAGCAGGCAAATGAGAATGGGAAGGTATTTGAGGGATATATGGACGAAAGTAGAGTTAGAATGGGAAAAAATTAGAAACCTGGTTAGGGGTGGTGGTGGCCATGTAAGGTGCAGGGAGATTGGCAGGTTGAAAGGGAGTATGTGTTATTGATCTGGGTTGGGCCCTTTTTTGGTTACGGGCAGTGGAATTAGCATCCCCTTTTCTCTTCCCCTTATCTCCTGATGCAGACATTCTTATGATAGGAGCCCCAGGCGACCGGGAGGACTGTGAAATATGGGGATTCATCATTTGTAAATCATGATCCTCTTGTTGATTATGGAATGGGGGAATTTGGTCTTTTGTCAATCCAGGAAGGTGGAGTGGGGTGGTTGGCACATGTTGATCATTCTTGACACCCGCAGAGGGTTCCTCTTCTATGATCTTCTTCTCTAAAAGTCTGGCCATCTCCGCCATTTGCTTCCTTAGCTGGTTAACTTCGTTTCTGAGGTTTTCAATTTCTTGCTCTCTTTCAGCCATGAGTCTCCTTTGAAAGTCTAACAAAGGTGTCGTTCGGTGTCGTTGAAAGAAGAAAAAGAAATGTCAGGTGGAAACAGAAGGAAAGAGGATATCATGGGAAGTAATCACAGACCTTGACAAACATCCTTTAACCATTCCTTAGAACGTATCGTTCAAAAGTACTAGGTACGGTAAACATGGAAGTTAATACGGGATAGTTGTGAAGACAGAAAAATCCTTCATTCTGAAATGCAATAAGAGCCTCAAGTTTAGCTATTTCTAGCTCGGGGAACCATGATCCGTCTCTTAAAGGTTTGATCCCACATTAATTTCCATATCTTGGTCAAGGGTATTCGTTAAGCTCTGAATAGCCTTCGGTGAGAATAGAAAGAAAGGAGCGAAAGAGCCATTGGGAAATGACGTGCTTTGCAAATCGATACTCCCCTAGTAATTTCTTGAAAACATTTTTGTATTTAGGGGGGATACAACCTGCTAAAACTTATGTCAAATCAAGCGTTATGTGAGCTACGGATTTTCTGATCATCGACAATACAAAGAAAATTGATTTTCCTTTTGATTTCTTTTTCTTTTTATATGTATTTTCTATGATTCAAAAGATCTGTAACTCAAGGCCCAAAGACTTGTACACAAAGAGAAAGAAATATTTGCCTATTAAAGGATCACTAGTTAAAAGTATGTCATTTTTTTGAAAAAAGTAATCCACTAAATGGTCAAGTAGTCCTCTATTTTGGATCAGAAGGAAAAGTGAGAATGAGAAAAGGTAGAAGTAAAGTTTGCCCCTTTGTGCCTTAAGGTGGGTTTTTTCTGGAGGTCTCCTAATGGCTCTAAGGTTTGTCTAACAGTGATATCTCGCATTAGGTGGCTTGTTCTAAAACTTCTACAGGTCACTAGAGCCAAGATCCTACTCATGATGTTGACCACAAATAGTAGGAAGTATACTAAGTGTGGGCACCATGAATAAGTCGAACTCCAGCTGAGATTCTCACGGTAACCAGACAGGAAGTACATCCCAAATGTCTCCGCTATCAACCTCCCCTAATCTTAAGTTTTATTTGGGCCCGGGTATAGGGTCCCACTCAAAAGTGTGTGCGAATTGTGAGTGTAGTGTGTGAAAGAGGCATTCAATACCCGTACCTTACTCACCCTGTACATAGAACAAACATTGAGCAACAAAATAAAGTCGACTACCCTAGGGTTCAATGATCACACAGATATTTACAGAACATAAATAATTGAATACAAACAAAACAGAAACTCAACATTGACAAGGGAATAAAATAAAGGAAGAAGTTAAATAATTAATATGCAAATTAAAACATGCGCTATCAAATTGACTGGCTTGACTCTCTAGGTCCCCAGTGGAGTCGCCATCTGTCACGACCGGGATCGCGGCGGCGCGGCCGACCCTCGAAACGAATTTAAATAATAAACAGGGAGTCGCCAGCAATATTTTTTAGGATAAAATAGTGGAAAAACCTTTTGTTAAAGCACTGGTTATAAAAATGAGATTCCATGATTCGGGAGTCTGATTATAGGTGAGGAAGGTATTAGCACCTCACGACTGTCCGTTATAAAAACGGTTACCTCAATTTGATAGCACGCATTATAATTAACCCAATAATTATTTTAACTTCTTCATAAAAAGAAAAATGTACGGAACGACAAAATAAACAAAAAAAATAAACAAAGATCAACACAAAATATTTACATGAGATTAACAGGACGTCTCGTCCAAATTAATCTCGCTCTGCCTTTTTAAAGAGATATATAAAAAAAATATGAGATTAACAGGACGTCTCGTCCAAATTAACCTCGCTCCTCCTTTTGATAGCAAGACAAAAAGGAAACTCTAAAAATTAAATAAAGAAAGGTGGACCCGACAGGAACTATTTCCCGCTCCTACGTATTCTCGAACTTTCGAGAAATCAGGGTCACGTAGTTCTTTAAATGTTTTTTTTTAGGAAAAGATTAGGAAGATATTGATAGGCATCATTTTAGTGAAGAATCCATACAAGGCGAAGTGCTTCGCACGTGCACGGATCTTATAGAGACTGTGTAGATGGAAGTATTTTCCGTACGACACTGATTATGAAAAATGAATATAAAAAAAAACTGAATAGGAGAGGAAAACGAGTGCAAAAAAAATGAAAAAAACGAGTGAAGAATAAGAAAACAGAGTGAAAAATAAGAAAACCGAGTGAAAAAATGAAAAATCCGAGTGAAAACAGGGAAAACCGAGTGAAACAGTGACAATATGAGTGAAACAGTGAAAATCTGAGTGAAACAGTGAAAATCTGAGTGGAAATAAGGGAAACCGAGTGCAAAAATAGTAAATCCTAGTGAAATAATGAGAATCTGAGTGGAATTAGTGAAAATCAGAGTGAAAATAAGGGAAACTGAGTGAAAAATAAGAAAACCGAGTGACACTATGAAAAATCTGAGTGAAAACAGAGAAAACCGAGTGAAACAGTGACAATATAAGTGAAACAGTGAAAAATCTGAGTGAAAATAAGAGAAACTGAGTGAAATAGTGAAAATCTGAGTGAAACAATAATAAATCTGAGTGAAACAATAAGGATCTGAGTGGAAATAAGAGAAAACGAGTGCAAAATACTAAATCCGAGTGAAAAGAGGATTACCGAGTGAAAGTTGAGCAAAAACCGAGTGATGATGGTGCAGGAACACTGGTCAGAGAGGGAAGATGTGGTTTGAGGGAGTGGGAAGGTGAGGGGATTAGGAACGAGGTGCTGTTGAGTAGGAGTGTGGACAGATTGGAATAGGAGAGGAGTAGAGGATGGAAGGATTGTGGGCAGCAATGGTGAGGGATGATGGAAGGAGAAGAAGAGAAGAGTTGGTGTAAGAGAGAAGAGAGCACGAAGGATTTTGGCTTGGGCAGAGTTTTCCCTCCTCTCGATCCCTCCCCCTTAGCTGCCTTCCCCCTTGCCTATTTATAGGCTGGCCCGAGTGGAATGCCAGCTCAGGCTTCCACTTCCGAGTGGAATGCCAGCTCAGGCTTCCACTCGGTTTGGGTAGTGGGGGGACAACGGCTGGTGGGAATTTTTAATTCCCTCCACCTCCGCCCCTGTCTGCCACCCCCAGGATTCCTGGATCCACTTGGGTGGTGGAATCCAGGTCAGCAAGGTGGGGATCCAAGAGATAATGATGGAATCCGAGTGACAATATGGAAATCCGAGAGAGAATGTGAAAAACCGAGTGAAATATTGAAATTCGAGCGAGGATATTGACATTCTGAGAGAGGAAATTGAAAATCTGAGAGAGGATGTGGAAAACCGAGTGAAATGGTGGAAAACCGAGTTAAAAATATTGAAATCTGAGTGTAAAATGGTGAAATCCGAGTGAGAATCACTCGGATCATCCTCTCAGTAGGCATTCCTCCACATTGGGAGTCAAATCCGAGTGAAACGGTGAAATTCCGAGTGAAAATGGCTCGGATGAATCCCTCATTCAGTGTTCAACCACGGTTGGAATCAATTCCGAGTGAGAAAAGGGGTCAGACCTCATTTTGCCTCCTGGATCCGAGTGGAAAAGGTTCATTTTGCAAAAGACTGAGTGAAATCATGTTGATGTGTGACTCGGAACATTCAGACTGGAACAATCATGTTAATCAAAGAAATTCCAACTGGAACATTCAGTCAGAACCGAGTGAGAAATAACTCACTCGGTACCGACTAGAAATTGGCTCGGGAAAGGTGTGAAATATGACACGGAGGGGATTTGGTGTTGGTAAAAATTGACTCGGGAAACAGGACACGGAGCCGATTGAAAAATCAAAGAAAAAGACACGGAAGTTGAGTGTAAAGGGTCTCGGAGTTTGCTAAAGGATGACTCGGAGCCGACTGAAAATCGAAGAGAAAGACTCGGAAGTTGATTGGGAGAGTACCTGGCTCGGACTTCACTTCCTCTCCACAATCCGAGTGACCACTGACACGGAAACGACTGAAATGGCTCGGAAATTGGACTTTTGGCCATTTTTCGCTCGGAAATAAACTTCTTCACACTCAGAATTAGAAATTTGAATTTCTTCACTCGGAATGGCTCTGACAGGGAAGCTTTCCACTCAGAATTGACTCATTCTGGGTAATTCTACTCGGATTTGATCATGTATGTGTCATTCCGCTCGGATTCCCCAACAGGAGCCTATTCTACTCGGAAATGCTTTATTATTACTCGGTTTTTGATCATTTCTTAGTAATTTCACTCGGATTTGATCCCGTTCTGAGTAGTTCCACTCGGTTTTGATCATTTCTGAGTAGTTCTACTCAGATTTGCTCCATTCTAAGTAGTTCCACTCGGTTTTGATCATTTCTGAGTCTTCTTACTCGGATTTCTCTTCAACAGGGGCATTTTCTACTCGGATTTGATCCCTTCTGAGTAATTTCACTCGGTTTTGATCATTTCTGAGTAGTTCTACTCGGACTTACTAGTTTTTGGGCCATTCCACTCGGATTTTTGTTCAACAGGGGCATTTTCTACTCGGATTTGATCCTTTTTGAGTCATTTCACTCGGATTTGCCTCTAACAGGGCAATATTCCACTTGGAAAAGCTTCATTCTGAGTTATTTCGCTCGGTTCTGATTATTCTGGAGCCATTCTACTCGAATTTGACCACTCTGAATTGGAATTCAGTATATAAAATATTTATTCCACTTGGACCGGACCAAAAGAGGTGTTCACAAACACAAATAGAGAAACATTTAATATTTATTCTAAGAAGCATTTTTATATTTTTACTACAAATAAAACAATTTACTTTCTATTTTTGAGAAAAAGATCTTAGATTTTAATATCTTTATTTTCACCATAAACAAAAGCTATTTAGATATATTTAGAAAAAAAATATTTTTGGAATTTTGTGATTTTTATTTCACTTCTAACAAAAATCTATTAAATTTAAAAATAATTTTATTTTAATTTAACTAAAACTGAAAATTTATTTTTTATTTTCTTTATTTATTTATTTTTTAAAATATATATATTACTATTTTATTATAATTATTTTTATCAACATAAAAAAACATTGGGCTTTAAGAGCCCATTTCCTAAAAAAAATAAAGGGTGGTAATAGAAATGGGCCTCACTAGCTGAGGCCCAAAACTAATAAAACCCTAAACTAAAACAAAAGAGAAGAAAGAGAAATAAGAGAAGAAGAGAAGAGAAAGGGTGGGGGCGGCGGCAGAGAGAGGGAGGAAGGAAGGGAGAGAAAGAGAGGGGGTAGACCGAGAGAGGGAAAGACCAGAGGGAAACCGACAGTTGGCGTCACTCGCGAGGGGGTCTGTCGCGTGGTGGAGGTCGCCGGAGGGGTCTGGTCGGCGTGGTGGAGGTCGCCGGAGATGGTGGTCTCGGAGAAGAAGATGATCGGACTGGTGGCGTCGGTCACGCGAGGAAGAAGATCTGGTAGCCGGTGGAGGTTCTGATGGAGAAGATGACCGGCAATGGCTACCTTGCCATTTCTTCCTCCCTTTTTATTTTCTTACTTTTGGTGTATTTTTGGTTGTTTTTTTTTCTGTTTGGCAATTATTTTTACTGGTTATGTTTTTTCTCTTTGCTGTTGGTGAATGGAGGAAGATGAGGATGAAGGAGATGGAGAAGAGAGAGAGAGAGAGAGATCGGAGAGGGGTGAGTGACAGGGAAGGAGAGGGTGACGAAGAGGGAGTGAGTGACGGAGAAGGAGAAGGGAGATCGGAGAGAGGGTGAGTGACAGTGGAGAAGAGAGAAGAAGTGGAGTCCCTTCGTCCTTCGGTGATGGAGAAGTTAAGGTGATGAAGGTGATGGAGTTGGGAGACAGCTTCCGGATTCCGCTTCAGGATTTCCGGAGTGGGGGCAGGAAATTATTATTTTTATTATTTAATAATTAAAAAGAAAAAAAGCAGAATTTGGTGTTTACAGCTGCCCCTCTTTACTTTCTTTTCACGAAAGTATGAATGATTCATTCATATCGTGAAAAGGAAGTAAAGACGTAAACACCATCTTAACACTAACATCCTCAATGAGGTGACGACCTTGACAAATAAAGGACTCAAATAACACCAGTTTTGGCAGTAAGAAAGACTTAAAAGTACCAACTTCGACGATAATGACTTAAAGAAGAGCCAACTTCGGCAAATAGAAAGCTTAAGAGGTGTGATGAAAACTTGAAGAGGTGTCAATTTTGAGAATAAGAAAACCTTAAAATGTATTATGGAAACTATTTGAAGTGCCAACTTTGACATTGAGAATCCTAAAAGTCCTAGAGAAGTTTGAAGAGTTGCCAACTTTGAACAAGGTTCCAAGTTTGACGATTGAAGTTTGAGCTCCATCCTGGAACAAATCAGAGGATATTTCCTTGATATTAAAAAGGGAGTAGCCTAAGGAGGAATACTTAAAGCTTTGAAGAGAAAAAAAAAATGAATGACAAGGAATTATCCTAACGTGTTTGGATCAAAGGATACAGCCTAGGAATGGGTACCTGAAGCTTTTTGAACAAAGAATGAGGGAGTGGGTTCCTGGGAGGCCTTTGATAGAAAACAAATGATTTGGGAGGAATTCCCCTGGTTTAAAGGAGATATAAGATAGCCTAGGAGTAGGTTCCTGAAGCTTTTGGACAGAAAACAAATGACTTGGGGGGGATGCCTCTGGCTCAGATTAAAAAACGAGATAGCCTAGGAGTGGGTTCCTGAAGCTTTTTGTTAGAAAACAAAAGACTTGGTGGGATACGCCTGGTTTAAAGGAGATTTGAGATAGCCTAGGCATGAGTCCACGAGGCTTTAGCTGGGAAATAAAAGACTTGGGGCGATACCCCTAGTTCAACAGGAAATGAAAGGATTGGGGGTGCTGCCCCTTGGTTGCAGAAATTAAGGGTGCCTTGTTTGGCGGCTGGAAAGTAAACAATGCCTGCATAGGCGAACGGAAAGGAAAGGGTAAATGAATAGGCGAAAATAAAGGGTGCCTAAATAGGCGAAGGTAAAGGAAAGGGTGCCTGAATAGGCGAACGGAAATGAAAGGGTGCCTGAATAGGCGAGCGGAAAGGAAAGGGTGCCTGAATAGGCGAATAAAAAAGAAAGGGTGCCTAAATAGGCGAACGGAAAGGAAAGGGTGCCTAAATAGGCGAACGGAAAGGAAAGGGTGCCTGAATAGGCGAGCGGAAAGGAAAGGGCGCCTGAATAGGCGAACACAAAGTAAAGGGGCCTGAATAAGCGAACAGAAATGGAAGGGTGCCTGAATAGACGAACGGAAAGGAAAGGGTGCCTGAATAGGCAAACGGAAAGGAAAGGGTGCTTGAATAGGCGAACGGAAAGGAAAGGGTGCCTGAATAGGTGAACGGAAAGGAAAGGGCGCCTGAATAGGCAAACACAAAGTAAAGGGGCCTGAATAGGCGAACAGAAATGGAAGGGTGCCTGAATAGGCGAACGGAAAGGAAAGGGTGCCTAAATAGGCAAACGGAAAGGAAAGAGTGCCTGAATAGGCGAACGGAAAGGAAAGGGTGCCTGAATAGGCGAGCGGAAAGGAAAAGGCGCCTGAATAGGCAAACACAAAGTAAAGGGCGCCTGAATAGGCCAACGGAAATGGAAGGGTGCCTGAATAGGCGAACACAAAGTAAAGGGTGTCTGAATAGGCGAGAGGAAAGGAAAGGGTGCCTGAATAGGCGAATGAAAAAGAAAGGGTGCCTGAATAGGCAAACGAAAAGGAAAGGGTGCCTGAATAGGAGAACGGAAAGGAAAAGGCACCTGAATAGGCGAACATAAAGTAAAGGGCCTGAATAGGCGATTGGGAAGTAAAGGGCCTGAATAGGCGATTGGGAAGTAAAGGGTGCCTAAATAGGCGATTGGAAAGTAAAGGGCCTGAATAGGCGACTAGAAAGTAAAGGGTGCCTGAATAGGCGAATGGAAAGTAAATAGCCTGAATAGGCGACTGGAAAGTAAAGGATGCCTGAATAGGCTATTGGAAAGTAAAGGGCCTGAATAGGCGATTGGAAAGTAAAGGGCCTGAATAGGTGATTGGAAAGTAAAGGGTGCCTGAATAGGCAGATGGAAAGGAAAAGATGCCTGAATAGGCGAACGAAAAGGAAAGGATGCTTGAATAGGCGAACGAAACGGAAAGGGTGCCTGAATAGGCGATTGGAAAGTAAAGGGCCTGAATAGGCGATTGGAAAGTAAAGGGTGCCTGAATAGGCGAATGGAAAGTAAATGGTGCCTGAATAGGTGACTGGAAAGTAAAGGGTGCCTGAATAGGCTATTAGAAAGTAAAGGGCCTGAATAGGCGATTGGAAAGTAAAGGGTGCCTGAATAGGCAAACGGAAAGGAAAAGGTGCCTGAATAGGCGAACGAAAAGGAAAGGATGCCTGAATAGGCGAACGAAACGGAAAGGGTGCTTGAATAGGCGAATGGAAAGGAAAAGGTGAGGATGTTGCCTCTCAGTTGGCTGGAAGGTAAAGACCTGGGAGAGATGTACCAGTTTAACATGATTTGAAAGAATCACGGGGATCTGCCCCTTGACTGAGAGAGTGGATCTGGGGCGATGATTGAAAGAACCCTGGGGTACCGCTTCTTGGTTGAGAGAGTAGGTCTGGGGTGATGCCCCAATTAGGAAGATTGAAGGGATTTCAGGGAACCGCTCCTTGACTGGCAGGAAGAATCTGGAGTCCACTGGAGATGTATGGTGGGCTTACTGGAGGAAAGAAATCTGGGGATGATCCAGTTCAAGCTGTCTTGGATGATTCGGGGAACTGCTCCTTGATTGGGAGAGAAAAGAAACGAGGAAAATCTGGCTGAAAAAGCTAAGGATATTGCCCCTCAAATGGAGGAAGGATTTGGGGCGATACCCCAATTTTGGAAAGATTGGAAGATTTAGGGGTACTACCCCAAGGCTGGGAGAAAGATATGGGGTGGTGCCCCAGTTAGGGAGGTTGAAGAAGCTTGGGGGTACGCTCCCTTTTGACAGAGAGAGACCCGAGGTGATGTCCCAGCTCGAATTTCCCGGGAGTGCGGGGTACTGCCCTTGGGTTGACAAAATGACCCGGGGGAGATGTCCGAGTTTGACATGATCTAAAGAGCTTTGGGGGAAACTGCCTCTTGACTGCAAGAGGAATCTGGGGAGATGCCCCAGTTTGATTTGTCTGGGAAGTGTAGTTCCACTGGGGAAGAATTTGGAGATTCGAAGTACTGCCCCTTAATTGAGAATGGAAAATCTAGAGTCCACCAGGGGAAAAGAACTTAAGAAGTGCCAGTTTTGGCGACCGATTCCATTGGGGAAGAGAAATTGACAGATACCGACTTTAACAGTTAAGGATGAGACTTTGAAGGTGCCTGCTTAAGTGATGGAAGAAGAAACCTTGAAAGGTGCTAGCTTTGGCGATTATGGTTCCACTGGGGAAAAGAAATTAAGAAGATGCTGACTTTGGCGATTAAGGAGGAGACTTCGAGGATTGCCAACTTTGGCAATTATGGAGGAGATTTTGAGGATTTCCATCTTTGGCGATTAAGGAGGAGATTTCAAGGAATTTCCAATTTTAGCAATTATGGAGGAAACTTTGAAGGTGCCAGCTTTGGCAATGGAGGAAGAAACCTTGAAAGGTGTCTGCTTGGGCGATGGAGGAAGAAACCTTGAAAGGTGCCAGCTTTGGCGATTACGGTTCCATTGGGGAATGTATGGCAGGCCCATCGGAGGAGAAAAATCTGATGGATGTCCTAGTTTGGGACATTTTAATGAGGGTAACCCCACTGGGGAAAGTGTTTTCCTATTGGGGAAGGAAGGCGTGGATAACCTTTGATCACTGTAGTTCAGTCAGAAAGGTAATTCTGTTGGGTATTAGGAGGTTTTTTTTTTAAGTCCATTTGGTGGTTTTTTTCTCGGGAGGAATTCTCAGTCTGTGTTCCTTTTGGGGATGAATAGTGGGTCCACCAGAGAAGAGAAATCTGGGGGATGCCACAGTTTGGAAGATCGAAAGGATTTTTTGGAGAACTGCCCCTTGACTGAAAGAGGGGAGACCTGGGGTGATGCCCCTGTTTGAAAAATTTGCCTGAAGGAATTAGGGGTGCTCCTCCTTAACAGAAAGAGAATAGAGTCGTGGAGAGATGCCCTTTGACTGAAAAGATTTGAGGTGAAGTCCCAATTTTAGAGAAGGATCCGGGGTGATGCCCCAGTTTTGGAAAAATTGGAAGTTCTCAGGGGTACTACCCCTAGGCTGGGAGAGAAATCTGGGGAGATGCCCCAGTTTGAAAGATTGATCTGGGAGTTAACAGGAGGTCCCGTCCAAATTAACCAGGTTCTAGAGCTTGGCGTCTTTGCCGAGGAACGGGACACACTAAACTGTTAGAATATACCAAGTTGATTTCTTGGAGATGTGACCCCTAACATGCCTCATGAACAAGACAGAAACCTTGGGAAGATGCCGGCTTCGACTGCAAGGTATTGATGGACTTCATGGAAACCTTAAAGCAAAATGGAAACTCAGAAAAGCGTTGTGTTTGGCCATAGAAAGGTGTTTTGTCCAATGATTTGGGTGGGTTATGAGATGAAACTCGAGGATAACCGACTTCAATGAGTGAGGGTGAGAGTGAGCTTTGGAGACTGATGGACATACACCTGGAAAATGCCAGTTTTAGCGGTTGAAGCTTGACACATCTGCTTGTCGCAACATCCTGCAAGAAAGGTTAGTGGTGCAAAACAAATTGAAACTTAAAGACTTCCTGTAAAACCACAACCCTTAGAGATTCGAGGTGACTCATGACTGAAACAGAGCAGATGAAACAACTCTAGCTTTGGAAACGTGTCAGGCCCAGTCTTCATAATGATTGTATGAGGCGAGATCAAGTGACAGGAACATCTTGTCCTCACGACTTTAAATTTTCATTACCTTTTCATTTTTATATATTAAGGGAAAACATATGTCTTATCAAATCATGGAAAATCACAATAAATACGTGTCAAAAATAGGTGAGATTGTATTTACAAGTTGGGCAGGTGTAGAGGGAGGAAAGTATAGAAAGCAAAAGAAACAAGCATGGTTAAATATGAAAGATTGATAATTGGGTGAAGCAAGGAGGGTTTTACAGATCTTCCAGTGAATTTCTGAGAACAATGCATATCTCAATCCCATATCACGACCTCAAGTTCACCATTTGACCTCGCCTCTAAGAGGGTAGTTTGACCATGGTCCACGTGCCCCAGCTTGGAGTTATACATTTTGTGTTGGAGGTTTCGGTCATATTGTCAGAATTTAGACGCTAATTTCTTGCCTGAGTCACCTTTTATTTTTTTTGACTCACCGAGTTGCTCTAACTTTTGCCTAGGCCGCCCTTTCAAGTTTTTAGCCTAGCGAGCTTTTCTCACTAACGACATCTTCTTTTTGTCTTTGCCTCTAAGAAGGTAGTTCAACCATGATTCATGTGCCCCAGTTTGGACTAACACGTTTTGCATTGGGAAACTTTAGTTACTTGGCCGAAATCTTGACCTTAATTTTTGCCTGAGCCGCCTTTTCGGGTTTTCGACTCACCGGGTTGCTCTAACTTTTGCCTAGGCCGCCCTTTCAGGTTTTCAGCCTAGCGAGCTTTCCATTTTCTTTATAATGTCTTTTTTTCTTTTCTTGTTTATTTTTGGCTGCATGCTTTACAATAAAAGGTTGAAGCTGATTACACTCCAGTTGAGCCTGCCCATCCTTTCCAGATTTAGTTTGATCCTTTGGGGAAGTGATGTCATTGCAAATAGCAGACTCTACTCCTGTGCCATGTATCCAAGGAAATAGAGGTGAGTCTTTTGGCATCAATGAGAGGGAATTACTTTGAGTCCTCATTTTGGCCTTTATTTTCTTTTTTCTCTTTTTTTTTCTTTCTTCTTTGGATTTTTTTTCATTTTTTCATTTTTTTTTGTTTTGTTCTTTTTTATCCCCTCAATGATGTAATGACTCAATCTAACAGACTATTTCCTTGATTACATAGGCATGAGGAGTAGCCCTCTTTAAGGCTAAGGTATTGATGACGACAAGGATGAAATATTATTTTCATCAAATTCCTGGCCTAATGACATCCGTGTCCCTCATACAGAAAGATGAAAACTTGCTTGATGATCCAGACGTAATCAACTTGCCCTATTTGGCATATGCATAGGACGTCAAACCTGATTTTGTTGTTTTTTTTTTGAATCAGCTTCTAACGCAATGACTCAGCATGGTAGACCATTTCCTTGGTTATATTGGCATGAGAAGTAATTATGCCCGAGGGATGAAACATTATCATTTGTTGTATTCTTGTCTTGATGACATCTGTGCCCCCATATAGTCTGGTGACAGCTTCCTTGATAATCTGGACATAATTAGCTTGCCCCATTTGGCACGTGCATCGGACACCAAGCCTGATTCATTTTTTTATTTTTTTATTTGATTATTTTTTCTTCTTCTTTTTTTCTTCTTTTTTTTGTCGACAAAGCTTCCCTCGATTGTGTCTGTATCTATAGGCATCAGCAATTTACCCCTATCCATGTTGGTGACTGTTGAAGCTTCCTTAAACGACTGGCCTACCCCTGTCCATTTTCAGTACTTGGCCGTGTTGTCATTCACATAGACTCCTATCACGTCATGAAACAAGGTTACTAACGCCCTCTGATAGATTGCCCCTGTGTTTTTTCAAACTAAAAGACATTAATAACTTAATCGATTCTTTCGATTGTTCTTGACTCAGGGGATGCCCATCTTGACCCGTTTATCTGCTTCATTTGATGATTTCACCTAACTCTTGATGGCTGAATCTCTTTAGACCCTTCTTATTCAAACATCTTGGCCCACTCGGACAAGGGACCATAGTATTTCTACCCTCTTTGTCAGCGTGATCGACCAGGTAATTGAAGTCGTAAAACTGGACTGTGGCCTTACTGTTCTCAGGAGAATCATTTTCAGACTTGCATTTATTTGGTTTGTCATGGTGAATGAAAAAAAGAAGCAAATAAAGGAAAAAAGGATTCAAGGCAGCAATAAGGAAAGCAAGAAAAGGCATTTAAAAATTCAACACGTATTTATTGAGAGAAACTTAAAATGATAAAAACATGTTTTTACCCTTATTACATAAACATCCCAAAGCCTTAGGCATAGCTATTGGGTTGAAAAGTCATTAAAACATCTCTTTGATTGAAAATTTAAAGTCGTATGGAGTTTGACAGTCTCCTAGTCACAAAGCTCTCCGCCTAGCAGGTAATCACAAAGTTTGCATTATGCATCATCACGGGGGCCATGTTTAATGGTGACGACATCCCTTCCATACTCCTAACCCTCTTTTATTGTAGTAACCCCAGAACTCCCATGGTTAGGCAAAGGGGTTTATGGTAACATTGGGTCTTCCTTCTTGGAAACTTATCCACTTGGCTTTGATTAGATCCCTCACTTTGCATTTTAAGGCCTGACAATCCTCAGTAGAATGCCCTGGGGCTCCAACATGGTAATCACATTGGGCATTAGGATTATACCATTTAGGGTAAGGGGGAACCACCGGTTTCAATGGATAGGGTACCGCAAGGGAGTTGCGGATAAGGTAAGGTAAAAGTTCTGTGTAGGTTATGGGAATGGGGTCAAATTGAATTGGTGTTTGATTATTGATGTGTTTTCTTGTGCTTCTGATGGGATTAGGAGGCCGAGTCTATCGTTGTGGAGGATAGTATGGCATGGGCTGTGGATTAGGGGTTTTGAAAATAGGCAAATGGAAGTGGGTAGGTGTTCGAGTGATAGATGGATGGATGTGGGGTCGTAGTGAGGTAGGATAGGGGTTTTGGTTACTGGTGGCCATATATGGATAAGGTGCACGAAGATTGGCAGGCTGAAAGGTAGTAGGGCCTATTGGTCTTGCTTGGGCCATCTGGATAGCTTGAGCTTGGGTGGATTTTGGTTCAGGGATTTGTGGGTTTGGCTGAGGATTAGCAAAAGGGATCATCAGATGGGCAGGGTTTGAAACATGGGGATCCATCGTTTGAAAATCATGGCCATCTTGTTGGTTATAGAATGTGGGAGAGTATCCTGGGGGTATCCCATAAGGTGGGAAAGGTACAGGATTACCATCTAGGCCAACAAATATGTGTTGTGATGTATAACCATAGGGCACTCCACGAGGTAGTTGGGGGTCAATCACTTGCTTTACTTTTCGAGTGTTAATAGTGAGGGGGGTGGTCATGGGGTGAGTAACTTGAGCCTGTGTCAGACCAAGGCCCGAGGAATGTAGTGGGGTTAACAGTTGTTGTTGGGCATCCTCGATAACTGCAGAAGAGTCCCCTCCTGTGATTCTCTTCTCTAAAAGTTTGGCCATCTTTGCAATTTGCTCCTTTAACTGATTGACCTTATTCCTGAGGTTTTCATTTTCCTGTTCTATTTCAGTCACGAGTCTCTTCTGAAGTCAGGTTCTGTAGGGGTGTTTCTCCATGATGTCTTTTGAAAAATACAAAAGTGTCAGGTGGAAATAAAAGGAAATAAAACAGTATGACTGACATTAGAATAAATTGGCGCATGAAGCAATCACAGTCTTAACGAGCATCCTTTGACTATTCCTCAGAACGATTTGTTCAGAAGTACTAAGTAGGATAAACATGGAAATTAATATGGGATAGTTGAAGACAAAAGAATCCTTCATTCTGAGATGCAATAAGAGCCTCAAGTTTAGCTATTTCTAGCTCGGGGAACCATGACCCTCCTCTTAAAGGTTTGATCCCACGTTAATTTCCATATCTTGCTCAAGGGTATTCGTTAAGCTCTGAATAGCTTCCAGCGAGAATAGAAAGAAAGGAGAGAAAGAGCCATCGGGAATTGACGTGCTTTGCAAATCGATACTCCCCTAGTAATTTTCTTGAAAACATTTTTGTATTTAGGGGAATTACGATTTGATAAAACTTGTGTCAAATCAAAGGTCATGTGAGCTACAGATTTTCTGATCATTGTTAATACAAAAAGAATTGATTTTTCTTTTGATTTTTTTTTATATGTATTTTTTGTTTTTTTTTTGCTTTTTTTCGATGATTCGAAAGATCCGTAGCTCAAGCCCAAAGACTTAAATAAATATGCATAAAAGGAAAGGACTACTTGCCTGTTAAAGGATCATTAGTTAAAAGTATGTCATTTTTAGAAAAAGTAATCCCTTAAATGGGCAAGTGGTCCTCTAATTTGGATCAGAAGGGAAAGTGAAAATGAGAAAAGGTAGAAGTAAAGTTTGCCCTTTTGTGCCTTAAGTCAGGTTTTTCTGAAAGTCTTTTCTGGGACCTATAGCTTATCTAACAGTGGACTCCTCACATTGGGTGGCTTGTACTAGACTTCTAAAAGGTCACTAGAGCCAAGATCCTACTCATGATGTAACCACAACAGTTGGGAATCTACTAGGTGCGTACATCATGAAAGGTCGAACTCTAGTTGAGGTTCTTACGATCGCCGGATGGGAAGTACATCCCAAACGACACCGCTACCAACCTCTCCTAACTTAAGCTTCATTTGGGGCCCGGGTATAGGGCGCCACTCATAAGTGTGTGAAAATTGTGAGCGTAGTGTGTGAAAGGGCATTCAATACCTGTACCTTACCCCATCCTGCACAGAGAACAAATACAGAACAATAACACAAAGTCGTCTACCCTAGGGTTTAACAATCATACAGAATTTAACAGAAAATAAATGACAAAATACATACAAAACAGAAACCACATACAAACATTGATAGAAAAATAAAATAAAGGAAGAAGTTAAATAATTAATAGACTATTTAAAAATATGCGCTATCAATTTGATTGGCTTGACTCTCTAAAATGTCCCCAATGGAGTCGCCATCTATCGCGACCGGGATCGTGACGGGATGGCCGACCCTTAAAAGTAAAACGGGTTTCAAAATCCTTTCGAAAAGAAAACAGGGAGTCGCCACCAATATTTTTTTAGGATAAAAATATCGGAAAAAACCTCTTTTTCAAAACACTGGTTATGAAAATGAAATTCTAAGTTCGGGAGTCGAATTATAGGTGAGGAAGGTATTAGCACCTCACAACTGTCCGTTATAAAACGGTTACCTCAAATTGATAGTGCGTACTTCAAAATAGCCCAGAAATTATTTTTAACTTCTTCCACACAAAATGACAAAGCAGACACAAACAGACAAAACAGACTAAACGGTAACAGTAATAAATTTGACTAAACAATGATAGTAAAAAAAAAGAAAACAGTAACGATAGAAGATTAAACAGTGACAGTAAAAAAATGATAGTAGAATATTAAAACAGTAACAACAACAAATGACAAAGCAATGACAGTAAGAAACTCGACAAAACAATGACAATAAGAAGCTTAACAAAACAATAATAAGAAAAGACACACAGTGATTGTAAAAAAAAAACTTAGCAGAATATCGACAGTAAGAAATGGCAAACAGAGACAATAAGAAACTTCACAAAATAACATCAGTAAGAAAAAGTAAAACAAAGTGAAAGTAAAGGTTAACAGGACGTCTCATCCAAATTAACCTTAATTTGTATATAAATTTAAACATTAAAATAAATAAATAAAATAAAATAAAAAATAAAATTGATTAAGAAAATATTATTTTTTAATAAAATATAAAAAGTATGAGATTAACAAGACGTCACGTCTAAATTAACCTCATTTTAAAGAAAACATTATTTTAAATAAAAATATTAAAACATGAGATTAACAAGACGTCGCGTCTAAATTAACCTCATTTCAAAGAAAATATTATTTTAAATAAAAATATGAGATTAACAAGACGTCACGTCTAAATTAACCTCTTTGCGACAATAAAATTTAAAATATTGACTATATAAAATTAATTGAAATAATAGCAGAGACAGAGAAATTAGTAATGAAAAAGTGGGCCCGACAGGAATTGATTCCCGCTCCTACGTATTCTCAAATGTATTGAGAAATCAGGGTTACGTAGTTCTTTAGAAAATTAATTTTGAAAGAAAAATATTTAAATTATTTTTGATTGATTTTGTTTTTTAATAATGAAAGGAAATTCATGAGGAAGGAGAAATACAAGGCGAAGAAGATCGCACGTGCATAAACCTTTAAGATCCTATAAAGCCGATGTAGACAAAAGTGATTTTTGCACGACATTGCTTATAAGATTTGATTTAGTATAAGAGATTATTTATTTTTATAAAAGATATGTCCAGATTTTAAGTTTAACACAAATAGAGAAACATTTAATATTTATTCTAAGAAGCATTTTTAGATTTTTACTACAAATAAAACAATTTACTTTCTATTTTTGAGAAAAAGATCTTAGATTTTAATATCTTTATTTTCACCATAAACAAAAGCTATTTAGATATATTTAGAAAAAAAAATATTTTTGGAATTTTGTGATTTTTATTTCACTTCTAACAAAAATCTATTAAATTTAAAAATAATTTTATTTTAATTTAACTAAAACTGAAAATTCATTTTTTATTTTCTTTATTTATTTATTTTTTAAAATATATATATTACTATTTTATTATTATTATTTTTATCAACATAAAAAAACATTGGGCTTTAAGAGCCCATTTCTTAAAAAAAATGAAGGGTGGTAATAGAAATGGGCCTCACTAGCTGAGGCCCAAAACTAATAAAACCCTAAACTAAAACAAAAGAAAAGGAAGAGAAATAAGAGAAGAAGAGAAGAGAAAGGGTGGGGGGGCGGCGGCAGAGAGAGGGAGGAAGGAAGGGAGAGAAAGAGAGGGGGTAGACCGAGAGAGGGAAAGACCAGAGGGAAACCGACAGTTGGCGTCACTCGCGAGGGGGTCTGTCGCGTGGTAGAGGTCGCCGGAGGGGTCTAGTCGGCGTGGTGGAGGTCGCCGGAGATGGTGGTCTCGGAGAAGAAGATGACCGGACTGGTGGCGTCGGTCACGCGAGGAAGAAGATCTGGTAGCCGGTGGAGGTTCTGATGGAGAAGATGACCGGCAATGGCTACCTTGCCATTTCTTCCTCCCTTTTTATTTTCTTACTTTTGGTGTATTTTTGGTTGTTTTTTTTTTCTGTTTGGTAATTATTTTTACTGGTTATGTTTTTTCTCTTTGCTGTTGGTGAATGGAGGAAGATGAGGATGAAGGAGATGGAGAAGAGAGAGAGAGAAAGAGATCGGAGAGGGGTGAGTGACAGGGAAGGAGAGGGTGACGAAGAGGGAGTGAGTGACGGAGAAGGAGAAGGGAGATCGGAGAGGGGGTGAGTGACGGTGGAGAAGAGAGAAGAAGTGGAGTCCCTTCGTCCTTCGGTGATGGAGAAGTTAAGGTGATGAAGGTGATGGAGTTGGGAGACAGCTTCTGGATTCCGCTTCAGGATTTCCGGAGTGGGGGCAGGAAATTATTATTTTTATTATTTAATAATTAAAAAGAAAAAAAGCAGAATTTGGTGTTTACATCCAACAAGTTTAGAGCCTGATTACTGTTAGATTATTGGATTTTAAGGTTAATTGGTTTATCCTCTTAGGAAAAATTTAAATTTTATTTTTGGGGTTTTTTGTTCATATAATGTGTCATGCCATTATGGAACGTGTATTTTTAATATATATTAAATGCTTACAATTCAATGGATTTAGCACACGTTTTTCAATTTGTTAATTACGTGCCTTATTGTTATATATATATGCTGCGTGCGTTATTGTGTGTCGATTGCATATAATTTTAATGTTATATTATATTATAATAATTGCATATATTTTAATATTATATACGGCACACGTTTACTGTTACTGTGTTTTTCCTTTTTTTATATTTTAGTTTAATGCATATTAAATATAAAAAAGAGGAAATATGTTGGATACGACGTTTTCCCTAGCATGCTGTTATATTTAAAAATTTAATATATATTATTTTGTGCCTTGATTAGCGTGCCTTGATTTTAAATTAATTATATATATTAAATACATTTTTATTTATATATATTAAATGTTTTTGGAAATTCTGTTGAAATATATATATATATATATATATATATTAAATGAGCTTATATATAAATATAGTAATTTTTAATCTGGTTGTTATTTTAATTTTTAAAAAAATTCAGGCAGATAAAAGACCCTAATTAAAGATTAATTTGTGCCCCTTCACATATTTCGAGTGGGACTCTACACCCAGGGGTCTGAATAAACCTATAGTTTAGGGGAGGTTGTGTAGCGGTGTCATTTGGGACATTCATCTCCGTCTGACATCGTGAGAGCCTCAGCTAGAGTATGACTTCCTCATGGTGCCTATAACTGGTAGACTTCCTATCGTTGTGGTCAACATCATGAGTGGAGTCTGAACTCTAGTGACCTTTTAGTAATTTAGAACAGCCACCCAATGTGAGGAAGGGCAACACTAATAATTTTTTTACTTAGATTAATTGATATAATATTTATTGCCAAAGCAATCCCTGTTATAGAAATTAATTTAATTAAAATTACAATGCATGTTTGCATGAGATTATTTATGCATTTTGTGCTCATCCCAAAGGAAGATGCAATCTGGCCAAATAATAACATGCCTGTGATGATAAATATGTGATAATAATAAAGTTAAAATCATGTGAGTAATAGTCGGTCTAAAGAAGGGCTATTATTTGACATAATCAATTATCAATATTTGATCAATGCATTAAAGGTACCACTTACAAATTAATTTGTTAGTCCAAAGACTAAAAATAGTGTTATGTTCGGTATCTTGTAATGGGTCTATCATGAGAATTATCTGTATATTTTATTTATTTATTATTTATTTTAATCAATATACACATATAAATATATATTTTTTCCAGTTGCTATTGCTAGTGTTGTTAACTTTTCTACTCAAATTAATTGTATCCCTCTACTTAATGGGAAAAACTTCAAGGTCTAGAAGGAAGTAGTTGAGATAATTCATGGCTGAATGGATCTTGATCTGACACTTCGGGTTACTAAACTCACTCCAACTCCAGAAAATCCAGAAAAGGATAAGGTTGAAAAGTAGGAACGCTCAAACCGAATGTGTCTAATGATCATGAAGCGATCTGTTCCAGAAGTTTTTCGAGGCTCTATTTCTAAGACCTAGAGTGCCAAAGGTTTCCTTGATGCAGTTGAAAATATTTCACCAATAATGAGAAGACTGATGCAAGCAATTTCCTTGCCAAGCTGATCTCTATTAGATACAAATGAACAGAAAACATAAGGGAGTACATTATGGAAATGTCTAATCTTGCATCAAAACTAAAAGCACTAGAGTTAGAGCTGTCTGATGACTTGCTTGTGCACTTAGTTTTGATTTCTCTTCCTACATAATTTAGACAGTTCAAGGTGAGTTATAATACTCAAAAAGATAAATGGACCTTGAATGAGCTAATTTCTCACTATGTGCAAGAAGAGGAAAGACAACAAAGAAACAAAACTAAAAGTGTTCATTAATTTGGCTAACAAACAAACTCTAAAAAAAATAAAAAAAATTAGGTGCTGAAAGGGCTAAGGACGTTTTAAAATTAATTCACACAGATATTTATGGACCATTCCCTACGACATCATGGAATGAACAGTATTTCATTACGTTCATAGATGATTATTCAAGGTACAACTACCTATTTTTAATTCATGAGAAGTCTTAATCCTTAGACGTTTTCAAAACTTTCAAAGCTAAAGTTGAACTTCAACTTGGAAAAAAGATTAAGGGTATCAAATCTGACTGTAGAGGTAAATATTACAGTAGATATGATGGATCAGGTGAACAACATCCATGGCCTTTTATGCTTTTCCTATGGGAATATGTCATCGTTCCTCAGTATATTATGCCTGGAAAACCAAGCATGAACGGTGTTGCAGAACGTAGAAATAGGACTCTTAAGGATATGGTAAGAAGTATGATTAGTCATTCTTCTTTCTAGAGTCTTTATAGGAAAAAGCGCTTAAGACTACAGTTTACATCCTAAACGAGGTGCAAAGTAAAGAAGTTAACAAAACTCCTTATGAGCTTTGGACTGGTAAAAAGCTAAGTTTAAAACATTTACACATTTGGGGTTGTCCAACTGAGGCGTGTCCTTATAGACTGCATGAAAGCAAGCTGGAATCAAGGACTGTTAGTTGTTATTTTGTTGGTTATCCTGAACATTCTCGGGGCTATAAATTTTATAATCCTACTACTAAATCAATTTTTGAGATGGGGAATGCGAGATTCCTTGAGGATATTGAGTTTGGGAAGGAAGAGAACATAAGAAATGTTGTCTTTGAGGAAGAACTGGTTTTTAACCATGACCAAGTTCTCGTGCCTATTACTGTTCCAGTATCTACTCCAGTAATAAAGGACAATAATGGAGTCATTCATAACATTGTCCCAACACAAGACAACAATGACGTTCTCCCTCAAGAACCTATAGAGCAAGCTTAACAACCTCAAGAAGTGCCATTGAGGAGATCCACTAGAGAAAGAAGAAGTACAATTCTAGATGATTATATTGTGTTTCTTCAAGAGCATGAGGATGGCATTGGTTTAACAGAAAATGATCCACTCAATTTCTGTCAAGCTATCCAAAGTTCTAACTTACAAAAGTGGATTGATGCTATGAAGGATGAAATGAAGTCTATGTAAGACAATAATGTTTGGGATCTTATTAAATTACCTAAAAGTGTGAAATCCATTGGTTGCAAATGGATATTTAAAACCAAGAGGGATTCAAAGGGTAATGTTGAGAGATATAAGACGCATTTAGTTGCTAAAGACTTCAAAAAGGCATCGACTACAAGGAAACCTTCTCTCCAGTGTCTTCGAAAGATTCTTTTAGGACAATCATGGCACTTGTAGCTCATTATGACCTAGAGCTCCATCAGATGGATGTTAAAACAGTGTTTCTAAATGGTGACGTAGAAGAAACAATTTACATGTTGCAACCAAAAAAATTTGTGATTGGTGACTCAAAGTCTATGGTATGCAAATTAAAGAAATCTATCTATGGTCTCAAACAACCTTCCCGTCAATGGTATCACAAATTTCATCAAACTATTACCTCATATGGTTTTAAGGCAAATGTAGTTGATGATTGTGTTTATCATAAATTTAGTAGGAGTAAATATATATTCTTGGTGTTATATGTCAATGATATACTGCTTGCTAGCAGTGATATAGGCTTATTGCATGAAACCAAGAAATTTCTAACAAAGAATTTGGAAATGAAAGATCTTGGTGAAGCCTCTTTTGGATTAGGTATTGAAATACTGAGAGATTGTTCTATTGGTATCTTAAGGTTATCACAAAAGAGCTATATCATGAAGTTTTGGATAGATTTGGCATGAAAGATTATAAACCAGGAGATACCCCGATAGCCAAGGAAGACAAATTTAGCCTCGAACAGTGTCCTAATAATGATCTTGAAATAAATGAGATGCAAAAGATTCGCTATGCTTCAGCTGTGGGAAGTCTTATGTATGCTCAAGTTTGTACTCGTACTGACATTGTATTTGTAGTGGAGTTTTGGGTAGATACTTAAGTAATCCTGAGATGTAGCATTGGAAGGTAGTAAAGTGTGTAATGCGTTACTTAAAGAGAACAAAATGATATATGCTCACTTTTCAAAAGCCAGACAATTTGGAGATCATTGGGTACTCTGACTCTGATTTCACTGGATATCAAGACAGCAAACGCTCCACATTAGGATATATTTTTATGTTGGCTGGAGGAGCTATCTTTTGGAAGTTTGTTAAACAATAGTACAACCATGGTTGCAGAGTTTATTGCTTGTTTTGAGGCATCCAACCATGGTATATGGTTGTGAAATTTTTTCACTAATTTATGTGTGGTTAATGGCATTGAAACACTATTGAAGATCTATTGTGATGATAACTCAGCAGTTATTCATTCTAATAATAATAGTAGTACAACCAAGTCAAAATTCATTGATATTAAGTTTTTGGTTGTAAAGGAAAGAGTTCAGAATAAACAAATTTCTATAGAACACATAGGGACTAAATTTATGCTAGCTGATCCACTTACTAAAGGTTTGGTGCCTAAAGTTTTTCATGAGCACGTTACTCATATGGGTGTAATTCCTGATAGAATCTTAATTTAAGTGGGAGTCCCATATATGCTATATGTTTCAGTTGATGTTTGTTGTTTTGATTTAGTTTATTTTATGTAAAATTTATATTTTGATTATCTCTATAAAGAATAAAGTTTGGACTAGTTGGAAATAGGCATGCCTAAGATCACATTGCATGTAATTTCCATGCCACTTATCCATATTTAATCTATGTCATCGAGTACATACAATTGTGGTGATCATTGTAAACTAGTCAAATCCAATTACGATGAAATCTATAGTGGTTCCTTGTCTCTACTGTGTGTGGCCCTCTTTGGCTCTATTTTTGTCCATTTGACATTGGTCTTACATGGATTATTCTGCTTTAGCCCTGTTTGTCTACTTTCCTATCCATTTAGTGTTCTTGTTTATGTTCCTACTTGTATTCTATTTGTTCCTATTCTTACATCTTCTATCTGTTTCCCTGAGCTATTATGAGCCATTTTGAAGCCATTCAAGATAAATTAATTTTTTCATATTCCATATCAAGTTTTTCAAAAGTTTTGAAAGTAGACCTTACTATCACTTATTGACGGTGTATACATGCATCTAGACATGTTACATCACATGCCACTACCACCCCAAAATAGTTGTTGTCATGACAGTTAGATTTAGGTCATGTTACCATTAAGTGATGATAGGGACTATTATAGTAAAATAATATATGAGGACTAAAACCTGAAAAAATATTTTTTAAAGATGAAAGCCAAAATTTATAGTTATTTCTAGATTAAAATATTTTAAATTATGTTCTCCTATTGTGCATCTTTCTAGTATTGTCTCTTGTCCTTGGGCATGCAATAGTCCAACCATATTTTCTGATTATGCATCATTGCAACCATTATTCTTGTTATGTTATCTCAAGCTATCAACTATTTTTGGGATACCTCATTTTGTTATGTTATCTTCAGCTTCTGCTTAATGAACCCATTATGTTTTTAAATTACTTTCCTTATTAAATGTGTTTATTAGTAGGAAGTTAAGATCTTTGTAAGCTTCAGCTTCAGAGAATAATATGAGTTCAACTATATTAATAGTGTTATTAGGTTTGGCTTGTAATAGCTATAGACAAGTACATGACTTAGTATATTAATATAAATAGGAGCATCAGGTTATATGTCTCTATTCTTATTTCCATTGTTTATTGTGTGAATTCAACAGTTTTAAATGAATGACAAGTGACAACAGGCAAACTCATTTTTTGCAAACTCGTTTTCCTCTAAAACCGAGTTTATACCCATGTGGTCGTAGCCCCTTTTTGCACTAATGCATACTATTAAATTTTATTAATTTTACATTTACAGAAGACGTATCTTGTCATGAGGGCCCAGAAGAAGACAGAGTTTGTGGCTTCCACACCTGAGGGGGGGTACCTCCCACCCCTTTCTTCTTCCGACGACAACGCCATCTATATGGAGGCTGTTGGCAGCATGATCAAAAAAGGGAGGGTGTTTAGCTTGGGAGGGGTGGGCATACAACTTGCCAAGAAGGGGAAGACCTCTTCTTCTTCCTCTTCCTCGGGGCTTCTGGAAGATGTTGTTCAGGTTATTCAGAACCTGAACAATGAGATACAGGAAGAGCGCCGCCAAAAACTTACTTTTCAAGAAGCGGTCTAAGGAGGACTGACGACATAGGCAACTTTTATAGGAGCAAGCTGCCGACGATCAACGACAGGCTGGCGAGGAGTTTCTTAAGACTCGTTTACACCTAGCACAGCAGCAGGAGCTGATCAGCCAAATGATGGCGGAGCTTGGCCCTACCTTACCCTCCTTTACTTCCCAGCCGCCCCCACCACCACCACTGGATCCCCCTCCACCGTGATGATATTATCTTTTTACATTTATTTTTATTGTACTATATAGAATTGTATATAAACTTTGTTTACACTTTATCTTATGTTTGGTATTTCAGTATCTATTTTATGTCATTTTCTTTTGTATGTGAATTTGATAATTTAAAACTGTTAATGTATTATTAAAAATTCAACAAAGAAAAATCTTAAATTATAATAATAATAGGCAATATAATTATTATAAGCTATTTAATAATTAACCGATATAATTAAAAATAATTTATTAACAAAAATATAATCATCCTCTAAAAAAACCCACTTACACATTAGCGACGGAAACAACACGGTCGATAATAGCTAAGTATATATCGATGAAACACGTGTAGTCGCTATTAGTTCCCAAAGTAGAAACGGGAAGCGTGGTCGCTAACATATAGCAACCTAGCAACGGTAATCATTGTCACTAATAAGTTGTAATGTAGCAACGAGAAGTGTGGTCGCTAACATGTAGCAACCTAGGGACGGCCCCCGTAGTTGCTAATAGGTTGTAACATAGCGACAGGAAACATGGTCGCTACTACATACCAACCTAGCGACGGATGTCATGGTCGTTAATAGGTTGTAACGTAGCGACGGGTACCGCGGTCGCTAATACTTACTAACCTAGCGATGGCGCTCTTGGTCACTATATATTTAGCTAGTCACGACGATGCACACCCATCGCTAACCTGCCATCACCAACAACGGACTAGGTGACCACCCATGGGACCAGCATAGTGATGGCCTTATGTCGTCAAAAAATGTACGATGGGGTATTGTTGTCGTCACATTTAAATCAACGACGAGGTTCATAGCGATGGGTGTCGTGCCATCAAGAGGACCGTCACTAGTGTATTTAATAACGGAGTTTAAATGCTTTAGCGACGGGTTTATTCTGTCGCTGATTGGTATTTTTTTAGTAATGTTGCGCACTTACACCTCACTCTGACTCAGTGTCAGCTTTTTCAACCGTGGTCAAGCCTGCAAACCCGTATTGAGGTTCGATGTGCAATTCAATTTTAAGATATTCTGTCCCTTATTTTCCTTGACTTATTGTTTTTTAATGCGGTCCGATGTTACTGGTCTTTAAGGGCCGGTATGCACACCAGATCAGAATTATTTTACATTTTCAAAAAACTTTGCCTTTCATTTTCAAAATAAAATTATTTCAATTCCTTAAAAGATTTATAGTTTTATATCATTGATGAAGGGCATATAAACAAAAACTCTAGTCACAAAGGGTAGGTAGAACGTATCTTTTTGCATTTACCTAGTGATGTTTTTAGTGAACAACAATGAGGGAATCAATCACAGAGCTACGGCGAGTGGTGACCGACAAAGGGAGCATGACTAGTCACAGAGCGAAACTATGGAGAACACCAGAGAGCGCGACCAGTTACTGTTGAAGAAGTATTTTTGAGTGAGAGACATGTGGGGCAGAGATGAAAAAGATTGAGAGAAAGGGTTTTTGAGTGAGAGGTGTGTGAGGTAGAGATGAAACAGTTTGAGAGAAGAGGTTTTTAAGTGGGAAGTGTGGGGCATAGATGAAAAAGCTTGAAAGTGTTTTCGAGTGAGAAGCGTAGGGCAGAGATGAAAATGTTTGAGAAAAGTTTTTGAGTAAGAGGTGTAGGGCAAAGATGAAAAAGTTTTGAGTCAGTACGAGGGAAAGTTTTGATAGAACATCAGAAAGGAAAAAATTTTAATTTAAAAAAAGTAATTAACACCGGGTATAAATTTAACAGGGTTCAAATGTTACCGCATTAATTAATTAGCACTGGGTAAAAAAAAGATGAGTGATAATATTATTTTTCATGTCAAGTATATTTTTACCGGATGCTATAAATCAACAACTTACGCAATTTATTTACAAAACTGTCACCTCTTACTTTTTAACACTGGATTTGTTAATTTTCAGTGTAACATCCTAATTTAGATTATTTATCGACTAAGATTAATTGCTGATTAAGATTAAATTGCAGATTAAGGCTAACGGTTGAATAATACAAAGAGGCCAGGAAAATAACGCATGTGCCCCCTTGAGAGTATAAAGGGATTCGGTCTCTCTCTCTCACTCGTTCATTCACGCTGACTTGGAAAAGAAAGTGAGAGTTGCACATTTTTTTCTGTGCATGCAACCAGTCTTCTTCTTCTTCTGCTACCCCTTCGTCTTCTTCATCGTCTTCCTCTTCTCCTTCTTCTTCTTCCACCTGAGACTGTCAGAGTCTCGATTTGGGAAGTCTGCAGTGTGGGGTGCCTCGGAGTTAAGGAAATAGTCCACTGTTGTTGAGGTGAAGCTGCTCAAGGAAGAAGACAGCTTTTTGGTCTTCCCAAAGCTGAGTGTAGAGTCAACGACTGGGTTTGAAGGTTGTTCAGTGAGAAGGAGTGACGGAAGGGGGCAATCAGTCAACATTGTAGCTCGAGGAGCTTCTGAATCTCTACAGTAGGTAGGGGGGCTGCTTTACATTTCAAATGCATGGTTTATGGATGGGTTCCAGGTGAAAATGCTTTATCGAGTGTTTATACTTGAATGTGTTAATTGATGTGTCTGGTCGAGTGATAACTCATAAAAATGCCCGGATTTGTGATAACTGTGATTTGTGTAGTGCATGTCGATTTCCATCCATGTAATGCATGTTGATAATCATGAGAATGTTGAGTGAATGCATGAGATGCATGTAAATGTTGATATCATTGTGTATGTCGGGTGCATGTATTAAGGGACTGTTGTCAATTCCCGTGTGTGACTTTATATGAGATGCTTGTTGCTGTAAATGTGAATGCCGAGTGTGATAAGTGCTTTATAGTACAATAAATTAGACCCAGTTTGCTTAGGATTTTTATCATTATCCACTGTATTTCCTTTATTTATTGCGATTTTTGTTTTCTTTCCACTCTATTCTACTTGGGTATGTTATTTTGCAGGAATTAAGGTAATAAAGGGTCAAAAACAAGAGAAAAATGACCATAAAATAATAAAGAAACAAGAAGAACAAACCCAAAGTAGAAAGAACTCGCTTTTTATGCTGAATTCTGACTCAGAATGCTGAAATCCGACTCAGAATCTTAAATTCCGACTCAAAAATGCTGAATTCCGACTTAGAATGTTAAAATCCGACTCAAAATGACCAAATCTGAGTGGAATTACTCAGAATGGACCAAATCCGAGTGGAATACTTCACTGTTGGATTAGAATCCGAGTGGAAAGTTCCCTGTCTTAGACATCCCGAGTGATCAATGGCTGACTCTGTTGGAGGTTCAATGCTGAAAAGGAATAAGTCTCGGTTGGAGGTGATTCCGAGTGGAAGCAGTCCGAATGCAACCATTCCAAGTAAAAAAAAGGGACTGACCTTCAATAAAAACTGCCCAAAGCTAATTCCGAGTGAAGGGATGCTGACTGAAGCAAATCTGACCAGGGAACAAGAACTTTTCTAGGTAAAAAGCTGTTCCGAGTGAGTTGATTCCGAGTAGAAGAGGCCACTGAATGAATGTGTTGAATAAGGAGGAATTCGAGTGGTTTCATTCGGAGAAAATGGCATTCTCAAGCGGAACAAGGCATTTCCGAGTAGTGTCTTAGCAAGCAAGGAAAAATCCGACCGGAAATGAAACACACTCGGGCAGACTCTCAAGTTTCACACTGAGCCCGAGTGAGAAGTCTCCAAAGAAAAGCACATCCGAGTGAGTTGGGGCAGAAAGCTGCATTTCTGAGCAGAGCAAGGCTCAAACATAAAAGAAATTCAATCAGCCGGATTCCAAAGTTTCTGAGTAAAAGTGAAGGCCATTCCGAGTAATTTGATTGACGACTGAAGTCAATTCCGAGTGGAAATTAACTCGGACTTCCGAGTGAAGGTGTGATTTTACCATTTGAATGTGACCGAGTGTATTCCTGAGAAATCCGAGCAAGATCTCTCCGAGTCGTTCAATTCCATAGACATAGCCGAGTGAAACAGTGAGCAGACTTCCCAATCCTGAGTAAGCCACTTTCCAGTCGGTTCCGAGTCACCTTTTAATCAGTTCTGAGTGAATCACTTTTCACTCGGTTCTGATTCACTCTTCAATCAGTTCCGAAGGAATAAAGCAATCGGAGTTGCTTTACTCGTCTCCTCAGACACTGTCCGACTTCAAAGTAACTCAACACCGACCGGTTTTCTTCCAAACACCGACCCTCAACTCAATACCGACCGGTTTTCTTCCAAACACCGACCCCTCAACTCGACACCGAGCAAAGATTCACCCGGTCTTCTTTAGAAAATGCACCTTTTTCCAGTCGGTTTTATGCACAAAAGGCATTTTTCTATTCGGATTCTAGAGAGAAGGTGAAAACCGACCCAATTCTTCACAATGCAACACCGTCCAGCACTCAGCAAACTACCTTCCAGCAAGCTTTCACTCGGATTTTGGAGAAAAGATGAAAACCGACCCATTTTTCCACTCGAAATTTGCCCAGCTGAATAAATCCAAGCACCGAATTATTGGAAATATTAAAATAATGCAATTTGGGACAGTTGGAAGTCACATGCACCGAAAGTTTTCTCCCACTTGACACCATCCAGGCTGTCTCCAAGCTGTGATGGTGGGGGGGCTGAGAAGAAGACAATTGCACCAACTGGCAACGCGTTTTCCAAGCTGACTTCTTCCCTTCCTTTGCCTATAAAAGGGAACACGGACAGCACCACCAAGGCATCAATTCCATAAGCTTAAATTCCTTTTTTTTTCTTCTCTTTCTTTCGTTTTCTCTTTTCTTCTTCTGTGCTTCTCTTCTCTTTTCTTTCTTTCTTTCTTTCTTTATTTCTTTCTTCGTTCTTTTTCTTTCTTTTTCGTTTTGTTTCTCTTTTTATTTTCTTTTTCTTTATTTTATTTTAAGAGTTGTGAATTGTAAAAGTGAGTTATTTAAATTTGTAATTGGTGGAGGAATATTGCAACAAGGAAATACAGTGGTAAATTATTCTAAGCTTTTGGAGAAACCCGTAAGTCTTTATTTTTTACCATGTCTTGTGTGTTTTATTTTTCCATTATATATATGAATTTGAATTATTTCATAAGTAGCTAAATTAATTATCTTGGGATAAAGGGGGTTTGATAATATTTTTTTTAATATTATTTTGACTTGGAATTAAATAAATTTCTGTTTTCCATTTAGTTCAATTATGCTCAATGCTTTTAGTAATTCCTAACAAGAACCTAAATGATAAAACTGTATACTTACGGGTATATTAGTAAGTTTAGGTAATAAATAGAATCGAGAGATTTATTTTTACCGGAAAGCTTTAAACTAAACCTAAGATTTTTGAGATGCTTTTTGTGACCTCGGTAAAAACCGTGAAAGTAATCAAAATTCTTTTGAGGAAATAAAAGGGATTTTCATAAAACAATAATAGGCCTTTCTGAGGATTAAGCAGCGCTTTCCATAGGTTAGGTACATTAATAGGATTCCGAGAGGAACATATTAATTAGCTTTTGGAAAATTCGCCTTGGAAAACTTAATTCGATTCTTATTTATGAAAAGTTAAAATTTATTAACATAAAATAGAGTCTTAATCCCCTGAAATCCCAAGATATTCTCAACTCTGATTTTTTAGTGTCAAGTAAATTTTTATTTTTTCGTATTCTGAGCAACTTAATTTTGTGCTTTATTTTACAAAAACCTTAAAAATCAATTGTGTGGATAATTAAATTTCAATATGCTGGTACTTTGAACACAGTCCCTGTGGAGAACCATAATCTTTTATATTACGCGACATAACCCGTGCGCTTGCGGGCCCTGTCAAGTTTTTGGCGCCGTTGCCGGGGACTGTTGTCCCTCAAATATCGGCAATATTGAAATTCGATTAGATCATACTTGTTAATATTTTTATTGTTATTTTTATTTTTATTTTTATTTTGTTTGTAATTTTGTATTTTGTTCTTTATTTTGTGTATCTGTTGTTGTTTTATTTTTGTGATAATTTGTTTTATTTATCATTTATTTTCTTTTTATGCGACGAAGCCGTAGTGTCGATCTAAACTTAGGATTTGACCCTGAGATAGAACGTACCCTTAGAGCTTTAAGAAAACAACAAAAACAACAAAAAGAACAAAAAGAAAAACAAATGGCGGACCAACACAGACCCTTAAGAGATTTTGCCGCTCCAAGCACTAATGGGAGAGGATCTAGCATCCTTAGACCCACAGTGGAGGCTAACAATTTTGAATTGAAGCCTTCACTACTCTCTATGGTTCAAAAGAACCAATTCGGAGGATTACCCTCCGAAGATCCAAATCTTTACCTTCAAATCTTTCTTGAATACTGTGACACCCTGAAGATGAACGGAGCTACCAATGATGTCATTCGCTTAAGACTTTTCCCTTTCTCCTTAAGAGATAAAGCGAGAGCGTGGTTATACTCTATTCCTGAAGGATCCATCACGACTTGGGAACAATTATCCAGTGCTTTTATCAATAAATGGTACCCAAGGAACAAGACTGATGTGCTGAGAAAACAAATCATAATTTTTTCATAAAAAGATGATGAATCCTTGTATAAAGCCTGGGAAAGATATAGGGAGTTACTAAGAGAATGTCCTCACCATGGGATAGAAAGGTGGTTGACAATCCATATTTTCTATAATGGACTAACTTCCACACAAAAGATCTCTTTAGATGCTGCAGCTGGAGGAGCCTTCATGAGTAAAAATATTGATGAAGCTGAGAACCTGATTGAGGAAATAGCTCAAAACACTCACCAGTGGAACTCTGAGAGAGGATTACCTTCTAAAACACCAGGTAAGTACTCTGTTGATGCTCTTTCCTTACTTTCTACCAAAGTTGAAGCATTAACATTAAAACTTGATAAAATAGGGTCAACAGGTGCTACTAACATTGTTTGTGAAGTTTGTGGTGTTTCAGGACATGGAGCTACAAACTGCCATTTAGCAATGACCCCTAATCAAGAACAAGAAATGCATCAGGTGGATGCTATTGGAAACTATGGTGGAAATTATCAAGGTAACTACAGACCTCCACAAGGTCCACCTGGCTTCCAAAATAGGCCACCTCAATTCCAAAGTAACTACAAACCTCAACAAGGAACCTATATTCCACAAAAATCAAAGCTAGAATCCTTGATGGAGACATTTGTAGCTACTCAACTTAAACAAAATGATAAATTCTCTGATGCAATAAAAAACTTGGCTTCAAAAGTGGACTCTCTTGCTACCCATAACAAAATACTGGAAAATCAAATTGCCCAACAAGCCTCCTATTCTCAAAGAGCACCAGGAACATTTCCTGGAAAACCAGAGGCTGGACCATCCAACCAAACCATGGCTGTCACTCTTAGGAGTGGTACTCAATATGATGAACCAGTTGATGAATCTTCATCTCATCCAGTGATTGAAGAAGAAAAACCACAAGAGAAGAAGGAGGAGGTTAAGCCATATCAACCTCCCATTCTATTTCCTCGGCGCTTGGCTAAAGCAAAGTTGGACAAACAATTTGGTAAGTTCCATGATGTTTTAAAGAAATTGTATATTAATATTCCCTTTACAGATGCTTTACAGCAAATGCCCACATATGCAAAGTTCCTGAAGGACATTCTGTTGATAGTATGTTTCTGAGATATTTGGAATGAAGAGTTCAATAAAAGAGAATCAAGTTTGTATAATATGAACTCAATGCAGTGGATGTGCCAAGTTTAAACACAGAAGTTGTAATATAGTATAGTTGTCGTTCCACTGAGGAGGTGTTAGAATGAAGATCTTAGTTTTGAATTGATTTGGCAGAATGTTTTGGTTTTTGTTTTGTTTTGAATGATGTTGAATGAGAAAGTGAATAAATAACAGAGAGTGAAATTCTGCAAAAGATAACAGTAAATGGTGTTGGAAAAATCAATTTTGTAAAACAGGGATTGGCATCATCACATCTTCACCTTCTGTAAGCTGCATAAGTTTTTATATAAGTAAATCAAAAAGATAATTTCTACGTCACAATCAAAGTCATTTGTATCGATCCCTCGACTACAAAATTCATAAGAATGATTTCAAACCGCTGATCCCTCAGTCACTTTGGAATCATCCCAGCATTATCGATCGATTGTTTTGACATTTATTGCGTTAGACGCCATCCCTGGCTACCTACTCACAACAAGTATTTCTTTCAGATCTGCTTTCAAAAGTCACTTCCCAGCATACTTAAGAAAACTTAAAACAAGAAAATAGTGATCAAGTACTTTCAGGCATTAAACGTAGAAGGAAATACAGAAACTTATCAAATCTCATTACTAAATAAAAACTTACAACAGCATTACTTCAGTGTTGAATGGATTACAGCCAATCCCATCAGGGAGTTTAGTTACTCATGCTTTGCATTTTCACCCTCAAAATATAAATACAAAAGATAATGGAAAAGGTTGGATTATGAGGAAAATACCGGGGATGAATCTGATGATGGATGTCCATGTGAGATTGTTTGCAGCTTGATTTATAGGAGTTATGGTTCAGCTTCCCTTGCCAACTTGCATAGAACCCATGCAGCATCTTTCAGAGACTTATGGAAACACAAGAAAGTGGGTGAGCTGGCATCGCACCATTGGTGAATATTAAATTGAAAAATCCCGTACTGCATGAGTCACGCTTGAGCTTGATGGTCACGCTCAAGCGTGAAGGGTTCTGATGCTGTTTGATGGTCTCTCACTCAAGCTGAATTAACCACGCTCAAGCGTGGCCTTCCTCACGTTGCTCACGCTTACTTCTTCTCAGCTACGCTCAAGCGAGGCTTTGTCATCCATTAGTCACGCTCAAGCGTGTAAAGCACACGGTCAAGCGCTCTTCATGTGCATGGTCACGCTCGAGCTCCTTCTAGTCATGCTCAAGCGTGCTTCATGTGCAGGGTCACGCTCACGCTCACGCTTAATCTTCGCTTGGGCGCTCTCGAGCTCACGCTCAAGCGGCTCATCCCCACGCTTGAGCGTGAGAGGGGTCCTGATGCCTCTTTGTCTTCTTTAAGTCATGCTTACCATGCTTAATCCTCGCTCAAGCGTCCAGTATTCACGCTTAAGCGTGAGCGATGCTTTATGTTCTCAAACTTTCATGCTCAAGCTTGCTTACTTTGTCTTGCCTTCCTGTTGAGTTCCCTGCACTTTCCAAGGGTTTAAACATAATACTTCTTTTATACACTACTTAAAAGATTCATGCTCACTTCCTTTAAAAATTCATTAATTTAGCTCAAATTCTTTACAAAATTAGTTCAAATGAGTCATGAAATCAATGCTTAATCAACACTTATCATCTGTCCAACAAAAGAAGACTGGAGGAAGATGGTACAGTTGCACTTACTAAAGAGTGCAGTGCTCTAATTCAAAAGAAACTTCCACCCAAGCTCCAAGATCCAGGTAGTTTCTTTATTCCTTGCATGATCGGTGACATGAATATAGATAAAGCATTGTGTGATTTAGGAGCGAGTGTGAGTTTAATGCCATTATCTATTGCTGAAAAATTAGGATTGGGTGAACTAAAACCTACTAGGATGTCTTTACAATTGGCTGATAGATCTGTAAAATATCCTGTAGGAATTTTAGAGGATGTTCCTATTAAGATAGGAAAATTTTTTATACCTGCTGACTTTGTTGTGCTTGAAATGGATGAAGACTCTTTGATTCCTATTATTTTAGGTAGACCATTTTTAGCAACTGCAGGTGCTGTGATCGATGTCAAGAATGGTAAGTTGTCTCTAACTGTTGGAGACCAAAAGGTTGATTTCAACTTGAAAAATGTTTTAGAGAAGCCTTATAATGATGTTTACTGTACTGTGGATTTTGTCGAACAAGTGGTAAAGGAAGCAACCCTTCCTAATGACCCACTTGAAACTGTTTTCATGATTGAGCTGACAGAAACATCTGATTGCTCTGAGGCCCCACATGACATTGAGGTCATGTGTGACAAAGTGGTAAGCCCCAATGTGGAATTAAAACCTTTACCAGCTTCATTAAGGTATGAATTTCTTGGTCCTAATTCCATATATCCTGTGATTATCAATGCTAAATTAAATCCATGTGAAACTGAAAAACTTTTGAAACAACTTAGGTTGTATAAAAAGGTAATAGGTTATACAATGGATGATATCAAAGGGATTAGCCCTTCTCTTTGTATGCACAGGATTACTGCAGAAGATGAAAGTAGGCCCACAGTACAACCACTTAGGAGATTAAATCCTAAAATGCAAGAAGTGGTTAAAAAGGAAATTTTGAAATTGCTTGATGCTGGAGTCATATATCCTGTTGATAGTAGTAAATGGGTAAGTCCTGTCCATGTGGTGCCTAAAAAAGGGGGAATAACTATGATTTAAAATGATAAACATAACTTGATTATAGGAAGTTAAATAGTGCCACGAAAAAAGATCATTTTTGTCGCGACCGGGATCGCGGCGGCACGGCCGACCCTCGAAACGATTTTAAAGATAAACAGGGAGTCACCACCAATATTTTTTAGGATAAAATACTGGAAAAACCTTTTGTTAAAGCACTGGTTATAAAAATGAAATTCCATGGTTCGGGAGTCTGATTACAGGTGAGGAAGGTATTAGCACCTCACGACTGTCCGTTATAAAAACGGTTACCTCAATTTGATAGCGCGCATTATAATTAGCCCAATAATTATTTTAACTTCTTGATGAAAAGAAAAATGTATAGAACGATAAAATAAACAAAAAAAATAAACAAAAATCAACACAAAATATTTACATGAGATCAATAGGACGTCTCGTCCAAATTAATCTCGCTCCGCCTTTTTTTTAAGAGATATTTAAGAAATATGAGATTAACAGGACGTCTCGTCCAAATTAATCTCGCTCCTCCTTTTAAAGAAATACTACAAAATATGAGATTAACAAGACGTCTCGCCTAAATTAACCTCGCTCCTTCTTTTTTTTTAAAAAAGGTATTTAAAAAAATATGAGATTAACAGGATGTCTCATCCAAATTAATCTCGCTCCTCCTATTGTTAGCAAGACAAAAATGGAAACTCTAAAAATTAAATAAAGAAAGATGGGCCCAACAGGAACTATTTCCTTCTCCTACGTATTCTCGAGCTTTCGAGAAATCAGGGTCACGTAGTTCTTTAAAAGTTTTTTTCTTATTTTTATTTAGATTTGAAAGAGAAGAAAAAAAAGAGGAAACATCCATTTTTTTATACTACGGAGCAAAAGGGAGAGGGAAGCAGAAGCTACCAAAGAGAAAGAGAAACAATAAATTCGGAGAAAAGAGAAAAAAATGGGCGAAAACTGAGTGAGGAAAGAAAATCCGAGTGGGAAAAAAGAAAATCCAAGTGAAAAAATGAAAAATCTGAGTAAAAATAGGGAAAACCGAGTGAAAAGAGGAAAATCCGAGTAAAAAATGAAAAATCCGAGTAAAACAGGAAAAACCGAGTAAAAATAGTAAAATCCAAGTAAAAAATGAAAAATCCGAGTGGAGCAATGAAAGATCCGAGTAAAAATAGTAAAATCAGAGTGATAAAAGGAATACCGGATGAAAGTTGAGCAAAACCAAGTGATGGAGCAGGAATGCTGGTCCGAGAGGAAAAGGGGGGGGTTAGAAGGAATGGGAAGGTGCTGGGATTAGGAATGAGGATGATTGAGTGAGGGTGTGGACGAATTGGAATAGGAGAGGACGGTGTGGAGGATTGTGGGCAGTATGGTGAGCGACGATAGAAGGAGAAGAAGAGAGGAGTTGGTGTGAAGGAGAGAGAGAACGGAGGTTTTAGCAAAGTTTTCCCTTAATGAAAAATGTCCCCCTTGGTGCTTCAACCCTTGCCTATTTATAGGCTTGTCTGAGTGGAAGGCCAGCTCAGGCTTCCACTCAGAGTGGAAAACCAACTCACACTTCCATTCAGAGTGAAGTGGGGGACAACGGCTGGGTGGGAATTTTTAATTCCCCCTACTTCCACCCCTGTCTGCCACCCCCAGGATTCCTGGATCCACTTGGGTGGTGGAATCCAAGTCAGCACGGGTGAACAGGGGGAGCCGGGTGGAAATCCGAGAGAGGATGGTGAAAATCCGAGTGAGAATGATGGAAATCCGAGTGAGAATGGTAGAATTCTGAGTGAAAATGACTCGGATCAGCCTCTCAGTCGGCATTCATCCACATTGGGAGTCAATTCCGAGTGGAATGAAGCATTTCTAATAGAAAACCGACTGAAAAAGTATGCAATTGAATTGAGGGGTCAAACGAGGTAATTCTGATTGGAACAATCAAACAGACCGAGTGAAGATTGACTCAGAACCGGTTGAAGAGGACTCGGTGCTGATTGAAAAGTGTCACTCAAAATTGGGGAAAATGGGGGCTCAGACTTGGTTTGAAGTGTCACTCGGTTCTGACTGAAAATTGGCTTTTGAATGGGTGAAAGGATAACTCAGATTCGGGTGAAAATGGTGACTCAGAATTTGTTTGAAGAGGGCTGACCGACTGAAGACTGGCTCGGGAATAGGTAAAAATGTCACTTTGAATTGGTTAAAAACTGAGTCAGAAATAATTGAAGACTGACCAAGAACTGACTGAAAAGTGTCACTCAAAAATCGATCAAAGATAGGTGAAAAAGGAGGACTCGGAAATGGGTAAAGGAGGACTCGGAGCCGATTGAAAATCAAAGAGAAAGACTCAGAAGTTGAATGTAAAGGGTCTCGGAGTTGGCTAAAGGATGACTCGGAGCCGACTAAATAAAGAGGAAGACTCGGAAGTGTGTAAAGGATGACTCGGAAATGTGTAAAGGATGACTCGGAGATGGGTCAAAGATGACTCGGGAACGGGTGAAAAGTGGCTCGGGAATGGTTAATGGAATGGCTCAGAAGCTGGGTGAAAAAGGAGGGGATTCGGTATTTGAAGGATTGGCTCGGAAATTGATGGAAATGGGCTCGGAATTGATTGTTTAAAGAAGGACGACTCAGAATTGGTTGAAGAGTGATGAGTCGGCATTGGGCAAATGATTCAATCGACCCTTATTTGAAGGATGAGTGAAGATTTTCTCTGAAATCCGACTAGCTTCTCACTCAGAATCTGACCATTTTGCTTATTTTCCAATCGGAAATAGCTTTCATTCGGTAATTGGCTTGTTTGGCGCACTCACTCATCAATCAGGAATGGCTTTCACTCGGCAATCAGCTACTTGATGCACTTTCTTGGAAGTTCTTCACAAGTCCGAGTCTTGGGTTACTCGGAAACACACGACTATTCCCCAACTCACTCGAAGTCGGCCTCATGCTTCAATTAGAATCAAAGACTCAGTTTCATCAATCGGTATCTCTTGAACCACTCAGAGAAACTTTGCATAGATTTGCCTTTCTTCATTCCAATCGGACACATTCATTCAGAAGTCCTTCCATTGGGTTGTTATCACTCGGAAAACCGATTGAAGATTGATCATTCGGCACAGGTTCACTCCTTCCTAAAATGTTTCACTCGCAACATAGCATTTTCACTTGGAAAAGGCTTGCTTCCCACTCAGGACTTGGAAACTGGGTATTTTCACTCGGAAAAGCTTTCGTCCAATCAAAATCTGTCCTTCCAGTTACACTTTGAGTCGGATTTTAATTCACTCAGACTTGTTTTCACTCAGATCAGTATCAATCAGAAGCTTTCACTCGGATTTAACTTCAATAGGGCTATATTTCACTCGGATTTGTTGCAATTAGAAAGCTTTCACTCGGATTAATTGTAATCAAAGAGCAATCCTTCTCAGCATTCATCCTTCAACAGAGTATCACTCAGAATGGCTTGACAGCAAGCCTTCCACTCGGATTCACCTTCAACAGGGAAACATTTCACTCGGAACTGACTCCTTCTGAGTAATTCTACTCGGATTTGATCCTTTCTGAGTCATTCCACTCTGATTCACTCCAAAAGGAAGCATATTCCACTCGGAAATGACTCATCCTATTTAATTCTACTCAGATATGATCATTTATGCGTCATTCCGCTCGGATTCCCCCAACAGGAGCCTATTCCACTCGGGAATGCTTCATTATGACTCAGATTTGACCATTTTTGAGTTTTTTCACTCGGATTTATCTCCACCAGGGCTGTATTTCACTCGGAAATGCTTTAATCTGAGTCATCCTGCTCGGATTTGATCATTTTTAAGCCATTCCACTCGGATTTGCCTCCAACAGGGCAATATTCCACTTGGAAAAGCTTCATTCTGAGTTATTTCGCTTGGTTCTGATTATTTTTGAGCCATTCTACTCGAATTTGACCATTCTGAATTAGAATTCAGTATAAAAAAGATTCATTCCACTTGGACCGGACCAAAAGAGGTGTTCACAGATGCCCCTCTTTACTTCTTTTTCACAAAAGAAACACGAAGCTTCTGTGTTTTTGACGTGAAAAGGAAGTAAAGATATGAACACCGATGTAGGGGGCCAAGTGGGACCTCTTGATCGGTATGGCAACTGATGGTGTGGGCAATCACGAGTCAGTGTGACCTCTTTTTCTTAAAAACGAGCATTCCCCACTTCTGTTCCTCTTCTTCTCTCCTCTCTTTTTTTTTTTGAACTCTGAATTGACCGGGAAAAATTGTTTTCAAATGGACAGGAAGTGAGAAGATCGGGATTGACCCCTGGTAGACTGGAAGGTAAAGGGTGTCTGCATAGGCGAACGGAAAGTAAAGGGTGCCTGAATAGGCGGACGGAAAGTAAAGGGTGAATAGGCGGACGGAAAGTAAAGCGTGCCTGAATAGGCGAACAGAAATGGTAAATGGGTGCCAGCTTAGGCGACTGAAAAAGTAAAGGGTGCCTGAATAGGCGAACGGAAATTAAAAGGTGTCTGAATAGGCGAACAGAAAATAAAGGGTGCCTGAATAGGCAAACGGAATGTAAAAGGTGCCTGCATAGGCAAATGAAAGTAAAAGGTGCCTGAATAGGTGGACAGGAAAGTAAAGGGTCCTGAATAGGCGAGCGGAAAGTAAAGGATGCCTGAATAGGCGAACGGAAAGTAAAGGATGCCTGAATAGGCGACCGGAAACTAAAGCGTGCCTGAATAGGCGATTGGAAATGCAGAGATTGGAGGAGCTAACAGGACGTCTCGTCCAAATTAACTCACTGGACTTAAAGGTTCTTGGCGATGCCTCAGTTTGACATGACTAAAGGAATCTTAGGGAATTGCCTCCTTGACTGAAAGAAAATGAACATGGGGTGATGCCCCGATTTGACATGACTGAAGGTTCTTGGGGAATTGCCCCTTGACTGGAAGAGACTGAACCTGGGGTGATGCCCCAATTTGACATGACTGAAGGTTCTTGGGGAATTGCCCCTTGACTGGAACAGAAGAAATCTGGGGAGATGCCCCAGTTGACATGGTTTGAAGGTTCTTGGGGAATTATCCCTTGACTGGATAGATCTGGGGTGATGCCCCAGTTTGACATGTTTTGAAGGAATCTTGGGGAATTATCCCTTGACTGGAACAGAAGAAATCTGGGGAGATGCCCCAGTTTGAGTTGTTCGGGAAATGTAGTTCCACTGGGGAAGAATTTGGTGATTCGGGGTACTGCCCCTGATTGAAAATGGAAAATTTAGGGTTCATCGGGGAAGAGATCTTGAGAAGTTCCATCTTTGGCAATTGATTCCACTGGGGAGGAGAGTTTGAGAGATACGGACTTTAACAGTTGAGGATGAGACTCTGAAGGCGCCTACTTAGGCGATGGAAGAAGAAAACATTGAAAGGTGCCAACTTTGGCGATTTAGGGAAGGAGTTCTGAGGCGATTCGAGGAAGGGACTTGAAGGACTTGATTGAGGTGTTAATGCCTGGCATGATTGTTTATGAGATAACCTGCAGAAAAATGGTAACTAGTGCAAGGATAAATTCAAAAAAACTGGGTAGGTCCTATGAAACCGTGACTCTTGAGATGACTCATGGACGAAGTAGAACAAATAAAACAACCATAGCTTCGAAGCGCGTGCCTGACCAAGTCTCTGCGATGATCACCCATGATGAGGTCGAGTAGCAGGAGCATCTTATCCCTTGCGACTTTAAATGTTTACCATTCTTCCATTTTATTTTATTAAAACACATGTTTTTTATCAGATCAACCAAATTCATAACACGTATCGAAGAGGGTGAATTTTATTCATGCACGTTAAACAAGTACAGAGAAAGAAAAATAAAGAAGGTAAATGAAATGAATGAGGTCACATAGAACAGGTCAAGGACAGGTGAAAACCGAGAAGATTCATGGATCCTCTAGTGAATCTCTGAGACCGATGAGAGCCTTAACCCCCAACACGACTTCATGTTCACCCTTCGACTTTGCTTTTGGAAAGGTAAGTTCGACAATGATTCACGTGCCCAAGCTTGGACTCGTACTTCTTTGAGTCAGAGGTCTTATTTGCATTACCAGAAATTTGACCCTAACTTTTGCCTAAGCCGCCCTTTTCGGGTTTTCGACTCACCGGGTCGCTCTAACTTTTGCCTAAGCTGCCCTTTTAGGTTTTCAGCTTAGCGAGCATTAATTTTCTTTTTTTTCCCTTTTTTTTTGACTTTTTTTTTTGACATTCCCTCCCTAAGCATAGTACTTTCTCACTGCATCTGTGTTTACAGGCATTGGCAAATCCTTGCCATCCATATTAGTGAGTATCAAGGCTCTCCAGAAAAAGCCCTTTTCACAACATATGGTCCTTCATAATTAGGAGTCCATTTGCCCCGATTGTCCTTTTGAATTGGTAAAATTTTCTTGAGTACTAGGTCTCCCTCTTGGAACTGTCGAGGTCGTACTTTTTTCTCAAATGCTCGTTTCATACGCCTCTGATACAACTGACCATGACAGAGGGCAGTCAATCTTTTACCATCAATCAAGTTTAGTTGGTCATGTCGAGCTTAAACCCATTCAGCTTCTTCTAATTTTGCTTCCATCACTACCCGAAGGGACGGGATCTCTACTTCAAAAGGCAAGACCGCTTCCATTCCATATACAAGAGAGAATGGGGTTGCCCCTGTCGAGGTTCGAACCGAGGTGCGATACCCATGTAGAGCGAAAGGGAGCATCTCACTCCAATCTCTGTAAGTGACTACCATATTCTGCACTATCTTCTTGATGTTCTTATTGGCTGCCTCAACCACCCCATTCATTTTAGGCCGATAAGGAGAGGAATTGTAATGGTGAATTTTAAAGCTTTCATAGAGTTCCTTCATCATTTTGTTGTTCAAATTTGTACCATTGTCAGTAATGATCTGACTTGGTAGGCCGTATCGGCATATCAATTCTCGCTTGATGAATTTGACCATAACATTCCTTGTTACACTGGTATATGAAGCCGCTTCTACCCATTTGGTGAAATAATCGATGGCGACCAAGATGAAACGATGACCGTTTAAGGCTTTTGGCTCGATGGGTCCAATGACATCCATGCCCCACATCGAGAAGGGCCATGGTGCCGTCAAGACATTTAGGGATAACGGGGGGTACATGAATATGGTCAGTGATGCTAAAATCCTAAGCCATTAATTTGGTGTAAAAATCTTAGTAAAATAAAATGTGACTCTCGGATTTACACTTTGGCAAGCGCACCAGTCGTTAAAATTGTAGTGTATTTGATCGTCCCACAGGGATTGTGGTAAGTATCTCAATCTAGGACTAGTACAAGCTGAACCAACAGAAAATACATGAAGTTCATTCGGTTTTTATGGTTTTAGTGTTTTATAGTTGTTTTTGTATTTTCAGAAACAGAGTTAAAGTGAAATGAGGAAAGTGATTAATAGAAAACAGGTCAGGATTGCTTCGGCTCACAATTTCCTCAAGAAACATGCAATTAAGTATAATCGAACTTCACAATCTAGAGGACTATCCGCTTGTGGTTATTCCCTAATTCCTTAGGTGAAAAACACTAATCCTTAAGCAATGAACCTTAATTCCTTAAGTGCTCGATTAACCTAAGAATCTAATGTGAAATTGGAGGTTGAACTCTAACTATTCACCTAAATTGATTAGGCCTGAACTAGTTAGAAAGCTGGAAGTTACCTAAGCTTCAACCATGATTCCTCACTGGCAAAGTTCTTCATCAGTTCTGGATTTGTCAATCCAGCGATTCTGCTTCACTCCTCAGCTTGTTCGCCTCAGGATCTAGAAGTCTATCTACTTGCTCACAGCTTCAAGACTCCATTTTTCACCTTTGCAATCCCAACCTTAGGGATTTAGAACTCCATTGACTTCAGTTCCATCGAAGGATTATGGAACGTCATGGAGGAGAGAGTTTAGAGAGAGAAAATGAAGTAGTAAGATATTCGAAGTTTTGAATGAAAAAGATTGTGTTCTATGTATTCTCTGTCTCCACACCTTTTACAAAGTATGTACATGAATATATATATAGGCATCTAACTAAACTAACTAACTTAACTAATAACTTAGAGAACTTAAGTTAACGAATAAAACTAATTACACAGTTTACAGAGTAACCAACTAATTACAGCTCAGCTCTTAACAGGATCCAGCTCAGCCTTAGCTAATTTACAGCGCAGCACCAGCTAATTGACAGTTCACTACTTAAGTTACTAAGGTTACAGCAGTGGAGAAGAAGGCAATGGAAGCGGAAACAGTATTGCACCAGGTGTGTGTTGTTAGAGGGAAGAAACAGGGTTTAAGTTACTGCTTTTTTGCTTCAGCTGTTGTTTTCGCTTGAGCGGATTAAACTCTCGCTTGGGCGAGTTCGGGAATTGTACTACAGTGTTGCTTGGTCGCTTAAGCGTTATGGCGAAGCTTGGGCGAATTGGAAATATGTAATACAAAATGGCTTTCTCGCTCAAGCGTGATTGCTTCGCTTGAGCTAATTTTTATCCTTCGCTTTAGCGAATTTAACTCTCGCTTGAGCGAGTTGATTATTTAATCGGTATTCTGCAGTTGGCGTTCGGGTTCTTCATGCAATATTCCGAGTCCTTGTTCTCTTTCAGAGTCGGTGTCTTTGGAGTCTTCTTAAGTTAGCTTACTTGAAGTCTCGCTTGGTCAGTATTTGGGCTCTTTTCAGTCGGATTCAGGAAGTCTCACTCGGATTTATCAATTTCTGCTCGGATTTGTAGGATTTCACTCGGAATTTTCTTCTTATCTTGAGTCCGCCCTATTCCTGCACCAATAAACAGCTACTTGCCTAGCAATTATACGCTGGCTGCTTAGTGAATTTATAAATACTTCAAAATTCCTTATCTAATTAATATTTTCAATCGGTTTCATACATAAATAGCATACTTTTGAAATAATTAATTAAAACATGAATTATTAACAAATTATTAAATAATAATATCAAAACTAGACAATACTTAGTAATTTATGTTAAATAAACAGTGGAATAATTAAGTCTTTTCAAGACTTATCACATCCCCAAACTTAAAACTTTGCTTGTCCTCAAGCAAATATTCAAACTTATTAACTAACAGCATTTGATCAACACAATCAACCTTTCCTTAACTTAATTCATACTATAATTATTGGATACCGATCATGCTTTCTTCTCGCAATTTCAAAAAGTATAAAAACTTACACCTCCTTTGGGAGACAAGCTGCTAATGCTTTCCTCACTGGTCGGTGTTTAACTCTTCTCTCGGTGTATAGGGTAAATAGAATGCACTCATCACCTGCATACTAGTTAGATCAACATAGGCTTGCAACAGTTCTAAACATCATGAAATATGCCAACTCAATCGGATCAGTAAGGGCTTTTTAAGCTTATAATGGGGCTTGGCTACAGGTTCAATTATTGTTTTTCCGAGTCATAGATAGGTTACAAGATGTGTCCACTGATGCTTTGCCTCAATTCTAACTTAATTGCCTCTACTAACAACTCTCTTTACTTTTCTGACTGAATGCTACTTAATAACTCGTGCTGTTTTGCACTTTCTTTTTCTTTCAGTCCTTCGGACTTTTCCTTTCCTTTTCTTTCTTTTCTTTCCATCTTTTCCGATAGAATTTTTTTTTTCTTGTGGTGCTTTGCACCTCTTTTTTCTTTTCTGAACTTTGTTCATTTTTCTCTCGGCTTTGCCTTTCTTCCTTTTATTTTTCTACATATTTATCCATAATCAAGGTCAGAGTGTGTCTTTAATTACTGTTAGGCACACTCTTCATCCCCAAACTTAGAGATTGCTAGTCCCTAGCAATAAGCAAAAACCGAGTAATTCACCAGTGGAACATCCAGGGTAATTCAGTCGGGTTTTTCTTGGATAAATAGGCTTGTAACGTTAGGTATATAAAACGAATAAAAGGTTTCAAGCTCAAACATAATCATTAGGTCAAAGGATAATTTAATAGATTAGGAAGGCTATTTTTGGCCCTGGCTAAATTAACAAAGAAGGCCTTCATCATTTCTGATTGGTTAGCATACGACAATTAGCAAGCACTGAGGCAAATTCTGTCTCACTAACTAGCATGCAAGTTCACTCGGAAAAAGATAAAACAGGCTCAAAAGCTCATATGAGTATAACAGTTAATCAGCCAATCTTGTCCCCAAACTTAATGTAAGATCATACATCTAGATTGCTAACTAGCATGCCGAGTAAACATTTTAATTAATGATGAATAATAGTTATGGCCAGAGATCATGAGTTAAGCAAAAACCGATTAATTAATATATCCGACTATAGCTTAACGCATCAGCAAACTTTAAATTATGAAGACGGAGTTGAAAGAAACAATAAGCATACTTTTGCAACTTATAATTAAGAATATTAATTTAAAGAATAAGTTGGAAAGAGACTTCCCTTTTTACCTGAGTGGCTGTGGATGGAAAAACGCGTAATCGGATTGGGACTCATAGATTTTACCAATACATATGACAAACCAAATAAAACAACAAATTAACAGAAACTAAAATTTTCATTACATAATAAAAATAAAAACAAGTTCACTGTTCCGAAAGCAGTTACAATAACATCAAATTAAATACATAGGAAACATCATAAAAACGTGGAACAGCTGCTTAAACATTCTGATCTTCATCGTCCTTGTCCTGCTGGGAGGGAATTGTGAATCCAATGAAAGCTAACCACGCATCTCTATCAGGTGGGGCTCCCATTTCTGCTGACTGTTCAACCCTCAGTTTCGAGGCAATCTTCCTGAGCATCTGATCGTGGTTCAAAACCCGATCATAAATTTCAAGTTGCATCTTCTTCACAACCTGTAATTCCTGTAACACCAAAAGAATGTCAGAAGAAGAAGAAGAAGGACCAGCTCCTACGGATTGCTTGGGACGTTCTGGTTCTGTGGCTTTAAACTTCATAGCACAGTTTTCAACAGCCTTAACACTTTCAACCTCTGGTAACTCATTTTCCTCACTTGCAGGAGATACATTCCTTTGAACCAGAGGAGATACATCCCTTTGCTCCTGACTTCGACTAGGTACATGGACAGACGAATCAGATATAGTGATGGTTGCCACTTCTCTTTCGTTGTCTATTTATTTCCTTCGCACACTTCCTTCTGCAAAGTTGGGTCTAGGTTTCTGCAGAAGTCTTTGTGATCTTCTTTTCATGATTAATATTAAAATAGTGATGATAACCAACCTAAGTAAAAAAAATAAGAACAGCAATCCAACAGCAACCAAAAACTGTATGACGCATAAATAGCGGAAAACAATAACAATGAACAAAAAGATAATAAACATGAACTTACAAATGCACGAAATTAGTGAAAGAAGTGGAAAGGTGATACCTTTCTTAGAAACCAGAAAGTGTCTTTTCGTCTTCAGCCCAAGTTCAGCATAGGTACTGAGGGTTGGAAGCTGAAAGGGTTTCTCTTTTATATTGTTGAATTCAATTTTCAAGAAACGCGTAAATGCGGTCAGCTTTAATTATTACTTTATTAAATGTATTACTACTATTATTATTATGTTGTTTATTATTTATTTATTTATTCTATATATATATATATTAGAGATTTTTTTTTTTAGAATACTCAAATACTAGAGGGGTAGAAGATCGAGGAAGAGTGGGATGAAACCAATGTGATGCCAAATGGACATAGGAGAATGGAAGATGAATAAATGAACAGACGATAAGACAAAACAGACAAATGAAATGAAAATTTAAATAAATGAAAGAGAGCGTATGAGAAATGAGTGAACCATTGTAATGAAATACAAGTGAATCAAGAAGCGAATAATAAAAGAAAGGAATCGAAATATGAATGAATGAAGGAATACTGAATAAATGAATAATGAGTGAAAAGAGTAAAAAGGGTGAAAGGATGATAACCGAGTGAGAAGGGAGACAGGTACCGAGTGATAACAATCTGAGAAATGAAGAACGAGTGGCTGAGGGAGGTAGAGATAATAAAAGTCAAACAAATCGAAGTGAATTAAGGAAACAGGTGGTTGGAAAGAAAAAAGGTTCTGAATCAATGGAATGAGTAAAAGCTATACTGACTAGATGAATGAGACGAGTAAACGCACAAGCCAGTGGAAGAATAAATGTATATATGAATAATCGAACCACCGAATGAATACCCCCGATGAAGGAATTGGTCGAATAAATGAAAGAATTTGAATACAACTAAAAGGATGAAAAACCCGAGTGAATGAACACCGAATGGGTCACAGAATGAGTGAAAGAATGAATGAATAAAGATAAGTGTATGAGAAACGAGTGTGACAATGAATGGACGAGTGAACAATATATGTGAGATACGAGTGAACAGAGAAGTGCGTGGAAGAAAGAACGAATGAGAGTAAGGCTGAGCGAAAGAAAGAACTAGTGGAGGAAACTGAATGATCTAGATCTGAGATATGAAGAATGAGTGAATAACAATGAGAGTTCGGGCAAAGAACAAAAATGACAGGAGTGGAAAATGGAATGAATGAAATACCAAGGAAATGAAAGGCGGAGTAAACAAAACGAATACAGCGATGAAGAAACTAGGGGAATGAAAAACGAGATGACAGGAAATTGAGTGACTGGAAATACTGAGTGTGACAATCACGAATGAAACATGAGTAGATGAAAAAGAAAAGTACAACGGGAGAAAACCGAGAAAGAAAATAAGTGGAATGAAACGACGAGTAAATGAATACCGAGTGGATTATACCGGTTGAAAAATAAAAAAAACACAAATGAACAAACAGCGAGAGGTCGGACAAATAGAAAAACAAGTGAAAGAACAGGAAAGAATGGCTGACCGACCGGGCGAACAAACATGAGTGAAAGATAGATGAAGAAGGAGATAACCTGAGTGGATAAAAGAGCCACAATATTGGAAACTGAGTGGATGGATATACTGAGTGGAAGAGGTCGGGGAAGGATATGGCCGAGTGAACAATATATGTGTATTACACATACGTGAACGAAAGACAGAGAGAGAGAGACAAGTAAAAAAACGAAGGGATAAGAAACTGACTGAAATAAACTGAGTGAATGTAAAAAGAGTTAATGAGAGACTTACGGAGAGATGAGTAAGGAACACAATAGAAATAAGGTAAATTGAAAGAACGAGTGAATGATATACTGAATGGAACGAATATTGATTGAATGAAGAATGAGAAAATGAAGACGAGTGAAGGATTAACTAGGGAATGAAGGATGAATGAAATAGAGTGACCGAGTGGAATGAAGAAGACGATTGAGTGACAAAATGAGTAAACGAAAGAATGAGTGAATGAAAAGCTGGATGAACAACCAACACATGCAGAGAGATTGGGTGATGAAACCGAGGAAGAGCTGAGGTGGATTGAAACACGAATGGATGAATCAACGACTGAGAGGAAAAGTGGACAACAGAATACATGAAAAGAAGGCCGAGTGACACATAAATGAAAGAAACTGAGTGAGGAGTGAGAAATGAGGGATCCGAGTGGAAGAAACCGACTACTAGAGAAAGCCGAGTGGATAAACGAAAAAAAAACGAAAGACCGCGTGCATAAGAGACCAATGGATACAATACTGATTGTGATGAGTGAGGAATTCGAGTGATGAAAAGCCGACTGAATTAAGTCACTTTTCACTATCTGACCCGTTCATTACATCAACGATCAGAAATCCTTCAAAGTCTTCTTTTTTTTTTCTTCGCATCAGAATTTGAAATTTTTTTTTTTTTGAAAAATGACGAGTGAAATTCAGGAAAGAAGGATTAGAAATAAGTAACAGTTATCCGAGTGCACTATTTTTACTCAAGACTCAGTAATTTCTTGCTTAACTGTGAAACAACACCCAGCAGTGTCTCGCCTAAGCTACACGTGCTTCGCCTGAGCGAAAATAGAAGAATCTAGCTCGGATTTCCTTCTTCAACTTCACAAACTTCATTTATTTAGTTTTGTTTTTCTTCTTTTTATTCATTTTGATTCAAAGTTCTAAACAAAACAATCGGAACATAGGGCTGCCTCCCTAGAGCGCTTCTTTAAGGTCACTAGCTTGACCTTATTGTATCTAAGAAGATGGCTTCAGTAACAAGGAGGTTTTCTGCCTATCAAACTCTCCTCCAAAGTAGAGTTTGATTCACTGGCCATTCACCTTAAAAACCCGATCGGTAGTCGGATCTTTCAGTTCAACTGCACCATGAGGAAAAACCTCATTTACAGTAAAAGGCCCAGACCACTTGGATCGAAGTTTTCCAGGGAAGAGTTTCAGTCGGGAATTGAATAACAAAACCTGATCGTCCTTCTGAAACTCTTTCTTATTAATTCGCTTATCATGCCATTTCTTTGTTTTCTCCTTATAAATGGAGGCACTTTGATAAGCGTTGAGTCGGAACTCCTCTAATTCATGGAGTTTCAAAACTCTTTCCTCCTGAGACTGGTCACAGTCCAAATTTAATAGCTTTGTAGCCCACCACGCTTTGTGTTCCAACTCCACAGGGAGATGGCAAGCCTTACCGTACACCAATTGATACGGGGACATGCCAATCGGAGTTTTAAAAGCTGTTCGGTAAGCCCACAATGCATCATCTAATTTTACCGACCAATCTTTTCTGGATTTTCCGACCACTTTTTCTAAACTTCTCTTGATTTCTCTATTGGACAGTTCGACTTGTCCACAAGTCTGTGGATGGTAAGGAGTTGATATCTTATGTAAAACCTCATAGTGACGCAGGGCTTTTTCCATTATCTTATTGCAAAAATGTGAACCCCCATCACTAATAATTACTCTCGGAACTCCAAACCTAGAGAAAATATTCTTTTTGATGAACCTAAGCACAACCTGTGCATCATTGGTTCGGGTCGGAATTGCCTCCACCCATTTGGAGACATAGTCCACAGCAACAAGAATGTATTCGTTGGAGAGCGACTTAGGGAAAGGTCCCATGAAGTCGATACCCCAAACGTCAAATAATTCCACAATTAGAATATTTGTCAAAGGCATGCCAGCTTTTATGGAGAGACCTCCACTCCTTTGACATTTATCACACCTTTTGACATATTCCTTGGAATCCTGAAAGATAGTTGGCCAGTAAAAGCCACTCTGCAACACCTTTGTTGCGGTACGGGAGGCACCATGATGACCTCCATAATAAGAATCGTGGCAGTGCCACAAGAGCCTTTCCTGCTCGGATTCAGGCACACAGTGCCTGATTACTCCATCTATGCCTATTTTAAACAAAAATGGATCATCCCTTAGAAAAGCCTTACTATCATGAAAGAATTTTTTTCTCATTTGGGATGTCCAACCATCAGGTACCACTGAGGCACTTTTAAAGTTTGCCATGTTAGCGTACCATGGCGCAGTTATAATGGCCATCAACTTTTCGTCTGGAAATTCCTCTTTTATTAAGACAGAATCCGACTCAACTTCCAGACGAGACAATTGGTCTGCAACTGAGTTCTCTACTCCTTTTTTGTCTCGTATTTCTAAGTCAAACTCTTGGAGTAACAGAACCCACCTAATCAGTCTCGGTTTAGACTCTTTTTTAGCTAGTAAATACTTGATTGCCGAGTGGTCTGTATATACGATGACATTGGCACCAATCAAGTATGCACGAAATTTATCAAATGCATACAGCACAGCAAGCATTTCTTTTTCAGTCGTGGTGTAATGTATTTGATTTTCATTTAACATTTTACTAGCATAATAGATCATATGAGTTAATTTCTCTTTTTTCTGACCCAGCACAGCTCCGATTGCAAAGTCACTTGCATCACACATCAATTCAAACGGTAAAGACCAGTCGGGTGATGCAAGGATCGGAGCTGAAGTCAAACTTTGTTTCAATTTTTCAAATGCCTTGACACAGTTTTCATTAAATGCAAACACCTGATCTTTCACAAGCAAATCGGTCAAAGGCTTAGCTATTTTTGAAAAATCTTTTATGAACCTTCTATAGAACCCAGCACATCCTAGAAAACTCCTTACTTCTTTCACGTTGATCGGAGGAGGAAGTTTTTCAATAATTTCAATTTTTGCTCGGTCCACCTGCATGCCCTCAGCAGAGATCCTATGGCCAAGGACTATCCCTTCCTTAACCATAAAATGGCATTTCTCCCAGTTAAGAACGAGATTGGTCTCTTGACATCTCATCAGCACCTTAGCTAAGTTGCTGAGGCATGTGTCAAAATTGCTCCCAAATACCGAGAAGTCATCCATGAATACTTCAATAAATTTCTCCACCATATCCCCAAAAATTGGCAGCATGCACCTTTGGAAGGTTGCTAGAGCGTTGCACAAGCCGAACGGCATGCGCCTGTATGCAAAAATTCTATAGGGACATGTGAAGGCAGTCTTTTCTTGATCCTTCGGGTCAACCACAATTTGGTTATAACCCGAGTACCCATCAAGAAAACAATAGTACTCATGTCTTGATAACCTCTCGAGCATTTGATCAACAAACGGAAGGGGGAAATGGTCTTTCCGAGTAGAGTTATTCAGCCTTCTGTAATCAATGCACATCCTCCAGCCTGTAGTTGGCCGAGTGGCAATGATTTCACCCTGGTCATTTCTTACAGTCGTCATTCCTCCCTTCTTGGGTACCACTTGGACTGGGCTAATCCAAGTGCTGTCCGAGATCAGGTAAATGATTCCCGCATCAAGGAGCTTGACCACTTCCTTTCTCACTGCTTCCTTCATAATGGGGTTCAATCTGCGTTGTGGCTGTACAACAGGGGAATAGTTATCCTCCATCAGGATTTTGTGCATACAAAAAGATGGACTGATTCCCTTCAAGTCAGAAATGTTCCAGCCAATGGCAGATTCATGAGCCTTTAATACCCCAACTAGTTTATTCTCATCCTCTTCGTTTAAGTCAGCATTAATAATGACAGGATGAGTGTCATTTCCTCTCAGGAAAACATATTTCAGATGAGAAGGTAAAGGTTTTAAATCACATTTTTCTTCCGAAAATTCCTTTCCTTTCTCAGCTTCAGTATTTTTCAAATCATTTTTCTTTTCAAAATCACCTACTTCTAAAACTTCCAGTAGGTCTAGTATTTCCGAGTGAGAGTCAATTGACTCGGTCTCAGAGTCAAAGTCATCCTCTAAAAAAGTTCATAGAGCCTCTTCCTTAGTTTTTAGCAGTAAGGGAGTCTGGTAATTTTCAACCTCTTCAATCATTAGGCAATCCATCCGTTCAGTCGGATGTTTCATGGAATTGAAGACATTAAAAATTACTTGCTCCTCCTGAACTCTCAGCATGAGTTCACCTTTTTCCACATCAATCAACACTCTGCCAGTAGCTAGGAAGGGTCTACCTAAGATCAAAGGGATCTCTCGGTCAGCTTCCATATCCAACACTATGAAGTCTGCTGGAAAGATAAATTTATCAACTTTTACTAGCAAGTCTTCCAGCATCCGTTGGGGATATTTAATGGACCTGTCAGCCAACTGCAAGGACATGCGAGTCGGTTGCAAGTCATTAATTCCCAGTTTTTTCATCAACGATAGTGGCATCAGATTTATACTGGCTCCTAGATCACAGAGCACTTCCTACATGAATATCCCCTATTGCACACGGTATTGTGAAAGATCCAGGATCCTCTAGCTTTTGGGGAAGTTTCTTTTGAATGATTGCGCTACACTCTTGAGTGAGAGTAATCATTTCATCCCCCCTAAGCTTCCTCTTCTTAGACAATAGCTCTTTTAAAAATTTTGCATAGGAAGGCATCTCCTGCAATGCCTCAGCAAAAGGGATATTAATGTGAAGTTTCTTGAAGACCTCTAAGAACCTAGTAAACTTCTGCTCCTCTATTTGCTTTTTAAACCTGTGCGGAAATGGAGCATTCCTCAGTTTTTTAGGAGTCAGCTTAGAAGCTTCCTCCAGAATCAGATCAACCTTTTTCTTTTTCTTTTTCTTTTTCTGAACTTTATTTTCTTTTTCTTTTTCTGATTCATTTTTATTTTCTACTTCATCTTTATTGTCCTGCTCGGTTTCTTGTATTATTTCTTTTTCTTTTTCTGAACTTATTTCTTGACCCGGAGATGGAGAAATAATTTTTCCACTCCTAGTAATTATGGCCTTGCAATGTTCCCTTGGATTTACCTCGGTATCTCCAGGGAAATTGCCTGCTTGCCTCTCAGCTAATTATTTAGAAAGCTGTCCTACTTGATTTTCTAAATTTCTTATGGATGCTTCCTGATTCTTAAAACTAGCCTGAGTGGCCTGGATAAACTGAGAAAGTACATTCTCGAGTTCGGATTTTTCTTTAACAGGAGGCTGAGAAGGTTGTTATGGTCTATTTGTGGGTTGACTCGGTGGGATATTCTGATTCAAATGTGGACCTTTCTGCCAGGAAAAATTGGGGTGGCTCCTGTAATTAGGATTAAAGGAATTAGAAGGATAATTCCTTTGATACTGTTGCTGCCCCATATAATTCACTTGCTCGGAAGGCACAACTGGATCACACATTCCATTTTCATGGTCTCTACCACAAAAGTCACAACTGATCATAGAAACTTGACTCGGCTTTTGGAGTTCTGAAATCTGAATGCTTAATTTTTCCAAAGCCTGAGTCATCAGTTTGCTCTGAGCCAGATAGGCATCTTGTGCTTCAAATTCTAATATTCCTCTCCTAGGGACTTGGTTCCTCTCACTAATCAGACATTCATTAGAAGCCATTACATCGATCAGCTCTATAGCTTCTTCTACCGTTTTAGTTGTTAATGAGCCTCCAGCCAAGGCATCAATCAAGACTCTGGTAGCTGGCCTGACACCATTATAGAAAATAGTCACTTGCTGTACATCAGAAATCTGATGATGAGGACATATCCTCAAGCTTTCTTTATACCTATCCCATGCTTCCATCAAGGACTCACCTTCTCTTTGCTGGAAACATGTAATTTCATTGCGCAGTTTTACATATTTAGAAGGACGGAAGTATTTAATCAAAAATTTCCTTTGCAAATCCTCCCAGGTGGAGATACTGCCTCTCGGTTGACTCTGCAACCAGGCTTTTGCTCGGTCCCTTAGAGAAAATGGAAACAACCTTAGTCGGATTGCTTCTTTAGGGACCCCATTTATTTTTACGGTATCACAAATTTTGAGGAAGGTTGCTAAATGCAAATTTGGATCCTCAACCTCACTTCCTCCGAATTGTTCATTTCTTACCAACTACAGTAAAGCTGGTTTTAGTTCAAAATTGTTAGCTGCAATCGGTGGCCTAAGGATGCTAGCTTGCGATCCTTCTTCGTTCGGCCTGGAGTAGTCACCTAGTGTAACTCTCCTCTGTTCCATTTCTTTTTCTTCTTTTTGCTTTTTTCTCTTTTCTTAATCTACGTTTTAACAAATCGATGTCAGGATCAAAGAAGAAAGGTTCTCCTCTGCTCCTTGACTACATACAACAATTGTTTACACGACAATGCAACTCACAACTACAACTACACAAAACAATAACTACTAAAAAAAAATACGTAATGACTGCAAATAGAAACAAAAGCAAATGGTTCAGTCTAGTACCGGTCCAAGGATTGTTGATATTACTCAACAATCCCCGGCAACGGCGCCATTAACTTGATGTTGAAATCCTGAGCCATTAATTTGGTGTAAAAATCTTAGTAAAATAAAATGTGACTCTCGGATTTACACTTTGGCAAGCGCACCAGTCGTTAAAATTGTAGTGTATTTGATCGTCCCACAGGGATTGTGGTAAGTACCTCAATCTAGGACTAGTACAAGCTGAACCAATAGAAAATACATGAAGTTCATTCGGTTTTATGGTTTTAGTGTTTTATAGTTGTTTTTGTATTTTCAGAAACAGAGTTAAAGTGAAATAAGGAAAGTGATTAATAAAAAACAGGTCAGGATTGCTTCGGCTCACAATTTCCTCAAGAAACATGCAATTAAGTATAATCGAACTTCACAATCTAGAGGACAATCCGCTTGTGGTTATTCCCTAATTCTTTAGGTGAAAAACACTAATCCTTAAGCAATGAACCTTAATTCCTTAAGTGCTCGATTAACCTAAGAATCTAATGCGAAATTGGAGGTTGAACTCTAACTATTCACCTAAATTGATTAGGCCTGAACTAGTTAGAAAGCTGGAAGTTACCTAAGCTTCAACCATGATTCCTCACTGGCGAAGTTCTTCATCAGTTCTGGATTTGTCAATCCAGCGATTCTGCTCCACTCCTTAGCTTGTTCGCCTCAGGATCTAGAAGTCGATCTACTTGCTCACAGCTTCAAGACTCCATTGTTCACCTTTGCAATCCCAACCTTAGGGATTTAGAACTCCATTGACTTCAGTTCCATCGAAGGATTATGGAACGTCATGGAGGAGAGAGTTTAGAGAGAGAAAATGAAGTAGTAAGATGTTCAAAGTTTTGAATGAAAAAGATTGTGTTCTATGTATTCTCTGTCTCCACACCTTTTACAGAGTATGTACATGAATATATATATAGGCATCTAACTAAACTAACTAACTTAACTAATAACTTAGAGAACTTAAGTTAACGAATAAAACTAATTACACAGTTTACAGAGTAACCAACTAATTACAGCTCAGCTCTTAACAGGATCCAGCTCAGCCTTAGCTAATTTACAGCGCAGCACCAGCTAATTGACAGTTCACTACTTAAGTTACTAAGGTTGCAACAGTGGAGAAGAAGGCAATGGAAGCGGAAACAGTATTGCACCAGGTGTGTGTTGTTAGAGGGAAGAAACAGGGTTTAAGTTACTGCTTTTTTGCTTCAGCTGCTGGGTTTTCGCTTGAGCGGATTAAACTCTCGCTTGGGCGAGTTCGGGAATTGTACTACAGTGTTGCTTGGTCGCTTAAGCGTTATGGCGAAGCTTGGGCGAATTGGAAATATGTAATACAGAATGGCTTTCTCGCTCAAGCGTGATTGCTTCACTTGAGCTAATTTTTATCCTTCGCTTTAGCGAATTTAACTCTCGCTTGAGCGAGTTGATTATTTAATCGGTATTCTGCAGTTGGCGTTCGGGTTCTTCATGCAATATTCCGAGTCCTTGTTCTCTTTCAGAGTCGGTGTCTTTGGAGTCTTCTTAAGTTAGCTTACTTGAAGTCTCGCTTGGTCAGTATTTGGGCTCTTTTCAGTCGGATTCAGGAAGTCTCACTCGGATTTATCAATTTCTGCTCGGATTTGTAGGATTTCACTCGGAATTTTCTTCTTATCTTGAGTCCGCCCTGTTCCTACATCAATAAACAGCTACTTGCCTAGCAATTATACGCTGGCTGCTTAGTGAATTTATAAATACTTCAAAATTCCTTATCTAATTAATATTTTCAATCGGTTTCATACATAAATAGCATACTTTTGAAATAATTAATTAAAACATGAATTATTAACAAATTATTAAATAATAATATCAAAACTAGACAATACTTAGTAATTTATGTTAAATAAACAGTGGAATAATTAAGTCTTTTCAAGACTTATCAGTCAGCATATATCTGGCATTTATGACATTTTCGAACATAGGTGAAGCAATCTGCTTCCATGGTCATCTAGTAATAACCAGCCCTCAAGATCTTTCTAGACATGGCATGTCCATTAGCGTGAGTCCCAAAAGATCCTTCATGAATATCCCTCATGATTTCGTTTGCCTCATCAGCATCAACACAGTGAAGAAGGACAGAGTCATAGTTTCTTTTATAAAGCATATCCCTATTTAAGAAGAAACCCATGGCGAGTCGTCTTAGGGTCTTCTTATTATTTTCTGTAGCACCCTCGGGGTATTCTTGACTCTGGATATATCTTTTAATATTATGGTACCAAGGTTTCCCATCAGACTCCTTTTCCATCATTTGACAGTATGCAGGCTCACAATGCTTCTTTACTTCGATGAGAGGCATATCGTAGTCACTACTTACTTTGAACATTGAGGCAAGGGTAGCCAAAGCATCAGTCATTTGATTGTCATCCCGGAGAATGTGATGAAAAGAGATCTCGTCAAACTCTTTGATCATTTCCTTGATATGATCATAATAAGGAATCAACTTACTGTCCCTAGTTTCCCACTCGCCTTTCAATTGGTGGATAACCAAAGCAGAGTCCCCATAAACTTCCAATAATTTTACTTTTGCATCCAACGCTGCTTGGATTCCTAATGAGCATGCTTCATATTCAGCAATATTATTGGTACAGTCAAAACACAATCTGGCGCAGATAAGGATAAATTCGTTATTGGGTGAAATCAAGATAGCCCCAATTCTGTGCCCCAATACATTAGAAGCTCCGTCAAATCTCAGGGTCCATTTCTCTTTCTGACCACCTTCTTCATTGAATAGTGTCATGATATCTTCATCCGGGAAGTTAAATTGCATCGGCTGATAATCATTGATGGGTTGGTGTACCAAGTAATCAGCCAGGGCACTTCCTCTTATGGCCTTTTGAGTGACATATATTATGTCGTACTCAGTTAATAGCACTTGCCAACGAGCGATCCTTCCTATGTCAGAGCAGGTTTTTCAAAAATGTACTTGACGGGGTCCATTTTAGAAACTAGCCAAGTGGTGTGACTCAACATGTATTGCCTTAGGCGCTTAGTGGCCCATGCTAACGCACAACAAGTCCGCTCTAAAGCGGAGTACCTCATTTCACAATCAATGAACTTCTTGCTTAAGTAGTAGATAGCATGTTCCTTCTTTCCAGTTTCATCGTGCTGTCCCAACACGCAGCCCATGGATTTGTTCAATACAGTCAGATACAATATAAGTGGCCTTCCTGGGGTTAGGGGCACCAAAATTGGTGGTTCTTGTAGGTACTGCTTAATCTTTTCGAAAGCTGCTTGACAGTTCTCATCCCATTGCCCCGGTTGATTCTTGCGGAGTAACTTGAAGATGGGTTCACAAGTTGCTGTCAATTGTGAAATAAATCGGGCAATATAATTGAGCCTTCCCAAGAATCCTCGGACCTCTTTTTCTGTATGGGGAGGAGGCATCTCGAGAATCGCCTTGACTTTGTCGGGATCAACCTCTATCCCTCTTTTGCTTACTATAAACCCTAGCAGCTTGCCTGACCTTGCACCAAACGTGCACTTGGCAGGGTTCAATCTTAGCCTGAACTTTCTTAACCGTTCAAAAAGCTTCCTTAAATCGCTAATATGCCCTTCATCTGTTCTAGATTTGGCAATGATGTCATCCACATAAAATTCTATTTCCCTATGCATCATATCATGGAAAAGAGTCACCATTGCTCTCTGATAAGTCGCTCCAGCATTTTTCAACCCAAAGGATATCACCTTATAGCAAAATATGCCCCATAGAGTGATAAATGTGGTCTTCTCCATGTCTTCAGGTGCCATTTTAATTTGATTATACCCCGAGAAACCATCTATGAATGAGAAAATGGAATGCTGAGCTGTATTATCAACCAAAACATCGATTTGTGGTAAGGGAAAATCATCTTTGGGACTAGCCCTATTCAAATCTCAGTAGTCCACACACATCCGTACCTTTCCATCCTTTTTTGGGATAGGGACAATGTTGGCTACCCACTGAGGGTATTTTGCCACAGCTAGGAACCCAACATCAAACTGCTTCTTAACCTCCTCGTTGATCTTTAAAAGCATTTTTGGCTTCATTCGACGTAGTTTCTGCTTTATTGGAGGGCACTCAGGTTTTAAGGGTAGTCTATGCTCGACAATGCTAGCATTGAGCCCAGGCATATCTTGATAAGACCAGGCAAAGACATCACAAAATTCCATCAACAACTTGATTAAATCTTCTCTTTGCTCTCTGCTTAGGGTAGTGTCGATCTTGACTTCCTTCTTATTTTCTTTATTCCCCAAATTAATGACCTCAACTATGTTTAGGTAGGGTTGAATCCCTTCATCCTCTTGCTCTAACAACCTTGTCAGCTCAGGCGATGGCTCACAATCTTCCCCACCTTCCTCATCGGCATAATCAACTGGGTGATCGAAGTCGTGAAACAGGATTGCGACCTCACTCTCCTCAAGAGAGTCATTTTCGGATCTGCAATTTAGTGTGATATGGAAAATAAAAAAAAGAACAAGTGAGTAAAAAGAAGGATTCAGAATAAGGATAAGGGATACAAGAAGAGTTTTTTTTTTGAATTTCGATACGCGTTTATTGATGAAAATGATAAAAACAAGTTTTTTTTTGTTTTGCCCTTATTATATGGAAGAGTCCCAAAGCCTTAGGCAGAGCAGAGGGACGAATAAGTACTTAAAGCATAAACAAATTACTTTGATGAAACATTCAAAGTTGTGGGGAGTTCAATAGCCTCCCAGTTATGAAGTTCTTGGCCTGGTGGACAAGCAATCACAAAATCAACACTATCATAGAGACTTTCTTCAACGACAGCCACTTGGTCTGGAGGCATCAGTCTGACGCTTCGAAAGCTTTGGCAGAGATCATAGATGGGGATTCTTGCGGTATGAGGTTCTCTGCCGGTGAGACGAGCAGTCCTTCTTTCCCTCTTCTCTTCCTCTACCCTTTTTCTGTCGGCATCCGTGGGCCGGTATCCTAATCCAAAACCATTTCTGTTATCAAGCAGGCGTATAGGTTCTATTTCTCCATTCAAAGCACGTCCTAGCCCTCTTCCAGGTTTATACCCTCCACGCAGCATAATCTTTGCCATCATTAAAGATGCACTTGGCATGTGAGCTTTTACCATCATGACTCCTTCCCCTACATAGGTAGCGTTTGCTATCTCTAATGCTTGGAAAGAAGTTTCAAGAGCCTCTTCTGCTGCCTCGATGTAACGGGTTGACAGAGGTTTGCTGACCAGAAGGTCTTCCTCACCAGAAACAATTATCAGCTTATTGTCAATTATGAATTTTAGTTTTTGGTGCAGGGTAGAGGGCACCACTCCAGCAGAATGGATCCACGGCCTGCCTAATAAACAGTTGTAGGCAGGCGAGATATCCATGACTTGAAAAAAGACCTGGAACGTGCACGGCCCAACCTGTATGGGCAGCTCAATCTCACCCATGACATCCCTCTGAGTTCCATCAAAAGCTCGTACTATCGTGGCACTTGGCTTCATATAAGTCCCATCAAATGGTAACTTGGCCAATGTAGACTTTGGCATGACGTTGAGGGATGACCCATTGTCAATAAGTACTTTTGCTAAGATGTAATCTCGATATTTTACGGAAATATGGAGAGCCTTATTGTGCCCAATCCCCTCTGTTGGTATTTCATCGTCAGTGAAGGTTAGATAGTTATCTGCAATAATGTGCCCCACTATTCCCTGAAACTTATCAACGGGAATGTCATGACTGACATGGGCCTCATTCAGGACCTTCATCAATATCTTCTGATGTGGCTCAGAGTTCATCAACAATAATAACAAAGAGATTTTTGCAGGAGTACGGGTCAGTTGATCAAGCATTTGATATTCGCTCAGATGAATAAACTTTAAGAATTCATGGGCTTCTTCATCAGTCACGGCCCTTTTGATTTCACCATTGGCCCCTTCTTTGTCCACCTTGGCATTTCCGGTAACCTAATCCTTCTTTGGCTCTGGAGGGGTGTATACTCTTCCGCTTCGGGTTATACCTCCTACCCCAATAATATTTGTGACGGATGAAGGAGACGGGTCACTCGTTGCCGAGCTTGCAACGATCACATCTGCGTTGTACTTCCAAGGGACAGCCCGAGAATCTTTGAACGCAAATGGGGTGGGTGCTTGAATAGTGATGATTGGTTGTACAGAAACAGGAGCTGCTTGAGGGTTCCTGGTGTAAAAACTTGTCAAGGGCTTAGGGACCCGTGCCCCTGTTTGTTCCTCGATCATGTCGACCTCATCTCCATGGCGTTTATAGACCTGCACAATATGGCTGTCCATAAGGCTTTGAAGGACCTTACAGAAACCTTGGTGTTCGGCAGTCTGCTTGCAATCATGTTCCACACTCCAGGTCCCTTTAATTAGTCCCCTTTCAAGCAAAAGGGAATGAACTATCCGTAAGGGCATTCTTATGTCAGCAACATTCTTAACGTACTCCTCATCATTTTCCAAGGCGTTGACCTCTGAATTTCCATGGTTAGGCAGGGAATTTGTGGCAATATTTGGGCTACCTTCCTTAAAGTTAATCCAATCGGCTTTGATCAAATCTCTTACTTTATATTTCAAAGCCCTGCAATTTTCTGTGGAATGCCCTGGTGCCCCTGCATGGTAATCACAATGAGCGTTTGGGTTATATCCCCTTGGGTAAGGAGGTTGCAACGGCCTCATGGGGCATGGAGTTACCAGACCTTTCTGAACGAGGATTGGAAAAAGTTCGGTATATGTTATGGGAATTGGATCGAACTGCACAGGGGGGCGCTCATTGTTGGAATTCCTTGTGTTCTGATTATGATTGGGTGGTCGAGTCACTTGCTGCGGGTGATGGTATGGCACGGGTTACGGCACTGGCGCTCTTATCATGGGTGGACGAAAGTGGGGAGTATAAGCCGTCGGGCCCTGAGTGGTAGTGGCCACATAAGGATTGGGAGCTTGAATCATAGTAGGAAAGAATGGTCTCGGTGAAGCCGTCTTTTGATTAGAAAAGATGGAATTAGTTTCTCCATCCCTTTTCCCAGGCGCTGGCCTTCTTGTCATGCTTGCCCCAGATAAGCTCTGAGTGATCTTTCCTGTTCGTATTCCGCTTTCCACCCTTTCCCCAATAGTCACAATGTCGGAGAAGTTGGATGAAACACTACCAATCATTTTACCGTAGAAAGGTGATGGGAGTGTGTCGATAAATATCGCGACTATCTCTTTCTCCGACAGTGGGGGGTCCACTTGCGCTGCTGTCTCCCTCCAGCGTTGGGCATACTCTTTAAACGTTTCATTGTCCCTCTTCACCATATTCTGTAACTGAACCCTATTGGGCGCCATATCCATGTTATACTTGTATTGCCTAAGGAAGGCATCTGCCAGGTCCTTCCAACAATGAATATGATTTCGCTCAAGGTGAGCATACCATGTAAGAGTAGCCCCTGCTAGACTATCTTGGAAGCAGTGGATCAACAATTGGTCATTAGAAGAGTAGGATGCCATCTTCCGACAGTACATCGTGAGATGATTCTTTGGACAAGTCATTCCTCGATACTTGTCAAAGTCTGGCATCTTGAATTTGGGCGGGAGGACAACATCTGTGACTAGACATAGTTCTGAAGCATCTATCAGTCCAAAACCTCCAGCGCCTTCCATCATTCTCAAACGCTCTTCTAAGACTTCTATTTTTTCCTTTTGAGGAGCTGCAACTGTGCTATGACTGGCTACAGGGTTCATCATGCGGGTTGTATCTTGGAGATTGGTCATATAGGGGGTTGCATATCCTTATGGATAGCCCAGTGGTTGGTTGAATGGAGGCAATATATGGGACTGATTCATTAGGCCTGTACTTGGTGAGGGACCTTGGGGTTGGGCCATAGTTTGTACAACATAACTTGGTTGGGTCGTCTGGGCTCGTGTGTTTTGGGCTTGTGCATTGTGAGTTGGCTGGGCCATCGGGGCTTGGGTGTTTTGGGTCTGGTAGGTTTGTGGGTCATGGGCTTGCGTGTTTTGGGTTTGGTAAGTTTGTGGGTCATGGGCTTACGTATTTTGGGCTTGATGGAGTAATGGTATATTTGGCTGGGTAGGGTATGAAGTGTGAGGATTCACCGCTTGCTGGTCGTGGGTTTCTTGTTGGTTAGCGAGCGGGGGATAGTATCCTGGTGGAAGGCCATAAAGTGGAAAAGGTACTGGGTTGCCATCAGGACCAACAAATGTATGCTATGCATAAGACTGGCCGTAAGGTAGCTGGGTCTCAATGGCAGCGTTAGGTCTTCTAACATGAATGGTGACAGGGGGTGTCATTGTGTTAGGTAATTGGGTTCTTGCTGGGTCGGAACCAAGGGGGGGTGGTATGGTGGCAGGCTGATGTTGGGTGTTCTCAATACCTGCAGAGGAGTCCCCTTCTGTGATTCTCTTTTCCAAAAGCTTGGTCAACTCGGCTACCTGTTCCTTCAGCTGATTGAACTCGTTTCTGAAATCTTCATCCCTGATTTCTACTTTGGCCATGAGTCTCGTTTGGAGTCGGGTCGGATAAGGATGTTTACCCGTAATGTCTAATGTAAGTAAAAACACAAAATTGTTAAAAAGAAAGCATTTAAATAAAAGTGGTAAAAGAAAAACCAATAGTATGGTGCACGAAGCTATCGCGGAACTCGGCCAGTATCCTTCAACCATTTCTCAGAATGTCATATTCAAGAGTAATAAGTATGTGATAAATGGAAATTAACATGAGATAGTTGTGGAGACAAAAGAATCCTTCTTTCTGAATTTCAAAGTACATTACTGCTGCTAATGCAGGAAAAGTAAATCAGCCATTCCTAGCTCGGGCAATCATGGCCCTCATTTTACAAATCCTTTCTCTATAGTAATCAAGGAAGGTTACAATTTCTTTTGGGGTACTAAGAGGGTTAACCATCCCCTCAGCTTGCTTAAGCAGGAGCGGGAGGTCTTCCAGAACTCCATTAGCCAAATGTGCCAAGTGGGCAAAGCGGTTCATCCATGAATGAATAACTTCATCTTGTTGTGTCATTTTAGTTTTCAAAATACGGATAGCCTCACGACATTCTTGCTCAGTATCTATCGTGTGCTGTCGCTCGCCGTTTATCTCATGCTGGCAAGCTTCTACCACCTCATTAAGCTGATGCTCTAATTGGCTAACTTGCAATTGGAGGAGCTCTTTTTGCACCAAGGTAATTTGCTCGTTCTCTTTGGCTTTTTCCAACATGTCTCTCAAGAGTTGCTTGTCAGCCAACATAGTATCCCTTTGCTTGTTCTTCATCCTCAGTTAAGTATTAGCTGTTCGGAGGCATTGACTTTGCTTCCTCAAGTAATCCCTTTCAATTTTCCGCTTGTTTCCAATCTCCTTGATGGTTTGCTTGCTTTCTAAGTTCTCCCTTTTCTGAAGGGCGTATTCTTGTTGAGACTTTAGCAAGTCTTTCTCTAGCTTCTTATTTTTTACAATTAACTCCTTTATCTTGGTTTTCATGGCCTCTTCTTCAAGGGTAGGTGGGGGAACAAGTGTCCTTGTTGGGAGATAAGAAGGACTTTTGAAAGGTAGCTTGACAATGGAAACCCTATTCAGGATCCATTGGTAGTATTCGTCCTTCACGGCATGGCTTCGAGCTCCTAGTTCTTTTCCTCGTCTGTGGACCTTCTTCCATGCATTTGCTACATCTCGAATAACAGAGGTACAATCTCCTTTTGAGTAGTGAAGGACAAAAGGAATAAGCGATTCTTCATTGGGCGGCCCAAGCAAAGGATAAGCTAGCTGACGTTTGGCTATGACAGGGTTGTAGTTAATGCATCCTTGAGTGCCCATCAGAGGAACGTTCGGGTAGCTTCCACAATGATGAATAATGGTGTCAACCTTCAACCATTGTGGATACCACCTTACTTTGTCAGCTGTGAGCCCCATCAGGTGATTGGCCCATTCACGCCCGTTCTTTGTTACTAACTGGCATAACTTCAGATCAGAAATAGGACATTCAACTTTGCCGACTTGGTGGAAAACATGTGACGTGAGCCACACATACAGAGCAGGTAGACAACAAATGATTCTCTTTCCACCTTGTGTACAGCAGAAGTCCATGGTGCAATATATATTTGCCAAGATCGCAGTGACAGGATTTTCAGATTTGAACTTGCGGGCAAGGAAAATGCCAATAGCATCATAGTCTATGTATTTATCAATGTTGGGGAACAAGATAACACCATAAATGGTTAGAGCCAAGGTATCCATGAAGGCTTCCCAATCTCCTTTCTCAGCCAGCAAGTGCATGTGCTTCTCAAAATATTCCCGATCAAACCCCAGGACCTGATTTCTATTTAATTGCTTACTTCTTAACACTTCCGGGTTAATCCTTAGGATATCAGCGATGGTAACAATATTCGCATAACGTCCAAGGTGGTGGTAAGGCATTTGTCCCTCTAGTGGCATCCCCAGGATCCGTTTGAACTCCTCAACAGACGGAGCCAATTGAAAGTCTCAGAAGGTGAAACAATGGAGAGGTGGGTCATAGAACTGAATCAAAGCAGTAATTGTTTCGACTTGTACCTCCACTTCTAGCAACTTTAGGATCCTCCCATATTTCCTTGAAAAACCCATCTTCTGATTCATATCCAATTTCTTGCCCAATGCTTGCAAACTGGTTGTATCGAATTTCCTAGCCTTAACATGCAGTAATTTTTTCAACTCGGGTATATTTGTACCATAACTATCTGATCTCATGTTAATTTCCATATTTTCACTCAGAGGTACTGGCTAAGCTCTTGATCGCTTCCTGCAAGAACATAAAGAAATAAGAAAATCAATCATTAGAACTGACATGTTTTGCAAATCGATACTCCCCTAGTAACTTTGAAAATATTTTTGTATTTAGGGAAGTTTCGATTTGACAAAACTTATGACAAATCAAGGGTCATGTGAGCTACGGATTTTCTGATCATTGTCAATAAAAAAAATTGATTTTTTTTAATTTTTTTTATACCTTTTTTTTGATTCAAAACATCCGTAACTCAAGGCCCAAAGACTTGTGCATAAAAGGAAAGGACTACTTGCCCGTTAAAAGATCACTAGTTAAAAGTATGTCATTTTTTGAAAAAAAAAAAGTAATCCACTAAATGGGCAAGTAGTCCTCTATTTTGGATCAGAAAAGAGAAGTGAGAATGAGAAAAGGTATAAGTAAAGTTTGCCTCTTTTGAGCCTTAAGGTGGGTTTTTCTGGAGGTCTCCTAATGGTTCTAAGGTTCATCTATCAGTGATACCTCGCATTAGGTGGCTTGTTCTAAAACTTCTAAAGGTCATTAGAGCCAAGATCCTACTCATGATGTTGACCACAAATAGTAGGAAGTATACTAAGTGTGGGCACCATGAATAAGTTGAACTCTAGCTGAGATTCTCACGGTAACCAGACAGGAAGTACATCCCAAATGGCTCCGCTATCAACCTCCCCTAATCTTAAGTTTTATTTGGGCCCGGGTATAGGGTCCCACTCAAAAGTGTGTGCAAATTGTGAGTGTAGTGTGTGAAGGAGGCATTCAATACCTGTACCTTACTCATCCTGTACATAGAACAAACACAGAGCAACAAAATAAAGTTGACTACCCTAGGGTTCAATGATCACACAGATATTTACAGAACATAATGATAGAATACAAACAAAACAGAAACTAAACATTGACAAGGAAATAAAATAAAAGAAGAAGTTAAATATTTGATATGCTAATTAAAACATGCGCTATCAAATTAACTGGCTTGACTCTCTAAATCCCCAGTGGAGTCGCCATCTGTCGCGACCGGGATCGCGGCGGCACGGCCGACCCTCGAAACGATTTTAAAGATAAACAGGGAGTCGCCACCAATATTTTTTAGGATAAAATACTGGAAAAGCCTTTTGTTAAAGCACTGGTTATAAAAATGAAATTCCATGGTTCAGGAGTCTGATTACAGGTGAGGAAGGTATTACCACCTCACGACTGTCCGTTATAAAAACGGTTACCTCAATTTGATAGCGCGCATTATAATTAGCCCAATAATTATTTTAACTTCTTGATGAAAAGAAAAATGTACGGAACGACAAAATAAACAAAAAAAATAAACAAAAATCAACACAAAATATTTACATGAGATCAATAGGACGTCTCGTCCAAATTAATCTCGCTCCGCCTTTTTTTTAAGAGATATTTAAGAAATATGAGATTAATAGGACGTCTCGTCCAAATTAATCTCGCTCCTCCTTTTAAAGAAATACTACAAAATATGAGGTTAACAAGACGTCTCGTCTAAATTAACCTCACTCCTTCTTTTTTTTTAAAAAAAAAGGATTTAAAAAAATATGAGATTAACAGGACGTCTCATCCAAATTAATCTCGCTCCTCCTTTTGATAGCAAGACAAAAATGGAAACTCTAAAAATTAAATAAAGAAAGATGGGCCCGACATGAACTATTTCCCGCTCCTACGTATTCTCGAGCTTCCGAGAAATCAGGGTCACGTAGTTCTTTAAAAGTTTTTTTTTATTTTTATTTAGATTTGAAAGAGAAGAAAAAAAAAGAGGAAACATCCTTTTTTTAGACTACGGAGCAAAAGGGAGAGGGAAGCAGAAGCTACCAGAGAGAAAGAGAAACAATAAATTCAGAGAAAAGAGAAACAAATGGGCGAAAACTGAGTGAGGAAAGAAAATCCGAGTAGGAAAAAAGAAAATCCGAGTGAAAAAATGAAAAATCCGAGTAAAAATAGGGAAAACCGAGTGAAAAGAGGAAAATCCGAGTAAAAAATGAAAAATCTGAGTAAAACAGGGAAAACCGAGTAAAAATAGTAAAATCCGAGTAAAAAATGAAAAATCCGAGTGGAACAATGAAAGATCCGAGTAAAAATAGTAAAATCAGAGTGATAAGAGGAATACCGGATGAAAGTTGAGCAAAACCGAGTGATGGAGCAGGAATGTTGGTCCGAGAGGAAAAGGGGGGCTTAGAAGGAATTGGAAGGTGCTGGGATTAGGAATGAGGATGATTGAGTGAGGGTGTGGATGGATTGGAATAGGAGAGGACGGTGTGGAGGATTGTGGGCAGTATGGTGAGGGACGATGGAAGGAGAAGAAGAGAGGAGTTGGTGTTAAGGAGAGAGAGAACGGAGGTTTTAACAGAGTTTTCCCTTAATGAAAAATGTCCCCCTTGGTGCTTCAACCCTTGCCTATTTATAGGCTTGTCTGAGTGGAAGGCCAGCTTAGGCTTCCACTCAGAGTGGAAAACCAACTCACACTTCCATTCAGAGTGAAGTGGGGGATAACGGCTGGGTGGGAATTTTTAATTCCCCCCACTTCCACCCCTGTCTGCCACCCCCAGGATTCCTGGATCTACTTGGGTGGTGGAATCCAAGTCAGCACGGGCGAACAGGGGGAGCCGGGTGGAAATCCGAGAGAGGATGGTGAAAATCCGAGTGAGAATGATGGAAATCCGAGTGAGAATTGTAGAATTCCGAGTGAAAATGACTCGGATCAGCCTCTCAGTCGGCATTCATCCACATTGGGAGTCAATTCCGAGTGGAATGAAGCATTTCCAATAGAAAACCGACTGAAAAAGTATGCAATTGAATTAAGGGGTCAAACGAGGTAATTCTGATTGGAACAATCAAACAGACCGAGTGAAGATTGACTCAGAACCGGTTGAAGAGGACTCGGTGCTGATTGAAAGGTGTCACTCAAAATTAGGGAAAATGGGGGCTCAGAATTGGTTTGAAGTGTCACTCGATTCTGACTGAAAATTGGCTTTTGAATGGGTGAAAGGATAACTCGGATTCGGGTGAAAATGGTGACTCAGAATTTGTTTGAAGAGGGCTGACCGACTGAAGACTGGCTCGGGAATAGGTAAAATGTCACTCGGAATTGGTTAAAAATTGAGTCAGAAATAATTGAAGACTGACCAAGAACTGACTGAAAAGTGTCACTCAAAAACCGATCAAAGATAGGTGAAAAAGGAGGACTCGGAAATGGGTAAAGGAGGACTCGGAGCCGATTGAAAATCGAAGAGAAAGACTCGGAAGTTGAATGTAAAGGGTCTCGGAGTTGGCTAAAGGATGACTCGGAGCCGACTGAATAAAGAGGAAGACTCGGAAGTGTGTAAAGGATGACTCAGAAATGTGTAAAGGATGACTCGAAGATGGGTCAAAGATGACTCGGGAACGAGTGAAAAGTGGCTCGGGAATGGTTAATGGAATGGCTCAGAATCTAGGTGAAAAAGGAGGGGATTCAGTATTTGAAGGATTGGCTCGGAAATTGATGGAAATGGGCTCGGAATTGATTGTTTGAAGAAGGACGACTCAGAATTGGTTGAAGAGTGATGAGTCGGCATTGGGAAAATGATTCAATCGGCCCTTATTTGAAGGATGAGTGAAGATTTTCTCTGAAATCTGACTGGCTTCTCACTCAGTATCTGACCATTTTGCTTATTTTCCAATCGGAAATAGCTTTCATTCGGTAATTGGCTTGTTTGGCGCACTCACTTATCAATCAGGAATGGCTTTCACTCGGCAATCAGCTACTTGATGCACTTTCTTAGAAGTTCTTCACAAGTCCGAGTCTTGGGTTGCTCGAAAACACACGACTATTCACCAACTCACTCGAAGTCGGCCTCATGCTTCAATTAGAATCAAAGACTCAGTTTCATCAATCGGTATCTCCTGAACCACTCGGAGAAACTTTGCATAGATTTGCCTTTCTTCATTCCAATCGGACACATTCATTCAGAAGTCCTTCCATTGGGTTGTTATCACTCGGAAAACCGATTGAAGATTGATCATTCGGCACAGGTTCACTCCTTCCTAAAATGTTTCACTCGGAACATAGCATTTTCACTCGGAAAAGGCTTGCTTCCCACTCAGGACTTGGAAACTGGGTATTTTCACTCGGAAAAGCTTTCGTCCAATCAAAATCTGTCCTTCCAGTTACACTTTGAGTCGGATTTTAATTCACTCAGACTTGTTTTCACTCAGATCAGTATCAATCAGAAGCTTTCACTCGGATTTAACTTCAATAGGGCTATATTTCACTCAGATTTGTTGCAATTAGAAAGCTTTCGCTTGGATTAATTGCAATCAAAGAGCAGTCCTTCTCAGCATTCATCCTTCAACAGAGTATCACTCGGAATGGCTTGACAGCAAGCCTTCCACTCGGATTCACCTTCAACAGGGAAGCATTTCACTCGGAACTGACTCCTTCTGAGTAATTCTACTCGGATTTGATCCTTTCTGAGTCATTCCACTCTGATTCACTCCAAAAGGAAGCATATTCTACTCGGAAATGACTCATCCTATTTAATTCTACTCGGATATGATCATTTATGCGTCATTCCGCTTGGATTCCCCCAACAGGAGCCTATTCCACTCGGGAATGCTTCATTATGACTCAGATTTGACCATTTTTGAGTTTTTTCACTCGGATTTATCTCCACTAGGGCTGTATTTCACTCGGAAATGCTTTAATCTGAGTCATCCTGCTCGGATTTGATCATTTTTAAGCCATTCCACTCGGATTTGCCTCTAACAGGGCAATATTCCACTTGGAAAAGCTTTATTCTGAGTTATTTCGCTCGGTTCTGATTATTTTGGAGCCATTCTACTCGAATTTGACCATTCTGAATTAGAATTCAGTATAAAAAAGATTCATTCCACTTGGACCGGACCAAAAGAGGTGTTCATAATTTTCCCCTCCCTTTTATTGATCAGATGCTTGAAAGACTTACGAAACACTCTTATTTCTGTTATTTGGATGGGTATTCAGGTTTTCATCAAATTCCCATTCATCCATCTGATCAAGAAAAGACTACCTTCACTTGCCCTTATGGGACTTATGCTTACAGACGTATGCCTTTTGGTTTACGTAATACACCTGTGACCTTTCAAAGGTGTATGCAAGCAATTTTTTCTTATCTTATTGAAAATATGATGGAAGTCTTTATGGATGATTTTTCAGTGCATGGTTTGGATTTTGATAATTTTTAACAAATTTATGCCAAGTCTTGCAGCATTGTGAAGAAACCAATTTGGTTCTAAATTGGGAAAAATGCCATTTTATGGTAAGAGAAGGCATAGTTCTTGGACACCTGGTGTCTGAGAGAGGTATAGAAGTTGATAAGGCTAAAGTAGAAGTGATTGAAAAATTGCCTCCACCCACAAATATGAAAGGTATTCGGAGTTTTCTTGGACATGCAGGGTTTTACCGCAGGTTCATTAAAGATTTCTCCAAGATCACAAAGCCTCTTACAACTCTTCTGGGTAAGGATGTGCCTTTCAATTTTGATTCATCTTGTATGGAAGCTTTTTGTAGGATTAAGCAAGCTCTAATCTCTGCCCCCATCGTGCAACCACCTGATTAGAAACTCCCATTTGAGTTGATATGCGATGCGAGTGATTACGCAGTGGGGGCTGTGTTGGGGCAAAGAAAGGATAAAAAGCTCCATGTAATTCATTATGCCAGCCGGACGCTAGATGATGCTCAGGTAAATTATGCCACAACTGAAAAAGAACTGTTAGCTATTGTCTTTGCTTTTGATAAATTTAGGTCTTACTTGGTAGGTTCACATGTTACTGTTTACACTGACCACTCTGCCATTAAGTATCTATTGAATAAAAAGGAAGCAAAGCCTAGATTAATTAGGTGGATTCTAATATTGCAAGAATTTGACTTGGAAATTAAGGACAAGAAGGGTACCGAGAACTTGGTCGCTGACCACCTATCTAGGTTGACATCTGAAAAAGAACAAATAGATAATATTCCTATCAATGAATCTTTTCCGGATGAACAACTCTTGAATCTTAGTATCCAACGTGTCCCTTGGTATGCTGATTTTGTAAATTTTCTTGCATGTGGTATCTTACCTCCTGATCTTAGCTTTCAGCAAAGGAAAAAGTTTTATGCAGATGTCAAGCATTATTATTGGGATGAACCACTCCTTTTCAAGCAATGTGCAGATGGTATATGATTCAGAGATGTGTTTTATAAGATGATGTCCATGCTATCTTGGATCATTGCCATTCTCTTTCCTGTGGAGGGCACATGAGCACCTCTAAAACAGCCGCTAAAGTATTGCAAGCTGGGTTCTATTGGCCAAATATTTTTAAGGATGTACGTAAGTATGTTCTAACTTGTGATGCTTGCCAAAGAACAGGTAACATTGGTAAGAGACAAGAAATGCCATTGAATACCATTTTAGAAGTTGAACTGTTTGATGTATGGGGTATTGATTTTATGGGACCTTTTTCTTCCTCTTTTGGAAATCAGTTTATATTAGTGGCAGTTGACTATGTGTCAAAATGGGTGGAAGCCATTGCTTCACCCCATTCTGATGCTAAGACTGTTATTAAACTTTTCAAGAAAATAATATTTCCAAGGTTTGGGGTCCCAAAATGTGTTATAAGTGATGGAGGGTCTCATTTTATTGAGAAAACTTTTCAGACCCTTCTAAAGAAATATGGAGTTAAGCATAAGGTTGCTACACCTTATCACCCACAAACTAGTGGACAAGTTGAGGTATCCAATCGGGAAATTAAAAATATTCTTCAAAAAGTGGTGAATACATCACGTAAGGATTGGTCTATTAAGTTAGATGATTCCTTATGGGCGTATCCAACCGCATATAAAACTCCCATTGGAACCACACCTTTTAAGCTAGTATATGGGAAGCCCTGTCATTTACCTGTTGAGCTAGAATATAAATCTTTTTGGGCTGTTAAAACTCTTAACTTTGATCATAAGGCTGCAGGTGAACAAAGATTGTTGGAATTAAATGAGCTTGAAGAACTCCGTCTAGATGCATACGAAAATGTCAAAATTTATAAAGAAAAAACCAAACAATGGCATGATCGTCACATCCAACGGAGAACATTTAATCCAGGTGATATGGTTTTACTGTTTAATTCCAGATTGAAGCTTTTTCCAGGTAAACTGAGATCCCGATGGTGGGGACCATTCAAGGTGACAAAAGTCTTTCCCTTTGGAGCTGTCGAACTATGGAGCGAGAAATCTGGTACATTTAGGGTAAATGGACAGAGAGTAAAGCACTATCTGACAGGTCAACCAATACAACAAGCAAGTGACTTGGACTTGTTTGATGCTCCTGATGAGTAAATCCAAACGGTGAGAAGTCTGGCTGAAGACTTAGAACTTAGCACTGATAGGGAGGTAACCCTATAAAAATTTATTGTTTCATTTTAAGTTAAAAAAAAAAACCCAACTATGTCAACTGCTGGTTTGGGGTTACTACAGGTAAGTTTTCTTATACTTTTATCATCCATTTTAACATTGAGGACAATGTCAAATTCTGGTTTGGGGTGGTAGGTAAGAAAACTTAACTGTTTTGTTTACGTTGTGTGATTGTCATTTTATTATGGGCTAAATACACCTTTTGGTCCTCTATCTCTTAAGTTATTTCCAGATTGGTCCCCTATCATTTTTTAATTCAAAATGGTCCTCTAAGTTTTTAAAAAGGTATCAGTTTGGTCCTTTTTTTGATTGAAAATAGTCCCCTAACTTTTTTAAAAAGGACCAAATTGACACATTTTTAGAAAGTTAAGGGACTATTTTGAAATAAAAAAATAATAAATGACCAATCTGAAAATAACTTAAGAGATAGGGGACAAAAAAGTGTATTTAGCCTTTTATTATGCATGTGTGTTTTCCTTGATTTGTTTGTAATCTTGTAATTTACCATAATTGCATGATAAATTTACTTTGAACACAAGGCTAAAGTATCTAAGGATCCCAAAATTTTGAGTAAAATTTTCAAAATTTGATTGTTTAAATACCAAATAAATGCTTAAATGAATCTTATGTGATTAAAATTTTCTTTGAAAAGACTTTCCATGGTTAGACTTGAGCCAAAATGGGTTATTTATCAAACAAATTTTCAAAACCATATTTTCTTGATTGAGTGAATCTCATAGTCATTAATATTCTAGAACTTGTTTTTCAACCGATTCAAAATGGTTTTTGATTATATGTCTTAGGATGATAAAGGCATAATTAGGTCTTATTCTTTAGCCTCAGAATTTTGTATAATTTGACCCCTAGTTGCCCCTTTTGAGCCTTAAAGCGAAAATTTTTTCCTTGAAAGCCTTTCATTGACTGATATTCTCTTAATGGTGAAAAAGTTAGAAATTTAGTGGAGCAAAGAAATAAAAAAAGGACTTAAGAAAAATATGTATTGAATGTAAAGAAAAACAAGAAAAAGAAAAAAGAAAATCAAAAGGATGATATTGAATGAATTCCAAAAAAGTCCATAAAAGTTCAAAAATTTGCTCTGTTAAATTTATGATGATAATTTGAATCATTCATGACTGTTAAAGCCCTTTTGTATTCCATTTTTCTTGAAATTCCTACCTTGACAATACAACCCAAGGCCACGTTACAACCTTTGAAAGACCTTTAGACTTTGACATATTTTCTATCTAAACTATGGAGTTTCTAGTTTATTAACAAGCTTATGGTAATATTTTTTGACTATGATGATTTGAAAGATACACAAACCTTGAAACACTTGAGTGAAAATTATGAGAAGAGTATCTCAAGTCTTGACATTGAAATTTGATTCACATAAGTAAATTAAAATTGGCATTTGAATAAATCTTTTTCTTTGTTTCGGATTCCTTAGTTTATTAAGCTTAGTGTTTTTTGTACTTTATCTTGTGAATATGGTGATTGCTTGAGGACAAGCAATGTTTTGGTTTGGGGTACTTTGATAAGTGCTTTATAGTAGAATAAATTAGACCCATTTTGCTTAGGATTTTTATCATTATCTACTGTATTTCCTTTATTTATTACGATTTTTGCTTTCTTTCCACTCTATTCTACTTGGGTATGTTATTTTGCAGGAATTAAGGTAATAAAGGGTAAAAAACAAGAGAAAAACGACCATAAAATGATAAAGAAACAAGAAGAACAAGCCCAAAGTAGAAAGAACTCTCTTTTTATGCTGAATTCCGACTCAGAATGCTGAAATCCGACTTAGAATCTTAAAATCCAACTCAGAAATGCTGAATTCCGACTCAGAATGTTAAAATCCGACTCAAAATGACCAAATCCGAGTGGAATTACTCAGAATGGACCAAATCCGAGTGGAATACTTCACTGTTGTATTAGAATCCGAGTGGAAAGTTCCCTGTCTTAAACATTCCGAGTGATAAATGGCTGACTCTGTTGGAGGTTCAATGCTGAAAAGGAATAAGTCTCGGTTAGAGGTGATTCCGAGTGGAAGCTGTCCGAGTGCAACCATTCCGAGTGAAAAAAAAGGGACTGACCTTCAATAAAAACTGCCCAAAGCTAATTCCGAGTGAAGGGATACTGACTAAAGCAGATCTGACCAGGGAACCAGAACTTTTCTGGGCAAAAAGCTATTCCGAGTGAGTTGATTCCGAGTAGAAGAGGCCACTGAATGAATGTGTTGAATAAGGAGGAATCCGAGTGGTTTCATTCGGAGAAAATGGCATTCTCAAGCGGAACAAGGCATTTCTGAGTAGTGTCTTAGCAAGCAAGGAAAAATCCGACCAGAAATAAAACACACTCGGGCAGACTCTCAAGTTTCACACTGAGCCCGAGTGAGAAGTCTCCAAAGAAAAGCACATCCGAGTGAGTTGGGGCAGAAAGCTGCATTTCCGAGCAGAGCAAGGCTCGAACATAAAAGAAATTCAATCAGCCGGATTCCAAAGTTTCTGAGTGAAAGTGAAGGCCATTCCGAGTGATTTGATTGATGACTGAAGTCAATTCCAAGTGGAAATTAACTCGGACTTCCGAGTGAAGGTGTGATTTTACCATTTGAATGTGACCGAGTGTATTCCTGAGAAATCCGAGCAAGATCTCTCCGAGTCGTTCAATTCCATAGACATAGCCGAGTGAAACAGTGAGCAGACTTCCCAATCCTGAGTAAGCCACTTTCCAGTCGGTTCCGAGTCACCTTTTAATCAGTTTTGAGTGAATCACTTTTCACTCGGTTCTGATTCACTCTTCAATCGGTTCCGAAGGAATAAAACAATCGGAGTTGCTTTAATCGTCTCCTCAGACACTGTCTGACTTCAAAGTAACTCAACACCGACCGGTTTTCTTCTAAACACCGACCCCTCAACTCGACACCGAGCAAAGATTCACTCGGTCTTCTTTAGAAAATGCACCTTTTTCCAGTCGGTTTTATGCACAAAAGGCATTTTTCTATTCGGATTCTAGAGAGAAGGTGAAAACCGACCCAATTCTTCACAATGCAACACCGTCCAGCACTCAGCAAACCACCCTCCAGCAAGCTTTCACTCGGATTTTGGAGAAAAGATGAAAACTGACCCATTTTTCCACTTGGAATTTGCCCAGCTGAATAAATCCAAGCACCGAATTATTGGAAATATTAAAATAATGCAATTTGGGACAGTTGGAAGTCACATGCACCGAAAGTTTTCTCCCACTTGACACCATCCAGGCTGTATCCAAGCTGTGATGGTGGGGCGGCTGAGAAGAAGACAATTGCACCAACTGGCAACGCGTTTTCCAAGCTGACTTCTTCCCTTCCTTTGCCTATAAAAGGGAACACGGACATCACCACCAAGGCATCAATTCCATAAGCTTAAATTCCTTTTCTTTTCTTCTCTTTCTTTCGTTTTCTCTTTTCTTCTTCCGTGCTTCTCTTCTCTTTTCTTTCTTTCTTTTTTCTTTATTTCTTTCTTCGTTCTTTTTCTTTCTTTTTCGTTTTGTTTCTCTTTTTATTTTCTTTTTCTTTATTTTATTTTAAGAGTTGTGAATTGTAAAAGTGAGTTATTTAAATTTGTAATTGGTGGAGGAATATTGCAACAAGGAAATACAGTGGTAAATTATTCTCAGCTTTTGGAGAAACCCGTAAGTCTTTATTTTTTACCATGTCTTGTATGTTTTATTTTTCCATTATATATATGAATTTGAATTATTTCATAAGTAGCTAAATTAATTATCTTGGGATAAAGGGGGTTTGATAATATTTTATTTTAATATTATTTTGACTTGGAATTAAATAAATTTCTGTTTTCCATTTAGTTCAATTATGCTCAATGCTTTTAGTAATTCCTAACAAGAACCTAAATGATAAAACTGTATACTTACGGGTATATTAGTAAGTTTAGGTAATAAATAGAATCGAGAGATTTATTTTTACCGGAAAGCTTTAAACTAAACCTAAGATTTTTGAGATGCTTTTTGTGACCTCGGTAAAAACCGTGAAAGTAATCAAAATTCTTTTGAGGAAATAAAAGGGATTTTCATAAAATAATAATGGGCCTTTCTGAGGATTAACCAGCGCTTTCCATAGGTTAGGTACATTAATAGGATTCCGAGAGGAACATATTAATTAGCTTTTGGAAAATTCACCTTGGAAAACTTAATTCGATTCTTATTTATGAAAAGTTAAAATTTATTAACATAAAATAGAGTCTTAATCCCCTGAAATCCCAAGATATTCTCAACTCTGATTGTTTAGTGTCAAGTAAATTTTTATTTTTTTGTATTCTGAGCAACTTAATTTTGTGCTTTATTTTACAAAAACCTTAAAAATCAATTGTGTGGATAATTAAATTTCAATATGCTGGTACTTTGAACACAGTCCCTGTGGAGAACCATAATCTTTTGTATTACGCGACATAACCCGTGCGCTTGCGGGCCCTGTCAAGTTTTTGGCGCCGTTGCCGGGGACTGTTGTCCCTCAATTATCGGCAATATTGAAATTCGATTAGATCATACTTGTTAATATTTTTATTGTTATTTTTATTTTTATTTTTATTTTGTTTGTAATTTTGTATTTTGTTCTTTATTTTGTGTATCTGTTGTTGTTTTATTTTTGTGATAATTTGTTTTATTTGTCATTTATTTTCTTTTTATGCGATGAAGCCGTAGTGTCGATCTAAACTTAGGATTTGACCCTGAGATAGAACGTACCCTTAGAGCTTTAAGAAAACAACAAAAACAACAAAAAGAACAAAAAGAAAAACAAATGGCGGACCAACACAGACCCTTAAGAGATTTTGCCGCTCCAAGCACTAATGGGAGAGGATCTAGCATCCTTAGACCCACAGTGGAGGCTAACAATTTTGAATTGAAGCCTTCACTACTCTCTATGGTTCAAAAGAACCAATTCGGAGGATTACCCTCCGAAGATCCAAATCTTCACCTTCAAATCTTTCTTGAATATTGTGACACCCTGATGATGAACGGAGCTACCAATGATGTCATTCGCTTAAGACTTTTCCCTTTCTCCTTAAGAGATAAAGCGAGAGCGTGGTTATACTCTCTTCTTGAAGGATCCATCATGACTTGGGAACAATTGTCCAGTGCTTTTATCAATAAATGGTACCCAAGGAACAAGACTGATGTGCTGAGAAAACAAATCATAAATTTTTCACAAAAAGATGATGAATCCTTGTATGAAGCCTGGGAAAGATATAGGGAGTTGCTGCGAGAATATCCTCACCATGGGATAGAAAGGTGGTTGACAATCCATATTTTCTATAATAGACTAACTTCCACACAAAAGATCTCTTTAGATGCTGCAGCTGGAGGAGCCTTCATGAGTAAAAATATTGATGAAGCTGAGAACCTGATTGAGGAAATAGCTCAAAACACTTACCAGTGGAACTCTGAGAGAGGATTACCTTCTAAAACACCAGGTAAGTACTCTGTTGATGCTCTTTCCTTACTTTCTGCCAAAGTTGAAGCATTAACATTAAAACTTGATAAAATAGGGTGAACAGGTGCTACTAACATTGTTTGTGAAGTTTGTGGTGTTTCAGGACATGGAGCTACAAACTGCCATTTAGCAATGACCCCTAATCAAGAACAAGAAATGCATCAGGTGGATGCTATTGGAAACTATGGTGGAAATTATCAAGGTAACTACAGACCTCCACAAGGTCCACCTAGCTTCCAAAATAGGCCACCTCAATTCCAAAGTAACTACAAACCTCAACAAAGAACCTATATTCCACAAAAATCAAAGCTAGAATCCTTGATGGAGACATTTGTAGCTACTCAACTTAAACAAAATGATAAATTCTCTGATGCAATAAAAAACTTGGCTTCAAAAGTGGACTCACTTGCTACCCATAACAAAATACTGGAAAATCAAATTGCCCAACAAGCCTCCTATTCTCAAAGAGCACCAGGAACATTTCCTGGAAAACCAGAGGCTGGACCATCCAACCAAACCATGGTTGTCACTCTTAGGAGTGGTACTCAATATGATGGACCAGTTGAAAAGACTACAAAGGAGGAAAAGAAAGTGGATGAATCTCCATCTCATCCAGTGATTGAAGAAGAGAAACCACAAGAGAAGAAGGAGGAGGTTAAGCCATATCAACCTCCCATTCTATTTCCTCGGCGCTTGGCTAAAGCAAAGTTGGACAAACAATTTGGTAAGTTCCATGATGTTTTAAAGAAATTGTATATTAATATTCCCTTTACAGATGCTTTACAGCAAATGCCCACATATGCAAAGTTCCTGAAGGACATTCTGTCCAACAAAAGAAGACTGGAGGAAGATGGTACAGTTGCACTTACTAAAGAGTACAGTGCTCTAATTCAAAAGAAACTTCCACCCAAGCTCCAAGATCCAGGTAGTTTCTCTATTTCTTGCATGATCGGTGACATGAATATAGATAAAGCATTGTGTGATTTAGGAGCGAGTGTGAGTTTAATGCCATTATCTATTGCTGAAAAATTAGGATTGGGTGAACTAAAACCTACTAGGATGTCTTTACAATTGGCTGATAGATCTGTAAAATATCCTGTAGGAATTTTAGAGGATGTTCCTATTAAGATAGGAAAATTTTTTATACCTGCTGACTTTATTGTGCTTGAAATGGACGAAGACTCTTTGATTCCTATTATTTTAGGCAGACCATTTTTAGCAACTGCAGGTGCTATGATCGATGTCAAGAATGGTAAGTTGTCTCTAACTGTTGGAGACCAAAAGGTTGATTTTAACTTGAAAAATGTTTTAGAAAAACCTTATAATGATGTTTGCTGTACTGTGGATTTTGTCGAACAAGTGGTAAAGGAAGCAACCCTTCCTAATGACCCACTTGAAACTGTTTTCATGATTGAGCTGACAGAAACATCTGATTGCTCTGAGGCCCCACATGACACTGAGGTCATGTGTGACAAAGTGGTAAGCCCCAATGTGGAATTAAAACCTTTACCAACTTCATTAAGGTATGAATTTCTTGGTCCTAATTCCACATATCCTGTGATTATCAATGCTAAATTAAATCCATGTGAAACTGAAAAACTTTTGAAACAACTTAGGTTGTATAAAAAAGTAATAGGTTATATAATGGATGATATCAAAGGGATTAGCCCTTCTCTTTGTATGCACAGGATTACTGTAGAAGATGAAAGTAGGCCCACAGTACAACCACTTAGGAGATTAAATCCTAAAATGCAAGAAGTGGTTAAAAAGGAAATTTTTAAATTGCTTGATGCTGGAGTCATATATCCTGTTGATAGTAGTAAATGGGTAAGTCCTGTCCATGTGGTGCCTAAAAAGGGGGGAATAACTGTGATTTAAAATGATAAACATAACTTGATTCCTACTAGGATTGTCTCTGGTTGGCGCATGTGTATTGATTATAGGAAGTTAAATAGCGCCACGAAAAAAGATCATTTTTGTCGCGACCGGGATCGCGGCGGCACGGCCGACCCTCGAAACGATTTTAAAGATAAACAGGGAGTCACCACCAATATTTTTTAGGATAAAATACTGGAAAAACCTTTTGTTAAAGCACTGGTTATAAAAATGAAATTCCATGGTTCGGGAGTCTGATTACAGGTGAGGAAGGTATTAGCACCTCACGACTGTCCGTTATAAAAACGGTTACCTCAATTTGATAGCGTGTATTATAATTAGCCCAATAATTATTTTAACTTCTTGATGAAAAGAAAAATGCACAGAACGACAAAATAAACAAAAAAAAATAAACAAAAATCAACACAAAATATTTACATGAGACCAATAGGACGTCTCGTCCAAATTAATCTCGCTCCGCCTTTTCTTAAGAGATATTTAAGAAATATGAGATTAACAGGACGTCTCGTCCAAATTAATCTCGCTCCTCCTTTTAAAGAAATACTACAAAATATGAGATTAACAAGACGTCTCGTCTAAATTAACCTCGCTCCTTCTTTTTTTTTTAAAAAAAAGGTATTTAAAAAAATATGAGATTAACAGGACGTCTCATCCAAATTAATCTCGCTCCTCCTTTTGATAGCAAGACAAAAATGGAAACTCTAAAAATTAAATAAAGAAAGATGGGCCCGACAGGAACTATTTCCTGCTCCTACGTATTCTCGAGCTTTCGAGAAATCAGGGTCACGTAGTTCTTTAAAAGTTTTTTCTTATTTTTATTTAGATTTGAAAGAGAAGAAAAAAAAAGAGGAAACATCCATTTTTTTAGACTACGGAGCAAAAGGGAGAGGGAAGCAGAAGCTACCAGAGAGAAAGAGAAACAATAAATTCAGAGAAAAGAGAAAAAAATGGGCGAAAACCGAGTGAGGAAAGAAAATCTGAGTGGGAAAAAAGAAAATCCGAGTGAAAAAATGAAAAATCTGAGTAAAAATAGGGAAAACCGAGTGAAAAGAGGAAAATCCGAGTAAAAAATGAAAAATCTGAGTAAAACAGGGAAAACCGAGAAAAAATAGTAAAATCCGAGTAAAAAATGAAAAATCCGAGTGGAGCAATGAAAGATCCGAGTAAAAATAGTAAAATCAGAGTGATAAGAGGAATACCGGATGAAAGTTGAGCAAAACCGAGTGATGGAGCAGGAATGCTGGTCCGAGAGGAAAAAGGGGGGGTTAGAAGGAATGGGAAGGTGCTGGGATTAGGAATGAGGATGATTGAGTGAGGGTGTGGATGGATTGGAATAGGAGAGGACGGTGTGGAGGATTATGGGCAGTATGGTGAGGGACGATGGAAGGAGAAGAAGAGAGGAATTGGTGTGAAGGAGAGAGAGAACGGAGGTTTTAGCAGAGTTTTCCCTTAATGAAAAATGTCCCCCTTGGTGCTTCAACCCTTGCCTATTTATAGGCTTGTCTGAGTGGAAGGCCAGCTCAGGCTTCCACTCAGAGTGGAAAACCAACTCACTTCCATTCAGAGTGAAGTGGGGGACAACGGCTGGGTGGGAATTTTTAATTCCCCCCACTTCTACCCCTATCTGCCACCCCCAGGATTCCTGGATCCACTTGGGTGGTGGAATCCAAGTCAGCACGGGCGAACAGGGGGAGCCGGGTGGAAATCCGAGAGAGGATGGTGAAAATCCAAGTGAGAATGATGGAAATCCGAGTGAGAATGGTAGAATTCCAAGTGAAAATGACTCGGATCAGCCTCTCAGTCGGCATTCATCCACATTGGGAGTCAATTCCGAGTGGAATGAAGCATTTCCAATAGAAAACCGACTGAAAAAGTATGCAATTGAATTAAGGGGTCAAACGAGGTAATTCTGATTGGAACAATCAAACAGACTGAGTGAAGATTGACTCAGAACCGGTTGAAGAGGACTCAGTGCTGATTGAAAAGTGTCACTCAAAATTGGGGAAAATAGGGGCTCAGAATTGGTTTGAAGTGTCACTCGGTTCTGACTGAAAATTGGCTTTTGAATGGGTGAAAGGATAACTCAGATTCGGGTGAAAATGGTGACTCGGAATTTGTTTGAAGAGGGCTAATCGACTGAAGACTGTCTCAGGAATAGGTAAAAATGTCACTCAGAATTGGTTAAAAACTGAGTCAGAAATAATTGAAGACTGACCAAGAACTGACTGAAAAGTGTCACTCAAAAACCCATCAAAGATAGGTGAAAAAGGAGGACTCGGAAATAGGTAAAGGATGACTCAGAGCCGATTGAAAATCGAAGAGAAAGACTCGGAAGTTGAATGTAAAGGGTCTCAGAGTTGGCTAAAGGATGACTCAGAGCCGACTGAATAAAGAGGAAGACTCGGAAGTGTGTAAAGGATGACTCGGAAATGTGTAAAGGATGACTCGGAGATGGGTCAAAGATGACTCGGGAACGGGTGAAAAGTGGCTCGGGAATGGTTAATGGAATGGCTCAGAATCTGGGTGAAAAAGGAGGGGATTCGGTATTTGAAGGATTGGCTCGGAAATTGATGGAAATGGGCTCGGAATTGATTGTTTGAAGAAGGACGACTCAGAATTGGTTGAAGAGTTATGAGTCGGCATTGGGCAAATGATTCAATCGGCCCTTATTTGAAGGATGAGTGAAGATTTTCTCTGAAATTTGACTGGCTTCTCACTCAGAATCTGACCATTTTGCTTATTTTCCAATCGGAAATAGCTTTCATTCGGTAATTGGCTTGTTTGGCGCACTCACTCATCAATCAGGAATGGCTTTCCCTTGGCAATCAGCTACTTGATGCACTTTCTTAGAAGTTCTTCACAAGTCCGAGTCTTGGGTTGCTCGGAAACACACGACTATTCCCCAACTCACTCGAAGTCGGCCTCATGCTTCAATTAGAATCAAAGACTCAGTTTCATCAATCGGTATCTCCTGAACCACTCGAAGAAACTTTGCATAGATTTGCCTTTCTTCATTCCAATCAGACACATTCATTCAGAAGTCCTTCCATTGGGTTGTTATCACTCGGAAAACCAATTGAAGATTGATCATTCGGCACAGGTTCACTCCTTCCTAAAATGTTTCACTCGAAACATATCATTTTCACTCGGAAAAGGCTTGCTTCCCACTCAGGACTTGGAAACTGGGTATTTTCACTCGGAAAAGCTTTCGTCCAATCAAAATCTGTCCTTCCAGTTACACTTTGAGTCGGATTTTAATTCACTCAGACTTGTTTTCACTCAGATCAGTATCAATCAGAAGCTTTCACTCGGATTTAACTTCAATAGGGCTATATTTCACTCGGATTTGTTGCAATTAGAAAGCTTTCACTTGGATTAATTGCAATCAAAGAGCAATCCTTCTCAGCATTCATCCTTCAACAGAGTATCACTCGGAATGGCTTGACAGCAAGCCTTCCTCTCGGATTCACCTTCAACAGGGAAGCATTTCACTCGGAACTGACTCTTTCTGAGTAATTCTACTCGGATTTGATCCTTTCTGAGTCATTCCACTCTGATTCACTCCAAAAGGAAGCATATTCCACTCGGAAATGACTCATCCTATTTAATTCTACTCGGATATGATCATTTATGCGTCATTCCGCTCGGATTCCCCCAACAGGAGCCTATTCCACTCGGGAATGCTTCATTATGACTCGGATTTGACCATTTTTAAGTTTTTTCACTCGGATTTATCTCCACCAGGGCTGTATTTCACTCGAAAATGCTTTAATTTGAGTCATCCTGCTCGGATTTGATCATTTTTGAGCCATTCCACTCGGATTTGCCTCCAACAGGGCAATATTCCACTTGGAAAAGCTTCATTCTGAGTTATTTCGCTCGGTTCTGATTATTTTGGAGCCATTCTACTCGAATTTGACCATTCTGAATTAGAATTCAGTATAAAAAAGCTTCATTCCACTTGGACCGGACCAAAAAAGGTGTTCATAGATGCCCCTCTTTACTTCTTTTTCATAAAAGAAACACGAAGCTTTTGTGTTTTTGAAGTGAAAAGGAAGTAAAGATATGAACACCGATGTAGGGGGCCAAGTGGGACCTCTTGATCGGTATGGCAACTGATGGTGTGGGCAATCACGAGTCAGTGTGACCTCTTTTTCTTAAAAACGAGCATTCCCCACTTCTGTTCCTCTTCTTCTCTCTTCTCTTTTTTTTTGAACTCTGAATTGACCGGGAAAAATTGTTTTCAAATGGACAGGAAGTGAGAAGATCGAGATTGACCCCTGGTAGACTGGAAGGTAAAGGGTGTCTGCATAGGCGAACGGAAAGTAAAGGGTGCCTGAATAGGCGGACGGAAAGTAAAGGGTGAATAGGCGGACAGAAAGTAAAGGGTGCCTGAATAGGCGAACGGAAAAGGTAAATGGGTGCCAGCTTCGGCGACTGGAAAAGTAAAGGGTGCCTGAATAGGCGAATGGAAATTAAAAGGTGTCTGAATAGGCGAACAGAAAATAAAAGGTGCCTGAATAAGCGAACGGAATGTAAAAGGTGCCTGCATAGGCGAATAAAAGTAAAAGGTGCCTGAATAGGTGGACAGGAAAGTAAAGGGTGCCTGAATAGGCGAGCGGAAAGTAAAGGATGCCTGAATAGGTTAATGGAAAGTAAAGGATGCCTGAATAGGCGACTGGAAACTAAAGCGTGCCTGAATAGGCGATTGGAAATGCAGAGATTGAAGGAGCTAACAGGACGTCTCGTCCAAATTAACTCACTGGACTTAAAGGTTCTTGGCGATGCCTCAGTTTGACATGACTGAAGGAATCTTAGGGAATTGCCTCCTTGACTGAAAGAGAATGAACCTGGGGTGATGTCCCGATTTGACATGACTGAAGGTTCTTGGGGAATTGCCCCTTGACTGGAAGAGAATGAACCTGGGGTGATGCCCCAATTTGACATGACTAAAGGTTCTTGGGGAATTGCCCCTTGACTGGAACAGAAAAAATCTGGGGAGATGCCCCAATTGACATGGTTTGAATGTTCTTGGGGAATTATCCCTTGACTGTGATGCCCCAGTTTGACATGTTTTGAAGGAATCTTGGGGAATTGTCCCTTGACTGGAACAGAAGAAATCTGGGGAGATGCCCCAGTTTGAGTTGTTCGGGAAATGTAGTTCCACTGAGGAAGAATTTGGTGATTCGGGGTACTGCCCCTGATTGAAAATGGAAAATTTAGGGTTCATCGGGGAAGAGATCTTGAGAAGTTCCATCTTTGGCGATTGATTCCACTGGGGAGGAGAGTTTGAGAGATACGGACTTTAACAGTTGAGGATGAGACTCTGAAGGCGCCTACTTAGGCGATGGAAGAAGAAAACATTGAAAGGTGCCAACTTTCGCGATTTAGGGAAGGAGTTCTGAGGCGATTCGAGGAAGGGACTTGAAGGACTTGATTGAGGTGTTAATGCCTGGCATGATTGTTTATGAGATAACCTGCAGAAAAATGGTAACTAGTGCAAGGATAAATTCAAAAAAACTGGGTAGGTCCTGTGAAACCGCGACTCTTGAGATGACTCATGGACGAAGTAGAACGAATGAAACAACCATAGCTTCGGAGCGCGTGCCTGACCAAGTCTCTACGATGATCACCCATGATGAGGTCGAGTAGCAGGAGCATCTTATCCCTTGTGACTTTAAATGTTTACCATTCTTCCATTTTATTTTATTAAAACACATGTTTTTTATCAGTTCAACCAAATTCATAACACGTATCGAAGAGGGTGAATTTTATTCATGCACGTTAAACAAGTACAGAGAAAGAAAAATAAAGAAGGTAAATGAAATGAATGAGGTCACATAGAACAGGTCAAGGACAGGTGAACACCAGGAAGATTCATGGATCCTCTAGTGAATCTCTGAGACCGATGAGAGCCTTAACCCCCAACACGACTTCATGTTCACCCTTCGACTTTGCTTTTGGAAAGGTAAGTTCGACAATGATTCACGTGCCCAAGCTTGGGCTCGTACTTCTTTGAGTCAGAGGTCTTATTTGCATTACCAGAAATTTGACCCTAACTTTTGCCTAAGCCGCCCTTTTCGGGTTTTCGACTCACCGGGTCGCTCTAACTTTTGCCTAAGCTGCCCTTTCAGGTTTTCAGCTTAGCGAGCATTAATTTTCTTTTTTTCCCTTTTTTTTTGACTTTTTTTTTGACATTCCCTCCCTAAACATAGTACTTTCTCACTGCATCTGTGTTTACAGGCATTGGCAAATCCTTGCCATCCATATTAGTGAGTATCAAGGCTCCTCCAGAAAAAGCCCATTTCACAACATATGGTCCTTCATAATTAGGAGTCCATTTGCCCCGATTGTCCTTTTGAATTGGTAAAATTTTCTTGAGTACTAGGTCTCCCTCTTGGAACTGTTGAGGTCGTACTTTTTTCTCGAATGCTCGTTTCATACGCCTCTGATACAACTGACCATGACAGAGGGCAGTCAATCTTTTACCATCAATCAAGTTTAGTTGGTCATGTCGAGCTTGAACCCATTCAGCTTCTTCTAATTTTGCTTCCATCACTACCCAAAGGGACAGGATCTCTACTTCAAAAGGCAAGACCGCTTCCATTCGATATACAAGAGAGAACGGGGTTGCCCCTGTCGAGGTTCGGACCGAGGTGCGATACCCATGTAGAGCGAAAGGGAGCATCTCGCTCCAATCTCTGTAAGTGACTACCATCTTCTGCACTATCTTCTTGATGTTCTTATTGGCCGCCTCAACCGCCCCATTCATTTTAGGCCGATAAGGAGAGGAATTGTAATGGTGAATTTTAAAGCTTTCACAAAGTTCCTTCATTATTTTGTTGTTCAAATTTGTACCATTGTCAGTAATGATCTGACTTGGTAGGCCGTATCGGCATATCAATTCTCGCTTGATGAATTTGACCACAACATTCCTTGTTACACTGGTATATGAAGCCGCTTCTACCCATTTGGTGAAATAATCGATGGCGACCAAGATGAAACGATGACCGTTTGAGGCTTTTGGCTCGATGGGTCCAATGACATCCATGCCCCACATCGAGAAGGGCCATGGTGCCGTCAAGACATTTAGGGATAACGGGGGGTACATGAATATGGTCAGCGTATATCTGACATTTATGACATTTTCGAACATAGGTGAAGCAATCTGCTTCCATGGTCATCCAGTAATAACCAGCCCTCAAGATCTTTCTAGACATGGCATGTCCATTAGCGTGAGTCCCAAAAGATCCTTCATGAACATCCCTCATGATTTCGTTTGCCTTATCAGCATCAACACAGTGAAGAAGGACAGAGTCATAGTTTCTTTTATAAAGCACATCCCTATTTAAGAAGAAACCCATGACGAGTCGTCTTAGGGTCTTCTTATCATTTTCTGTAGCACCCTCGGGGTATTCTTGACTCTGGATATATCTTTTAATATCATGGTACCAAGGTTTCCCATCAGACTCCTTTTCCATCATTTGACAGTATGTAGGCTCACAATGCTTCTTTACTTCGATGAGAGGCATATCGTAGTCACTACTTACTTTGAACATTGAGGCAAGGGTAGCCAAAGCATCAGCCATTTGATTGTTATCCCGGAGAACGTGATGAAAAGAGATCTCGTCAAACTCTTTGATCATTTCCTTGATATGATCATAATAAGGAATCAACTTACTGTCCCTAGTTTCCCACTCGCCTTTCAATTAGTGGATAACCAAAGCAGAGTCCCCATAAACTTCCAATAATTTTACTTTTGCATCCAACGCTGCTTGGATTCCTAATGAGCATGCTTCATATTCAGCAATATTATTGGTATAGTCAAAACACAATCTGGCGCAGATAGGGATAAATTCCTTATTGGGTGAAATCAAGATAGCCCCAATTCCGTGCCCCAATGCATTAGAAGCTCCGTCAAATCTCAGGGTCCATTTCTCTTTCTGACCACCTTCTTCATTGAATAGTGTCATGATATCTTCATCCGGGAAGTTAAATTGCATCGGCTGATAATCATTGATGGGTTGGTGTGCCAAGTAATCAGCCAGGGCACTTCCTCTTATGGCCTTTTGAGTGACATATATTATGTCGTACTCAGTTAATAGAACTTGCCAACTAGCGATCCTTCCTATGCCAGAGCAGGTTTTTCAAAAATGTACTTGACGGGGTCCATTTTAGAAACTAGCCAAGTGGTGTGACTCAACATGTATTGCCTTAGGCGCTTAGTGGCCCATGTTAACGCACAACAAGTCCGCTCTAAAGCGGAGTACCTCATTTCACAATCAGTGAACTTCTTGCTTAAGTAGTAGATAGCATGTTCCTTCTTTCCAGTTTCATCGTGCTGTCCCAACACGTAGCCCATGGATTTGTTCAATACAGTCAGATACAATATAAGTGGCCTTCCTGGGGTTGGGGGCACCAAAATTGGTGGTTCTTGTAGGTACTGCTTAATCTTTTCGAAAGCTGCTTGACAGTTCTCATCCCATTGCCCCGGTTGATTCTTGCAGAGTAACTTGAAGATGGGTTCACAAGTTGCTGTCAATTGTGAAATAAATCGGGCAATATAATTGAGCCTTCCCAAGAATCCTCGGACCTCTTTTTCTGTATGGGGAGGAGGCATCTCGAGAATCGCCTTGACTTTGTCGGGATCAACCTCTATCCCTCTTTTGCTTACTATAAACCCTAGCAGCTTGCCTGACCTTGCACCGAACGTGCACTTGGCAGGGTTCAATCTTAGCCTGAACTTTCTTAACCATTCAAAAAGCTTCTTTAAATCGCTAATGTGCCCTTCATCTGTTCTAGATTTGGCAATGATGTCATCCACATAAACTTCTATTTCCTTATGCATCATATCATGGAAAAGAGTCACCATTGCTCTCTGATAAGTCGCTCCAGTATTTTTCAACCCAAAGGACATCACCTTATAGTAAAATATGCCCCATAGAGTGATAAACGTGGTCTTCTCCATGTCTTCAGGTGCCATTTTAATTTGATTATACCCCGAGAAACCATCTATGAATGAGAAAATGGAATGCTGAGCTGTATTATCAACCAAAACATCGATGTGTGGTAAGGGAAAATCATCTTTGGGACTAGCCCTATTCAAATCTCGGTAGTCCATACACATCCATACCTTTCCATCCTTTTTTGGGACAGGGACAATGTTGGCTACCCACTGAGGGTATTTTGCCATAGCTAGGAACCCAGCATCAAACTACTTCTTAACCTCCTCTTTGATCTTTAAAAGCATTTCTGGCTTCATTCGACGTAGTTTCTACTTTATTGGAGGGCACTCAGGTTTTAAGGGTAGTCTATGCTCAACAATGCTAGCATTGAGCCCAGGCATATCTTGATAAGACCAGGCAAAGACATCACAAAATTCCATCAACAACTTGATTAAATCTTCTCTTTGTTCTCTACTTAGGGTAGTGCTGATCTTGACTTCCTTCTTATTTTCTTTATTCCCCAAATTAATGACCTCAACTATGTCTAGGTAGGGTTGAATCCCTTTATCCTCTTGCTCTAACAACCTTGTCAGCTCAGGCGATGGCTCACAATCTTCCCCACCTTCCTCATCGGCGTAATCAACTGGGTGATCGAAGTCGTGAAACAGGATTGCGACCTCACTCTCCTCAAGAGAGTCATTTTCGGATCTGCAATTTAGTGTGATATGGCAAATAAAAAAAAGAACAAGCGAGTAAAAAGAAGGTTCAGAATAAGGATAAGGGATACAAGAAGAGTTTTTTTTTTGAATTTCGATACGCGTTTATTGATGAAAATGATAAAAACAAGTTTTTTTTGTTTTGCCCTTATTACATGGAAGAGTCCCAAAGCCTTAGGCAGAGCAGAGGGACGAATAAGTACTTAAAGCATAAACAAATTACTTTGATGAAACATTCAAAGTCGTGGGGAGTTCAATAGCCTCCCAGTTATGAAGTTCTTGGCCTGGTGGACAAGCAATCACAAAATCAACATTATCACAGAGACTTTCTTCAACGACAGCCACTTGGTCTGGAGGCATCAGTCCGGCGCTTCGAAAGCTTTGGCAGAGATCACAGATGAGGATTCTTGCGGTATGAGGTTCTCTGCCGGTGAGACGAGCAGTCCTTCTTTCCCTCTTCTCTTCCTCTACCTTTTTTCTGTCGGCAGCCGTGGGCCGGTATCCTAATCCAAAACCATTTCTGTTATCAAGCAGGCGTATAGGTTCTATTTCTCCATTCAAAGCACGTCCTATCCCTCTTCCAGGTTTATACCCTCCACGCAGCATAATCTTTGCCATCATTAAAGATGCACTTGGCATGTGAGCTTTTATCATCATGACTCCTTCCCCTACATAGGTAGCGTTTGCTATCTCTAATGCTTGGAAAGAAGTTTCAAGAGCCTCTTCTGCTGCCTCGATGTAAGGGGTTGACAGAGGTTTGCTGACCAGAAGGTCTTCCTCACCAAAAACAATTATCAGCTTGTTGTCAATTATGAATTTTAGTTTTTGGTGCAGGGTAGAGGGCACCACTCCAGCAGAATGGATCCACGGCCTGCCTAATAAACAGCTGTAGGCAGGCGAGATATCCATGACTTGAAAAAGGACCTGGAACATGCACGGCCCAACCTGTATGGGCAGCTCAATCTCACCCATGACCTCCCTCTGAGTTCCATCAAAAGCTCATACTATCGTGGCACTTGGCTTCATATAAGTCCCATCAAATGGTAACTTGGCCAATGTAGACTTTGGCATGACGTTGAGGGACGACCCATTGTCAATAAGTACTTTTGCTAAGATGTAATCTCAGCATTTTACGGAAATATGGAGAGCCTTATTGTGTCCAATCCCCTCTGTTGGTATTTCATCGTCAGTGAAGGTCAGATAGTTATCTGCAATAATGTGCCCCACTATTCCCTGAAACTTATCAACAGGAATGTCATGACTGACATGGGCCTCATTCAGGACCTTCATCAACATCTTCCGATGTGGCTCAGAGTTCATCAATAATGATAACAAAGAGATTTTTGCAGGAGTATGGGTCAGTTGATCAAGCACTTGATATTCGCTCTGACAAATAAACTTTAAGAATTCATGGGCTTCTTCATCAGCCACGGCCCTTTTGATTTCACCATTGGCCCCTTCTTTGTCCACCTTGGCATTTTCGGTAACCTAATCCTTCTTTGGCTCTGGAGGGGTGTATACTCTTCCGCTTCGGGTTATACCTCCTACCCCAACAATATTTGTGACGGACGAAGGAGACGGGTCACTCGTTGACGAGCTTGCAACGATCACATCTGCGTTGTACTTCCAAGGGACAGCCCGAGAATCTTTGAACGCAAATGGGGTAGGTGCTTGAATAGTGATGATTGGTTGAACAGAAACAGAAGCTGCTTGAGGGTTCCTGGTGTAAAAAATTGTCAAGGGCTTAGGGACCCGTGCCCCTGTTTGTTCCTCGATCATGTCGACCTCATCTCTATGGCGTTTACAGACCTGCACAATATGGCTGTCCATAAGGCTTTGAAGGACCTTACAGAAACCTTGGTGTTCGGCAGTCTGCTTGCAATCATGTTCCACACTCCAGGTCCCTTTAATTAGTCCCCTTTCAAGCAAAAGGGAATGAACTATCCGTAAGGGCATTCTTATGTCAGCAACATTCTTAACGTACTCCTCATCATTTTCCAAGGCGTTGACCTCTGAATTTCCATGGTTAGGCAGGGGATTTGTGGCAATATTTGGGCTACCTTCCTTAAAGTTAATCCAATCGGCTTTGATCAAATCTCTTACTTTATATTTCAAAGCCATGCAATTTTCTGTGGAATGCCCTGGTGCCCCTGCATGGTAATCACAATGAGCGTTTGGGTCATATCCCCTTGGGTAAAGAGGTTGCAACGGCCTCATGGGGCATGGAGCTACCAGACCTTTCTGAATGAGGATTGGAAAAAGTTCGGTATATGTTATGGGAATTGGATCGAACTGCACAGGGGGGCGCTCATTGTTGGAATTCCTTGTGTTCTGATTATGATTGGGTGGTCGAGTCACTTGCTGCGGGTGATGGTATGGCACGGGTTGCGGCACTGGCACTCTTATCATGGGTGGACAGAAGTGGGGAGTATAAGCCGTCGGGCCCTGAGTGGTAGTGGCCACATAAGGATTGGGAGCTTGAATCATAGTAGGAAAGAATGGTCTCGGTGAAGCCGTCTTTTGATTAGAAGAGATGGAATTAGTTTCTCCATCCCTTTTCCCAGGCACCGGCCTTCTTGTCATACTTGCCCCAGATGAGCTCTGAGTGATCTTTCCTGTTCGTATTCCGTTTTTCACCCTTTCCCCAATAGTCACAATGTCGGAGAAGTTGGATGAAACACTACCAATCATTTTACCATAGAAAGGTGATGAGAGCGTGTCGATAAACATCGCGACTATCTCTTTCTCCGACAGTGGGGGGTCCACCTGCGCTGCTGTCTCCCTCTAGTGTTGGGCATACTCTTTAAACGTTTCATTGTCCCTCTTCACCATATTCTGTAACTGAACCCTATTGGGTGCCATATCCATCTTATACTTGTATTGCCTAAGGAAGGCATCTGCCAGGTCCTTCCAACAACGAATATGATTTCGCTCAAGGTGAGCATACCATGTAAGAGCAGCCCCTGCTAGACTATCTTGGAAGCAGTGGATCAACAATTGGTCGTTAGAAGAGTAGGATGCCATCTTCCGACAGTACATCGTGAGATGATTCTTTGGACAAGTCATTCCCCGATACTTGTCAAAGTCTGGCATCTTGAATTTGGGCGGGAGGACAACATCTGTGACTAGACATAGTTCTGAAGCATCTATCAGTCCAAAACCTCCAGCGCCTTCTATCATTCTCAAACGCTCTTCTAAGACTTCTATTTTTTCCTTTTGAGGAGCTGCAACTGTGCTATGACCGGCTACAGGGTTCATCATGCGGGTTGTATCTTGGAGATTGGTCATATAGGGGGTTGCATATCCTTATGGATAGCCCAGTGGTTGGTTGAATGGAGGCAATATATGGGACTGATTCATTAGGCCTGTACTTGGTGAGGGACCTTGGGGTTGGGCCATAGTTTATACAGCATAACTTGGTTGGGTCATCTGGGCTCGTGTGTTTTGGGCTTGTGCGTTGTGAGTTGGCTGGGCCATCGGGGCTTGGGTGTTTTGGGTCTGGTAGGTTTGTGGGTCATGGGCTTACGTGTTTTGGGTTTGGTAAGTTTGTGGGTCATGGGCTTACGTATTTTGGGCTTGATAGAGTGATGGTATATTTGGCTGGGTAGGGTATGAAGCGTGAGGATTCACCGCTTGCTGGTCATGGGTTTCTTGTTGGTTAGCGAGCGGGGGATAGTATCCTGGTGGAAGGCCATAAAGTGGAAAAGGTACTGGGTTGCCGTCAGGACCGACAAATGTATGTTGTGCATAAGACTGGCCATAAGGTAGCTGGGTCTCAATGGCAGGGTTAGGTCTTCCAACATGAATGGTGACAGGGGGTGTCATTGTGTTAGGTAATTGGGTTCTTGCTGGGTCGGAACCAAGGGGGGTGGTACGGTGGCAGGCTGATGTTGGGTGTTCTCAATACCTGCAGAGGAGTCCCCTTCTGTGATTCTCTTTTCCAAAAGCTTGGTCAACTCGGCTACCTGTTCCTTCAGCTGATTGAACTCGTTTTTGAAATCTTCATCCCTGATTTCTGCTTCGGCCATGAGTCTCGTTTGGAGTCGGGTCAGATAAGGATGTTTACCCGTAATGTCTAATGTAAGTCAAAACACAAAATTGTTAAAAAGAAAGCATTTAAATAAAAGTGGTAAAAGAAAAACCAATAGTATGGTGCACGAAGCTATCGTGGAACTCGGCCAGTATCCTCCAACCATTTCTCAGAACGTCATATTCAAGAGTAATAAGTATGTGATAAATGGAAATTAACATGAGATAGTTGTGGAGACAAAAGAATCCTTCTTTCTGAATTTCAAAGTACATTACTGCTGCTAATGCAGGAAAAGTAAATCAGTCATTCCTAGCTCGGGCAATCATGGCCCTCATTTTACAAATCCTTTCTCTACAGTAATCAAGGAAGGTTACAATTTCTTTTGGGGTACTAAGAGGGTTAACCATCCCCTCAGCTTGCTTAAGCAGGAGTGGGAGGTCATCCAGAAATCCATTAGCCAAATGTGCCAAGTGGGCGAAGCGGTTCATCCATGAATGAATAACTTCATCTTGTTGTGTCATTTCAGTTTTCAAAATACGGATAGCCTCACGACATTCTTGCTCAGTATCTATCGCGTGCTGTCGCTTGCCGTTTATCTCATGCTGGCAAGCTTCTACCACCTCATTAAGCTGATGCTCTAATTGGCTAACTTGCAATTGTAGGAGCTCTTTTTGCACCAAGGCAATTTGCTCGTTCTCTTTGGCATTTTCCAACATGTCTCTCAAGAGTTGCTTGTCAGCCAACATAGTATCCCTTTGCTTGCTCTTCATCCTCAGTTAAGTATTAGCTGTTCGGAGGCATTCACTTTGCTTCCTCAAGTAATCCCTTTCAATTTTCTGCTTTTTTCCAATCTCCTTGATGGTTTGCTTGCTTTCTAAGTTCTCCCTTTTCTGAAGGGCGCATTCTTGTTGAGACTTTAGCAAGTCTTTCTCTAGCTTCTTATTTTTTACAATTAACTCCTTTATCTTGGTTTTCATGGCCTCTTCTTCAAGGGTAGGTGGGGGAACAGGTGTCCTTGTTGGCAGATAAGAGGGACTTTTGAAAGGCAGCTTGACAATGGAAACCCTATTCAGGATCCATTGGTAGTATTCGTCCTTCACGACATGGCTTCGAGCTCCTAGTTCTTTTCCTCGTCTGTGGACCTTCTTCCATGCATTTGCTACATCTCGAATAACAGAGGTACAATCTCCTTTTGAGTAGTGAAGGACAAAAGGAATAAGTGATTCTTCATTGGGCGGCCCAAGCAAAGGATAAGCTAGCTGACGTTTGGCTATGACAGGGTTGTAGTTAATGCATCCTTGAGTGCCCATGAGAGGAACGTTCAGGTAGCTTCCACAATGATGAATAATGGTGTCAACCTTCAACCATTGTGGATACCACCTTACTTTGTCAGCTGTGAGCCCCATCAGGTGATTGGCCCATTCACGCCCGTTCTTTGTTACTAACTGGCATAACTTCAGATCAGAAATAGGACATTCAACTTTGCCGACTTGGTGGAAAACATGTGACGTGAGCCACACATACAGAGCAGGTAGACAACAAATGATTCTCTTTCCACCTTATGTATAGCAGAAGTCCATGGTGCAATATATATTAGCAAAGATCGCAGTGACAGGATTTTCAGATTTGAACTTGCGGGCAAGGAAAATGCCAATAGCATCATTGTCTATGTAACTGTCAATGTTGGGGAACAAGATAACACCATAAATGGTTAGAGCCAAGGTATCCATGAAGGCTTCCCAATCTCCTTTCTCAGCCAGCAAGTGCATGTGCTTCTCAAAATATTCCCGATCAAACCCCAGGACCTGATTTCTATTTAATTGCTTACTTCTTAACACTTTCGGGTTAATCCTTAGGATATCAGCGATGGTAACAATATTCGCATGACGTCCAAGGTGGTGGTAAGGCATTTGTCCCTCTAGTGGCATCCCCAGGATCCGTTTGAACTCCTCAACAGACGGAGCCAATTGAAAGTCTCGGAAGGTGAAACAACGGAGAGGTGGGTCATAGAATTGAATCAAAGCAGTAATTGCCTCGACTTGTACCTCCACTTCTAGCAACTTTAGGATCCTCCCATATTTCCTTGAAAAACCCATCTTCTGATTCATATCCAATTTCTTGCCCAATGCTTGCAAACTGGTTGTATCGACTTTCCTAGCCTTAACATGCAGTAATTTTTTCAACTCGGGTATATTTGTACCACAACTATCTGATCTCATGTTAATTTCCATATTTTCACTCAGAGGTACTGGCTAAGCTTTTGATCGCTTCCTGCAAGAACATAAAGAAATGAGAAAACCAATCATTAGAACTGACATGTTTTGCAAATCGATACTCCCCTAGTAACTTTGAAAATATTTTTGTATTTAGGGAAGTTTCGATTTGACAAAACTTATGACAAATCAAGGGTCATGTGAGCTACGGATTTTCTGATCATTGTCAATAAAAAAAATTGATTTTTTTTTATTTTTTTTATACCTTTTTTTGATTCAAAACATCTGTAACTCAAGGCCCAAAGACTTGTGCATAAAAGAAAAGGACTACTTGCCCGTTAAAAGATCACTAGTTAAAAGTATGTCATTTTTTGAAAAAAAAAGTAATCCACTAAATGGGCAAGTAGTCCTCTATTTTGGATCAGAAAAGAGAAGTGAGAATGAGAAAAGGTATAAGTAAAGTTTGCCTCTTTTGAGCCTTAAGGTGGGTTTTTCTGGAGGTCTCCTAATGGTTCTAAGGTTCATCTATCAGTGATACCTCGCATTAGGTGGCTTGTTCTAAAACTTCTAAAGGTCACTAGAGCCAAGATCCTACTCATGATGTTGACCACAAATAGTAGGAAGTATACTAAGTGTGGGCACCATGAATAAGTCGAACTCTAGCTGAGATTCTCACGGTAACCAGACAGGAAGTACATCCCAAATGACTCCGCTATCAACCTCCCCTAATCTTAAGTTTTATTTGGGCCCGGGTATAGGGTCCCACTCAAAAGTGTGTGCAAATTGTGAGTGTAGTGTGTGAAAGAGGCATTCAATACCTGTACCTTACTCATCCTGTACATAGAACAAACACAGAGCAACAAAATAAAGTTGACTACCCTAGGGTTCAATGATCACACAGATATTTACAGAACATAATGATAGAATACAAACAAAACAGAAACTAAACATTGACAAGGAAATAAAATAAAAGAAGAAGTTAAATATTTAATATGCTAATTAAAACATGCGCTATCAAATTGACTGGCTTGACTCTCTAAATCCCCAGTGGAGTCGCCATCTGTCGCGACCGGGATCGCGGCGGCACGGCCGACCCTCGAAACGATTTTAAAGATAAACAGGGAGTCGCCACCAATATTTTTTAGGATAAAATACTGGAAAAGCCTTTTGTTAAAGCACTGGTTATAAAAATGAAATTCCATGGTTCGGGAGTCTGATTACAGGTGAGGAAGGTATTAGCACCTTACGACTGTCCGTTATAAAAACTGTTACCTCAATTTGATAGCGCGCATTATAATTAGCCCAATAATTATTTTAACTTCTTGATGAAAAGAAAAATGTACGGAACGACAAAATAAACAAAAAAAATCAACAAAAATCAACACAAAATATTTACATGAGATCAATAGGACGTCTCGTCAAAATTAATCTCGCTCCGCCTTTTTTTAAAGAGATATTTAAGAAATATGAGATTAACAGGACGTCTCGTCCAAATTAATCTCGCTCCTCCTTTTAAAGAAATACTACAAAATATGAGATTAACAAGACGTCTCGTCTAAATTAACCTCGCTCCTTCTTTTTTTTTTAAAAAAAGGTATTTAAAAAATATAAGATTAACAGGACGTCTCATCCAAATTAATCTCGCTCCTCCTTTTGATAGCAAGACAAAAATGGAAACTCTAAAAATTAAATAAAGAAAGATGGGCCCGACAGGAACTATTTCCCGCTCCTACGTATTCTCGAGCTTTCGAGAAATCAGGGTCACGTAGTTCTTTAAAAGTTTTTTTTTATTTTTATTTAGATTTGAAAGAGAAGAAAAAAAAGAGGAAACATCCATTTTTTTAGACTACGGAGCAAAAGGGAGAGGGAAGCAGAAGCTACCAGAGAGAAAGAGAAACAATAAATTCGGAGAAAAGAGAAAAAATGGGCGAAAACCGAGTGAGGAAAGAAAATCCGAGTGGGAAAAAGAAAATCCGAGTGAAAAAATGAAAAATCCGAGTAAAAATAGGGAAAACCGAGTGAAAAGAGGAAAATCCGAGTAAAAAATGAAAAATCTGAGTAAAACAGGGAAAACCGAGTAAAAATAGTAAAATCCAAGTAAAAAATGAAAAATCTGAGTGGAACAATGAAAGATCCGAGTAAAAATAGTAAAACCAGAGTGATAAGAGGAATACCGGATGAAAGTTGAGCAAAACCGAGTGATGGAGCAGGAATGCTGGTCCGAGAGGAAAAGAGGGGGTTAGAAGGAATGGGAAGGTGCTGGGATTAGGAATGAGGATGATTGAGTGAGGGTGTGGATGGATTGGAATAGGAGAGGTCGGTGTGGAGGATTGTGGGCAGTATGGTGAGGGACGATGGAAGGAGAAGAAAAGAGGAGTTGGTGTTAAGGAGAGAGAGAACGGAGGTTTTAACAGAGTTTTCCCTTAATGAAAAATGTCCCCCTTGGTGCTTCAACCCTTGCCTATTTATAGGCTTGTCGGAGTGGAAGGCCAGCTCAGGCTTCCACTCAGAGTGGAAAACCAACTCACACTTCCATTCAGAGTGAAGTGGGGGATAACGGCTGGGTGGGAATTTTTAATTCCCCCCACTTCCACCCTTGTCTGCCACCCCCAGGATTCCTGGATCTACTTGGGTGGTGGAATCCAAGTCAGCACGGGCGAACAGGGGGAGCCGGGTGGAAATCCGAGAGAGGATGGTGAAAATCTAAGTGAGAATGATGGAAATCTGAGTGAGAATGGTAGAATTCCGAGTGAAAATGACTCGGATCAGCCTCTCAGTCGGCATTCATCCACATTGGGAGTCAATTCCGAGTGGAATGAAGCATTTCCAATAGAAAACTGACTGAAAAAGTATGCAATTGAATTGAGGGGTCAAACGAGGTAATTCTGATTGGAACAATCAAACAGACCGAGTGAAGATTGACTCAGAACCGATTGAAGAGGACTCGGTGCTGATTGAAAAGTGTCACTCAAAATTGGGGAAAATGGGGGCTCAGAATTGGTTTGAAGTGTCACTCGGTTCTGACTGAAAATTGGCTTTTGAATGGGTGAAAGGATAACTCAGATTCAGGTGAAAATGGTGACTCGGAATTTGTTTGAAGAGGGCTGACCGACTGAAGACTGGCTCAGGAATAGGTAAAAATGTCACTCGGAATTGGTTAAAAACTGAGTCAGAAATAATTGAAGACTGACCAAGAACTGACTGAAAAGTGTCACTCAAAAACCGATCAAAGATAGGTGAAAAAGGAGGACTCGGAAATGGGTAAAGGAGGACTCGGAGCCGATTGAAAATCGAAGAGAAAGACTCGGAAGTTGAATGTAAAGGGTCTCGGAGTTGGCTAAAGGATGACTCGGAGCCGACTGAATAAAGAGGAAGACTCGAAAGTGTGTAAAGGATGACTCAGAAACGTGTAAAAGATGACTCGGAGATGGGTCAAAGATGACTCGGGAACGGGTGAAAAGTGGCTCGGGAATGGTTAATGGAATGGCTCAGAATCTGGGTGAAAAAGGAGGGGATTCGGTATTTGAAGGATTGGCTCGGAAATTGATGGAAATGGGCTCGGAATTGATTATTTGAAGAAGGACGACTCAGAATTGGTTGAAGAGTGATGAGTCGGCATTGGGCAAATGATTCAATCGGCCCTTATTTGAAGGATGAGTGAAGATTTTCTCTGAAATCCGACTGGCTTCTCACTCAGAATCTGACCATTTTGCTTATTTTCCAATCGGAAATAGCTTTCATTCGGTAATTGGCTTGTTTGGCGCACTCACTCATTAATCAGGAATGGCTTTCACTCTGCAATCAGCTACTTGATGCACTTTCTTAGAAGTTCTTCACAAGTCCGAGTCTTGGGTTGCTCGGAAACACACGACTATTCCCCAACTCACTCGAAGTCGGCCTCATGCTTCAATTAGAATCAAAGACTCAGTTTCATCAATCGGTATCTCCTGAACCACTCGAAGAAACTTTGCATAGATTTGCCTTTCTTCATTCCAATCGGACACATTCATTCAGAAGTCCTTCCATTGGGTTGTTATCACTCGGAAAACCGATTGAAGATTCGGCACAGGTTCACTCCTTCCTAAAATGTTTCACTCGGAACATAGCATTTTCACTCGAAAAAGGCTTGCTTCGCACTCAGGACTTGGAAACTGGGTATTTTCACTCGGAAAAGCTTTCGTCCAATCAAAATCTGTCCTTCCAGTTACACTTTGAGTCGAATTTTAATTCACTCAGACTTGTTTTCACTCAGATCAGTATCAATCAGAAGCTTTCACTCGGATTTAACTTCAATAGGGCTATATTTCACTCGGATTTGTTGCAATTAGAAAGCTTTCGCTCGGATTAATTGCAATCAAAGAGCAATCTTTCTCAGCATTCATCCTTCAACAGAGTATCACTCGGAATGGCTTGACAGCAAGCCTTCCACTCGGATTCACCTTTAACAGGGAAGCATTTCACTCGGAACTGACTCCTTCTAAGTAATTCTACTCGGATTTGATCCTTTCTAAGTCATTCCACTCTGATTCACTCCAAAAGGAAGCATATTCCACTCGGAAATGACTCATCCTATTTAATTCTACTCGGATATGATCATTTATGCGTCATTCCGCTCGGATTCCCCAACAGGAGCCTATTCCACTTGGGAATGCTTCATTATGACTCAGATTTGACCATGTTTGAGTTTTTTCACTCGGATTTATCTCCACTAGGGCTGTATTTCACTCAGAAATGCTTTAATCTGAGTTATCCTGCTCGGATTTGATCATTTTTGAGCCATTCCACTCGGATTTGCCTCTAATAGGGCAATATTCCACTTGGAAAAGCTTCATTCTGAGTTATTTCTCTCGGTTCTGATTATTTTGGAGCCATTCTACTCAAATTTGACCATTCTGAATTAGAATTCAGTATAAAAAAGATTCATTCCACTTGGACCGGACCAAAAGAGGTGTTCACAATTTTCCCCTCCCTTTTATTGATCAAATGCTTGAAAGACTTACGAAACACTCTTATTTCTATTATTTGGATGGGTATTCAGGTTTTCATCAAATTCCCATTCATCCATCTGATCAAGAAAAGACTACCTTCACTTGCCCTTATGGGACTTATGCTTACAGACGTATGCCTTTGGTTTATGTAATGCACCTGTGACTTTTCAAAGGTGTATGCAAGCAATTTTTTCTGATCTTATTGAAAATGTGATGGAAGTCTTTATGGGTGATTTTTCAGTGCATGGTTTGGATTTTGATAATTTTTAACAAATTTGTGCCAAGTCTTGCAGCGTTGTGAAGAAACCAATTTGGTTCTAAATTGGGAAAAATGCCATTTTATGGTAAGAGAAGGCATAGTTCTTGGACACCTGGTGTCTGAGAGAGGTATAGAAGTTGATAAGGCTAAAGTAGAAGTGATTGAAAAATTGCCTCCACCCACAAATGTGAAAGGTATTAGGAGTTTTCTTGGACATGCAGGGTTTTACCGCAGGTTCATTAAAGATTTCTCCAAGATCACAAAGCCTCTTACAACTCTTCTGGGTAAGGATGTGCCTTTCAATTTTGATTCATCTTGTATGGAAGCTTTTTGCAGGATTAAGCAAGCTCTAATCTCTGCCCCCATCGTGCAACCACCTGATTGGAAACTCCCATTTGAGTTGATGTGCGATGCGAGTGATTACGCAGTGGGGGCTGTGTTGGGGCAAAGAAAGGATAAAAAGCTCCATGTAATTCATTATGCCAGCCGGACGCTAGATGATGCTCAGGTAAATTATGCCACAACTGAAAAAGAACTGTTAGCTATTGTCTTTGCTTTTGATAAATTTAGGTCTTACTTGGTAGGTTCACATGTTACTGTTTACACTGACCACTCTGCCATTAAGTATCTATTGAATAAAAAGGAAGCAAAGCCTAGATTAATTAGGTGGATTCTAATATTGCAAGAATTTGACTTGGAAATTAAGGACAAGAAGGGTACTAAGAACTTGGTCGCTGACCACCTATCTAGGTTGACATCTGAAAAAGAACAAACCGATAATATTCCTATCAATGAATCTTTTCCGGATGAACAACTCTTGAATCTTAGTATCCAACGTGTCCCTTGGTATGCTGATTTTGTAAATTTTCTTGCATGTGGTATCTTACCTCCTGATCTTAGCTTTCAGCAAAGGAAAAAGTTTTATGCAGATGTCAAGCATTATTATTGGGATGAACCACTCCTTTTCAAGCAATATGCAGATGGTATGATTCAGAGATGTGTTTCATAAGATGATGTCCATGCTATCTTGGATCATTGCCATTCTCTTTCCTGTGGAGGGCACATGAGCACCTCTAAAACAGCCGCTAAAGTATTGCAAGCTGGGTTCTATTGGCCAAATATTTTTAAGGATGTACGTAAGTATGTTCTAACTTGTGATGCTTGCCAAAGAACAGGTAACATTGGTAAGAGACAAGAAATGCCATTGAATACCATTTTAGAAGTTGAATTGTTTGATGTATGGGGTGTTGATTTTATGGGACCTTTTCCTTCCTCTTTTGGAAATCAGTTCATATTAGTGGCAGTTGAGTATGTGTCAAAATAGGTGGAAGCCATTACTTCACCCCATTCTGATGCTAAGACTGTTATTAAACTTTTCAAGAAAATAATATTTCCAAGGTTTGGGGTCCCAAAATGTGTTATAAGTGATGGAGGGTCTCATTTTATTGAGAAAACTTTTCAGACCCTTCTAAAGAAATATGGAGTTAAGCATAAGGTTGCTACACCTTATCACCCACAAACTAGTGGACAAGTTGAGGTATCCAATCGGGAAATTAAAAATATTCTTCAAAAAGTGGTGAATACATCACGTAAGGATTGGTCTATTAAGTTAGATGATTCCTTATGGGCGTATCGAACCGCATATAAAACTCCCATTGGAACCACACCTTTTAAGCTAGTATATGGGAAGTCCTGTCATTTACCTGTTGAGCTAGAATATAAATCTTTTTGGGCTGTTAAAACTCTTAACTTTGATCATAAGGCTGCAGGTGAACAAAGATTGTTGGAATTAAATGAGCTTGAAGAACTCCGTCTAGATGCATACGAAAATGTCAAAATTTATAAAGAAAAAACCAAACAATGGCATGATCGTCACATCCAACAGAGAACATTTAATCCAGGTGATATGGTTTTACTGTTTAATTCCAGATTGAAGCTTTTTCCAGGTAAACTGAGATCCCGATGGTGGGGACCATTCAAGGTGACAAAAGTCTTTCCCTTTGGAGCTGTCGAACTATAGAGCGAGAAATCTGGTACATTTAGGGTAAATGGACAGAGAGTAAAGCACTATCTGACAGGTCAACCAATACAACAAGCAAGTGACTTGGACTTGTTTGATGCTCCTGATGAGTAAATCCAAACGGTGAGAAGTCTGGCTGAAGACTTAAAACTTAGCACTGATAGGGAGGTAACCCTATAAAAAGTTATTGTTTCATTTTAAGTTAAAAAAAAACCCGACTATGTCAACTGCTGGTTTGGGGTTACTACAGGTAAGTTTTCTTATACTTTTATCATCCATTTTAACATTGAGGACAATGTCAAATTCTGGTTTGGGGTGGTAGGTAAGAAAACTTAACTGTTTTGTTTACGTTGTGTGATTGTCATTTTATTATGCATGTGTGTTTTCCTTGATTTGTTTGTAATCTTGTAATTTACCATAAATGCATGATAAATTTACTTTGAACACAAGGCTAAAGTATCTAAGGATCCCAAAATTTTGAGTAAAATTTTCAAAATTTGATTATTTAAATGCCAAATAAATGCTTAAATGAATCTTATGTGATTAAAATTTTCTTTGAAAAGACTTTCCATTGTTAGACTTGAGCCAAAATGGGTTATTTATCAAACAAATTTTCAAAACCATATTTTCTTGATTGAGTGAATCTCATAGTCATTAATATTCTAGAACTTGTTTTTCAACCGATTCAAAATGGTTTTTGATTATATGTCTTAGGATGATAAAGGCATAATTAGGTCTTATTCTTAAGCCTCAGAATTTTGTATAATTTGACCCCTAGTTGCCCCTTTTGAGCCTAAAAGTGAAACTTTTTTCCTTGAAAGCCTTTCATTGACTGATAGTCTCTTAATGGTGAAAAAGTTGGAAATTTAGTGGAGCAAAGAAATAAAAAAAGGACTTAAGAAAAATATGTATTGAATGTAAAGAAAAACAAGAAAAAGAAAAAAGAAAATCAAAAGGATGATATTGAATGAATTCCAAAAAAGTCCATAAAAGTTCAAAAATTTGCTCTGTTAAATTTATGATGATAATTTGAATCATTCATGACTGTTAAAGCCCTTTTGTATTCTATTTTTCTTGAAATTCCTACCTTGACAATACAACCCAAGGCCACGTTACAACCTTTGAAAGACCTTTAGACTTTGACATATTTTCTATCTAAACTGTGGAGTTTCTAGTTTATTAACAAGCTTATGGTAATATTTTTTGACTATGATGATTTGAGAGATACACAAACCTTGAAACACTTGAGTGAAAATTGTGAGAAGAGTATCTCAGGTCTTGACATTGAAATTTGATTCACATAAGTAAATTAAAATTGGCATTTGAATAAATCTTTTTCTTTGTTTCGGATTCCTTAGTTTATTAAGCATAGTGTTTTTTGTACTTTATCTTGTGAATATGGTGATTGCTTGAGGACAAGCAATGTTTTGGTTTGGGGTATTTTGATATGTGATTTATAGTACAATAAATTAGACCCAGTTTGCTTAGGATTTTTATCATTATCCACTATATTTCCTTTATTTATTGCGATTTTTGCTTTCTTTCCACTCTATTCTACTTGGGTATGTTATTTTGCAGGAATTAAGGTAATAAAGGGTCAAAAACAAGAGAAAAACGACCATAAAATGATAAAGAAACAAGAAGAACAAGCCCAAAGTAGAAAGAACTCTCTTTTTATGCTGAATTCCGACTCAGAATGCTGAAATCCGACTCAGAATCTTAAAATCCGACTCAGAAATGCTGAATTCCGACTCAGAATGTTAAAATCCGACTCAAAATGACCAAATCCGAGTGGAATTACTCAGAATGGACCAAATCCGAGTGGAATACTTCACTTTTGGATTAGAATCCGAGTGGAAAGTTCCCTGTCTTAAACATTCCGAGTGATAAATGGCTGACTCTGTTGGAGGTTCAATGCTGAAAAGGAATAAGTCTCGGTTGGAGGTGATTCCGAGTGGAAGCTGTCCGAATGCAACCATTCCGAGTGAAAAAAAAAGGACTGACCTTCAATAAAAACTGCCCAAAGCTAATTCCGAGTGAAGGGATGCTGACTGAAGCAGATCTGACCAGGGAACAAGAACTTTTCTGGGCAAAAAGTTGTTCCGAGTGAGTTGATTCTGAGTAGAAGAGGCCACTGAATGAATGTGTTGAATAAGGAGGAATCCGAGTGGTTTCATTTGGAGAAAATGGCATTCTCAAGCGGAACAAGGCATTTCCGAGTAGTGTCTTAGCAAGCAAGGAAAAATCCGACCGGAAATGAAACACACTCGGGAAGACTCTCAAGTTTCACACTGAGCCCGAGTGAGAAGTCTCCAAAGAAAAGCACATCCGAGTGAGTTAGGGCAGAAAGCTGCATTTCGGAGCAGAGTAAGGCTCAAACATAAAAGAAATTCAATCAGCCGGATTCCAAAGTTTCTGAGTAAAAGTGAAGGCCATTCCGAGTGATTTGATTGACGACTGAAGTCAATTCCGAGTGGAAATTAACTCGGACTTCTGAGTGAAGGTGTGATTTTACCATTTGAATGTGACCGAGTGTATTCCTGAGAAATCCGAGCAAGATCTCTCCGAGTGGTTCATTTCCATAGACATAGCCGAGTGAAACAGTGAGCAGACTTCCCAATCCAGAGTGAGCCACTTTCCAGTCGGTTCCGAGTCACCTTTGAATCAGTTCCGAGTGAATCACTTTTCACTCGGTTCCGATTCACTCTTCAATCGGTTCCGAAGGAATAAAGCAATCGAAGTTGCTTTACTCGTCTCCTCAGACATTGTCCGACTTCAAAGTAACTCAACACCGACCGGTTTTCTTCAAACACCGATCCTCAACTCAATACCGACCGGTTTTCTTCCAAACACCGACCCCTCAACTCGACACCGAGCAAAGATTCACTCGGTCTTCTTTAGAAAATGCACCTTTTTCCAGTCGGTTTTGTGCACAAAAGGCATTTTTCCATTCGGATTCTAGAGAGAAGGTGAAAACCGACTTAATTCTTCACAATACAACACCGTCCAGCACTCAGCAAACCACCCTCCAGCTTCCAAACACCGACCCCTCAACTCGACACCGAGCAAAGATTCACTCGGTCTTCTTTAGAAAATGCACCTTTTTCCAGTCGGTTTTGTGCACAAAAGGCATTTTTCCATTCGGATTCTAGAGAGAAGGTGAAAACCGGCCCAATTCTTCATAATGCAACACCGTCCAGCACTCAGTAAACCACCCTCCAGCAAGCTTTCACTCAGATTTTGGAGAAAAGATGAAAATCGACCCATTTTTCCACCAAAATTTTCCCAGCTGAATAAATCCAAGCACCGAATTATTGGAAATATTAAAATAATGCAATTTGGGACAGTTGGAAGTCACATGCACCGAAAGTTTTCTCCCACTTGACACCATCCAGGCTGTCTCCAAGCTGTGATGGTGGGGCGGCTGAGAAGAAGACAATTGCACCAACTGGCAATGCGTTTTCCAAGCTGACTTCTTCCCTTCCTTTGCCTATAAAAGGGAACACGGACAACACCACCAAGGCATCAATTCCATAAGCTTAAATTCCTTTTCTTTTCTTCTCTTTCTTTCGTTTTCTCTTTTCTTCTTCCGTGCTTCTCTTCTCTTTTTTTTCTTTCTTTTTTCTTTATTTCTTTCTTCGTTCTTTTTCTTTCTTTTTCGTTTTGTTTCTCTTTTTATTTTCTTTTTCTTTATTTTACTTTAAGAGTTGTGAATTGTAAAAGTGAGTTATTTAAATTTATAATTGGTGGAGGAATATTGCAACAAGGAAATACAATGGTAAATTATTCTGAGCTTTTGGAGAAACCCGTAAGTCTTTATTTTTTACCATGTCTTGTATGTTTTATTTTTCCATTATATATATGAATTTGAATTATTTCATGAGTAGCTAAATTAATTATCTTGGGATAAAGGGGGTTTGATAATATTTTATTTTAATATTATTTTGACTTGGAATTAAATAAATTTCTGTTTTCCATTTAGTTCAATTATGCTCAATGCTTTTAGTAATTCCTAACAAGAACCTAAATGATAAAACTGTATACTTACGGGTATATTAGTAAGTTTAGGTAATAAATAGAATCGAGAGATTTATTTTTACCGGAAAGCTTTAAACTAAACCTAAGATTTTTGAGATGCTTTTTGTGACCTCGGTAAAAACCGTGAAAGTAATCAAAATTCTTTTGAGGAAATAAAAGGGATTTTTCATAAAACAATAATGGGCCTTTCTGAGGATTAAGCAGCGCTTTCCATAGGTTAGGTACATTAATAGGATTCCGAGAGGAACATATTAATTAGCTTTTGGAAAATTCGCCTTGGAAAACTTAATTCGATTCTTATTTATGAAAAGTTAAAATTCATTAACATAAAATAGAGTCTTAATCCCCCGAAATCCCAAGATATTCTCAACTCTGATTTTTTAGTGTCAAGTAAATTTTTATTTTTTCGTATTCTGAGCAACTTAATTTTGTTCTTTATTTTACAAAAACCTTAAAAATCAATTGTGTGGATAATTAAATTTCAATATGCTGGTACTTTGAACACAGTCCCTATGGAGAACGATAATCTTTTATATTACGCGACATAACCCGTGCGCTTGCGGGCCCTGTCAGAGTGCATGTGGTGGGGACTATCATGCTGAGTTTCGTTTGTGTTTTAATACTAATTGCATGAGATGCATGTGGCTGTTAATTCGAAAGCCGAGAGTATAAGTATGAGTCTGCTATGATGATTTCCGTGTGTGGTTTTTATATTAAGATGCATGAGATGCATGTGTTGACAGCATGAAATTGTTATACCGATTCTGTTCATGACTTTATGATAATATTATGCATGAGATGCACCAGTGGGAATGCTGAGAGCATTTAGCGTGTGACGCTAGTATTTGAATCAGTAATTATATGCATGAGATGCTATCAAAGGCCTTGAGTGGGACTCAAGGCAAACCTCTTGAGCGGGGCTTAGGGTTTAGCCCGTGACACTACCGTTGTCGCTGAGAGTGTTTGTGTCACGTGAGAGGGCAAATGGTTTGGTACCAGTAAACGGCTGAATCAGCTGAGAGCTGAATAAAAGGCTGAGAGCCAATGTTGCAACATAAAACCTAATAAGAAACAATCGGATCTGACTGCATAATTATGTGCACATTTATATTGTTGCCGAGTGCAATGTGGTCTGTATGTATATGTGTAAATGTTATTAAGAATAGCATGTTTAATATAGCCGAGAGCTTGTTGAATAGATTCTGACTGAATGATGTCGTGTGTGTAAGCATATTGAATGGCACTGTGTGTTATTGATTGTTTGAGCTATGATATTGTATGGCTAAGAACTTGAGGATTAATCCGAGTCAATAACTGTCATTTAATATGTAAAATGCTCACCCCTACTGTGGCTATATTTCAGTGGACATTGCTCGGGATGGTGAATGATGAGAGAACATCAAACCCGTGTGAAGTGTATTTATGCAATTGTGGTGCACACATTGTAATTAGTTGCGATGTAGCCTTAGCCGGCTCCTAAATACACTGTTTCATTTTGAGTGTATTGGAATTTGAATTCTCTCTGATTTGAGAACGCATTTATATATATATATATACATATTTTGCTATGATGTTATTGAATTACTAGTGGGTATTGTTGTATGAGGAATGCCTAAGGTTGCATCGTTCCGAGTGAGAATTGACCGAATGAACCACTCCCAAGGGAAGAATGGTTAAAGTGTTGAGTGAGGTATATTCTAGAAAACCTCCTTCGAGTAGATAAGATTATATATTCCGAGCAGATAATGTTATAATATCCCGTGTAAGACTTAACCTAGTAAATTCTTCCGATTGAAGACAGGTTGAGCATTTTACGAGTGAAATATGATGGAGAGGACCACTTCCGAGGAAAGATGGTCAGGGTGTTTTCTGAGCGAAACACAATCGATAGAACTCATTTCGAGTGAAGAAAAGTTAAAGTATTACTGACTAAGGCTTAGCCTAGAAGCTCTCACCCGAGCGAGGAAGGGTTAAGATATACCCGAGTGAAATATAATCGGGGGGAGCTACTTCTGAGCAAAGGAAAGTTAAGAGGTTCCGAGAGGAATGGCAGGGAGAACTATTTTTGAATAAGGATTTGACTAAGAGTGATTGCCGAGTGAGGCATAACCTGATAGGACTATTCCTGAGTGGAAGGTGGTCGCAATTCCGAGTGAAGGAAGATTAAAATATCCCCGAGTGAAGAATGGGTAAAACACTTCCGAGTGAATTGAGGTTGAAGTGCCTCCGAGTGAGGTATGACTGGGGAAAAATACTTCCGGGTGAAGGAAGGTTTATAGATCCTGAGTGGAAACAACCGAGGGAATTATTTCCCGAGTGAAGATTAAAACACTCCCGAGTGAACCACGTTTGTGAGGAGATCTTCTAAGTGAAGAGTAAGAATCTAGCTAAGTAAAAATTCCGAGTGAGGTATGACCTGGTGGGGACCGTTCCCGAGTGAACGAAAGTCCCAATTCTGAGTGACGATATGAAAATACCGAGTGTAGGATCTCGCTCTAGCGAGTAGGAGCCCGCTCAAGTGACTTCTGCTGGTTTCCCTGACTCGGTTTTGTGTTTGCCTCGACTTCGGGTTTGCTTTTATTTTGTCCTGACTCCTATTCTGAACATGAAAATTTTCCCCCTGTCTCGGATTTACTTTTATTTAAGTCGGGATATTTCATTTTGGTATCAAAGCGGACTTGAAAGGTCCAAGGCCAAGGAATACCGTTTATATGCTATAAAAATTATATGATAGTGTTATAATTGTTAAGTGTGAAACTGTGATCCGATCGGTTATGAATAATCGGTATTCTTATCCTTGAAGGGGTGTTAATTTCAGGATAGGACATGGCAAATCGTCACGGCATGGATGCTATGGCCGTGACGTTTCAGCGCTTTGCTGACATCTTTCAGAGGCAGAACCAGCCTCGAGTTGATGATGATCAAGGTTTGGATCGCTTCCTGAAATGGAAGCCGAGTGAATTCCAAGGGGATTCAACCCTGAGTCGGCTTACAAGTGGATTCAGGACTTGGAACGAATTTTTGGTGGCCTTCGTTGCACCGAGGCCCAGAAAGTAGAATATGCTGTGTATATGCTCCAGGCAGAAGCTAAGAATTGGTGGAAGATCACCAAAACTCGGATGATCGACGCTAGTACCCAGTTAATCTGGGAGAATTTCAAAGTGTGTTTCTTGGAGAAGTACTTTCCCGACACAGTGAGGAGTCGGAAAGAATTAAAGTTCATGGAACTGAGGCAAGGTTCCATGTCTGTGGAAGATTACGCTGCCAAGTTCGAGGAACTATGCCTATTCTATCCTCTCTTCCAACAGCCAAGAACCGAGGGTTCCAAATGCATAAAATTCGAGAGTGGGTTAAGGCCTGAAATTAAGAAGGCATTCTGGCACCAGGAGATTTGGAACTTCCCAGTATTGGTGAACAAGTGTCGGATTTTCGAAGAGGATGATAAGGCTTACCCGGGCCAGAGTAGCAAGACCGACACATCCTTGAAGCCACAGCAACCTCGCTTCAAGAAACCGAGCAATGCTGGTAGAGGCGGACCCTCCTCCAGGTTCAGGGGTCGGGGTCTACATGGTGGATGTTCAGTCCGTTGTCCGAGGGACGGCAAGTGCCTTAAGTATGGAGGAGACCACTTCGCTCGGGATTGTGATAATGATGATGAGGTGGTATGTTACCACTGCAATAAGGAAGGGCATATTCGCCCCGACTGCCCTCAACTGCAGCAAGTAAATGTTAATATACACCGTGGAGGCTTCCGAGGAAGAGGCCATGGAAACGGTGGCCAAGGGAATGGTGGCCGAGGGAATGGAGCTTGGGGTAACATGATGGTTGCTTGGAATAGTCGTAGTGGAAACGCTAATCAACCGGCTGCAGGCAGAGTTTATGCAATCATTATCGAGGAAGCTGCATAAGCAAACGACTTGGTGTAAAGTAAGTGTTCACTCGGTAGGCATACCATTGATATTGTTTTTGATTCTGGAGCTACACACTCCTTTATAGCTGATGATTATGTGAGGCGGCTGAGATTGCCTGCTGTTGACATGGATCGGACTTTGGATGTATCCAATCCGACCGGTGTTAAGTTATGGACATCGATGATGTGCAAGGACGTATCCTTTACATTGGGCGATCGGAATTTTACTACCGACTTGATATGCTTACCATTAAAGGGCATTGACGTTGTGCTTGGCATGGATTGGCTATCAGCCAACAAGGTGATGGTCGATTGTCAAAATCGATGGGTGATTTTTCTGAAACAGACTGCCAACGACTACACGGTCCAAGGTATATCCCAACTACTTGTGATGCTATGTTTGGCTGAGGGAGAGAGTAGATCCTGAGTGTGCGATATTCCAATTGTATATGATTTTCCTGAGGTGTATCCGGAGGATGTGCCGGGTGTCCCTCCGAATAGAGAAATTGAATTCTCTATTGATCTGATTCCTGGAGCCGAGCCAGTCTCTAGTGCACCCTATAGGACTAAAGAAACAAGTTGATGAGTTGCTCGGCAAACAGTTTATCCAACCGAGTGTATCACCGTGGGGTGCTTCGGTGTTACTCGTCAAGAAGAAAGATGGCAGTATGAGGTTGTGTATGGATTACCGACAGCTGAGCAAGCTTACGATAAAGAATCGGTATCCATTACCGAGGATTGATGATCTAATTGATCAATTGCAGGGTGCTTCAGTCTTTTTGAAGATCGACTTATGATCGGGATACCATCAAATCTGAGTCAAGGATTCAAATATTCCAAAGACGGCGTTTAGGACCCGATATGGTCACTACGAGTATGTAGTAATGCTGTTCGGTGTAACCAATGCCCTGCCGTATTCATGAATTACATGAATAGTATTTTTCATCTATACTTAGACCGATTCATGGTCGTTTTTATTGATGACATCTTGGTTTATTCCAAATCGTTCGAGGAGCATGAGGAACATCTCCGATCGGTGCTCCAAATATTGAAGGAAAAGCAACTGTTTGCTAAGCTTTCGAAGTGTGACTTTTGGATGGATAGAATCCATTTTCTAGGACATGTAATCTCCGAGGAAGGTGTCTCGGTTGATCCTTCCAAAGTGGAAGCTGTCATGGCTTGGGAGAGGCCTAAGTTGGTCTCGGAGATCAGGAGTTTTATGAGCCTGGCTAGTTACTATCAGAGAACCTTAATACTCGCTAGCCCATTCTGACAGCATATCACACTCTGCTGCTCCACTCGATCGGATTATATACGTATACGTATTGGCAATTCAAGAATGATTCCCAAAGCCGCTCACTCGAAATCTATGAAGGCTTCTCACTCGGGATAACATTCACGTCTATTACACCACTCGGGGCATTCTGCTCGCCCTTCACTCGGGTTTTCTAGCTGCTTATTAATTTATTACAACAATTTCACTTAGAGTCTTAGGTGTCGTTCCCCAGTCGGTGAACTCTCACTCGGCGGGTTCTCACTCGGAATCGTTGAATATCCTCTACTCAGAAAACCTCACAATTATCACTCACAGGATTTGCACCAACTCCTACTCCAGACTATGTGACCTCAATTACTCGAACCATTCAACCTCTCATCACTCTGAATATCTTGCCATCTTGCTTTCCCCCAACAATAACTTGGCTCCACATCTACCCATAGTCACCCTGACTTTCTACACTCGGAAAGTATACTTATACATCCAGGTTTATCACTCGTACATCACCCACAGTATAGACTAAACACAGAATATATACATAGGGGAGTATTTAAATAATTACACACGCATTAACATGTTCCTTCTACCCGAAGTGTTCAAATGCTGATATAAGGGCTAAAATCATAATATGAGCCGGCCAAGGCTTGACAAGACCTTATACACAGTATATACATATACACATATATTCCATAGCGCTCGGGTTCTCTGCTCTGCACTCGGCTCCTCCTTCATCCTTCATTCCGAGAGATGTTCACTGAAAAATGTAGCCACAGTAGGGGTGAGCTTTTACATGGAAAATGACAGCCAAGGACTCGGTATCAGTGTCAGTACGCACACTTACATTCACTCGGTCGCATTAAGATTAGATTAAGGCCATACAAATTAAAACAGTATCAAAAATATACACTCACATACATACTACATAGAGTTTATCCTTACTCACACATGCACATGCATCCACACACTTGGAATTTATTCATAACACCCAATACATGCCATGCGTACTATCCTAACCAACATCATAACTACATGCATGCCTGCGGATCCGACTTGAGTAATGACCTTCAGTTACAGTTCCCCCTTTTTCTGGCCTCTCGTCCATTAGCTCTTCCCGTGTGGTACCGGCCTCCCATGGGCGTCTCGAGACTCCTCTCTAGCTCCTACGGCTACCACGAGCTCTCTCAGGATCTAGGCAAGGTCTGTAATTGGAAGTCATTCCCTCAGGGCTCATGACCTTCCACGGGTCACCCCATTCCTACATATGCAACTTATGCGTTTAACCAGCAAGCAACATCACTCAACTGATACCTTCTTCGTAAACATCAAGGTAGAAGCATATTCAACACGGTTTCTATCTTTACTTTGCCAAACACACCAACATGCACAATGATCGAACAATAAAGGTAATAGCATCGGACGAACCAACTAACAGTCATACATTCTTATTCCCACATTGTCAACAGAGGTAGAAGCATGCATCTCACTCGGCTATATCAGAAAGACTAACAGACTACATTACCACTATCTTGCTCACATGCAAATATTATCTAGCTACTCATCATGCACATGGAATCCAAGATCAACAATCATGTATAATATACAATCGTGACAGACACATGCATACACCTAAAGTAATACATTCATCCGGTACCGTTCGTGGACCATGCATTTGACATGCAAGCGCCCCTACCTACTGAAGGAAGTTCGAGGGGTTCCTCTGTTTCTCGACGCTGATCTGATTGCCTTGCCCAGGCTCACTCTCGTTCGGCCTCCCTGGTTGTAGTCGCACCGTGAAGCAGGGGTCGTTCGTCTTTTACCCTGATGATCATCCTTCACTAACCGAAGGAACTCCAAGTCTTCTGTAGCGTCGTCGTCGTGCGTTCTCAAGAACAGAACAGGGAGCAGGGGAAGGAAGACGAAGGGTAAGAGGGAAGAGAGTACAAGAAGGAAAAAGAAGAGAAGAGAAGAAGAGGGAGTCTGAAGGAGATGCGTAGCTTCAGTGACCAGAGGCACATATATAAACATATGCGTGCACGAGGGAGAGTGGGATGGGAAAACGTGAATTGTAGTCCCACTCACGTGACTCCCCAATCGGAAGCAGCCACCTCCTACCAACCAAGCTTAATTAATTGTCACTATTTCTTAGACTGAGTTGACTATAATTAATAATTAATTTTCCTTCTTTGCAATCAGAATCTCAATGGTTTATTTTCATTCGGCATTAATCCTAAAAATTGGGATGTTACACCAATTTTCATTCATGACCTAAATGATGTGAAGAACAAAGTCGTGATGCTTGATGATATTGAATTTGATGTATGGATGTTGAAAATTATGAGTTATAGCTCCTTTGTGATATGTGCTTTGAGAGGCCAATTTTTGGGTGGTGAACTTAATATTGGTTGATATTGATATGGATATATTGATTTAGCTTACCATATTGAGGAATGAATATTAATTATGAAATTTCTTGGCCAATTGATGACAATAGTGTGCATGATGTTTGATTGATTGATTAATTTATAGAGATCTCATATGGAGTTCATGCATAATTGAGGAACCAATAGGGTCAAAATGAGTTTCATGAGTTTTGGATAGTGTGTGGTGGTTCCAATAGCTTAAATACATGATTTACGACTTATAAGAACTGGAGTGGGTCAATTCCATTGAGAATAGACCCCTATGTTACTCAAAAAGGCTCAAGAATGGACAAAATGCATTTATTTGCATAATTTTCTCATTTTTGAGAATTTTTGAGTGAGGCCGGTGGCCACGCATCACAAATAGTGTATTTTAGTTGGTGTTCAAATTTGGTAGCGTTTGGAGTTGATATGAAAAAGTTAAGGGGGTTAGAAGTCCAAAAATAATGCTTTTTCTGCATAAAAACAGCAACTGTGCTATCTCGAATCGATTCGAGGATCCCTGAATCGATTCGAGAGCTATTGTTTTCACTATTTTTGGTTCCAGGAAGGCCTGAATCAATTCATATGATCTTGAATCGATTCAAGGGCCCCTGTTTGCATAATTTTGAGTTCCAGAAGCGTCCGAATCGATTCACACAAGCTTGAATCGATTCAAGGGGTCCTGTTTTCACTATTTTGCACTCTAGAATCATTTGAATCGATTCATGGGGTGTTTGAATCGATTCATGGCCCTGTTTTCACACTTCTTCTGTTTTGGGGTATCATTAGTATTGTTTGACTATAATATGATTGTACAATGACTTACACACATAATTAATACATTTTAACAATTCAATGGACCATCCTTTGACCTTCTACCACTCCCCTTCATTTTCTTAATGCACTTGCACACTTCCGCTACTCCTTATTGATGATCATGAGATTGATTATCCAAGGTTCATTCTTTGTCTTAATTGTGCACCTTCTCATATCTTCATATATGAGATAGGTTATTAGAATGGGTCCGGGGATTACTTGCCAAAGTTTTCATCTTGCGACCTCTTCCAACATTTAATTGTTTAGAACCGCGAAAAATTTATTCCCTATTTTTATTATCCAAATTTTTCCCTGTATTTTCGGGGCGTCTCAACCTGGTATCAGATCATTCATTGCTCTTGATATGATTATAAATGATGTTGTCCATGTGTTTATTGCTTGTGGCTGATTGATTTGTAAATTATATAGGTGAATTATGATGGTTGTATTGAAATGAGAATATTACATGATGGTTGTTAAGCCCGACCAGGCAATTCCTTTCTCATATTTACCTTCTAATTATGAAATGCATTATGATGATACTTGTGTTAAGGAAGTTAATGATGAATGATATATGTATACGCACTGGGTTAAGAAACTTTAAGTTTCTAATTATGTTTATTTTGTTGTGTATAGATTGAGTGATGGCGTATAGGCGCAATGCTGATACAGCCGCCATGGCTGAAGCCTTTAATTGCTTTGCCGATATACTTAAACGGCAACAACAACCTATTGGTCAGCCGAATCAAGGTCTTGACCAATTTCTTAAGCGAAAGCCTTCTGAATTTCATGGAGGCTATAAGCCAGAAGATGCTCATGTCTGGATCCGTGACTTGGAGCGGATATTCGCTAGTATGGAATGTACTGAAACCCAGAAGGTGGAATACGCAGTGTTCATGGTTCGGAATGAGGTCGAATCTTGGTGGATCCTCACCCGTGGGCGTATGATTGCTGCCCACACTCCTCTAAATTGGGAGAATTTTAAGGCGAAGTTTCTTAAGAAATATGTTCCTGCGAGTTATAAAAACAAGAAAGAGCTTGAATTCATGGAACTCAAGCAAGGTGGCATGTCGGTTGAGGAGTATGCTTTGAAATTTGAGGAGTTATGTGTGTTTTATCCTCCCTTTCAGCAAGAGGGCACTGAAGCTTCGAAATGTGTTAAGTTTGAAAATGGACTGCGCCAAGAGATTAAGAAGGCGATTTGTCACCAAGAGATTAGGAGTTTTCCTACTCTTGTGGATAAGTGTAGAATTTTTGAAGAAAATGATATTGCTCCAAGGAGTTACTCGGGGCATGATTACAAGTTGAAGGGCCAATCTTCTAGCTTCAAGAAGAAAGGCAACTTTAAGAACAATAGATGATTTGTACGTGGGTCCTCTTCTTTCAGAGGTGGACGAGGTGGCGGAAGGCATGGTGCCGATGGTGGCCGAGGTAATGACCAAGGACTTCGTTGTTTCAGATGTGGTGGAAATTATTTGGCTAGAGAATGCAACCATGAAGAAACAGTGGTGTGCTACAGATGCAACCAACCGGGGCATATCTGCCCCGATTGTCCTTTGAATGCCGCAGATGTTGTGCCACGTAATAATGCAAACCGTGGAGGCTACGGTGCTTTTAGAGGCCGTGGTCGTGGAAACGGTAATGGTGGAAGAAATGGCAACCGTAATGGTGGAAACGGTCATGGTAATGGAAATGGCCGAGGTAATGCTAATGGTGGTCGGAATGGCCCAAATCGTGGTGTTAATCAACAAATGGCTGGAAGAGTCTTTGCCGTGATCGGTGAAGAAGCTGCACAAGCTGAAGATCTTGTCCAAAGTGAGTGCCAGATACATGGTAATGTTGTTAATGTGATATTTGATTCAGGTGCTACGAACTCTTTTATTTCTGAAGAATGTGTGAGGCGCTTGTGGGTGCCTGTGAGTATAATGAAAGGTTCAATATTGGTGACTACACCGATCGGTGCTTGCTTAAGATCGGCGACTCGATGTGAGAATGTCGAGATGGACTTGGAGGGTAGAAAATTTGCTGTATCCCTCGTGTGTTTACCTATGAAAGACCTGGATGTTATTCTAGGCATGGATTGGTTGTCCGCCAACAAGGTTTTGGTGGATTGTCATAGCAAGACGGTGATTTTCCCAATCTCTAACACTGAAGGCTTTGATGTTCGAGGTATATCTCAACTTTTCATGATGTTCTGCTTGGTTGATGGGAATGGTGCATCCCAATCTGGTGGAATTCCTATTGTTTCAGAATTTCCCGATGTGTTTCCGGAAGAGATTCCCGAATTACCTCCTCCACGAGAAGTGGAATTTTCCATCGATCTTGTTCCGGGTGCAGAACCTGTTTCCCGAGCTCCTTATAGGATGTCTCCTATGGAGTTAGCTGAGTTGAAAAAGCAAGTGGAAGAATTGCTTGAACGAGAGTTTATTCGCCCAAGTGTGTCTCCTTGGGGTGCTCCCGTATTGCTAGTGAAGAAGAAAGATGGGAGCATGAGATTGTGCGTTGATTATCGCCAACTCAACAAACTGACCATTAAGAATAAATACCCTCTTCCGCGTATTGACGATCTTTTGGATCAATTGAAGGGTGCTGTTGTGTTTTTGAAGATTGATTTACGATTTGGATATCATCAAATTCGGGTGAAGGCCGAAGATATTCCAAAAACTGCTTTCCGAACACGATATGGACACTATGAGTACGTAGTGATGCCATTTGGGGTGACGAATTCTCCTGTGATTTTCATGAGCTACATGAATCGCATCTTCCATGAATATCTTGACCAATTTGTCGTGGTGTTTATTGATGATATTTTGGTGTATTCAAAGAGTCATGAAGAGCATGAAAGACATCTTCGTCTTGTCTTGACTATCCTTCGCGAAAAGGAGTTGTATGCGAAGCTCTCTAAGTGTGAATTTTGGCTGTCGGAGGTCCAATTTCTTGGACATGTTATTTCGAATGATGGAATTGCTGTAGATAGATCTAAAGTTGAAGCTGTGATGGCTTGGGAAAGATGATGATGCATGATTTATCTCTAATTCTCCATTTTAAATATGTATAATTTGCCATCACTTAGTGTGTAATATATTGCATTTTAACACATTTTTATCATTTGATCTTTATGTAATATTTGATTTTTAATATGTGCCAAAAGAAAATAGATCAAAGAACTCAAGAATTCCAATCCAAAATGAAGATCAAAGTGCCTAAGGATCAAAGGAATCAAGGTATATGCAAAAAGATCTCAAAAAGGGTGAAAAAGTATGCAAAATATGGAGAATCAGGGGGATGAATCGATTCATCCCCCTCCTGAATCGATTCATACGAAATTAAGCACCCAGGATGTGAATTTTTGAGGGTTGAATCGATTCTTCCCTCCATTGAATCGATTCACACGAGTATTTTTGGCCCAGAATTGCATTTTGGAACGCATGAATCGATTCATTTCACCATTGAATCGATTCATGAGTGTATTATTGGCCCAGAAACACATTTTCAAGCTTCTGGATGGTGGGCAAGGCACTAAGCATGATCATGGAGCACTAAAGCATGATAATGGAGCATTAAAGCATGATAATGGAGCACCATTGAATTGAAAATTAAGAGTGCATATTCCATTACAAATTAATTAAGGCATTAGCTTTGCTTTTGAGTTCCTATAAATAGGAAGCAAGGCAAGGGTCATAACACACACCATTCTTCATCAGATCCTCCTTCATACGTTCCTCTTCTCTTCTCTGTTGGAATTCTTCAAGCAATTTCTTCATTTCCGGGTTAGTTTTATTGTTTGTAGTTGTAATTATGGAGGGCTAAAACCCCTAGATTGATTTTCTTGGAGAATGTTGTAATGTAATTTTGAGGTCATTAATTTTAATATAGTATGCTTTTATTATTGTTATTTCTTCATAATCTTTCTCTACTTATTTAATTCCATTTTGTTTAATTGAATTTGTATGCTTAATCGGTTTAATTATTCAAATGGAGTAAAATAAGATTTCAAATTAGAATGGATTAAGGAAATATGCATGCTTAATGAATATTTTCATAATCACTTTTAATAATTATGGTTTGCTTAATTCCATAATTTGAGAATAGATTATGTATATAGGCGATGTTCTTATGTATGCTCAATAATTCCTAGATTTTAAGATCTTGACTCCTTTTGCTTAATTAGGATGCTTGATTAAAATATTCATTTTTAAATGAAAGTAAAGGAATTGTGAATTGAAAAAGACGCTTAGTTGATCAATTCAAATTGAGCTAAGAAATTAACATTAATAAGTATACAAATTATTATTAGTGAACCAAGGATAAATTTATTTACAATACTCCAAGAAAATCAATCGCTTGTTATTTATTGTTTTAAATCCTTTATTTACCTTGTTTTAATTTTAATTGTGACAACAAAAATCAATCAAAACCCCCCCTAATAGTATGTTAGTGAACTTATGTTTGTAAAAATTTTTAGTTGTTTAGTTTTAATTTTTAATTGTTAAAAATTAGTTTAAGACTTGATTTTTCCTAAATTTTTGTGTTGATCCTTGAGAGAACGACCTAGGTTGACACCCTAGTACTACGTTAATTAATTTTAATGTACTAATTTGACGGAATCACGACTGCAAGAATATTCACGTCAAATTTTGGCGCCGTTGCCGGGGATCAACGATCTTTAGGAAAAACACTTGTTTTAAATTAATTTTTTTTAAAATTGAAAAAAAAAATTTCTTTTGTTTGTTCGTTTGTTTATTTTATTTCTTTTGCATGATTTAGGATTCTTATGATTTATTGCTCATCATGATCAAATATCTTGTTGTATGCTATGTATGACTAGAAGAACTTTTGAGCATTTATATTCATTTGATCCTGAAATTGAAAGAACTTTTCATAGGTTAATTAGAGAAGCTAGATTTAATAATAACTTTGTTGATATTGATAGTGATAGTATTTTTTCTGAATCTGTTGAAAGTACTACTGCTAGTTTTTCTGATATGGCTGAACCTCGTGAGAGAACTCTTAGAGAACTAGCTGCTCCTGAATTCACTTACGAAAGTTTGTGTATTCAATATCCTGATGAGGATGTTCCTTTTATTCTTAAGACCGGACTTATACACCTGTTGCCTAAGTTTCATGGTCTTGCGGGTGAAGATCCGCACAAACACCTCAAAGAATTCCACATTGTGTGTTCCACAATGAAACCCCAAAACGTTCAAGAAGACCATGTCTATCTGAAAGCGTTTCCTCATTCTTTAGAGGGTGTTGCTAAGGATTGGTTATACTACCTTGCTCCAAGATCAATCACAAGTTGGAATGACTTAAAGAAAATGTTCTTGGAAAAATTCTTTCCTGCCTCTAGAACAACTGCAATCCGTAAAGACATATCTGGCATTAGGCAACTCTCTGGAGAAAGTCTTTATGAATATTGGGAGAGATTTAAAAAACTTTGTGCAAGTTGCCCTCACCACCAAATTTCTGAACACCTTCTTCTTCAGTACTTCTATGAAGGTTTACACCATGTTGACCGTAACATGATTGATGCGGCAAGTGGAGGAGCTTTAGGAGATATGACTGCTGCTGAAGCAAGAAATCTGATTGAGAAGATGGCATCTAACTCTCAACAATTTGGTGTGAGAAATGATTCTTTCAAACCCATGTTTGATTCCAATTCTAGTTCATCTGGAATTAAATTGGAGAGCAAACTTGATGCTCTCACCACTCTAGTCACACAATTGGCAGTAAATCAAAAATCTATGACTGCTAAAGTATGTGGCATCTGCTCTTCACAAGAGCACCCAACTGATTGTTGTCCTTCTTTACAAGAAAAGGATAATAATAGTCCCCAAGCCTATGCAGCTAACATCTACCATGATAGACCTCCACCACCATAAAACCATGACCTTTCCACCAACAGATACAATCCAGGTTGGAGGAACCATCCAAATTTGAGATGGGGAAACCAACAACAAAATCCTCAACCTCCATTTCAAAACAATGCACCAACCTTCCAAAGACCGACACCTCAACCACCCACAAGTGGCCCTTCTTTGGAGGATCTGGTGAAACAAATGGCTGCACAGAACTTAGAATATCAACAGAGGAATGATGCTACCATCCAGAGTTTAAGCAACCAAATTGGGCAATTGGCTTCATCATTAAGCCAGTTACAATCTCAAAACTCTGACAAGTTACCATCTCAACCAGCTGCAAATCCAAGAAATGTGAGTGCAATTCAGTTAAGATCAGGTAAGAACCTTGAAGTACCCATACCTAAGGAACCTGAGAAACAAAAAGATGTGCCCATAACAGTTGAGAATGATGTACCCTCTTTAAGCTCAAGAAAGTCTGAGATACAACCACCCCAAGTTCCATCTCATATCCCTCTTCCTTTCCCACCTAAAGCAATTCCAAGCAAGAAGATGGAAGAAGTGGACAAAGAAATTTTGGAAACTTTTAGGAAAGTAGAAATAAATATACCTCTTCTTAATGCAATCAAACAAGTCCCCAAGTATGCTAAGTTTCTGAAGGAACTGTGTACTCACAAGAGGAGACTCAAAGGGAATGAAAGGATAAGCATGGGAAGAAATGTATCTGCACTGCTTAGTAAAGAAGTTTCAAATATTCCTGAGAAATGCAAGGATCCAGGTACGTTTTCTATACCTTGTATCATAGGCAATAACAAATTTGAAAATTGTATGTTAGATTTAGGAGCTTCAATAAATGTTATGCCTATGTCTGTTTTTAAATCTTTGTCTCTTGGAAATTTACAACCTACTGGTGTAGTAATTCAGCTAGCCAATAGGAGCACTGCTTACCCTGCTGGAGTTATAGAGGATGTTTTGGTTCAGGTAGAACAACTTGTTTTCCCTGCTGACTTTTTCGTACTTGATATGGAAGAAGGTATGCCTCAAATTCCTGTTCCTATCATTTTGGGAAGACCATTTTTGAAAACAGCCAAAACTATAATTGATGTCCATGCTGGAACCCTTTCCATGGAATTTGGTGACACTAAGGTAAGATTTAACATTCTAGATGCCATGAAACACCCTTCTGAAAATCATTCTGTTTTCCAAATTGACATTATTGATGAATTAGTTTTTGAACATTTTTCTGATGTTGATTTGGAATGCATAGATGATTCATACAGTTGTTTTGCATGCAATAATTCTGAGAATTGTCATATTTGTGCTGAAATTGACAAATACATAACTGCTGATTTAGAGTCTATAAAAATACCTGTTCTAAATGCAAATTTTCAAGAAGACTCTAACAATTTTTTGAGGTGCAAGAATCCAAATCTGCTTTGTTAGTTCCATCTACTTTGCAGGCACCTAATCTAGAGCTAAATTTCTTACTTGAAAACCTCAAGTATTCATACTTGGGAAATGATGAAGAGCTCCCGGTAATAATCTTTACTTCTCTTGATGAAAATCAAGAAGAAAAATTGCTGCAAAATTTGGAAAGGCACAAGAAGGCTAGACCACTATCCAATCTGCTTCAAAAGGATGTGGTATTTGAGTTTGATCCACCTTGAGGGAGTTTTTCTTACCCATCTCTTTACTTTTTCATTATATTGTCTATTTTGTATGCTCTGTCTTACATTGAGGACAATGTATGATTTAAGTGTGGGGGTGGGATCATTTATGTGTGTTTTGTGTGATTAAATTTTGTGTGACTTTGTTTAATTTAAAAAAAAAATTAAAAATAAAAGATTTTGTGTGTGTTTTTGTTTTAAAAAGGCATGTTTTATTGGAATTTTAAGATATGCATGAGTAACAAGTAAATTCTTTCATGTCTGATATGAGATTAATGATATGTTATAATTTGAACTCAAACATTTTTGGTATGTTGAGAATGACATGATAATTGAGAAATGATCATATATGATGGAATTATACCTTGTAAGATTTTTGAGCCTTAAATTTGATGGATCACTTTAAACCATCTTAATCCTTTCATGTGTGATTAATTCCTGAAAGCTTACATCTTAATTTTTGTCTTGTTTCTTGATGATACTTGAAACTCATATGAATGTATTTGAAATGATACAGGCATTTTGTTCAGTTGAGCCACTAAGCCAGATAAGCCTACCATGAATAAATTATCTCTTGCTAGCCATTTTGAGCCTATTTGACTATTTCCTTGTTGCAGCTCAAATAAGCCATGGATGAAAAACCAAAAATATACCTACCTTAAGAAGTATATTGAAGCTTTGGAATCAAGTCAAAACAGGCATTCAAATAAGTGTGGGGGTGTGCAAAAAGGAATTGCAACTCTTGTTCCAAGTGTTATGCAATCTCATAAAAAAAATTACCAAATACCATACAATAAATGTTTTACCCTTACTGTTTGCCAGTAAAATTAATTGCTTCATCATTCTTTTTGGTATATATAAATATATATTTCATCCATTTTAACCTTGGCCACATTGCAACCCTGTGAAAGCCCTGTTGATCTATACATGCATTTGTGTTGATTGTGGAATTAAGAAACTTGCCAAATTTTTAGACTGTTTGTTTTTCAGGAATTGTTTTGAGAGTATACACAAACCTTAAACACTGGAGAGTTGAGAGTATGTCTTGTGAGGTTCTATCATTTATGATCTCCTTTTCAGTTTAATTTAAAATTCCACATGCCTAAGTGTTTGAATGATTTTTATATATATCTTGATGCTCTGCATCTTGCATGTTGAATAACTCTTGTTTCTCTGTATATTCTTAAAATTTCATGCCAATTCTGTGTGTTGTTTTTAACTTAATGTTTTCAATAAATTGTGATACTTGTTTTTATTTTGATTTTGCCCGGGAGTGCAAAAGAATAAGTGTGGGAGTATTTGATGATGCATGATTTATCTCTAATTCTCCATTTTAAATGTGTATAATTTGCCATCACTTAGTGTGTAATATATTGCATTTTAACACATTTTTATCATTTGATCTTTATGTAATATTTGATTTTTAATATGTGCCAAAAGAAAATAGATCAAAGAACTCAAGAATTCCAATCCAAAATGAAGATCAAAGTGCCTAAGGATCAAAGGAATCAAGGTATATGCAAAAAGATCTCAAAAAGGGTGAAAAAGTATGCAAAATATGGAGAATCAGGGGGATGAATCGATTCATCCCCCTCCTGAATCGATTCATACGAAATTAAGCACCCAAGATGTGAATTTTTGAGGGTTGAATCGATTCTTCCCTCCATTGAATCGATTCACACGAGTATTTTTGGCCCAGAATTGCATTTTGGAACGCATGAATCAATTCATTTCACCATTGAATCGATTCATGAGTGTATTATTGGCCCAGAAACACGTTTTCAAGCTTCTGGATGGTGGGCAAGGCACTAAGCATGATCATGGAGCACTAAAGCATGATAATGGAGCATTAAAGCATGATAATGGAGCACCATTGAATTGAAAATTAAGATTGCATATTCCATTACAAATTAATTAAGGCATTAGCTTTGCTTTTGAGTTCCTATAAATAGGAAGCAAGGCAAGGGTCATAACACACACCATTCTTCATCAGATCCTCCTTCATACGTTCCTCTTCTCTTCTCTGTTGGAATTCTTCCAGTAATTTCTTCATTTCCGGGTTAGTTTCATTGTTTGTAGTTGTAATTATGGAGGGCTAAAACCCCTAGATTGATTTTCTTGGAGAATGTTGTAATGTAATTTTGAGGTCATTAATTTTAATATAGTATGCTTTTATTATTGTTATTTCTTCATAATCTTTCTCTACTTATTTAATTCCATTTTGTTTAATTGAATTTGTATGCTTAATCGGTTTAATTATTCAAATGGAGTAAAATAAGATTTCAAATTAGAATGGATTAAGGAAATATGCATGCTTAATGAATATTTTCATAATCACTTTTAATAATTATGGTTTGCTTAATTCCATAATTTGAGAATAGATTATGTATATAGGCGATGTTCTTATGTATGCTCAATAATTCCTAGATTTTAAGATCTTGACTCCTTTTGCTTAATTAGGATGCTTGATTAAAATATTCATTTTTAAATGAAAGTAAAGGAATTGTGAATTGAAAAAGACGCTTAGTTGATCAATTCAAATTGAGCTAAGAAATTAACATTAATAAGTATACAAATTATTATTAGTGAACCAAGGATAAATTTATTTACAATACTCCAAGAAAATCAATCGCTTGTTATTTATTGTTTTAAATCCTTTATTTACCTTGTTTTAATTTTAATTGTGACAACAAAAATCAATCAAACCCCCCCCCTAATAGTATGTTAGTGAACTTATGTTTGTAAAAATTTTTAGTTGTTTAGTTTTAATTTTTAATTGTTAAAAATTAGTTTAAGACTTGATTTTTCCTAAATTTTTGTGTTGATCCTTGAGAGAACGACCTAGGTTGACACCCTAGTACTACGTTAATTAATTTTAATGTACTAATTTGACGGAATCACGACTGCAAGAATATTCACGTCAAAAGACCAACGTCCGTGATGGAAATAAGGAGTTTTCTTGGTCTTGCCGGTTACTACTGGAGGTTCATTGAAGGGTTTTCCCGTTTAGCTTTGCCAGTAATGAAGTTGACTTGGAAGAATCACTCTTTTGTGTGGACCTGTGAATGTGAAGAGAGTTTCCAAGAGTTGAAGTCAAGGCTTTCTACCGCACCGGTGTTGGCATTGCCCGACTTAATGGATGAATTTGTGGTATATTGCGATGCATCTAAGCTTGGTCTTGGGTGTGTATTGATGCAAAAGGAGCGTGTCATAGCCTATGCGTCGAGGCAGTTGCGACCGCATGAGGTTAACTACCCCACACATGATCTTGAATTAGCGGCGGTGGTCTTTGCATTAAAGTTGTGGCGACACTACTTGTATGGCTCCAAGTTTGTGGTCTTTAGTGATCATAAGAGTCTTAAGTACTTATTTGACCAAAAGGAATTGAATATGCGCCAAAGGCGGTGGATGGAGTTCTTAAAAGACTATGAATTTGAATTGAAGTATCACCCCGGTAAGGAAAATGTAGTTGCTGATGCATTGAACAGGAAGTCATTGCATGTTTCCATGATGATGGCAAAGGAAATGGAGTTGATTGAACAATTTAGAGATTTGAATGTGGGTGTGGAGACTTACACTCCTAAGAAAATGGCATTGGAGATATTGACAGTTGCAAATGAATTTCTTGAATATGTGAAGACGTAACAACCCAATGATGAGTATTTGATTGAGATGAAGAAAACCCAAGAGAAAGGGAAGAATTTGTTCTGAGTAGAAGGTCGTGATGGTGTTTGGCGTGTGAAGGGCCGAATTTATGTTCCCTCAAGTGGTGATGTGAGAAAACGTATACTTGAGGAAGCCCTCAAAAGCATATTGAGTACTCATCCAGGTTCCACTAAGATGTATCAAGACTTGAGGAAGAATTTTTGGTGGCCCGGTATGAAGCGTGATGTGGCAAATTTTGTGTCATCTTGCCTTGTTTGTCAGAAGGCGAAGGTTGAGCATCAGAGACCATCTAGTTATTTAAGACCGTTAGAAATTCCTGTTTGGAAATGGGATAGTATAGCTATGGACTTTGTTTCTAGACTACCCAGAACTCGTGCTGGGAACGATGCTATATGGGTGATTGTAGATCGGTTGACAAAATGTACCCACTTTTTGCCCATTAATATGAAGAGTTCTTTGGAGAAATTGGCACAAATATACATCAAGGAGATTGTTAGGCTGCATGGTGTTCCGTCCAGCATCATATCCCACCGTGATCCTCGATTTACTTCTCGGTTTTGGGGACGTTTGCATGATGAGTTGGGTTCTAAGTTGAAGCTTAGTTCCGCTTATCACCCTCAAACCGATGGACAATCGGAAAGAACTATACAAAGCTTGGAGGATTTGTTAAGAGCTTGTGTACTTGAGCACGGTGGATGTTGGGAGAGGTTCCTCCCATTGATCGAATTCACATACAATAACAGCTTCTATTCTAGTATAGGTATGGCACCGTATGAGGCGTTGTATGGAAGGAAGTGTAGAACTCCCTTATGTTGGCTCGAAGTTGGAGAAAACTTGGCTTTAGGGCTGGAGATCATTCAGGAAACTACCGAACAGATTAAAAAGATACAAGAGAATATGAAGATTGCTCAAGATAGGCAGAAGAGTTATTATGACAAGAGGCATAAACCCCTTGAGTTTCAAGTGGGTGACCATGTGTTTTTAAAGGTCTCACGTGATAAAGGCATCAGAAGGGCGTTGAAGAGTGGGAAGTTGAGCCCTAGGTTTATTGGACCTTACGAGGTGTTGGAGCGGATTGGTGAGGTTGCTTATCGGATCGCACTCCTCCGCATCTTGCTAATCTCCACAACGTGTTTCACGTGTCGCAGTTAGGGAAATATGTTTATGATCCACTACACGTGATCCCTATGGACGAGATTGAGGTGCGAGATGATCTATCTATTTCTCCTGTTTCTGTTCGCATTGTCGGACATTCCGTGAAGAAATTACGGAACAAGTTGGTACCTTTGGTGGAGGTCGCTTGGAAACATGGAAATACCGAAACGTTCACATGGGAACGCGAAGACGATATCAGAGAACGGTATCCCGATGCATTCGAATCCGGTGAGTTAAATTTCGAGGACGAAATTTTCTTTTTGGAGGGGTGGAATGTAACATCCCGAATTCTAAAATGGAAGATTAATTAAGGAAAATAAATATTGATAAGTTGAATATGAATTCTTTAATGTCCTAATAAATTGAAATTAATTAAATGAAGATTTTTGGGAATTGTTGGTGATTTATGGAGACCGGTTAAGCTGAAAATGAGCCCGATTGAAATATGGGTGTCGGACCAAGTATCTCAGAATAAGATGATATTGGTCAGGGCTGTAGAAAATAATATTGGGAATCCGAATATGTATTCGGAATAATTTTCAGACGATGTATTGAGCCCGAACTGAGAACCTGTTGGTTATAAAACGGTAAAGTTTTAATGAATGGGAATTAAAATAAATCAAAAACCCCATTTTCCTTTCCTATTCACGTATGTTTTCGCTGAAGGCATTAAGCATTTTCATTTTCTTCTTCTTCTCATCATCATCTCCTCCATTTTTCTCTTTCCTTCTTCCAACACCCTAGCAAGTTTGAGTTCGTCTTCCACATCTCCTCATTTTCATTTGAAGGGAGCTTGAAGGCAACTTGAGGCTTGGAGTTCCTCTCCTCTTTCCCTCCATTTTTGTAGGTTCCTCTCCCTCTAGTGAACCCATTTTTGTTTTTGGGTGTGAGGTAAGAAACACTCACTAGTTACTTGGGTTTTTGCCATGGTTATATGATAATATGAGTTTTGGCAACCATGCATGTAAATGGATGTTCATTTAAGGCATTTAATGCAAGAGTTTAATGTGGGTTTCTATGAGAGTAAGGTTTCTTTGGGGAGTAAGGAAAATGGATGCATTTATGGTTGGAGGGAGAAGAGTATTGATGATGGTTGTTGGAATTTTTATAAAACCCTAACTTCATAAATTTGGGGGAAATGTATAATGGAGGTTGATGAGTATTAATTGTTGGTAATAAATATGAGTTATGATGAATAAGAGTCATTGGTGATGGTATTTTGTTGGTGGAAGTCATTAATGGAGAAACCCATGAAAGGGTTTGGTTCTAGGGTACATAATAATAGAGGGTAGTACCTAACCCATGGTGGTTATGGTGGATAAACTGAAATAAAAGAGGTCTGAGAGTTAAAATAATATAAACATCAAGTTATTGATATATATATAAGTATTTAATTCTTAATGGGTAAGTAGAAAATTGATTGTATAATGTATTGTGATGTAGGAAGTGACCCCATTGACGAGGCGGGACCATCAAACCGCGTTGATCACTACTTCACTTGAGGTAGGAGGGGGTAACTATTCTAAATGCATGATTTCATCCATTGTTGATGTGAAAATATGTATATGTGATCATTTTGATGATTGTTGAATAGATGATGTGATAATGTTATGATTGGAATGCATTTAGAATGATAATTATTGTATGGCATTGTATTTGGGATAATATTATGATGTTGTGATGATATTATGTTGATGAAGTATGATGATGGTTTGAAACCATGTGTGAGTTGGAATTATGATGTGAATATCCCAAAGGTGTATGTTTGAATTGATGAATGCATATGCCACTAACCCTTAATGTGTATGAATTGTAAAGAGAAATGGTGATGATTGAGGATGATGACAATATTGAAATCCACCAAGTGGTGGTGATGAATGATTGAATGTGGAGTGGCATCTAGGATGCATAGTGTGAGGATGCATTTGATTTGCATTTACCTCGATGTCTGACGGAACACGGCTCTCTCGATGTGTGTTCGGGAGGGGCCCGTAGCACTTATGGTAATTGAGGCCACGATGTTGATCCGTAAGTCACAGGGTGACTAGTGCTACAGATGGGCGAGGGCAGTTTGGTACTAGTAAAATTATGAAAATGTAAGCATGCATAAATTGAGATATATGTGTACATAATGTTTTTTCTACTGCAGTAGGGGCATAGTAGCACACATATGCTTGTCCCACAATTGAATTAATATGGTATTTTTCCCACAATCGGATCCGCATTGTTTTGATGAGAAATTCTTGTGCATATGAATTAGCTTTAAGAGCATTTGCATATAGCTGGAAATATGCCTAGGTGAAAGCCCATGGTGGCAACGAATGAATGAGAATTGAAAAGGGGAAAGAGTTGGATACTAACCCTATGTGTGTTTTAGGCAATCCAAATGAATGAAATTATGACTGTATACTTGAGATTATGAGATGTATTGTGTATGATGTATGATGTGTTATAACGATTGATATGTGAGCAAGTATACATGTATTTCATCATAATGTATGATTTTAATTCATTTGGATTATGTTACTCACCTCCCGTTTGCCATTTTTAAAGTTGATGTAGGTATGACTTAAATCCTACAATCTTTGGAGGCCGAGTTTGGAAGGAGGTAAATATGGATAGGAATGTGTGAGCCTTGGCCGGCATGGAATCATTTTGTGGAGTATATGGTGTTTATATACTCGATTTTGTAATGGTTGATAATTTTGGAGGTCATGGGAGAAAATTGGACATGTGTGTGTAAGGCCAATTTTCATTCATGACCTAAATGATGTAAAGAACAAAGTCGTGATGCTTGATGATGTTGAATTTGATGTATGGATGTTGAAAATTATGAGTTATAGCTCCTTTGTGATATGTGCTTTGAGAGGCCAATTTTTGGGTGGTGAACTTAATATTGGTTGATATTGATATGGATATGTTGATTTAGCTTACCATATTGAGGAATGAATATTAATTATGAAATTTCTTGGCCAATTGATGACAATAGTGTGCATGATGTTTGATTGATTGATTAATTTATGGAGATCTCATATGGAGTTCATGCATAATTGAGGAACCAATAGGGTCAAAATGAGTTTCATAAGTTTTGGATAGTGTGTGGTGGTTCCAATAGCTTAAATACATGATTTGCGACTTATAAGAACTAGAGCGGGTCAATTCCATTGAGAATAGACCCCTATGTTACTCAAAAAGGCTCAGGAATGGACAAAACGCATTTATTTGCATAATTTTCTCATTTTTGAGAATTTTTGAGTGAGGCCGGTGGCCACGCATCACAAATAGTGTATTTTAGTTGGTGTTAAAATTTGGTAGCGTTTGGAGTTGATATGAAAAAGTTAAGGGGGTTAGAAGTCCAAAAATAATGCTTTTTCTGTATAAAAACAGCAACTGTGTTGTCTCAAATCGATTCGAGGATCCCTGAATCAATTCGAGAGCTGTTTTTTTCACTGTTTTTGGTTCCAGGAAGGCCTGAATCGATTCATACGATCTTGAATCGATTCAAGGGCCCCTGTTTGCATAATTTTGAGTTCCAGAAGCGTTCGAATCGATTCACACAAGCTTGAATCGATTCAAGGGGTCCTGTTTTCACTATTTTGCACTCTAGAATCATTTGAATCGATTCATGGGGTGTTTGAATCGATTCATGGCCCTGTTTTCACACTTCTTCTTCTGTTTTGGGGTATCATTAGTATTCTTTGACTATAATATGATTGTACAATGACTTACACACATAATTAATACATTTTAACAATTCAATGGACCATCCTTCGACCTTCTACCACTCCCTTTCATTTTCTTAATGCAATTGCACACTTCCGCTACTCCTTATTGATGATCATGAGATTGATTATCCAAGGTTCATTCTTTGTCTTAATTGTGCACCTTCTCATATCTTCATATATGAGATAGGTTATTAGAATGGGTCCGGGGATTACTTGCCAAAGTTTTCATCTCGCGACCTCTTCCAACATTTAATTGTTTAGAACCGCGAAAAATTTATTCCCTATTTTTATTATCCAAATTTTTCCCTGTATTTTCGGGGCGTGTCAATTTTCACTTAAGAAAAATTAGAAATGAATACAGAATGAATGGTGGGATGTAAGAGATATATTTGATGATATGAAGGAGATAATGCCCTATTATTCATGCTCTCTGCTTGATTTATAGGGATTATGTTTCAGCTTTTCTTTCCCCACTTGCGTAGAACCCATGAAGAACCTTTCAGAGTCATGCAGAAACACAAGAAAGTGGGTGAGTTGGCATCGCACCATTGGTAAATAAAAAAATTGCAAATCCCATGCTGCATGAGTCACACTTGAGCTTAATGTCCACGCTCAAGCGTGGAAAATTCTGATGCTCTCTGGTTGTCTCACACTTAAGCCATCTTAACCACGCTTAAGCGTGGCCTTCCTATATGATTTACGCTTGATCCATACTCACTTCACGCTCAGGCTTCATAAGTCCATGCTCAAGCACACCAGCTATGTCCAGCGTCATGCTTGAGCGAGCTTGGGCTCGCTCTCAAGCGTGAGGTTCTCCTTAATGCTTCTCGCTCAAGCTGCGCTCAAGCGTGGGGAGGGCTGTCTTCATTAAATCTTGCTTAGGCGTGTTGAGTGCCACGTTCAGGCGTCCTTGGCTTGATGTGTTGGTTCTTCTTGGTTTCTTCAGGATTTTGGTACCTTTCTTCAAACATTTTTACAAATCAAGCTCTTTTACACAATATAACATTTATAACAGAATCATGTTCAATTATTCATTAATTCAGTTAAGTTATTTCAAAAAGTGAGTCCAATTGAATCATGAATTTGATGTAAAATAATCAATTATCACCAAGCCAAATACAATCAACTGAACTTAATTAACCGAAAGAGGTTAACCGCTCTATGCTGTGGGCAGCTGTACCAAAAATGCATGAAGCAGGTATACGAAAAGAAAGTGTGACGCCGACAGTTCCAGGAAGGGGACTTGGTCCTTAAGAAGATTTTGCCAATCTAAAAAGATAATCGAGGGAAGTGGACGCCTAATTACGAAGGACCATATATCATAAAGAAAGCCTTTTTGGGGGAGCTCTCATACTCATTAACATGGATGGAGATGACCTACCAATACCTATAAACACAGACACAGTAAAGAGATACTTTGCGTAAAAAAAATCAAGGGGCTCACTAGGCTGAAAACCTGAAAAGGTGACCTACGCAAAAGTTAGAGTTACTTGGTGAGTCAAAAACTCAAAAGGGCATTTTAGACAAAATCAAAACCTAGAGTCTTGGCACAGCAACACAAAATCCTTCAAGCAAAAAATGAGAAAATCAAACTGGGGCATATGGGTCATTGTCAAACTACATCCTCAGAAGCAAAATCAAAAGATGAACATGAAGTCGTGAGAAAGAATCAGGATTCTCATCGCTCTCAGAAATCACTGGAGGATTCATGAGCTTTTCTTTTTCCACTTACCTTTAATTCTTTATGCCTTATTGCATCTATTTGTTTTACATTGCTTTCATTACCGTTGTACATGCCCGATGTTCATAAATAAAATTTACCCTTCTTTCTGCACGTGTTCATGACTAAAGTGTTAAATAAACAAGTTTTTCCAAAAACTTTTTGAAAATGAAAACAACGAAACATGAAGTTTTGGGGAATGAAATGCATCCCAGCGCCAGACCTTGCGTCAGATAAGCGTAACCAATTCCGCTAGGCATGCTCACCAAATAGATGTAACAAGGCATAAAGAATTGAAGGTAAGTGGAGAAAGGAAGGCTCATGAATCCTCCAGTGTTTTCTAAGAGCGATGAGAATCTTGATTCTTTCTCATGACTTCATGTTTATCTTCTGATTTTGCTTCTGAGGACGTAGTTCGACAATGACCCATATGCCCCAGTTTGATTTTCTCATTTTCTGCTTGAAGGATTTTATGTTGCCGTGTCAAGACTCTAGGTTTTGATTTTGTCTGAAACACCATTTTGTGTTTTTGACTCACCAAGTAACTCTAACTTTTATGTAGGTCACCTTTTCAGGTTTTCAGCCTAGCGAGCCCCTTATTTTTTTTTACGCAAAGTATCTCTTCACTGCGTCTGTGTTTATAGGCATTGGTAGGTCTTCTCCATCCATGTTAGTGAGTATGAGAGCTCCCCCAAAAAAGGCTTTCTTTATGACATACGGTCCTTCGTAATTAGGTGTCCACTTCCCTCGATTATCTTTCTGGATTGGCAAAATCTTCTTAAGGACCAACTCCCATTCCTGGAACTTTCAGGGTCGTACTTTCTTTTCGTATGCCCGCTTCATACGTTTTTGGTATAGCTACCCACGGCATATAGCAGTTAACCTCTTTCCATCAATTAAGTTCAGTTGATCGTATTTGGCTTGGACCCATTCAGCTTCTTCCAATCTGGCCTCCATGATCACCTTAAGGGATGGGATCTCTACTTCAGAAGGTAGACTGCTTTTATTCCGTAAACCAAGGAGAATGGGGTTGCCCCTGTCGAGGTTCACACTGAGGTTCAATATCCATGCAGAGCAAAGGGAAGCATTTCATTCCAATCTTTGTAGGTCACTACCATCTTTTGCACTATCTTTTTAATGTTTTTGTTAACCGCTTTGACTGCTCCATTCATTTTTGGTTCATATGGAGAGGAGTTATGGTGAGAGATTCTGAAGCTGCCGTAGAGTTCCTTCATCATCTTGTTGTTCAAATTCGTACCATTGTCAGTAATGATCTGGCTTGGTAGGCCGTATCGGCATATCAATTCACGCTTGATGAATTTGACCACAACATTCTTTGTTACATTGGCGTATGAAGCCGCCTCCACCCACTTGGTGAAATAATCGATGGCGACTAAAATGAAGCGATGACCGTTCGAGGCTTTTGGCTCAATAGGCCCAATGACATCCATACCCCATATTGAAAAAGGCCATCGTGCTGACAACACATTTAGGGTTGAAGGTTGTGCATGAATATGATCAGCATATATCTGACATTTATGACATTTCTGTGCATAAGCAAAAATAGTCTGCTTCCATGGTCATCCAATAATATCCTGCCCTTAAGATCTTTCTTGACATGGCGTGCCCATTCGTGTGAGTTCTGAAAGATCCTTCATGGATATCTCTCATGATTTGATTTGCCTCGGCGGCGTCAATACACCGGAGGAGGACGGAATGATAATTTCTCTTGTATAGCACGTTGCCACTCAAAAGATAACCCATAGCGAGCCTTCTCAAGAATCGTTTGTCATTATCTGTGATGCCTTCAGGGTATTCTTGGAGTTGGAGGTACCTTTTGATGTCATGATACCAAGGCCTGCCATCTGGCTCTCCTTCTATGACTTGGCAATGTGCAGGCTCTTGTCGTTTTCTCACCTCAATGAGGGGCACCTCGTATTCACTACTGACCTCAAACATCGCAGCTAGGGTGGCCAAGGCGTCTGCCATTTGGTTGTCATCCCGTGGTACATGGTAGAAGGTAATTTCATCAAACTCTTTGATCATCTCTTTGATATGAGCATGATAGGGAACTAGTTTACTGTCTCTAGTTTCCCACTCGCCCTTCAATTGATGAATAACTAAAGCAGAGTCTCCATAAACTTCCAGGGATTTTATTCCCGCGTTCAAAGCCGCTTGTATCCCCAAATAGCATGCCTCATACTCCATAACATTGTTGGTACAATCAAAACATAGCCGAGCGCAAATGGGAATGAACTCCTTGTTAGGTGAGATTAAGATGACCCCAATTCCATGCCCTAGTGCGTTAGAAGCTCCATCAAATCTCATGGTCCACCTGTTTTCCTGACCATCTTCTTCTTTAAAAAGAACTAAGATATCTTCGTCTGGGAAGTCATGCTATATGGGTTGGTAACTGCTAATGTGCTGATGTGCCAAGTAATCTGCTAGTGCACTTCCTTTTATGGCCTTTTGGGTGACATACGTTATGTCGTATTCTGTCAGTAGCACTTGCCAACGAGAAATTCTTCCAATCAAAGCTGGCTTTTCAAAGATGTATTTAATGGGGTCCATTTTAGACACCAACCATGTAGTGTGACTGAGCATATATTGCTGTAAGCGTCGGGCAGCCCAAGCTAACGCACAGCACGTTCTTCCGAGAGAAGAGTACCTCATCTCGTATTCGGTGAATCTCTTGCTCAAGTAATAGATGGCACACTCCTTCTTCCCAGTCTCATCGCGTTGACCTAACACGCATCCCATGGATTCGTTCAGCACGGTCAAATACAGGATTGGCGGCACCAGGATTGGCAACTCTAACAAGTATTGCTTTATCTTTTCGAATGCTGTTTGGCAATCTTTATTCCATTGCCCGGGTTGGTTCTTACGAAGTAACTTGAAAATTGGCTCATAGGTTGCTGTCATTTGGGAAATGAATCGGGCGATGTAGTTTAACCTTTCTAGGAACCCTCGCACTTCCTTTTCTGTACGAGGAGGAGGCATTTCCAGAATTGCCTTGACTTTGTTAGGATCAACCTCTATCCCTCTTTCGCTTACGATGAATCCTAACAGTTTACCAGATTTCCCGCCAAAGATGCACTTGGCTGGATTCAGTCTAAGTTTGAATTTCCTTAATCGTTCAAAGAGCTTCCTCAGATCAGTAACGTGCCCTTCCTCGGACATAGATTTAGAAATTATATCATCTACATAGACTTCTATTTCTTTATGCATCATATCATAGAAAAGAGTCACCATTGCCCTTTGATAGGTGGCTCCAGCATTCTTCAACCCGAAAGACATCACTTTATAGCAAAAGGTGCCCTACAGAGTGATGAAGGTGGTTTTCTCCATATCTTCAGGTGCCATTTTGATCTGGTTATATCCCGAGAATCCATCTATAAATAAGAAGATGGGGTGCTGAGCTGTATTGTCGACCAATACATTGATCTAAGGTAGAGGAAAGTCATCTTTAGAACTGGCCCAATTTAAGTCTCGGTAGTCCACACACATCCTCACTTTTCTGTCTTTCTTCAGAACGGGAACTATGTTTGCTACCCATTAAGGATATTTAGCTACGGCTAGGAAACCAGTATCAAATTGCTTCTTAACTTCTTCTTTAATCTTAAGGAGTATTTCCAGTTTCATTCATCGCAGCTTCTGTTCGATCGGTGGACATTCTGGCTTTAAAGGCAACCTGTGTTCCACAATGCTGTTATCCAACCCCGGCATATCTTGATATGACCATGCAAAAATGTCCTGAAACTCCTTAAGCAGCTTAATCAGTTCTTTTCGCCGTTCTTTGCTTACAAAGGTGCCAATCTTGACCTCCTTAACTTCTCCTTCGTCCCCTAGATTAATGGTTTCAACCTTTTCTTGATGGGGTTGAATTTCTTTATCCTTCTGTTCCATTAACCTTGTCAATTCAGGCGAAGGTTCAAAGTCTTCCTCACTTTCCTCATAGGCGTAATCGTTCGGATAATCAGAATTGTGAAACAAAACCAAGTTCTTGTTGCTCTCAGAGGAATCATTTTTGGATCTGTATTTGGTTGTATTATAACGAATAAAAAAGAAAACAAGCAAGTAAAAGGCTCAAGAAAGAAAAAAAAGGAATCAAGCAAAGACAAGGTATTGGAATCAGATAGTGTTCATTAAATCAAGTAAATAAACAAGTTTTTGCCTTTATTACAAAAAGGGTCCCAAAGCCTTAGGCATAGTAGAGGGACTGACAAGTTATAAGATAATATGATTACTTTGACAAAACATTCATAGTCATAGGGAACTCCACAGTTTCCCAGTTATTCAGCTCCTGATCCGGTAAACAAGCATACACAAACTTTCCATTATGGCTGGACTGATCTTCAATCATGGCCACTTGATCCAAATACATTATTCCCGCGCTCCTGAAACTCTGATAGATGTCACAAATGGGGGTCCTTACGGTGTTGACTTCCTTACCAGTGAGGCGAGCCATCATTCTTTCTCTTCTCACCTCTTCTACCCTCTTCTTGTCAGCGGTCGTGGGCCGGTATCCCAAACTGTATCTGTTCTTATTTTTGGGAGGCATACAGGTTGGATCCTCCCTTCCAGTTCACGTCCCAGCCCTTTTCCTGGCTTGTATCCCTCCCGTAACATGGTCCTTGCCATTGTTAGAGGTACATTTGGGAAGGATGTTCTTATAATGCTTGTGGCATTGGTTATTTCCAAGGCTTGGAACGAGGTCTCGAGAGCTTCCTCAGCTGCTTCAATGTATGGGGTGGTGATAGGCTTGCTGACCAAGAGGTCCTCTTCCTCGGAAATAATCACTAGTTTATTACCAATGACGAATTTCAATTTTTGATGCAGCGTGGAAGGGACCACCCCAGCCGAGTGGATCCACGGCCGTCCTAGCAAACAACTATAGGCGGGCGTGATATCCATGACTTGAAAAAGAATCTGAAAGGTGCACGGTCTAACCCGTATTGGCAGTTCAATCTCTCTCATGACCTCCCGGTGAGTCCCGTCAAAAGCCCGCACCACCATAGAACTTGGTCTTATGTAAGTCCCATCAAATGGCAACTTTGCCAATATGGATTTTGGCATCACATTTAGCGACGACCCATTGTCTACAAGTACTTTTGTTAGGATGTGATCTTGGCATTTTACAGAGATATGAAGGGCTTTGTTGTGCCCTCTTTCTTCCACTGGCATCTCATCATCTGTAAGGGTCATATAATTATTAACTACTATATGGCCCACTATGCCTTTGAACTTATCAATAGGAAAGTCATGCTTCACGTGTGCTTCACTTAATACTTTCATTAATGTGTTCCGGTGTGGTTCGGAATTCATCAACAAGGACAACAAAGAGATCTTGGCCGGGGTATGGTTTAGTTAGTCCAATACCTGATAATCGCTGTGGTGGATGAACTTCAAAAATTCGTGGGCTTCTTCCTCAATTACAGCCCTTTTTATCTCGCCAGTGGCTCCTTCCTTTCTGGATTTGACTTCTCCAGCTGTTTTGTTAAGTTTTGATTCCAGAGGAGCATATACCCTTCCACTCCGGGTGATGCCTCCGATCTCGACAATATTTGTCACAGAGGAGGATGATGCAGAATCAACTGTCATGGGGTTGGTGATGACCACCTCCGAGCTGTACTTCCATGGCACGGCATAAGAATCTTTGAAGGGAAATGGAGTAGGTGCTTGTACTGTAATGACAGTTTTGGCAGGAGCTAGGGCTGCCAGCGTATTCTTGCTGTAGAATATGACCAGGGTTTTGGGGCTCGTACCCTGGTCTGCTCTTGTATCATGTTTATTCTGCCTCCGTAGTGCCTACAAACCTTTACAATATAACAATCCATAAGTTGTTGAAGGGTTTTTTGGAATCCTTGTCGCTTTGCAGACTGGTCATTATTGTACTCCTCATCCCATGAGCCCTCTATCAACCCCCTCTCGAACAGGTGGGAGTGAATTATTTCCAAAGGCATTTTTATGTTATCAACCTCCGAAATACATTCCTCGTCTTCCTTAATAGTGTTGACCCCTGGCCTCCCGTGGTTGGCCAAAGGGTTGGTTGTCACATTTGGGCTCCCCTCACGAAAACTTATCCATTCAGCTCGGATCAGATCCCTTACCTTAAACTTCAAAGCCAAGCAATTCTCTATGGAATGCCCCGGTGCACCGGCATGGTAATCACATCATGCATTTGGATCATATCCTCTAGGGTAGGGTGGCTGTAGTGGTCTCAGAGGGCAGGGTACTACCAAAGTGTTTTTGATGAGATGGGGTAAGCGCTCAGTATAAGTCATGGGAATAGGATCGAACTGTATCTGAGTACGGTCATTGTTTGGTCTTCTTGAATTTGGATTTGGTTGTTGATTTACTTATGGCGGTTGGTATTGTGTTTATGGTGGTTGGTATGGTGCTTGTGGCAGTGTTGGTGGCCGTATGACAGGTGGTCGGAAGCGGGGTGGATTTGGATTTTGAACCATTGCTATGCATGGATATGACGTATGAGGGTTTGCCGGTGGAAATGCGATAGGGGTAAATGGCCTCATGTGGTTTCTGACATTGGTTTCACCATCTCTTCTTCTGCCTTCCCCTATTACTGGCCTCTTTGTTGTGCCTGCCGCAGATGGACCTCGATGATTTTTCCAGTTCTTATCCCATTTTCTATTCTTTCTCTGATAGTGACGATATTAGAGAAATGGGATGAGACGCTCCCAATCATCCTATCATAGAAAGGACATTGGAGCGTATCGATGAACATGGATACGACTTCTTTTTCTGATAAGGGTGGGTTTACCTATGCGGCAACTTCACGCCAATGTTGCGCGTATTCTTTAAATGTTTCAGCCTCCTTCTTCGCCATGTTTTACAATTACACCCTATCTGGTGCCATATCCAAGTTGCATTTATATTGCTTCATGAAAGCATCAAACAAGTCCTTCCAACTGTGTATACGAGACCGCTCGAGATGGGTGTAAAATGTAAGGGCGGCCCCGGCTAGGCTATCTGTAACATCCCGATTTAAAAATTAATTACCGAGTGAAATTAAGCCATTAAAATAATAATTTCAGAGTGGAAAATTACTTGTTAATTATAATTAACTTAATTAATTTAACTTAAGAAAATAATGGCTGATTAATTGTGATTAATTGTTAATAGCTGGCTGCTTGTGATTGGTGTGTGTCATGAGTGGATTGCTGATTCACGCTTTCCCACCCCACTCCCCTTTTCCTCGTGCGTGTATATATATGTGTGCTACTGAGCCACTGCCATTCACTTTTCGTATCCCTCAAGACTTCCCTTCTTCGCTCTCTTTCCTCCTTCGTTCTTCTTCTTCTTCTTCCCCTTGTTCTCTATTCCCTGTTTCTGGAAACCCACGACGACGGTGCTACAAAAGACTCAGAGTTTCCCTCCGTTGGTGAAGGACGATCATCGAAACGGAAGAAGAACAACTTCCTGCTCCTGAGCCGATTGAAAGGTGCAGCCACATTCGAGGAAGGTTAAACGAGTGAGAGTACTGGATGAAGCAACAAGGCAGAGGATCAACGTCAAAACAGAGAAGCCTCTCGGAGTCTCTTAGTTGGTAGAGGGTATCTTATATCTTAAATGCATGGGTTATGGATGGGTTCCGGGTGTTAATGGCTTGCTGATTCTATGTCTGATTTTGTGTTTTATTTGCATGAAGAGTATATGATACCCGGATGCATGATGATTAGGAATCGAGTGTTGCATGTTCAGTTTCGTCCATGAAATGCATGTTGATAGCCTCGAGAGTATTGAATGGTTGCATGAAATGAATGTGTTGAAGTATTGTTGATGATTACCGTGTGATCTATGTGGCATGTTGGTTATTATGTGTTGAAATGCTTACCGCATGTGAGAAAATGTGGACTTAGTGAGTCTGATGATGTGTTGCACCGATTGCATGTGTTGCATGTATTGTTGAATGAAAGTTGTGCATGAAACTTGTGTTGTGTGATGAATCCGCGTGTGGCGCATGGGATGTGTTAATGCTGGGAGCATGTAGTGTGGGACACTACCATCGGTTATTAAAGCGTGAGACGTTGTTAAATCCTTGAGTGGGACTCAAGGTAGCCTTTGAGTGAGACTCAGGCTGCCCGTGAACACCGCCGTTGGCGCTGAGAGCATAGGTGTCACCTGTGTGGGGAAACAGTTGGGTACCTGTAAAACGGCCAAGTAGCTAGGAGCTGAATACAAGGCTGGGAGCCTACGTTGCAACGAATGAAAACTGATTACACACAAATGCAGAACCGAGTGAATTAATCTGTGTACATGTACAGTTGATGTGTATGAAATCTGATTGCATGAGTATATGTTAATGTTATTGAGATGGTGTATACATATATCCGAATGATAATTGGTGGATTCTGATCGGTAGATGTCTTATGCGTGTCTTGATTAATTGGCATTGTTATGTTACTGATGGTTGCTATGTATGAATATATATATTGCTGCACTAATGAGAAATAATCTGAGTCAGTATCAATCATTTAATATTTAAGATACTCACCCCCCTACTGTGGCTATATTTTACAGTGAATGTCTCTCGGAATGATGAATGACAGAGGAGCTGAATGCCGAGTGAAGCGCTTGTGTACTATGGAATATCTGTGTATATGTATATACCGTGTATAAGGTTTCGTTAAGCCTTGGCCGGCTCGTACTTTGGTCTTAGTCTCTTTATATCTGAATTCAAACTCTCTCAGTTGAGAGTATGACAATGTGCCTGTAAATATTTATATATATTCCTATATATGTCATACTGTATGTTTATTCTATGTTGTGTGTGATGTCCGAGTGAGTGATATATATACACGTACTTTCCGAGAGTGTGAGGTTGGTATACTATAAGTAAAAATAGAGCTAAGTTATTGTTGTAGGAAGTGAGACAGTGACCTTATCCCGAGTGAGAATTGATCTGAACACCTTCAGAGTGATAACCCATTAGGATTTCCTCGAGTGGAAAATAATTAAATATTTCTGAGTGAGAACTTTCCGAGTGAGTGTTTTCCGTCAGATAAGGTTCTGAGTGAAACCCATTGTAGTAACTTATTGGAAGCTAGAAGATCCGTGAGTGAGTCTTGACTTAGTAGGATAACTTGAGTGAGAGAGATTACATATGCCGAGTGAAAAATAAGTGAAATACCCCCGAGTGGTAAAAGACCGTGAAAGATATTCCGAGTGGAAGGTCCTTATAGATTCCGAGTGGAATGGCTATTGTTAGTCCTCAAATTTTCAATAAAAGCTTAAATAAAAATTTCATAAAAATTATAAAAATTAGTTTAATTTGTTAGAAAAATAGGATTTAAATTCAATAAATGGATGTTGTTGGAAATAATCTGCCCTTGATCAATTTTCTCTAGTTTTGCAGTGAAAAAGTTAAGAAATCAAGAGAAAATTACATTGGAGGAGCTGACGCGTAGCCTCATCCCACGTGTAGCATCAAGAGCTATTTTTGATGCTGACGCTACGCATCACAGCCACGCGTAGCGTCAGTGCTGCGTGGTCTCCACTCCTACTTTTGGCCAACCACCCCACTTGGACCCAATAATGGGCACTCCACTCAGCCCAAGGGCCACCCCAATCAGCATAAATGGCCAAAACTCGGTGGAAACATGTCCATGTGGCCAAGCATGATCAAAATTAATTATTTGAAGTGGCCATTATCAGCTGTTTAATGGAAGCTGAGTCAGGGGTATGACGCATAGCGTCACACTGACGCGTAGCGTCAGCACCCTTGCTCAGCCCTATAAATAAGGCCATCCAACACCATTCTAATCATCCCATTCCATACACAGCATTTCATTCTCTTCTCTCTTGTGCTCGATTTTGAGCACTTCTTTTGTGAGTTGTAGTTCTAGAATAGTTTTCTAGATACTTGAGTGCGTTTCGGTGTATTGTGATCGTTGTATCGTGAAGTTTCCATCATCTTCGTAATGTCAAACTCTGTAAGTGTTATTTTTACTTTTACCATGTGTAACTAATTTGTTTATGTTGGAATTGGTGAACTAATCTATTGAGTATAATGTTGTGAATTCGACCTCTGCATGTTTATGATTCAAGTCCATGTTAGTGTCTCAACCTTTTATTAATATGAACGTCAAACGGGAGAATGATTTTCATGTGTATCGAAACTGGTTTTATTAGTGTAAATGTCAAACGGGAGAATGATTATTTATGCCGTATTGAAACTAGTTTTGACGAAAGTAAAAAGTTGGAATACCCTTGGTATCTCAATTCTATAGGGGTTGTTAACCATTGTTGCCATAAGGCCAGGTCTTAATGCAAGTTTTTACTGAGAAAGCTCACGAGGGATCGGACTTTACGGTGAATTCTTAGAATTTATATCACGAGGGATCGGTTATAATGATTTTAAGCTGTAATGACATGAAACTTGATGATTAAATATGTATGTCTTGAGTTCCTCATTGTTATTCTAGATTAGGGATCCAATTTCCAACATAATTTGTTTATCTGTGTTTATCTCAAGTATCTTACCTATTCTAGATTGCAACTTGACTTTTTAGATAGATTTTATTTTCTTTTATCTTATGAATCACTCAAACATGCTATCTTGTGAATATTGTATAAACTGTATATAAATCATTCTTTTGTTTATAAGTTCCTTCACATTTACCATAGTAAGTAGAAAATTACTGTTGTTATTGGACATTCAATCCCAGTGGAACGATATCTAAATTTCGAAAACTACAAACGATTGGTGCGCTTGCCAATTAACAAAACCCGGTTCCACCGCTGGGTTAACAAGTTTTCTGGCGCCGTTGCCGGGGATTGAATTGTTTCAGTAAAACAGTAAAATTTTAATTACCGTGGTAAATATTTTTTTACCTTTTAAATTTTTTTTTTATTTTATCATTATTACACTAACTTTCTTTGTCTAGTTGTGTATGCAAACTCGATCTACCACAGGTAAAATTTATTTTGATCCTGAGATAGAAAGGTTTGTAAAGAAAATCAAGTCTTTGAAATCTAAAACACAAACTAATTCTTCTTCTACTTCGAAAATTTTTGAAAATTCAAATATGGCTGCTGAAAGGAGAACATTGGGACAGTTTGCTGCTATAAATGGTCCACCCCGAGTTTCGGGAATGTTTCAAGGACCATTTTTACCAGTGGAAATTAAACCTGCCACTTTAAACATAATTCAAAACAACCAATTTGCTGGTTTAAATCATGAAGAACCATATGAACATTTAACTGTTTTTTATGAGTTATGCAGCACAATTGGTTTTGAACCTAATCAAGAAGAGTCTGTTTACATGAGACTCTTTCCTTTTTCATTGATTGGAAAAGCAAAAGAATGGTTTAAATCTTGTCCACCGGGTAGTTTTGCAAACTGGTCCGATGTTGAAAGAAAATTTTTGGAAAGATTTTATTCTCCTTCAAAATATTTTGAAGCAATGACAGCCATACATTCTTTTTCTCAAAATAATAATGAATCATTAGGAGAGACATGGGAACGATTCAAGGCACTCTTGAGAAAGTGCCCAAACCACAACCTGAATGATGCCGAGAAGGTAAGAATCGTTTACCATGGTTTATTGCCTCAGTTCAAGATGATGTTAGATGCTTGTGCAGGTGGTTCTTTAATGAACAAGACTGTGGAAGAAGCCATAGAAATATTGGAATCAATGGCTATTAGTGACCGACAAGCAAAGCATGAAAGAGGTAATATGCAGAGGAAGCCAGGAATGCTCGAATTGGGAGTAAATGATGCAGTGTTGGCTCAGCAAAAATTACTGACCCAACAAATTGAAGTTATGAGCAAACAACTGGAAAAACTTCAAATTGCTCAAGTAGCATCACCACCCCCTGCTCAACTTAAAACATGTATGCACTGCATGGGAGAACAACCATGTGGTTACTGTGGAAATGAGCAAGAGCAAGCCAATTTCATGAACCATCAAAGAGCACCCTTAGGTAATTATCCTTTCAATCATGGAAACTCTTTTCCTAACAATTACCTACAGGGTTGGCAAAATCAGAATATTGGCTGGAGACAGGACACTGGACCTTCCAACAGACCTCCTAACAATCAATTCAAGCAACAACAAACTGACAATGCAAGATTGACAAGAATAGAGGAATCTATTCAACAGTTATTGCAGTTTGTAGAGACAAATGAAGCTTCCCGAAAAGCATCTGACATACAAATGGGTCAGCTCGTAAAAGAAATAGCCGGATTAAAGAGTTCTGGGTTTTCTGCAAACACTCAAAACCCAAGGGAACAATGTAATGCTGTTTCTTCTGATGTTGTAAAAATTGATTGTAAAGAAAAAAATAAGAAAAAGAAAGAAGAAGAAGAGAAAGAAAGTAAAAAAATAGAAAAAAATGAGAAAAATGAAAAAGAAAAAAATGTGCAAGTAGACACAGAGCAAGAAACAAACTGTACAACCAAGAAAAAATGTAAAGATCCGGGGAGTTTCACCATTCCTGTGACAATCAGAAATATCAACATCAGGAATGCGTTATTAGATTTAGGGGCTAATATTAACTTGATGCCCTTAGATTTAATAAAGCGCATTGGTGAATATGAGCTAAAAGAAGCAAAGACATAATTACAGTTTGCAGATCGCTCTGTCAAAAAACCTTTTGGGATTGTGGAAGATGTATTGGTAAAGGTTGACAAGTACCACTTCAAGGTTGACTTTGTGGTGCTGGATATGAAGGAGGATACTGAGATCCCCCTAATCCTAGGAAGACCTTTCATGAAGACTGCAAGGATCAGAGTAGATGTTGATCTAAGTACGGTTGCAGTCAAAGTTTATGAAGAAGAGGTAAGCTTCAATGCTCATGAACACCTCAGAATAAGTAATGAGGCAAAAGTTTACCTTTCAACCGAACCAGGTATACCTCTTCCCAATCAATTAAATTGTTTTAAATTAACCGATTCTTTGAAAGATAAAAAACAGGTAATTAAGCATCGGAAAAGAAGAAGGAAGAAAAAGACAGGTGATTCCTCAACGAATATTGGGAGACCACCTGATTAATCAAAGGTAATGTCTGGCTAGAGACATTAAACCTAGCGCTCAATGGGAGGCAACCCATTCTTTTCTCTTATATATAAAAAAAAACCACAAAACAAACTTGTTTAAAAGAAAAGGGGTTTTAAACTGAAAAGAAAAGGTTTTGAAAATCAAAAATTTTGAAAAATCAAAAACAGAAGCCCACGCATAGCTCCAACGTGACGCGTAGCGTGGACTCTGAATTTTGGGTCTGATGCGTAGCGTCCCATCCACGCGTAGCGTCAGAGCCCACGTTCAGTTTTTAAAACTGAACCAGAGAGGCCCATCTTAGGTTTTAAAGCCTAAGAACTCTTCTCTGCCTCACTTAAGATTTCAAACCTAATTTTCGAAACCCTTTTTTCTCTCTTCCAAGCTCTCTCAATCTTACTGTTCAAGAAACCACAAGTAAGTATTCTAATCCATTCTCTTTAGTTTTGTTTTTAATTTTCAATTTTTAGAAATAAATGTGGTTAGAATTAGGATTAGAAGACCATTGGGATTGATTGCTGTTAGGAATTAGGAATTGAATGGATATAATGTGGTTTGGAAAGGGGTTGCTGCTGTGCAACCCCTGTTAATTTTTCAAAACTGCGCATCCCACGCGTAGCGTCCCACTGACGCGTAGCGTGAGGATGAACTGTAATCCCACGCGTAGCGTCCCACTGACGCGTAGCGTGAAGGAACAGAGATGACGCGTAGCGTCCCACCCACGCGTAGCGTCAGCCTCTGTTTTGAATTTGTTTTTAATTTTTGTTTTCTGTGTGATGTTTTCATGAATATATTGTTTACTGTTTTATGTTCATAACTGTTCAGTATGTATTTTTGTTGTTTGTTTTCTTTTGAAGTTAATAAATTTTCTTAGTTTGTATTTGTTATACTTTCTTGCATAAAAAAATACATAAAAATATTTCTTGTATATATTCTATGAATGTTGTGTTAAATATTTAAAAAAAATTCAAAAATATGTTGTTTGAATTGCATTCTTATTTGTGAAAAATAAATTTTTAACCAAAAATATTTTTATGGATTAATGTGTGATTTATTATTTAATGAGTGTTTAATTTTAACTTTTTATTTTTTGCAGATGGCACCAAAGAAATCTATTCCCACTACTAGTCCCTCTAAAAGACAGAGGAAGACCACAGATACCGACACCACCTCTGAGGATCCTGATCCTCAAGGACAGGAGGTGTTGGGACCACGGGATCCCACCAGATTTCGCACTGATGCGAAGTGGGCACGATTTCATCAGATCAAGGGCCAGAGACTTATCTGGGAGAGGGTCCTTGATTTGAGTGCAGGAGACTATCCTGAGCTACAGGATAGAGTGCAGCAGAGAAGATGGGGACCTTTATTCTCTCTACCTACTGAGGGGGACCCCATCTTAGTAATGGAATTCTATGCAAATGCCTTCAGGACCCGCCAGGACGCACCGAATATAGGGCAGCAGCGGACGAGCTGGGTAAGGGGCCGGCATATCTCTTATGACCGGGACACCATCAGTACCCTATTGGGTAACCCTTGGGAGCCTACTCCCGATGATGACACTTGTTTCTGGAAGGAAAACAGAAACAAGATTGCTGCTGAGGGAGAGTTAGGATACTCCCTCGAGGAGGTTGCTCATTTCTTGAGCAAGGATGGAATCTTTTTCAACCTGAGTAGGGTTGGAAGGAGTCCATCTAACCTCCTAAAGACCCAGTTGACCCCCATAGCCCAGGCGTGGTCCCACCTCATGCTTCATAATATCACTCCTGTCACCCACCTTTCATCCCTTCCAGTTGAGCGTTGTTGCCTTCTCTATTCTATCCTCCAGGGCCACACCATCGATATTGCTGAGCTTATATCCGAGCAGATTCACTATTATGCCCTTGGGTATAAAGTGAATCGCCCCATACCCTTTCCTCTCATCATATCTGCCTTACTGAGGAGGCAGGGAGTCATGGTGCCTTCACCAGAGTTTACTAGTTCTTCAGGGAGAGTCCCTAAAGTTCTAGTGAACAGAGAGTATTTTGTGCAGCAGTGCGAGCTTCCACCACTAGAGCAGGAGGCTCAGCCCCGACCTAGGAGGAGGAGACCACCAGTGCAGCCTCCATCTACTGATGCTGTCACACAGGGCTTTGCCCGGATATCACTTGAGCATCAGCATATGATGCAGATGATGGCTGCCACTCATAGAGCTTATATTCATCTTCACGATGAATTTTACCAGTACAGGTTACAAGGAGAGGGAGCACCTTATGTTACCCCGGCCGAGTTTGCAGCACATGTAGCTTGGCCTGGAGATTTACCCACCTACCCTGAGACTGGTGGATCTTCTGGCGCGCAGGTTGACTCTGATGGCGATGGTGATGATGAGGAGGAGGAGCAGGATGATGATCAGATGGAGGATTGAGGATGCCATCTTATTTTGAGTACATTTGTTTTTAGTTGATGTTTACATTTACATTTACATTTACATTTACATTTTATATTATGGTATTTTATTATTTGTGTGGTGTGTTTTTACGTAGTTATTCGTTTTTGCTTATTTTTCGAATTAATAAATAAATAAAAAAATTAAATAAAAATAAAATTTTCTTTTAATAAATCAATCAAATTTTTGTTAGTAAGTTAGTTTATACACTTAGAGTTTTTACACAATAAAACCAATTTTGTAAAATTAATTATTGATTCTTTATAACTTAGGAATTTTGATAAATTTAATTACAATAAGTTTATTAACCATCAAGCAAATTTCAATAACCCGGTAAGTTGAGAGATCTTTTTAAACACTTGAGGGTCTAATCGACATATTTTCAATTCGAATTGATTTTGCTTTAATCTCTGATTTGTGTTGTTGTACAGAGAATTCGGGAAAATGATCAAGGCACATTTATTGGTGAAACGAAACCTTGAGCCAAACAGCTTACCTTGGTAAAAAAAAAAAATCTTTTATCCCTTGTAAGCCAATTTGAGCTAAAAATAAAATTCTTTGGTACCCTTAAAAACCTAAATTTGTTTTAACCATTCCCTATACTTGATTGATTAAAAGAGCAGTTGAAATAAATGAAAAATATTTTGAGTGTTCTTACAAAAATGGGGAGTGAAAATGAGCAACTTGATTCTTTTCAAAAAAAAAATATAACATGGAAAAGAAAAGTCAAAAATAGTGGAAAGAATCAAGTTGGGGGTATTTATTTTTCATCAATAAAAGAAAATGAGAAGTTTGGGTCAAGAGAAAGCCTAAGGATTATAAAATGCTCTTTTATGATTTCAGGTTTTTGAATTCTAAGAAAAACCATTACTTCTTGAAAACCAAGCCTCATTACAACCCGTGAAAAGACCTTGTGATTGTCGAATTAACTCTGTATAAATAACCTTTGATTAGATGACAAACAAAGTTAAATTCGTTTGATTTTATGATTGATTGAGTGAAACAGGTTACCATTTGCATAGAGATAAACACTTGTGAGGTAAGCCTAAAATTCTGCTTGGTTGTTAATAGAATATTGTAAACAATTTTATCATGAAACCTTTGTTATTTTTTATATCAGTTTTGATTATTACAAAATAGTTAAAATTGTGTAATTATTTTTTTGTGGTAAATTTTCGGACTAACTTAAAAATTTGATTTCAAATTTTTATTTTTCTTATTTTTCTCTCTTGCTCGAGGACGAGCAATGTCTCAAGTTGGGGGTATTTGTTAGTCCTCAAATTTTCAATAAAAGCTTAAATAAAAATTTCATAAAAATTATAAAAATTAGTTTAATTTGTTAGAAAAATAGAATTTAAATTCAATAAATGGATGTTGTTGGAAATAATCTGCCCTTGATCAATTTTCTCTAGTTTTGCAGTGAAAAAGTTAAGAAATCAAGAGAAAATTACACTGGAGGAGCTGACGCGTAGCCTCATCCCACGCGTAGCATCAAGAGCTATTTTTGATGCTGACGCTACACATCACAGCCACGCGTAGCGTCAGTGCTGCGTGGTCTCCACTCCTACTTTTGGCCAACCACCCCACTTGGACCCAATAATGGGCACTCCACTCAGCCCAAGGGCCACCCCAATCAGCATAAATGGCCAAAACTCGGTGGAAACATGTCCATGTGGCCAAGCATGATCAAAATTAATTATTTGAAGTGGCCATTATCAGCTGTTTAATGGAAGCTGAGTCAGGGGTATGACGCGTAGCGTCACACTGACGCGTAGCGTCAGCACCCTTACTCAGCCCTATAAATAGGGCCATCCAACACCATTCTAATCATCCCATTCCATACACAGCATTTCATTCTCTTCTCTCTTGTGCTCGATTTTGAGCACTTCTTTTGTGAGTTGTAGTTCTAGAATAGTTTTCTAGATACTTGAGTGTGTTTCGGTGTATTGTGATCGTTGTATCGTGAAGTTTCCATCATCTTCGTAATGTCAAACTCTGTAAGTGTTGTTTTTACTTTTACCATGTGTAACTAATTTGTTTATGTTGGAATTGGTGAACTAATCTATTGAGTATAATGTTGTGAATTCGACCTCTGCATGTTTATGATTCAAGTCCATGTTAGTGTCTCAACCTTTTATTAATATGAACGTCAAACGGGAAAATGATTTTCATGTGTATCGAAACTGGTTTTATTAGTGTAAATGTCAAACGGGAGAATGATTATTTATGCCGTATTGAAACTAGTTTTGACGAAAGTAAAAAGTTGGAATACCCTTGGTATCTCAATTCTATAGGGGTTGTTAACCATTGTTGCCATAAGGCCAGGTCTTAATGCAAGTTTTTACTGAGAAAGCTCACGAGGGATCAGACTTTACGGTGAATTCTTAGAATTTATATCACGAGGGATCGGTTATAATGATTTTAATCTGCAATGACATGAAACTTGATGATTAAATATGTATGTCTTGAGTTCCTCATTGTTATTCTAGATTAGGGATCCAATTTCCAACATAATTTGTTTATCTGTGTTTATCTCAAGTATCTTACCTATTCTAGATTGTAACTCGACTTTTTAGATAGATTTTATTTTCTTTTATCTTATGAATCACTCAAACATGCTATCTTGTGAATATTGTATAAACTGTATATAAATCATTCTTTTGTTTATAAGTTCCTTCACATTTACCATAGTAAGTAGAAAATTACTATTGTTATTGGACATTCAATCCTAGTGGAACGATATCTAAATTTCGAAAACTACAAATGATTGGTGCGCTTGCCAATTAACAAAACCCGGTTCCACCGCTGGGTTAACAGCTATGGGAATCATTTCTCGAGTGGTCAACATCTGTGACCCGAGTGAATGATGCTGAGGAGTGTGATGTAAACTTCCGAAAGAAGCTTGTACGTGTAAGGTTAATCTGAATGAATCGTGAGTAAAGGCTTTTTCGAGCGGACTTAGACTTTAAAATCCGAGTGAGGGAATACCGAGTGGAGTTGCTCACCTCAACGACTAAGTGTTCGCTCCAGCGAGGGAGAGTGAAAGGAAGGTCTCTAATTGGGTTCCGCTTAAGCTATGCGTGCTTCGCCCAAGCGTGTTGGGTCATCACGCTCAAGCGATGTTGAATTCCGCCTGAGCGAGTGGGCGCTGTTGGGTTCGCTCAGGCTTGTGCCTTCCGCTGTTGCCTTGTGATTAAAATTGCTTTCCTTCCTTCTTGTTCTGATTCTACTTTCCCTTAATCCTCAACTACTCATTTCGCCCTTGAACCCCCTTTGATATTTGGAAAAATTTCCCTGGTCTCGATTTATTCTCAAATTGAACTTGGATGTTTCATTTTGGTATCAGAGCTTTTGCTCTGTTCTGCCTTATGTTGGTTTTAGAATCCTAGGTGTTACACTATCTTGAAAGCAATGGATTAGTAGCAGGTCATTGGAAGCGTGTGACGCCATCTTTCAACAATACATGTTGAGATGATTCTTCGGTCGCGACAGATGGTGACTCCACTGGGGACAAATACTTGATGTGTTTGAATATATATTTCAGGTTGAATTATTTTGATAATGACAAAGCACATTGAAGGATTGAAGCAAAGGCCAAGTAATCATGAAATCAGAGAGAACAGAGTCAGGAAAGCAAAAACACGCATCCTAATCGATTAGAGGACTCAAGCTAATCGATTACCTATGTTTTGTTTGTACAGTAATCGATTACACATATAGAGCTAATCGATTTCCTAAACTCTGTTTATAAACTAATCGATTACATCTTAGAGATAATCGATTACCAGCTGAAAATTTGAAGAATGAGCATCAGGTATTCACCACAATCGATTACCAAGTCAAGCATAATAAATTATGTAAGTTTTGTTTTGCACCCTAATCGATTACATGAAGACCTAATCGATTACAATGCTACGAGACACAATTAAATGCATCAGGTGCCAACTATAATCGATTACATAACATAAAATAATCAATTAGTAAGTCCCTATTTCCAAGCTAATCGATTACACAGGAACGCCTAATCGATTACCTACTGTGCAACACTGAAGATTTCAAAAGCTAATCGATTACAGCTCAAGGCGTAATCAATTAGAGTCGTGCCAGAATTTGGGGAAAGTGCTTTTTAGTGGGAAAGCAGCTCATCTCTCTATTCCAACTCAGTACCCATAACTTGCAACGGCTAGGAAGACTTTGGCACTCCTTCAAGGCTCTATAAATGGCTCTCCAACTTAAGCACAACACACAACAAGAGGCAATCAATCTTCACTTACATTTATGCTTAGTGAGTTCATTTTCTTTGTATATTCTGAACCCTTGAGCTTAGAACTTGTATATCCTCTCTTGTTGAGAGTTAGAAATTGTGTGAGCTTTCATTTGTATATCTACTCTATTAAGAGAGTTACTAGCTTGTAAACACTACACCAAACACAAAGGTTTTCACTCTAGGTTGAGTGGTCACAAAGGTTGGGGTTCAACCTTTGGGTATTGAGAGTTTGAGAGATTGGGTGGGTTACCCTTGTGCTAGTGAGGATTGAGTTCTTGAGTATGGGACACTAGGAAGCTGCAATTGCTCATAGCTTGTATCTCTAAACTTCAATAGTGGAAATCCTTCAAGTAGGTTGCTTGAAGGCGAGACGTACACCGGGGTGGTGGAACTCGTTAAATTGGTTTGCAAGCTCTTCTCCCTTACTCTTTTACATTCATACATTGCATCTGGCTGGATTATTGTTGTTGATTGTGATTTCCCCTTTTAAACTTTCTTGAACTAATAGCTTTAAAGTGCTGCACACCAAGTGTTTGACAAATTGCTTCAGCAACATTTATTCCTTGTTTTGCATTGTTTCTTGCACTAAACTTACTTTGTCTTGCATAAACTATTAATTTGTGAGAAAGGAACTTAGTTCAAGAGCATTTCAATGAAAAGTTTCAAAACTCAATTCACCCCCTCTTGAGTATTGAGGCCACTTGAATAACACTTGAGAGTCAGGCCATTTAGGTTAAAAGCGCATGTTCTCTTTTCTATGTAGCCTATGTTTACTTTATTTTCTTCCTTTTTTTTATTTTTTCCTGTTAGTTGTGTAAGTGTTTGCTCTTGTTTCAATCGCATATCGTTATTTATTTTGTTGTCAACTTTTGAATGATTATTGAACCCTAAGGTAGGTGACAATGTGCTTTTTTTTCCTGTGATTATTGAACCCTAGGGTAGACAACTTTGTGTTTTTTTGTTTTGTGTTTGTTCTCTGTGCAGAATGAGGTAAGGTAAAAAGGTATTGAATGCCCTTTCACACACTACACATATATTTTTGCACACACTTATGAGTGGCGCCCTATACCCGGGCTCCAAATAAAACTTAAGTTAGGAGGGGTTGGTAGCGGTGTCGTTTGGGATGTACTTCCCATCCGGTGATTGTAAGAACCTCAACTAGAGTTTGACCTTTCATGATGTACGCACCTAGTAGATTCCCTACTGTTGCGACCACATCATGAGTAGGATCTTGGCTCTAGTAACCTTTTAGAAGTCTAGTGCAAGCCACCCAATGTGAGGAGACACTTTTAGACAAGCCATAGGGCCTAGAAAAGACCTTCAGAACAACCTGACTTAGGCCATGAAAGGGCAGACTTTACTTTACTTTACATCATTTTTAATTCCCTTTTAATCCAAATGGATGAACCATTTACCCGTTAAAGGATTACTTTACTTCAAAAATAATGGCTCACTTTTCTTGAAAAGACTGGTAATCTTTTAATGGGTAGATAGTTCCCTCTTCATCGTGTACTTCTAAGTCCTGAGTCATAAGTTCCCTTAGTCGTCAAAAGAAGGAAAAAGTGAAAATAATTTTGCTTCCCTCCAACTGGGGCATTAATGACGATTAAAAAACTTATGGTCGTTTAGACTTGAACTCGCACGAATTTTGGTAATCGTTGCTTCCCCAAGTAAAATTGCTTTGCATTAAATCAATGGGGGAAGCGCCGGTTTCTGAACGTGACTGATTCCTCTTCCTTTGTCTTGTTATTCGCAGGAAGCTATTCAGGATTTGACACACACCTCTGAGCAAGTAAAGAAATTAACATGGGACATGATAATTGTGGTACAGATGTGACAGAATTAAGGAAAATACTACATGTTAAGGCCAAGAAGGTTGATACCGGTAGCCTACAGGCAAACGGGAGAAAATTAAATCTGACTCAGAAGATGGCCTTTGTAAGAAAGTATGGGAAGATTTTAAAGCTCTTAGAAGTTGAAGTACAAACTGAGGCGATCACAGCCTTGGCACAGTTCTATGACCCACCCCTCAGATGTTTTACATTCAGGGACTTTTAGTTGGCCCCATCCATAGAAGAATTTGAACAAATACTGGGGATGCCTTTGGAGGGGCAAATTCCCTACTGCCATCTTGATCATCATGCCACTATCGCTGTAGTCGCCCGTGTTTTGAGAATTCATCCTGAGATATTGAGGAAAGTACAGATGAATAGAAATCAAATTCCTGGGTTCACTCGAGTGTTCCTTGAGAAACATATGCAGATTCTGGCAGATAAAGAGGATTGGGAGACCTTCATCGACACTTTGGCCCTTACTATCTACGGGGTTGTCTTGTTCCCCAATCTAGACAACTACGTGGATTATGATGCCATCGCCGTCTTCCATGCTCGCAAACACAGGCTTGAGAATCCCGAGAATCCCGTCACGGCTGTGTTGGCCAATGTGTACTACACAATGGATTTTTGCCATACGCAAGGTGGGAGAAGAATTGTCTGTTATTTACCTGTCCTGTATGTATGGCTCATGTCTCATGTCTTCCATCAAGTCTACAGGGCCGAATGTCCTGTTTTTGATTTAAAACTGTGTCAGCTGGCTATAAAGAATGGGCGCGAATGGGCCAATCACCTTATAGGGCTCACGACTGAGAAGGTCAGATGGTATCCTCAATGGCTGGGGGTCGAGTTGATCATATATAGCTGTGGGGGTTATCCAAATGTTCCTCTCATTAGCACACAAGGATGCATCAATTATAATCCTGTTATAGCAAAGCGTCAGTTGGCTTATCCTTTACTCGGACCACCAGATGAAGGATTGCTCACTCCCCTTATTTTGTACTATGCAAAGGGGAACTATGTTTCTACTGTCTGGGACATAGCCAATGCATGGAAGAAGGTCCATAAGGTGGGGAAGGAATTAGGGGCCCGAAGCCACGCCGTAGGAGCGGAATACCATGAATGGGTCCTGAATAGGGTTTCAATTATAAAATTACCCTTCAGAGGTCCCTCGTACCAGTCTACAAGCACTCCCGCTCCTCCACTTATCATAGAGGACAAAGCCACCCAGGCTTTGAAGGCTCAGATAGAGGAGTTAATGGCCAAGAATCAAAAGCTGGAAGAAGACCTGCTAAAATATCAACAAGAATGCACCTTCCAAAGGAGGGAAAATTTAGAGAGTAAGCAAGCCATGGAAGAGATACGGAAAAAGCGGAAGATTGAAGAAGATTACAGGGTAAGACAAGATCAGTGTCTCCAGGCAGCCAATTCTCAACTAAAAATGAAAAGCAAGCAAAATGATGCCATCCTGGCTAAAAAAGGGCATAACAAAGATGTGCTGACACAGTCCAAGGAAAATGAAAGAAAATCTTTGGTGGAGAAGGAGTTGTTACAATCCCGAGTACACAACTTGGAGGAACAGCTTGACGAGATAATGAGAGCGTACGAACAGGAGATAAATGATGAGCGACGGAATGCCATGGATATAGAGCAACGTTGTCAAGAGGCCACACAAGTCTTAAAAATTGAATTGGCACGGTAGGTGAAGTCGTTCGTTCATGGATGGATCGCTTCGCTAATCTGGCCTACTTAGCCAATGGAGTTCTAGAGGATCTTCCACTATTGCTGAAACAAGCTGAAGGGATGGTTAATCCCCTCTCTACTCCAAGAGAAATTTTATCATTTTTGAATTATTGCCACGAAAGGATTTGTAAAATGAAGGCTATGATTGCCTAAGCCAGGAACGGCTGAAGTATTGTAATCGAACCCTTACAGTGTATCCTACGGAAGTATGAAATAATGAAGCATTTTTTTTGTCTCCAAGATTGTTTCATGTCTCATGTTAATTTCCACTTTACTGCTTTACCAAGTACTTTTCAATGCGACGTTTTGAGAAACCGTCAGAGGATAGCGTCGAATCTCGAATAGCGTCCCGTGTAACGTCTTTCTACTTTTTTATCATTTCTGTTAACTATTTATTTTCTTTTGCTAACGCATCTCCATGATTCTTTTAGACATTACAGGTAAACATCCTTACGAGACCAAGCTCAGAAAGAAACTCATGGCTGAAATAGAACAAGAAAATGAGAGTTTGAGAGCTGAGCTTAATCAATTAAAAGAACAGATGACTGAGATGGCCAAACTTTTAGAGAAGAGGGTCACAGAAAGGGGTTTGTCTGCCGGTGTTGATGACGCTAGACAACAGCCTCCTACCCCGCGGCCCTCTCCAGGTCCAGCTAAAAGGCAGGCCCCTAATCCTACAGCACCTTCTATCACTATTAATGTAAGAAGGCCAAACCCTGTTAATACCCAGCAGCATACCTTCATAGATGCTGATGGCAACGCTATCCCTTTCCCATTATATGGCTTGCCTCCAGGGTATTTTCCTCCACTCCATGTCGACCCCCAAACGGGTCTAGACCACCAAGATCCTCACCTTGTTCAACCAGGCATACCAACCTGTCATGAATTCTGTATGACCCAAGGCCAAATGCAACCCATCCAAGCTCACACTACACAGCCTACCCATGCGACCCAAACCACCACCCGGCCACAGATCTTTATGAACCCGGTAAACCTCTCTCATGTAGCTATGCATGTACAGCAACCTTATGGGCACACAGATCCTCGTGTGGCTACTGGTCCCAATGGCGCCGTAGCTACCCAAGAAGGAAGGATAGAGGTCCTCGAAAGGAAGTTAAGAGCAATAGAGGGATCAGAAGGTTTCAGATTTGGAAGTGTCGCGGAACTTTGCTTAATCCCGGATGTCGTCATCCCTCCTAAATTCAAGGTGCCAGAATTCGATAAATACCGAGGGCTAACCTGCCCGAAGAATCATCTTACCATGTATTGTCGAAAGATGGCATCACGCGCTTCCAATGACCCACTACTAATCCATTGCTTTCAAGATAGCCTGGCCGGGGCCACCTTTACATGGTACACCCACCTCGAGTGGTCTTGTATACACAGTTAGAACGACTTGTCTGATGCTTTCATGAAGCAATATAAATACAACTTGGATATGGCGCCAGATAGGGTGCAATTGCAAAACATGGCGAAGAAGGAGGCTGAAACATTCAAAGAATATGCACAACGTTGGCGCGAAGTTGCCACACAGGTAGACCCACCCTTATCAGAAAAAGAAGTCGTATCCATGTTCATCGATACGCTCCAATCTCCTTTCTATGATAGGATGATTGGGAGCGTCTCATCCCATTTCTCTGATATCGTCACTATCGGAGAAAGAATAGAAAATGGGATAAGAACTGGAAAAATCATCCAAGGTCCGTCTGCGACAGGCACAACAAAGAGGCCAGTAACAGGGGAAGGCAGAAGAAGAGATGGTGAAACCAATACCGTCTCTTACGACCAAAGAAGAAACCACACGAGGCCATTTACCCCTATCGCATCTCCACCGGCCAACCCTCATGCGTCATATCCATGCATAGCAATGGTTCAAAATCCAAATCCACCCCGCTTCTGACCACCTGTCATACGGCCACCAACACTGCCACAAGTACCATACCAACCACCATAAACACAATACCAACCACCATAAGTAAATCAACCACCAAATCCAAATTCAAGAAGACCAAACAATGACCGTACTCAGATACAGTTCGATCCTATTCCCATGACTTATACTGAGCGCTTACCCCATCTCGTCAAAAACACTTTGGTAGTACCCTGCCCTCTAAGACCACTACAGTCACCCTACCCTAGAGGATATGATCTAAATGCATGATGTGATTACTATGCCGGTGCACCAGGGCATTCCATAGAGAATTGCTTGGCTTTGAAGTTTAAGGTAAGGGATCTGATCCGAGCTGACTGGATAAGTTTTAGTGAGGGGAGCCCAAATGTGACAACCAACCCTTTGGCCAACCACGGGAGGCTAGGGGTCAACGCTATTGAGGAAGACGAGGAATGTATTTCGGAGGTTGATAACATAAAAATGCCTTTGGAAATAATTCACTCCCACCTATTTGAGAGGGGGTTGATAGAGGGCTCATGGGATGAGGAGTACAATAATGACCAGTCTACGAAGCAACGAGGCTTCCAAAAAACCCTTCAAGAACTTATGGACTGTCATATTGTAGAGGTTTGTAGGCGCCGTGGAGGCAGAATAAACATGATACAAGAGCAGACCAGGGTACGAGCCCCAAAACCCCTGGTCATATTCTACAGCAAGAATGCGCCGGTAGCCCCAACTCCTGCCAAAACTGTCATTACAGTACAAGCACCTACTCCATTCCCCTTCAAAGATTCTCATGCCGTGCCATCGAAGTACAGCTCAGAGGTGGTCATCACAAACCCCATGATAGTTGATTCTACATCATCCTCCTCTATGACAAATATTGTCGGGATTGGAGGCATCACTCGGAGTGGAAGGATATATGCTCCTCTGGAATCAAAACTTAATAAAACAGCTGGAGAAGTCAAATCCGGAAAGGAAGGAGCCACTGGCGAGATAAAAAGGGCTGTAACTGAGGAAGAAGCCTAAGAATTTTTGAAGTTCATCCACCATAGTGATTATCAGGTATTGGACCAACTAAACCATACCCCGGCCAAGATCTCTTTGTTGTCCTTGTTGATGAATTCTAAACCACACCAGAACATATTAATGAAAGTATTCAGTGAAGCACACGTGAAGCATAACTTGTCTGTTGACAAGTTCGAAGGCATAGTGGGCCACATAGTAGCTTATAATTATGTGACCCTTATGGATAATGAGGTGCCAGTGGAAGGAAGAGGGCACAACAAAGCCCTTCATATCTCTGTAAAATGCCAAGATCACATCCTAGCAAAAGTACTTGTAGACAATGGGTCGTCACTAAACGTGATGCCAAAATCCACATTGGCAAAGTTGCCATTTAATGGGACTTACATGAGACCAAGTTCTGTGGTGGTGTGGGCTTTTGACGGGACTCGCCGGGAGGTCATGGGAGAGATTGAACTGCCAATACGGGTTGGACCGTGCACCTTTCAGATTCTCTTTCGAGTCATGGATATCACGCCCGCCTACAGTTGTTTGCTAGGACGGCCGTGGATCCACTCGGCTGGGGTGGTCCCTTCCACGCTACATCTAAAATTGAAATTCGTCATTGGTAATAAACTAGTGATTGTTTCCGAGGAAGAGGACCTCTTGGTCAGCAAGCCTATCACCACCCCATACATTGAAGCAGCCGAGAAAGCTCTCGAGACCTCTTTCCGGGCCTTGGAAATAGCCAATGCCACAAGCATTGTAAGAACATCCTTCCCAAATGTACCTCTAACAGTGGCAAAGACCATGTTATGGAAGGGATACAAGCCAAGAAAAGGGCTGGGACATGAACTGGAAGGGAGGATCCAACCTATGTGCATCCCTGAAAATAAGAACAGATACGGTTTGGGATACTGGCCCACGGCCACTGACAAGAAGAGGGTAGGGGAGGCGAGAAGAGAAAGAAGGATGGCTCGCCTCACTGGTAAGGAAGTCAACACCGCAAGGACCCCCATTTGTGACCTCTATTAGAGTTTTAGGAGTGCGAGAATAATGTATTCGGATCAAGTGGCCATGATTGAAGATCAGTCCAGCCATAATACGGAGTTTGTGTATGCTTGTTTACCGGATTAGGAGCTGAATAACTTGGAAACCATGAAGTTCCCTACGACTATGAATATTTTGTCAAAGTAATCATATTATCTTATAACTTGTCAGTCCCTCTGCTATACCTAAGGCTTTGGGACCCCTTTTATAATAAAGGCAAAAACCTGTTTATTTACTTGATTTAATGAACACTTTCAGATTCCAATACCTTGTCTTTGCTTGATTCCTTTTTTTTCTTTCTTGAGCCTTTCACTTGCTTGTTTTCTTTTTCGTTCGCTATAATACAACCAAATGCAGATCCAAAAATGATTCCTCTGAGAGCAACAAGAACTTGGTTTTGTTTCACGATTCTGATTATCTAAACGATTGCGCCTATAAGGAAAGTGAGGAAGTCTTTGAACCTTCGCCCGAATTCACAAGGTTAATGGAACAGAAGGATAAAGAAATTCAACCCCATCAAGAAAAGGTTGAAACCATTAATCTGGGGGATGAAGGAGAAGTTTGGGGACATTTTTGCATGGCCATATCAAGATATGCCGGGGTTGGATAACAGCATTATGGAACACAGGTTGCCTTTAAAGCCAGAATGTTCGCCAATCAAACAGAAGCTACGACGAATGAAATCGGAAATGCTCCTTAAGATTAAAGAAGAAGTTAAGAAGCAATTTGATGTTGGTTTCCTAGCCGTAGCTAAATATCCTCAATGGGTAGCAAACATAGTTCCCGTTTCGAAAAAAGACGGAAAAGTAAGGATGTGTGTGGACTACCGAGACTTAAATCGGCCCAGTCCTAAAGATGACTTTCCTCTACCTCAGATTGATGTATTGGTCGACAATACAGCTCAACACTCCATCTTCTCATTTATGGATGGATTCTCAGGATATAACCAGATCAAAATGGCACCTAAAGATATGGAGAAAACCACATTCATCACTCTGTGGGGCACCTTTTGCTACAAAGTGATGTCTTTCGGGTTGAAGAACGCTGGAGCCATCTATCAAAGGGCAATGGTGACTCTTTTCCATGATATGATGCATAAAGAAATAGAAGTCTATGTGGATGATATAATTGCTAAATCCAGGTCCGAGGAAGGGCACGTTACTGATCTGAGGAAGCTTTTCGAACGACTAAGGAAATTCAAGCTTAGATTGAATCTGGCCAAGGGCACCTTTGGCGCGAAATCTGGCAAACTGTTAGGATTCATCGTAAGCGAAAGAAGGATAGAGGTTGATCCTGACAAAATCAAGGCAATTCTGGAAATGCCTCCTCCTTATACGGAAAAGGAAGTCTGAGCGTTCCTAGGAAGGTTAAACTACATCACTCGATTCATTTCCCAAATGACAGTAACTTGTGAGCCGATTTTCAAGTTACTTCGCAAGAAACAACCCAGGTAATGGAATGAAGATTGCCAAACAACATTTGAAAAGATAAAGCAATACTTGTTAGAGCCGCCAATCCTGGGAGACCGCTGATCCTGTATTTGACTATGCTGAAAAAATTCATGGGATGCGTGTTAGGTCAACACGACAAGACTGGGAAGAAGGAGTGTGCCATCTATTACTTGAGCAAGAGATTCACCGAATACGAGATGAGGTACTCTTCTCTCGAAAGAACGTGTTGTGCGTTAGCTTGGCTACCAAACACTTAAGGCAATATATGCTCAGTCACACTACATGGTTGGTGTCTAAAATGGACCCCATTAAATACATCTTTGAAAAGCCAGCTTTGATTGGAAGAATTGCTCGTTGGCAAGTGCTACTGACAGAATATGACATAACGTATGTCACCCAAAAGGCCATAGAAGGAAGTGCACTAGCAGATTACTTGGCACATCAGCCCATCAGCAGTTACCAACCCATACAGTATGACTTCCCAGACGAACATATCTTAGTTCTTTTCAAAGAAGAAGATGGTCAGGAAAACAGGTGGACCATGAGATTTGATGGAGCTTCTAACGCACTGGGGCATGGAATTGGGGTCATCTTAATCTCACCTGACAAGGAGTTTATTCCATTTGCACTCGGCTATGTTTTGATTGTACCAACAATGTTATGGAGTATGAGGCATGCTTTTTGGGGATACAAACGGCTTTGAACGTGGGAATAAAATCCCTGGAAGTTTATAGAGACTCTGCTTTGGTTATTCATCAATTGAAGGGCGAGTGGGAAACTAGAGACAGTAAACTAGTTCCCTATCATGCTCACAACAAAGAGATGATCAAAGAGTTTGATGAAATTACCTTCCACCATGTACCACAGGACGACAACAAAATGGCAGACGCCTTGGCCACCCTAGCTACGATGTTCGAGGTCAGTAGTGAATACGAGGTGCCTCTCAATGAGGTGAGAAAACAACAAGAGCCTACACATTGCCAAGTCATAGAAGGAGAGCCAGATGGCAGGCCTTGGTATCATGACATCAAAAGGTACATCCAACTCCAAGAATACCCTGAAGGCATCATAAATAATGACAAACAATCCTTGAGATGGCTCGCTATGGGTTATCTTTTGAGTGGTAACGTGCTATACAAGAGAAATTATGATTTTGTCCTCCTCCGGTGTATTAACGCCGCCGAGGCAAATCAAATCATGAGAGATATCCATAAAGGATCTTTTGAAACTCACACGAATAGGCATGCCATGTCAAGAAAGATCTTAAGGGCAGGATATTATTGGATGACCATGGAAGCAGACTGTTTTGCTCATGCACGAAAATGTCATAAATGTCAGATATATGCTGATCACATTCATGCACCACCTTCATCCCTAAATGTGTTGTCAGCACCATGGCCCTTTTCAATGTGGGGAATGGATGTCATTGGGCCTATTGAGCCAAAAGCCTCGAACGGTCATCGCTTCATTTTAGTCGCCATCGATTATTTCACCAAGTGGGTGGAGGCGGCTTTATACGCCAATGTAACAAAGAATGTTGTGGTCAAATTCATCAAGCGTGAATTGATATGCCGATACGGCCTACCAAGCCAGATCATTACTGACAATGGTACGAATTTGAACAACAAGATGATGAAGGAACTCTACGAAAGCTTCAGAATCTCTCACCATAACTCCTCTCCATATCGACCAAAAATGAATAGAGCAGTCGAAGCGGCTAACAAAAACATTAAAAAGATAGTGCAAAAGATGGTAGTGACCTACAAAGATTGGAATGAAATCCTTCCCTTTGCTCTGCATGGATATCGAACCTCAGTGCGAACCTCGACAGGGGCAACCCCATTCTCCTTGGTTTACGGAATGGAAGCAGTACTACCTTTTAAAGTAGAGATCCCATCCCTTAGGGTGATCATGAAGGCCAGATTGGAAGAAGCTGAATGGGTCCAAGCCAAATATGATCAACTGAACTTAATTGACAGAAAGAGGTTAACTGCTCTATGTTGTGGGCAGTTGTACCAAAAACGCATGAAGCGGGTATACAAAAAGAAAGTACGACCCCGACAGTTCCAGGAAGGGGACTTGCTCCTTAAGAAGATTTTGCCAATCCAGAAAGATAATCGAGGGAAGTGGACACCTAATTACAAAGGACTGTATGTCATAAAGAAAGCCTTTTTTCGGGGAGCTCTCATACTCACTAACATGGATGGAGAAGACCTACCAATGCTTATAAACACAGATGCAGTGAAGAGATACTTTACGTAAAAAAAAAACAAGGGGCTCGCTAGGCTGAAAACCTGAAAAGGTGACCTACGCAAAAGTTAGAGTTACTTGGTGAGTCGAAAACTCAAAAGGGCGTTTCAGACAAAATCAAAACCTAGAGTCTTGGCATGGAAACACAAAATCCTTCAAGCAGAAAATGAGAAAATCAAACTTGGGCATATGGGTGATTGTTAAACTACATCCTCAAAAGCAAAATTAGAAGATGAACATGAAGTCGTGAGAAAGAATCAAGATTCTCATCGCTCTCAGAAAATCACTGGAGGATTCATGAGCCTTCCTTTTTCCACTTACCTTCAATTCTTTATGCCTTGTTGCATTTATTTGTTTTACATTGCTTTCATTATCCCTGTACATGCCTGATGTTCATAAATAAAATTTACCCTTCTTTCTGCACGTGTTCATGACTAAAGTCTTAAATAAACAAGTTTTTCCAAAAACTTTTTGAAAATAAAAATGACAAAACATGAAGTTGTGGGGAATGAAATGCATCCCAGCTCCAGACCTTGCGTCAGATAAGCGTAACCAACTCCGCTAGGCATGCTCACCAAAGTCAGAAGTTGCTTCTATTTCATCCATGAGTTGTTTCGAAGCCAGCCTCCAAAGATGTTCACGTGAAAGTCTCAATTTGTTTTGTACTACTCACTTTCCTTTTAAGGGGTGGCCAGGATCCATAATCCAGAAGCAGGTACTCACCAAAGCTATCTCCCTACTAAACCCGTTACTCATCATAAGAAGAACACACATTAAGAATTCCTCCCCAGCGAGCCTACAAACTGGACCCATTTCTCTCCGGTGAAGACCTGTCCCTAATCAGACTTAGGGAGACTTATTTGTCCCCAATGGAAACACAGTTCAGTAGCCAAGCGCAATCCCTCCCCTGACAAAAATCCAGGATTCACCCCAAGCAGAATTACCAAATCCTCTTTCTAGTGAAACCATGAGAGCCACTAGACGAGGGCCCACCATACCTTTCTTCCTAGTGAAACATCCCCAATAAGATCATTATTACCAAACTAGCACCCACATACTCTTCCCACCAAACAGCTCAAACTGGGGCATTACCCCAGGTTTCATTTCTCTCTGTCAAGGGGCAGTACCCCAAATTTCTTTTACTTTGTTAGACTGGGGCATCACCCCAGGTTTCATTTCTCTCTGTCAAGGGGCAGCACCCCGAATTTCTTAACTCTGTCAAGGGGCAGCACCCCAAATTTCTTCAACTCTGTCAAGGGGCAGCACCCCAAATTTCTTCAACTTTGTCAAGACTGGGGCATCACCCCAGGTTTCATTTCTCCTCTCTGTCAAGGGACAGCACCCCGATTTCTTCAACTTTGTCAGACTGGGGCATCACCCCAGGTTTCACTTCTCTCTATCAAGGGGCAGCACCCCGAATTTCTTCAACTTTGTCAAGACTGGGGCATCACCACAGGTTTCATTTCTCCTCTCTGTCAAGGGGCAGCACCCCGAATTTCTTCAACTTTGTTAGACTGGGGCATCACCCCAGGTTTCATTTCTTCTCTTTGTCAAGAGGCAGCACCCCGAATTTCTTCAACTTTGTCAAGACTAGGGCATCACCCCAGGTTTCATTTCTCCTCTCTATCAAGGGGCAGCACCCCAAATTTCTTAACTTTGTCAGATTGGGGCATCACCCCAGTTTCCAAATCTCTCGAACCTGGGGCATCACCCTGAGTTCCTTCAATCTCCCAGCCAAGGGTCAACACCCATATCTTTACTTTCCTGCCAACCGAGAGGCAACACCCTCATCTTAACTTTCCTGTCAACCGAGGGTCAACCCCAATCTTTACTTTCCTGTCAACTGAGAGGCAACACTCTTATCTTTATTTTCCTGTCAACCCCAACCTTTACTTTCCTGTCAACCGAGAGGCAACACCCTCACCTTTACTCTTCCTGTCAACTGAGAGGCAACACCTTCATCTTTTACTTTCCTGTCAACAGAGGGTCAACCCCAATCTTTACTTTCCTATCAACCGAGAGGCAACACCCTCATCTTTACTTTCCTGTCAACCGAGAGGCAACACCCTCATTTTTACTTTCTTGTCAACTGAGGGTCAACCCCAACCTTTACTTTCCTATCAACCGAGAGGCAACACCCTTAACTTTACTTTTTCTATCAACTGAGAGGCAATACCCTCATTTTTTACTTTCCTATCAACCAAGGGTCAACCTCACCTTTACTCTCCTGTCAAACCAAGAGGCAACACCCTCAGTCTTTTACTTTCCTGTCAACCGAGAGGCAACACCCTCAACTTTTACTTTTCTGTCAACTAAGAGGCAATGCTATCAATCATTACTTTCTTGTTAGCCAAAAAGACGAGTAACCGTTCCTGCTGAAATTGGGAGATCACCACAATTCTTTTCGGAATTAAAGTTTCTTAAAAATAAGGGATCCGGTGTTGACATCGTTTCAGAAAGGTCCAAAATAGGCTATACCGGTGTTGTAGGAGAACAGGAGTCCAGATCCCATCCAAAACCAAACAAAACTTGAGTTGTTGAAAGGCCTTGGGTTTGGCTAAGTTAAAAGGTCAATATTGCCAATCAGTGGGTGATGTGAAAGCGACCTCTTGCCACTTCATCCAAGAAAATGATGTTATTGGTAGCTACTTCGTCCAAGAGTTCGGCTCCCATGGATAGGTATTGGTAGACGATGTGGAAAACAAAGGACGATATTGTTGTTGTTACTTCATCCATAAGTTCGATTGGATGTTGTGTGGACGATATTATTTCAAGTTTTATCAGTTAGACATCGGTTAATGATCTAGTATAACTTGCAAAAATTAAGGAGTTGAAAAATGAGAAAAGCCATTTCATTCCATTAAAAAAGGGGGGGCACTTTGGCCTTACAAAATAAACTCTGGAGCCTATCCCGGAACAAGGCTAAAGAAAAATATCCTAAATCCTAGCACTGGGAGAGTCCGGACCAGCAACAGTAGCTGTCCCCTCAGAATCTTCTGACACCGTCCTCAACTCCATGCTTTGGCCTTCGGGGAGAGACAGAGGTTCGTAAGGAACATCCTCAGGTTCCACTGCCAGACCCGGTCTATAGCATACAGGTGCCCACCATGAAACTCATGATAGACACCTATACCGTTCAAGTTAAGTTACACAGCGGAGTTCCGGTGTACAACTTAATGAACGGTGGAGCTGAAGGCGACATTGGCTAATTCTGAAAATTCAGTCATCTCCCCATCCCTCTTTTGTCGTTCCTAGACATAGGCCTCCTTTACAGCGGCGAGCTCAGCTGCCAGCTCCTCATTCTTCTTCTCCACCTCGGCCCATCCAGCCAAGGCTTCATCTAGCTTAGCCTAAAGAGCTTTAAGAGCGTTCTCTGAAGCTTGGTACTTGGCCTTAGCCTCATTTGCCCTCTTAGCAGCTGAGTTGTACGCCGTAGTGAGTTCGGTCAGATCTTTCTCACTCTTAGCCAAGGCAGTCTGAGCCTCCACTCTTAGGGCTTTGGCCTTTTTCATCCGGTCCAGGCATTGTTTAGCCTCGAGACCAGAGTAGTAGGATTTCCCTAAAGAATTGAGAACCCCGGCCGCTTCGACCAAGTTGAAGATAGCTCCCTTAACAACACACTGAGTCTCGGAAGCGGGAAGATTGTCCTTCAGTTTAAAAGGGATTTCGAACCTCGCCGGTGTCCCCCCGATATAATCTAAAAAGTCTGAAATACTAGAGTTGCAGTGGATGTTCTCGTCGGTAGGCTGAGTCGAGTCCAGAGCATTATTTACACTGGCAGCCTCCTCCTCCTCATGCTGTGCTTCCACCCCGGCCTCTGTCCTCTATGCCTTGTGCTTTTTGGATTTTGAACCTGGGCTGATGTGGTTGCATTTTTTCCCCTTGTCTTGGGCCCTCTCCTCTGGACCCAGAGCCAACTTGTCAACCTTATCAGCTGGGATGCTGACTATTTTGGCCGCTGTGCGCCTTGGAGTTACTCTATTCTCTACACCGGCAGCAGCAGCGTTTCTGGCTTTGGCCTGTTCCTGAAGTTTCTTTAGAATGTCGATCCGAGCCATTTCGCCTGAAAAACAGAACCCGTTGTCAATACCGATACATATATATATATATATATATAAAATCTACCTAAGTAAGTACCCCGGCGAGACTCCATCCCGAGGAGGTTTTTACAGGAGATCTTGGCAAAGCGAGAGTAGGCCCTCAAAGTGTCCAAGACTTTCTTGGACTCCGTCAATAGAACACTCTCACTGACGGAATAGGCATTGCTGGTCAGGAGAAAGTGCTCATGGGTTCAGCCGGTGTAGAACTTCCTGGAAAGATCTGACTTCTCACAGAACACCGGCCTTCCTACATTAACCTCGACTTTGACATAGGAGTGTTTGAAGCTGACTCCATCTGTCTTGGCCGACTCGGTGTAGCTCTCAAGGTTTACAACCTTGGCATCACACCGAAGGTTGATGAAACTGAGGCCCCCTTCTGCGTTACCCTAGCGCATCACCCTGTAGTAAGTAAAAAAAAAGGGCGACGGTGGGGATGAAGTGGAAATACTCCCCAAGTATCTCCAAAGATTTCACCAAACCCCAGCCGTTGGGATGAAGCTGGCTGGGGGAGCAGTCTAAGAACCGGAGTACCCCCATTTCAAACTCCGTGAGAGGAAGACAGATGCCAATCTTGGAAAATAGCATTTCGTACATGAAAATGTACCTAGACCCCAGTTGATGGCAGATCCGATCCAATGTTAATGGGCAGAGAACGGTGAAATCATCTTCATGTTCCTCGCCGGAGTGAACAATGACGTCCTCGATGGTGACATCGGCAGCATCCTCTGCGTAACAAGAGACGATGTTCCTGGGGTCTTCATGAACCCAGAAGTAGGGATCCTTGGCCTTCTCATCGAGCCAATCTATCTGATATGCTATAACATTAGTCTTGACGGTGTTGGTTGCGATTATAGGGGTTCCGGTAGAAGAATTTCCAGAGGAAGCCATGGGGACGGTGTGGCAGAGGAATGGAACACAGCTGTAAAATGCCACGTCGTCAGATAAATAAAGATCGGCACTACTGTCCTGCTGACTAGCAATGCCTAAGTTAAGAGATGAGGATGATGTATGGGAGTTAGACGATGTGTCAAACTCCCTTGTTTCCCACAAGGGCAATGTGGAGAAACGATGTCCTGAAACTATCGGCCGGTATTGAACCCCAGAGGTTGCTTCACCATGACAACGCTGACCTCGGTTCCTGACTCCTCCCGACTGATGTCAGGATGTGATCAAAGGAGGTCCTGACAGGACCTCGACGGAGCCACTGCTTGAACCGTTGCCCCCTATACCCTTTCTAAAAATGACAAAAAGAGAAGGAAGGTATGGAGGTACCTGCTGAGACGATGCGAGCTGTCCTCTTAGTGCGAGCCAAAATGTTGTGAAGACACTGGAGATTTCGAACGTCGGAGCAGCAGAGTTTTGGAATGAGAAAACAAGTGAAAATGAATGACCCCCCTGCCTGCTTTTATAGAGTGAGGGGACGGGGATCTAGAATGTTCCATATTCCGGCCCAGGCCCATGAAAAAGGCCCACTCGCTTCGACTGTTCGTATTCCGGTCCGAGGGTGCAAAAAGGTGAAATTCAAAAGGACGAATCAGGTGGTGACACGTGTAGGGGGTCTCAAGTTATTTCAATTGGGCACCAGTCATGAGATCACACTGGCGGTTGTCATATCGGTTGAGAAGCTCTTCACTTGGACCCGATATCGGCGTTCACATCTTTACTTCCTTTTCACTTCAAAAACACGAAGGCTTCATGTTTCTCTTAAAAAAAAAAGTAAAGAGGGGCATCTGTGAACACCTATCTCAGTCCGGCCAGTTTCGACATCAAATTGACACCGTCTGAAAATGATGAATCCTAACCGATGTGAAAAGGTAGGTGACATCATTCGATGTCCAAATGAGGAACACCGGTCTGTAATGTTGAAGAGTGACATTGGCTTGGATCATTGAAAGGAACACCGTCTAGTGAACTGGTGTCCCTTATGATCCGGTGTAATAGGTTTCATGGACCCAGCATCGAATTGGCGAGTCCGGTTGCCTATACCGTGACTTGTAATCGCATCATCCAAACTGATCCTTGAATCCTGGAGGGGTGGCAGACAACAAATAAAAAATGAAAATAATAAAAAATACCCACCAACCGCTGCTCCCCATGATTGTTAGTGGCCAGGCTGTCTCTCCACTGCGCACATGGGTTTAGTGGAGGCTTGAGCTGTCCAAACACTCAGTAGGCACCCTGAAGCTCTATAAATGCCTCAGCTGAAGAGGCACAAGGGTCGACCCTTTTGAATCCTGGAACCCCCCAGAAAATTTGGTCTAAACTTTGAATTCCTAAACCCCTGAAAGCTTGCACCAGGAAATCCTGAAACCTAGTTGCTCCGGTGTTCAAAAAAAATCCTAAGCAGTTAGTTCAATCCTTGGTTCCCTGAACCTCAGAAAATTGCCCCCAAGGTTTTGAATTGTCGTTAGGACACCGGTTCCGACCCAGTTTACAATGAACTTCTCCCTGCCACCCAGATATCATCCAGGAATCATAAATCCAAGAGCGTGTGCTCATCAACTTCACACCGAATCTCCCACTGAACCCTTACACCGTCTCTACACCAAGCTCCACACCGGCTCCCTATTGTCTCATACCGTTTCTCAACAGATACTAGTATTACTCCGGTTGTTGCTGCTCAGGTCCACGCCGGCTCACAGTTGAACTCTGTTTCTCAGTACCTCCCCTACACCGGTTATATTTTGTCCCTTTCTATTATTTTCTTTCGCTTGTTTTCTTGTTGTCCTGTTCTTTTGCTAAATTCATCGTTTTGTTAAGTTTGTTCTCTTGAATAATCCTATTCTGTTACAACTTTCTTTTATTTTCGCTTTATAATCAAAAATGACAAAAAGAAAATAAGTGTTCTTCATGTCTCTTTTGATCAACGTAAAAATTGTTTTTTAACCAGTGTCGTGTAGGAGTACTCCTACCTACATTGTTCGTAAAGCTCATACATGTGCGGAGACCTTCACCTTGTATGTATCTTTACTGTGAGCTTCGCTTGTCACCAAGTTTCTAGCTCCACTTAAAACTCCCTCGTCAAGAACTACGTGACCCTGATTTCTTGAAAACTCAAGAATACGTAAGAGCAGGACTTAACTCCTGTTGGGCCCACTTCTTTTCTTCTCCCATTCTTCTTTAGAAATTAATGTCATTCCCATCATTGCATAAAAGTTAATTTAGACGCGACGTCTTATTGATTTTCTTCCATTTTGTCTTGACGTCTGTCATTCTTCATAAAGATCGGGCTAACAGGATGAGACGTCCTGTTTATCCTCTTCATCCCCCAACCCTGTATCTTGATGAGAGAATGATTGATTTGGACGCGACATCCTGTTAGCATCCTTTCCCTTTTCCACATGTATCCCCACTAAAAGGCCAGGGCTAATTTGGACGGGACGTCCTGTTAACCCCTTTTCATTCTCAACCTTGTATTTTTATGGAAGGATGACTAGTTTAGAGGCGACGTCTTGTTGGCATTCTCTTCCTTCTTGGTTTTGTACCTTCCCCATGTAGATCCAGGTTAATTTGGACAAGATATCCTGTTAACCTTGCTTCAGTACCCCATGTTTGTCTGTTTTGCTTCCCTCCGTTTCAAAAAATAATAATAAAAAGGAAGAAATAAAATCTCTTTTGTAAGGTTATTGGTATCGCGTATTTTCAATCTTGGTACTGTTTTTAACAGGCGATGTAGGGTGCTAATACCTTCCCTACTCGTAACCGACTCCCGAACTTGAATCTCACTTTTTAACCAGTGCTTTGTTGAAGTTTTTTCCCAATGGTTTTTTCTATGAATAAAAAATGTTGGTGGCGACTCCCTGTTCTTTTACCACCTTTTCGAGGGTCGTCCGTGCCGTCGCGATCCCGGTCGCGACAATATGTGTATGTAATTTAGTTATGTTAAATGGTATATAATGAAGAGGTGATAAATTGTGATGATTAATGCATAATGAGATACTTGTTAGAACTAGATATGTGTTAATGCATAATACGGTTAAATTCAATTCAATATTTGTCATTTAACATATATATGCTCACCCTTAACCCTGTTGTAGTGAACTTAGATAGAGAAAAAGAATGGTGAATGGTCACCATGAGCACAATGATGATCATATGGAGGAATTAATATATATATATATATATATAGGTATATGATATGGATCTTATATAGTTTTGACATTGTAAGCCTTAGTCGGCTCTTTTGACATTTTATATATTTGTATAGTAGGATAGTTTGATGACCTCGTTGGAGGTCTAGTATATGTTTTTGATATCTACTTGTAAAGTTTGGTAGTGATCTACTGACGATATGCATATTATGGAGGAATTGAAATGATTATGTCCAAGGATTTGTAATATGATGATGTGTTGTTGAATTTGAATTATGGCACTAGTGCAAAAGTACCATTTCGCATCGTAAGGTTCATCACGATTTAATAAAAACAGATGTGAAATATCAGGGCGGTGGCATTTTTAAAAATATATGTAACATCAGATGACATTTCATATCGGGTTTTTAAAAAAATTGATGTGGAAACCAATTTATCACATCGGTTTTTTTTAAAACGACGTTAGATATTTACACGGTGACAATTTTGAAAATATATGCAAAGTTTGCTTGACGCTATTAGACAACGCTTTTTATAAAATCAATGTGGAAAATGATTAAAATATTAAAAAAACTCAATGCAACAACAATATATAAAGTAGAAGCTAAAATTAAAAATTAAAATTGGTAATGGGAAAAACCGATGTGGTAACCTATTTTTCATATTGATTTTTATACAAAACTGATGTGGTATCTTAAAAATTAAAAATTGACACTCACATTGCAAAGGACATCAGCATATCACTAATTCTTAACAGCATTGGTGTTTATAAAATGAAAAAATTAAAATGATATAAAAATGAAAACACTAAATAAAAAATAGTTATATTTGTAACATCAGTTTTATGAAAATCGATGTGGTTTATAGTTTTAACATCAGTTTTTTATTAAAACCGATGTAGTATCCTAGAAATTTTCATTTTTTTAAAAATAAAATTTTTTATATACATATACTTTTAACATCGATTTTTGTAATAAACCGATATGGAATGTGCAAATAAATTTTGGGCCTTATCTGATGTGCTAGAAATTAGAGATACCGCATCAATTTTTGAAAAAACCAATGTGGAAAGTTGTGTCCCTTTTATTAATGAAAACAACGTCATTATTTTTACATTGCATTACGCGATAGTTGTTCCTTACGCGATTACAATGCCTTGTAGCTTGCAGTTTGCTCTCCACTTGCTTTGTGCTCTCAACTTGTGTTATGCTCTCCAACATTATGCTCTTAATTTGCGTTTTGCTCTCTAACATTGTGCTCTCAACTTGCGTTTTGCTCTCCAACGTTGTGCTCTCAACTTGCATTTTGCTCTTCAATATTGTGCTTTCAACTTGAGTTTTACTCTCCAACATTGTGCAACGACAGTTTCTTAAGCTCTCCATGTCTCTATTTATTTATGGAACAAATGATATGCCTTGAATGTTACGATGATTGTCATTATTTTTACTTCCATGCATGGATTGTTATGCAATGAGATTGTAACCATTGAGATGCTAAGTATGAGAATAAAATGACTTGAGGGGCTTGTACATAATTGTATGTTATTGATTGAAAATGTCAAATTAAAATATATCCCTATGTGAGAGGGTGAGATATCCTTGCGAGGTTGTTTGGCATATGCATTATTGCATTTTGCATTCATGGCATGACATAACATTGAAATGTGGTTGCGATCACAATGATGAAAGATCCTACGGGATTCTATGAAGGGAGTACCCCTTGCGAGGTGGAAAACCAACTTGATGATGATATGATATTGAGTCGATGGTTGCGATCACGTGGTTATTAAAATGAAAAAGGGCTTGTGAGTTCCTATGATGCCTGTGGTTGCAATCACGAGGCGGGAGTACCCCTTGCGAGGCGGGAAACCATTATGAATTGTTGAACGTGGTTGCGATCACGAGAAGGCACCTTGCGAGGCTGCTAGAGGGAGTACCCCTTGCGAGGCGGGAAACCCATGTGAATGAATGATATGGTGGTTACAATCACCTGATGAAATGAAATGGATCAATTACATATGCATTAGATAGTTGATATCTGCATTAGCCATAGGCACATGGCATTTGAGATGGGATGACCACGAGAGATGAAAAACCCCTTGCGAGGAGGAATTGAATAAAGATTTAATAAATTAATGATGATTGTGAATGCCCTTGATGATACGTGGCAATGTGATTGTGTATGTGCTTGTGCTTGCTTATATTGTGAATTGCAATTCATGTGGCTTGTATGCCTATTATAACAATGTGATGTTGATTAAATGATGATTTAATAATTTTATAGCAAAGCACACATGATGAATGCATGTATACTTAATCACAATATATTATATTCGTCATTTTGAATGTATAACTCACTATCCCATGTGGTCTCCTTTTTAGCATTGTGATGCAGGTTTACCATGGGATAAGTTTGGGTTTTTGAATTAAAGATGTTGATAAAGGTAAATAGTGGTAATGGAATGCCTTGGCTGGCATCATTTGTGAATCTTAATGTAATGAATAAATTGTTATGAGGATATTTATGATTTAGTAATTTTGGTCATGTATAAGATAATCGTGAATGCATGAATGGTGAATATACGCATTTAGTATATACGTGATGATTCGACGTGTACTAGAGGAATTGAAAATTTGAATATTGTATAATGTCATTGGTGGTGTTTGTATTAATACCAATAGGTGAATAAATGGGCCAATTATGAGATATGGGTAATAGTAATAGTTGGGGTATGACCCTGGATGTATATGTATATATATTTATATCTTAGGCAATGCATGTGTATGTTGTAAGTGGATAATTGGGTTATGATCTAATAGGTCGATGTTAGGTGATTGCATGCTTGCCGAGCCTTTTCTCATATCGCCATATATGGGACTAGGCGTTTGCCTAGTATACACATTCTTCTTCCACTGTAAACTCTACTACTTTTGTATACCATTATGGGCAATTTAGATATCGATCCAGTTACATTTATATAAATCTCACTCTTCGGTTTTCTGTGGTTTGGGCCTTGATGTAGCCGAGACGATGTTTAGAAACTATTTCGAACGCAAAAAATTTACTCGCATTTTTATTAATTATTATCTTGATTACATCGGGATTCGGGTCCGAAAAACCGAGGGTGTTACATGTATGTATGTATGGTTGAGGTAGACCACTAATATTTGCCTTGGATGGTTGATACCATTTTTTAATCTTGTTGGTTGTTTTTATACTATAGAGCCTAAGACGCTTGTAATGTTTTGGGAGGGTTTGGGAGGGTCACAACATCTGGCTCGGAAGAAGGTTGATTAGATAATCCTAAAGGTAAGTCACTCTGTGTGTTACATTGATCTCTGTGTTGCCTTTATGCCAAGAAATGACTTGATGAGGGTTAAGAATTTGATGCAAAGTTTACTTGTATCTAATATTTCAGGCTAATAAGCAACCGTTGGGCAACAACCTTTATGGTTATTATGTCATGGGGCAGATGCTCAATGTCATAATAGGGAACATTAAGGATGATTGGAGACAAGTATTTTGTTGGTTTAAAGAAGGAAGCAATTTCTAGTAGTTAAGTGCATATTCTAACATCACATACTTGTAGGTTTTTAGCAACAAGGAACCATTCACTTCTAATGAAATTGATGTGGTTCGTAAGTGTTAGGCAACATATCTTCTTCAAGTAGCTAGATTATGATCAACACAAGTGCTTAAATTTTGTCTATATTATGTATTAAATTCTGACTCGAACCATGTATAAAACAATGTTTGGTGTTATATATGATTGATTATTACATATGATTTTAAATGGTGTTGATACATTTGTTTTGTATATGTGTTGAAAATTAACTTGTCTAGGTTTTGTTAACAAAATTAAAATGTCATTATAAAAAAATAAAAAAGTAAAAAAAACTAGTTTTCACATCGGTTTTTTTAAAAACCGATGTTATAAGTGTTGTATTTCACATCGATTTTTTAAAAACCGATGTTAGATGTCCCCTTTTTCACATCGGTTTCTAGCAAAACCTTGTTAAATGTCCTTTCTTTCACAATAAACTGATGTGGTAAGTCATATTTCACATTGGTTTTAAAACCGATATGTCCCCATATTTCACAACGGCCAGATTCACATCGGTTTGAAAACCGATGTGAAATGTCCAAAAAAAACTGATGTTAAATCCTGTTTCTGCACTAGTGTGGGTTGGTTTCGTGATTGCTATGTTGCATGTGAGACACTAGGAGAGTGTAGAAATGTTCATTTGGTATAGAACCCGAATAATGGCATACGGTGTTATGGTGAGTTATGTATAAATAGGAACTAAACAGACTAGATTGTGATTTGAGGTTCTAGAACCTCCAGATAAGCTTAGTAGCTCATGTATGGTAATTTGAGTGTGTGAGGATTGGAGTAGTCCAATTTGAATAAGAATTGATAGGTCAAATTGCTTAAGAATGCCCTAAATTAGCCTAAATGCATTTTTACGCATAACTTACTCATTTTTAGAAATTTTGGGGTATCGTTAGTGGCCACAAGTCATAAATGGTGTGAAATGGCTTGCGTCAAAGTTTGGGAGGTTTGGAGGTCAAACAGGGAAGTTAGGGTGTGCAGAAGTTAACCCAAATGCTAAAATTATGTATAATTCTGCAAATTGGGCGTCATCAATTACTAGAAGGCCTCATCTGAAATCCTGTCCAGGCTCTTACGGGTAATTGATTACACTAATTTGTAATCGATTATGCATCTGTTAGGGCACCCTAAATCATTTGTTTTGACTATGAAATTGTTGAATCTTGACCTCCCTAAGCCTAGGCCATACTATTAGAGACTTGTAACGTCGTGTGAAGCTATCCTAGGTTGGATGAAAAAATTTTGAAAAATTTCTCCCTACACTTTCAATTAAATGAGCATGAGATGCTTACACGAACAAAATAAAAAATTAATGAAAAGATAGTTATCAAAACCATATTTATCCTTAAAAAAACACTATTACATTAAAGATTAAATTAGATAAACTGTTACCAACATAACTGAATATTCTTATAGTAAATAATATTTTATAATATTATTTTAGTTTTATTTACTATGGGCACAATATATAAGTCAACTATTTTTCTTGCAGCAGCAAACACCGTCGATACAGACGCCCCCCTTCTGAAATCCACCATTAATGCAATTTTGCTTGCAAGTTGCACATGGCCCATGCCCACCACAGGTCCACCCTGGAATATCACCGATCCCTCCTGCTGGTCCTGCAATCAGAATAAAGCTCACAGTTTATGCACAAAATTTTTGGCTTTTGTTATGTGAAATTACACCATAAAAATGACATGAAACTGTGGACTTTCAAATTCAATATTCAATTTATAGGACACTAGAGGAAATTATGTACGTTGAAGTTGACATCAACAAAAGTGCCTTAGAATTTTATGAAAATTACTAAATCAAAAAATTGTTACAAACCAAGATATATATCTTTCATTTCTTTCTCGAGTGAACACGTTATAAAGGAAACGAAGGGTAGCTACTCAAATTAAATTTACGAAAATTAAATTTAAGAGATCAAACAATTTTCTTTTCACCCAATTACGTACCTGGAGAAGCCAGAATGAGAGCAACAAATAAAATTCCAAATAGAAAAGATTCACAGCGAAGAGTCGTCATTTCAAGAGGATTTTAATTTTGAATTCTAATATTACTTTCTTTCTTGTGAAGACCGAGATGAATGAACCAAATGCTGCTGATTACATATATACTGTGTATATCTATTCAGGATTAATGCGCTACAACTGTAAATTTTTTTTTTAAGAATTTGGTTAGAAGAAAAAGAAAAAAAATGAAAAATTAAAGCAGTGTGAAACGTAATGGAAATTAATTCCTTCATATGGAAGGAAATTATTAAAAAATCTAAAAAATTAAAAATATTTTTCTATATGTTATAGTAAAAACTTAATTTTTTATATATAAAATTTAGCTTTCTCTTATTTGATTAATTTATTTTCATCCACCTTTTTTCATCACTTTAAATAAGAAAAGATTTTTTTTCTCCTCGTTTCATTTTTATTATCCATCCAAATAACACAATTTTTATCATATTTTCACCATATTTCTTTTCTTTTTATTTTTTTTCCTAATTTTTTTATCTCATTTTCTTTCCTTATCCAAATGAAGTCTAAGGACCGTTGAATGAAAATTAAAATTTAATAATAATTTCATAAAATAAATTGAAATATTAATATGCTACACATTTACTAATTCATGTCTTTCCTTTAAAATATAAATGAAGAAATAATACAACAATCATCTCAATATTACATTGAATGCTTTTAATATATTGTATTCCGTATTTACGACAATAATAATAATACATCCGGTTTTAAATATAAACAAAAGTAATAGAAGTAGTTATTTGCATATTAATTTTATCAAATATTTTATATGATTCCTAAAATACCCTTAATATCATTTATTATCTAAAGAATAAGTTCTCTTGGATATATATATATATATATATATATATATATATATATATATATATATGCACACACAAGGAAGACATATTTGGTAGATAAGTATTCAATGACATTATAAAAAAAATATAATTTTACTTATATTATGGGACCAAAAAATCCACTAGAATTTGTTTATGTTTGGGACTAGAGATAGTATAATGTTATCTCCAATTCCAATTTCCAAATATGAACAAAATTCAGTTAATTTTTTATCACAAAATAAACAAAATACTTAATTCCTTTTACTTATATTTGAAACAAAAAGTAGTAACTTGTACAATAACAAGTCAACATAAATATTCTTCCCATTTATATTTAATCATTCACAAGAAAAAAACACACATACTACAATCAATAAATTTTAAAAAATAATTAATTAATTTATAATTTTATATTTACCTCTCTCTTATTTATTACTATTAATCACATCTACTTTTAATATCAATAAGAGTATGTATTAATGGAAAAGAGTAATTAATATTTTCTTAAAATTCTTAGTGGTATGATAAATAGAAACAAGATTTTTCAGTAATATATATATATATAAAAGTTCAATAAAAATGTTTTTATCTATGAATAATTAATTATTGTATATTATTCTTAAAATGTAATTTTGTATTAATTTTGACAAAATACCTATTTGGTGTTTAACTTTATTTGAAGTTTTAGGTTAACTTTATTTTGATTCAAATTGGTCATTTTTCCTTTTAAAAGTTTTCAAATTGGTCATTTTATCATTTGTGTGTTAATGTTATTAATGATGCGGCATAGTCAAGACACATGTAACAATTTGATTGGCACAATGTGTGCCCAAGAAAACGCAAGACATATGTCTAAGAATGACCTTTGGTCAAAGAACACAATCTCTACCACTAGATCAACATTTACCTACAATGTGTGTGTATATGTATGTATATGATCGCATCTAGCAATTAATCAATCGTAAATAGTCAACGCATTAAAACATTTTATTTACCAAAAATTTGAATGTGACAAGGCTTGATCCCGTTACACTTTGAAGAGAAAAGAAGAGTCTCACCACTAAACTACTTGATACATTTAAAAAATATGACGCAACTATATATAGTTATACTATATCTGTAGAATGTATATCGGTTAATAAAATCTATCTAGGAAATAAACATTTTTATCTTTTCTCATTTAGTATAAAAATTAAAATTAATGAACGAAAAATGAAGGGAATATTTATTTTAAAAATAAATTATATTAATGGATATACATTTTACGAATATAATATAATAATATATGGTTATATTACATCTCTTAAATGTAACCTAGTGGTGGACCTCATCTTCCATCTCCTACTCAAATCGAACGTTTCAGATGTTATCTTAGAATCCAAACAAAAATAATGACTTAGAAAAATATGTGGCATAGATTGAGTTGACATGTGGCTAGAGACTAATACATGTGGTATAAATTCAGTTGACACGCATCCATTCTAGTTTCTTAAATCACACACATGGCTGAGGGCATCTATTCCTAAAAAACCTCATATGATATATGCCCTCAATTTGTTGAGGCTCTTATTCCATCTCATATACGTTAGGGGATCAAACTTTGTTACACTTAAATTTTGACATATAAATATTTTAACATATTGACTATTTACGAGTGACTAGTTTGACCGATTGCTAAGCGTAGTAAATTGAGGGCTCTAATGCCCCTGGCCTCCTAGCCATGTGTCAACTGAATTTATACCACATTTATTAGTCTCTAGCCACGTGTCAACTCAATATATGCCACATATTTTTCCAAGTCATCATTTTTGTTTAGATTCTAAAATAACATCTGAAGCATTCAATTTGAGTAGAAGATATAAAAGGAGCCTCACCACTAGGTTACATTTAAGAAATGTAATATAACTCATATATTGTTATATTATATTTGTAGAATGTATATCCATTAATATAATTTATTTATAAAATAAATATTCCCACTCTTTTTCATTCATTTATTTTAATACTAAGTGAAAAAAGATAAAAATATTTATTTCGTATATAGGTTTTATTAATAGATATACATTTTACAGATATAATATAACTATATAGTTGCGTCACATTTTTTAAAAATGCCAAGTAGTTTAGTGGTGAGTCTTTTTTCTCCAATGTTGCAGGATCAAGCCTTGTCACATTCAAATTTTGGTATATAAAATGTTTTAATATGTTGACTATTTATGAGTGACTGATACGATCATGTCCATTAATTCTAGTTGCTTAAATCACACATTTTTGACACATGGCTAGGGGTATTAAAACCTTCAATTTTGAGAGGGCACCCAAGAACAATTCTATATCTTATGAGAAATGTTTTTTTATGTGAGAGTGAGAGGAACAAATATGGGATGTATAATCATACAATAGATGATTGAGATTAAAAGTTTTTCAAAGTCACATTATCACTTAAAAGTATATATATATATATATATATATATATATATATATATATACTACCTCCGTCCCTTAACATAAGAACCTTTTAACTAAATTCTAGTTTTTAAGAAAAGTTGGTTAATGTAGTTAAAGTCATTTCACTAGTGTAAAAAATGGCTACGACAACGGGATATGATCACGGTCCAGGGGAAAACCGTGTTTGAAAAATACGCGGTGGCATTTTTGTAAATATAAGGAAGTTTTTTAATCACGGTTATGAAGTAACCGTGGTCGTAGGAACAAGGTTTTTTATTTTAATTTTTATATTTTTAAAAAATATACTTATAATCACGGTTGAGAGGAAACCGTGATTGTAGGGTATATATAATCACGGCTTTATGGAAAACCGTGATTATATTTACAACCAGGTTTTTTATTTTAATTTTTATATTTTTAAAAATGCACCTACAATCACGGTTGAGAGGAAACCGTGATTATAGGGCATCTATAATCACGGCTTTATGGGAAACCGTGATTATATCTACAACTAGATTTTTTTATTTTAATTTTTTTATTTTTAAAAAAATGTACCTACATTCACGGTTGAGAGGAAAACCGTGATTATAGATACCCTACAATCACGGGTGTTTGGGAACCGTAGTCATAGGTGTTTTCAAAATATAAATTTTGAACGTCGCGCGCTCCTTCTCTTTCTCTGTTAGCTTTCTCCCATCTTTCTCTGTTAGCTTTCTCTCATCTTTGTCTCTAAAGATTTCTCCTTTTTGTTTTCTCATTACCATTGACGTTTGCATTTTTTTATGTTCTAGATCTAACGTGGTTCTACGTATATATTTTACAGGTTTTTTTTGCTATTCTCGTTGCGCGCCATTGACGACCACCACGTGACCCTTCTCTTATTTTATCGTTCAACCATGTAAGGCTTCTCTTTTATACATCTCTTCTTTTCTATTTCTTTCGATTATAATGAAGGCTTTACATGTTTCGTAGTTATTCTGTTTGTTTTTGTTCTACACGTTTTGCTTCTGTTTTTTCCTATAATGGAGGTTTTATGTTTTGAAGGTCAACGGTGGGGTTATTTTGAGGAGGATGTTGGTGGCAACTGTGGAGATGTGCACAGAACTTTTAATCATGTTCTCTGATCGAAAGGAACGGTGGTGGTGATGGTGAGTTGGGTATGGATTGTGGCGTGAAAGATTATAGAAGGTTAGCTTTTAATCACGGTTGTGGTTGGCAACCGTGATTAAATATGATCTATAACCACGGTTGTGAACCGTGATTAAAGACCCTGATCTATTACCACGGCTGGAACAACCACGGTTCATGAACCGTGATTAAAGGCCAATTTTAACCGTGATTAAATCCCTTTTTTGCACTAGTGTTTAATTTATCTACAAATTATACTAGTTTTACAAAAGTAGCCTCTTATTTTTGTTGGTACTCACAAATCTTACTTTCTTTCTATTTAATTAATATTTATTTCATTAATGACTAATAAGGGTATTTTGGTGAAAAAATAATTAATGCTATTGACTTTTTGATAAGGTTCTTATATTAAGGACCAAAGAAATATCTATGAAGGTTCTTATAATAAGGGATGAAGGTAGTATATATTAATGATTATATATAAAGGACAAAATTGAATATTTAATCATAAAATTATGTATTTTAAAAGTATATTTTTTATAAATAAATAGAATAATACATTAAATATTATAAATATCATAAAATTCATTTAATAACATTTTAAATTTATTCCGTAAAAATATAAAATAGTTTAAATATATATTTAATATTTAAGAATATATGACATCCTTTGTCATTTTACATTTATTTTTACCCGGTTTATAATTTTTACAATAAATTTTTCACAATTAAATAACTCAATTATACCCTAATTTAGGAAAATGACTATTTTCATTTTAAAAGTGCTAAAATATAAAGTATATATAATAATTTAAAACCCTAAACCATTTAATTTGAAAAGAAACTAAAACATGAAACAGGGGGCCTGACGCTGCATGCCAACCCCACGCGTAGCGTAGGCATGACAGTAACAGCACCTATTGCTGTCATGGATTTTAAGCCAATAGGCTAACTTCTAACCTACCCAATTAGCCCGTTTTAGGTCCAATTGCCATGAAACTTCACGGACCACATGTTTTCCCCATTCTGGAATTGTTGGCACCGCCTGTTTGCCAAAATTTCAACATATGTATAAGTTATACGCAAAATGCAGTTTAACCTCTCTTAGTGCAAAACCCTTGCACCAAACACCCTAAATGGGTTCCAAAAGGCCCAAGGCCAGTACACACCATTCTAAATGACCTAAGGACCCTACGGATCCCTTCCGGGGGTCCCAATTTTGGCCGGATCGTAAAATCACCTATTTAGTTCCTTAAACCCACAAAACTTACTATATGCATAACTTCTAAAATAAATTAAATCATCAATCAATTGCACGATCACATCACCAATCAATCATACACATGATTAATACCTGCACATAACAATCATTCACGCAGATGCACACATTATAAAGCTAATCATCTTATCGAGCCTAAGCTTAATTTCATCCATGTCATCATCACACCATATTCCAATTCTAAATTCATCATTATGCAATTTCTGATCAACATCATCGACTATCATCATACATCATCACACACTAAGACCATCTAGCTATCCTACTAATTATAACATAGCTAATTCATCAAATATAATCTATGAATCATTACATACATCCACAATTCAATATGCAATCACACTTCACATACCGTTTAAGCATGCAGATATTGCAAGACCATCCCATATCATGCAATCATACAGTGGCTCCGTGCCCTCATAACACACAAACATAATAAAATGCTACCGTATTACATTAATACATATTCATGCCAACAAAGTAACACAATTCAATATCTTTATATATCAATAAATAATTACATAATTATATATATATATATCTTCCTCTGGTTTCCACATTGTTCTGGCCTCATTTAGCTCTCGCCTTCACGGTGCACATCTATAGCCTGCCACAGTCACTAAAACCACAATACGGGGGGTGAGTGACTGAAATTAAGAATTAATACAGAAATAAATATCAAAGCTAGGAAAGGTATAACATAGCTACATTCCTAGTTATCATCATCAGTTATTTTACTTACACAGTTACGTTGGTTATCCTAAACCAATATCATCATTAACATATCATGATCAATTTAAATCCAAGCATACGTGCCTAGCCACTTATCCTTTAATTCTTCATTCAATTCTATCACTATCAAGTCAAGTCAACCATATACATCATGTAGATCTCCATAACTTGATCATCACACATAATGTAGGCATCATAACATCAATTTACCATCATCATAAGACATAAATCAAGATCATATTACATATGCACAACTGACTCATATGTATATCAGACTCCTAGTATCCAGATACAAAAAAGGATCGACCTTCAGTTAGGGGTCCTACTGAACACCCCGTGAACCTTGCTTGGTTCATTGAGTACTACTTGACTCCCCCTCATCCACTAGTCCTACTTGACCACTGGGTAGCTCAACTGGGCACAAAAACAACTGGAGCCGGAAACAAGGGTAACATATACTGTCGGTCGTCCTCCACCACATAATCACATAATCAATCATATATAAATGTAAGCATAGCCATACAATCATCCCATTAGAAGCCTATCAAGAGCCGCTCCTTGACCGTGCCAACGCATCGGCGACCACTCCCTGTCGTCAACAGTGTCCAGGGTACTCTATCATTAGCATACAGTTCAATATCTACTTACGCCAATACAGATAAAACATCATCAATCTCATACACAAATGTCAGAAACTGACATGTGATCATAATACAAAGTGGCCAACTAGCCAAGCCCACCAACATACCACCACATTACAGAATAATAGTCACGGCTCTCTATTATCATATGCCATTCAATTTAGAATTAATGTTATAATACTACTGACATGTCATAAATCATAATCATATCATCAACTCACACATACAATGGTATTCATGGGTTCGACACATTACCTTACTAGTTCGTCATTGGCTCGCCACACCAAAATCATTATCATGCTATCAATAATCAATCATTTCACCACACAGATACATATCAACATCAAGCAACACATACTCATGATATCTATATACATGATAGTATACATACATGTATATCATTCTATCGTTATTGACAACATTCCTCTTTACCTTATCTTTACTTATTAGCTTAAAACTCATCTTCATCTTAATTTTAACATTAACTCATAACATTATCGTAAGTTCCAATTAAACCATGCTATTTTAAATTCCTCCTATGTTAATTCCTTACCAAAACTATTCACCAGAATTGATAACTTCACATTTACTCACCTAGTCTTATTATCATACTATTATCATTTATGCGTTATCACTTATGAATTATTACATTCTGCATTATTTGTTTCTCACTCACCCAACATCATATCTTCATATACTTATATATATATATATATATATATATATATATATACATTGCCCACTAAAACTTACCTTTTATTTTATAAACTTCAATACATACTCTTCACTATGTTACTTCACCTTGCAATTTTATTTATTCCCCATAGACTACTCCATAATTCTCCAATCATTACCCGTCAATGTAATTCTTTATGTAATTGCTCATTCATTTATCACTTATTCATCATTTCTACAAGTTACACTTCACCCTTACGTTCTCTTTCTCGAATCTCTCATCATTAAACTGCCAAATTTAATTAAATCATCTAATAGTGGCTATATATACCCTTTTCCCCTATCCGCCAATGGCGTGATTAAATTTCTATATTAACCTTAAACCCAACACACCCCCTTACCTCGATTCTGAGCTCTCCAAAGCTTCTAATCAATTGCTGGGTTCCTCCACATCTCTTTAAGACTCTAAAATTAAATTTAAATAAACTTCAATAAATATTAAACTTGCCAAAACCATAACCTACAATCTTAAAATAATTACAAACCTCAATCTTAGGTCATCGAAGCTTATCGTTTCTGTTTACGATCCTTGTTTACAAGACCCACTATGACACTCCTGATTTTTTGTACTCGAATCCCAATGTAATCGTCATAATTAATAAAAATACGAATAAATTTTTTGCGTTTGAAAATATTTCCAAGACACCACCATGATCACATCAAGACCCAAATCACAGAAAACCAAAGAGTGAGATTAAATAACCTAAAGCTGGATCGATAACTAAAATGCCCATAACGGTATACAAAAATAATAGAGTTTACAGCGGAAGAATGTGTATACCGGGCACACGCCTAGTCCCATATATGACGATATGAGAAAAGGCTAGGCAAGCATGCAAACACCAAACACAAACTTATTACAATATCACATTCATACACTTACAACATACACATACATTGCCTAAGATACTATAATTATATATATGTATATATATACATACATTTGGGGATCTTCTCCCGACTATCTCAATCATCAATGAACATCGCTCAATTTCAATTCTTCTAATACACATCAAATCATCTCTTACATTCCACATATATATATATTCACCATCCATAAATTCAAGGATTATCTTATACATATTCAAAATCTCTAAATCATCTACATTCTCATAACCAATTCATTCATTACATAAGAACTCATAAATGATGCCGGCCAAGGCACTTCCTCTACCACTATTTACCTTCACCAAAGCTTTAATTAAAAATCTGAACTCATCCCATGGCAACCTGCATCACAAGGCTAAAAAGGAGACCACATGGGAGAGTGAGTTATACATTCAAAATGATGAATAATATATATATATATATATATATATATATTGTGATCATGTGTATATGCATACAAACGTCATGTGTGCTTTGCTATAAAATCATTAAATTATCATTCATTCAACATCTTATTATTATAACAGGCATACAAGCCTCATGAATCGCAATTCATATCATAAACAAGCACAAGCACATACACAATCACATACACAATCACTTTGCCACTTATCAACAAGGGCATTCATAAATCATTATCATCGTCTTATTAAATCTTTATCTCATTTCCTCATCGCAAGGGGTTTCTCATCACTCGTGGTCATCCCATCTCAAATGCCATGCTCTTATGGCTAATGCACATGTCAACTGTTAGCAACGGATCTGATTTTTAATTCAATAATAATCACAGTCTCTTAAATTATCATCATCACTCAGGGATACACCCTTCGTGGCACCCCGCAAGGTGATATATTCAACAATAATACGATAACATCGTCTTCACTGTGGGATATACCCTTTGTGGCACCCCGCAAGGTGATATAATCAACAATAATAGGATAACATCCTCTTCACTCCGGGATATACCCTTTGTGGCACCCCGCAAGGTGATATAATCAACAATAATAGGATAACATCCTCTTCACTCCGGGATATACCCTTTGTGGCACCCCGTAAGGTGATATAATCAACAATAATACATATCAATGCCATGCTATGCCATGAATGCAACAATGTAATAATGCATGTGCCCAACAACCTCGCAAGGATAACTCACCCTCTCAATTAGGGGCATATTTTAATTTGGCATCTCAATAATCATACATAATCATTTGCAAAGCCCCGCAAGGCACATCATTCATATAATTGGCATCTTATTGGCCACAACATCATTCATAATAATCCACACATGGATATCGAAGGGCATAAAAAACTATCACAATATTAATCCACACATGTAACAACAAGGTGTTTTCGGAACATATATATATATATGGCAATCATCATTGCCTCACACACATACAAGTCAATTACTTGTATCAGCCACAAGGGTGTCATAATATTTCCCATTATTCATCAATGCCATTATACATTGATTTGGTGGTTTTCAGCCCATCATAATTGTTATCTCCGATTTATTCGATTATTAATATACACCTTGCTATTCAATCATTCCCATGAAGGGTTCATAATCACTCAAAGGTACAATCTTATAACTCAACGTCAAACCCTTGACATTGTTCTCACACACTTCATTCTTGGTGGTTAAGAATTCATGTTTCACATTATGCATATTATGGGTATAAACAAATTTTCTTAATATCTCAATCGTTATCCATCACCACCATATTATGTCATAGGCATATATATCTTTATACATTCCCTCAGGTATCACACAGGATAAAGGGAAGAAGGCCCAATACCATTAGAACCGAGAAAAGAAGGGAAAATTTCCATCAGGGGGGTCACTCGCTCAGTGAGACCCACATTCGCTTGAGCGAGACAGCTCATCTCGCTTGAGCGCCTTTATTCGCTCGGGTGAAATGACGCCAGAATCTATTTTTCACGTTGCTCACTTGAGCGAGACACTACATACCCAACCATTCGCTCAGGAGAAATCGTTCCAGTAGCCATTTCCACACTCGCTCGCTTGAGCGAGGTATCCTCTCGCTTAGGCGAAAACCGACCAAAGGCCATCATTTCCTTCCACACTCGCTCACTCGGCGAGGCTTCCAAACACTCGGTTTTTCACTCGTTGAATTTATTCCAGAACCGATTCCTCTCTCGTTCGGTCTTTCACCCGGCTAAATAATTCCAAGACTGACCATCTCTCGCTCGGTCTTTCACTCGGCTAAATAATTCCAAGACCGACCATCTCTCGCTCGGTCTTTCACTCGGCTAAATAATTCCAAGACCGACTCCTCTCGCTCGGTCTTTCACTCGGCAAAGTACTCCAAAATCGACTCATCACTTGATCGGTCTTTCACTCGGCAATTCATTCCAAAACTGACTTATTCTTGATCGGCCTTTCACTCGGCAATTCATTCCAAAACCGACTCATTCCTGATCGGTCTTTCACTCGGCAAATTATTTCAAAACCGATTCCTTTCTCTTTCACTCAAGCTAGGCTTCCTAGCGCTCGGTCTTGCACTTGGAAGATTATTCCAACCGACTCCTCTTTTATTCGCTCAAGCGCGGCCACGCCCGCTTGCGAGATTTGTCCAGAATCTCACCTGATCACAACACACCCAACTCGCTCGAGCGGAATACTCGCTCTCCTGGCAAAATTGGCCCAGAGGCCATAATACCGAGACAGGGGATTCTCGCTTGAGTGAGATCCCATCCCGCTTGAGTGAGAATATTAGTACATAGGCAGAACACGAAAATTCACACAACTCAACACATGAAATCACATTCAAGGCCAATTTAATCATATCCAACACATCATATACGTCATATGGGCACATAAAACTTGTTTTAAGCATTCTTACTCGGAAATTCTCATTATAAGCCAAATTTGGATATATCCAACATTTCATACACATCATAAAAGGCATATACAACCGGTTCACACATTCATACTTATAGATTTTCATCCCAAGCTTATTATTCATATTAAAATCACACTTATCATTTTTAACAAACATATTCTCATACATTATCCATAATAATCATCAACTTTCCATTCCAAACATCTCAATAACTATATGGTAAGGCAAGCATGAGTATTTAACACATACATCAAATCACTCTCAATTTACTCATGCAATTTGAATGTTAACTCCTCTCCTACCTCGAGGGAAGAACCGAAACGGTTCTAATGCTCCGAATGCTCCATCGCATCACCCGGAATACGATCTACATACCATACATATGCATACACATAATCAATAACCATCATAATTCTAACCATTTGTTAGCTTATCATAAAGCTCAACATCAAGTCCTAGACTTGCTAAGCACCAAGTTATACAATTGTGTTAGGCTTCAGGAATTCCTTTCCCAAAGCCAAGATCCTCTAGATCATAAAAGGCCAACTAGACCCAACAATATCATCATCTTACCCATTACATAATGTAGTCTCAAATCACCTCAATCCTTCAAACATCATCATTATTACTCAATATTCAACTTAGCTCCCATATTCTTTAATAACCACAATGGTTTAGAACCTCATCAAGTCATAATCTTTTCACACCAATCCCTCACATTCCATATTCATAACAACACTTATCATTAAATATCACCCATTAAAATTCAATTCAACCTTTCAAGCTATATTATATCCATTTCCCCAAATTCTTAGGGCTAGAGTTTCCATCAAAACCTAACAACTATTACCAATGCTCATTAATCACCACCAATGGCCATTTTTTTCATCATTAATATCATTCTCCAATATCATTAAACCTACATTCTACTCACATTTCACACTTTCCCCAATTTATTAAAGTTAGGGTTTCACTAAAACCCAACAACACTCATTAATACCCATTTATTTCTCATCACTTTCCAATATTAATCTTAAGTGCCTCATTAAATGCTTATAAAGACTCACATTTAAGCCACCCCACCTTAGGGTTTCCTCATTTAAAGCTTCTCCCAACAACCCTTAGTCAATAAATACTCCTCTAAATACCAAGAACTCAAAATCTAGGGCATCAAACTCATGAAAAATGATAAGGGACTTACCTTAACCAAGAGACAACCATGAGCTTTCATAAGAGGGAAGAGCCATACGAAAATATGAAGAAGAGAGGAGGAGGAGTTCCAGTACAAGCTTGTCCTTCAAGCCTTCATGAAAACGAAAATGGTGGAGGAGAAGAAGACTCCATATGGCTTAGGTTTTGGAGAGAAGGCGGAGAGGAATGAGAAAGGAGAAGGAGAATGAAGAGAAGAGAATAGAAAGAAGAAGAAAAAGTGGCGTGAAACATAAGAGAGGGAGGAGGGTTTATGTCTTAATATTTTGCTTCACATTAAAATTTCACTGTTTTATAATAAACAGGCTCACAGTTCGGGCTCAATACTATATCCAAAAATTATTCCGAATATAGATTCAGATTCCTAATAATATTCTTAACAGCCCTAACCAGCGGCATCTCAATCGGAGACACTTGGTCCGACACCCACATTCTATTCGGGTATAATTTTATCTCACATAAGTCCAATAAATTATAAATATCCCTAATAAATCCCAAGTTAATCATTCCAATATTTTTGGGACATAAATCAACTCACATATAATTATTTATTATTTATTCTCATCAATTATTTATTTTTATAAAATTCGGGATGTTACAATCCACCCCACCTAAAAAGAATTTCATCCTCGAAATTCATGTCGATATACATATCACAAGGCCATACCTCTGGCCACACATCAACATAGTTCAACGGCACCATAGAATAACATTAAACTTACCAAAGTTCATCAAATCATGTTCATCATCACTTCATCATTCTTAATATAAAATTTCCTTTCCAACCGTGTCATATGTCATCGATCACAACTCACCCAACCGAGCTCACATGTTTATACTTGGTACGTCCAGATAGGCCCAATACATTCACTATAAGCAGTTATAATCCCTACACCTGCCTGGCCTATGTGTTGCTGCATCCGACATACGGGAAGGCGTCCCAATCCCGCAGTAGTTACCACAAACACATAAAGTCAGTGCATATGTGCATGTTGTCACAATGCCTATGGCATGTAAGACCATATCGGGACCAGTACTTTGTATTCTTATTGCTCATGTCGGTCATACATATTCAAGCAATACCAGTCCATATAAGACTTGGTGACAATCCTCACCAGTCCACAACTAAAATACTCATATTTCATTGTCATTTTACAATTAATTTGGCATAAATCATGTCATACTAATCATCAAATATTAATCAACATCATAATAAATTAGTGTACCAACCATAAATTTTTGATCATCACAAAATACCATGGTCAAATAGCCTAAAATTCTTGTCTCGCTTACATATTTGTTGGCTATAAATCAATTCGAGCTTTAAAAGATTCACCAAACTCTTATCAAGTAGGCTACTTAATCGTATAATAAGCTTTTCACATTAGGGATTCTCCTCTTAGATCACATCCAAAGTCCATGAATTAGACCTACATTTCACGTAGTACAACATCACTATGTTATTTCTACCATCAATATATCACCCTTCAAATAAATTAGGGGCAATGACATGATCAAATTTCTATTCACTAACTCTCAATCACTCATGTCATTTCTAAATCATATCGTCATCCATAATTATTCCAATGATCATAATCTTTAAGGCACACAATTTAGTCCAAGGTCACTTCATAAAATCATATACCATAATATATACCAATCATACCCCAAATTCAACATTGTTATTCATCAATCATCAGGGGTTACATTCATCATTCGTATTCCATTACATATCAGCTCTAGCTTCAACAACGTATTTAAAAATTAATTTTGTTATGGCTCAACCATTCATAAGGTTCGGCCAATCAATAGACTTAGGAAGTCTAAGGGTTACCTAGTACCCATTGTGGAGTTCTCACATACCACACAATATCATTAGATATGGCTTACAAAAACAACATAGAGCCTAGACCGCCATGGGGTCTAATTAAATTAATTTTCCAAACAATTGATCATACAAGATCATACCAAGTCAATCTAGGTCATCACACCTAGTGGGTCAAAATCAAATCAATTATTCACTCGATTTTCACACACCAAAAACCGAGACACAGCCCCAATCCAACACGTATCTGATTCCACATTTAACCACTTATCACATATTCACATTCCCAATCTAGGGGATACAACAAATCACTTATATCATTCAATATATAAGGTTCTTGTTGTTAGGAATCCCTAGTGTATGAGCAGCGGAAATACAAGGATTCCCATAGAATTTGCAAAGCACCGTGTTTCAAAGCATAAGACAAACACAAAAAAAATTACATTTTAGGATTACCTCTTGAAGAATATCAAAGCAATCGTAGCCTCGTCCTTTAGGAGTCCACACGAGTACTCCCACTAGAAATGCTACACCTTCCAAATGCTAGTTTGACGGTGTGTAGCTTTTATAACTTTTTGCGTATTTTTGTGTCTCTTTTGGGTAGCTGCCTATGAGCATCTTATGCTCTATTTATAGGCTTAGGTTTGACCTAATTTGCTCTCTAAAGAGTGGGCTCCTTACTTATTCTAAATGAGTTAGGCCCAATAGTCTTATTTTAGTCCAACTAAAATAAAAGCTATTTTCTGATGGGCTTACTCTATGTGTGTAACCCTATAGGTAAAATACTCGGTTATATTAATAATAAACTATTTTATTATTAATATAAAATAAGAGCGGCATCTAGCAATGCATCATTATGTCTGAATATTATTTATTAACAACATAACCTATAAGTGATAATTATTTTATATGTTTGTTCCTTTTGTCACGATATCCTAATTGGGCCCAAGGCATGGTCGTGTCATCCTTGTACGGTCCAATTTATTTTACTTGATACCATAGTAGACTTTATCCAAATAAATATCCAATATTTATTCTTTCTAGGATGGCCATGCATTTCCTTAGTCTCACTCCATCAAGTGGCCTATAGATATCACTCCTGTCACATAGGAGAGACAAATCCCATCTACATCACTCACATCCCTCTGCATAATTTGTACATTGCCTAACCACAACCTTTATAGTCCTCTTATTACAGAAGACGTTTGATTATATTAAAATAATAAACTCCTTATGTAGGAATCGTAGTGACTTTAGGTCAAAGGACTACATATACCATTATCACATTGAGAATCGTTTATGACATTCATGTAACGATCCATGCAACGTTCTCATGGTGGGTCTGTCTAATACATCATTACTCTTAATGTGTACCCGTGTGAAGACTTGATATCATTTATATCCATGATCTGTGAGATAAGATCATCAGTACACTCACACACTAGTCTTAATGTATTTACATGTCCCCACGTAAATACTTGACTAGGGACATTTTAGGAATAACTCTTATATGACTTATTACTCCAAGGATAAATAAAGGTTGTTAAACTATTTAACAACAAATAACTTATTCAAAATGATGCGAACCTATATAGGCTTTTAGTGCATATTTCCAACAATCTCTCACTTGCACTTAGAACCGATAAGGTTAATGCCCAATGATGTCTACAGTGCCCTTATGCTTTTACTACGTAAGCGGTTTTACTAGTGGGTTCCCAACAATTTTGTTGGTATGCACATTGCATATTTTCACATCTTCCAAAGATGGAACTATTTAAGTATATGCTTGGATTAATCCACTTCCTGATATTGTTCTACAGTTCCATTGTCATCACAGTGGAAACTCATAGGATACAAAACATTTGGAATGATTAAATGTAAATTGAATTCTTTTGTAATTTAACATAGCAAAATACTTAGATTTGTTAGTAGAACCAACGATTGTTTCTTGCTTTGAACCTTTCAAGCATACATTGTAACCATCTTGACAACACATATATTTTGATTGTAATCTTAAGTCTTTCAAATTAATCAAAAATTGACATCGATGTAACCTTTACAACGAGCTCATCTTCCATTTATCAAGATTAAATCCTTAGTCCTTCTTAAGTGTTTAAGGATACTCTTGACTATAGAATAAGAATATTATTAGTTCTAGAAGAAGCATGTCTTCTACATGTAATACTAGAACTATAATTGTGCAGTTACTAACCCTTTTATAGTCACAAGATTTATCTTCATTCTTTAATGAAGATTCTAGCTTCTAAAAGCTTGCTTTAGTCCATAAATAGAATATTTGCAGTTCACATACCTTCCTAGATATTTTAGGCATAAAAGGCCTTTAGGTTGTGTCACATACACATCCTCAAGATGATTTTCATCTTGACATCTATCTACCATATCTCATAATAGTGGTATACTGCTACAATAAGCAGGATCTAAATGGTTTTTAAGCTAATTGAATTTTTTCAATCTTGCTTTTAAAGGTACTTTTATTACCATCCATGTTTAGTTTTCCTTTTGAAAACCCACTTGCATCCTATAGGTTTTACCCTTTAGGTGCGTCAACCAAGGTTCATACCTTGTTAATATACATGGAACCCATTTCAAATCCCATGGTCTTATGCCATGTCTTAGAATCTAAACTTGCATTGGCCTCTTCATAAGAAGCTTGGTCATTTAGCAATATGCCTCCTTCCTGATTTATAAGATATCCATATCTTTCAGGTTTGGTGACATATCCTATTTGATCTTACACAAGTCTTGTGCTACCGGAGCTAAGGATTTCACAACACTTTATGATTTCTACTCCAAGTCCATCCTTGACTTTTAAATGCTTTATGATACTTGAATTTCTTCAAGTTCTATCATTCTCCCACTGATTCTTTAAGGGATGTACTCTTATTCAAGAATACAACATTCTAAGCAACAAGCCTTTTATTCTCAGATGGATTGTAGAATTGATAACCCTTAGCTTTCTTTGGGTATCTCACAGAAGACATTTATCTAATTTGGATCTAACCTTGTCAGAGTTGGATGCTCTATAGAAGCATCATAGTTCCAAATTATTAGTAAAGACATACAAGGTTTCTTCCTAGTCCAAATCATATATGGTTTCTTTAAGAAAGTCTAAGATAGAACATGGTTAAGTATGGAAATTTTGTTAATAAAGAAACGTTGAAGGAGTTAGAGATGTTTGATAATAATCAATAATCAAACTATGTCCAACAAGGTTTGACTTTTCCCCACAGAGATGCTATTAAGGCATTCCATGAGGAATGAGTTAAGAGGTAATCTCTCACTCTATTAGATAGTTATCAAACTTATAACTCAAATTATTTGCTATCTTGATCTAATCAAGAGCTTTAATTGTCTTGCCAATTTGGTTTTTCACTTCATTATGAATTCTTTGAACTTTTCAAAGAGTTTCTAACTTATGTTACATAAATCCATACTCATTGACTTTTCAATTAGTATGTTGAAGTATTGAAAAACATATCTAGTTATTGTTCCAATAGGCCCACATACATCGTTATGTATTAGATAATAGATTACTCATCTTTTCAATGAATGAGGTCTCAATTATCTCTCCAATAAATAAGATTTACATGTCTCCATTGATTCCAAAATCAAAAAGAGTCCATATAACCACATTAATGGTATTTAGAAAATGTGTTTCTTATCCATTTGCCTTAGGAGACAATACCATGTAAGTAAGGTTCAAAATCACTTATTTTAACCTACTTTGGCAGTTGTTATAAATGGGTGTTTTGAGATTTAGGATGTGGAATCCATTACTCAATTGTGCATCAACATCCATTTAAAGAAATAAAGTTATTTTATAATAAGAAAAACATTTCTTGTCTAACAAGAAACAATATGCACAATGTCTAGTTCACTAACTAGCCCAATAGGTAAAGATCTTATCTTTATTGTAGCAACTTTTGCTCAATTTTATACAGATCTCTCCACCCTTAACAAGTGATCTACTTCCTTGATCTTTCAAAATTTGAGATCTACTACTAGTATCTGATACTAATGTTAGTGAAGTAAAATAACTTGACTTCTATAACATGACCTGTAGTGGAAGTCTTACTTCCTTTTCTTTTGAACTCCTTCAAGTTCTTTAGACAAATTATTTCAATGTCGTATTTTGGCTAAAAATGAAAACAATTTCCTTTCTTGATCACCTTTTAGACTTCCAGACTAACTTGGCCTTAATAAAGTCTGTATACGATCATATCGTATATCTCATATATTCATATTGCCTTTTATAGCTTAGAGTTTATGCAGACTCCATAGGGTATTCAAGACCCAACCATAGATGATATATAAGCCAAACATGACACACTGCCGCTTCATCTTTAATGAAGATAATTCTCAAGTCTCAATACCTATCTAGGCATTTTTTTAGATAAAGTGTCCTTCCAAAGGACAGATTGCAACAAAACAATATTTGGTATATCATGGTTATTCTAAAACAAATTACATGCAAATCTATCACTTCTATTTAAAACATATTTAAATTTTGGTCATTAAATAAATATGTTGTCACCCACTATTTTGATTCAAAACAAATACCCTCACTGAATCATAAAAAAATCCCATTGGAAGATTTTTCTAGTGGGCTAAGATCCATATTTGGCCTAATGTTGAGTCAGCTTTGGCTGATCGCCCAACCCTTGGTTATTTAGGTAGGAAACATATTTCCAATTGCATCTCATGCAACTCTTGGATGATTGAGTGGGTAACTCTTTACCCTTATTCATCTTATGAATTTAAGCTCAATCCTTACGCCTCTAAGTTATTTTCAATCCAATTGAAAAACTTAGTTAAGTTTAGGTCTAATAAAAACAATTTGGATACTACAATTATCCCATCGCGCCTTACTAATATAAATGATAGCACCCTGCTTTGGCAGGCCCACTATATATTGACATTAGTCTCGACGAGTGTTACTTATTAGAAGGCGTTTAAACTTAATATTAACGCTTCTAGGTTCTTCAATATGATTAAAGTTACCTAGATAAATCCAATAACAAATGGTTGGATAATCCAATTATCCATCATCCTTTACTAATATCAATAAAAGCACCTTGCTTTGGCAGAACCTACACTTTATTGAAACTAGCATTGATGACTGTTGTTTATTAGAACACGTTTTAGACTATTCATACCTTTAGGCTTTTCCAATCCAATTGAAAAAAAGTCTATTTGAATAAAACTTAATGATACTTGGATAATCCAATTATCCAATCATGTCCTACTAAACATAAATAAAGGCACCCAACTATGACGTGACCTGCACTTTATTTATATCAAGTTAGACGTTATTACTTATTAGAAGGTATGATTGTCGGGCTTGAGGGATTTCAATTTTCTTATTGTTCATTACCGACTTTCATTAAACGCTTTAATGCAAAATAAAGACCCAAAACATGCAATTAAAAATTGTGAGATGGTTATGGTCTTCCTAGAAAATAAAATAAAATAAAATAAACCTAAAGGAACTATGGTGTCTTGACTTCATGAAGTCTTACTTCTTGAAACCACCATCCTCCTAGAGTCACCACTCCTTTGTTCCTTTTAAGGTCATATCCATCACCACTTTAGGTTTCTTCTAGGTCTCCACCTTGTTGGCTTTTCCAAGATTACAATGTAATAAAGAAAACTTATTTTACATACAAGTGAAGGGTTGAGAGAAGAAATTTAAGAATAGAGAAAGGCACAACACGCAGGCTGTATTTAAAATTAAATAAAAAAAATCTAAGACCATAACCATTCACTGCTGGACGTGTTAATTAATCAATTAATAGAGTAATCAATTGTATTTAAAATAAGATAAATTTTAAAACACATAATTAAACACGCGGGGTCATAAAAGGAAAACTACACAAAGAAGTTTGGCGGCTCTGTTGATTGTTCAATAGACAGGGTCAAGGGGTGTTCCAACCCAAAAATTTAGTACTGTAATCAGGTTAGTTCCCAGGAAAGAGAGGTGGGTCCGGAGTGACCACTTAAGTACCAAGTCTTTCCTAGCCAGAACGTCCCACTGACCATTAACAGCTCAAAATATTCAGCTATGATTTCAAACAATTTAAAATCTTTAATTTGAAACGGCCAAGATTTAACTTTTAAACCTTATCTTTTGACCCTTATAATTATCCTAAAATAAGAATAGTCAAAATTTAACTTTTAAACCTTATCTCTAGAGTCTCAACAATCATCCTAATTTTTAGGAACGATCAAGGTTTAAATTTTAGACCTTATCTCTAGAGTTCAAGATATTTTATTTCGAATCCTATTAAATTTAATAAAGATCTTATCTTTAATTTGTAACTTTTACAAATCCTATCAAATTTATTAAGGATTAAATATTTGATTTTAAAATTATTAAATTTAATAAAGATCTTATCTTCTATTTGTAACAATTACAAATCATATTAAATTTAATAAATATGAATCAATTTGTAACTCCTACAAATCACATTAATTTTAAAAAGATCACATATGATGCAAATCCTATTAAAATTAATAAGAATAAATTATTTAAATTTATAACTCTTACAAATCACATTAATTTTAAAAGGATCACAAACAATGCAAATCCTATTAAAATTAATAAGAATAAATTATTTAAATTTGTAACTGTTACAAACTTTAATTTTAACAAATAATTAAAAATTTGATTTGTAACTTTTACAAATCAAATTTAAAATATAATATTAAAATCAAATATTTTATTTGTAACATTTACAAATAAATAAAATACCATTACGGCTAGGTTTCAACTTTTGAATCTTAGTTTTCATTACGGCTAGGGTTTAACTCTTAAACTTTCTAAACACAATCTCACATGAACAATTCATATTAGAAAAGAGAAAGCATATAGACGTCATTGCATACAACCCTTGATTTCAATTTAATTAAATAAGCATAAAACATGCCTTATAATTAGAACACATATAAAACAATCACTATTGCAACATACAACATGTTCATATAATAAAGCACATCCTAAAAACATGTTCTTTAATTAAAATGTTGAGAAAAGAAATCAATATACATAAAGCAAAAATATATTGATATTAGCTTTCAAAAGGTGCAACCTTTGCAATATATCTCATAAAAATGCAACCTTTACATAATATCTCATTAAAAATACAACCTTTGCAACATATCTAATAAAAGATGCAACCTTTGCAAAAGGATTCAACCTTTATAATTCTTTTCATAAAAGAAATTTTATTTTTATTTTTACATGTTCTTTAAACAAATGTTTGCCCAAAACACGGTTTTGCAACCAGGCTCTGATACCACAGTTAGGAATCCCTAGTGTATGAGCAGCGGAAATACAAGGATTCCCATAGGATTTGCAAAGCGCCGTGTTTCAAAGCATAAGACAAACACAAAAAAATTGTGTTTTAGGATTACCTCTTGAAGAATATCGAAGCAATCGTAGCCTCGTCCTTTAGGAGTCCACACAAGTACTCCCACCAGAAATGCTACACCTTCCAAATGCTAGTTTGACGGCGTGTAGCTTTTGCAACTTTTTGTGTATTTTTGTGTCTCTTTTGGGTAGCCGCCTATGAGCATCTTATGCTCTATTTATAGGCTTAGGTTTGACCTAATTTGCTCTCTAAAGAGTGGGCTCCTTACTCATTCTAAATAAGTTAGGCCCAATAGTCTTATTTTAGTCCAACTAAAATAAAAGCTATTTTCTGATGGGCTTACTCTATGTGTGTAACCCTATAGGTAAAATACTCGGTTATATTAATAATAAACTATTTTATTATTAATATAAAATAAGAGCGGCATCTAGCAATGCATCATTATGTCTGAATATTATTTATTAACAACATAACCTATAAGTGATAATTATTTTATATGTTTGTTCCTTTTGTCACGATATCCTAATTGGGCCCAAGGCATGGTCGTGTCATCCTTGTACGGTCCAATTTATTTTACTTGATACCATAGTAGACTTTATCCGAATGAATATCTAATATTTATTCTTTCTAGCATGGCTATGCATTTCCTTAGTCTCACTCCATCAAGTGGCCTATAGATATCACTCCTGTCATATAGGAGAGACAAATCCCATCTACATCACTCACATCCCTCTGCATAATTTATACATTGCCTAACCACAACCTTTATAGTCCTCTTATTACAGAAGACGTTTGATTGTATTAAAACAATAAACTCCTTATGTAGGAATCGTAGTGACTTCAGGTCAAAGGACTACATATACCATTATCACATTGAGAATCGTTTATGACATTCATGTAACGATCCATGCAACGTTCTCATGGTGGGTCTATCTAGTACATCATTACTCTTAATGTGTACCCGTGTGAAGACTTGATATCATTTATATCCATGATCTGTGAGATCAGATCATCAGTACACTCACACACTAGTCTTAATGTATTTACATGTCCCCATCTAAATACTTGACTAGGGACATTTTAGGAATAACTGTCATATGACCTATTACTCCAAGGATAAATAAAGGTTGTTAAACTATTTAACAAAAAATAACTTATTCAAAATGATATGAACTTAGTGCATATTTCCAACACTTGTGCCAAAGAATATAAAATTCATTCCTCACAAATGGCACAACCAATCATTTAGATTCAAACATACCCATACTAGGGGATTATTCAATATCATCCATCTAATCAAATCAAACATATGAGTTCCATTTTCATTTAACAAGAACTCCTTGGCTAGACGCCACAGGCATAATGCATATAAGAGACCTAACCAAAAATTTGATTTCATTACATACTTCAAGGTTTCATAATCCATGGTCTACCACCATGTCAATTCATTTCTCAATATTCTCTATCCATGATCAACACATGGCATAAAATCATCATCATATCAATTCATATCTCATATTTCATATTCATAACTCAATATTTCATTTCCATGATTAACATCCAACATGGATCTATCATCAAATCAATTTGCATTATATATATCAACATCAATGCACAATAACAATATATTCGTCATTTGAAGGTAATAGGGTAAGGAACTTGGCCGGACTTACACAATCAATTATGTCAATCACATATTGAGGAAATCCATTCACTCATATTCAATCTCATAATTCATTTATAATTATAATATGAGCAACTAGGCTCCACAAATGCATCATACAACCTCAATGAAAAAGGGTATACTCCCAATAAACAACAACCACGTCTTATGAATCACAATCTCATAAAAAGTCCTCATTGAGCATCAATCCCAACTCAACGCTAATGATTCATAATAATTCCTCAATAAGCAATTATGCCCTCATAATTCGATTCACAATCCTTAGGCAATTAATCATTCACATTTCTACATAGGGCAATCAATACCTTAACATATCATCATCCTCTAGATAATCATCATCCTTAAATCTATACAAAATAACCATATTCCAATAATGAGCATCCCGCTCCCAAGATCACCATAAATATCTCACCATTGAGCAATCATGCTCCAATCATCCATAACATCAATTCCTCACAGAGCAATCTTGCCCTGGTAGTAACCAATAACTCCAATTCAGAGCAAAATATGCTTTGATACCAGATTATGACACCCCTGATTTTCTGTACTCGAATCCTGATGTAATCGTCATAATTAATAAAAATGTGAATAAATTTTTCGCGTTTGAAAATATTTCCAAGACACCACCATGATCACATCAAGACCCAAATCACAGAAAACCAAAGAGTGAGATTAAATAACCTAAAGCTGGATCGATAACTAAAATGCCCATAACGGTATACAAAAATAATAGAGTTTACAGCGGAAGAATGTGTATACCGGGCACACGCCTAGTCCCATATATGACGATATGAGAAAAGGCTAGGCAAGCATGCAAACACCAAACACAAACTTATTACTATATCACATTCATACACTTACAACATACGCATACATTGCCTAAGATACAATAATTATATATATGTATATATATATACACACATTTGGGGATCTTCTCCCGACTATCTCAATCATCAATGAACATCGCTCAATTTCAATTCTTCTAATACACATCAAATCATCTCTTACATTCCACATATATATATTCACCATCCACAAATTCAAGGATTATCTTATACATATTCAAAATCTCTAAATCATCTATATTCTCATAACCAATTCATTCATTACATAAGAACTCATAAATGATGCCGGCCAAGGCACTTCCTCTACCACTATTTACCTTCACCAACGCTTTAATTAAAAATCTGAACTCATCCCATGGCAACCTGCATCACAAGGCTAAAAAGGAGACCACATGGGAGAGTGAGTTATACATTCAAAATGACGAATAATATATATATATATTGTGATCATGTGTATATGCATACAAACGTCATGTATGCTTTGCTATAAAATCATTAAATTATCATTCATTCAGCATCTCATTATTATAACAGGCATACAAGCCTCATGAATTGCAATTCATATCATAAACAAGCACAAGCACATACACAATCACATACACAATCACTTTGCCACTTATCAACAAGGGCATTCATAAATCATTATCATCGTCTTATTAAATCTTTATCTCATTTCCTCCTCGCAAGGGGTTTCTCATCACTCGTTGTCATCCCATCTCAAATGCCATGCTCTTATGGCTAATGCACATGTCAACTGTTTAATGCATATGCAACGGATCCGATTTTTAATTCAATAATAATCACAATCTCTTATATTATCATCATCACTAAGGGATACACCCTTTGTGGCACCCCGCAAGGTGATATATTCAACAATAATACGATAACATCGTCTTCACTATGGGATATACCCTTTGTGGCACCCCGCAAGGTGATATAATCAACAATAATAGGATAACATCCTCTTCACTCTGGGGTATACCCTTTGTGGCACCCCGCAAGGTGATATAATCAACAATAATAGGATAACATCCTCTTCACTCCGGGATATACCCTTTGTGGCACCCCGCAAGGTGATATAATCAACAATAATACATATCAATGTCATGCTATGCCATGAATGCAACAATGCAATAATGCATGTGCCAAACAACCTCGCAAGGATAGCTCACCCTCTCAATTAGGGGCATATTTTAATTTGGCATCTCAATAATCATACATAATCATTTGCAAAGCCCCGCAAGGCACATCATTCATATAATTGGCATCTTATTGGCCACAACATCATTCATAATAATCCACACATGGATATCGAAGGGCATAAAAAACTATCACAATATTAATCCACACATGTAACAACAAGGTGTTTTCGGAACATATATATATATATGGCAATCATCATTGCCTCACACACATACAAGTCAATTACTTGTATCAGCCACAAGGGTGTCATAATATTTCCCATTATTCATCAATGCCATTATACATTGATTTGGTGGTTTTCAGCCCATCATAATTGTTATCTCCGATTTATTCGATTATTAATATACACCTTGCTATTCAATCATTCCCATGAAGGGTTCATAATCACTCAAAGGTACAATCTCATAACTCAATGTCAAACCCTTGACATTGTTCTCACACACTTCATTCTTGGTAGTTAAGAATTCATGTTTCACATTATGCATATTATGGGTATAAACAAATTTTCTTAATATCTCAATCGTTATCCATCACCACCATATTATGTCATAGGCATATATATCTTTATACATTCCCTCAGGTATCACATAGGATAAGGGGAAGAAGGCCCAACCCCATTAGAACTGAGAAAAGAAGGGAAAATTTCCATCAGGGGGGTCACTCGCTCAGTGAGACCCACATTCGCTTGAGCGAGACAGCCCATCTCGCTTGAGCGCCTTTATTCGCTCAGGCGAAATCACGCCAGAATCTATTTTCCACGTTGCTCGCTTGAGCGAGACACTGCATACCCAGCCACTCGCTCAGGCGAAATCATTCCAGTAGCCATTTCCATACTCGCTCGCTTGAGCGAGGTATCCTCTCGCTTAGGCAAAAACCGACCAAAGGCCATCCTTCCCTTCCACACTCGCTCACTCGGCGAGGCTTCTAAACACTCGGTTTTTCACTCGGTGAATTTATTCCAGAACCGATTCCTCTCTCGTTCGGTCTTTCACCCGGCTAAATAATTCCAAGACCGACCATCTCTCGCTCGGTCTTTCACTCGGCTAAATAATTCCAAGACCGACCATCTCTCGCTCGGTCTTTCACTCGGCTAAATAATTCCAAGACCGACTCCTCTCGCTCGGTCTTTCACTTGGTAAAATACTCCAAAATCGACTTATCACTCGATCGATCTTTCACTCGGTAATTCATTCCAAAACTGACTCATTCCTGATCGGCCTTTCATTCGGCAATTCATTCCAAAACCGACTCATTCCTGATCGGTCTTTCACTCGGCAAATTATTTCAAAACCGATTCCTTTCTCTTTCACTCGGGCTAAGCTTCCTAGCACTCGGTCTTGCACTTGGCAGATTATTCCAACCGACTCCTCTTTCATTCGCTCAAGCGCGGCCACACCCGCTTGAGCGAGATTCGTCCAGAATCTCACCTGATCACAACACACCCAACTCGCTCGAGTGGAATACTCGCTCTCCTGGCGAAATTGGCCCAGAGGCCATAATACCGAGACAGGGGATTCTCGCTTGAGCGAGATCCCATCCCGCTTGAGCGAGATCCCATACCGCTTGAGCGAGAATATCAGTACATAGGCAGAACATGAAAATTCACAGAACTCAACACATAAAATCACATTCAAGGCCAATTTAATCATATCCAACACATCATATACGTCATATGGGTACATAAAACTTGTTCTAAGCATTCTTACTTGGAAATTCTCATTATAAGCCAAATTTAGATATATCCAACATTTCATACACATCATAAAAGGCATATAAACCGGTTCACACATTCATACTTATAGATTTTCATCCCAAGCTTATTATTCACATTAAAATCACACTTATCATTTTTAACAAACATATTCTCATACATTATCCATAATAATCATCAACTTGCCATTCCAAACATCTCAATAACTATATGGCAAGGCAAGCATGAGTATTTAACACATACATCAAATCACTCTCAATTTACTCATGCAATTTGAATGTTAACTCCTCTCCTACCTCGAGGGAAGAGCCGAAACGGTTCCAATGCTCCGAATGCTCCATCGCATCACCCGGAATACGATCTACATACCATACATATGCATACACATAATCAATAACCATCATAATTCTAACCATTTGTTAGCTTATCATAAAGCTCAACATTAAGTCCTAGACTTGCTAAGCACCAAGTTATGCAATTATCCTAAACCCTAAACCCTAAACCCTAAACCCTAAACCCTAAATCCTTTCCCAAAGCCAAGATCCTCTAGATCATAAAAGGCCAACTAGACCCAACAATATCATCATCTTAACCATTACATAATGTAGTCTCAAATCACCTCAATCCTTTAAACATCATCATTATTACTCAATATTCAACTTAGCTCTCATATTCTTCAATAACCACAATGGTTTAGACCTCATCAAGTTATAATCTTTTCACACCAATCCCTCACATTCCACATTCATAACAACACTCATCATTAAATATCACCCATTAACATTCAATTCAACCTTTCAAGCTATATTATATCCATTTCCCCAATTTCTTAGGGCTAGGGTTTCCATCAAAACCCAACAACTATTACCAATGCTCATTAATCACCACCAATGGCCATTTTTTTTATCATTAATATCATTCTCCAATATCATTAAACCTACATTCTACTCACATTTCACACTTTCCCTAATTTATTAAAGTTAGGGTTTCACTAAAACCCAACAACACTCATTAATACCCATTTATTTCTCATCACTTTCCAACATTAATCTTAAGTGCCTCATTAAATGCTTATAAAGACTCACATTTAAGCCACCCCACCTTAGGGTTTCCTCATTTAAAGCTTCTCCCAACAACCCTTAGTCAATAAATACTCCCCCAAATACCAAGAACCCAAAATCTAGGGCATCAAGCTCATGAAAAATGATGAGGGACTTACCTCAACCAAGAGACAACCATGAGCTTCCACAAGAGGGAAGAGCCACACGAAAATATGAAGAAGAGAGGAAGAGGAGTTCCAGCACAAGCTTGTCCTTCAAGCCTTCATGAAAACGAAAATGGTGGAGGAGAAGAAGACTCCACATGGCTTAGGTTTTGGAGAGAAGGCGGAGAGGAATGAGAAAGGAGAAGGAGAATGAAGAGAAGAGAATAGAAAGAAGAAGAAAAAGTGGCGTGAAACATAAGAGAGGGAGGAGGGTTTATGTCTTAATAATTTGCTTCACATTAAAATTTCACTGTTTTATAATAAACAGGCTCACAGTTCGGGCTCAATACTATATCCAAAAATTATTCCGAATATAGATTCGGATTCCTAATAATATTCTTAACAGCCCTGACCAGCGGCATCTCAATCGGAGACACTTGGTCCGACACCCACATTCTATTCGGGTATAATTTTATCTCACTTAAGTCCAATAAATTATAAATATCCCTAATAAATCCCAATTTAATCATTCCAATATTTTTGGGACACAAATCAACTCACATACAATTATTTATTATTTATTCTCATCAATTATTTATTTTTATAAAATTCGGGATGTTACACGCACCGCATCAGGCGGCCTCCTAAACCCCGAATCTGAATCTTCAAGCACTGGAATACAAAACCCCTTAGCTTTTCATCATACCCATCGATCTAGGAACAATAATTAAACTCCCTATCACTACAAAACATAAAATCATATTCTCCCATTAGCATCACTAGTGGAAAAAATGGATATAATCACGGTTAAAAATGGCATTTAATCACGATTAAAGAACCGTGGTTGTTGCAGTCGTGGTAGTAGATGAGGGCCTTTAACCACGGTTAAAAACCGTGGTAATAAATCACATCTAACCACGGTTATCGAGCATAACCGTGAATATAACAGACAATGTATATTCATAGTTATAGTAGCAACCGTGGACAAAGAACATCTATATTCATGGTTGTTTAGCATAACCGTGAATATAAGTAGTAAAAAAAATTCACTTACAGACTATGTATATTCACGGTTATAGTAGCAACCGTGGATAAAGAACATCTATATTCACAGTTGTTTAGCATAACCGTGAATATAAGTAGTAAAAAAAATTCACTTATAAACTATGTATAATCACGGTTATGGTAGTAACCGTAGATAAATAGTGTCTATAATCATGGTTGTTACCATAACCGTGAATAAACACTGAGTTTTTTTTAATATGGTTTCTGTTTTATTGTTTCCTAAACCTGCATTCAGACAACCAGTACAATATACAATATCCCACCATATCCAGCAACAATATATAAAAAGAATGGTATGTATATAATAATTAATTTGCTATCAATTCATAACAACCTAAAACATAAAAGTATATACAATTAAGATGAATGTAATCTAATAAAAGTAAACACTAAATCCTACTAGATACATATATAAGAGAATAAAGATCCTATATCTAGCTAACTCATTTCCTGACTTCAATGAAGTATGCGGCCCATTGCTTTCTAACATCATCTACAAGTGTCTTTGAGAAATATGACCGATCCTTAAAGTACTATAAACAATGCACAAAACAATTAGAACAAAAGCTATATTTATTACATAAAATTGATGAAATTGGTAGAAAAGTAGCCCAAATGATGAGACTTACATCTGTGCATCCATCTACTAAATGTTGTTGAACTGGTCAGCATGGTAGGCATGGCGTAATAGCCACACTCGAAGGTACCCTGCTGCCTGTAAGACTACAATGTATATAAAGTATAGAATAAGTGAATTCGCAACCTAAAAAATATATATTGAAGATTTGAATGAATATGATTGACTTACTTTTGGGTGCACCTACACAACTTTTCTTCCGTTGCACTTATTTCCAACCAGTAGATTGTATCCAACCACCGCCCTACGTCAAACAAAACACAAGATAAGTTAGAATCGTATAGTTTTAAAAATGATGTAATCGAATTTGTACTTATTTTTTAGGGATTAACTTACCCGTCTACTATATTTTTCAGGTCTTATGGAACTGCCCGATGTAAAGTATCAAAGTATAGAGCAAGATAGTCCTAGGGACAGATCACCACAAGCGTCCAGTGAGCGCTGCAGTTACTAGTGATAAGTGAGACTTCAAAATGTAAAAATTAAGGATAATAATTATGGAATAGAATATTACCCTTTATGATAGGGGCCCATGTATACAGCCTTCCCAGACTCAAACATCCAATTCTGGATGTATGCTTAGGTGTCCTGCGTAGTGTTTCCTTGCTTCTGTATGAGAGAGGGCTCTAAGAAACCATAAGTTCCTTCAAAACCCAAGTCCACACAGAGTTTTATCAGAAACCTAAATAAGTCAAGACATGGTTAGTGACAAATAACTTGTATAATGAAAACATTGGACAAAAAATGATATACTTATAGCTCCCACAGCTAAATGATGGAGATATTCAGCATCGACGTCCCCGAAATAATCTCACACATGTCGCTGTGTGTGATGTAAAGTGGTACTGCACTTAGATGGCCGAACACTAGTGGCTGCCATGGGACCTGAACAGTCTCCTCTCCTTGGTCATACCCGATGCGCCATAACATCCGGATGGGATCGTCGGCCGGGTCTGGCCTCTTCAATGCCTGTTCCTGTTAAACAATTGACAACCATCACAGTTTGTACCATAATTGACAATATAACAAAATTATTTAGTGTTTAAGGTTTTTACCTGTCCAGGGGAAACTGACAGAAGTCTGTTGGGCCACATCAAAAAGTGGCCCACTACCTGACCGACGGTCTTCAGCTCTGGAGTTGCCACTGGCACAGTAGCATCCTCCTCGAGGACGAGCACAACAGAGACCCTGGACATACCATCAGGTAATGTCTGATGGTGAACCACAGGGCCTAAGTTGTAGACCATGCTAGTAGCAACTGGCTCCTTCGACCTATCAATGAACAGGTCACATTGACGGGTATCTGGTGGCTCGACCTCATCATCGTCAGGGTCAGCCGCAACGCATGACCCCTTAGTGCTAACCCTCCGTACCTACATATTTACATATCAAGCAGAAGTTATTCAACAATGAAATAAAGTGATTACAAACAATAAAACCGAGGAAATTGAATAAGGAATCTAACCTGTAGGTCGCTAGCTAGTGCAGTAGTCTCCTGGTGGTGGCTGAGTAAGGCCTTCATCTCCTCCCTGAATCGGGCCATCTTCTGGTGGAGCCTAGATATCTCCTCCTGATACTCAGCCTTCACAATAGCCACCTTCTGCTCCACCAACTTCTCAAAGGAGTGGGCAGGGTTGGGAGCACCGTAATAGCTGTGGAGGCCTGTGAAATGTGAATGATTAGCCCATAATTGTTTAACAGATAACAAAATTAAAAGATACAGTTATTTACAACTTACCTACACCTTGACCAACAGCACGCACTCTTCCTGGGTGCTCTGGCCTGCCGATGGCGGTAGTCAAAATATCCTGCCTACCATGGGCTACGAAAGACCCTTGGGTTGATTGCTCAACCAAGGAATCCTGAAACCAAACAAGTTAGTATTCACTTCCGTCACGTAAACCAAAAAATAGACACTGATACAAGGGGAATACTTACTTTCCGTGAGGCAACATCTTGAGCTTGTGAGGAAGTGTATTCCCCACTTTTCTTGATCCTGGCCCACTTCTATTTATCGTGGCGTATAGGTGGGGAAGGGGGATCCATAATACCAGTGTCAGGCTGACTAGTCTGACACTAACTCAGCCTCTCCTGGGCCAGCCGCTCCTCCAACCTACGGTAACCCCCACATGACAGTGTGTGGGGGCAGTCATTTAGCTTCCTAATGTCCTGGGCTTTCGATCTGATCGCCTACAACAAGAAAGAAAAATATTCAGAGTTAGCCGTTTAAATTATACATAATTTAATCATTTAAAAACTAATATACCTGAAACTGGTCAGAATGCCTAGATGCAACGAAAGCATCCCAAGTCTCCTGATCAATGAATGGATATTTCTCTCCACGAAACTATTCTCGGTCCTCCCCGAATACATACCTACAATTCAGGTACATTTAAAGTAAGGATTAGTATAATTTGGCAAAGCGTTGATTAAGAATTTAAAGTCCAAATATACCTCCTGGTGAGTATCGATTTGAACGACCTCCATCGCTCATCCATAATACTGAGGATCTTCCTCCTCGCTATGTCATGTGATGGTATGTCAAAAGAATCCTACATGAAAGGAGTTAGTCCATAAAGGAGTCCTTATTATGAATTACATGAAATAATACACTAAAATAAAACTTAAATGATATCTAAGTTACCAGAATATCACTCCATATCTGGTTCTTCACCACCTCCTCGACATTATCCTAGTTGGTGATAATGATGGACATCTTCGACCGAGCCACGACTCCCAAATAACTGTTAAACTTTGCGGCATTTGGTCCTCTAAATCTACCAGTGTTGACATCCATGTCAACACGTAACCTCTCTCCCCTGTGACAGCTAAGTGCAACGTCTGCTATCCGGGTAACACCTCTGCTCCTCCGAGCAGAGGAATCAGTCGCCTGTGAGTCAGACCTAGATCGTCCATCCTGGTCAGCCACGTGTATCTGTCCAAACAAGGAAACACAACTGTCAAATATTTAATATACCATTTAGTACAACGAATAATTAATATAACATGTAATTCAATGATTCATTAACATGATTAATACCCTATGAAGATGAAATATTTTCCCACAAGCCTTCATGGTGGTCATGACGACTGGCAACTGCATCATCTATGTCATGTTCCACGATAGTTGTTGGAATACGTGTTGTGGTAGATGGAATTTCCATAATATCAAGATTGGGGTCTCCAATGTGTCTACCTTGGATAACAATTAAGCACCGTTTGTCAGCTGGGTCAGCAACATAAAAAACTTGCTTCACCTGCATTGCCATTATGAATGGTTCATCCTTATGCCCTATCTTGTTGAGGTCCACCAATGTAACTCCTAAATCATCAGTTTTGACACCGTTCTTATTGTCAACCCATTTATATTTAAACACAGGAATGGTGAAGGGACCATAATCGACTTCCCATATATCTTTAATCACACCAAAGTAGCATGACTCAGCCATCACAGGGTTGTTGTCCTTTGAAGTTGAAAAATGCATTGACTGAGCCACAACCATCACTTCACTGTTTTGATTTGTACTCTTTTCATCCTGTGTCATTTTATAAAATGAATAGTTATTTATGTCATACCCATAAAAGGTGAGGACATCAAAGTTTAGGCCCTGTGCCAGTCGATGTAATGTCGAGGATGCAGATGCATCTTTCAGAACGGTCTTTTGGAACCATTGCATTAAACTCTTGTTGTGTTCATTCAACAACCACTTTTCAGTCATTTTAGGGTTGGTTTTCTTGACTAGCTCCTTGTGAGTGGCTAGATATGGTTGCACGTCATCCGTGTTGTTTAAAATATACAAGTGTGCCTGAAGGACATCATCACATGGCATGCTCTTCATTTTTTTTCCAATCGTTCCTTTACCATCCAATCTCCCTTCATGACGAGTCATTGGAATACCAATGCTTGCAGTATATGACATGTATTCAGTGCAAAACTCAATTGCTTCCTCTGCAATATATCTTTCCATAATTGAAGCTTCAGGACGATGTTGGTTCTTCATATACCCTTTCAATATCTTCATATATCGCTCAATGGGATACATCCACCGTAAGAACACTGGACCACACAAACGGACCTCTCTCACTAAATGGATGATTAAGTGGACAATTATGTCAAAAAAAGAGGGCGGGAAATACATTTCAAGCTGACATAATATAAGTAATGCTTCCTGTTCCAACACATCCAATTCACCGGGAACGATTACCTTGCAACATATGGCACTGAAAAACATACACAACCTTGTTATGACATTTCTCACATTTTTAGGAAGAATGTCACGAATGGTGATAGGTAGAAACTGTTGCATCAACATGTGACAATCGTGAGACTTCAACCCAACTAACTTCAAATCTTTCATGGAAACACAAGAGTTGATGTTTAAGCCATAACCAGACGGAACTTTCACACTTCATAACGATTCACACAGACTTTGCTTTTCTTTTCTGGACAACGTATGACATGCTTGGGGCAAATATGTTCTTTTGCCCTTTGATTGTGGATGCAAATCCTGACGTATACCCATCAACTCCAAGTCCATACGCGAGTTTAGGCCATCCTTAGTCTTCCCGGGTATGTTTAAGAGTGTACCAACCAAACTGTTGCACACATTTTTCTCCACATGCATTACATCAATACAGTGTCTTACATCAAGCTCCCTCCAATATGGCAGGTCAAAAAACACTGACTTTTTCTTCCAGTTGTTTTGTGTCGGGTGCTATTTTTCACACTTACCAAACTGCACGTTGATGTCTTTTACCTTTTCATATGTCTGGCAACCAGATAGTGGTGGAGGAGCCATTTCAAAATCTTGGGCACCGTTAAACGACTTCTTCAACCTTCGAAATGGATGATTCACTTTAAGAAACCTTTGATGTCGAAGATAAACATTTTTCCTACCATGATGTAACCGCACAGAACTAGTCCCCTCTCACATACTGGACAAGCTTTATGACCTTTCACGCTGTACCCGGATAAGTTACCATACGCTGGAAAGTCATTGATCATGCAAAATAGCATGGCACGTAATTTGAATGACTGCCTGGTAAACCCGTCAAACACATCAACCCCGTCTTCCCACAACCTTTTGAGGTCTTCAACCAATGGAGTTAAATATACATAAATGTCATTTCCCAGTTGTCGTGGACCAGAAATCATCATTGATAACATGGCATATTTCTGCTTCATGCACAACCATGGCGGCAAGTTGTAAACAAACAACAAAATAGGCCACAAACTATGGTTTGTGCTCAGGTTCCCAAATGGGTTCATGCCGTCTGTGGCTAGTGCAAGCCTAACATTTCTTGGTTCATGGGCAAATTCCAGAAAAATCGTATCCATTTTCTTCCATTACGATACATCGGCCGGATGCCTAAGTAGTCTGTCAACAACCCTTTCATCAGCATGCCATCTCATAAGTTTTGCATTATTTGCATGGAAAACAGAAGCTTTAGTCTTGGAACTATAGGCAGATACCACAACACCTTTGCAGGAGACCCTTTAGTGCATACCTCATCAGAATTTGCCTCTTTCTTCTTATACCGTGACACCCCACACCTAGGACATCGATGCAGCATTTCTAACTCACCCCGAAATAATACATAATCATTTGGGCATGCATGCATTTTCTCATACTCTAAACCCATAGGACACAACACCTTTTTGGCCTCATAGTTACGATTCGGCAAGGTGTTTCCAACTGGGAGCATTTCTTTCAACAACTTCAGTAAGTCAGTGAAACTTTTATCTGTCCACCCGTTTATGGCCTTCAAATTAAACAATTGCAAAACTGCTGATAACCTCGTGAAATTGACGCAGTTTGGATACAACGGCTACTCAGAGTCCTCACACAGAGTCGTATATACATGAGCTTTCTTAAAACCTTCTACCCCCACATCACGGATCATATCCTCGAGTCGGTCATCCATGTCGACATCGGTGTCATGCATCGAGCTTCAATTTTCAGTTTGAGAACTGTTACTTGGCACCACCACATCTTCACCATGCCATATCCAACGCGTATAACTATGCAGAAAACCGTCACACAGTAGATGTTCTCGCACCTCTTCCAAGTCTACCTGATGCAGGTTCAAGCATTTAACACAAGGGCAAAAATACTTTCCATTCACCTCCACTGCATTCCTCGCTACAAATTCTATAAATGATTCAACTCCCCCCTCGTACTCTAGACTTAGGCTTGATACAGTTATCCAACTCTGATCCATACCAACTGTTTACAAGGTGCTATGATCAATCTCACTTTTTCTACAAAGGTGGTGGTCCTATACCCATTCAGGATGACAATTGTTTTTATACATCATTCATATATACAGGTTAGGACTTATTTTAAAATTTGATGAAATTTTGGCAGCATTTCGCATTGGTCTCTAAGTACACAAAATGAGAGTGGTAAAATCAAATTCAACCACAACCAAATATGCACCCAGAGAACAACACAAATATAAGTTACCGAAAGTTTATCAAATTTTAAAATAACTCCTAACTTGTACATACTAACAATGACGTATAAAAAATAATTGTTCATCCCAAACTGTCCAAACGGACAATTCAAGATTCAACACAAATGATGAAATTAATTAATTTAATGACCATTTGTGTCGAATCTCAAATGGGGAACTACGGTTCACTCATGCACAACAACTTTCATACTAGTTAACTAGTTAACTAGTATGAGCCTACAAGTTTGCAAGATTAACAACCACACACATACAACAACAATAGAAATAACATTATATAAGAGCAACCAACAATAACAGAAACAAAATGGATAATAATTTAGTTAACTTTTTTCCTAAATTAGTATGATGTTTCTAATTTATGTTATTTTGAAGTAGAAGTATGGTGTTGGAGTATGGATTATTGATTATGGATTATGATGTTTGTTTATAAGACTTTTAAAGAAACACTCGATCAAACTCACTTGTTCACTTAAGTGCATATGGGCTTTAAAGAAAACGATTTAGTGCATTTGATCCTTATTTCATTTACAGCTCCCTTATTTATCCCTCTTCTCAATCGCTCTATTCCACCCTTCATTTACCATGTCAAGTAACAATGTAAGGATTTGTTTTCTTCTTCACCACTAAACGATTTAATCAAAACTTTAGTACTACCAATGTAAGGATTTGTAATGTAAGGATTTGTAATGTAAGGTTTTGTATTGTAAGGATTTGTTTTCTTCTTCACCACTAACGATTCAAAGAAATACTTGATCAAACTCACTTGTTCACTTAAGTGCATTGTATGAGTTCTGCACTTTAGTCCTAGACATTTTAAAAATATAGTTTGGTCTCTGACTTTACAAAACCACTTTCCATTTTAAACATTTTTAGTATATAACAATGAATAAAAAATAATGACAGAAATTATAAACATCATACTAACAGTTAATAACACAGAGGCAGAATTAACCAAACTTAATAACACACAAGCAATGTCAAATAATGACAGAGACAGAGACAAGCTTAACCAAACTTAATAACAACACAGAGACAGAGACAAGCTTCGTTCACCTTGAACAATGAAATAATACACACACACACAAAGACAACACATTCATTCAGGTTCAACTATACGCAAGTGAAAACACACACAAATAGGTTCCACAAACAATGATAGAGCATAACAACGAAGTAGACCAGTAGTGAACGAAGAAAAAGGGTAATGAAGCACTTACTAGAAAATGGTGCGAAGATGACAACAACACGAAAGGAAAAAGGAAGAAGCAAGTGAACGTAGAAGCCCACGACCAACAAAGAACAAACTCGAGGCAAAGAGGAGGATGAGGAAGAAGACGACAACCAGCGCAAAAGAAGAAGAGAAAGTGAAAAAGACTGAAAGGCGCGGCTTTTGAAGTTTCAGAAAGGATGTATATTCACGGTTCCCCTTGAAATCATGAATATATTACACATATATTCACGGTTAAACAAACAACTGTGGATAAATGTTAACTATATCACCACGGTTACGACCCCAACCGTGGATAAATATTACATCTATAATCACAGTTATAGAAACAACCGTGGACATACAGTACCCAGTGATTAAACCCTAAAACTTGAACTATATATCCACGGTTGGAAATACTACCGTGATTATAGACATCAATATATATCCACGGTTAACATCATAACCCTGATCATACCTATGAATATATAGTCACGGTTGTGCACACAACCGTGGATATATATTTCAGGTACTATATATCCACGGTTGACTTCTCAACCGTGAATATATATTGATGGGTACGATCACAGTTATGATGTTAACCGTGGATATATAGTTTTCTCTGATTATAACGTTCACCTTATAATTTTAAAAATGCCACCGCACATGTTTTTATCACTGATCCTCTTCAACCCGTGAATATATCCCATTGTTATATCCAATTTTTGCACTAGTGCATGCATGATTCGGTTTCAAGAGAGAAGGAGAGAAGAAAGAAAACATGCAATTGAAGACCCCCATGGTTTACGTTAGCCTCCAAAGGGTCAAACAGGTAAGGGTTCAAAGGTTTCTTTAATTCCTGAGTGTCATCCACGAGAGAGAGGAAGGAGAAAAGAAAAGAATGGTTCTTTATTCTGTTTTACACGCCCCTTGTTTTAAACTGATTATGACGCTGGCGCTACGAGTCAGCATGGTGCTACGCGCCACATCCACGCTACGCTTCAGGGTCCTGATGTCATTTCCTTTAAGAATTCATTTTAAGTTATCCCATCCTTCTAAGATCCATTTTAAATAACTGATTTACATTAAAAAAATCCTATTCCCATTCTGACTTAAGTAAATATTTAATTTACTTCCACCAATATTAATTTACCGGGGATGTTACAAAATATATTTAAAACATATATTTTTAATATATATTTAATAAATGTTTAAGAATATATATTTAATAATACACATAAAATATATATTTAAATATTTATTAAATATATATCTAATAAATATTTAAAAATATTAATATTTATTAAATACATATTATTATATATATTAAATACATAACTGTTAAGTATATATTAAATATGTATTTATTAAATATATTTTTGCTATATATTATTAAATATATATTTATATAAAATATTTAATAATATATAAAATTATTTTATTTTTGTTAAATAAATTATATATTATTAAATATATATAATAATATTTGTAACATCCAAGTTATTAAAATTAATTATTTATGCTGTAGAGAATTAATAAATAAATTATTTGAATATTATGTGAATTAAATTAAATTAATTGGGTATTTTTAAATAGTAATATGATTAAATTAATTCATCAACAATGGCTAATTAAGTAATTAGTTTGAAATTAAATTGTGATGGTGAATTATTAATTACCATGCGGTAAAAGTAAGAATAGAAATTACTTGGGAGGTCCTGACATAGATTTAATATTTTTTACACTTTTTGCTAAGCATAAAATTTTTAACTTAATATCCTAATTACTAAGTACAAGATTCAAAAATTTCAAGGATAATTTTTTTACATTTAGTTAATTTATTCATCCCCTATTCCAGTATTCTATTATATTGTTGTTGTTGTTGTTATTGTTGTTGTTGTTATTATTATTATTATTATTATTATTATTATTATTATTATTATTATTATTATTATTATTATTATTAAGTATCACTTTGCAAAATGACTAGTAAGTTACGCCCAACACCACAAGGAAAGGAACAGGTGCATTTGAGAATTTCATAGGCAAGAGCCATGCCCAATAGTACCTATGTGCGTGAAAGAGAGAAAGTCAACAAGTCACAACATATAGCATGGAAGTGTTATGCTTAATTTAATCACGTGTGGGACCAAGATGCATGTACGTGTATACACGCCATGGAGCATGTTAACGCACATCACGCGGAACAGGGAGTCGAGGCACAACACAAAGCACACATGGGCGTAGGAGACCAAGACCAAAGATGCAAGAAATCCCTTTGACACCCTAGTGTACTCGCACTGGGGAGCGCTCCTTCGCGCGTATATGAAAATGGAGGGGGAATCCAAGTTGATTAGGTAGCGTATGGGATCCCACCTGGGGCGTGATCACACTGATATCAGCATCAGACTTTCAAACTTTTCTGCACTACCTTTTTTAATTACATGGGTATCTATAATTTACGTTTGTGGTCTGATCTTTACGAAACTTTATAGGTCCAATGTTTTTGATGTTTTATAATCGCCGACGAAGTCGATTTGCCAAAATTCAATCACTTGAGTAAGATATATGATACTGTGGGTTATGGTTACCTTGTGGATAATTCTTGAGATCAAAATGACTCACTACATTTCATCCCCTTTTGTTGATCCTGTACACAGAATTAAGGTGCCTATTAAGAATATTGTAACAAGTTATAGAGTTCATTTTGAGCTATTTATCAATGTCATTTACAATTAAGTATGTTCATATTGAGATTCCTCCAAGGCTAGCTTGCAATAAGAGTGGAGTCAAAAATAACACAGATGACATCTTTGTTAAATGAGCTTAAATAAAGGTTACTTGGTGAGGGTGAATGGAATATATAGGTAAAGCAACCTCTTACAGAGCCTATCAAAAGTTTTGTTAGACATCTCATTCATGTGGTGGATAAAAATCACAAACAAAATCCACCTAACTACCCTCTTCCCCATGATAGTTTCTACTTTTACTTGTATGATATTTCCTAACAACAACATAGTTGATGTAGATATCCAGAGGAAAATTAATCAAACAGACTAGCATACTAGGGTTAAGGACCAATGACTTAAAAACCTTATTTTTAGGAGAAAGCCAAAATTTACTTCTAAGAAAAAATAATTTAACGCTAATTATCTATAAACAAAAGTAGAAAAAAGAATTCCTTGGTAGTTAAGAATTAAAACTAACTCAAGAGTAGTTTATTGTTTACATCAACAACTTATGTATAATGGTTGATGACACAAGAAGATGAACAATATCAAACACGAAAAGGCCAAACAAGTAACAACATTATTGTTTATCATTTGTAATGTGGACATACCCAAGGAAGACCCTCACACTACATTAGAGAAAGGACTTGAAGCATATAGAGGTCCCCTCACAAGGGCCAAGACCAAAAGGGCCAAAGAGAGCATTCATAAAGCCCTTTTCTCTTTTCTCTCTTCTCGTGGGCCTAAGCCCAATAAGGAACCTATGAGGATCTATGTTTACTTTACTTGTAATGTACTTTCTAAATAGTTTCTCTAGGCTTATAGGATAGATTTGGGCCTTGCAAGGTCAAATGGGCCACTTTAGGGCCTTGTACTTTTCCTTTTGGGCCATGTATAGGCCATTTGCTTACCTTTTTCTCTTAATGGGCCTTGGATTCATGCTCAAGCCCACATAGCTAGTCCTTGGCCAAAATTTCCCATGGCCTATATAAGGACTTCTCCTTTTGTAAACAAGGACAATTAATTCATTTGCAAGATTTTGAGAGCACTTAGTGTTTTCCTAATGAGAGATTCTCCTCCTTCTCTCTAGAATTAGAGAGCTCTCTCAAGCTCTTATCCAAGTGGTTTCTCCCTCCCATGGTGGTGAGTGGAGTTATCTTCCCCACTTTGGGAAGTGGCCTCCAACCTTTTCCTCTCCCCTTTTCCAAACCTTCCTTCATTGTTCATCCTTCTCTTCTTCCATTTTACTCCCTTTCCTCTTGTTCCTTGCGTCACACTCCTTTAGTTTAGGCTTTGGTTTTTGGTTTCCTTTCCTTGAAGAAGAAGTTCTCAAGCTTACATTGAAGGAAGATAGGAGAAAGATCCCTAGATCCATCTCTCTTCAAGAAAGTGGATGAAGAGCCTACATTATGTGGATATAATAGGAACATCAAAAATAGGGTAGAACTTCTTCCACATGTGGATATAGAAGAGTTACTCCACCAATACACCAAAATAGAAAACCAATTTAAGGAAAGAGAATCCTATAGTGGGGATAACAATAGAGCCTATAAGTCAAAATGGGTAGAAAATAAGGGTAAGTTTGAGAAAAACCCAAAAGAGAGAGAGAAGTGGGCGCTTCCTCCTCTAAACTCCAAAGTGAGTTACACAAAAATGGCAAAGTCTTTAGGAATCAACATGATAAGCATGAGCCATCATCAAAACCACAATCCTCTAGATCTTCTTCCATAAAATGTTTTAAGTGTCTTGGAAGAGGACACATTGCTTCGGACTGTCCAACAAAAAGAACCATGATTTTAAAAATTAATGGAACCTATTCAAGTCAATCAGAGTCTAATTCTGATTCTCACTATTCAAGTGATGACTCTAGTAGTGATTCCAGTGACAGTGAGCACATTCTAGGGGATGATAGTGAGTTGTACATGATTAGAAGATTGCTTGGTAGTCATGTAAAACTTGATGACACGACACAAAGAGAGAACATCTTTTATACAAGAGTTACATTAATGACAAATTATGTTCTCTCATTGTTGATAGTGGGAGTTGTGCAAATGTTGCAAGCCAAAGACTAGTCAAAAAGATGGGATTAGCGCTTATAGATCACCTAAGTCCCTACAAATTACAATGGTTAAATGAAAAAGGGGAAATGGTAGTCAATAAGCAAGTCTTAATAAATTTCACCATAGGCACATATAGAGATGAAGTCAAATGTGATGTAGTGCCTATGGAAGTAACCCATATACTATTAGGAAGGCCTTGGCAATTTGATAGGAAGGTCCTTCATGAGGGGTTCACTAACACCCTCATATTTAAACTGGATGGCAAGAAGATAGTACTACATCCTCTAACTCCACAACAAGTAGCAAAAGACCAAATCCAAATGAAAGCTAAGAGAGAAAAAGAGTTAGGATCTTCTTCCCATACGAATTTAGAAAAACCAAAGAAAAACAAAAAAGACAATAAAGGGAAAGGAGTTATTATCTATAATGACTCCCAACCTAATCTCTTCGCAACTAAATATGATGTGAAACATGCCATGTTTTCACAAAAACATTGCTTGATCATATATCCAAAAGATATCCCTAACACTTCTTTGTGTTCTATGGGCACCTCTCCTCCCCCTTTGCCCAAAGGGATCCAAAATATCTTACAAGAATTTAAAGACCTCTTCCCAAAAGACATTCCAAAAGGGTTACCTCCTATTAGAGGCATTGAGCATCAAATAGACCTTATTCCTGGGGCTAGTTTGCCAAATAGACCTGCCTATAGATGCAACCCTAAGGAGAGTTTAGAAATAGAAAATCAAGTGAATGAACTACTTTCCAAAGGTTGGATTAGAGAAAGTTTAAGCCCTTGCGCATTACCGGTTTTACTTGTAGTCAAGAAAGATGGTTCATGGAGAATGTGTACGGATTGTAGAGCCATTAATAACATCACCATCAAGTATAGGCATCCCATACCTAGGCTTGATGACATGTTAGATGAGCTTAGTGGATCTACAATCTTCTCCAAGATTGATCTTAAAAGTGGCTACCACCAAATTAGAATAAAAGAAGGAGATGAATGGAAAGCCGCTTTTAAAACCAAGCTTGGCCTTTATGAGTGGTTAGTGATGCCTTTTGGCCTAACTAATGCACCAAGTACCTTCATGATACTTATGAACCATGTTTTAAGGGATTTCATAGGGCATTTTGTTGTGGTATACTTTGATGACATTCTTGTGTACTCAAAGTCCATGGCATCTCATCTAATCCACCTAAGACAAGTTATGCTTGCCTTAAGAACAAACAATCTTTATGCTAACTTTGAAAAATGTTCTTTTGGCATGGATACCATTGTCTTTCTTGGTTTTGTAGTTAGTTCTAAGGGTGTTAAGGTAGATCACTCTAAGGTTAAGGCAATCCAAGATTGGCCTACACCTAGAAATGTGAGTGAAATAAGAAGTTTCCATGGTCTCGCAAGTTTCTATAGGAGATTTGTGAAAGATTTTTCAACCTTAGCCTCCCCTCTAAATGAGTTGGTTAAAAAGAATGTTTCTTTTGTGTGGGGGCCTAGGCAAGAAAAAGCCTTTCAAGATCTCAAAGATAGGCTTACTCATGCTCTAATTTTAAAACTTCAAAATTTTTCTAAAACCTTTGAGCTTGAGTGTGATTAATCAAATGTGGGCATAGGAGCTGTGCTTTTACAAGAAGGTCACCCTATTTCTTTCTTTAGTGAAAAACTTAATGGGGCCACTATTAACTACCCCACATATGATAAGGAATTCTATGCCTTAATTAGAGCCCTACAAACTTGGGAGCACTACTTAATCCTAAAAGAGTTTGTGATACATAGTGATCACCAATCTTTAAAATTCATAAAAGGGCAACATAAGTTAAACAAAAGACATGCTAAGTGGGTTGAGTATTTGGAACAATTTCCTTATGTCATCTAGTATAAGAATGGCAAAACCAATACTGTGGCTGGTGCTTTTTCTAGGAGGCATTCTTTACTTACCTCTCTAGGAGCCAAAGTTATTGGGCTTGATGAAATTAGGTCTTTGTACCCAAATGATCTTGATTTTTCAAACATCTTTAACTCATCTTCCACTTCGACATCTCATAAGGGCTTCTACATTTTAGATGGCTATCTTTTTAAAGCCAATAGACTTTGTATTCCAGGAAGCTCTTTAAGAGATCTACTACTTAGGGAGAGTCATGAGGGCAGACTCATGGGCCATTTTGGAAGAGATAAGACTTTGTCTATATTACATGAACACTTCTATTGGCCCAAAATGAAAAAGGATGTTCAAAAACATTGCTCTAGGTGTATTGTATGTAGAAAGGCTAAATCAAAACTTTCATCTAGTGGTTTATATACTCCCTTGCCAACACTTAGTGCACCTTGGATTGATATATCAATGGACTTTGTGTTAGGCCTGCCTAAGACCCAAAGGGGAATGGATTCTATCTTTGTGGTTGTGGATAGGTTTAGCAAGATGGCTCACTTCATCCCTTGCCATAAGGTTGATGATGCTAGTCATATTGCTAAGATCTTCTTTAAAGAGGTTGTGAGACTACATGGTGTGCCCAAAACCATTGTTTCTGATAGGGACACCAAATTCCTAAGCCATTTTTGGAAAACTCTTTGGTCAAGGCTAGGAACACAACTCCTCTTTTCCACAACTTGTCATCCTCAAACAGATGGCCAAACAGAGGTAGTAAACAGGACCCTCTCTCAACTTCTTAGGGTCTTAGTACTCAAAAATGTAAAATCATGGGATGAGTGTTTACCCCACATTGAGTTTGCATATAATAGGGTACAACACTCCAAAACCAAGCATAGTCCATTTGAGGTTGTATATGGTTTTAACCCTCTCACACCCTTGGACCTTTTGCCCATTGAGGTTTCTGACTCTGTCCTTCATATGGATGGAGAGGCAAAGGCCCAATTTATCAAAGATTTTCATGAGAAGGTTAGACATCAAATACAAACTAAAAATGAACATTATGCTCGTTGTGTAAATAAACAAAGAAAGGAGATCACCTTTGAGGTAGGAGATTGGGTATGGTTACACCTTCGAAAGGAACGCTTTCCTAACTTGAGAAAATCCAAACTCAATCCTAGAGGTGATGGGCCTTTCCAAATTCTCAAGAAAATTAATAATAATGCTTAGGTCCTAGATCTACCAGGAGATTATGGTGTGAGTGCTTCTTTCAATATAACTGATTTTTCTCCCTTTGATATAGATGATGAGGATGATGCCTTTGATTTGAGGATAAATCCTTTTGAAGAGGGGGAGCATAATATGGACATACCCAAGGAAGACCCTCACACTACATTAGAGAAAGGACTTGAAGCATATACAGGTCCCCTCACAAGGGCCAAGACCAAAAGGGCCAAAGAGAGCATTCATAAAGCCCTTTTCTCTTTTCTCTCTTCTCGTGGGCCTAAGCCCAATAAGGAACCTATGAGGATCTATGCGTAATTTTCTTGTAATATACCTTCTAAATAGTTTCTCTAGGCTTATAGGATAGATTTGGGCCTTGCAAGGTCAAATGGGCCACTTTAGGGCCTTGTACTTTTCCTTTTGGGCCATGTATAGGCCATTTGCTTACCTTTTTCTCTTAATGGGCCTTGGATTCATGCTCAAGCCCACTTAGCTAGTCCTTGGCCAAAATTTCCCATGGCCTATATAAGGACTTCTCCTTTTGTAAACAAGGACAATTAATTTATTTGCAAGATTTTGAGAGCACTTAGTGTTTTCTTAGTGAGAGATTCTCCTCCTTCTCTCTAGAATTAGAGAGCTCTCTCAAGCTCTTATCCAAGTGGTTTCTCCCTCCCTTGGTGGTGAGTGGAGTTATCTTCCCCACTTTGGGAAGTGGCCTCTAACCTTTTCCTCTCCCTTTTTCCAAACCTTCCTCCATTGTTCATCCTTCTCTTCTTCCATTTCACTCCCTTTCCTCTTGTTCCTTGTGTCACACTCCTTTAGTTTAGGCTTTGGTTTTCTGTTTCCTTGCCTTGAAGAAGAAGTTCTCAAGCTTACATTGAAGGAAGATAGGAGAAAGAGCCCTAGATCTATCTCTCTTCAAGAAAGTGGATGAAGAGCCTACATCAATTTGAAAACAAAACAAAAGTTAAATTGCCAGCATAAAAAGATCTTATTTAGACAAAGCTATGCAGGGGCTAAAATAGGTAGAGTTAATTAAAATAAACATGTTCATCATGGACATCTCTACCGACTGCCAAGTATATCCTTAATCCATTATAATTATAGAGCAAATTTCTACAATAACTTGTCTATACATTTGGATTTCAATTCCTAATTGGCTCTGTGCCAAATTCATTTGAATTCATTTAATCATGCAAACCTGCCCATAAAAATAAATGATATATATATATATGTATATATATATATATATACACCACTCAAGCTTATGGCTCAATGCCCATCTTGTATCAATTCAAAAAATGGTACATTTTCTCATCAAGTGCATAACATGCGTAAATATATATATATATATATATATATATATATATATTTCATAATTTTACTTGTCATATATATATATATATATACAACTATGCAGTCACACATCTACAATTTGCATCCACTATGGTAATGGCATTGCATTATCCACCCGGATCATGAGGGAAAATCATCTCCATTTACATTCACTAAAAATCCACATACTTTGAAGGTGAGTACAATTTAAGGAAATAAAATGGCAACATAACAATCTATTAGAGTACACATACTGCATCTCAACATAAATATAAATCATATCACAATAATTCATAAATCAAACCTCAATGAATTTGTGATCACTTCATAAACTAGAATGTAAGAGGGTGATGTTATGACTTATTAAAATTTTTCATTCAATTATGCACAATAACTATGAAATGCGAATCTGAATTTTCAATATAAAGCAAGTGCCAAGATAACCCACTCAGTAAACCAAAACACTATATTCAAGGGGCATCTGGGTAACCACATAGTAAACCATAGCACTATAATTAGTGGTACCCGAGGATTACCAATAAACCATAGAACTGTAATTGGTATCCTCAAAAGCAACTTGCCTCAGGCTACACAATGAACCATAGCACCATACGTGACAGCCGTTTCAGCAAACCATAGCCCTCGAAATGCATATGATGGTATAAGATGAAAATTTATGTTTTAAAATATGAACTATAGCATAATACGACATAAATAATCCTTAAACCACCACATAGTCAACATTATCATGTACTACTTATTAGTTTAGCATGGATTTCCATATAACAACAACAAACATTATAAACACACAATCGTCAATTTTACTAGAATCTAATCCCTTTAGTATATTCATCACTACATCAAGAATAATATGTATAAGACTTTCAAACACCATAAATAAAAGTCTTCGATTTTAAATTTCCCTTTATCCTTTAAATTGTAAGCCCTTCGCTATATAGTTTAAGTCTCCGGCTGCCAAAATACTAGTTTTCATGAATCCTAAAAATTTATAAAATTCACAATTCATTCTTTCAGCAACCCACATGCACTAGTCATTAATTTCAAGAATCAATCTACAATCCTAACATTATTTCGAAAGGAATTAATTTACTAGAATGTCGTTCGTTCACTTACAACTTCCTGGTATGCTTTTGATACACCAAATGTCACCCGATCGGCTCCAAAATAACTCTTCAAAAGTTGTTCTTCAACTAAAGCATAGAAATTTAACAGCTAAGCACATTAGGAAAATTATCTCGATGCTGAAAATTTTTTGGAACGTGGATCGTTACCTTACATCCCCCGATAATGGTGTCTTGATTCCGAAACTTGATTGTTGACTTCCAAAATTAAATTCTTTCAAACTGCCCAACTATGATTAAATAGAATTTCAACACCTAGCTTGCATGAAATAAACCGCCATGTCCAAACGAAGAAAGAAAAGGGAGTTAAGTTTTGGGACTTACCTTAAACTGTCAGGTAGAAGTCACAATGGACCATCCAAGCTTAGGTGTCTCCTTCAATGGCTGCCATGGGTTTGAATACTAAGAGAGAAAGAAAGCCTATCTATCAACACATGTGCATGCAAAAATAGGAAAAAGGGAGAGTAGCCATTCACATGCACAAACCTTGGAATAGAATTTAACCTTGGTAGGCGGAGGGAAAGTATGCTACAGTGGAGGGAAATTAAAGGGAAAAGGGAAGAATCGTAAATTGACTAAACGAGTAATTTGGGGATAAAAATTTCAGAATTCTAGACACTCTTTTATTTAGTCTAACTTTTCCCGTTTAATAAGAATTAATTATATCTAAAATTCCTAAAACTTAGGATGTTACATTACTTAAGGTAAGTTTTATTTAAATAATTAAAAGAAAAGAAATGAATTTAGAAAATGTAAAAGAAAATAAAAGGGGAATGATCAATTTCCCCTTAAGCATAGAAAATGGATTTTGCGACGACCCTAGAAAATACAGGTAAATTTTTTGCATTTTATAAATCATTAATTAATCAAATAATTAGAGTGATGAAGCTTTCAACTCAAACCCCGGATCTGTGAAAAGCCACTCTCATATATGAAGATATGAGAGGGCAAATTAAAATGATTTCTTGAGAGATTCCAAGTTAAAAGCAGCGGAAGGATTAATGAAATTGATGTTACATGATTGAATTTAAGAGAAAGGATTTCATGAGGTTCCACGATTCATAATAAGTCCAAAATACCTTTAAGATGATGCAAGTAAAAGATTTAATGTAAGGGAAATGAAATTTATTTGAAACAAAGCAAATGGGAACATCAAAGAGCTACTCGCTCAAGTAAGAGTCACACTCGCTTGAGCGACCTCACGTGGAGACGCTTGAGCGAAACCAAAAAGTGCTGAGCGAGGAAAAAGATTGAGCATCAGGGGGTCCTCTAGCTTGAGCGAGACCCATTTTGCTTGAGTGAGATTCGAGGACCACACTTGGGTGAGCCAGCGAAACGCTTGAGCGAGAATAAAAATTAGCCTCAGGGACCAATCTCGCTTGAGCAAGTTCCACCTCGCTTGAGCAAGATTGCTCCAGTGGCATCAGGCACTTACTGCCCGATTTTTACTTGCACAAGGCAAGGCTCGCCTGGGCGAAATTCATCCAGTATCCATTTTCCCTTCATCTCGCTTGAGCGATTCCCAAGCCATGACCATTTTTCCTGAGCAAAAATGGTCCATTGTCCAATCTCTGCTTCCAAGCAATTCTCGCTTGGGCAAGGACTCTATTCACTTAAGCGAATTTCAGCCAGTCGCCATACACCTGTTTCACAAGTATCTTACTCGAGCGAGATTTCCACTCGCTTAAGCGAGTTATGCAGAACTTGTACAGAAACATGAAATTTGCACAACTTAACATATTAAATCTCATTCCCTACCATTTTAACCTATCCTAATGCATTAGTTGCGCTTCTTTAAGCATTTAAAGGCTCATTCAATGGTTTATACTCTTCAAAACAATTCTCACTCACTCAATGCATAGAATTTGAATTACTCCTACATAAACTTCCTGAATTATACAAATTATGGAATACATCATTCATTCATGAAATTTAACATCAACACACATCATAATTCATCATACTACATCATTTGGGTCATTAATGAAAATTGGCCATACACACCAAGGTCCAATTTTCCTACATGACCCTCAAAATCACCTCCTACAATTTAGATAACAAAATAAGCATACATATACACTATATGCTATACAAAATCTAGATTTGCCAGCCAAGGTACTTCCTATACCCCAATTTACCTCCTTCCACAAAATGTACTTCAAAAGGATTTCACTCCTCCCATGAGTGACCTGCATCACAAATCTAAAAAGGGACAACATGGGAGAGTGAGTCATACATTCCAAAAGAATGAATATGAATACCATAAGATCATGTGCATATGTACTACAACATGTATACTTGTATTCATACACAACTCATCAGTAACTATCATCACAATTACAATCAACTTTGTAAATCAAGAAAGTATAAAACCACACACATGATCTAGACCTCCAACAATTAGGCCATCATATATTTCATCATCTGTCTCATATTATTATGGTACTCACATGATTTATGTTGTCTTAATTACATCTCTCCATTCTCAACACAACCATCAGCATATATCATCACCTTTGGCATACTTCCTTGCTATATGCAAATGCTCTTAAGCTAATGCATATGCACAATGGAATATTTTAACAATTACAGATCTGACTATGGGAATATAAACACCAAATGTGGGATTCAAGTATGATAATCTAGCCATACTTCTATTGCAGTAGTAAAATATGTACACTTATTCTTAAATTGCATGCATTTCACCAATTCTTTTACTGGTACCAAACCGCATCGCCCATCTTGCAACACCTGGTCATTTTCACCATGACCGCGGTATACAACATATTCGACATATGGTGTTGCGGGCCAACCATGAGTTATATCATGGCAGCTGTGATCCCAAGGACCATCGGGGACACCTGCTCATCAAGAGCCACCCACCACAAGGGTCAACCACATGTGGCTCCCCGTAGCACATCATGGGCAGCTTCGTGATTTACACACCGAGTCACAGGGGAAATACAAATTGCTCATGCACAGAGCCGCCCTCCCACTGGGCCAACCAAGGGAATCCCCTAAAATTCCAACACCGACAGCTATGCAGTATGCCATGGATGCAAATACAGATCATATGCATTTCTTATTCTATTCATCCTATACATGCCACTCATCAAACACCACTATCATCATCATTACCAACACCACCACAAGGTTTTTAGTGGATTTATTATTGTTGGGTTTTATCATTAGTTTAACTTATGTGGCATTTTCAATAGTTGTCATTCACATCATTCAATTCCACCATTAACACAATGATAACAATCTTTCACTATCATACCAGGCATGTTATCCATTCACACCTATTCTCAATTAAACATCATCAACAAATATTTCACATTTATGGTGGACATGAATATAACATCATATTATCAAACCATTCACACTACGATATAGCACACCATGATTATTCTAAATGCACCAAAGCATGTTGCCAAAACACATCACCAACATCATACATAACATTACAATTTCTCATAGTAATTCAAGCAAGGCAACATGCATGTCAACACATATTGCAATCAAATACCATTTAAATTCATGCATTTAGAACATAAGGACTCCTCTCCTACCTTAAGAGAAAAATTCTGATTGATAAGACACGTCCGCCTCGTCATTTAGAATGGATCCGACATAATCATACATGTAAAATCCTAATTAATCAACCATTCAAAACACAATTTCAACTCTAATTAACCATCATTGTATCTACCATTTCATAACATGTACAAGACATGCTATAGACCTTATTTTCGTTATTTGTTAGGCTTCGGGAATTCTTTCCCATCAAGCCATATTTATTAAATTCAAGGGCTACCAACAACAATAGTCCAACATCCATGACATGCTTCTTATACCAACACTCATACCTTGAATATTATACATTCCCTCTCAAAGACATTATCAAAGCAACATTCTCTATTTTCCCCAATTCTTAAAGGTTAGGGTTTTCACCAAACCCAACCACCATCATAAATGACCATCAATCTTTCCTCTTTCCAACCATAAATGCATCTACCACATTTATCCCTCATTAAACCCTGATATTTATGGTCACCCACCTTAGGGCTCATGCATTAAATGTCCCTAATAAATACCCATTCACATGCATTGCTCCCCCAAATCATAATAACTCATACCCCTAGCCAAAAACTCAACAAAATGGTGAGTATAACTTACCTCACACCCAAAAATGAAATGGGTTCAAGAAGGGGGAAGATACAACACAAAAATGGAGAAGAAGAGGAAGAAGATTTCAGCTCCAATGGCCTCCTTCTAGGCTCCAATGAAAACGAATTAGAAGGGGAAATGTGTCACCTTTGACTTAGGGTTTTGGAAGGAGAAGAAGAGAAGGAGTGAAGAAGAAGTAGAGAGAATGAAGTAGTAGAATGTGTTTACCGCGGGAGTCCAAAAGCCAACGTGAATTGAAGAGGGGAATTGGGCTTTTGTGTTTTAATTTAACCTTCACATTAAAGATTCATCGTTTTAAGACAAACAAGGCCTCTGTTTGGGCTTAATACTTTATCTGAAAATTATTCTGAGTACATATTCAGACTCCTAATATTATCCTCAACGGCCCTGACCAATATCCTCTCAATGAGAGATACTTGGCCCGACACCCATATCTCAACCAGGCCTATTTTCAGCTTATCTGGTCTCAATAAATCACTAATAGTCCCCAAAAATCTTAATTTAATCATTCCTAATTTTTTGAGACAGCAAATAATTTACATGTAATTATTCAATATTAATTTCCTCAATTTAATCCTTTATTTCAAAATTTTGGGATGTTACAATCCACCCCACCAAAAAGAAAATTTCGTCCTCAAAATTTAACATACCGGATTCGAATATGTCGGGGTATCGTTCTCTGATGTCGTCCTCACATTCCCATGTGAACGTCTCCACATTTCTGTGTTCCAATCGACCTTCACTAAAGGCACCAACTTGTTCCGTAGTCTTTTAACGGAAAGCTCGGTAATGCGAACAGAAATAGGAGGAATGGACAGGTTATCACGTACAACGACGTCGTCCATAGGGATTACGTGTAGAGGATCATGGATATACTTCCTCAACTAGGATACATGGAACACATTATGTAGGTTAGCAAGATGCGGAGGGAGTGCAATCCGATAAGCAACGTCGCCAATCCGCTCCAATACTTCATAAGGTCCAATAAATCTAGGGCTCAACTTTCCACTCCTCAACGCCCTTCCAATCCCTTTATCACGTGAGACTCTCAGGAATACATAGTCACCAACTTTGAATTCAAGAGGTTTATGTCTCTTGTCATAATAACTTTTCTGTCGGTCCTGAGCTATCTTCATATTCTCTTGTATCTTCTTAATCTGCTCAGTAGTCTCCTAAACAATTTTCGGCCCTAAGGCCAAGTTCTCACCAACCTCAAGCCAACACAATGGGGTCATACACTTCCTTCCATACAATGCCTCATATGGTGCCATACCAACACTAGAATAGAATCTGTTGTTGTAGGTAAACTCAATTAAAGGCAAGTATTTCACCCATGAACCACCATGTTCCAAAACACATGCACGTAACAAGTCCTCAAGACTTTGAATAGTCCTCTCGGATTGTCCGTTTGTCTGAGGGTGATAAGTTGAGCTCAACTTTAATTTAGAGTCCATGGCCTCATATAGGCTTCCCCAAAATTGAGAGGTAAAGCGTCAGTCTCTATCAGAAACAATACTAGACGACACTCCATGCAACCTCACTATCTCCCTAATGTATAACTGTGCCAAATTCTCTAAGGAACTCTTCATGCTAAACGGTAGAAAATAAGCACTCTTTGTCAAATGATCTACAATCACCCAAATTTCGTCATAATTGGACCTCCTCCTAGGTAGACCGGACACAAAGTTCATAACAATAGCGTTCCACTTCCAAACGGGGATATCCAGTGGTCTCAAATAACCAGTCTTTGATGCTCGACCTTAGCCTTTTGACAAACAAGGCAAAATGCTACAAAGTTTGCAACATCACATTTCATGCCAGGCCACTAAAAATTCTTCTTCAAATCTTGGTACATTCTGGTAGAACTAGGATAAATGCTCAATACGCTTTTATGAGCTTCCTCAAGTACACATTTCCTTACATCACCACTTGAGGGAACATAAATTCGGTCCTTCACACGCCAAATGCCATCCGTACCTTCCACTAGAAATAAATTTTTCCCTTTTTCTTGGGTTTTCTTCATCCCAATCAGATATTCATCATTTGGTTGTTGTACTTTCATACATTCAAGAAACTCATTTGTGACTTTCAACATCTCAAGCGCCATTTTCTTGGGAGTATAAGTCTTCACGCCCACATTCAAATTTCTAAACTGTTCAATCAACTCCATCTCTTTTCCCATCATCATAGAGATATGCAACGACTTTCGATTCAAAGCATCGACAACCACATTTTCCTTTCCGGGATGATACCTCAATTCGAACTCATAGTCCTTTAGAAATTCCATCCATCACCGTTGGCGCATATTAAGTTCCTTTTGGTGAAACAAGTACTTAAGGCTCTTATGGTCATTAAAGACCACAAACTTAGAACCATATAAGTAATGTCATCACAACTTCAAAGCAAACACCACCGCCGCCAATTCATGATCATGAGTAGGATAATTAACCTCATGCGGTCGTAATTGTCTCGATGCATAGGCTATTACATGCTCTTTTTACATCAACACGCATCCAAGATCAAGCTTAGACGCATCACAATACACCACAAAATCATCCTTCAAATCGAGTAGTGCTAACACCGGTGCGGTAGTAAGTCTTAACTTCAACTCTTGAAAACTTTCTTCACATTCACGGTTCCACATGAAAGGATGATTCTTACGAGTCAACTTCGTCAATGGTAAGGCTAAGTGGGAAAATTCTTCAATAAATCTACGGTAATAACCGGTAAGACCAAGAAAACTTCTTATCTCCATCACAGACGTCGGTCTTTCCCAAGCTATAACGGCTTCAACTTTTGATCTATCAATGACAACTTCATCACCGAAAATCATATGACCAAGAAAAGAGATCTCACTCATCCAGAATTCTTATTTAGAGAGCTTAGCATATAATTCCTTCTCTCGAAGAATAGCCAATACAAAACAAAGATATCTTACATGATCTTCGTGACTCTTAGAGTATACCAAAATATCATCAATAAACACCACAACGAATTGGTCAAGATACTCGTGGAAAATGTGATTCATGTAATCCATGAAAATCGCAGGTGCATTTGTCACTCCAAATGGCATCACTACATACTCATAGTGTCCATATCGAGTTCGGAAGGCAGTTTTAGGAATGTCTTTGGTCTTCACCCAAATTTGGTGATATCCGGAATGCAAGTCAATCTTAGAAAACACAACGGTACCCTTTAATTGATCCAATAAATCATCAATGCGAGGAAGAGGATATTTGTTTTTGATAGTCAGCTTATTGAGTTGGCGATAGTCAACGCACAATCTCATGCTTCCGTCCTTCTTTTTCACTAACAACACATGAGCACCCTAAGGAGACACGCTTGGGCGAATAACCTCCTGTTCAAGCAATTCCTTGACTTGCTTCTTCAATTCAATCAACTCCATAAGAGACATCCTATAAGGAGCTCTAGAAACAGGCTCAACGCCAAGAATGAGGTCAATAGAAAATTCCACTTGGATGCTTCGGTACCCTCTTATTGATAGGGCGGATAAAACGCACAAAGTTCTTTAAATTTGGAGGCATACTCCTCCACCATCATACCACCTTGCTTTAGCTCCATGAACTCAAGCTCTTTCTTGCTTCTATAACTATCCGTGAAATACTTCTTCAAGAACTCCACCTTGAAGTTTTCCTAAACCAAGGGGATATCAGCGGATACCATGCGTCCCCTAGTAAGACGCCATCAAGCTTCAGCTTTATCGCGGATCATAAAGACCACATACTCCAGGACTCTTGGCCGGACTCAACAATTCTAAACATCAATCTCAATAGCACACTACCACAATTCAATTAAATAATCCATAAATAAATTAATTATAGCTTACATGACTCAATCATAAGCAACAACTACATGAACAACATCAATCATGATCGTATCAAGAGCAACCAATGCTCTAATACCAGGTTGCGACGACCCTGGAAAATACAGGTAAATTTTTCGCCTTTTATAAATCATTAATTAATCAAATAATTAGAGTGGTGAAGCTTTCAATTCAACCCATGGATCTGTGAAAAGCCACTCTCATATATAAAGATATGAGAGGGAAAATTAAAATGATTTCATGAGAGATTCCAAGTTAAAAGCAGTGGAAGGATTAATGAAATTAATGTTATATGATTGAATTTAAGAGAAAGGATTTTATGAGGTTCCATGATTCATAATAAGTCCAAAATCCCTTTAAGATGATACAAGTAAAAGATTTAATGTCAGGGAAATGAAATTTATTTGAAACAAAGCAAATGGGAGCATCAGAGAGCTACTCGCTCAAGCAAGAGTCACACTTGCTTGAGCGAGCTCACGTAGAAACGCTTGAGTGAGCTCACGTGGAGACGCTTGAGCGAAACCAAAAATGTTGAGCGAGGAAAAAGATTGAGCATCAGGGGGTCCTCTCACTTGAGCGAGACCCATCTCGCTTGAGCGAGATTCGAGGACCACACTTGGGCGAGCCAGCAAAATGCTTGAGCAAGAATGAAGATTAGCCTCAGGGGCCAATCTTGCTTGAGCGAGTTCCACCTCGCATGAGCAAGATTGCTCCAGTGGCATCATGCACTCACTGCCTGATTTTTGCTTGCGTGAGGTAAGGCTCGCCTGGGCGAAAATCATCCAGTATCCATTTTCCCTTCATCTCGCTTGAGCGATTCCCAAGCCATAACCATTTTGCCTAAGCAAAAATGGTCCAGTGTCCAACCTCTACTTCCAGGCAATTCTCGCTTGGGCGAGGACTCCATTCACTTAAGTGAATTTTAGTCGGTGGCCATACATCTGTTTCACAAGTATCTCGCTCGAGCGAGATTTCCACTCGCTTGAGCGAGTTATGCAAAACTTGTATAGAAATGTGAAATTTGCATAACTTAACATATCAAATCTCATTCCCTACCATTTTAACCTATCCTAATACATTAGTTGTACTTCTTCAAGCATTTAAAGGCTCATTCAATGATTTATACTCTTCAAAACAATTCTCACTCACTCAATGCATAGAATTTGAATTACTCCTACATAAACTTCCTGAATTATACAAATTGTGGAATACATCATTCATTCATGAAATTTAACATCAAACACACATCATAATTCATCATATTACATCATTTAGGTCATTAATGAAAATTGGCCATACACACCAAGGTCTAATTTTCCTATATGACCCTCAAAATCACCTCCTACAATCTAGATAACAAAATGAGCATACATATACACTATATGCTATACAAAATCTAGATTTACCGACCAAGGCACTTCCTATACCCCTATTTACCTCCTTCCACAAAATGCACTTCAAAAGGATTTCACTCCTCCCATGAGTGACCTGCATCACAAATCTAAAAAGGGACAACATAGGAGAGTGAGTCATACATTCCAAAAGAATGAATATGAATACCATAAGATCATGTGCATATGTACTACAATATGTATACTTGTATTCATACACAACTCATCATTAACTATCATCACAATTACAATCATCTTTGTAAATCAAGCAAGTATAAAACCACACATATGATCTAGACCTCTAACAATTAGGCCACCATACATTTTATCATCTGTCTCATATTATTATTTGGTACTCACCTGATTTATGTTGTCTTAATTACATCTCTCCATTCTCAACATAACCATCACCATATATCATCACCTTTGGCATACTTGCTTGTTATATGCAAATGCTCTTAAGCTAATGCATATGCAAAATGGAATATTTCAACAATTGCAGATCTGACTATGGGAATATAAACACCAAATGTGGGATTCAAGTATGATCATCTAGCCATACTTCTACTACAGTAGTAAAATGTGTGCACTTATTCTTAAATTGTATGCATTTCACCAATTCTTTTACTGGTACCAAACCGCATCACCCATCTTGCAACACCTGGTCATTTTCACCATGACCGCGGTATACAACATATTCGACATATAGTGTTGCGGGCTAACCATGAGTTATATCATGGCAGCTATGATCCAAAGGACCACCAGGGAGACCTGCTCATCAAGAGCCACCCCCACAAGGGTCAACCACATGTGGCTCCCCATAGCACATCATGGGCAGCTTCGTGACTTACACACCGAGTCACAGGGGAAATACAAATTGCTTGTGCATAAAGCCGCCCTCCCACTGGGCCAACCGGGGGAATCCCCTAAAATTCCAACACAGACAGCTATGCAGTATGCCATGGATGCAAATGCAGATCATATGCATTTCTTATTCTATGCATCCTATACATGCCACTCATCAATCACCATCATCATCATCATTACCAACACCACCACAAGGTTTTTAGTGGATTTATTATTGTTGGGTTTTATCATTAGTTTAACTTGTGTGGCATTTTCAATAGTTCTCATTCACATCATTCAATTCCACCATTAACACAATGATATCAATCTTTCACTATCATGCCAGGCATGTTATCCATTCACACCCATTCTCAATCAAACATCATGAACACACATTTCACATTTATGGTGGACATGAATATAACATCATATTATCAAACCATTCACACTACAATATAGCACACCATGATTATTCTAAATGCACCAAAGCATGTTGCTAAAACACATCACCAACATTATACACAACATTACAATTTCTTATAGTAATTCAAGCAAGGCAACATGCATGTCAACACATATGGAAATCAAATACCATTCAAATACATGCATTTAGAACATAAGGACTCCTCTCCTACCTTAAGAGAAGAATTCTGATTGATAAGAGGTGTCCGTCTCATCGTTCGGAATGGATCCTACATAATCATACATGTAAAATCCTAATTAATCAACCATTCAAAACACAATTTCAACTCTAATTAACCATCATTATATCTACCATTTCATAACATGTACAAGACATGCTATAGACCTCATTTTCATTATTTGTTAGGCTTCAGGAATTCTTTCCCATCAAGCCACATTTATTAAATTCAAGGGCTACCAACAACAATAGTCCAACATCCATGACACGCCTCTTATACCAACACTCATACCTTGAATATTATGCATTCCCTCTCAAATACATTATCTAACCAATATTCTCTATTTTCCCTAATTCTTAAAGGTTAGGGTTTTCACAAACTCAACCACCATCATAAATGACCATCAATCTTTCCTCTTTCCAACCATAAATGCATCTACCACATTTATCCCTTATTAAACCCTGATATTTATGGTCACTCACCTTAGGGTTCATGCATTAAATGTCCCTAAGAAATACCCATTCACATGCATTGCTCCCCCAAATCATAATAACTTATACCCTTAGCCAAAAACTCAACAAAATGGTGAGTATAACTTACCTCACACCCAAAAATGAAATGGGTTGAAGAAGGGGGAAGATAGAACACAAAAATGGAGAAGAAGAGGAAGAAGATTTCAGCTCCAATAGCCTCCTTCTAGGCTCTAATGAAAATGAATTAGAAAGGAGAAGAAGGAGAAAAAGAGAAGGAATGAAGGAGAAGTAGAGAGAAAGAAGAAGTAGAATATGTTTGCCCAGGGAGTCCAAAAGCAACACGAATTGAAGAGGGGAATTGGGCTTTTGTGTTTTAATTTAACCTTCACATTAAAGATTCATCGATTTAAGACAAACAGGACCTCTGTTTGGGCTCAATACTTTATTTGAAAATTATTCCGAGTACATATTCGGACTCCCAATATTATCCTCAATGGCCCTGACCAATATCATCTCAATCAGAGATACTTGGTCTGACACCCATATCTTAACCGGACCTATTTTCAACTTATCCAGTCTCAATAAATCACTAACAGTCCCCAAAAATCTTAATTTAATCATTTTTAATATTTTGGGACACCAAATAATTTACATGTAATTATTCAATATTAATTTCCTTAATTTAATCCTTTATTTCAAAATTTTGGGATGTTACAGATTTTCACTTTCTTCTTCCATATTTCATGCAAAGCTTCTTTCTCTCTTTCTCTCGTCCATGGTAGCGTGAGCATAAGTGTTGATTGGCTCTTAATTCCTTGCCAGAACTTGAAATTGAAGACACCATTATGATCGGGGAAGTGACGTGTGTCAATTGACATGCTTAATTTTATTTTTCTTCTTTCCTCTCTAAACCAAAATGCACTTAGTGGTAGGGGTTGTTTTGGTTCCTTGAGTCTTGAAGAATTTAAAGTGTAAAGATGTTAAGTCAAGCTTTTGGAACCTATAAATGGCATTTGACCATAATGGGTATTTGTTTTGGCGTTGCTAGGTGACGGAATACGTGCTAAAAAGTTAAGCTGAGAAGAGCCTAGAAATGAAAATCAAAAGTGACAAAAGTAAGCTTCAAAAACTTTAAAGAAGTTTTTGAATATGTTTAGATATAATGGGTTTTGATTATGAAGGCCAAAACACTAAATTGGTTTATAAACTTCTCTTTAGATACTTTATGAATTTGTGAATTCAGTGTTTGATTAGAAACCTCGAAAGTGTGAAAGTGGGGTAAGGGAAGTGTACTCAATGTATAAATCAATGAAAATAATATTACCAATAATTCTAACACGAGGGAAAATGGTAGGATATTTTAAATATATTAATTTCTATATAAATGTATATACTTGGATATATGTATGGTTTTAGATGTGTTTAGTTAGAATGTAATATGAAAAATGAATAGATTGATGATTGAGCATGATTGAAATCATGAAATGCATGATGACAAAGGAAATTGACTATGTGAAGCTTGGTTGCATAAATGTTTTGTTTGATGAAGATGATGATGAAAGTGAAAAATTGTATGTTGAAGTTATGGAAATGTTATTATCAATTGAATTCTTGGTGTATGCACTATGAGCTTTTATGCTTTTTTCATTTGTATCATTTTTCTGCTTATCAATAAAATAAATATTTCAATTTAAAATTATTTTAAAACTTATTTATCCTTGGAGTAATAGGTCATATGAAAGTTATTCCAATAATGTCCCTAGTGAAGTATTTACGTAGAGACAAGTAAATACATTGAGATTAGTGTCTGAGTGTACTGATGATTTAATCTCAAAGATCATAGATATAGATGATATCAAGTCTTCACACAGGTACACATTAAGAGCAATGATGTACTGGACAGACCCACCATGAGAACGTTGCATGGATTATTACATGAATGTCATAAATGATTCTCAATGTGATAATGGTATATGTAGTCCTTCGACTTGAAGTCACTACGATTCCTACATGAGGACTTTGTTGTTTTAATACAATCAAATGTCTTCTATAACAACAAGACTATAAAGGTTATAGTTGGGAAATGAATAAATTATACAGAGGGATGTGAGTGATGTAGATGAGATTTGTCTCTCCTATGTGACAGAAGTGATATTTATAGGCCACTTGATAGAGTGAAACTAAGGAAATGTATGGCCATGCTAGAAAGAATAAATATTAGATATTTATTTGGATAAAGTCTACTCCAGTATCAAGTAAAATAAATTGGGCCTTACAAGGATGACACGACCGTGTCTTAGGCCCAATTAGGATATCGTGAGAAAAGGAACAAACATATAAAATAATTATCACTTATAGGTTATGTTGATATTAAATAGTATTCAGACATAATAATGCATTGCTAGATGCTGCTCCTATTTTATGTTAATAATAAAATAATTTATTATTAATATGACCGAGTATTTTACCTACCGTGTCACATACATAGAGAAGCCTATTAGAAAATGTTTTCTTTTTATTTTATTTTAGTTAGACCAAAATAAAGCTATAAGGCCTAGCTCATTTAGAATGAGTAAGGAGCCCACTCTTTAGAAAGAACAAATTAGGTCAAAACCTAAGCCTATAAATAGAGCATAAGATACTTATAGGCGGTGGACCAAAAAGAGACACAAATATGCAAAAGTTGCAAGAGCTACACGCCGTCAAACTAGTAGTTGGCAGGTGTAGCGTTTCCAGTGGGAGTGCTCGTATGGACTCCTAAAGGGCGAGACTAGGACTGCTTCAAATTTTATTAAAGAGATAATCCTAAAATGTAAATTTTTTTATGTTTGTCTTATGCTTTGAAACATGGTGCTTTGCAAATCCTCTGGGAATCCTTGTTTTTCCCGCTACGTACCCAAGAGGGATTCCCTAATAGTGGTATCATAGCCTAGTTGCAAAACCATGTTTTTGGTATTTGTTTGTGTTTCATGATGATATGTTTTTGTTTGTAAGAGCTTTTAGAAAATATGATTTGGGAAATCGTCTCTTGTTTGAAGCTTTGCATTTTTGTTTTACGAAATTGTTTTGTGAAACTAGGATTAAAAAATGAACAAGCATGATTATGTTGCTATTTTGGATTATCGTATGTAATGCATATTATTACAATGATTAATCGTGTATATGGTATGATCTCTGTTTTTGGGTTGATACATATGCTTTTGAGATATTCTTTATAAATCGTATGGGATACATGTTATAGAGTTTCTCAATTTTAGTATGCATGTTATTACCATTTAAATTTGTATGATGTATGAGTTTATGCAATTTCGTATTTGATACATGTGATTTTACTCATATTATGGTCATCGTACAAATTATGAATCAATTAAGTTGATCTTCAAACATGAATGGTTCATGTCATGGGGTGTTGAGTGATAAGGTTTAAGTGTTAAACCTTGGTCATTCCTTAATCTAGGTTCAAGAGTTGAAACCTAGACGGTTGTCATGGAAAGGCATTGCATGTTGGCATAGGCGCAAGTTGAATTCTAGGCTTTAAAGCCTTAGACAGCGCTGCCTCCATGTGCCTTGACGACTACACTGTGAAGCGTTCACAATAAGGAATTAGGATTTCAAACTAGTTGGAACCCTAGTTGAAATTTTAGAGCTGTTAATGGTCAGAGGGACGTTCTGGCTAGGAAAGACTTGGTACATAAGCGGTCATATCGGATCCACCTCTCTTTCTTGGGAACCAACCTGACTATAGTACTAATTTTTTGGTCCCCCTTGACCCCCGCCGGCTAACCGGGTAGCGAAACCCCCGTACATTTTTTACGTAGCACCTTATTATCGACCCCGCGTGCTTAATTGCCCGTTTTAAAGTTTTAAATTTCTATTAATGGCTATATTAATTGATTAATTAACACGTCCAACAGTGAATGGTTATCGTCTTAGATTTTTTTATTTAATTTTTTTAAATACATCCCGCGTGTTGTGCCTTTCTTTGTTCTTGAATTTCTTCTCTCAACCCTTCACTCGTATGTAAAATGAGTTTCTTTATTATATTGTAATCTTGAAGAAGCCAACAAGGTGGAGAACTAGAAGAAACCTAGAGTGGTGACTTTTGCTGGATATGATCTTGAAAGGAATAAAAGATTGGTGACTCTAGGAGGATGGTGGTTTCAAGAAGTAGGACTTTTCATGAAGTCAAGCACCATAGTTCCTTTAGGTTTATTTTATTTTATTTTCTAGGAATACCATAACCATCTCATATTTTTTTGTTTGTGTGTTTTGGGGATTATTTTATACGTTAAAGCATTTTAACAAAGACGGTAATTTTAAATAACCTAAATCCCTTAAAATAAATATTAAGTTTTAAAATGCCTTCCAATAAGTACACTCGTCAATACTAATGTCAATAAATAGTGGGTCTGACAAAGCAGGGTACTATCATTTATATTTGTAAGACGTGATGGGATAATGGTAATATCTAAACTATTTTAATGGGCTTTAACTTAACTAAGTTTTCAATTAGATTGAATATAACTTAGAGGCATAAACATTGGGCTAAATATTCATAAGATGAATAATTGGTAATGGTTACTTAACCCAATGTCTAAGAGTTGTATAAAGATACAATTGGAAAAGAGTTTCCTACCTAAATAACCAAGTATTAGGTGATTAGGCAAAGCTTAATTAGCACTTGGCAGAATATGGATCTTAGCCCATTAGAAAATCTTCCAACAGGATTTTTTGATTCATGAAGGGTATTTTGTTTTGAATCAAAATAGTGGGAGACATATTTAACTTAAATGACCATAATTTAAATATGCTTTTGAAAAATGATACTTACTATATATTTTGTTTTAGATAACCATAACGTCAAACACACGTTTGAACCTTTCATTTTGATCAATCCTAGACAAGGAAAAATTGTTTGGGTCCAACTTCCTTGACTGCTTAGAAACTTAAGGATTGTCCTCAAACAAGAGAAAAAGTAGTATGTCTTGGAAAGTCCAGTTTCAGAACCACCAGCTGCAAACGCCTCTAGAGCTAACAAGGATGCTTATAAAAAGCATAAGAATGATGCTTTAGATGTCCAATGCCTTATGTTCGCTACCATGTCTCCTGAGCTTCAGAAGCAACATGAGCAAATGAAGGGTTTCGATATGATCAAAAACTTAAGGAAGCTATATCAAGGTCAAGCTGACAAGGAAAGATATGAAGTTTCCTCAACCCTGTTTAGCTGTACACTTGAAGAGGGAGGTTTTGTAAAACCTCATGTACACTTGGAGAATCTTGCTGGGCTAGGATTATCTTTCCCTCAGAATTTAGCTACCTGTCTCATTTTGAAGTCATTACCTGACAGTTTTAAGCCAGTCATCATGAATTATAACATGAATGCATTTGACAAAACATTGCCAGATCTACTCAATATGTTGAGGACGGTTGAGCCTAATATTTCTAAAGGGAAAGGCAAGGCCATAATGATGATCAATTCTAGCAAAGGTAAAGGAAAGGGCATGTATAAAGGCAAAGGAAAGGCTGTTACAGGAAATGGCAAGAAAATTTTGATATGAAAGGATAAGCTAAGTACATCAGCCTTAAAACCTATGGGCGGGGTGGTTAGGGAAGGTAAATGTCATCATTATGTACAAAAGGGACACTGGAAGTGAAACTGTCTAAAGTACCTAGAAGCGCTTAAGAAGAAGGGAAGTAAGACTTCCATTTTAGGTATTTTTGTTATAGAAATTAACATGTCAACTTCAACATCATGGGTATTAGATACTAGATGTGGATCTTACATTTGTCTTAATGTACAGGATCTAAGAAGGAGTAGGCAGTTTATGAAGGGCGAGGTAGACCTACGTGCTGAAAATGGAGCAAGAGTTACTGCATTAGCTATAGGGACTTATTTTTTATCCTTGCCCTCAAGGTTAGTCCTTGAATTGGACACTTGTTATTTTGTTCCAGAAATAAGGAGAAACATTATTCCTATTTCTTGTCTTGATAAGAAAGGGTTTTCCTTTATAATAAAGAACAATAGTTGTTCTGTTTATTTAAATGACATATTTTTTGTTATGTAAATATGAGTAATGGACTTTATGTTCTAGATCTTGAAACCCCTTTATTAATAATTTTAATACTAAAATAGTTAAAACAAATAATTTAAACCCAACTTATCTTTGGCATTGTCACCTAGGACATATAAATGAGAAACACATTTCTAAACTCCATCAAGATGGATATTTAAAATGTTTTGATTTGAATCAATAGATACATATGAATCTTGTTTATTAGGGAAGATGACTAAGGCCCTATTTACTGGGAAAGGTGAAAGGGCGAGTGATATTCTTGGCTTAATACATAGTGATGTATGTGGGCCTATAGGGACAATGGCTAGGGGAGGTTTTAGTTACTTCATTACTTTTACTGTTGATTTCGGTAGATATGTATTTGTGTTTTCATGAAACATAAATCAGAATCCTTTGAGAAGTTCAAGGAGTTTAAGCATGAAGTTGAGAACCAACTTGGCAAGACAATTAAAGCACTTCGATCCGATCAAGGTGATGAATATTTAAGCCTAGAGTTTGATGAATATCTTAAAGAGTATGAGATTATATCTCAAATTACTCCCCTTGGAACACCAGAATAGAATGGGGTTTCTGAGCGGAGGAATAGAACCTTGCTGCATATGGTTCAATCAATGATGAGTTAAACTGACCTTCTTAACTCCTTCTGAGGACATTCTTTGTTGACAACAACTTTTACACTTAACCGTGTTCCATCAATGGTTGTTATAAATATACCATATGAGATATGGACTAGGAAATGGCCTAGTATGTCTTTTCTCAAGATTTAGGGCTGTGAAGCTTATGTTAAGTGTCAAAATTTTGATAAACTCGGGCCCAAGTTAGATAAATGTCTTTTTGTAGGATACCCAAAAGAAACTAAGGGTTATTATTTTTACAATCCTACCGAGGGTAAAGTGTTTGTTGCTCAGAATGTTGTATTCTTAGAAAAGAAATTCATTTCTACAAGAATCAATGAGAGGAAAGTAGAACTTGAAGAAATTCAAGACTCATAAGGCATTAAAGAGCCAATGGTGGAAATAGAGCAAGACCCACAAAATGTTGTGATAACACTAACTCTAGTAGCACAAGACTTGCGTAGATCAGGTAGAATATATCAACAACCTGAAAGATATAGATTTCTTATAACTCAAGAAGGAAACATATTGCTAATGGATCAAAATGAGCCAACATCTTATGAAGAGGCCATTGCAAGTCTAGAATCTAAGAAATGGCTAAAAGCCATGAAATCTAAAATGGACTCCATGTACACTAATCAAGTTTAGAATATGGTTGATGCACCTGAAGGGGTAAAACCTATAGGATGCAAGTATGTTTTCAAAAAGACAACTGACATGGATGGTAATATAAGTTTGGTGGCTAAAGGTTTCAAGCAAATACATGGTATAGACTATGATGAAAATATTTCCCTAGTTACTATGCTAAAGTCTATTCAGATTCTACTTGCTATTGTTGCATACCATGATTATGAGATATGGCAAATGGATCTCAAGACTGCTTTCCTTAATGGAAATCTTCTTGAGGAAGTGTACATGACTCAACTCGAAGGCTTTGTTAAGCCTGAAGCATCTAGGAAGGTATGCAAACTGCAACGTTCCATATATGGACTTAAGCAAGCTTCCAGAAGCTGGAATCTTTGTTTTGATGAAGTTCTTAAACAATTTGGCTTTACTAAAAATAAGGATGAACCATGTGCCTATAAGAAGGTTAGTGACAACACAATTATTTTTCTGGTCCTGTATGTTGATGACATACTACTTATTAGAAATGACGTTCCTACCCTTGAATCTGTGAAGACTTGGTTACAAAGCTGTTTTTCTATGAAAGACTTAGGTGAAGTAACCTATGTATTAAGAATTAAGATCTATAGAGAAGATTAAGAAAACTTCTTGGCCTAAGTCAGAATACATACATAGACAAAGTGTTAAAAAGGTTTAGCATGTAAGATTCCAAGAAAGGAACTTTACCTATGGCTCATGGCATAAGCCTATCAAAGGCTCAATCTCTTTCCACTAAAGAAGAGAGAGAACATATGAATAAGACTCCATATGCATCTGCTATTGGATCAATCATGTATGCCATGATATACATCTGACTAAATGTCTTGTATGCTTTAAGCATGACGAGCAGATACTAGGCTAATCCTGGTGAAAGTCCCTGGACTACTGTCAAGAATATCCTAAAGTACTTAAAAAAACTAAGGATTCATTCTTGATATACGGAGGGGAAGAAGACCTCATTGTAAAAGGTTACACTGATGCTAGCTTCCAAACTGATAAGGATGACTCAAGATAGCAATCTGGTGTTTTGTCTAAATGGTGGCACTGTGAGCTGGAAGAGTTCGAAGCAAGAGACAGTTGTTGATTCTATTACAAAGTCTGAGTATATTGCTGCCTCAAATGCTGCAAAAATGGCAGTATGGATCAAGAAGTTCATAATGGAACTTGGGATTGTTCCTAGCATTGTGGACCTTATAAGTCTCTACTGTGACAATAGTGGAGCAATAGCACAAGCTAAGGAACCTAGATCACATCAACAATCTAAGCATATACTTAGGCATTTTCATCTTATTTGAGAGATCCTTGACTGAGGAGATATAAAGATATTTAAGGTGCATACCGATGAGAATATTTTTGACCCACTCACAAAACCTCTTACACAACAAAAACATGAGGGACACACTAGATCATTAGACATTAAGTAAACGTTTGATTGGCTCTAGTGTAAGTAGGAGATTGTTGGTGTATGCACTATGAGCTTTTATGTTTTTTCCATTTGTATTATTTTTCTTTTTATCAATAAAATAAGTATTTTAGTTTAAAATGGTTTTAAAACATATTTATCCTTGGAGTAATAGGTCATATAAAAGTTATTCCTAAAATGTCCCTAGTTAAGTATTTACGTGGGGACATGTAAATACATTGAGACTAGTGTGTGAGTGTACTGATGATATGATCTCATAAATCATAGATATAGATGATATCAAGTCATCACACGGGTACATATTAAGAGCAATGATGTACTAGACAGACCCACCATGAGAACGTTGCATGGATCATTACATGAATGTCATAAACAATTCCCAATGTGATAATGGTATATGTAGTCTTTCGACCTAAAGTCACTTTGATTCCTACATGAGGACTTTGTTGTTTTAATATAATCAAACGTCTTCTGTAACGAGAGGAATATAAAGGTTATGATTAGGCAATGAACAAATTATGCAGAGGGATATGAGGGACGTAGATGGGATTTATCTCTTCTATATGATGGGAGTGATATCTGTAGGCCACTTGATAGAGTGAGACTAAGGAAATGCACGGCCATGCTAGAAAGAATAAATATTAGATATTTATTCGGATAAAGTCTACTCCGGTATCAAGTAAAATAAATTTGGTCATACAAGGATGACGCGACCATGCTTGGGCCCAATTAGGATATTGTGACAAAAGGAACAAAACATATAAAATACTTATCACTTATAGGTTATGTTGATATTAAATAATATTCAGACATAATGATTCATTGCTAGATATGACTCTTATTTTATATTAATAATAAAATAATTTATTATTAATATGACCGAGTATTTTACCTATAGGGTCACACACATAAAGTAAGCCCATTAGAAGTGACCCTATAGGTAAAATACTCAGTCATATTAACACATAGGTTATGATGATCTAAGGAATTATGAAGTTATGTGAAATGACATAAATGACATTAATACGCTCAAGTAGCTGGTTGAGGTCCCAAGTGTAACACCCTAATTTAAACAAATCATAGACAAGAAAAACAGAGAAAATTTTTCACAATTAAAACCAGAATACCACGGTATAAGAAATGAGAGGAGAAGAAGAATAAGAGAAAAAAAGAAATTCAAGAAACTAACAGCGGAAGAAGGGAGAAATCGCGTAGGCAGGTCACATAGCAACACGCACACGCTCAAGCGAAAACTTCACTCGGTATTTGTTCATTTCACTCGGCATTTCCGCACTCGGGTTCCAGCGCCTGATTCACTCGGAAGGATCCAACCTCAGTCTACTCGGACTTAGCTCTTGCACCTACTAGTCCCATTCGGACAATGCAACTTATTCTACGGTTTCATCAATCAGAACATATACGCGAATAATACGGAAGTGGTCCCCACTATCACTCACTCGGAATCTAGGAGGACTCCTCACTCAGAGTAATCTTCACGTCCTTTTTGTCACTCGGGGTATTTCACTTAGTTTTCACTCGGTAACCATAATCTTTTGACTCTCAACATTCTACTAGGATAAGACTCACTTGGATTCTTTTGTCTCTAACAGCTTACTACAGTGGGGTCCCCTAGAGTCTAAGGTGTCACTCTCCAGTCGGAAAAACCTTCACTCGGCGGATTATCACTCAGGGTTCGTTGATTATCCTACGCTCGGGAGAAATTTTAGTAATAACCACTCGGAACGTGCATTTAGGCTCTCAACTTCGATCCTAACAACTCATCGTTAGGGGCAGTCTTCTATGTCAATTCCTACTCGGAGCTATCTGATTTCACTCACTCACAGCGTCTGAACCTTCCCACTCGGTGACAGAGTCACAAACTCACCCTCTAGACCATAGGTTGGCTTCTTCATGTTAAGTTATGTCATCTCCTGCACATTCGGGAATATGAACGCACATATATATAAAGATTACCCAGGCATTTCACAGCATAAGATAGACATGCAACATGGCATAAACATAGGCATATATATATGTATATAGGAGTGCATATCACGGATTTACAACCATATTGTCATGTGCCCTTTTTAAGGGGATCAACTCTGTATAAAAGACTAACAGCAAAACATGAGCCGGCCAAGGCTTAACCCAAACATTATATACAGCACATGCACAGTCATAAAATTTCCATAGTGCATCAACACTTCACCCGGCATTTCAGCTCCTCCTCCAATCCTCATTACGAGAGATGTTCACTGAAAAAGTGCCACAGCAGGGGTGAGTATCTTAAATTTTAAATGATAGATACTGACTCAGGTTGTCTCACATTTATACAACTATATATATATATATGCACACACAATCACACGTGGCAATGATTAAGGTCAGAGTATTACTAATCAACCAGGACACACACACAACATCCTTACCGATCGGAATCCACCAGTTGTCACTCGCCCTTTACACACATCAACTCAATAACATTAACATACAACAATCAGTGACATGATGTTAAGGTCCATGAATCAGAATGCATCTTTTGAACATTTATCAGTCAGAACCCACAATTCTCACTCGGCTATATATATACGCAACTCTTCAACAACATAACATACATTCATAGAACAGGTTTCAAACAGCATTAACAGTGTATGCACACGAATATATATATATATATATATATATATATATATACATATATATACATTCATAATCTCATGCATAATCAATTCCAGCAATATCAGCAGTTAATATACAAGGATTATTCACTCGGTTCCGTATTCGTGTGTAATGGGTTCTGACGTTGCAACGTAGGCTCTCAGCCTTTTGTACATAGCTCTCAGCTATCATTTCAGCTCCCAGCTGCTTGGCCATTTTACAGGTACCCAACCGTTTGCCCACAGGTGACACCAACGCTCTCAGCGCCAATAGAGGTGTTCACAGGCAGCCCGAGTCCCACTCGAAGGCTACCTTGAGTCCCACTCAAGGATTTTACAGCGTCCCACACTTTATAACCGATGGTAGTGTCCCACACTACGTGCTCCCAGCACAACGCATCCCATGCGCCACACGCGGATTCATCACACAACATAGAGTTCATGCACACAATCTTTAACTCAGCCATACATACTTCACATGCAGTCGGTAATACCATTTTCAGAACTCCACATATTAATCTAACACACACACTTCCATGCAATCATCATCATAACTCCATTAGATGGATACAGCAACATAAAGGTCCAATGCAATCGGTGTCAATCAATATCAAGATTCTATAAGTATTCTCATCAACTCAAGCATCACATGCACTCAGTATACAACAGTATCAGGACTTAATCAACACATGCATCCATAAAGAGATCAACAGATTCAAATAAGTATTCCAATCAACACAACATAACATGCAATCGATATACAATAGTGTCAGGACTTAATCAACGCATACATCTTCAAGGGTAATGATAACATGCAACACTCACTCTCACTTATCCTACACTCAGGTACTCCACATGCAGGCACATCATGCAAACAGAATGCATAGCCACAATTATGAACACCCGAAACCCATTCATAACCCATGCATTTAACATGTAAGGTACTCCCCCTACCAACTATGAGACTCCGAGAGACTCTTCTGCTTGGGCGTTAATCCTTTTTCCTCGCTGCTTCACTCAATATTTTCACTCGTTTAACCTTCACTGGAACACTGCTGCCTTCCACGAGTGGTGCAGGGCTGCTTCTGCTTCTGCTTCGATGCTCATCCTTTACTTGTATAAGGGAGCTCTGACTCCACTGCTGCACCGTCAACGTGGCTTCCGAAAAAGGGAGTGGAAACAGAGAGCAGAGAAGGAGAAGAGAAGAAAGAAAACAGGAGAGATAGAGAAGGAGGAAGAAGAAGAAGAACTCGCAGGGAAATTCTGAAGAATGAATGGCAAGGAAAGCCATCAACCAATTATAAACGCATGCATGAAGGAAAGGAATGGTGGGGTGGGAAAACGTGAGGAGCAGTCTGCTTACGTCACCCAGTCCCATCAGCATCCACTAAAGCTAATCACCTTTTGATTAATTAAGTTAAGGGTAATTAGTGAACAATTTCCACTTCTGAATTATTATTTTAATGGCTTATTTCACCCGGTACATTATTTTAAAATTGGGAAAAATTGGGATGTTACAGTTCTCCCCCACTCAAAAGAATTTTGTCCTCGAAATTCAGTCGGTAACTCACCTTAGTCAAACAACTCAGGGTACTGCTGCCTCATGGTATCCTCGCGCTCCCAGGTATAAGAGGTATACCCATCCTGCTGCCACTCCACTTCAACCAGTTGCATATTCTTACTCCTTAATCGTTTTACCGATCGGTCCACGATCCTAGTCGGTATAGTTACAGTGGTCAGGTCTTCCCTGATTTCCACTTCATCATCAGGCATTGTGTGAGTAGAATCTGGCAGATACTTCCTTAGTTGAGACACATGAAACACGTCATGCAATCGAGACAAGTGAGTCGGTAATGCTATTCGGTATGCCATGGAACTGACTCGTTCCGACACTTCATACGAGGGCTTAACTTTCCACTCTTCAAGGCTCGCCTGACTCCTTTACTCGGTGAAGTCCTTAAAAATACCCTGTCTCCGACTGAAAATTCCAATGGTCTGGTGCATTTGTCATGGTAGCTCTTCGGCCTATCTTGAGACGCCTTCATCTTTTCTCTTATCACTTGGATCTGTTCTGAAGTTTGTTTCACAACCTCTGGCCCCAATAGCAGACTCTCACCTGATTCCGACCAGCAAAGCGGGGTTCGACATCTTCAGCCATACAGTGCTTCGTAGGGTGCCATACCAATACTATTGTGATGGCTGTTATTGTACGTAAACTCAACCAAGGGAAGGTACTGCTCTCATTCCCCACCGTGCTCTAGCACACACGCCCTTAGCAAGTCCTTTAAGCTCTGGATTGTCCGCTCGGATTGTCCATCAGATTGGGGGTGGTAAGCGGAGCTAAGCCAAAGTTTGGTACCCATTTCCTGGTGCAGGCTGGTCCAAAACCGGGACGTGAACGTAGGATCCCTATCCGATACGATAGAAGTCGGTATACCATGTAGTCGGATAATTTCGCGAATATAAATCTGAGCTAACCTATGCATCGGGTACTTCATGTTCACGGGTAGGAAGTGTGCACTCTTCGTTAGTCGGTCAACAATGACCCATATCGCATCATGGCCCACTCGGTTTTTGGGCAATCCCATGACACAGTCCATGGCAATTGAGTCCCATTTCCACACGGGAATCTCCAGGGGTTGCAATGCACCATACGGCTTCTGGTGCTCCACTTTTGACTTCTGACAGGTGATGCACCGAGCCATATATTTTGCCACGTTCCTCTTTAATCCAGGCCACCAGAACTGGGTTCTCAGGTCATGGTACATCTTCGTGGAACCCGGGTGGATACTTAGCAAGCTCTTGTGTGCTTCATCAAGCACCATTCTTCTCAATTCTCCCCCACCCGGCACGTATATTCTATTTCTTACTTAGAAGATTCCATCTGATCCCTCGGTCAAGGATAAATCCTTGCCTTTGGCCTGGGTCTCCTTCATCTCAGCCAAGTAGGAATCTGACTGCTGTTGCTCGTACACGGATTTCAGGAATTCATTGGTAATCCTCAGCGTACCGATCGTCATTTTCCGAGAGGAGGGGATGTCAACATGTAAGTTCATGTCTCAGAACTGTTCCAATAACTCCACCTCCTTCACCATCATCACTGCTACATGAAGGGACTTCCGACTCAACACGTCGACAACAACGTTTTCCTTACCTGGATGGTACTTTAGCTCGAAATCATAATCTTTTAAAAATTCCATCCATCTCCTCTGCCTCATGTTCAGTTCCTTTTGGTCGAATAAGTATTTGAGGCTCTTGTGATCACTGTATACTTCAAATCTGGACCCGAACAAATAATGCCTCCAGATTTTTAATGCGAACACCACAGCTGCCAATTCCAAGTCGTGGGTCGGATAATGCTGCTCGTGAGGTCTCAATTGCTGAGAGGCATACACTATCACTCAGTCTTTCTGCATTAGCACGCATCCTAATCCGAGTCCTGATGCATCATAATAAACCACGAAGCTCTCTTGCAAGTCAGGTAATGCCAGAACTGGAGCAGTCGTCAACTTGTCCTTCAGCTCTCCAAAGCTGTTCTCGCACTCGGAACTCCATACGAAGGGAATGTTTTTCCGAGTCAATTTAGTCAGTGGCAAGGCCAACTTAGAAAAACCTTCAATGAATCTTCTATAATAACCTGCCAGGCCCATAAAGCTCCTTATCTCTGAGACCGACTTGGGTCTCTCCCATGCCATTATAGCTGCCACCTTCGAAGGGTCCACCGAGACACCTTCCTCAGAAATCACATGTCCGAGGAAATGGATTTTATTCATCCAGAAATCATACTTTGAAAGCTTTGCAAACAACTGCTTCTCCCTTAACACTTGGAGTACCGCTCGGAGATGTTCTTCTTGCTCCTCAGAAGTCTTAGAATAGACTAGGATGTCATCAATGAAAACAACTACGAATCGGTCTAAATATGGGTGGAATATACTGTTCATGTAATTCATGAAGACAGCAAGGGCGTTTGTCACACGGAACGGCATCACTACATACTCGTAGTGACCATACCGAGTCCTAAAGGAAGTCTTTGGGATATCCAAGTCCTTCACTCGGATTTGGTGGTATCCCGATCGCAGGTCAATTTTTGAGAAGACTAAGGCTCCACGCAGTTGGTCGATCAAGTCATCAACTCGGGGCAATGGGTATCGGTTCTTAATCGTGAGTTTGTTCAGCTGTCGGTAATCTATACAAAGTCTCATGCTGCCATCTTTCTTCTTAACAAGTAGCACGGGTGCGCCCCAAGGTGATACACTCGGCCTAATGAATTATTTTCTGAGTAACTCATCTACTTGCTTCTTCAGCTCGGCCAATTCAGTTGGGGACATTCTATATGGTGCACTGGAGACTGGCTCAGCTCCAGGGATCAGGTCTATAGAGAATTCGACTTCTCTATTGGGAGGGACACTCGGTACGTCTTCAGGAAACACCTCTGGGAATTCACAGACAGTTGGAATTTCGTTCACCCAGGCTTTACTTTCACCCTCGGTTAGACAAAGCATCATAAACAGTTGAGCTATACCTTGTGCCGTGTCGTCTTCATGGTGCTGCCCCGGGAAGATTATCCTTCGGTTTCTGTAATCCACTAACACCTTGTTGGCTGAAAGCCAATCTATTTCGAGCACAATGTCAAGGTCCTTTAAGGGTATGCACACCAAATCAAAAGTGAAACTTCGATCACACAACACAAATGTTACATCCTTGCACATTGATGATGTCAACACCTTAGCGCCAGTCGGATTGGCTACTTCCAAAGTCCGATCCATAAACACAGTCGGTAACTTTAATTGCTTTACACACTCATCAGCTATAAAAGAATGGGTCGCTCCCAAATCAAAAACAACATTAAGCGTATATCTACCGAGTGAGCACTTACATTGTACCAAGTCATTCGCCTGTGCAGCATCTTTCACGTTGATGGTGTAGACTCTTCCTGCTGCTGGTTGGTCGGTATTCCTCTCTCGGCCATTTGGAGCAAGCATCATGTTTCCTCTGGCTCTGTTGCCTCTGCCACCCGGTCTTTAGTTATCATTCACTCGGTTTCTCTCTTGGAAACCTCCTTGACGTACACTGGTGTTTGCTTGACGGAGTTGGGGGCAATCGGGGTGAATGTGTACCCTTTTATTACAATGAAAGCACACTACCTCACCATCGTTGTTGCAGTCTCGGGCATAATGATTTCCTCCACACTTGAAACACTTTTCGTCTCCTACAGCTGGTCGTCTTTCATGCTGGTTCTGACCCCCAAATCTGGAAAAGGATCGGTTTCTGCCAACGTTACTCGGCCTCTTGAAGCGGGATTGCTGGGGCCTCAAGGAATGGTTGGCTCTGCTACTTTGGCCCGAATGGGCCTTGTCATCCTCCTCAAATATCCTACACTTATTCACCAACGCAGGAAAACTCCGTACCTCTTGGTATCTATAAGCTCTCTTAATATCAAATCTTAATCCATTCTCAAATTTAAGGCACTTGGAGCTCTCCGTCCCTGGTTGTTGGAAAGGTGGGTAGAATAGGCACAACTCTTTGAATCTGGTCGCATACTCTTCCACAGTCATGGAGCCTTGTTTCAACTCCATAAACTCCAACTCCTTCTGACTCCTTACTGTGTCGGGGAAGTACTTCTCTAAGAAGCATGTCTTGAAATCGTTCCAGGTCAGCTGATTATCATCGTCAGGGAATCAGTTTCTGGCTATCTTCCACCAGTTTTCCGCCTCGTCACGCAGCATGTATACTGCACATTCTACTTTCTAGGCCTCGGTACAGTGAAGACCCCCAAAAATCCTCTCCAGCTTCTGGGTCTATTTAAAGGCTGCCTCAGGGTTCCGTCCTCCTAGAAATTCACTCGGCTTCCTCTTCAAGAAGCGGTCCAGCACTTGGCCCTCCTCAGCTCGAGGTTGGCCCTGCCTCTCAAACACGTCTGCAAAACATTGGAATGCCGTGGCTGTAGCCTCCATGCTTTGGCGATGCGTCATCCCTTATCCTGAAATTAACACCCCTTCAAGGATAAGTATACCAAGCCACCTAATACCGATCGAATTTTAGCCTAATGTTCAGTAACTTAGCACATCATACTATTTCTATATGCTACTTAATCAATCGGACCAGGAGGGAAACAACCTCCTATCCACAAGTCAATATCAATCAGGTTCAATCATGATGACTACTCAGTCAGAAAGCACACAACCGCTCACACTCGGCAAGCATACCTTGGCCTTGGACCTTTCGGTCTGCTCTGATACCAAAATGTAACACCCTAATTTAAACAAATCATAGACAAGAAAAACAACGAAAATTTTTCACAATTAAAACCAGAATACCACGGTATAAGAAATGAGAGGAGAAGAAGAATAAGAGAACAAAAGAAATTCAAGAAACTAACAGCGGAAGAAGGGAGAAATCGCGTAGGCAGGTCACATAGCAACGCGCACACGCTCAAGCGAAAACTTCACTCGGTATTCGTTCATTTCACTCGGCATTTCCGCACACGGGTTCCAGCGCCTGATTCACTCGGAAGGATCCAACCTCAGTCTACTCGGACTTAGCTCTTGCACCTACTAGTCCCATTCGGACAATGCAACTTATTCTACAGTTTCATCAATCAGAACATATACGCGAATAATACGGAAATGGTCCCCACTATCACTCACTCGGAATCTAGGAGGACTCCTCACTTAGAGTAATCTTCACGTCCTTTTTGTCACTCGGGGTATTTCACTTAGTTTTCATTGGATAACCCTAATCTTCTGACTCTCAACATTCTACTAGGCTAAGACTTACTTGGATTCTTTTGTCTCTAACAGCTTACTACAGTGGGGTCCCCTAGAGTCTAAGGTGTCACTCTCCAGTCGGAAAAACCTTCACTCGGCGGATTCTCACTCGGGGTTCGTTGATTATCCTACACTCGGGAGAAATTTTAGTAATAACCACTCAGAACGTGCATTTAGGCTCTCAACTTCGATCCTAACAACTCATCGTTAGGGGCAGTCTTCTATGTCAATTCCTACTCGGAGCTATCTGATTTCACTCACTCACAGCGTCTGAACCTTCCCACTCGGTGACAGAGTCACAAACTCACCCTTTAGACCATAGGTTGGCTTCTTCATGTTAAGTTATGTCATCTCCTGCACATTCGGGAATATGAACGCACATATATATAAAGATTACCCAGGCATTTCACAGTATAAGATAGACATGTAACATGGCATAAACATAGGCATATATATATGTATATAGGAGTGCATATCACGGATTTACAACCACATTGTCATGTGCCCCTTTTAAGGGGATCAACTCTGTATAAAAGACTAACAATAAAACACGAGCCGGCCAAGGCTTAACCCAAACATTATATACAGCACATGCACAGTCATAAAATTTCCATAGTGCATCAGCACTTCACCCGGCATTTCAGCTCCTTCTCCAATCCTTATTACGAGAGATGTTCACTGAAAAAGTGCCACAGCAGGGGTGAGTATCTTAAATTTTAAATGATAGATACTGACTCAGGTTGTCTCACATTTATACAACTATATATATATATATGCACACACAAGCACACGTGGCAATGATTAAGGTCAGAGTATTACTAATCAACCAGGACACACACACAAGATCCTTACCGATCAGAATCCACCAGTTGTCACTCGCCCCTTACACACATCAACTCAATAACATTAACATACAACAATCAGTGACATGATGTTAAGGTCCATGAATCAGAATGCATCTTTTGAACATTTATCAGTCAGAACCCATAATTCTCACTCGGCTATATATATACGCAACTCTTCAACAACATAACATACATTCATAGAACAGGTTTCAAACAGCATTAACAGTGTATGCACACGAATATATATATATATATATACATTCATCATCTCATGCATAATCAATTCTAGCAATATCAGCAGTTAATATACACAGATTATTCACTCGGTTCCGCATTCGTGTGTAATCGGTTCTGATGTTGCAACGTAGGCTCTCAGCCTTTTGTACATAGCTCTCAGCTATCATTTCAGCTCCCAGCTGCTTGGCCGTTTTACAGGTACCCAACCGTTTGCCCACATGTGACACCAACGCTCTCAGCGCCAACGGAGGTGTTCACAGGCAGCCCGAGTCCCACTCGAAGGCTACCTTGAGTCCCACTCAAGGATTTTACAGCGTCGCACGCTTTATAACCGATGGTAGTGTCCCACACTATGTGCTCCCAGCACAACGCATCCCATGCGCCACACGCGGATTCATCACACAACATAGAGTTCATGCACACAATCTTTAAATCAGCCATACATACTTCACATGCAGTCGGTAATACCATTTTTAGAACTCCACATATTAATCTAACACACACACACTTCCATGCAATCATCATCATAACTCCATTAGATGGATACAGCAACATAAAGGTCCAATGCAATCGGTGTCAATCAATATCAAGATTCTATAAGTATTCTCATCAACTCAAACATCACATGCACTCGGTATACAACAGTATCAGGACTTAATCAACGCATGCATCCATATAGAGATCAACAGATTCAAATAAGTATTCCAATCAACACAACATAACATGCAATCGGTATACAATAGTGTCAGGACTTAATCAACGTATACATCTTCAAGGGTAATGATAACATGCAATACTCACTCTCACTTATCCTATACTCGGGTACTCCACATGCAGGCACATCATGCAAACAGAATGCAGAGCCACAATTATCAACACCCGAAACCCATTCATAACCCATGCATTTAACATGTAAGGTACTCCCCCTACCAACTACAAGACTCCGAGAGACTCTTCTGCTTGGGCGTTGATCCTTTTTCCTCGCTGCTTCACTCAACACTTTCACTCGTTTAACCTTTACTGGAACACTGCTGCCTTCCACGAGTGGTGCACGGCTGCTTCTGCTTCTGCTTCGACGCTCGTCCTTTACTCGTATAAGGGAGCTCTGACTCCTCTGCTGCACCGTCAACATGGCTTCCGAAACAGGGAGTGGAAACAGAGAGTAGAGAAGGAGAAGAGAAGAAAGAAAACAAGAGAGAAAAAGAAGGAGGAAGAAGAAGAAGAACTCGCAGGGAAATTCTGAAGAATGAATGGGAAGGAAAGGAATGGTGGGGTGGGAAAACGTGAGGAGCAGTCTGCTCACGTCACCCAGTCCCATCAGCATCCACTAAAGCTAATCACCTTTTGATTAATTAACTTAAGGGTAATTAGTGAATAATTTCCACTTCTGAATTATTATTTTAATGGCTTATTTCACCCGGTACATTATTATAAAATTGGGATGTTACACCAAGGTGATCGTCATTGTGTCGCGATGTCGTATTATGAGTTAAATTCAATGATATTGAGACATGATTTGAAAAGTATGATTATTATATGTTGTGGATGGTCGATCAGTATATTTACTCTTTGTTTTGGCTCTTGTGGTCTAGCGTGACCCAGTTGAGCTACCTAATGGTCAGGTAGGACCTAGTGGTGAGGTGGGGAGCCAGGTAGGGTTCACAAGTGGTTGGGTAAGATCCCCTTAGTATCTGGATACTAGAGTGTCATATATTATCTTGACTGAGAGTCAGTGGTGTAATTATGTGACTTTACTATGAATTTTGATGAAGTGAATGTGAAGTTGAGAACTTAATTTATAAATTATGTAATAGATGGATTAAGGAATTATAATTATATTGAAGTGGAATGAGAATGTGTTAATTGAATATGACTAAATGAACCCTTGGCTATGCTATGCTTTTCCTTATAAATTTTTGATTATTTACATTGATTTTTATTGCTAGTCACTCACCCTTACTGTTGTTGTTAGTGACTTAAGACGAGGACATTATAGACGCCGCAGAGACTAGTGCTAAATGAACTGGAGCAATATCAAGGAGATTTGAATATTAATGTATATGTGTAAATATATATATGTTATGTTTTGGGTATTATATGGTGATGGTTAAATGAGAATATATGAGAATATATGCGAGTATAATGTGTTGTGATGAATATGACTATTATGATAACTCGTTTATGGTGTTGAGACTCCAATTGATGGTTATGTTAGTACATCTGTGATGGTATGATGTGAATAGTGATAAGTATGTTAATTGCAAGTAGGGATTGTATTATGGCATGAAGCCATTAAATTAACGATTGTGTATTTATAACCAAGTACTTATGGTAGTGTATTGTGCATGTGTATGTTGTGATTCAATGAATGAATAGAATTGAGCCAATAAAATGTAAATGTCAATTATGTAATTGTGAGTATAGCCAGTAATTAGAAAGCTATTAAGGTAGTCCAGGACAGAAGAGATGATGAATTACATAATGTATAGGTGTTTTGAATGGTTTGATAGCAGTTGTGGTATGAAATCACAAGTAGTTGTAGTTAGAGATTTTGAATTATAAAGAAAAAGGTTGAAATAACTAAATAAGTTTTAGCAATATCCAAAATCCATAGAGGGTACTAGAGGGACCCTAGGCATATTTAGGTGTGCATGAGTAAAAGAATTGCCAATTCATTTACATTTGAAGTATTCTAAGTGATGAAATCGAATGAAATAAGACTAAACTAAATTTTATTACATATCTCCATGATCCAGAGGAATTTTTTAATACAGACCGTGTCTGCAGGTCCAAAATAAGCCATAGGTAGTGCCTACAAAGTTTCATAGCAATCAGGGTTAAAACAGGCAAGTTAGGTAGTGCAGAAGTTGGCCTGAAGGCCAAATTCTTCATAATTATGTAGGTTTATCTGTCTGGTAATTGATTATAATCGATTACCAGAGAGCAAGATCAAATTCTTGCATAGGCTGCTCACAGGTAATCAATTACCTATTAATTGATTACCACTTTGGTGTAATCGATTACCAGAGCCTATGTAATCGATTACAGGCTTTCTGTAATCAATTACTGGAGCCATATTACAGAGTTTTAAGTGGTTCTTAGTTACATAGCGCTTAGATTTTTATTGTTTATTGTCGAGGAAGTTTCAAATGTAAAAAGTTTACTCTGATTTTATTAGAGCCCTGAATAAATTTTAGGAATTGGTAAAGGGACGTTACAAGGTGGTGTCAAAGCGGTTCTATTCAAGACCAGACATGTTAGTAACAATGTAATGTATGATTGTATGTTATGTTGAATTGAAATGTTATAGGAACCTTGGCATTGTGTTTACCGGTACTCTGGAGGTTATGGCATCTCTATATTAAGGTAATTCTTGAATTCTATTAAATTAATTTATGTAGTAACCATGCACTATCTCATTGTAGAATTGTGAGTGACTCTAATTCTCACCAGAGGATGACTTCTTCGCCAAAATTTCAGTGTATGGGGCGGGCTGAATCTAGCCCTACCCTGGATAAGGTTTTGAAACATTTGCCACTTATATATAAAGGTAGACATGATCTAGATGATGCGTACATCTGGATACTTGACATGGAGCAAATCTTTGAATATTTGGAATACTCATGGAGCAAAAGCTGTTGCTTTCCATTTACTAGTTGAAAGAGGAAACGAGAGTTTGGTGGACTCACACCAAAACTCAAATGCTAGTTGCAAATAAAGCCATGAATTGGGCAAGCTTCAAGAAGAGGTTTTTAGAAAAATATTTCCTTTGTAACTATAAGATTAGAAAAGAGATGGAGCTTCTTAAGCTAGAGCAAGGAAAGATGTATATGGCTGAATACACAGCTAAATTTGTTGAATTGTGTGACTTTTATTACCTTTTCTCTTTAGAGGGTACTGAGGGCAATGAGTGTGCCAAGTATGAATCTGGATTATGGATAGAGCTCTACATTGTCATTGTTCCTTTAGAGATAAGTGATTATACAGTGCTTGTGAATAAGGCATAATTGACAGAGGAGGTACAGTTGCAGAGGGTAGCTATAAGAAAAGATAAGAAATAGTTGGAGGCCAATGGGCCAAATTTAAAGAAGTAAGGGTAGTCTAGCCGTGGTGGATCATCTACCACATCTTCTTTTTAATCCCGAGATCACAACAGTGGTCACTCTAGTGGTAGAGCATGTTTTAACTATGGAAATGAGAGACATGTAGCCAACAATTATTATGCTAGCCAGCCTACATGTTTGCAATGTAGGCAACGAGGGCATATTAAGCCTGAATGTTTGTAGAGACAGGCCCAGAGTGCATAAAGCAGTAGGGTTAACATTTCACTCACCAATGGTGGTGGATCATAGAGAGGTGGTCAAGGTGGTGGTGGCCATGGAGGCCAAACTCAGAAGAGGGATAATACTTTCACTAGGAGTGCTCAAAATGTTACTGCAGGACATGTTTTTGCCTTTGATGCTACAGAAGTGACAAAGAATAAGGAACATATACATTTTAAGTGTACTATGTATTTTTATGTTGATGTAGGTTTTGATAATGACACAACAAATGGAGAAATATCAAGGATGTTATCAAGCAATTAATTATGTTTGATGTGGAATTTAAATTGGTTGATGTTTAATTTTGATGAACAATCAAGGACTTATGTTCAAGGCATTTAAAGAAGCTTAAATTAGGTGAAAATGATCAACAAATGTGCCTAAGGATCAAAAGAACAAAGCCATATGCAAGTACATGTCAAAAGGATGAAAAATGCACAAGAAAATGAAGTAACAGCATGATGAATCGATTCCCCCAGCAGTTGAATCGATTCATGCGTTTGGAAAGGCCCAGGATGTGCAAAACAGGTGATTGAATCGATTCCCTCCTCCATTGAATCGATTCATGCGTTATGAATTGGACCAGGATGAGTTTTTTAATTACTTGAATCGATTCATAACCATAGCTAATCGATTCATACGCCTGGCAGTGTCTAAAATTGCACAAATAACACTAAAAGAATCGATTCTTTTATGAAATGAATTGATTCATTTAGTTCAAATGATTGTTAAACATGCGTTACAAGCTGGAATTGCACAGTGGAAAACTCAAGATCGCACTTCATGAATAATGGACCACTAAGCAGACAAAGACAAGCTCCATTACATGATTCATGGATCCATTAGAATATTTTAAGTAAAAATTCCATGTTGCTGGAGGCTATAAATAGAGAGGAAATTGGAGAAGCAAAATACACCAAGCAATTGAAGCATTTCCATTTGCTTACTTCTTCCTCCTTGCTTCATTCTCTTCTACTCATTCTCTCTTGTTCTATATTGGCTTATTCTCTTAGTGAGTTATTTAAGAGTTAGAGAGAAAGTAATTTGTGAGCTAAATTTGTATATCCTCTCTTTGAGAGTTATTATTTGGTGAGAGCTTTAAATTGTGTATCTACTCTAGTAAGAGAGTTATTTGATTGTAAACCAAACACCATATACACCAAGGTATTCACTCTAGGTTGAGTGGTCACAAAGGTTGGGGTTCAACCTTTGGGTATTGAGAGATTGTGAGATTGGGTGGGTTGCCCTTTGCTTGTGAGGATTGGGTTCTTGAGTGTGGGACACTAGGAGACAATTGCTCAAAGCTTGTAATCTCAAATTCTCAATAGTGGAAATCCTTCAAGTGGGTTGCTTGAAGGCGAGACGTACACCGGGGTGGTGGAACTCGTTATATCGGTTTGCAAATTCTCTCTTCCCTTAAACTCTTTATTATTGTGAACTTAATTTGCATGCCTAAATACTTATATCAAATTGGTTTGGTAAACTTGAATCCTTGAATCAATTGACTTAAACATTGTTGGATTTGATTATTGAGGAAGAAGAATATTGGTGTTAACAAGTTAGTAAACTATCATGCTTAATTAATTTGAGTTGTTGAAATTATACTTATATTGAAATTAATTATAGCATGCTAAGAACTTCAAGAATTGCCTAAGCTAATAACTTGCCTTATTTATCAAAATCAATTCTTGAATATTGTACTTTTAACTTAAAGTATTTTACTATGAAATGTGCTTCATAATTATCATATCCTTTATATTGCATCATTTGTATATTACTAACCGATTTGAAAGGGATTCCGCGCGAAAATTTGAAATACTCAATTCACCCCCCCCCCCTCTTGAGTATCGAGGCCTTGGCTAACAATTGGTATCAGAGCTTGACTCTTGGAAGATCAAGCTTAACCGCTTCAAGAGATCAAGATGGCCTCTACTTCTTATGATGCATTTCCACAAGGTGAAATAATAAATAGACCACCAATCTTCAATGGTAAAGACTTTGTTATTTGGAAAGAAAGGTTGAAAATCTTTATCCAAGCCTATGACCTCAAGGTATGGAATGCTATTCAATTTGGTCCTTTCATTCCTAAATACATTGTTGATAATATAGAATGCATGAAGCCCATGAACTTATGGACTAAGGAAGAAGAAAGAAAGGTACAATTTAATCTTAGAGCTAAAATTCTTATCACATTAGCATTAGAACCTAATAATGTTTCTAGAGTTATTACTTGTAACAATGCTAAAGAAATGTGGGAAACTCTTGAAACAATTTATGGAAATACTAATGATGATAAAGATGCAAGAATTAGTACTCTTTCTAGTCAAGATGAAGAATTCGAAAGAAGCGTTGAAAAAGAGACCAACGAGAAGGAAGAAGAAATTGCATGCCTAATGACAAAGCACTCTCAAGATGATGAGGTATGCTCTTTAAATGCTTTTAGTGATGATAGTGATGATGAAATTGATAAAGATGAATTGCTAGAAGCTTTTGAAGAGTTGCATGAAAAATTTGTCTTGTTATCAAAGAAATATGCATGCTCTAAACAAACCATTTTGACTCTTGAAAAAGAATTGCATGATGTTCACATAGAAAAAGAATATCTTAGAGTTCAAAATGATGAATTAGTAGCTTCAAATGCATCTCCTAGGACTTGTAATGGAAATGATAATTGTATGTTTATTGATAAATGTATGCTTCTTGAAAAAGAGAATAAAGAACTAAAAGAAGCACTTAGTAAGCTTACAAGTAGTCAAGAGTATCTAAGTGCACCTCTTAAAGATCAAAGGCATACACTTGATAGAAGAAAAATAGATCATTACAAGAACCATTTTGCATCCTACAAAGAAAAATCCAAATCCTCTCTAAGATGCACAAACCATGAAAGAAAAAGAAACTCTATGTCTAATTGTTGTATGAACCATTATAATTCTAAAATGACTTACTCTTTGAATGCAACATGTTTTCATTGTGGAATATATGGTCATATATCTTCTAATTGCTTTATAAAGAAATCCCGTCAAAAGTTTACAAGAAAGGTATGGATTCCAAAAACAAATTTGAAATCCTAAACTAACAACAAAGGACCCAACTCTTAAAGGGTACCATAAAACTTGACATTTTTGTAGGAACACTTTAAATCGACAATCTCTCATTGACGAATGGCCAAAAGAATCAAGATTCATGATCTTCACTCCAAAGAACAAAGGATGAAAAAGACAAGGACATAAATTTTGTAAAACTCCAAGGTACGATCGGATCCTTACTCTAGTTAATTAAATATCATGTTGACTATATGTTTTGTATGCTTAATTATGTTGAACAATATATGAACTTGGTTGATATTTTATTAAGAATTTTTAGAAATATCTAAATAATTCTATACTTGTTCATAATGAATTTTGATGTGTGAAAATCAAACTTTGATTTGATATATTTGAGTTTGAACATGAAAGGTGTAAACTTTTGAAATGAATAATTGAAATCTTAGGATCAATGATGTATATCCTTATGATTTTTGATGATTGGTGCATGATTGCTTAAATAACATGTTTTAATTTCATGAAAAACTTGAGATTAAAGTTGTATGCATCCATGTGTGTTAGGAAGGATTGAGACATGAAAATGTTGAAATACTAAATCTTGTTGCTTAGATTCAAAGTCTTAAATGATGCATAAACTCTTAATGATATATGATGTATGAATTCTTGAATGAAGCATGTATGAATCCTTGGTAACATATGAATTCCTAATGATGCATGAACTCTTGATTGAATATGAATTCTTGATAATGTATTGTTTAAGAAATATGTTGGTTAGCTAGTGGTATCTAAATAACAAATATCTTCCTTTAACAATGGTATCAATTGAATTAGTAAGAGGAAGAGATCATGAGGACATATTCTTGATTAAATACTTGCCACTATGCTTTGATGATAAATACATATGTTGTATACAAGTGGTATTCATGCTTTGATAATTTATGCATAATTTGTTTTAACAAGTGGTATGTCATTTTCTTAACAAGCAAGTATCTTTTCATAACAAGTGGCATTGAACTTCATATTAAGAAAATGTTATGACTAGTTGATTATGACAAACCTTAAAGTTGCTTTAAGTTAGGACTATGTTATGCTTACATGTTTTACAAAGTTGACAATCTTGGGCAAAATATTTTCTATGCAATTATATGTTGGTTTTGATAATGCCTAAGGAGAAAGTATGTATGCTTTATGCCTAGACTTTAAATTCATGACTAGTAATATGTTAAATGACAATGTATGATATATGATAATACTTGGTATATTAAAGGACAATGCATTATAATACATGACATGACCTTCCTTGATACACCATGCTTGAGTAAATTGGCATCTATCTTAAGTGACATATATGTTTGATGATGCATGATCTTGAATGTGAAAAGAAACTTGAATATATGCATCGTTGAGATTGAAAAGAATGTTTGAACAACATTATGATGTATGCTTGAATGTCAACAATCTTGTGATAATATGCTTAAATGTTTATAAGTGATATCAAGAGCTTATATTGGCAAATCCATCTAGTGATATCATGCCTAGATACTAGTAACAAGCGGTATGGACAATGAATGAGTAATAAATGGTGTTGATCAAGAAAAGAATGCTTGACATAAAAAGGGTCATAGATATATTGGCATGTGTTATAATATAAATGCATGAGTAAGCCAACAAGTTGTATTCCACCATTGCTATGATACCTACATTTGAGTGCATATTGTTGAAAATTCTTCTATGATTACCACTTTGATTGATGATTGACCAATGAATTTTATATACAATTGGTATCTAACTTTTGAGTGATATCTATTCATATTGTTATTTCTATTGGTTGAATAAGTGGCATCTATTGAAAGAAGTTGATCATATGCTTAAGAATTACATCAATTAGCTTAACAATCGGTATTCAATTACAATTGGTATTCTATTACATGTGTCAATAACATTTGGTGTTAAACTTGATTGAAGTGACTCACAAGTGGTATTAGACTTAATCAAATTGGTGTAATTGGGTTCATAACAATTAGTATCAAAATATATGTGAAAAGGGGAGAAAATATCATGATATCTTAGTGTCTATTAAATGACTAAGGAGGAGATATATCTTGCATGATACATTATGATCTTTTAACAATTGGTATATCTTTCAACAATTAGTATCTATTAAATGCATGACATGTGTTCAACAATTAGTATCAATTAAATGCATGACATGTGTTCAATAATTGGTATCAAACTTCATCAAATTGATTTCACATGCTAATAAGTGGTATATGTTTTTACAAGTGACATCAATTACAATAGTAAGGGGGAGCATACACATGAATGAATATCCATCATTTTACCTCTCTATGATTATGTTTATGGCATTTATGCTTACAATTTTATTCTCCTATATGCCTACTTGGAAAAATCCTTGTGTGTTTGATAATGCCAAAAAAGAAAATTATATGCTTATTTGAGATGATTATGTGCTTATGTGTAATGATATGTGTGCTTATTTGGAAAGAATCATGTGACACTTACCATACATGAAAGTAATATCAATTACATGATTGAAAATGAGTTAGTAATCAATTATATGCTTACTTGATGAATGAATTATGTGAGTGATTATTGACTCTAAATGCATCAAATTGGCATATACACTTGATCATGATATGAGCTTTGATTTGAAATCCTTTATTTGCTCTAAATCTCTCTTATTCAAATACATGAGTTTATATGTTGATGGCATAGAATATAATTAAGATGATGATCTTTTTGATGATGCCAAAGGGGGAGAGATTAGTGAAAGGATTAGTAAAAACGATAAAATGTTATTTATGCCAAAAAGAGGAGAATTACTATGATTATTGTTTTATCATAAGGAAAGTTTTTGATGATGCCAAAGGGGGAGAAGATTATAGGAAGATATATATATACACCCTAAATGGAATAAAGTCTTTTACAAAATGGGAGAGATATAAAGAAAGAAATATATAAGAAAGGGGGAGAAGATATACACTACCACTATGCTCTAAAAATTAGATGAACTATTTTGTGGTATATATTGTATGATTAAGGGGGAGATGATTAAGCGAAAGAGAACATATATTAAAGAGGAGAGACCTTATTAAAGGGGAGAGATCTTTTATCCTTAATATTCTCTTCTTAACTTGTGCCTATGATTTCATCAACAATTGGTATCAAATTGTATGTGATAGGGCAAGTCTTTCTTGAAATATATTTGAATTATTGTGATACTAACACCCCAAGAGACAAGCATTTGTTGTCATCATCAAAAAGGGGGAGAATGTATTTTTATGTTGATGTAGGTTTTGATAATGACACAACAAATGGAGAAATATCAAGGATGTTATCAAGCAATTAATTATGTTTGATGTGGAATTTAAATTGGTTGATGTTTAATTTTGATGAACAATCAAGGACTTATGTTCAAGGCATTTAAAGAAGCTTAAATTAGGTGAAAATGATCAACAAATGTGCCAAAGGATCAAAAGAACAAAGCCATATGCAAGTACATGTCAAAAGGATGAAAAATGCACAAGAAAATGAAGTAACAGCATGATGAATCGATTCCCCCAGCAGTTGAATCGATTCATGCGTTTGGAAAGGCCCAGGATGTGCAAAACAGGTGATTGAATCGATTCCCTCCTCCATTGAATCGATTCATGCGTTATGAATTGGACCAGGATGAGTTTTTTAATTACTTGAATCGATTCAGAACCATAGCTAATCGATTCATACGCCTGGCAGTGTCTAAAATTGCACAAATAACACTAAAAGAATCGATTCTTTTATGAAATGAATTGATTCATTTAGTTCAAATGATTGTTAAACATGCGTTACAAGCTGGAATTGCACAGTGGAAAACTCAAGATCGCACTTCATGAATAATGGACCACTAAGCAGACAAAGACAAGCTCCATTACATGATTCATGGATCCATTGGAATATTTTAAGTAAAAATTCCATGTTGCTGGAGGCTATAAATAGAGAGGAAATTGGAGAAGCAAAATACACCAAGCAATTGAAGCATTTCCATTTGCTTACTTCTTCCTCCTTGCTTCATTCTCTTCTACTCATTCTCTCTTGTTCTATATTGGCTTATTCTCTTAGTGAGTTATTTAAGAGTTAGAGAGAAAGTAATTTGTGAGCTAAATTTGTATATCCTCTCTTTGAGAGTTATTATTTGGTGAGAGCTTTAAATTGTGTATCTACTCTAGTAAGAGAGTTATTTGATTGTAAACCAAACACCATATACACCAAGGTATTCACTCTAGGTTGAGTGGTCACAAAGGTTGGGGTTCAACCTTTGGGTATTGAGAGATTGTGAGATTGGGTGGGTTGCCCTTTGCTTGTGAGGATTGGGTTCTTGAGTGTGGGACACTAGGAGACAATTGCTCAAAGCTTGTAATCTCAAATTCTCAATAGTGGAAATCCTTCAAGTGGGTTGCTTGAAGGCGAGACGTACACCGGGGTGGTGGAACTCGTTATATCGGTTTGCAAATTCTCTCTTCCCTTAAACTCTTTATTATTGTGAACTTAATTTGCATGCCTAAATACTTATATCAAATTGGTTTGGTAAACTTGAATCCTTGAATCAATTGACTTAAACATTGTTGGATTTGATTATTGAGGAAGAAGAATATTGGTGTTAACAAGTTAGTAAACTATCATGCTTAATTAATTTGAGTTGTTGAAATTATACTTATATTGAAATTAATTATAGCATGCTAAGAACTTCAAGAATTGCCTAAGCTAATAACTTGCCTTATTTATCAAAATCAATTCTTGAATATTGTACTTTTAACTTAAAGTATTTTACTATGAAATGTGCTTCATAATTATCATATCCTTTATATTGCATCATTTGTATATTACTAACCGATTTGAAAGGGATTCCGCGCGAAAATTTGAAATACTCAATTCACCCCCCCTCTTGAGTATCGAGGCCTTGGCTAACATACTACACTTGGAAATATACTTAATGTGATATATGATTCGGTGACAACATATTCTTTCATTGTTGAGGATTGTGTTTGGCGCCTGATAGACCCACAAGTGCATGGGTATGTTACATAATATAAAAAATATTGTCTCCTCAGGGACCGTGTTCTCAAGTAGTCACAATTTTAATCCTAATTATCTAGATAGGAAATCAAGAGTAATTTTGCTCAAAGAAATTAAAAGGAAAATAAAATAAAAATTGTAATAGAGAGTTCCTTAGGAAAACAAATCAATTCAAATGCATCTTGGCTTAAATACCATAAAAAATGCACAAAATAGGGTTTGCTGTCTGAATCTGAACCATGGCTATATTTCAAACCATGACATGGCCATGGTTTTCTCTGCGAGGACTCTGTTTGTATTTTTTGACAACAGAAACCATGGCCATGGTTGGAACCATGGCCTAATCGTGGTTCCCTCTGCCTGGGCCATTAAAAATCTTTGTTTTCCTTATCTTTTGACACACAAATGATTTGCTACGAATTGCCTTCCAATATTCACCCCAAATAAGGTCTTCAAACCTAATTATCTTGTAAAACTAGCAAACAAAGTAGAAAAGAAGGGAAAGAATGAAATAACCAAGGGATTTAAGGGATTATTATACAAAAAGACCTAAATATGCCTAATAAATTGACCTTAAAATTATACGTTTTAGTGACACATCAAAATACCCTAAACTAAGACATTGCTTGTCCTCAAGCAATCATCATACTCATCAAGTCATGGAAAATAAGCAAGGATCTAACATGCAAAGGAACCCAAACAGAATCATGATCTTTTAAATTTAGAAATAAGGGATGAAATATAAATGCTAAGAAATTTACAAATTCTTTTAAACCAAGTTTCAAATGACACAATAGGATCATTTTCTCACCAATCCTTTTAAGTGTTTCAAGGGATCAAATAATTTCACTCAAGTTAAATCAATTAAAACATTACCATAGGCTTGGCAAGTGACCCTAGCTCTACAGTACTAAGAAAGTGCACCCAAGTCAAAAGGTCTTTTCATGGTTGTAATGGGGCTAAGGGATAAAACTTAAGGTATGGAAGCCAAGAAAAGGATATCACAAAGGGCTCAAATAATAGTTATAAGAGGTCTTTCAAAATTTATATAAATTAGGAAATAGCAATCCAAGATCTAACAATTTCTAAGGACCCTTTATTTTTCTCAACCATTCTTTATTCTTTTTCTTGTTTTCTTTTTGCATTTCAATTTTTCCATTCCCTTGATTTTTCTTCTTTTAGGTCCCTTATTTTCAAATTTTTTTATTGTTTCTCTCCTAGTTCCTTAAAGTATTAAAAATTTGGGCTCAAAGAGCGTAACTAATGGATATTAATATTTTCAAAAATTAAGGCTTCAAGAATGCCTAAATTTCTTTAATCATTCAAGGATACATAATCAAACACCATTTTCCCATGGTCACAAGCTAAGTTCTAGAACACTTAAAAGGAATTAACTTACTCAACCAAGAAGAAATAAGGGTTTAAAATTTTACAATGTGAATACACTACCCTAAACCCTAAACCCTAAACCCTAGACTCAAAAGCTTACCAAGGTAAATCAAATCAAAAGAAACATGGTAAAAATTTTCATCATTTGTTTGGTAAACATACAATTACCCTATTAAACTATGTAAAAATCAATAGAAAAATTTTATAGGGTTCCTAAGATGTTCTATGGTCCTGCACTCACAATCAACAACTGACTAATATAGTAACTACCACAAAACAATCAATACCTATACCTAACATGCAAGATAAAAACTAAAAACATGCTAAGAAAAACAATAAGCAACTATCCTAATTAAAATAAATACTAAAAAATTAATAAACAAAGATAAATAAAAAAGAAAACAGAAAAATGGGTCAGTTTTCTACCCTATCACCCCAAACTAGATTTGAACATTGTCCTCAATGTTCAAACAATGAACATCAGGATTAGACAACTTACTTAAGAAATGCCTACTCCAAGGGTGGAAGGAAACGACTTTGCTAGATGTGTTAAGTTAGAAGACTAGTTAGGGGATGGTAGAGATGGGAAGGGGAGGCTAGGGCACACTAAGAAAGACAAAAAAAATGAAGTTTAAGGGAAGAAAGGAAAATTGGAAGCGAAAAACACATAAATGAGGCACCTGATAAGAACCACGACTGTGGTTATAACCACGGTTTAGCCATGGTTCATTCTAGAACCCTTTTTTGTTTAAAATTCAAAATTTGATTATTTTTTTTGAATTTCCTCTTTAGAACCATGGTCGTAATTCAAACCATGGGTAGGCCATCGTTCTCCTTGTTTTTGAACCAAAAATTTTATAAGTTAAAGCATTTGGAACCATGGCCATATTTCAAACCATGGATAGGCCATGGTTGTTGCTGTCTTGGAACCAATTTTTCAACATTTTACACTTTATCAAACCATGGCCATGGTTCAATATGTTTTGGTCCAATGGTACCCAAATAGTTTTCTTAGCACTTATCAATCTTCTTTAATCTTTCTTTAATTCTTCAACCTCAAACTCTTCTTTTAAACTTCACCAATCAACCATGGAAAACATTTTTATTTTCATTTATTTTTCATAAATGTGGGGTTACCTCCCTATAAGCGCTAAATTTATGGTCTTTAGCTAGACCTTCTTGAGGCTCTTGTTCATCCCAATTCAAAAAATCTTAGGGTTAGAAAGACCCTACCTTCTCGTACCATGAAATAGAACTTCTCCTTGCATCGTTTCAGAACATTCAAAGTATTGGGAAAAGGCTTTAGCTTAACCTTAGCTTCTGTTTCCTCTTAAGTTGAGATTTCCTCATCATTCCTTTGTGGAAAACTACCTGCAAAATCAATAAAGGTATAGAACATAGTACCTAAGGGATCATGAAAAAAACTTTTTAAGGTGTTTTCCTTCACCACCTTTTCACAAATAGCAATATTGAAACAAAAAATTTTAGCTATTGATTTTCTCATAAAATTCTTAAGGTTAAACTTTTCTTTTTTATCTCTTACACTGAATGATAATTTTCAATTTTTCATATCTACGACCGCTCCTACAGTGGCATGAAACGACCTCATGAAAATGATAAGGATCATGAAGTCCTCCTCTATCTCTAGGACCACAAAGTCAGTGGGTATGAACAACTTACCCACCTTAATAGGAACATCCTCAAGGATACCCACAGGATATTTCACAGATCTATCAACAAATTATAGAGACATCCTAATGGGTTTTAATTCACCTAAATCTAGTTTTTTGTATATAGATAAAGGCATAAGACTAACACAAGCCCCTAGATCATAGAAGGCCCTATCAATTTTCATATTTCCTACCTAGATCTTGAAGCTTAGCGGGCAGCTTCTCATGAATTACAGAAGTGTAATTCTTAATAAGTGCAACAACTCTATCATCCTTAATTTTTCTCTTATTAGACAAAATGTCTTTAAGGATCCTAGCCTAGGTAGGCATCTATTATAATACCTCAGTATATGACACATTAATGTAAAGCTCTTTAAGGACCTTAAGGAACTTACTGAATTGCTTGTCTAATTTTACCTTAGCTAACCTTTAAGGAAATGGGACTAGAGATTGGTATGGCTTTATCTCTTCCTTCTTCTTCTCCATGGCCTCATCATATTTAGATGTAATGACTACATCCAGCTTGTCAAAAGCAGGCATGTCTTCATGCGTTGGTGCTGGCTTATGTAACACCTTGTCATTCTGTGACCGCCATAATGGTTCCTAGGTTCTTCTTCAGGTTTTCCGTGAAAAGTACCTGGAGTTCTCATCGAGTGTGATGCTTGTTGGGCTATTTGGGTCTCTAACATCTTATTATAGACTGCTATGGCATCCACCTTGGAGGATAAGTTCTGAATGACATCAAAAATTCTTCATTTTACCTCATGTGATTCTATAAAAGTCTTTAACAATGATTCAAGTCTAGACTTGTATAGAGCAAAAGACTCTTGTGCGGTCCAATAGTTGCCTTGTCCTCTTTGGTTCAATGGTGCTTTGTTTTGGAATTTAGGTGGATCCCAAAACTTTTACCCACCACTACCACCCTAGAAATTTCTTACTGCATCCACCTGTTGCATCTCTAACTCTTGGTTTCGCAGAAGTCCCAATTAACAAACACTAGTTATGTGCCCTGTATTACCACACAACTCACAAATAACATTAGAAGCACCTATTTCTAATTTATCAACTTTTATAGTCAAGGCTTCTACTTTGGTAATCAGGAAAGTAATAGCATCATCAGAGAAGTTACCTGAAGTTTTAGGAAGTAAACTCCTTTTTGATGACCACTGGTACAGATTCTGAGCCACCTCCTCAATCAGATTATAACTTTCCTCGATGTTTTTACTCATGAAGGCGTCACCAGTTGTGGCATCCAAAGAAACCCAATGGCTAGAAGTGAGTCCATTATTGAAAAGATGGACTATTAGCCACTGTTGTATCCCATGGTAGGGACACTCTCTAAGCAACTCCTTATACTGCTCCTAGGCATTATACAATGTCTCATCTTTCTTTTACATGAAGGATATTATCTGCTTCCTCAACTGGCCAGTCTTGCTCAGATAATATTTGTTTAGGAAGACAGTGGAAAGTTTAGTCCATATAGAGATGGACCCTTCAGGTAGTAAGTACATCCAATCTCATGCTTTATCCCTCAAAGAGAAAGGAAAAAGCCTCAGTCTGTTTGATTATATGAAGCACCATTTGCCTTCAGTGTGTCACAGAACTCCAAGAAGGCTTGAAGGTGAAAGTTGGAATTCTCAGATGGAAATCCTCGAAATTGGTTTTGCTACACCATGGAGATGGGAGATGGCTTAAGTTGAAAATTATTGGCCTCTATAGTTAGCCATGTGATACCTGGCCCTCTACCTATGGTATTCAGAGCAGTGAAGTCTCTTAAGGTTTAGTTGTCCTATTCAGCTATTCCTATATCATTCTCTTTAACAAGAAGCTATCTCTGAGTTCTCCTTCTAGAAAGGAGGGTGCGCTCAATCTATAGATCTAAGGCAAAATTAGGACCAGCGTTCCTAGCCTTTCACATAAAAGTTCCTACAAAACATAAAAGAACAAACCAGGCGTAATTTTTATATTTTTAAATTTATAAAATAAATAAAAGAAAAATAGGCAAAAGCAAGTAGCCAAAATTAAATAAATGAAATAAGAGAAATAAAATAAATAAAAATTAAAAATAATAAAACAAAAATAAAATAAAATAAAATAAAGAAAAATAGTAAAAGTGTCTAGTTTAAACAGAATCAAAATCATTGAATATTGAGGGGAAACACAGTCCCTGACAATGACGCCAAAAATTTGACAGGCCTGCAAGCCCACAAGTGTATCGCGTAATATAAAAAATATCATCTCCTCAGGGACCGTATTCTCAAGTAGTAGCAATTTTAATTGTAATTATCTAGATAGGAAATCAAGAGTAATTTTGTTCAAAGAAATTAAAAGGAAAATAAAATAAAAGTTTCAATAGAGAGTTCCTTAGGAAAAGAAATCAATTTAAACGCATCTTGAGATTTTAGAGTGGTGAGTTACTCTGTGTTGATGTTTAAGGAATTTGTATTATCTTTTACTCTCATACAGACCAGGATAATTTTCCAAAAATATTAGTTTTCCTTTTTCAGAGCTCCACTAAAGTACTCCGTTCTCATAAAACAACGTTTGATATGAAAATAGAGCCCATTATGTTTCTTAAGTCCTCAAAAGATTTAGTTACTCTCGTAAATTCAATCTTAAGTTTAATTGCTTGAATTGATTAAGAAGGTTCACTTCTTAGTCCCTCCTAATTTATTTAAAATTCATCCAAGCTTATCTATAGATCATTGAGCACATAAACGCATCGTGCAATTAAAGGAAAGTAATGATTTCATTGATGTATAGAGTAAAAATTACATTCAACATATTATAATCCACCCCTAAATCCCAAGAAAGGAAATCTAGCCACACATAGTTGGGTAGAAAATAATGCACAAAATTGAATCCATTGATATTCTAAAATAAGGATTACAAGAACAAACTAGGAACTACAAAAGAATCCTAAAACCAATACCATAATAAAGTGCAGAATTCTTGGATCTCCTTCGTTTCTCCTTCATTTTCCCCTTGAGAATCCTTGCCTAAAAGCTCCCCCAAGTCTCCCTTTTTGCCTTTACAATGTGTCTCAACCTCCAAAGTGCAGAACCTATGAACCTGGACCCTTCTTTGGCTTAGATACCATTAAAAGCACATAAAGCAAGGTTTGCTATCAAAATTTGAACCATGGCTATATTTCAAACCACGACCTTGTTGTGGTTTGCTCTGCTAGGCACCTGTTTGCATTTTTTGATAGCAGGAACCATGGTCTGGCTATGGTTCCCTCTGCCTGGGCCATTAAAAATCATTGTTTTTCTTATCTTTTGGCACACAAATTCTTTACTATCAATTGCCTTCTAATATTGACCCCAAATAAGGTCTTCAAATCTAATTATCCTACAAAACTAGCAAACAGAGTAGCAAAGAAGGGAAAGAATGAGATAACCAAGGGATTTAGGGGATTATTATGCAAAAAGACTTAAATATGCCTAACAAATGGACCCTAAAATGATGTATCTTAGAGAAACATCAGCACCTCAATTTACTTACGGTATTGATGGAAAATGTATGGGTAGTGAGTACACCGACTAGTTCGTTGGTCCAAGCGATGACCATATGTGATAAGTTAGCAATGGTTGTTGAGAACAGAGCTTTCATTGTAGACCTTATTTTCCTTCCATTGCAGAACTTGGATATTATTTTGGGTCTTAATTGGTTACATCCAATCATGTTATGGTGGATTGTTTCCACAAGACCATTAGTTTTTTGGAAGAGCATATTTCAAAATTGGCGATTAGTGACATTTTTGAAATGTTTATTCTTTTATCTATAGTGACATTTCCAAATTGTTTCCACTATCCTAGTTATTAAAATTAATTATTTACATTGTAGAGAATTAATAAATAAATTATTTGAATATTATGATGAATAAATTAAATTAATTAGGTATTTTTAAATGGTATTATGATTAAATTAATTCAATAATGGTGGCTAATTAAGAAATTATTTTGAAATTAAATTGGGATAGTGAATTATTAATTACCATCTCGTAAAAGTAAGAATAGAAATTACTAACGATAATGGGTTTTTGTTTTAGCATTGTCAGGTAACGAAATGCGTGTGAAAAGCGGAGCGGAGCCTAGAAGCGAAAGTCAAAAGTGATAATGGTAGGCTTTAAAAACTTTAAAGAAGTGTTTAAAGTCATTTAGATATAATGAGTTTATATATTTTGCAAATTTGGTGAATTAGGTGTTTGATTAGCAGCCTCGAAAGCATGAAAGTGAGGTAAGGAGAGTGTACTCGGTGTAAAAATTAATGAAAATAATATTAACGATAACTCCGGTGTGAGGGAAAAGGGTAGGATAGTTTAAATATATTAATTTCTAAATAAATGTATATACTAATATATGTGTATGGTTTTAGATATGTTTAATTAGAATATGATGATGAAAAATGATTAGATTGATGATTGAGCATGATTGAACCATGAAATACATTACGACAAAGGAAATTGACTATATGAAGCTTGATTGTATAAATGCATTGTTTGATGATGATCATGATGAAAGTGAAAAAATATTTGTTGAAGTTATAGAAATGTTATTGTCAAATAAATGATATGTCATTGTGAAATGATGGGATAAAAATAATGAATTATTGATGATTTAAGGAATTATGAGGTGATGTGAAATGACATAAATGAGATTAATATGCCTATGTGGCTAGTTGAGGTCCCAGGGTGATGGCTGTTGTATCGGGATGTTGCATTATGAGTTGAATGCAATGATATTGAGAAATGGTTTTAAATGTGTGATTGTTATATGATATGGACAGTTGATTGGTATATTTACCCCTTGTTTTGGCTTCTGTGGTTGACATTGGCCTAATTAAGTTACCCACTGGTTAGGTAGGCCCCAATGGTGAGGTGAGGATTCAGGTTGGGCTCGATGGACCAGGTAGGGTTCACGGGTGGTCGGGTAGGACCCCAAGCTAATGACTGATCCAATTTAGTAATTGGATACTATAAAGTCATATATTATCTTGACTGAGAGTCAATGGTGCAATTATGTGAATTTACCATGAGTTCTGATGAAGTGAATGTAAAGTTGAGAACTTGATTAATAAATTATGTAATAGATGAATTGATGAACCATAATTATATTGAAGTGGAATAAGAATGTATTAATTGAATATACTAAATGAACCCTTGACTATGTTATGCTTATCCCTGAACATTTTTTATTATTTACATTTATTTTTATTGCCAGTTATTCACCTTTACTATTGTTATTAATGACTGAAGACAGGGACATTGCAAACACCTTAAAGAACAGTGCCAAATGAGTTGGGAGCAATGTCAAGAAGATTTGAATATTAATGTATATGAGTAAATATGTATATATGTTTTGGGTATTTAGCTCTATAGTGATGGTTTAATGAGAATATAGATCACCTTAGTATAACACACAATCATTTGGACATTCATGAATCATTAAAGAATTCCACCGCGCCTTATGCAAACTTGTTTCCCTTAAAACCGAGTTCATACTATAACAACCCTAATTTTTGAGAATAGGAAACCAGACCCTCGAGACTGTTGAGGATTCTCTGTTGAGCTTCAGTACGAAGCTTAAGGCTTCGACCTGTTCCCCGAACATTTTAGTATGAGAAAAATAGTGAAAAGCGGAGCTAGTTGACATACTTAATATGAAGTATAAGAATACCGAGAGAGTATAACGAGTGAGAGAAACAGAGATAGGAAAATAATAAATAACGTTCGACAATACTATTTAATTAAAAATAATATGTTAACGACGATTATTTTGGGTACTAATTATATCAGTTGATAATTATTTCCTATCAACAATACTTCATAGATAAATAATTATAATAATTTATTTTGAAATTATATATTTTAAATTGTTTATTTATTTGATAATTATATTTAATAATAAAATATCACACGGTTCCTCGGATTCGAATTGTGGGACCTAGCCTGAGGCCAGACTCTGACCATTCGACCTAAGACTAATGATCCAATGGGGAAACTAGTCCTGTTAGGATCCTTTCGTAAAGGATCAAGGGTGTTTGACTTGGCCTAACCATCCAAATCAGAACCTTTAACGTCGCCTATGTTTGAACGCGTGTATGCTTTGAAATATCAGATGGCGATGTGGTCAGTCTCTAGTGACTCATTTTGATGTTTTAGGAATTTTTTCTGAAGAGGCTGAAACCTGATTCAAACTCCATCTCCCTCGTTTTTCAATAAATTAGTTTCTTCATAAATCGTTTTCAAGCCCGACTTGAGCATCTTTAGTGTTTTGGACCTAGATTTTGCATATAATCTTGGAATTGAACAATTTTGGTCTCAATCTCTTCATTTTGAAAAGATCTTTAATCTCTATTTCTAGCCCCGAACTCTGATTTCTACTATGTCAACCCCAAAATCAAAGATTAAGTGTGTTCACCTTAAAATTCCACCGTTTGGACCTTTTTCCTTGTGGGTGATCCAGAAACAGAATTCATAACTTGCTCATACGACCTTCTATTTAAGCAAACTTGGTGTCAAAATCCCATAACAAAATTATCTATGTTTTCCATGTAGACATTAAAGGCCAAATCCTTCTAGATTGGTACAGTTTAATAGATCTTTACAACCCTTTAGCTGTTTCATCATCATACTGGCAGTCTTCATTAAAATTCACATATCTACTTCACCTGGTGCTTAAATCACTCTATTCTTTTGCTATGGATCCATATTGTAGACCTCTACAATGTTCATGAAGGGCACAAAACCTAATTCTCAAGGTAAAATTAATGGTGAATTTATTTCCAAAGACGTAGTTGATCTAGGAAGTTTCTAGAGCACCCTGTCGTAAATTAGTTATATCTTTAGCTACCAAACTTGGATTGTCACAAATGATATATCTAATTAAAGAGAAAATGAAAATCTATAAACTTCATGGAGGGCTTGAAGGCCAATTCTTACTCAATAAATCCCTAAATTTAAAATACCACACTAATTCACGTTTTCCTAGTGGCAGTTTGCACTATGTTTAGTAGTTTTCGCGTTTCTCACTCGTATGGCCATAAAATCAAATGATTCTTTCATAAAATTTTTCTAAACTCAATTTCCTACAACTTTGATGAAAGGAACAAAGTTAAAATCCTTACCAATTTTTCCCAGAAAATTAATCTTTGTAAGAAACATCAATCCCGTCACAGCCTTACACTATTTTAGTAAATGGGCCATATCCCATTTTTTTCTCAATGAAAAGCCCAAATGATTAACTTTATCTGTAGCCACCTTAAATTGATTCTTAGTAACTTAGGTCACAAATTGCTTTTCTTCTTTTTTGTCTTGGTTGAATTCATCAGGCAGTAGTAGAGCTAATCTGATTTTTACTCTGTCCTTCTCAAACGAGTAGGTGTTTGTATAACTGTCATATTGGGTACGATGAGCATATTGCCAAAGCCTTCCAAGAAAAAGATGCCAAGCATCCATAGGAACAACATCGCACCAAACTTCATCTTGGTATTTCCTGCTAATTGAAAAAGACACAAGACATCTTTTAGAAACTTTTACCTCATTGCCTTCATTAAGCCACTGCAATTTGTAAGGATGTGGGTGACTTTGTGTTGGCAACTTGAGCTTTTCCACCATGTAGTTTGATACTACATTCTCACAACTTCCACTATCAATGATGACATTACAAATCTTTCCTAGCGAGGTGCAACAGGTGTGGAAGATATTGTGTCTCAACCAGGAGTTCTCTTTTATTTGTGTTGTGTGTAGACTTCTCCTAACAACTAGTAACTCACCATGATCAGCAGGCGTGAGTTCATTGTCATACACTGGCTCTCCTAGTTCTACTTATAGTTCTTCTTCTGAAGCTTCAAAAGGTTCTCTTGGGGAGTTGTTTTTCTATCCTGATGGCAAGTCGGATGACATCATCTAGGGTGAAATATTGTTGTAGCTGGACTATATGAGAAATCTCTGTATTTAGCCCTCCAAGGTAACGAGCTATGGTATGTTCCTCTTCTTCAATCAGCTCATATTTCATCTTTAGCTGCTCAAATTCCCTGGTATACTCCTCAATTGTCATTGTATTTTGTTGAAGATTAATAAGTCGTAGATAATTATCTTGATGATAATTAGTAGGTAAGAATCTAGCTCTGAGCTGCTTTCACATTTTCTCCTAAGTCTTAATCTTACTCTTCCTATCTTTTGCACGATTCTTTCGTAGAGTCTTCCACCAAATGGATGCATGTCACTTTAGTTTGATGATGACGATTTTAACCTTTTGCTCCTCTGGAATATCCTTTAGATCAAATATTCTCTCAACAGTGCGGATCCAATCCAAAAATTCATCAAGTTCCAATGTCCCTTCGAATTCTGGTATATCCATTCCGAAGTCATGGCCTTGTTGTCGTGACCTTCTCACTCTATAATTGTTAGAGGAGGAAGAATTACTATCATCAGAGTCACTTTCAATAGAATTGGTATTTCTCTGTTGGTTGAGCTGGGCTTGTTGGACTTCAACTATCTCCCGCAACCTTTGAATTTGTTGTCGCAAGTCATCTAGTTCGATGTCTTGGAGATTTCTTTCAAATTGTCTTCTAAGAGGCATTTTAAAGGTAGTGGTAAAAGGATAATTTTTTTCAAAATTGGATAAAAGTGGTAATTCTAGACGAACAGGGGTAAAATGGTAATTTTAGATGGATAAGGGTAAAATGGTAATTTTTGGAAGGATGGGGTAAAATGGTAATTTTAGATGGATAAGGGTAAATCTGTAATTTCAAAATGTTTAGGGGTAAAAAAAGAATTTAATGAAACTACAGGGCCAATATATAATTTGGAAATGGTATGGGCTATAATGAAATATATAGAAATATATGGGGCTAATATGTAATAAAAAAAGTATCTGGTCAATCCTGGGTCAATGGGACATGTGGCAGGATGTGGTGTAGGATACTTTTAACAGCAACTTGAAAGAAGAACTATTGTAGAAAGTCCAAACTTTTAACAGCGGTTGTTCAGACTTTTAACAACGGTTGTTAAATCGGTGTTAAAAGTATCGTCTTCAACCTCTGGATTTTCCGGCGAAGCACGATTTTCTGATGACTTTTCCGGCGAGGCTGTTCTAACCCAAATGAGTTCCGTTTTACACGAAACTAAGTATCTCAAGGTTTTGGGACCTTTCGGACACTTCTGCGGTGGCGGTTTTGTCAAAAACGGACTGGAAAAGGGTGTTTTGTGGTGACCCAAATTTTTCCGGTGAGGGAACAACTACCTATTCACTGTTTTCGCTCTCTCTAACTCAACCTAAGGCACAAGTTCTGGGAACCTTTCTTTGATGCCAAGATGGCTCAGAATGCCAAGGAAAAACTCTCAAAGAGAGAAAACTCAAAATGAGCTATGAAGGAAAACTTATTGATTGCTTGATGGAAATGCCTTACAATGCTTGGCTATTTATAGAATTTAAAATGCTAATAATCAGAATAAATAAACACCACTTACAAGAAAAAAATAAGCTAGGGATGGGTTGAATTTTGAAAAGATCCCCTTGCATTTGTTAACAATGGCTGCACCATTTTGGGAGTTGGTGGAGAGGGTGATTGCTAATAAAAGCAAGACCAGGATTGTCATTCCAATCTTTGTCAACCCAGCACTCGATGCCATTATCGATCCTTTGCCAGAAGTATTAGAGAATGGAGATGAACCAAAATATAAACAAGTTGTATACTCTGATTATTTTAAGTATTTCTTCAGCAAGCCACATGATCAAAATAAAACAATTGAATTTGCCATGATATGATTTGCCTTCACTCGTTGGCGATTTTTATAGAACCCACATAAAGTCCAGGTGCTTGTGTTTTGGATTAACATAGCAAGAAAACATATATCATGCTTCTTTTTTAACTGCATTTTTGCTTGCTATACTCCAGAAGAAAATGCAATTACGTTTAATAACTTAAGATAGAAAGTCAAAAAGAAGTTTAGGTAAATTATATAATAACTTTAATAAAATGGTCTATCATAGGTCCTTTACAATTTTAACATACATTTTGGATGATTTTCACATTAAGATGATCTTAGAAAATTATTTACCATAGTGAGAGGAAAATATGCATTCCTTTTGAGTAGCCACTTACCAGTGTGTTTTTAGTGAAATTAATTCAACCTTTTTGATTCACAAGTTTAATCTAGGATATGAATTAGAGTCCTGTTTGGGTTCTTAAATTGATAGGTTTATGGTGTTAAGGGCTTTTCAATTAAAACAAAAATTTAAAGTGGAAAATCGAAATGGAGTAGAAGAGAAGGGGTAAACGATGAACAAATTAAAATAAAATAAAAATGGACATAATTATAGCAAAACAACCAGAAAAATAACACCAATCACACCCAAGACAGTCTAAACTTCAAGTAAACAGATATCAAGTGTGACTAAATGATTTAACGATTAATGCAAGGCATATAATGGTTCAACGCATAACACAATATACATATAACAAATCCAGTAAAACTACAAGAATAAAGGTCTAAATGTGACTGAGATGTGATAAAATAAAAGATATGGGAATTAAAAGTTGAGAGACGAGTTGGTGCTCATAGATCCTTCCAATTTGGCAGTAGTCGCGATAATGGATGTGTTAGGCGTTTCACTTTGGACAATGGAGCCTTCTGACTTCGTTCTCTTCTGAAAATCCTTTTCCTCATTTTTTCTAACCTCAATTTTTTCCTTTTATCCTTCCCTAAAACTTACCCACTTTAAAGCAGTTACCCCTACATGGGAAGTTACCAAGTCTTCATATAATGCATTGTCAAGTGTCCCATGATAGACCAACCTCCAACAACTATCCAAATAATTTAAATAAATGTGTGGTCAGCCTTTAACATATCAAAGGGATCAGTTTCAGGCGTAACTTGAAAGCCTACCCACTTGAAGTCTACATACTTGACGACTCAATTTGTACATGTGGGTTCTTTCTTTTCTTTTACTTTTAACAAAGACTTTTAATTAGCACTAAAGCATTTCACCATTGATTAGGGGTTGTCAATATAATTTAAATAATCAACCTCATATTCGAATATAGAAAATCAAAAATAAATATATAAGAATAAATATATAATTTTAAAAAAATAAATTAATTACATCTTAAAAATATCTAACATAACAATAGATTTACAAAAAGAAAATTAAAACTTTGAAGGCAATAAAACATGGGACATAGGAGTATATCAGTTATAGACTGCCTATTCATAATTTTGGGGAAGTTATCAACGAACCTCCAGATGAAATTGATTATGGCTATATATAATCCTCTTAACTTTCATCTGGAAGCCACAACAAAAGCCAATAACCATGGATTTCATGAAATTTGTCTCACTAAATTCTTTTCTATATACATGCATTTATATCCTCCTCTTTGGCCTTAACTACAAAAACAACATAAAATCTCCCAAGCTTCCACCAGGTCTTCTCAGTTACCCTTTGATCAAAAGCATATTACAACTTGACCCAACCTAACTGCACCAATCACTTACTAAACTCTCCAAAACACATGGACCTATTATGATGGTTAAGATAGGCATAATTACAACCATCATCATTTCCTCCCCAAACTTAACCAAGTAAGCACTTCATAAACATGACTAGTTTTTATCTAGCTGATTAACACTCGAATCTATTCAATCACTTTCTCATGACAAATCTTCAGTGATTTTCATGTCGTGTCCACAAAGTGGAAAACCTTTAGAAAATTTTATGCTACAAAAATATTCTCTTCACAAAAGCTTGACTGTACCCAAATTATTTATCGAAAGAAGATGAATGAACTAGTTGATTACTTGCTAGTAAATTTGTGAAAAAGGTGAAGCAATTGATATTGGTGAGATTAGTTTCACCATGGTTCTTAACTCAATTCACTACTAAGAAAACCCTGATAGCTACTTGAAGTTAGTAACCGACACATGACGTCACTAACTAGTGACCGAATTAGTGACCACAAAAGAAAAATAGTCCAAGGAAATAAAATTAGTTACTACATCAACGACCAACAAAACTCCATCGCTAAAATTTATGAAAAAATTGTTGCTAACATTGTCACTACCTCATAACCATCACTGCCTCGGTCGCTATAGTTTACCTCCCTCCAATTATTTTTGGTTTCCCTCCAAGATTTTGTTGATGCCTGAAGGTAGCGACTTTATTAGTGACGCATTGAGCGATGGTGTTTACCTTAGCAACGGATGGTCTTCGTAGCTAAAAGATGTTAAAGTTATAGTGACGGGCATTATGCGTCGCTACATTACTAATTTTTGTCTATTTGGATTAATTATGAGTAGGATGTTGTCACGTTGACGGAGTCAAAATCCGTCGCTGAGTGTTAAGCTTAATCAATCTGTTCTCCCTTCTCTATTAGGTTTTCACATTTCAGTTTCCCTCTCTCTATCCCTCGATTATGTTTCTCTCTTCTCTGTCGAAGACTTCTTCCTCGAAGGCCCCTCCCTTTCTTCTTCTTCCTCTCCGTCGAAACCTTTCTTCTTGTCCCCCAAAGCCCCCTTTATTACTCATTGTCCCTCGAAGCCTCATCTCTTTCTCCCTCGAAGCTTCTCCCTGTCGGCATACCTGCTTCCTCTCACCTTCTCTATCACTGGCAAGGTCCTAACAATGTGCAATAAAACCCTCGTAGTAGGTAGCGTTGAGCTGCGATCATCTCCGATGGAACCCTCATCACCAGTAACACCTTTCATCTCTTATTTAAGCCTTATCTTAACTGATATTTGATCTCTGCCTTGGTACCTCATCTTTTTTTCCTTGTGTTCTTTTTCTTGTAAGCATCTAATACTGTAAATAAATATATAATTCTACTATGTCTTCTGTATTCGTGCATATATACGAGTGATTTTTCTATGAATAAAGTTATATTCTTTCTTTATTTCTACATATGATGCGGAACTAAATTAATTTCTTTTGCAAGCTGAATAGTAAGTACCATATGAATTTTTAGTTAGAGGGGAAGAATTCTACACTATGCTGTATGAGTTGTGACTTGGAAATTTGGTGGTATTTATGTTTAATATAGACATAGTTTGGGAAAAGGAACATAGTTCCTTATTCTAAGTCCGTGGCTAATTAAAATAAATATTTTTTAAAATTAGCCACTGAATTACAATTCTGTGGCAAATATGTTCAAAAAATTAATTTTTCAGCCACAGAATTTTATTTTCGTAGCTAATTAATAAAAATCATAATTTTTTTAGTATTTAGCCACTGATTTTGAAGTCTATGGCTAATTTTTCCTAAAGTTCCGTGGCTAAATTCCGCAGCTAATTTTTCTATTAATATACCTGGCTAATTTCATTGGCTAATGTCAAAATGAAAATTTTAGCCACGGAAATGATATTCCATGGCTAAATTTCATCCCTAATCATGTGTCAAAAAATATTTGGTTACTAAAAATAAGTTGTAACACCCTCGGTTAACTAGGACGATCCCTAGATTATCCTGGTCAACTAAGAGGTTATAAGTTCTAGAAAAATGTGGAATTTTCTTTTTTACCAGAAAACTTGATGGAACAGATAAACCTTATATACAACATAATCATATATAATACATGGTCATAACAGTAACTGTATATACTAAAAGCAAAGGGGCACGCAGGCACCCATAAATGAAAATAAAATTCAACCTATTCTTTTGTCCTCAGTCCAAGAAGAGCCTGGCTGATCCTCGATGTGAAGTCTATGTCTGGAAAAATTTAGCGTAAGGGTGAGTCTCCACCTGCACAATAATCGGGAAGTGTCACCACAGACGCCCGCCCCATATAGTCCACATGAACACTCAAACAATAATCGTCTTAGGGTTCCTAATTATTTTACTCTAAGTTATCCTTCCTAACTCATCCCTATCAATAATCCCTAAATATATAATTCTTTACTCTCTATTACCACCAGTCAATTTACATACAAATATCAATTCAATCATAACAATCACCATCACACAAATAAGATAATGCAATGCATGAATTCATTCATTTTTCCAATCTTTTCTTAGTCATCATGATGCATGTGGGCCCCTTTCTCATCATCACATCATATCAGAATCCGTCCTGCCCAGGCTACCCCTGGGCATAACGTTTCCGTACTAGAGCGACCGGAGCCCACCAAGTCCCCACATCATAATGCAGGGTATACATGGACTCACAGTCCCAATATCATGGATCCAACACATATCGTCATATCGTATGGGACTTGGCTCTCCACAGACCTAGTGATACCGGTCTGAGTCGAAGTGCACCAGGATTGCATGGTTTCGCCTGACATTGGGGCGCTACCACCAAGCCATTGGAGGTCCCCCCCATTATACTCCCAAGATCTAACCTCAAGGATCGAACCCTTATATCCTTCAGCGTACCCATCGCTGCAGCTCTAGTCCATATCAAGTCTCATGCACATGATGCATGTAACTTTCACTTTCTTCTATCAGTTCATCAGTCATCGATAAGGTCCTTTCAAACCTCCATTTCATTCCTAACATCGAGTTCAGAAAAATCCTCGATTAAACATTTTCCTTCATTCATTACTCTTTTGTATTTGTTTAAATCACAACATCGCTCACTCGATAATTAAGAATGAAATAAGTTCTAGTTATCCACAAAATCTTAGGGAAATATTAGCATCTCAACGCCCATCATCATATTGGATCCGATCTAATCTCATCACATCATTTTTCATAATTTATTCACCTCAGGATCCCTACCGATACACTTCTTCATTTATTCTTTTCTTCTTTATTTCAATATACTTACTCAATGCATCATACAAGTGTCGTTCATCACCCAATTCATTTTGTTAACTCGTGATATTCTTTAAGTGCAACATCATAGTCCATTCACATGTCATCATACCATACTCATCACACATACTCATCATATATATTTAACACATATTCATTCATGCACACAATTACATAGTAGTCGCCAAACACAACATTCATCAGTACGATATACTTATGAGGTACTTTACTCAATTCACACAGTTACAACCTTATCACACCAATATTCATTGAGTAGCATTACAACATTCAAGAAAATAGCATACTTTTCTAATTCCACTCAGCATGATTCACAGAAAATCAAACGTTTATCGACTTTAAACTTGGCATACTAGCCCGTACATTAATTTACCACTAATTTGGACATTAGATCGTTCACGTTTAATCAAAATACCTTATAAGATAGTTTAGATTCTTTTACTCCGCCCTTAAGTCATTTATTCTTCTATTATTATTAATGCACTAATTATTTTATTACATGATTCTAACTCTCCATCTCCAATTAATCATGAAGTCTAAATCACTACTAAATGGCCTTTATTGTTTATTATCAACTTAGATGCTTTGACCTTATATTTTAACCGAGTATGTGTTATGGTATAGCTTAGCTTTTCTTATGTTCTTGAACTATTCTTCCTCTAATTATTTATCGGTACATTCCTTTTCATTACCCAATTCTAATCCTTAGTGATTAGGGAATTCAAATTACTCTTAAATTAAGAAATTTAAGTTACCCTTTAGTGGTCTTACCATCCATTATTTTCTTTTGTCAATAAACTTTACTAATTAAATAATTTATTTCCTTTGTTACTAGGTGGGTTACTAATTCTTTATGCACATAAGTTTACCCTTAGAGATATCTTCTCTAGGTTTTCAATTGCTGACCTTTAGTACCATTTTTCTATTCCATCATACTAACTAATTTAATTTGTTTAGTCACTTCTATTTAATCAACTAAGACTGGTTAATTTTTTTATTTTTTCTTTGATGTCAATTTATTACTTAAGGATTTAGTCACTATCTTAACCTTTATGCTTTAAACTTAATTAAGATATTTTCTCCTTTAAAATTGTCATCTAATTTATAAGTTAATCCTTTTTATTACTAGTATAAGGTTTAAATTCAAAAATCTCTTTCATGTCTTTTTACTATCATTAGTTACTAATGTTCTAAAATTCTAATGCTTGTTTCTTACTCAAACTTCTTAACTTATTCTTACATTATATAGTCATTTATACCATGCACTTCAAAAATTCCTAAGGCCCCTTTTTGTACTTTTACCTTAAGTGGTCACTTAAATTTCTAAATCCTAATATCCATTTCTTTTTTATGCTTCAAAAATTCCTTTTATCTTTTTTTTTCTTTTTCCTAGCTTATAAAACATATTTGGGCCTAAATCATTTTGCTTATTGATAAAAACTTTCTCAAGTAATCCTGTCTTATTTAATTATTCACTTTTCAAATTTAACTTATTTATTTAATTAACTTCTCATAAAATTTTATAATAACTTAAAAATAGTGCGCCTTTTGAAACTTAGTAAAATAAAACATCGTGACTGTCCGATCGGTGAGTTTCCTTGAAACGCGCAATATCATCAAAATAATTTCAGCGATGCTTGGAAATAAATTTAATTTCTAATAGTGGGGCTTACCAGGAAATTAATCATAAATTACATAATAACACCATAAAATTTAAAATATGATAATACAACGATATTGAATCGAAACGAGCCACCCTAAAGCTAAACTTCCTAAATTTTTTGTTCTAACATTGATCGTGGTAAAATTTTCTTCCGGGTATGCCACTTTCGGGATACACTTAATAACATTTATTAAAACACTTTTTAATGACATATTCCATTGAAGTTGACTACTTCCAACGAAAAATTACCTAACTCATAATATAATTATTGGATCGCAACGAAATTTAAAACGAAAGTTCCTGGATACTAAAATAATATTTTAGAACAATTAAAAGCAAGATCAAACAAGGTGAGACCCCTTTACCTTGTTGAACAACGGCTGTCTCGGAGGAAGAAAAATGGTGAACTCGCTAAAAAAACTGACGAATGCTCTGAAACGTTTACCGATCGCTTTCGGGTCGCTATAAACTAACATGCATAAAATTGTTAAGCCATTAAGGGTCATGGACAAAAAATGAAGAGTCATAAAACAGCCATGAAATCATCCAAAATCTAAAGATCATTTACAAAAATTCATCATTTACTCCATATTTTCCATCGTTCGTCGCTGATCATCCCCGATCTTAAGGAAACCACATATGCAAGCAAAATGGGCAATGGTGTTACGATTTTAACCTTTTCAAACAGCAATAAGGGTGTCACAAAACCAAGGATACAAACTGTTCTAGGAATAAGAGCAAGAAAGAGCAAAATCAAAAGTTCAAAATGTCAAATTTCTTACCTTGGTGGCCTTTAATGGTCACAGCCATGAGGGATAGCACAATGGAGATTTTTGTTGGAATACTTAGAGCCTTGAATGGAAGAAATAAAGATGTTGAAGCTGCCCAAGGTGGAGGTGAAACTATGAAACAAGAAGAAGGAAAAAGTAAGCAATTGAAACAAGAAGAAGGAGACCACCAGTGCAGCCTCCATCTACTGATGTTGTCACACAGGGCTTTGCCCGGATATCACTTGAGCATCAGCATATGATGCAGATGATGGCTGCCACTCATAGAGCTTATATTCATCTTCACGATGAATTTTATCAGTACAGGTTAGAGGGAGAGGGAGCACCTTATGTTACCCCGGCCGAGTTTGCAGCACATGTAGCTTGGCCCGGCGATTTACCTACCTACCCTGAGACTGGTGGATCATCTGGCGCATAGGCTGACTCTGACGGCGATGATGAGGAGGAGGAGCAGGATGATCAGATGGAGGATTGATGATGCCATCTTCTTATTTCTTGCATTTACTTTGAGTACAGTTATTTTTAGTTTATATTTACATTTATATTTACACTTTATATTATGGTATTTTATTATTGTGTGGTGTGTTTTTACGTAATTATTTGTTTTTGCATATTCTATTTGAAAAATAATCCAAAAATCCAAAAATAAAATTTATCTTTTAATAAATCAATCAAATTTTTGTTAGTAAGTTAATACACTTAGAGTTTTTACACAATGAAACTTAATTTTGTAAAATCAATTATTAGTTCTTTATAACTTAGGAATTTTGATAAATTTAATTACAATAGGTTTATTAACCATTAAGCAAATTTCGATAGCCCGGTGAGCAGAGAGATATCTTTTTATATACTTAAGGGTTTAATCGGCATATTTTCAATTCGAATTGATTTTGCTTTAATCTCTGATTTGTGTTGTTGTACAGAAAATTCAAGAAAATGATCAAGGCATATTTTTAGTGAAAAAAACCTTGGGCCAAACAGCTTACCTTGGTAAAAATTCTTTTATCCTTTGCAAGCCATTTTGAGCCTAAAATAAAATTTCTTGGTACCCTTAAAACTAAATCTATTTTTACCATTCCCTATACTTGATTGATTAAAAGAGCAGCTGAAATAAATGAAAAATATTTTGAGTGTTCTTACAAAAATAGGGAGTAAAAATAAGCAACTTGATTCTTTTCAGAAAAAAAAATAAAGTATGGAAAAGAAAAGTCAAAAATAGTGAAAAGAATCAAGTTGGGGGTTTAGGGTTTAGGGTTTAGGGGGGTTTGCAGTGAAAAAGTTAAGAAATCAAGAGAAAATTACACTGGAGGAGCTGACGCGTAGCCTCACCCCACGCGTAGCATCAACAGCTATTTTTGATGCTGACGCTACGCGTCACAGCCACGCGTAGCTTCAGTGCTGCGTGGTCTCCACCTCCACTTTGGCCAACCACTCCACTTGGACCCAATAATGGCCACTTCACTCAGCACCAATGGGAACCCCACTCAGCATGAAAGGCCAAAACTCGATGGAAACATGTCCATGTGGCCAGGCATGATCAAATTTAATAATTTGAAGTGGCCATTATCAAGTGTTTAATGGAGGCTGAGTCAGGGGTGTGACGCGTAGCGTCAGCACCCTTGCTCAGCCCTATAAATAGGGCCATCCAACACCATTCCAAGCATCCCATCCCATAGCATCCCATTCTCTTCTTTTCTCTCTTATGCTCGACTTTGAGTACTTCTTTTGTGAGTTGTAGTTCTAGAATAGTTTTCTAGATACTTGAGTGTGTTTTGGTGTATTATGATCATTGTATCGTGAAGTTTCCATCGTCTTCATAATGTCAAACTCTGTAAGTGTTGTTCTTACTTTTACCATGTGTAACTAATTTGTTTATGTTGGAATTGGTGAACTAATCTATTGAGTATAATGTTGTGAATTCGTCCTCTGCATGTTTATGATTCAAGTCCATGTTAGTATTTCAACCTTTTATTAATATGAACGTCAAATGGGAGAATGATTTTCATGTGTATTGAAACTTGTTTTATTAGTATGAATGTCAAACGAGAGAATGATTGTTCATGCCGTATTGAAACTTGTTTTGATGAAAGTAAAAGTTGGAATACCCTTGGTATATCAATTCTATAGGGGTTGTTAACCATTGTTGCCATAAGGCCAGGTCTTAATGCAAGTTTTTACTGAGAAAGCTCACAAGGGATCGGACTTTACGGTGAATTCTTAGAATTTATATCACGAGGGATCGGTTATAATGATTTTAAGCTGCAATGACATGAAACTTGATGATTAAATATGTATGTCTTGAGTTCCTCATTGTTATTCTAGATTAGGCATCCAATTTCCAACATAATTTGTTTATCTGTGTTTATCTCAAGTATCTTACCTATTCTAGATTGCAACTCAACTTTTTAGACAGATTTTATTTTCTTCTTATCTTATGAACCACTCAATCATGCTATCCTGTGAATATTGTATAAATTATATATAAATCATTCTTTTGTCTATAACTTCCTTCACATTTACCATAGTAAATAAAAAAATTACTGTTGTTATTGAACTTTCAATCCCAGTGGAACGATATCTAAATTTTGAAAACTACAAACGATTGGTGCGCTTGCCAATTAACAACCTGGTGGTGGAAACGAACTGTTGAGAGGCTATCGCCGGGTTAACAGATGCGATTTTTGTATTTTGCTCATTTTGGATAATCTTAGCAAGTTTCTTGAATGCATGATATGCTTCATTTTTATGAGCAAGAAACAAGGTCCATGTATATCTTGAATAATCATCTATAATTACTAGACCATAGTAATTACCACCAAAGCTTTTGATTTTGGAAGGTCCAAATAGATCCATGTGCAAAAGTTGTAAAGGCCTTTGAGTGGAAACAATGTTTTTAGATTGAAAGGATGCCTTTACTTGTTTTCCCTTTTGACATGCATCACAAAATTTGTTTTCAAATGTAAGGTTTAGTAAACCAATTACTAATTCCTTAGAAACAAGTTTGTTCAAATGGTCTACATGTATATGAGCTATTCTTCTATGCCATAACCAAGTTTCATCCTCTCTAGACATGAAGCATTGCTCATCATTTGTGGATAAACTATCAACATCAATCATGTAAATATTATCAATCTTTTTACCAACAAACTTGACTTCCTTGTTTACCTTATGCTCAATTATGCAACAATTTGATTCAAACAAAACTCTATATCCTTCGTCACACAATTGACTAATGCTAAGCAAGTTGTGTTTGAGGCCTTCAACATATAATACATCACTAATTGAACTAGAGGAATTTTTACCAATGTTTCCAATGCCTAGAATTTTTCCTTTGGTGTTATCCCCATAGGTGACGCTTCCTTTCTTTTTGGGAGTGAATGATGTGAACTTGCTTATGTCTCCCGTCATATGCTTTAAACACCCACTATCCAAATACTAATGGGTGTTGCTTGCCTTGAAGCATATCTACAAAACAAAATTAGTTTATAGAACTAGGTACCCATTTTATGTTGGCTCCTTTTAGGTTAGCTTGTGGTAATGTCCCTTTAGGAACCCATACCTTTCTTATAACCTTTGGCACTAATTTTCTAACATTACAATTTGAAGAGTTATGTCCTTTAAAGCCATAATGATTGAATCTCATAAAAGGTGATGATGATCTCCTAGGTGGTACAAAGAAGTTTTTGTAGTGTTTTTCCTATTTGGTAGAGTTGTATCCTAAACCAGTTTTATCAAACATACATCTTTGGTTTCCAAGTAATACATTCAAGTTATCTCTACCATTAGTGAACTTTTCTAATGTCCTATTTAAGTCTACGACCTTGGTTTCTAAGATATTACATTTCTTTGCAAAGTCACAAGGTTTATCCTTAGAGCATATTTGAACATTTGCTAATTTTTCTTTTAGACATGCATTTTCTTTGTCAAGTTCTACAAGATGCGTTTCAAGAGTATCTATAGCTTTTCTTGTCAATTTGTATTTACTAGAAAGCTTGATAAATTTATCATACAGTTCTTCATATGCATCAAGCAATTCATTTTTATCTAAGTCAAGAAGACTAACCTCATTATCTTCCTCTTGATGATTGGCCATTAAGCAAAGGTTTGCTTCGTTTTCGTTTTCGTCCCAAGCGATGTAAGCTCTTCTTCTTCCTCTTTTCTCCTTGTTATTCTTCTTAAGATTTGGGCAATCTATCTTGAAGTGCTCTTCCTTGCCACATTCAAAACAATTTGGTGAGAAAGAGGCTTCATTAGAAGTTGGTTTCTTACCTTAGGGTTTGAAGTTCTTTTGGAATCGTTTGTTTCTCATGAACTTTCCAAATCTCTTCACGAACAATCCAAATTCTTCTTCTTCGTCAAGGTCACTACATGATTCTTTTTCATGTGTAGAAGTGGCCTTGAGAGCTAGACCTTTCTTTTTGGAGGATTTTTCTTCTTCCTCTACTAGCTTTAAATCCCTTAGTTCTTGCTCTTGCTCTTGTAGCTTTCCAAAGAGTGTGGTAAGATACATCTCGTTGATGCTTGGGGATTATTTGATGGCATTGATGAGAGGTTGCCATTCCCTGCTAAGACTTTTCAAAACTTTATGCACAAGTTCTTTGTTAGTATAGACTTTTCCAAGAGTAATAAGATAATTGATTATAAGGGTAAATCTCTTTTGCATTTCTACAATGGTTTCTTCAGAATTTATCCTAAAACTCTCATATTGACTAGTCAAGGTACTAATCTTAGAGCCTTTTACATCACTAGTACCTTCATGGGTTACTTGCAAGGTATCCCACATTTCCTTAGTCGTTTGACAAGTAATTACCCAAAAGAATTCATCAGGACCTAATGCTAGAGTAATGAGATTTTTAGCCTTATATACTTTCTTTTCTTCATCATTACTCCAATCATCCATGGGTTTCTCAACATTTTTACCATTAATAGTATGCATGGGTATAAAAGGACCATTCTCAATGGCATTCCAAACTCTTAAATCAATTGATTGAACAAAGATTTTTATTCTTTCTTTCCAAAACGCATATCCTTCCCCATTGAAAGCAGGAGGTCTATTTGGGGCACCACCCTCGGGAAAAAGGTTTAGAGAACTTAAGGCCATTTTATCTCTTAAAGCTATTAAGCTTGATCTACCAAGAGTCAAGCTCTGATACCACTTGTTATTAAAGTGGCCTCAATACTCAAGAGGGGGGGTGAATTGAGTTTTTAAAACTTTGCTTGGAATGCCTTTGAACTTGATTCTTTTATCACAAGTTTAAAGATTATGCTAGTGAGGTCAAGTTTAATGTAAGATACAATGCAAAACAAGAAGTAAATATGCTGAGGCAATTTGTCAAACACTTGGTGTGCAATGTTTAAAGTTAACTAATTTAAGCAAGCTCAAGTAAGCAAATCATAATCAATCAACACAAATCAGTCAAATGCAGTATATGAATGTAAAAGAGTAAGGGAGAAGAGCTTGCAAACCAATTTAACGAGTTCCACCAACCCCGGTGTACGTCTCGCCTTCAAGCAACCCACTTGAAGGATTTCCACTATTGAAGTTTATAGATTACAAGCTATGAGCAATTGCAGCTTCCTAGTGTCCCACACTCAAGAACTCAATCCTCACTAGCACAAGGGTAACCCACCTGATCTCTCAAACTCTCAATACCCAAAGGTTGAACCCCAACCTTTGTGACCACTCAACCAAGAGTGAAAAGCCTTTGTGTTTGGCAGTGTTTACAAGATATAGACTCTCTAAATAGAGTAGATATACAAGTGAATGCTCTCTCAAATTCAAACTCTCAACAAGAGAGGATATACAAGTTATAGTTCTAAGTTTCAGAAAAATGAAACTATACAAGAGTAAAACTCACAAGGCTCAAGAATTGATCTCCCTATGATGGATGTAATTTATGCATTTAGTAGCTTGAAGGAGTCTTGCATTTATAGAGCTTGAAGATGAGCATAATGGAGTTCCTAGCCGTTGCATCTCGTGGGTGCCTGAGAGATGTGGAGAAATGAGTTGGTTTCCACTTAAGAGCACTTTCCCTAATTTTTGGCACTATCGTAATCAATTACGCCTCGAGCTGTAATTGATTACACTTTGAAAACTTTAGTGTTTTTTGTGATGTAATCGATTAGCATGTACCCTGTAATCGATTAGCTAAAACTCAGAACCTTGGTAATCGATTATGTCTTGCCTTGTAATCGATTAGTGATGGCACCTGATGCATTTAATTTGGTTACGCTGCTTGGTAATCGATTATGTCTTCACTGTAATCGATTAGTGTCATTCTAGTAGCCTTGTAATCGATTAGCTGATGTCTTGCAATCGATTAGCATAAGTACCTGATTCATTTAAATCAATTTTTCATCTTGGTAATCGATTAGGGTTATTGTGTAATCGATTAGTCTTATGTGTGCAATCGATTAGATAGCAAAACAGAAGCTATCTAATCGATTAGTTATGCCTTCCTAATCAATTAGCTTCACTGTTTTTACAGGTCTGATGCTATTTCTTGTGTCTCCAAAGGTTTCTTCAAGAGTCGTTTGTCATTATCAAAATCATTGAACCTGTAAACATATTCAAACACAAAGAGCTCCATGGGCAACCCTACAACACAAGAGCTAAAAAGGTAGACCATATGGAGAGTGAGTATATTTTCTTAATGATGAAAATCCAATGATTAGTGATAACATACATATGAATGCAAGATTAAACGTCTCCTCCTAGAAAGGAGTTCAAATGGCATAAGAAAAATCAAACATTCATCAAATTCATTGAATATACATATTCATCAAGATTCACATAGTCACACCCACCAACAACACAATCACAATTAGTATTCAAGAGAGTCCCACATACACTTCATGAAACTTCCTCAATAGGATATCATATTATGCCATGCTCCTATGACTAATGCACATGCTAGTGTTTAAGATGCATATGCATGGATCCGATTTCATTTCATCAGGTGATCACAACCACCATAATTATTCCTCCATTCATACTGGTTTCCCGCCTAGCAAGGGGTACTCCCTCTAGCAGCCTCGCAAGGTGCTTTCTCGTGATCGCAACCACGTTCAATAATTTATAATGGTTTCCCGCCTCACAAGGGGTACTCCCACCTTGTGATCGTAACCACGGGCATTCATTCTAAATTGTCCCGCAGGGCCTCTCAATTCAAATACCAGGTGATCGCAACCACCGGTTTAATAATCACAGGAACTCGCAAGCCCTTCATATCATAATCTCAAGTGATCACAACCACATTTCAAGTACCATGTTATGCATGCCATGCTATGTATGCAATAATGCTCATGCATGCCTTAACCTTATAAGGATTGTCTCACCCTCTCATCTAGGCACCACTCATACTAAATCATAATATTTATTCCACATCATCCAATACTTGAATATATGTATATACCATTCCAAAATCAACCATCGTAGATTTAATTCTCTAGTTCATATTACATACTCACAACACTACATCCATTCAAGGAACAACGTGCAACATGGCATCAATACATACATTATCAACATACAAAGTCTCATGCATTTAGAAAATACACCCTTCTCCTACCTCAAGAGAAGTAGACTCCCGGGTTTGACGTTCCCGCCTAATAAGTGTTATCAAGTCCTACACCAATCAATTATAGGACCACATTAATCATTCATTCAAACACTATTTCAATATACATGTACATATATATGTACACATGATTCTTATCATGTAGAAACTATTTATAGGTTTTATTTATTTGCCTAATTAAGCTTTAGGAATTCCTTCCCCTTTGATCATCATTCATTATTATCAAGGCAACAACCTAATTAGTTAGGTTACCACATATACCAACCCCACATTCAACTCATTTTAAGTGGGTTTTTCATTTATGGCATCTAACCACCATCACCAATCACCATTCATGGCTATACCTCATCATTAATAACATTCGCACCATCAATTAATGCATTTCACATTCATATTACATATTTCCCTCAATTTCATAAGCTAGGGTTTCCACCAAGGTCTAACCATTCATTAATGCATCATCTTTCTCCATCTCTTTCCAATATAAATGCATTTACCATCATTAACTCCTCATAAATATTCACATTTATGGTAACCCACTCTAAGGTTCAAGCATTAAATACTCTCTTCAACAACCCATTCACATACATTGCTCTCCCAAATCACATTAACACATATATATGGCAAAAACCTCAATAAAATGATGAGTATACTTACCTCACACCCTAAAACGAAATAGGTTTTCAAGGGAGAGGGAGGCCACACGAAAATGAGAAGGAGAAGAGAGGAAGAACTTCAAGTTTCCAAGTCCTCTTCAAACAAAAATGGAGGGGATAGAGATGAAACCACTTTAGCTAGGGTTTTAGAAGAAGAAGAGAGGGGGGAAAATGGAGAAGGAAATAAGAGGAGAAGAAGGAGAATGTGATTTTTGCCCAAGGTGCTCAGCAACAAACGTGAAAGGAGGGGAAAAATATTAGTTTTGGCTTTAATTTTAACCCTTCATTAAAAGGTTCATCGTTTTATGGCAAACAGGATCTTTATTTAGGCTCAATACTTATTCTGAAAATTATTCCGAGTACATATTTGGACTCTCAATATTATCATCAACAGCCCTGACCAATATCATATCAATCGGAGATACTTGGTCGGATACCCATATTTTATCCGGGTTAGTTTTCAGCTTATTCGGTCTAGATAAGTTACTAACAACTCCCAAAAATCTTAATTTAATTATTTCCAATATTTTGGGGCATTAAATAATTTGCATTTAGTTATTCAATATTTATTTCCTTAATTTATTCTCTATTTTAAAATTTGGGATGATACAATTGTCGCAACCTGGATCGCGACGGCGCGGCAAGGAAGAAAAACTTGTATGAAACAGGGAGTCGCCACCAACGTTTTTATCCATAGGAAAAACATTGGGAAAAAACTAGGTTCAGTGAAAGCACTGGTTTAAAAAAATGTGAGATTCAAGTTCGGGAGCCGATTACGAGTAGGGAAGGTATTAGCACCCTACATCGCCTGTTAGAAACAGTACCCTGATTGAAAAATGCATAACATAGATAGCCTTACATAAAACATGATTTCTTCCTTTTTTGTATTTTTTTCCGAAAACGACAGAGTAGAGTAAGAGAACTGTATAAACATGGGGTATCGGAGCGAGGTTAACGAGACGTCTCATCTAAATTAATCTCGACTTCGATATAAGACAAGGAAGGGAAGAGAATGCTAACAAGACGTCACGTCTAAATTAGACATCCTCGAATTAAAAATATAGGAATAGGGATAGGAAAGAGATAAGTGGGACGTCTCATCCTAAGTATCCCTTCCCTATGAATTGTAGCGAGGTTTGAACAAAAACTAGGGGGAAATCAACAAGACGTCACGTCTAAATTGATTTTCACGGAAGCGACAAAAAGGAACATTTATGAAAGAAACACGAAAACAAAGAAATAAAATAGTAAAAAGAAACAAGAAAAATGGGCCCGACAGGAGTTGAGGTCCTGCTTCTACGTATTCTTGAATTATCAAGAAATCAAGGTTACGTAGTTCTGAGAGTTTTTCTTTTAGGAAAAGATTGGGAAAATGTTGGTGGATATCATTTTGGTGAGTAACCCATACAAGACGAAGTTCTTTGCATGTGTACGGATCCTATAGAGGTTGTGTAGACGAAAGTATTTTCCGTACGACACTGACTAAAAATGATTTTTTTCTTTTTTTTTATTTTTATTTAGATTTGAAAGAAAACACAGAAAACATTCATTTCTCTTTATCATTTTTTTTAACTACAAAGAAAAATAAAAGAAATTTAACTGAATGAACTTAAGTAAGTGAACAAGTTCATGAAAAAAATATAAATTCAGCAGAAGGAAATACAATAATAAAAAAACGAAAGAAAAGAGACAGAACAAAACTGATGGTAAAGTCTTTGAAGAGCCGGACTGCAGCTGCTGACCGGTATGAACTTTGTTAGACGAGCTGCTGGTGTAGGATCGAAGAACCGGACTGCAAGTTGGAGCTGGGACGGTGTGGAGTTACAGAACCAAACGGCGGGCTTGAGCTGAGACGGTGTGGAGGATTTAGGAGACTAGAGGGGCTGCTGGGTGAGGAATTAGGAGATTGAGACGGTGTGGTATGGATTTAGGAGGTTGAAGGGACTGTTTGGTGAGGACTTGAGGGGCTGGACGGTGCGGAGTTTAGGAGAAGACGATGTTGAGAGGATTTAAGAGAGAACGATATTGGCGGTTTATGGAAGAGCTGGACGGTGTTGGTGGTTTATGGAAGAGCTGGACGGTGTTGGTGGTTTAAGGAAGAAGGACGGTGTTGGTGGTATTAGGAAGAGCAAGGACGGTGTTGGTGGGTTGAAGGAAGAAGGACGGTGTTGGTGGTATTTGGAAGATTGGGACGGTGTTTTAGGAGGGGTTTAGAGAAGAGTATGAACCGTTATGGAGTGTTGGGGGTGGATTAAGATAGAAACGATGTGGTGTGGCAAGGATAGATGGGAACAGAAATGATATGGTGTGATGGGAATGAGTTCCTTAGATTCAAAACTCTTGAAGTGAAAAATTTTTAGAGGTTCCCCCCTTCAAGCCCTGGACCGCCCCAAAAAAAAGATCCCTCATGCCTCTTCAGCTGAGGCATTTATAGAGGCTTTAGGATGTGGGCCGAATGCTTGGACAGCACGAATCTCCACTCACCCACGTGCCTAGTGGAGACAGCCTGGCCACTATTAGTTTGTGGGATGCGGCGGCTGGTGGGAGATTTTTAATTTCTCCATTTCTGTCCCCTGCCTGCCACTCCCAGGATTCCTGGATCCACTTGGGTTGTGGAAATCCAAGTCATCATGGTGGGAATATGGAGAGCCTGGTGGAAATCCGAGAGAGGATGGTGGAAATCCAAGAGAGGATGGTGGAAATCTGAGAGAGGATGACTCGGATTAGCCTCTTAGTCGGTATTCATCCAGAGTGGGACATAATCCGAGTGGAAAAGGTCCCTCTTGTACACAAGGCCGAGTGAAATCTTTTCTCGGTGTTGAGTTGAGGGGTCGGTTTTTAGGAGAAAACCGGTCGGTGTTAAGCGTGAAGACCCCTGATGCTAAATTTTCTCTCCACTTCGCTTGAGCGAGAGTTTCTCGCTTAAGCGAAAACACTGCAGTAGCTCACTGTCCATCTTTCGCTCAAGCGAGAATCTATTCCGCTTAAGCGAGAGTTTTATTTCGCTTAAGCGTTTGTTGAAGGAAACTCATTTCACTCAAGCGGAGAAAGGCTCGCTCAAGCGAGAAGTCCTTCTTAACTTGGATTTGCTCTGGAATTGAACCACTGTTTTACTCGGATATCTCTATGGAAATGAACCACTCGGAGAAACCTTGCTCGGGTTTGCTTAGTAGCATCACGGTTTGAAGTATTCAATCGGAGTTACTTCAATTGGAGGGTTTTGCTCGGCAGTGCTTCTGTTTGAAGCATCCATTCGGTCTCTCTACTTGATTCAGTCAGGAGCTTCTGAAAGTCCTTTTTTTAATTGATTCAATTGGAACTTCAGAGATATTCTGCTCGGAATCAAATCACTCAGGAGTCGGGCTCAGAATGGTTTCAATCGGTACCTCCTAAAATGTCTCACCCTGCTTCTGGAAATGAACCATTCGGAAAGACCTGTGGGAGTCATTCAGTCGACTTTTTCTTCACTCCACCCGGACACATTCATTCGGAAACCCGACTGGCTTCTCACTCGGAATTGCCTTCGGTCGTCAATCATTCTATTCGGTTGTTTTCACTCGGGAATCGTCCTTAGGAATGGTTTCACTCATCAATCAACAGTTCGGATGCATTCACTCGGAGTTGGTCTTATTTTCCAATCGGGATGGTTTCACTTGTCATCCATCCTTTGGATGCATTCACTCGGAACCGACCCTATAGATGCATTCACTCGGAACTGACCCTACTCACTCGGATGTGTTCATTCGGAGTCAGTTTTGTTCTCAATCAGAAGGGTTTCAATCGACAATCAGCCCTCAGATATACTCATTCAGGAGTCAGATTTGTTTTTACTCAGAACAGCTTCAGTCGGAGATTATTCACTCGGATATGCTTTCCTTGGAATCTCACTCGGGCTTAGTTTGAAACATTGAGAGAGTCTACCAATGGTGATTCGCTCGGAAATATCTCTGCCCAGAAAAAGCATTCATTCAAAGTCAGAGTCTCCACTCGGAGGTACTTCAGTTGGGAATTCAACACTCGGGTATATCTTCGCTTGAGAGGTATTTCCCTCATTCAGAAATGCCCTACTCGCAGACACCTCACTCAGAAATAATCATTCGGACATAAGGAAATCTTTACTCTGTTCGGAAGTAACCCTCTCGGAAGCAGTCCACTCGGAAACTGTCAATCGAAGACATCCCACTCGGAATGTCACTTGGTAACGGTGACTCGGATATCTCACTCGGTAACAGCCATTTTTCACTCAGAAATAGACATTTTTCACTTGGAAATCATTATTCTGAGTCATTCCACTTGGCAGATCATTCAGAGATGAAGTCCAGTCCTCTCAGAATTCTTTCCACTTGGATCGGACCGAAAGAGGTGTTCACAGATGCCCCTCTTTACTTCTTTTTCACAAGAGAAACATGAAATTTTCGTGTTTTTTTGAAGTGAAAAGGAAGTAAAGATATGAACATCGATGTAGGGCTCAGGTGGGTCCTCTTGATTGTTATGGCATCTGACGGTGCTGGCCGTCTAGAGTTGTTATGACCTTTTCCTCTTTAAAGACGAGCATTTTCCACATCTGTCTCTCTCTTTTTCTTTTTCTTTTTCTTCTTCTTCTTCTTCCTTTTTTTTTGAGTTCTGAATGGACCGGGAAAAAATGTCTTTCAGTTAACAGGAGGTGAAAAGATCGGGATTGACTCCCGGTAGACTGGAAGGTGAAGGTTGCCTTCATAGGCGACTGGAAAGTGAAGGGTGCCTACATAGGCGAATATAAAGTAAAGGGTGCCTGCATAGGTGAATGGAAAGTAAAGGGTGCCTGCATAGGCGAATGGAAAGTAAAGGGTGCCTGAATAGACGAATGGAAAGTAAAGGGTGCCTGAATAGGCGAATGGAAAGTAAAGGGTGCCTGAATAGGCAAATGGAAAGTAAAGGGTGCCTGAATAGGCGAACGGAAAGCAAAGGGTGCCTGATTAGGCGAATGAAAAGTAAAAGGTGCCTGAATAGGCGAATGGAAAGTAAAGGGTGCCTGAATAGGCGAATGGAAAGTAAAGGGTGCCTGAATAGGCGACTGGAAAGTAAAAGGTGCCTGAATAGGTGACTGGGAAGTAAAGGGTGCCTGAATAGGCGAATGGAAAGCAAAGGGGTGCCTGAATAGGCAAATGGAAAGTAAAGGGTACCTGAATAGGCGAATAGAAAGTAAAGGGTGCCTGAATAGGCGACTGGAAAGTAAAGGGTGCCTGAATAGGTGACTGGAAAGTAAAGGGTGCCTGAATAGGCGACTGGAAAGTAAAGGGTGCCTGAATAGGCGACTGGGAAGTAAAGGGTGCCTGAATAGGCGAATGGAAAGCAAAGGGTGCCTAAATAGGCGAATGGAAAGTAAAGGGTGCCTAAATAGGCGAATGGAAAGTAAAGGGTGCCTGAATAGGCGACTGGAAAGTAAAGGGTGCCTGAATAGGTGACCGGAAAGTAAAGGGTGCCTGAATAGGCGACCGGAAAGTAAAGGGTGCCTGAATAGGCGAATGGAAAGCAAAGGGTGCCTGAATAGGCGAATGGAAAGTAAAGGGTGCCTAAATAGGCGAATGGAAAGTAAAGGGTGCCTGAATAGGCGACTGGAAAGTAAAGGGTGCCTGAATAGGCGACTGGGAAGTAAAGGGTGCCTGAATACGCGAATGGAAAGCAAAGGGGTGCCTAAATAGGCGAATGGAAAGTAAAGGGTGCCTGAATAGGCGAATGGAAAGTAAAGGGTGCCTGAATAGGCGACTGGAAAGTAAAGGGTGCCTGAATCGGCGACTGGAAAGTAAAGGGTGCCTGAATAGGTGACCGGAAAGTAAAGTGTGCCTGAATAGGCGACCGGAAAGTAAAGGGTGCCTGAATAGGCGACTGGGAAGTAAAGGGTGCCTGAATAGGCGAATGGAAAGCAAAGGGTGCCTGAATAGGCGAATGGAAAATAAGGGGTGCCTGAATAGGCGACTCAAAAGTAAAGGGTGCCTGAATAGGCGAATGGAAAGTGAAGGGTGATTGAATAGGTGAATGGAAAGTAAAGGGTGCCTGAATAGGCGAATGGAAAGTAAAGGGTGCCTGAATAGGCGAATGGAAAGTAAAGGGTGCCTGAATAGGCGACTGGAATGTAAAGGGTGCCTGAATAGGCGAATGGAAATGTAGAGATTGGAGGAGCTAACAGGACGTCTCATCTAAATTAACTCACTGGACTTAAAGGCTCATGGCGATACCCCAGTTTGACATGACTGAAGGTTCTTGGGGGAATTGCCCCTTGACTGGAACAGAAGAAACCTGGGGAGATAGCCCAGTTTGACATGATTTGAAGGTTGTTGGGGAACTACCCCTTGAATGAACAAAAGAAATCTGGGGAGATGCCCCAGTTTGAGTTATTTAGGAAATGATGGATTGATGGTTTGGGGTACTGCCTCTTTGGGTGAAAGAGAATGAACCTGGGGTGATGCCCCAGTTTGAGTTATCTATTTTGAAACCTTGGGGAGCTACCCCTTGAGCGAGAAGAAATGATTCTGGGGTGATGCCCCAGTTTGATTTATCTGGGAAGTGTAGTTCCACTGGAGAAGGATTGATGGCTCGAGCATCGCCCCTTGATTGGGAAGGGAAAATCTAGGGTCCACCTGGTATGTGTGGATTTACTGAGAGAAGTGTGCTGGGGTTCTTTTGGGGAGAGTTCTTCTAAGCCTGAAAAGAAAAGTGTTCTTATTAGGGGGAAGAAGATGATCTAAATTTTTGGCTCACCGGAGGGGGGTTTGGTGATTCTGCCGGGGGAAAGAATTTTGCTAGAAACTATCCTTGGGCTTGGGAAGGGGACACGCTTGACTGTTGGAATGTATCAGGTAGATTCCTTGGGAAGGAGTTTGGAAAGTGTCAGCTTTGGTAGTTGAGGAGAAGACTTCGAGGAGTGCCAACTTTGGTGATTTGGGGAAGGGATTCTGAGAAGTGCCAACATTGGAGGTTGAAGAAGAGATTTTGAGCAGTACCAACCTTGGCAATTTAAGGAAGTGATTCTGAGAAGCGCCAGCTTTGGCAGTTGAAGAAGAGATTTTGAGCAGTACCAACCTCGACAACTTAAGGAAGGGATTCTGAGGAGTGCCTGATTTGGTGATTTAAGGAAATAATTCTGAGGAGTGCCAACCTTAGCGGTTTGAGGAAAAGATTCTGAGGAGTGCCAACTTTGGCGATTGAAGAAGAGATTTTAAAAAATGCCAACTTTGATGATTAAGGTTAAGAATTCTAAGAAGCGCCAACTTTGGCGATGGAGGAAGAGATTTTGAAAAATGCCAACGTTGGTAATTTGGGGAAAGAATTCTGAGAAGTGCCCACTTTGGCGGTTCGAGGAAGGGACTTGAAGGACTTGATTGAGGTATTAATACTTGACATTATTGTCTATTGTAATAACGTGCAGAAAAAAGGGTAAGTAGTGCAAAGATAAATTCAAAAACTGGGTAGGCTCTGTGAAACCGCGACCCTTAGGATAACTCATGGATAGAGGAGAATGAAAGAGGTGATCATAGCTTTGAAGCGCGTGCCTGGCCGAGTCTTCATGATGATTGCCTAAGACGAGGTCGAGTAGTGGGAGCGTCTTGTTCCTTACGACTTTAAATGTTCACCATTCTTTCACAATGTTTTATCAGATTAATGCAATTTATAACACGTATCGAAAAAGGATAAATTTTATTCATGTATGTCAAACAGAATACAGAGAATGGACAACGGGGAAAATAGATAGGATGGAATGAAGTTACATAGGACAGGTCAAGGCCAAGAGAAATAGGGAAGGTTCAAGGATCCTCCAGTGAATTCCTGAGACTAGTGAGAACCTTAATCCCACGTCATGATCTCAAGCACATCGTTCGACTTTACCTTTTGAGAGGGTAGTTTGACCATGGTCCACATGCCCCAGTTTGCACGTTTTGCCCTAGAAACTTTAGTTACTTTGCCGAAATCTTGACCCTAATTTTTACCTGAGCCGCCTTTTCATGTTTTTGACTCACCGTGTTGCTCTAACTTTTGCCTAGGCTGCCTTTTCAGGTTTTCAGCCTAGCGAGCTTTTCATGTGTTTTTCTCTTCTTGTTCATTTTTGGCTGCATCCTTTACAGTAAAAAGGTTGAAATTGATTACACTCCAATTGAGTCTGCCCAGCCTTTCCAAGTTTGATCCTTTGGGGAACTGATGTCACTTCAAATAGGAGACCCCACTCTTATGCCATGTACCCAAGGAAATATTGGTGAGTCTTTTGGCATCAATGAGAGGGAATTACTTTTGAATCATCATTTTGGCCTTTATTTTCTTTTTTCTTTTTTTTTATTTTCCATTTCTTTTTGTTGGCCCTCTTTTTTTGTTTGTTTGTTTTTGTTTTTTTGTTTTTTGTTTCTTTTAATCCCCTTAATGACGCAACGACTCAATCTGACAGACTATTTCCTTGGCTACATAGGCATGAGGAATGACGCACTCTTTAGGGTTGAGGTGTTGATGATGACAAGAATGAAAGTTCTTGGCCCAATGACATTCATCCCCCTTATTCAGAAAATGACAGCTTGTTCGATGATCTGGACGTAACCAGCTTGTCCCACTGGGCACATGCATTGGACTCCAAGCTTGATTCTATTTTTCATCATTTTTTGTTTTGGTTTTTTTTTTGTTTTTTTTGTTTTTTTTGTTTTGTTTTGTTTTTTTTGTAAAGTCTCCCTTGATTGTATCTGTATTTATAGGCATCAGCAATTTGCCCCCCATCTATGTTGATGACTGTTGAATTTCCTTAAATGACTGGCCTACCACTTGTCCAATTCGGGACTTGGCCATGTTGTCATTCCATAGATTCCTGCAAAATGCCTTCTGATAGGTTGCCCTTGTGATTTCTTCAATTTTTCTTGACTTAGGGGTATACCTATCTTGATCTTTTCTCCTCTCCATTTGACGATCTTAACCACCTCTTAAACCTCTTTTTAACCTCTTATTCTAACAATCTTGTTAACTTGGGCGGTGGCTCACAGTCTTTTCCACCTTCTTCATTGGCATAGTTAACCGGGTGATCGAAATCGTGAAGCGGGATCGTAATTTCATTAATCCCAAGAAGATCATTTTTGGATCTATAATTCAGCATGTTATGGAAAAAATAAAAAGAGGGAAAGGGAACAAGTAAATAAAGAAAATGAATCAAAGCAAGGATAATGGGATGAGAAAACTTTTCTTTTTTTTTCGATACGCATTTATTGATTGAACGATAAAGCAAGTTCTTTTGCCCTTATTACATGAAAAGTCCCAAAGCCTTAGGCATAGCCGAGGGATAAACAAGATATTTAAGGCAATGACAAATTACTTTGGTGAATCGTTTACAATCGTAAGGAGTTAGACAGCCTCCCAATTACCGAACTCTTGGCCCGGTGGGCAAGCGATCACCAAATTGGCATTATCATCAAAACCATCTTCAATATCGGCCACCACGACATTAACTTCTGAACTTCCATGATTAGGCAGGGGATTTGTGGTCACGTTAAGGCTTCCTTCTTGAAAACTAATCCAGTCGGCTTTGATCAAATCTCTCACTTTATACTTCAAAGCTATGCAATTTTCTAAGGAATGCCCCGGTGCCCCAGCGTGGTAATCACAATGAGCGTTTGGGTTATACCCCCTTGGATAAGGAGGTTACAATGGCCTCATGGGGGATGAAGCTACCAGACCTTTCTGAACAAGGATTGGAAAAAGTTCGGTATATGTTATAGGAATTGGATCGAACTGCACAGGGGTACGCTCATTGTTGGGATTCCTTATGTCCTGATTATGATTGGGTGGTCGAGTCACTTGCTGTGGGTGATGGTATGGCATGGGTTGCGGCGTTGGCGCTCTTACCATAGGCAGACGGAAGTGAGAAGTATGAGCTGTCAGGCCATAAGTGGCAGCGGCCACATATGGGTTGGGAGCTTGAATCATGGTAGGGGCGAATGGTCTCAGCGGAGCTGTCTTTTCATTAGAAGAGATGGAATTAGTTTCTCCATCCCTTCTCCCAGGCGCCGGCTTTCTTGTCATGCTTGCCCCAGATGGGCCCTGAGTGATCTTTCCCGTTCGTATTCCGCTCTCCACCCTTTCCCCAATAGTCACGATGTCGGAGAAGTTGGCTGAAACACTACCAATCATTTTGCCATAGAAAGGTGATGGGAGCGTGTCGATAAACATCGCGACTATCTCTTTTTTCGACAATGGGGGGTCCACTTGCGCCGCTGTCTCTCTCCATTATTGGGCATACTCCTTAAACGTTTCATTGTCCCTCTTCACCATATTCTGTAACTGAACCCTGTTAGGTGCCATATCCATACTATACTTGTATTGCCTAAGGAAGGCATCTGCTAGGTCCTTCCAACAACGAATATGGTTCCATTCAAGGTGAGCATACCATGTAAGAGCGGCCCCTGCCAGACTATCTTGGAAGCAATGGATCAACAATTGGTCGTTAGAAGAATAAGATGCCATCTTTCGATAGTACATCGTGAGATGGTTCTTTGGACAAGTCATTCCCCGGTACTTGTCAAAGTCTGGCATCTTGAATTTGGGCGGGAGGACAACATCTGTGACTAGGCATAGCTCAGAAGCATCTATCAGTCCAAAACCTCTGGCGCCTTCCATCATTCTCAAACGCTCCTCTAAGATTTCTATCTTTTCCTTTTGGGGAGCTGCAACCATGCTATGACCGGTTACCGGGTTCATCATGCGGGTTGTATCTTGGAGATTGGTCATATAGGGGGTTGCGTATCTGTATGGATAGCCGAGTGGCTGGTTGAAAGGAGGCAATGTATGGGACTGGTTCATTAGACCTGTATTCAGCGAGGGACCTTAGGGTTGGGCCATAGCTTGTACAGCATAAGTCAGCTGGATCATCTGGGCTTGTGTGTTTTAGGCTTGTGCGTTATAGGTTGGCTGGGCTATCAGGGCTTGTGTGTTTTGGGTTTGGTAGGTTTGTGGGTCATGGGCCTGTGTGTTTTGGGTTTGGTAGGCTTGTGGGTCATGGGCTTGCATGTTTTGGGTTTGGTGGAGTGGTGGCATGTTTGGCTGGGTGGGGTATGAAGCGTGAGGATTCATCGCTTGCTGGTCGTGGGCGTCTTGTTGGTTAGTGAGCAGGGGATAGTACCTCGGTGGTAGGCCATAAAGTGGAAAAGGTACTGGGTTGCCGTCAGGACCAACAAATGTATGCTGTTGTGCATAAGACTGACCGTAAGGTGGTTGGGCCTCCATGGCAGGGTCAGGTCTTCCGACATGAATGGTGAGAGGGGGTGTCGTTGTGTTAGGGAGTTGGGTTCTTGCTGGGTCAGCACCAAGGGGGGGTGGCGCGGTGGCAGGCTGCTGTTGGGCGTCCTCAACACCTGCAGAGGAGCCTCCTTCTGTGAGTTTCTTTTCTAAAAGTTTAGTTAACTCCACCACTCGCTCTTTTAGCTGATCAAACTCGGTTCTAAAGTCTCCGTCAATAGCTTCTGCCTCAGCCATGAGTTTCCTTTGGAGCCGGGTCTGGTAAGGATGCCTACCTGTGACACCTGTGTCTTGATTTTTTTTTTTAAAAATGTTAGGTTGAAATAGAAAGAAGGAGAATGTCGTGGGAAGCAAATACAGGCTTTAGCGAGTATCCTTTGACTATTCCCTAGAACTTATCATTCAAAAGTACTAGGTATGCTAAACATGGAAATTAATATGGGATAATTGTGAAGACAGAAGAAATCTTTCATCCTGAGGCGGAAGCCTCAAGGTCAGACATTTTCTTCGGGCAACTACAGCCCTCATTTCTCAAGTTCAATCCCATGTTAATTTCCATAGATACTCAAAGGGTATTCGTTAAGTTCTGAATGGCCTTCCATGAAAATGAGGATAAAGAGAAGAAATTAGTTGATGTCGTGTTTCAGAACCGGTACTTCCCCATTGATTTAACATAAAGCAAAATTTTTTTATTTTTTTATTTTTTTATTTTTTTTGGGGAAACAACGATTACCAAGGGTCCAAGTCGCAATAGTCATAAATTTTTTTAATTGTCATCGACGCCCCTGCTGGAGCGAAAATAAAGTTATATTTTTTTATTTTTTGATGATTAGGAAAATCTATGACTCAGGACTCAGAGGTACACGACCAAAAGAGGATTATCTATTCACCCGAAGAATACTGTATGTTTAAAAATGAGTCATTATTTCAAAAACTAAGCAAATCTGCGAGTGGTAGATAATTCATTTTTTTATAAAAGGGAAAGCAAAAATGACGTAAGGTAAAGTAAAGTTTGCCCTTTTGTGGCCTAGGTCGGGTTTTGTTGAAAGTCTTTTCTAAGCCCTATGGCTTGTCTAAAAGTGACTCTCCACACCGGGTGGCTTCCGCTAGACATCTAGAAGGTCACCAGAGCCAAGATCCTAACCATGACAGGGACGCAAACAGTGGGGAATCCACTAGGTGTGTATATCATGAGAGTTCGAACTCTGGTTGAGGTTCTCACGAACACCGGATAGGAAGTATATCCCATACGATTCCGTTACCAACCTCTCCTAACTTAAGCTTCATTTGGGGCCTGGGTATAGGGCGCCACTCATAGGTGTGTGTAAGTAATTGTGAGTGTAGTGTGTAGAAGGGCAGTCCATACCTTTTACCTTACCCCATTCTGCACAAAGAACAAACACAGAACAAATATACAAAGTCGTCTACCCTAAGGTTCAATGATTGCAGAAAAGTAACATGGTCTTCTACCCTAGGGTTCAACAAACATGTAAAACATAGACAACGAAACAAATAACAAGATACAATTGGAAATAATAACAAACATTTACAACAGCTAACAAAGAAAAACATACACTTACGACAATTAACAAAACAAAAAAACAAGGGAAGAAATCAAGGCGAACGAAGGCTATATATGAGAACATGCATTTTTTTAATCAAATTGGCCTGACTCTCTTAAGTGTCCCCAGTGGAGTCGCCATCTGTCGCAACCTGGATCGCGACGAAGCGGCGAGGAAGAAAAACTTGTATGAAACAGGGAGTCGCCACCAACGTTTTTTCCATAGGAAAAAGATTGGGAAAAAACTAGGTTCAGTGAAAGCACTGGTTTAAAAAAATGTGAGATTCAAGTTCGGGAGCCGATTACAAGTAGGGAAGGTGTTAGCACCCTACATCGCCTGTTAGAAACAGTACCCTGATTGAAACTGCACAACATAGATAGCCTTACATAAAACATGATTTCTTCCTTTTTTGTATTTTTTCAGAAAATGACAGAGTAGAGTAAGAGAACTGTACAAACATGGGGTATCGGAGCGAGGTCAACGGGACGTTCCATCCAAATTAATCTTGACTTCGATATAAGACAAGAAGGGAAGAGAATGCTAACAAGACGTCAAGTCTAAATTAGACATCCTCGGATTAAAAATATAGGAATAGGGATAGGAAAGAGATAAGCGGGACGTCTCGTCCTAAGTATCCCTTCCCTATAAATTGTAGCGAGGTTTGAACAAAAACTAGGGGGAAATTAACAAGACGTCACGTCTAAATTGATTTTCACGGAAGCAACAAAAAGGAACATTTATGAAAGAAACACGAAAGCAAAGAAATAAAATAGTAAAAAGAAACAAGAAAAATGGGTCCGACAGGAGTTGAGGTCCTGCTCCTACGTATTCTTGAATTATCAAGAAATCAGGGTTACGTAGTTCTGAGAGTTTTTCTTTTAGGAAGAGATTGGGAAAATATTGGTGGGTATCATTTTGGTGAGGAACCCATACAAGACGAAGTTCTTCGCACGTGTACGGATCCTATAGAGGTTGTGTAGACGGAAGTATTTTCCGTACGACACTGACTAAAATTGATTTTTTTCTTTTTTTTGATTTTTATTTAGATTTGAAAGAAAACACAGAAAACATTCATTTCTCTTTATTATTTTTTTAACTACAAAGCAAAATAAAAGAAATTTAACTGAATAAACTTAAGTAAGTGAACAAGTTCATGAAAAAAATATAAATTCAGCAGAAGGAAATACAATAATAAAAAAAATGAAAGAATAGAGATAGAACGAAACTGATGGTAAAGTCTTTGAAGAGCTGGACTGCAGCTGTTGACCGGTATGAACTTTGTTAGACGAGCTGCTGGTGTAGGATCAAAGAACCGGACTGCAAGTTGGAGCTGGGACGGTGTAGAGTTACAGAACCAGACGGCGGGCTTGAGCTAAGACGGTGTGGAGGATTTAGGAGACTGGAGGGGCTGCTGGGTGAGGAATTAGGAGATTGAGACGGTGTGGTATGGATTTAGGAGGTTGAAGGGACTGTTTGGTGAGGACTTGAGGGGCTGGACGGTGTGGAGTTTAGGAGAAGACGATGTTGAGAGGATTTAAGAGAGAACGATGTTGGCGGTTTATGGAAGAGCTGGACGGTGTTGGTGGTTTAAGGAAGAAGGACGGTGTTGGTGGTATTAGGAAGAGCAAGGACGGTGTTGGTGGGTTGAAGGAAGAAGGACGGTGTTGGTGGTATTGGGAAGATTGGGATGATGTTTTAGGAGGGGTTTAGAGAAGAGTATGAACCGTTATGGAGTGTTGGGGGTGGATTAAGACAGAAACGATGTGGTGTGGCGAGGATAGATGGGAACAAAAATGATATGGTGTGATGGGAATGAGTTCCTTAGATTCAAAACTCTTGAAGTGAAAAATTTTTAGAGGTTCCCCCCCTTCAAGCCCTGGACCGCCCCAAAAAAAAAGATCCCTCGTGCCTCTTCAGCTGAGGCATTTATAGAGGCTTTAGGATGTGGGCCGAATGCTTGGACAGCACGAGTCTCCACTCACCCACGTGCCTAGTGGAGACAGCCTGGCCACTATCAGTTTGTGGGATGCGGCGGCTGGTGGGAGATTTTTAATTTCTCCACTTCCGTCCCCTGCCTGCCACTCCTAGGATTCCTGGATCCACTTGGGTTGTGGAAATCCAAGTCATCATGGTGGGAATATGGAGAGCCTGGTGGAAATCCGAGAGAGGATGGTGGAAATCTGAGAGAGGATGGTGGAAATCCGAGAGAGGATGACTCGGATTAGCCTCTCAGTCGGTATTCATCCAGAGTGGGACATAATCCGAGTGGAAAAGGTCCCTCTTGTACACAAGGCCAAGTGAAATCTTTGCTCGGTGTTGAGTTGAGGGGTCGGTTTTTAGTAGAAAACCGGTCGGTGTTAAGCGTGAAGACCCCTGATGCTAAATTTTCTCTCCACTTCGCTTGAGTGAGAGTTTCTCGCTTAAGCGAAAACACTGCAGTAGCTCACTGTCCATCTTTCGCTCAAGCGAGAATCTATTCCGCTTAAGCAAGAGTTTTATTTCGCTTAAGCGTTTGTTGAAGGAAACTCATTTCACTCAAGCGGAGAAAGGCTCGCTCAAGCGAGAAGTCCTTCTTAACTCGGATTTGCTCTGGAATTGAACCACTGTTTTACTCGGATATCTCTATGGAAATGAACCACTCGGAGAAACCTTGCTCGGGTTTGCTTAGTAGCATCACGGTTTGAAGTATTCAATTGGAGTTACTTTAATTGGAGGGTTTTGCTCGGCAGTGCTTCTGTTTGAAGCATCCATTCGGTCTATCTACTTAATTCAGTCAGGAGCTTCTGAAAGTCCTTTTTTTAATTGATTCAATCGGAACTTCAGAGATATTCTGCTCGAAATCAAATCACTCGGGAGTTGGGCTCGGAATGGTTTCAATTGGTACCTCCTAAAATGTCTCACCCAGCTTCTGGAAACGAACCATTCGGAAAGACCTGTAGGAGTCATTCAGTCGACTCTTTCTTCACTCCACCCGGACACATTCATTCGGAAACCCGACTGGCTTCTCACTCGGAATTGCCTTCGGTCGTCAATCATTCTATTCGGTTGTTTTCACTCAGGAATCGTCCTTAGGAATGGTTTCACTCGTCAATCAACAGTTCGGATGCATTCACTCGGAGTTGGTCTTATTTTCCAATCGGGATGGTTTCACTTGTCATCCATCCTTTGGATGCATTCACTCGGAACCGACCCTATGGATGCATTCACTCGAAACTGACCCTATTCACTCAGATGTGTTTATTCGGAGTCAGTTTTGTTCTCAATCAGAAGGGTTTCAATCGACAATCAGCCCTCGGATATACTCATTCACGAGTCAGATTTGTTTTTACTCAGAACAGCTTCACTCGGAGATTATTCACTCGGATATGCTTTCCTTGGAATCTCACTCGGGCTTAGTTTGAAACATTAAGAGAGTCTACCCATGGTGATTCGCTTAGAAATATCTCTGCCCAGAAAAAGCATTCATTCAAACTCAGAGTCTCCACTCGGAGGTACTTCAGTTGGGAATTCAACACTCGGGTATATCTTCGCCTGAGAGGTATTTCCCTCATTCAGAAATGCCCCACTCGTAGACACCTCACTCAAAAATAATCATTCGGACATAAGGAAATCTTTACTCTGTTCGGAAGTAACCCTCTCAGAAGTAGTCCACTCGGAAACTGTCAATCAGAGACATCCCACTCGGAATGTCACTTGGTAACGGTGACTCGGATATCTCACTCGGTAACAGCCATTTTTCACTCGGAAATAGACCTTTTTCACTCGGAAATCATTATTCTGAGTCATTCCACTCGGCAGATCATTCAAAGATAAAGTCCAGTCCTCTCAGAATTCTTTCCACTTGGATCGGACCGAAAGAGGTGTTCACAACAATCCACCCCACCTAAAAAAAATTTCGTCCCCAAAATTTAACATACTAGATTCAAATGCGTGAGGGTACCGCTCGCAGATATCATCCTCGGATTTCTAGGTAAGTGTCTCCACTTTCCCATGCTTCCACGCTACCTTCACCAAAGGTACCATTTTATTCCGCAACCTCTTCAAGGAATACTCGATGATACGAACCGAAACGGGAAGAACGGATAAGTCTTCCCGCACATCGACATCATCAATAGAGATCACGTGCAAAGGATCGTGAATATACTTCCTCAACTGCGATACGTGAACACATTATGTAGGTTGGCAAGATGTGGAGGGAGCGCACTTCGACAAGCAACATCTCCAATTCGTTCCAAGATCTCATAAGGTCCGATGAATTTAGGGCTTAATTTTCTACTCTTCAAAGCTCTTCCAATACCCTTATCTCGTGAGACTCGTAAGAACACATGATCTCCAAATTGAAATTCAAGTGTCTTCCTTCTCTTGTCATAATAGCTCTTATGCCAGTCTTGAGCGATTTTCATCTTCTCTTGGATCATCTTAATCTGTTTAGTGGTTTCTTCAACAATCTCAGGCCCTAAGGCCAAGTTCTCACCAACTTCAAGCCAACATAAAGGGGTTTGACACTATTCAAACTTTACACACTTAGAGGCTTCAGTTCCCTCTTGTTGATAAGGAGGGTAGAATTCACAGGGTTCTTCGAATTTGGAAGCATACTCTTCCACCGTCAATGTACCTTGCTTGAGTTCCATGAACTCAAGTTCCTTCTTACTCTTATAGCTCTCGGGCACATACTTTCTCATAAGTTCAAGCTTAAAATTTTCCCAAGTCAAAGGAATAGTAGCAGCAATCATTCTACTCTTGGTGAGTCTCCACCAGGTCTCCGCTTCATCTCTTAACATGAAGATAGCATACTCCACTTTCTGGAGTTCATTGCATTCGAAACTATCAAATATCCGCTCAATATCTTGGATCCAAACATAGGCTTGCTCGGGCCTAAATCCACCACGGAACTCGGAAGGTTTTCACTTCAAGAACATGTCAAGGCCTTGAGTACCTTGAACCGCAGGATCAGGTTGCCTTTCCACTTCTTATCTATCACGATTTTGCATCTCAAGAAGGTCCGCAAAGCGATTCAAAGCTCTAGATATAGCGTCATCGTGATCTTGACGATGATGAGCCATCACAATATCTATAGTCTTAACATTAAATTCAACTAACATCAGTAAACTAGTTCATAAACTTTTCTATAATCTCATGCTATAGTAATTCATCATAAAGATTTAAGTTATGGCCCTCCATCATGGAGTCCCACATCGACTAATTCACACTAAAGCTCATAAAAGCATATCATTTTATCCTAGTGTCACATGCATCCACATAATCATAAGTATTCATCATTGAGGGAGAATAGTGTGAAGAAAGCTTGCCCGGACTTATACAGATCAAATCTCATCCATAGTCAATCCACACAAAGTCAAGCAACAATGGAAATCATTCATTTAATATATTTCATGTTCTAATAATACTAACCAATCATATCAACAAGGTACAAAAAAAGCTTTAACAATAATAATTAATCACAACAGTAAGAGTAAATAATACTCTGATACCAGGTTGAAACACCCCAAAAATGGGGGTAAATTTTTCACGATCTTAATATCATTAAATTATGAAAACAAAAAAGGGTGAAGCTATCATTCAATACCCTGGATCTATGAAAGACCTATCTCATATATGGAGATATGAGAAGGTAGGTTAAAGAAAACGATTAATGAGGAATTCCCAAATGAAAACAGCGGAAGGAATTATTTAAATTGATGTCATATGGTTGGATTTAAAGAGGTTAAACATCATGAGGATTAATGACTTCAAAATATGCTCAAGGTATTTATAGGATGGTACAAGAAGAAGATTTGATGTAAAGAGAAGGGAAAATAATCAAACCATGAAATTTAGAGAATCAGAGCATAACTCGCTCAAGCGAGAGTCGCACTCGCTTGAGCGAGACCGAGTGGAGCGCTTGGGCGAGCTATGGCACACACTGAGCAAAAAGAAGAAAAAGAGTATCAGGGGTCATCTCCCTTGAGCTACCCCCAACTCGCTAGAGTGAGATTCTCAGGGTTCGCTTGGGCGAGGCAAGCGAGCGTAAGCGAAATTCATCCAGAATCTAGCATACGTTCACTCGCTTGAGCGAGTGCCACATCCAAGGCCTTTCGCTCAAGCAAGAATGGCCCAGTGGCAAAATACGTCACTCACGCTCGGGCGAAACCCTACTCGCTTGAGTGATTTTTCTCTAGTGGCTGAGACACCCCAAAATGAGGGTAAATTTTTCGCAATTTTAGTGTAATTAATTCATGATAATTGCAAGTGATAAGGCTGCTTAATTATATATTTATTTATTCATTTCCCGGACCTATCAGAGACCTGTCTCATTTGTGAAGATATGAGAAGGTAAATCAAGAGGAGCAACTAGGAATAAATGCCCCAATTAAAAACAGCGGAAGAAATCAGAACAAGATAATGCTATGTGATTGAAATCAAGGAGGACGACCATTATAAACTTTAATAAATCAGATTTTCTGACCAAAGCATCCAGGAAACAGTGTGGGATCAGGGTTAATGAATAGATAAGAGAAAATAATTTGATCACAGTAACAGGAGTCCCCCTCGCTCAAGCAAAATCCTTACTCGCTTGATCGAGAGCCACACGATGCAAATGGGCGAGGCAGAAGATAGCTGAGCGAAAGAGGAAGGAAGCATCAGGGGGAGAGCTTCGCTCAAGCGGATACCGACTCGCTTGAGCGAGACACACAAGCCTCACTTGGGCGGAGCCAGCGAGCCTGGGCGAAAATTGTCCAGAATCAAATCCCATACCAGCTCGCTTGGGCGAGCAGCTCAACTAAGGGAATTCGCTCAAGCGGAAATGGTTCGGTGCCATTGAAACCCATAACTTAGCTTGGGTGAGACTTTTTCGCCTAAGTAAATAACTCTCAGAGCCAAGCATATGCTCACTCGCTCAGCAAGTTTCCTAGCACTCGGGTTTCCTTTGACAGTATCCTTCTAAACCGACCCATCACTCGTTTGATTTCCACTCGGCAAGATTAATTCGGATCCGAGTCATCTCACACTCGATTTTATACTTGGCCTAATACTCTAGACTAACCATGTTTCACTCAACCAATTCATTTCTGGGCCGACCTCATCCTCACTCGGTCCATCACTCGGCAAACTCATTTCAAATCTGACTCTTCTTCCACTCAGCTTTCCACTCGGTAAAGCCTTCCAGGACCCGACTTCCAACTAATTGGGCACTCACTCGGAATCTCATTCCAGAGTGCTTCTGGACAACTCACACCGAGTATCCACAATCGGTTCTATCCTACTCGGAATTTCACATTCGGAGGCACACCATTCGGGACAAGTTATACCGGACTCGGAAATTCCCTATTCTGAACTCCACTACCTAGGATATCACACTTGGAAACCTTTACTCGGAATGACGTTCACTTCCCCACTCGGAAGATCCTGACTCGGACAAGCTCACTCGGATTTCACTCGGAAATTCATCTCTTCCTGAATTACTTTCAAGACTCCCACTCGGATGAAATTTCATCCAAGATCTCATCTATTCCCATACAGTTGTCTCGCTTGAGCGAATTCTATCCTCATGGTCCTTCGCTCGGGCGGATTTCATCCAGTAACAAATCCCATCACCATCGCTCGGGTGAAGTCCCATTCACCTGGGCAAATTTCCTCCAGTAAGTAAAACACTGATACTGGGACAATTTCGCTTAAACGAGGTTCACTCTCGCCTAAGCGAAAATTGCCCAGAAGCTGATTATCATTCAGAAGGGACTCTCGCTTGGGCGAGGACCCATCTCGCTCGGGCGAGATAATCAGAAAACATACAGAACGTGGAATCTAAACAACACATCCTATGAGGATACCATTTAAGCCAATTCTACTTAATTCATCACATCAAAATCATCCTACCAGCCAATTGAAACTTGCCCCCTATGAGCCGACTCATACATTTATATTATAATTCATTATGTGACTACCAAATTACCTCATTACTTACTCTACTCCACAAATTAATACTCAAATACGATTTCTCATTCATTCGTCCAAATGTGAGGGAAATTCCATTCCAGGTTCATTCCACATATATTCATAGGGTCAGAAACGAAAATAAGCCCTACACAAAAGCTCTCATTTTCCTTCATGACCCATGAAATTCCCATTACCTATATGTAAACGTTTATCACCCTTACAACTATCCTGATAGTTCAAATCTGATCAACTTATACAAAATATCAACATATTATAACTATTCCCACAACTATAAAATCATGTGTTGCCGGCCAAGGCATCCTTTACCAAAAAGAGAGGCTTCCTTCACACTTCTCCTCCACAAAACTGCTCCAAGCAAGTCCTACAACACAGGAGCTAAAAAGATATACCACAGGGAGAGTGAGTATACTTTCTCAATGATGAAAATCTAATAAATAAAACAACATATGAATGAATGCAATACAATTATTCTCAAATTCACAATAACTAATATCATAGTCCAGATTAATATTTCAATTCAAGGGTTCCACCTATTCCTCTCATAACCTCACAAATAGAGTATCACTTTATGCCTTGCTTCTATGGCTAATACGTATGCTAGTGTTTACAATACATATGCACAGATCCGATTTTAGTCACATAAATTAACATCATCACTCCGAGATATACCCTTCGTGGCACCCCGCAAGGTGATATACTCATCAATTCACAATATCATCATCACTCCGGGATTTACCCTTCGTGGCACCCCGTAAGGTGATATATTCATCAATTCACAATATCATCATCACTCTGGGATTTACCCTTTGTGGCACCCCGCAAGGTGATATATTCATCAATTCACAATATCATCATCACTCCGGGATTTACCCTTCGTGGCACCCCGCAAGGTGATATATTCATCAATTTACAACATCATCATCACTCCGGGACTTACCCATTCGTGGCACCCTGCAAGGTGATATATTCATTATATCGTTTATGAATCAATAACACATCATCACATAACATGCCATTCATAGCCTTATTTAGGCCTCAACACATAAACACTCATTTCAAAATACCATACATAATTCTCATTTCAGACATATAATAACACATCTAATCAAGACAACATGCCATATTGCATTAATACATACATTATCATCACAATTCTTATACATTTAGAAAATACACCCCTCTCCTACCTTAAGAGAAGTACACTTCTGGGTTTGATGTTCCCGCTTCATCAGAGTTATCAAGTCCTACACCAATCATTATAGGACCTTATCAATTATTCATTCAAAAGTCATCTCAATATACATATATATTTCTATGTACACATGATTCTCATCATGTGGAAGCTACCATAAATTTATTCATTTTCTTACTTAGGCTTCAGGAATTCCTTCCCTTAATCCACCATTCGTTATTATCAAAGTAACAACCTAAATTGTTAGGTTATGCCAATTACCCCACTTACATTTAATTCTTTTCCAAGTAGGTTTTCATTAATGTTCTTAACCTTCATCTCTAATCATCACTTAATGATAATATCTCATCATTTATTACACTTCCCTCATCAATAAATGTTAACTCTTCAATATTACACATTTCCCCTCAAATTTCATAAGTTAGGGTTGTAACATCCCAATTCCGAAGTTAATTACCGAATGAAAATTAAACGATAAAAACCTGAATGCAAAGTAAAGAATTAATTGTTAATCATAATCAATATAGCTTGTAAGTTAGTGACAAGCTGATTGGACTTAGTTGGTGGAATATGGCTGTTTGTGAGTGGCGGAAGGTGTGAGTGGACTGCGACTCACGCTTTCCCATCCGACTCCTTCCCCTCGCATGCGTATATATATATATATATACAAACCCTGTATTACCGTGGGTGCAAAAACTTCTCCCACTACTTCATTCTCTCTTTTCTTCTTCGTCTCCATCTTCTTTTCCTTCCCCTGTTTTTGTTCTTCACGACGACAGTGCGGGAAGAAGGTCAGAGCCCTCCAACTGGTGAAGGACAATCGTTGAGGCAGAGGAAGAACAACGCTTCATTCCAGAACCGAGTACAGAGTACGACGGGGCGAAGGAAGGCTAAACAAATCGGAAGAAGGGCGTCGGATCCAACGACGAGAGCAGAAAAGCTTCTTGAGGTTCCCTCCAAAGGTAGGGGGTACTTGCATGTCAAATGCATGGTCCACGAACGATATCGGATGAATGTACTGCTTGAGTGTGTGCATGTGTTTATGACGACAGGATCTTGTACATGATTATTGGTTTTGGATTTTGTGCGTTTTACAGTGGCTATATAGTAGTTGCGTGCAATTAAGATGGTGGTAATGTGGACTGTTAGCCTTTGATAATGACGTATGAAATGCATGGTTCCATTTTGTTAACACTGTGAAATATGAATGTGTGCCCGTTAGTTGATTTGTCAAATGCTATTACTTGATTTCCCGATTGTTGTGTATATTGGTATAACTGATAAAGTAATATAAAGGTTATGTTGAATCTGTTCTACTTATGGTTACGACGGAGGTATCAGTTGTGTGATGGTGCTTACTGGAAATGCATTAGCTGCATGTGTAAGAGTGGGGTAACCCGTGGAAGGTCATGAGCCCGAGGGAATGACTTCCAGCTACAGACCTTGGCTAGATCCCGAGAGAGCTCGTGGTAGCCGTAGGAGCTAGAGAGGAGTCTCGAGACGCCTATGGGAGGCCGGTACCACACGGGAAGAGTTGAGGGACGAGGGGCCAGTAGAAGGGAAACTGTAACTGAAAGTCATCCCTCGAGTCGGATCCGCAGGCATGCATGTAGATATGAGGTTGATTAGAATAATACGCATAACATGTGTTGAGTGTTATGAATGATTTTTGAGTGTGTGGACATTTGTATGTGTTGTATGTGTGCCATAGATAATATTCTGCTTCCCTAACCTTAATTGACTTGAAAACGATTGAATGAGGTGAGTGTGTGTATTGACACTGATACCGAGTCCTTGATTGTCATTTTACCTGTAAAAGCTCACCCCTGCAATGGCTACATTTTCAGTGAACATCTCTCGGAATGAAGGATGAAGGAGGAGTTGAGTGTAGAACAAAATAGCCGAGTGCTTTTGAATATATGTGTATATGTATTACCGTGTGTAAGGTCCTGTTAAGCCTTGGCCGGCTCATGTTTTGGTTTTAGTCTTTACGTTAGAACTTGAACAGCTTCGGGTAACAGAAGTTATGATGAAACTCTTGTAATTATTTGAATACTTTCATATATATATATATATGTTGTGTATTCTTCCATACTGTGAGTGATGTCCGAGCGGTGAATATGGATGCATGAGTATGTCTTATGAGCGTAGAAGGTTAGTGTGTTTATGGGTGGTTATGAAGCGGAGTGGTTCCGAGTGAAAGATTATATGTAAGCTAAGTGAAGAAGAGCTTGTACTTCCGAGTAAAAAGATCCTAAGTGATCCCCCGTCTGAAGGAGGAATTAATGGAGTGGTTTGGAATGGAATGTACTCTAAGCGGAGGATAATTATAATCTGAGTGATCAAATTGTAGTGTGCCGAGTGAGTTAGCCGCTATTCCCCGAATGAATATAGGCCTGAGGATTTCCGAGTAGATGTAAGTATGAAATTCGAGTGAGATTTATTCATATGAGTTCCCGAGAGAGAAACACTTAGACGGATTCTTGGGGAAGTTTCCTCCAATGACATCCTGGTGAGTAACTTAGTGGAAAGAATCTCGAGCGCATAGGCTTAACTGATTCCGAGTGAAAACGCGTATAAGCTCCGAGCGGGAAATATTCCGAGTGAGAGTTTTTAGAATCCGAGTGGAAAGTCCCCTACTTACCGGGCGAATCTAGTATGTACCTTGGTGGATAAATATGAGAGGCTATGTTATAGAAGGCAGGCGTGGGAGTCGATTCCCGAATGCTGGAACCCCTCATACCCGAGTTGCCTTGGGAGTGAATCCTGAGTGGACTTAGTCGTTTATCGAGTGTATGAATGTTTCGATGTCGAGTGAGGGATTAGCCGAGTGAGACTCCTCGCTTCAGCGAATGGAGGATTCGCTCCAGCGAATGTGGGTCGCTGGAAGGCGTTGTCGCGGTACCGCTCGGGCGAGCTGGACGTCTTGCCCAGGCGGATTCGTGCTTCGCTTGGGCAAGTGTACGCTATGTGGTGGTCCACTCAGGCGCTGTCTGTGTTTCCATGTGAATGTTTTTTTTTATTCCCTTGCCTTCTTTTTCTCTTTCTTCTTGGCCATGGGACCAGCTCTCATATCTCCATATATGGGAGTATTTTTTTTATGATCCAGGTTATTTCCCAATTAATTCACAAAAATTTTTCCCCCTAAAATTTAGGATGTTATATTTTGGTATCAGAGCGGACCGAAAGGTCCAAGGCCAAGGTATGCTTACCGAGTATAAGCGGTTGCGTGTTTTCTGACTGGATGGTCATTATTGTTGTGATATTGGTTGAACCTGATTGATATTGGCTTATGGATAGGAGGGTGTTTCCCCTCCTGGTCCTATTGATTGTATAATATATATAGAGATAGCATGATGTGCTAAGTCATTGAACATTAGGCTGAAATCCGAATGGTAATGAGTGGCTCGGTATACTTATCCTTGAATGTTAATTTCAGGATAAGGGATGACGCATCATCAAATCATGGAGGCTATAGCCACAGCATTCCAACGCTTTACAGACGTGTTTGAGAGGCAAAGCCAGACTCGAGCTGAGGATGGCCATGTGCTGGACCGCTTCCTGAAGAGGAAGCCGAGTGAGTTTCAGGGAGGACGTAACCCGGAGGCAGCTTTTAAATGGACTCAGGAACTGGAAAGGATTTTTGGGGGTCTTCGTTGTACCGAGGCCCAAAAGGTGGAATGTGCAGTGTATATGCTGCGGGATGAAGCGGAGAACTGGTGGAAGATAGCCAGAAACTGATTCCCTGATGATGATGCTCAGCTGACATGGAACGATTCTAAGACATGCTTCTTAGAGAAGTACTTCCCCGACACAGTGAGGAGTCGGAAGGAGTTGGAGTTTATGGAGTTGAAGCAGGGCTCCATGACTGTGGAAGAGTATGCGACTAGGTTCGAAGAATTGTGCCTATTCTACCCACCTTTTCAACAACCGGGGACGGAGAGCTCCAAGTGCCTTAAATTTGAAAATGGGTTGAGATCAGATATTAAGAGGGCCTACAGATATCAAGAGATCAGGAGTTTTCCTGCATTAGTGAACAAATGTAGAATATTTGAGGAAGATGACAAGGCCCACTCGGGCCAGAGCAGCAGAGCCAACCAGTATTTAAGGCCTCAGCAGTCACATTTCAAGAGGCCAGGAAACGTAGGAAGAAATGAACCCTTCACTAGATATCAGGATCGCGGTGACCGAGGGAGACAGATGAGTGGACGACCCAGGTATGGCAAGTGTTTTAAATGTGGTGGCGACCACTTTGCTCAGAGTTGCAATGGTACCAATGTTAAGTGTTTTCACTGCGGGAATAAGGGGCACATTCGCCCTGACTGCCCCCAGCTCCGTCAAACAAATGCTAGTGTGCGTCAAGGAGGGTTCCAGGTGAAGAGCAATAGGAATGATGGACAAAGCTCTCGGGGCGGGAACAATAGAGCTAGAGGGAATATGATGGTTGCCCCAAATAACCAGAGGAGAAACACCAATCAACCAGCTACAGGAAGAGTCTACGCAATCAACGCAGAGGATGTCGCACAAGCAAATGACTTAGTGCAATGTAAGTGCTCACTCAGTAGATACACACTTAGTGTAGTTTTTGATTCTGGAGCCACCCACTCCTTCATAGCTGATGATTGTGTAAAATGTTTGAAATTACCGACCGTGGAAATGGATCGGATTTTGGAAGTAGCCAATCTGACTGGTCCTAAGGTATTGACCTCATCAATGTGAAAAAAGGTGATGTTCGAGTTGTACGATCGGAGTTTCACTTTCGACTTAGTGTGCATACCTTTGAAGGATCTTGATATCGTGCTCGGAGTAGATTGGCTTTCAGCCAATGAAGTGTTAGTGGATTGCAGAAACCGAAGGATAATCTTCCCAAGACAGCACCATGAGGACTGCACAGCACAAGGTATACCTCAACTGTTCATGATGCTTTGTCTAACCGAGGGCGAGAGTAAAACCCGAGTGAACAGAATCCCAATTGTCTGTGAATTTCCAGAAGTGTTCCCTGAAGACGTACCGGGTGTCCCTCCCAATAGAGAAGTTGAATTCTCTATAGACTTGATCCCTGGGGCTGAGCCAGTCTCCAGTGCACCTTATAGAATGTCCCCAACTGAATTAACCAAGTTGAAGAAACAAGTAGATGAGTTACTCGGAAAGCAATTCATTAGGCCGAGTGTATCACCATGGGGTGCACCTGTGCTGCTTGTTAAGAAGAAGGATGGCAGCATGAGACTTTGTATAGACTACCGACAGTTGAACAAACTCACAATTAAGAATCGTTACCCGCTGCCCAGAATTGATGACTTAATTGACCAACTACGTGGAGCCTCAGTCTTCTCAAAAATCGACCTGCGATCGAGATACCACCAAATCCGAGTGAAGGACTCGGATATCCCAAAGACTGCCTTTAGGACTCGGTATGGCCACTACGAGTATGTGGTGATGCCGTTCGGCATGACGAACGCCCCGGCTGTCTTCATGAATTACATGAACAGCATCTTCCACCCCTATTTAGACTGATTTGTAGTTGTTTTCATTGATGACATCCTAGTCTATTCTAAGACTTCCGAGGAGCATGAAGGACACCTCCGAGCGGTACTCCAAGTGTTAAAGGAGAAGCAGTTATTTGTGAAGCTTTCAAAGTGCGAATTCTGGATGGATAAGATCCACTTCCTCGGACATGTGATTTTCGAGCAAGGTGTCTCGGTGGACCCTTCGAAGGTGACAACTATAATGACATGGGAGAGACCCAAGTCGGTCTCGGAGATAAGGAGCTTTATGGGCCTGGCAGGCTATTATAGAAGATTCATTGAGGGTTTTTCTAAGTTGGCTTTGCCACTGACTAAATTGACTCGGAAAAACATTCCCTTCGTGTGGAGTCCCGAGTGTGAGGGAAGTTTCCGAGAGCTGAAGAACAAGTTGACGGCTGCACCAGTGCTGGCATTACCTGACTTGTAAGAGAGCTTCGTGGTTTATTGTGATGCATCAGGACTCGGATTAGGGTGCGTGCTAATGCAGAAGGACCGAGTGATAGCGTATGCCTCTCGGTAATTGAGACCACACAAGCAGCATTATCCGACCCACGATTTGGAGTTGGCAGCTGTGGTGTTCACGTTAAAAATCTGGAGACATTATTTGTTCGGGTCCAGATTCGAAGTATACAGTGATCACAAGAGCCTCAAATACTTGTTTGATCAGAAGGAGCTGAATATGAGGCAGAGGAGATGGATGGAATTTCTAAAGGATTATGATTTCGAGTTAAAGTACCACCCGGGCAAGGCAAACGTTGTTGCCGACGCATTGAGTCGCAAATCTCTCCATATGACAGTGATGATGGTGAAGGAGGTAGAACTATTGGAACAGTTCCGAGACATGAACTTGTATCTTGACACCTCCTCCTCTCAAAAAATGACGATCGGCACGCTGAGAATTGCCAATGACTTCTTGAAATCCGTGTACGAGCAGCAGCAGCCGGATTCCTACTTAACTGAGATGAAGAAGACTCAGACGAAAGGTAAGGATTTGTCCTTGACCGAGGGAAAGAATGGGGTTTTCTGAGTAAGAAACAGAATATACGTGCCGGGTGGAGGAGAATTGAGGAGAATGGTGCTTGATGAGGCGCACAAGAGCTTGTTAAGTATCCACCCAGGAGCCACGAAGATGTACCATGACCTGAGAACACAGTTCTGGTGGCCCGGACTAAAGAAGGATGTGGCAGAATACGTGGCTCGGTGTATCACCTGTCAAAAGTCGAAGGTCAAGCACCAGAAGCCGTATGGTGCATTGTAGCCCCTGGAGATTCCCGTGTGGAAATGGGACTCAATTGCTATGGACTTTGTCATGGGATTGCCCAAAAATCGAGCGGGCCATGATGCAATTTGGGTCATTATTGACCGACTGACGAAGAGTGCACACTTCCTGCCTGTGAACATGAAGTACCCGATGCATAGGTTAGCACGGATCTACATCCAAGAGATCGTCCGACTGCATGGTATACCAACTTCCATCGTATCAGATAGGGATCCTAGGTTCATGTCCCGGTTTTGGACCAGCCTACATCAAGAAATGGGCACTAAACTTTGGTTTAGCTCTGCCTACCACCCCCAATCGGATGGACAATCCGAGCGAACGATTCAAAGCCTGGAGGACTTGTTAAGAGCGTGTGTGTTGGAACACGGTGGAGAATGGGAGCAGTACCTTCCCTTGATTGAGTTTACGTACAATAACAGCCATCACAGCAGCATTGGAAAGGCACCCTACGAAGCGTTGTATGGTCGAAGGTGCCGGACCCCACTTTGCTGGTCGGAAACGGGTGAGAGTCTGCTACTGGGACTAGAGATTGTTAAGCAAACTTCCGAACAGATCCGAGTGATAAGAGAAAAGATGAAGGCATCTCAAGATAGGCAAAAGAGCTACTACGACGAGCGAACCAAACCATTAGAGTTTTCAGTCGGAGACAAGGTATTTTTAAGGACTTCACTGAGTAAAGGGGTCAGGCGAGCCTTGAAGAGCAGGAAGTTAAGCCCTCGATACATTGGACCTTATGAGGTGTTGGAACGAGTCAGCTCCGTGGCATATCGTATAGCACTACCGACTCACTTATCTCGATTGCATGACGTGTTTTATGTATCTCAACTAAGGAAGTATCTACATGACCCTAGCCACACAATGCCTGATGATGAAGTGGAAATCAAGGAAGACCTGACCACTGTGACTACACCGATCAGAATCATGGACCAATCGGTGAAGCGTTTGAGGAGCAAAAACATACAGCTGGTCGAAGTGGAGTGGTAACAAGGCAAGACTACCTCTCGTACCTGGGAACACGAAGACACCATGAGGCAGCAGTACCCCGAGTTGTTTACTAAGGTGAGTTACCGACTGAATTTCGAGGACGAAATTCTTTTGAGTGGGGGAGAACTGTAACATCCCAATTCCGAAGTTAATTACCGAATGAAAATTAAACGATAAAAACCTGAATGCAAAGTAAAGAATTAATTGTTAATCATAATCAATATAGCTTGTAAGTTAGTGACAAGCTGATTGGACTTAGTTGGTGGAATATGGCTGTTTGTGAGTGGCGGAAGGTGTGAGTGGACTGTGACTCACGCTTTCCCATCCCACTCCTTCCCCTCGCATGCGTATATATATGCGAACCCTGTATTACCGTGGGTGTAAAAACTTCTCCCACTACTTCATTCTCTCTTTTCTTCTTCGTCTCCATCTTCTTTTCCTTCCCCTGTTTTTGTTCTTCACAACGACAGTGCGGGAAGAAGGTCAGAGCCCTCCAACTGGTGAAGGATGATCGTTGAGGCAGAGGAAGAACAACGCTTCATTCCAGAACCGAGTACAGAGTACGACGGGGCGAAGGAAGGCTGAACAAATCGGAAGAAGGGCGTCGGATCCAACGACGAGAGTAGAAAAGCTTCTTGAGGTTCCCTCCGAAGGTAGGGAGCACTTGCATGTCAAATGCATGGTCCACGAACGGTACCGGATGAATGTACTGCTTGAGTGTGTGCATGTGTTTATGACGACAGGATCTTGTGCATGATTGTTGGTTTTGGATTTTATGCGTTTTACAGTGGCTATATAGTAGTTGCGTGCAATTAAGATGGTGGTAATGTGGACTGTTAGCCTTTGATAATGACGTATGAAATGCATGGTTCCATTTTGTTAACACTGTGAAATATGAATGTGTGCCCGTTAGTTGATTTGTCAAATGCTATTACTTGATTGCCCGATTGTTGTGCATATTGGTATAATGACACGCTGTCGTTGTCGGGTCAAATAAAAAGTTAAATTAATATAGTATAAGGTGAACAACCTTAGTCGTCTCTCGAGGACCTTAGTTCAATTAGTTACACTCAATTTAGTTATAATAAAGGGGGGGTTTGTGTTGAGCTTGAAAGGAAAATTAAGTGATTATATGATAGTGCAAAAAGTAAATTTATGAGTAGGAATAATCAAATTTAGAAACAACCAACCCAAGGAATTAATAAATCTTTAGTTAACTAATCATTGTTCACAAATATGATTAAATATAATTAATTTCTCAATCTTGAATCATTTGGAATCCCTAAATGATTATATTCTAGAAAATCTTCTAGAATTGAATTAATGAACTAATAAGAATAATCAATCGATATATTCTTATTATTTACTAAAATAACTTTAAGACCATAATTTGATTGAGTTAAGAAACTAAATAGAAATCTCTTATTTAGTAACTTAATCTTTATTCTCAAATTGATTATTGATTAACCAACCAACATCAGTTTAGATTATAGATTGTTTAATTATATACCAATCGGTTATACACTTAAATAATCTACCATTATAAGTGCTTGAGAAACAAAGAAAAGTAATTATCTTTAATCAAAATATTAAGAGCAAGAACTCAAAGTTAACATAAAGAAAAATTAAATTCCTTGAGTTGATTTTAAAAGATTAAGCTTCCATGATAATTTTTAACAATGAAAGCTAATATTAAATTTACTAAAACTTTTGATTATAAAAGTAAATAACAAATAATAAAATTAACTTACTTGATATTGAGGAAGGGAAATGAAAACCATAACTTGAAGGATGGAATATAGAACAAGGAGATAAAGCAAAAGAAAGAACTAAAACTTAAGAAGCTAAAACAAAGATATAGAATTATAATGGAAACTAAAGCATGTATTTCTTATGTATTTCTTGTGTATCTTCCTTACAACTTCAAGCATCTATTTATAGGCAAGATATGATGATACTATACATTCATTTTCTGATTATTAATGCATTTTTTCAACATTGGTGGGCTTGAAATTACAATAATTCAAAAGAAGATAATGGTAGGTGTTGAAATGCATTCTCCTCTTTATCTTCTCCACCTTGCGAGTCCAATATGACCTTCTAGATGGCAGAATTTTGAAAAACCTTCAACATGAAAGTTGTAGATCACTGTCTTATTGAGAATTTGGCGTAAGAATGAGGTCATTGGGACACCTAGAGCTCCAGATATGTGTATTTTGGTGAACTATGTCAATGCTGGTGGGACATATGAGGGCTGATTGATTCAAGCTCCATTTCTTTATTTTTTCCAGATGTAAAATAACCAAATTTGATCATCATGATGTAGCTCTCTGTCTTAGCTTTCCATGGGCTCCAAGATTAGCCCATTTGGATTACAAAAGCCCAAGTTATGGCCAAAATAAGGCAAGATACTCAAGATACATACAAAAAACGAAAATTGAAACATATATACATAATACTTCAATTTAACTAAACAACATAAAACTTAATTAAAATACTATTATTAAACATAGTAATTATATAATAAACCCCAAGTGTAAAACTATAATAAGTGTATTAAAATTGATTTATCAAATTCCCCCACACTTAAGCTTTTGCACTCCAGGGCAAAACCAAACCAAAAACTAAAATGAGAAACAACAGAAAAAAGTTTTTTTTTTTCAAATTGATTTTTTTTTGAAGTCTAAAATAATAAGTAATGAACATCATCCCTTATATCAAGAGGTCATGATAAGTGTGAATAAGAAGCATTACATACTAGTTTCACAAATTGAGTGATCAAATCAAAGAGTGGATGAAAATGTGATAGATGTTCTCTTTATGCTCTCTATATCTCAATTGCTTGGGTTTGTGTATACTCTCAGAAATCACCCAAATAAATTAGCACTACCATAGGCTTGACAAATTTCTAATTTCCATATTTGAACACATATGCATGCAGAGATCAAAAGGACTTTATTAAGGTTGTAATGGGGCCAAGGTGATATAGGGTGGATATAATGAAATAGTATGGCTAAACTTAGGGTTGAAAAAGAGCAATGGAGTAAGTGATTTAGTGATTGTGGAAGTACATTTTGAAACTCAATACTTAGCAAAATGAAACATGATGGAGGATAAAACATGAGAATAAATCCTCCTGATTATTTTCATACATATATTCACCACTTCTTCTTTTTCTTCTTTTTCTCTTTTTCTTTATTATTTATTTTTTTTTACTTTCTTTTTGAACAATGAAACAACAACATATATATCTTGGGTACATTTCCACAATCATCAAAAATCTTTATTCATAGTAATTCCAAAACTCCTAATCAATTCCTAAGCAAAGGTGATCATGTTTTTTTTTTTTTGGGCTATTGGCAAATTATGTGGCTGAATCAAGAAATGGATATAGGCTCAACGTGGGTAACAATGGAAAGTATGTAAGGTAAGGCATATGGCTAGTGGCTAGTTAAAAAAAATGGCCTTAATCACATCAAAGCATGCACATGGAACATAATACATCAAAAAGAAACAAGTCAAGTTCTAGAGTACTAATAAATAAGGGTTAATCAAGAAAAAGGAAAGATGGCATAATATGATCCATCCAATTAAGCTCAAAATCTCACCGAGGGTGGTCAATCTATCACAATTCATATACAATTTGATCTTCACAAACAACTTATTAAATTAATATGCAAGGAAATTATTCATAACATGTCATGAAATATTGGACAAGGGTGATGCAATTACTCATTACTTAGACAAATTTAAAAAACAAATTTAGTGAAAAACATGTAGAATTTAAAATAAAAAACTGGAAATGATGATTTTTTTTTGTGAACAAGAAACAAAAAAGGAAAAATAAATCATAACCAAATATTGGTGTCAAGATCCGGTTCCTTATGGTTCTTGCTCTGTACTTTTTTTTAAGGGCGCTTAGTAACAAAGATACCTACAACAAATTGGTCAGTTCAATTGCATGTGAAATGATTAGTATAACTGAACAATTTGATTGTGTCATACAACCAAGTTTCATAGGCCTTGTGTTAGAACCCATAAGAGAAATATCATCAACACAACCATGAGTAGCATCAAGAGCAATAACATACATCTTAATTCATTCGTATGCCTATAGAAAGACTCTGCTATATCATCCATTAAGAGAAAATAAAGAACCTGATGATTGACTAGTGGTGAGGTATGGCTCCGATCTGAAAGAAAAGGATGAAGGCAAAGTGTGGCGGCTGAAGAATGATGAAGATGATGTTTATGGTTGCAGAATGGTTGATGTCGAATAGAATTGATTCGGGTGAAGGTAAAGGCAAAGGTGCGGCACTAAAGTAAATATAGTGGCTATGTGTGTGTGTGTGTGTGTTTTTATTTTTATTTTTTTATTTTTATTTTTTTTTTATTTTTTTATGAAAAATGGTTTTGATAAGGAAGGTGAAACGATTGTGGTAATCCGAGTGAGATTTGTTATGAGGATGCGTCTCAAGAGTTTGGACTCTTTACTCAGCCCATCCCAACAAAAGTACTCATGAAAGAAAAGAAAAAAATTATTTATTTTTTTATTTTAAAAAAAATTAAACAAAAGTGATACTGACACTATATAGTGAAGGATACGTCTCAAGACTTTGGTTCTCAAAGATGCATCTTTATGACTTTAGATATAACTTTCCCAAATTAATCTTTACTCTGTCTATCCCTCACAAAAAAAAAATAAAATATATATATATATATATATATATATAACTTAGACCATATATATAACTCAGACCCCCCCACACTTATTCAAGACATTGTCCTCAGTGTCTTATATGATTTCCATAGTTTATTTTTTTTCTTTTTCTTTTTCTTTTTTTTTATGATTTTTTTTTAAATATAGATAAAGGTGAGAAAGAAGTTATAACCGAAGGGTGGTGTCTGGTTCTGGATTCTTTCGCTTGTGTGTGTGATCCTTATCTTGCTTCAAGAGGGGTTGAGGTTGGGGTAAAAAGCTCTGCAAAATATCAATCAATTCATCTGCATCTGATGAAGCATGAATGAATGATCGATCATCTTCAGTTATAAGGCCCTGTTCCACAGCTTTATCTAAAAACATTAACAAACTGTCATAAAAACCATTAATATTTAATAATCCTAATGGCTTTTTATGAAAGTTCATGCTACACCATGATAAAATGCAAAATATTTCCTCAAAAGTACCAAAACCTCCAGGAAGTGCGATAAAGGCTTCAGCACCTATAACCATACGAGCCATTCGTTGATAGAGGCTTGTAACTTTTACCTCAGTTCCTACAACAATATCTGGTGTAATACCAACATGATGTAGGATGATACTAGAAACGTTGCTTCCTTCAACTAGTGCAGATAGTGTCATGGAGCCTCTCAAACCCTGTACTCCTCCTCTATACAAGACCTTTATTTCTTTCGCAGCCAATAGTTTTCCCAACTTAGTAGCTGCTATTAGGTACTCCTTACAATTACCATTGTTGGATCCACCAAGCACACAAATGGATTTGATTTTTTTCATCTCTTTTTTTTTGTGTTTTCCATATAGAGTTATGCGCCCTTATATAGATAAAAACTGAGATGAAATAATTGATGAAAGATAAAAAGTTTACATAATTATTATTATATAAAAATAAATGACGGTAATGAAGAAATTTGAAAAGACATGATTGAAGAAAATAAAAATAGGTAATTTTAAAAGTCAAAGTGAATTCAGAAAAGTAAAACATTGAAAACAACAGTAAATATGTACAGTAGTTATGATTATGGCTCACATCTTCCTCTGGTTTTACGTCCAGTAACGGCTTAAACGCCTTCTATGAGTCGAGGTTTTTGCTACCCATCCAGTTTTCTTATAAACTGGCAAACAGGGTCGTTTAACGCCAGATTCCCAAGGCTATAGTTTTCTTTTTGTTGAATGAATAGATCATATAATTTCAGAAGGACTCCTTGAACCGTTCCACATGGATGCGTCTCAAGAGTTTGGATTAAGTTATCCAAGTTCTCTTTACTCAGTCCATCCTTTATAAATTTAATTTTGTCCTCCCGATTTATAGATACCATTCCAGGGTTCCTACAACGTGTATCACAATTCCATCTTGCACACTTATGGCAAACTCCCATCCTTTTAGCTCTTCATTTTTTAGAATAAGAACTACGTCCCATACCTGGCAAATGTTTTATATAGGACTTATGTAATTCACCAGAGAGACGTACCTTTGCTTCAATAAGCCAACGAACATCCTCTGGAATGCCAAAATATGTGAGTAGTTTTAACCTTTGAACTCGAGCTTTGTAAATTTTTACAATCACATCGCGTGGAAGTGTAGGGAATCTTTCCTTAAGTTTTGCAAGGGTTTGTTCCATTGTCAGATTACTTTGAAGTTGTGGCTGTTTAGAAAAGAGAGAATAGAAAACGAGGTTATAGAGAATAGTAGAGATGAAGAAGGTGAAAAGGTGATAGGTTGCCTTCTATCAAGCGCTTGTTTAACGTCACGAGCCTGACGATGACCTTTTAACTACTGCAAGAAAATGTTAATAATGCCAAAACAATAATAGTAATAATGATTAAGACAAGTGTTACCACCGAAAAGAATGACGATGTAATTAATTGATATCTATTTTTTATTTATTTATTTATTTATTATTTTTTTATTTTTTTTATTTTTTTTATAAATATTGTTATTAGGAAAAATTAGTCAAAATATTTGGCATCACACAAATACACCTCCGTATCTATGTGCTCTTGGAACCCTTGAAAGAAAGGTTTAAGTCGGTGCCCATTTACCTTGAAAACCTTGTTTGTCGCTTTATCTGAAATTTCAATCACACCATAAGGAAAGATATTAGTTATTTCAAATGGGCCAGCCCATTTAGAGCGAAGCTTACCAGATATGAGCTTTAGACGTGAATTGTACAACAAAACTTTTTGTCCAATGAAAAAGTTTTTTCTCAAGATCTGTTTGTCATGAAAGGATTTGGCTTTTTCTTTATAGGTTTTAGAACTTTCATAAGCTTCCAAACGGATTTCTTCCAGTTCCTGTAGTTGGAGTTTCCTTTCTTTACCGGCCTCATTTAAGTCCAGGTTACATTGTTTTACTGCCCAATAAGCTTTGTGCTCAATTTCTACAGGTAAGTGACATGATTTTCCAAAAACAATCCTATAGGGGGACATTCCAATAGGTGTTTTATAAGCTGTTCTATAAGCCCAAAGAGCATCTTCTAACCTTTTGCTCCAATCTTTCCTATTTGGTTGTACTGTTTTTTGAAGGATCATTTTTAATTCTCGATTAGACACTTCAGCCTGCCCATTTGTTTGGGGGTGATAAGGTGTTGAAACCTTATGCATAACTCCATATTTTTTAAGAAGGGACTCCATTTTACGGTTGCAAAAATGTGATCCTTGATCACTAATGATGGCTTTAGGAACACCAAACCTGCAAAATATATGTGATTTAACAAAATCTGCAACAACTTTAGAATCATCAGTTCGAGTAGCTTTAGCTTCAACCCATTTCGACACATAATCGACCGCAAGTAGTATATAAACAAAACCAAAAGATACAGGAAAAGGTCCCATGAAATCTATGCCCCAAACATCAAAAATTTCACAAAATAACATGGGTTGTTGAGGCATCTCATTTCTACGAGATATGTTTCCCATTCTTTGACATCGTTCGCAAGATTTACAAAACGTATATGCATCACGAAAAATTGTTGGCCAATACAAACCAGATTCTAATACTTTCCTTGCTGTACGTTGAGGTCCAAAATGTCCTCCACATGCATATGTATGACAAAATGTAAGAATGGAATGAATTTCATTTTCGGGTACACACCTTCTAATGATTTGATCACTACAAAGTTTCCATAAGTAAGGATCATCCCAAACATAGTATTTAGAATCACTTTTTAGTTTTATTATTTGTTGTTTAGATGCATGTATGGGAGTAACAGAAGCACCTAAGTAGTTTACCAAATCAGCAAACCATGGAGTGGAATCATGTATTCCCATAAGTTGTTCATCAGGAAAATCATCTTTAATGGAAATTGGGTCAAGTTCTTTTTCAATTCTGCTTAAGTGATCAGCCACCAAATTTTCTGCTCCAATTTTATCCCTAATTTCAATGTCAAATTCTTGGAGCAACAACATCCACCTGATCAATCTTGGTTTTGCATCTGGTTTCTTTAAAAGGAACTTTAATGCTGCATGATCTGAAAATACAACTACTTTTGAACCGAGCAAATAAGATCTAAATTTGTCAAGTGCAAACACAATAGCAAGTAGTTCTTTTTCTGTGGTAGTATAGCTTATTTGTGCAGTATCCAAAGTTCGTGAGGCATAGTAAATAACATGTTGTACTTTACCTACTCTTTGAGCAAGAACAGCTCCTAATGCATAATTTGATGCATCACACATAAGTTCAAATGGAAGTGACCAATCTGGTGCCTGAATGATAGGAGTGGTAGTTAAAGCTTTCTTTAAGCAATCAAAAGCCTCTTTACATTTGTCATTAAAGTCAAATGTTATATTTTTTTGTAGTAAGTTAGACAACGGAAGGGCTATCTTACTGAAGTTTTTTATAAACCTTCTATAAAAACCTGCATGACCAAGAAAAGAACGAATATCTCGCACACAAGAGGGATAAGGTAATTGAGAAATTACAGTAATTTTTGCAGGATCTACTTCTATGCCTTTTTTAGATATCACATGGCCTAAAACTATTCCTTCTTCTACCATGAAGTGACATTTCTCATAATTAAGAACAAGGTTAGTTTCAATGCATCTATGTAATACTTTATCTAGACTATTTAAGCAAGAATCAAATGATGAACCATATACTGTGAAATCATCCATAAATACTTCCATGCAATTTTCAAGAAAATCAGCAAAGATACTAATCATGCATCGTTGAAAGGTACCAGGGGCATTGCATAAGCCAAAAGGCATCCTCCTATAAGCAAAAGTGCCAAAAGGACATGTAAATGTTGTTTTTTCTTGATCTTCTGGTGCAATATAAATTTGGAAGTAACCTGAAAATCCATCTAGAAAGCAGTAATGTGACTTACCTGCCAGTCGTTCCAACATTTGATCAATGAAAGGTAAAGGAAAGTGATCCTTTCGAGTTGCTTTGTTAAGTTTCCTGTAATCAATGCATACTCGCCAACTATTTTGGATTCTGGTAGGAATTAGTTCATCATTTTCATTTTTAACCACTGTGATTCCAGACTTCTTGGGAACCACTTGTACAGGGCTGACCCAAGTGCTATCTGATATAGGGTAAATAATGCCAGCTTGTAATAATTTTGTTACCTCTTTTTTAACTACATCAAGGATCTGAGGATTAAGTCTTCTTTGCGGTTGCCTTACTGGTTTAACTTCTTCCTCTAATAGAATTCTATGCATACACATGGAAGGGCTAATACCTGGGATATCTGCCAAAGTCCAACCAATTGCTTTCTTATGCTTCTTAATAATCTGCAACAACCTTGTTTCTTGATCAACATTTAATTTGTTAGAAATAATCACTGGAAGATTCTTATCTTCTTCTAAATATGCATACTTTAAATGTTCAAGAAGAGGTTTTAACTCTAACATAGGAGGCTGCATTATTGAAGGAATCAACTTGGTTGAATTTGTCTCAGCAACTTGTACTTCAACATAATCAGATGTATTTGTAACTACTTTAATTAAATTATCACACTCTGATTCTTTTGAAACAACATCTAGAACTATATTTTCTGTTTTAAGGAAGTTTGGATCATTATTATCATTAAGTAAATATTTCTCAATTTCAGCATACACATTGCATTGATGAGAATCCATGCATGAATCACAAACAAATGAATCATAAAAATCAGACAATACAGGAAAATTAACATCATCAGACAACTTAATAATATTATCCTCAACTAAATCAGTTATTAAGTCAATTTGAAAAACAGAATGATCCTCAGTAGGATGCTTCATAGCATCTAAAATGTTGAATCTAACCACACTATCTCCAAATTCCATAGAAAGTGTTCCTGCATGCACATCTATCTTTGTTCTAGCTGTTTTTAAGAATAGTCTACCTAAAATTATTGGAGCTTTATTGGTGGAATTCTCACTTTCCATATCTAGAACAGAAAAATCTGCAGGAAAAATTAAATCATTAACTTTAACAAGGACATCTTCAATAATTCCTGAAGGATGTGCAGAGCTTCGATTTGCTAATTGTATAACCACACCTGTAGTTTGCAAAGGTCCAAGGGAAAGTGAAGTAAATACAGTCATAGGCATAACATTAATAGATGCACCTAAGTCTAGCATGGCATTTTCAAATTTGTTATTGCCTATTATGCATGGAATGGTAAACGTCCCAGGGTCTTTACATTTTTCTGGTATATGTGACAAAGGTTTTTCAATTAATGCAGACACATTTCTACTTATATTAATCCTTTCATTGCCTTTTAGTCTTCTTTTATTAGTGCATAGTTCTTTAAGGAATTTGGCATATCTTGGGATCTGCTTGATGGCTTCTAATAAAGGTATATTTACCTCTACTTTTCTAAATGTTTCCAAGATCTCCTCATCCATTTTCTTATTTTGTATAGATTTTTGTCTTTGTGGAAATGGAAGAGGGATATGTTGCTTATCAGGACCAGCTGCAGAAGGAGGATTTGTAAGAGATATATCATTACTATTATTACTTGAACTATCTAAAACTTCTTCTGCATGTTTTTCTGTGACAATAGTATTTTCAGTTTGTTGTTGTTTTTCTGGTCCATGGATAGCTTTACCAGATCTTAAAGTAATTGCACTTACATTTTTAGGATTGACAATTGTCTGAGCGGGCAACTTATCTGAACCTTGAGACTGCAAATGGTTTAAAGATGTAGCCAATTGACCAATCTGATTTTCAAGAGTCTGAATTGTAGCCTCAGTTCTTTTTTGGAAGTTCAGATTATCTACTGACATTTGCTTTATCAATTCCTCCAAATTTGATTTCTCAGTGGAAGGTGCAGCTATTTGTGTAGCTTATTGTTGTACATGAGGAGGTTGATATGGTCTGCTTGGTCCAGTATTTGCCTGAAAAGGTACATGAGGTTGTTGTGAGGAATTACCCCATCTTAAATTAGGGTGATTCCTCCAACCAGGATTATATCTGTTAGAAGAAAGATCATAATTATTTTGTTGTTGTGGCGGTCTGTTATTGTATAAGTTGGCAGCACATACTTGAGGATTTTCATCTGGAATTTTAGCTTCCTGCAGTGAAGGACAACAATCGGTATAATGATCTGATGAAGTATAGATAGAACATACCTTAGCAGGGGTTACAGGTTGTTGTTTTTGAGACACAATAATATTTTTCATAAGTGTTGCTAGTTCAGCAAATTTACTTTCCCATTTTTTATCTCCATCATTAGTAGTTTCAATTTCATGGACTCCTCTAATTACTACAGAATTATTTCTAGTGGCATGTTGTTGAGCATTAGCAGCCATGTTCTCAATTAAAGTTTTTGCTCATTTGTAGTTTTATTTTGCAAAGCACCACCACTAGCTGCATCAACCAAAGTTCTATCCATTGGATTAAGACCTTCATAGAAATATTGTATGAGAAGTTGATCCGTAATTTGGTGATGGGGACAACTAGCACACAATCTTTTAAATCTTTCCCAGTATTCATAAAGATTTTCCCGGTCATGTTGCCGGATGCCACATATTTCTTTTCTAATTGAGGAAGTTCTTGAAGCGGGGAAAAATTTTTCAAGAAACATTTTTTTAAGTCATCCCAACTTGTAATAGAGCCAGGAGGAAGGTAAAATAACCAATCCTCAGCGATATCTGCTAGGGAGAAAGGAAAAGCTTTAAGTTTTACATGTTCTTCTGAAACCCCTTCAGGTTTCATGGTAGAGCAAAGGATATGAAATGCTTTTAAGTGTTTATGAGGATCTTCACCTGCACGACCATGAAACTTTGGTAACAAATGAACTAAACCAGTTTTAAGCACAAAAGGAACATCTTCCTCAGGATATAAGATGCATGATGTTTGATTAGTGACATCTGGTGTAGCTAGTTCTTTTAATGTCTTTTCAGCCATGTTATGCAAATATTCAGAAGTTGAAGGTTTAGTTTCACTATTTATGCTATTAGCTAGAATATTATTATTATTATTATTATTATTATTATTATTATTATTATTATTATTGTCTAATAGTTTTTTAGATGATCTAACTAATTGATGAAATGTTCTATCTATTTCAGGATCAAAAGAATATAGTGTCTCGGGATTAGATCTAGTCATGCACAATACATCTACATATATTGTAACAAAATACTGTAACTATGTAATAAAAGGAAAAAGTTATCATTTTAATTATGAAATGCTTAGAACATATATTTAAAAATTCAAAGATTTTTTTTATATTTATATTTTTTTTCAATGGTTGAAAATGAGATTACTAGAAAATGAATACGAATATAATAAAGTAGATTTTTTTTTATTTTTCAACCAAACCTTAATATCTTCGATATACCTACAAAAAAAATGTAAAATAGATTAGATAATTGAATGTAAATAATTAGGACCAAAGGTCCCCGGCAACGGCGCCAAATTTGACACGCTGTCGTTGTCGGGTCAAATAAAAAGTTAAATTAATATAGTATAAGGTGAACAACCTTAGTCGTCTCTCGAGGACCTTAGTTCAATTAGTTACACTCAATTTAGTTATAATAAAGGGGGGGTTTGTGTTGAGCTTGAAAGGAAAATTAAGTGATTATATGATAGTGCAAAAAGTAAATTTATGAGTAGGAATAATCAAATTTAGAAACAACCAACCCAAGGAATTAATAAATCTTTAGTTAACTAATCATTGTTCACAAATATGATTAAATATAATTAATTTCTCAATCTTGAATCATTTGGAATCCCTAAATGATTATATTCTAGAAAATCTTCTAGAATTGAATTAATGAACTAATAAGAATAATCAATCGATATATTCTTATTAATTACTAAAATAACTTTAAGACCATAATTTGATTGAGTTAAGAAACTAAATAGAAATCTCTTATTTAGTAACTTAATCTTTATTCTCAAATTGATTATTGATTAACCAACCAATATCAGTTTAGATTATAGATTGTTTAATTATATACCAATCGGTTATACACTTAAATAATCTACCATTATAAGTGCTTGAGAAACAAAGAAAAGTAATTATCTTTAATCAAAATATTAAGAGCAAGAACTCAAAGTTAACATAAAGAAAAATTAAATTCCTTGAGTTGATTTTAAAAGATTAAGCTTCCATGATAATTTTTAACAATGAAAGCTAATTATAAATTTACTAAAACTTTTGATTATAAAAGTAAATAACAAATAATAAAATTAACTTACTTGATATTGAGGAAGGGAAATGAAAACCATAACTTGAAGGATGGAATATAGAACAAGGAGATAAAGCAAAAGAAAGAACTAAAACTTAAGAAGCTAAAACAAAGATATAGAATTATAATGGAAACTAAAGCATGTATTTCTTATGTATTTCTTGTGTATCTTCCTTACAACTTCAAGCATCTATTTATAGGCAAGATATGATGATACTATACATTCATTTTCTGATTATTAATGCATTTTTTCAACATTGGTGGGCTTGAAATTACAATAATTCAAAAGAAGATAATGGTAGGTGTTGAAATGCATTCTCCTCTTTATCTTCTCCACCTTGCGAGTCCAATATGACCTTCTAGATAGCAGAATTTTGAAAAACCTTCAACATGAAAGTTGTAGATCTCTGTCTTATTGAGAATTTGGCGCAAGAATGAGGTCATTTGGACACCTAGAGCTCCAGATATGTGTATTTTGGTGAACTATGTCAATGCTGGTGGGACATATGAGGGCTGATTGATTCAAGCTCCATTTCTTTATTTTTCCAGATGTAAAATAACCAAATTTGATCATCATGATGTAGCCCTCTGTCTTAGCTTTCCATGGGCTCCAAGATTAGCCCATTTGGATTACAAAAGCCCAAGTTATGGCCAAAATAAGGCAAGATACTCAAGATACATACAAAAAACGAAAATTGAAACATATATACATAATACTTCAATTTAACTAAACAACATAAAACTTAATTAAAATACTATTATTAAACATAGTAATTATATAATAAACCCCAAGTGTAAAACTATAATAAGTGTATTAAAATTGATTTATCATATAACTGATAAAGTAATATAAAGGTTGTGTTGAATCTGTTCTACTTATGGTTATGACGGAGGTATCGGTTGTGTGATGGTGCTTACTGGAAATGCATTAGCTGCATGTGTAAGAGTGGGGTGACCCGTGGAAGGTCATGAGCCCGAGGGAATGACTTCCAGCTACAGACCTTGGCTAGATCCCGAGAGAGCTCGTGGTAGCCGTAGGAGCTAGAGAGGAGTCTCGAGACGCCTATGGGAGGCCGGTACCACATGGGAAGAGTTGAGGGACGAGGGGCCAGTAGAAGGGAAACTGTAACTGAAAGTCATCCCTCGAGTCGGATCCGCGGGCATGCATGTAGATATGAGGTTGATTAGAACAGTATGCATAGCATGTGTTGAGTGTTATGAATGATTTCCGAGTGTGTGGACATTTGTATGTGTTGTATGTGTGCCATAGATAATATTCTGCTTCCCTAACCTTAATTGACTTGAAAACGATTGAATGAGGTGAGTGTGTGTATTGACACTGATACCGAGTCCTTGATTGTCATTTTACCTGTAAAAGCTCACCCCTGTAATGGCTACATTTTCAGTGAACATCTCTCGGAATGAAGGATGAAGGAGGAGCTGAGTGTAGAACAAAACAGCCGAGTCCTTTTGAATATATGTGTATATGTATTACCGTGTGTAAGGTCCTGTTAAGCCTTGGCCGGCTCATGTTTTGGTTTTAGTCTTTACGTTAGAACTTGAGCAGCTTCGGGTAACAGAAGTTATGATGAAACTCTTGTAATTATTTGAATGCTTTCATATATATATATATATATATATATATGTTGTGTATTCTTCCATACTGTAAGTGATGTCCGAGCGGTGAATATGGATGCATGAGTATGTCTTATGAGCGTAGAAGGTTAGTGTGTTTATGGGTGGTTATGAAGCGGAGTGGTTCCGAGTGAAAGATTATATGTAAGCCGAGTGAGGAAGAGCTTGTACTTCCGAGTAAAAAGATCCTAAGTGATCCCCTGTCTGAAGGAGGAATTAATGGAGTGGTTTGGAATGGAATGTACTCTAAGCGGAGGATAATTATAATCCGAGTGATCAAATTGTAGTGTGCCGAGTGAGTTAGCTGCTATTCCCCAAATGAATATAGGCCTGAGGATTTCTGAGTAGATGTAAGTATGAAATTTGAGTGAGATTCATTCATATGAGTTCCCGAGAGAGAAACACTTAGACGGATTCTTAGGGAAGTTTCCTCCAATGACATCCTGGTGAGTAACTTAGTGGAAAGAATCTCGAGCGCATAGGCTTAACTGATTCTGAGTGAAAACGCGTATAAGCTCCGAGCGGGAAATATTCCGAGTGAGAGTTTTTAGAATCCGAGTGGAAAGTCCCCTACTTACCGGGTGAATCTAGTATGTACCTTGGTGGATAAATATGAGAGACTATGTTATAGAAGGCAGGCGTGGGAGTCGATTCCCGAGTGCTGGAACCCCTCATACCCGAGTTGCCTTGGGAGTGAATCCTGAGTGGACTTAGTCGTTTATCGAGTGTATGAATATTTCGATGCCGAGTGAGGGATTAGCCGAGTGAGACTCCTCGCTTCAGCGAATGGAGGATTCGCTCCAGCGAATGTGGGTCGCTGGAAGGCGTTGTCGCGGTATCGCTCGGGCGAGCTGGACGTCTCGCCCAGGCGGATTCGTGCTTCGCTTGGGCAAGTGTACGCTGTGTGGTGGTCCGCTTAGGCGCTGTCTGTGTTTCCATGTGAATGTTTTTTTTTATTCCCTTGCCTTCTTTTTCTCTTTCTTCTTGGCCATGGGACCAGCTCTCATATCTCCATATATGGGAGTATTTTTTTTTATGGATCCAGGTTATTTCCCAATTAATTCGCGAAAATTTTTCCCCCTAAAATTTAGGATGTTATAAGGGTTTCCTCTAAACCCACCATCCATCATAAATGCTCATTATTCTTCAACCCCATCTTCACATACTTCATTTATTACTCATAAATACCCTTATTTATTTCACCCACACCTTAGGGTTCATGCATTTAATTCTTCTTTTCTCTACCCACAACATTTAATATTCCTCCAAGTTACCATCCTCTATCCTCTAAACTCCAAATGTAAAAGTAGTGGTAAAGAGCTTACCTTGCTCCAAAACGAAAATGGAAGTCAAGAGGGAGGATGAGGTAGACGAAAATGAAGAGGAGAAGGGAGGAGCTTCAAGCTACAGCGTCCTCCTCCAAGCTCATTGATGAATGAAAATGAGAAAGGGAGAGAGCACCAATTTGTTTAAGCTCTAGGGGAAGAAGAAGATATGAAGAAGAGAAGAATGAGGGAAGAAGAAGAAGTGTGTGTTTGACTCCAAGAAAAGAGTAAGTCACGGAAGTGAGAGTGGAAAGAGTAAGGGTTTTTGTTTTCATTTTTAATACTTCACTAAACTCTTCCATCTTTAAATAAACAGGCTCTCTGTTCGGGCTCAATACTTATTCTAAAAATTATTCCGAATATGTATTCGGATTCCCCATAATGTCATCTACAACCCTGACCAACGGTATCTCAATCAGAGATACATAGTCCGACACTCATATTCTATCCGGGTCAGTTTTCAACTTATCCGATCACAATAATTCACTAACAGTTTCAGAGAATCTCAATTTAATTATTTCTAGTATTTTGGAATATTAGTTAGTCCACCTTTAATTATTCAATATTTATTTTCTTAATTTAACTTCCTACTTTAAAAATTCGGGGTGTTACAGTGGCTAACATCTGATGCGTGGGCAATCTCGCTTGAGTGAGACCTACTCTCGCCTAAGCGAAATTTGGCCAGTGGCCATACACCAACATAGGAAATTTCTCGGTTGAGCGAGATTCCATCTCCCTTGAGCGAGAATACCAGTAAAAACGTAGATAACAGGGGAATTAAGTAACTCAACATACCAAAACTCAATTCTATCCAAATTGGTTAAATTCATCACATCACATCACATACATCATGTTAAGCCTTTAAAACTCGTTCTAAACCATCATACCCATAAATTTTCATTCCTACTCATGAATCATGTTCTAATTAAGCTATTTACAATATGTGTTCCATAACATGCAATTTTTATAAAAACCTACAATCATTCATCAATTCTAACTGCATCATACATCATTTTCATTATCCAACCAACGTTAAGGTCACCAATGGAAATGAGCCATAAGTACTAGGGTCTCATTTCCCTACATGACCTCCAAAAATCATCACCATATATTCATCATCCACACCAATTATCCACATTAATTCGTGGCTGTACAAAATGTAACTATATCCACCTACAATACAAAAGCCTATGTAAAAGCCACAAAATCAAACATTTCTCGGCCAAGGCACTTTTTACCCAAAATAGACTTCCTTTACACCATTTCTTCGCACAAGAGCTCCATGGGCAACCTTACAACACAAGAGCTAAAAAGGTAGACCACATGGAGAGTGAGTATATTTTCTCAATGATAAAAATCCAACGATTAGTGATAACATACATATGAATGCAAGATTAAATGTCTGCTCCTAGGAAGGAGCTCAAATGGCATAAGAAAAATCAAACATTCATCCAATTCATTGAATATACATATTCATCAAGATTCACATAGTCACACCCACCAATAACACAATTACAGTTAGTATTCAAGAGTGTCCCACATACACTTCATGAAACTTCCTCAACGGGATATCATATTATGCCATGCTCCTATGGCTAATGCACATGCTAGTATTTAAGATGCATATGCATGGATCCGATTTCATTTCATTAGGTAATCATAACCACCATAATTATTCCTCCATTCACATTGGTTTCCTGCTTCGCAAGGTGTACTCCCTCTAACAGCCTCGCAAGGTGCTTTCTCGTGATCGCAACCACGTTCAACAATTTATAATGGTTTCCCGCCTCGTAAGGGGTACTCCCGCCTCGTGATCGCAACCACAAGTATTCATTCTCAATGGTCCCACAGGGCCTCTCAATTCAAATATCAGGTGATCACAACCACCGGTTTAATAATCACAGGAACTCGCAAGCCCTTCATATCATAATCTCAAGTGATCACAACCACATTTCAAGTACCATGTTATGCATGCCATGCTATGTATACAACAATGCTCATGCATGCTTTAACCTTATAAGGATTGTCTCACCCTCTCATCTAGGGCACCACTCATACTAAATCACAATATTCATTCCACATCATCCAATACATGAATATATGTATATACCATTCCAAAATCAACCATCGTGGATTTAATTCTCTAGTTCATATTACATACTCACAACACTATATCCATTCAAGGAACAACATGTAACATGGCATCAATACATACATTATCAACATACAAAGTCTCATGCATTTAGAAAATACACCCCTCTCCTACCTCAAGAGAAGTAGACTCTCGGGTTTGACGTTCCCGCCTCACAAGTGTTATCAAGTCCTACACCAATCAATTATAGGACCACATTAATCATTCATTCAAACACCATTTCAATATACATGTATATATATATGTACACATGATTCTCATCATGTAGAAACTATTTATAGGTTTTATTCATTTGCCTAATTAAGCTTCGGGAATTCCTTCCCCTTTGATCATCATTCATTATTATCAAGGCAACAACCTAATTAGTTAGGTTACCACATATACCAACCCTACATTCAACTCATTATAAGTGGGTTTTTCATTTATGGCATCTAACCACCATCACCAATCACCATTCATGGCTATACCTCATCATTAATAACATTCTCACCATCAATTAATACATTTCGTATTCATATTACACATTTCCCCTAATTTCATAAGTTAGGGTTTCCACCAAGGTCCAACCATTCATTAATGCATCATCTTTCTCCATCTCTTTCCAATATAAATGCATTTACCATCATTAACTCCTCATAAATATTCACATCTATGGTAACCCACTCTAGGGTTTAAGCATTAAATACTCTCTTCAACTACCCATTCACATACATTGCTCTCCCAAATCACATTAACACATATATATGGCAAAAACCTCAACCAAATGATGAGTATACTTACCTCACACCCAAAAACGAAATGAGTTTTCAAGGGAGAGGGAGGCCACATGAAAATGAGAAGGAGAAAAGAGGAAGAACTTCAAGTTTCCAAGTCCTCTTCAAACAAAAATGGAGGGGATAGAGATGACACTACTTAACTTAATTATTTCTGATATTTTGGGGCATTAAGTAATTCACATTTAGTTATTCAATATTTGTTTCCTTAATTTATTCTCTATTTTAAAATTTGGGATGTTACAACCACGAATATATCCAAGTAAGGGTGGAAAATACAGTTCATGTAATCCATGAAAGTCGTTGGAGCATTACTGACACCGAATGGCATAATGATATATTGATAATGTCCATATCAAGTCCTGAACGCTATTTTTGGAATATCTTCAGACTTTACATGAATTTTATGGTATCTAGATTAGAGATCAATCTTGAAGAATACACATGCACCTTCCAATTGATCCAAGAGATCATCAATACATGGCAATGGATATTTATTCTTGATGGTCAGTTTGTTCAACTGTCTATAATCAATACATAATCGTATAGAATCAACCCTCTTGTTCACCAAAAGCACTGAAGCACCCCAAGGCAAAATGTTCAGTCGAATAAATTGTTTTTCAAGCAACTCATCTTCCTACTTCTTTAATTCAGCTAATTTTGATGGAGACATGCAGTATGGTGCCTTAGAAATAGCTCCGCAATAAGAATAAGATCAATGGTAAACTCAACCTCATGTGGAGGAGGTAATCCAGGGACATCATCCGAAAAGACGTCTAGAAATTTACACACAATAAGGATATCATTAATATCAGGAGAACTTGATATGGCAAGCATCACAAACAACTGAGAAATGCCACTTACCAAAAAGTCATAAACACGATCAGTTGGAAAAATAATTTTCTTCTAATAACAGTCCACCACCATATGGTTGGCGGATAACGAATCCATTTCCAGAATAATGTCAAGGTTCTCAATGGCAAGCAGATCAAATCAATCACAAACACTACTAAAAGAAAGTCTTATTTGTAACTGGAAAAAGCCATCGTTAACAGGCAGGATTCTATCACTACTAGTATTAATGACGACATCAGCTACGACTGAATACAGTTGCTACCAATCCGGTGGCAAACATGTCAGCGACGACATGTGAAGACCGTGGCCAACTTTGTGATGGTCGTATGCCGTCGCTAAAAGTGGTCCTCTTTCTGCCATTTTCGTCGTTGGCTCGATCCCACATTAGCGATGATAACCAGTTCATCATGGACAAATTTAAGTTTTACCATTGCTAATTTAGCCTAATTAGCAACTGCCTTACGTCGTAGCTATGTTTGTTATAATTGTTGTCACTATGTTCGTAACTAAATGGGGACCAATATTACGATTACACTTCATCTGTAGCTATGTTTTTGATAATTGTTGTCGCTATCTTCGTAGCTGAATAGGGACCAATGTTAGCGATGACACTTTAATCGTAGTTGAATAGGGATCCATATTAGTGACGACAATTCATCCGTAGCTATGTTTTTCTATAATTGTCTTTGCTAACTCTGTAACTATCAGGGACCAATTTTAGCGATGACACTTCAGTTGTAGCTGAACAGGGATCCATATTAGCAATGGCGTTTTGGCTGTCGTTAATAATATTAATTAATTTTTTTAATTTTTTCATAAAATTTTATTATTTATGGTAATTTGTAATTTTATTATTTAAAGTATATTCTATAAACTTGGATGAAATCTTTTTTATAAAACTAAAATATATATTAATTTTTTTATAGTGCTTTTATTAGTCAACAAACGTATATATAATAAACAGAAAAGGATATAACATCAATCAGCAATAAACACGGTTAAATTAAAAATATAGTAATAGCCATCATATTATTTACAACTCAAAGAATAAAAAAATAATAAGTATAAAAATGTGTAACACTAAAAAAATAAATACAAAATCCATCAACTAAAGGGGGATTCTAGGGTGGTAGGTCTGGCCGGGAACCAGAGGTTGCGTTGTCAGGTTGAGCCGGTAAAGACTCCATCAACCGGTGGATCAGAACCTCCTACTGAACCATTAGCCTGGGAATGTCCTCTAGCTATTGCTCTACTCGCATCTCCACCAGCTGCCTCTATCTATGCTCCTCTGTGAGCTCGTTGTTCAGGTTCTAAATAACCTGAACAACATCTGTTGGCAACGTAAAGGAAGAGGCAGAGGTATTCCTAGTCTTGGTTATCTGGGTCCTAACCCTAACGAAGCCAAACACCTTCCCCTTCTTGTTGACACCTCTGACAACCTCTAAATAGATGACGTTGTCATCGGTTGAAGAAAGGGTAGGAGGTGCCTCCCCATTAGGAGTCTGAGAGGCCAGCTCAGCCTTCTTCTGAGCCTGCATGGCCTAGTACGCCACTTGCATATGTTTAGAAAAGTCAAATAAGTTAACAAATCTAAATGTATAAAAAAATTTAAATACATTTATAAGCTTAGATAAATTACTGCCATCTCCATGGTCTTCCAGTTAACCTAGTGACCAGCCTTATTCTTCTTGGTGATTTACATCACCTCAAATAATGAAGGCTCATGATGCTCCTTCTGCCCCTGTAATTCACAATATATTAAAATTGTTAAGACATGTCTTTCAAGTTAATTTATTAATAAACATATTTAAAAAAATGTACTTACAAATCTTTTTTCTACTCTACCACTGAAATAGAACCCCGGTGTCGACAGAGGCTCCAACATCAACCAACCTATTTTCCTTGCTCCAAGCACTAGTCTACTAAAAAAAGACTCATCCTTACTTTTGCAGCATTTCTTCCCAGTGGTGCTTAGGGATCCAGCGGGGGAGCTCTGCCTTCGCCCTCACCTTCCAGAGGGTACTCTTGATATTTTTAAGGTCTTTATGATAAAGATCCTCCTAATCTTATCAGTCATGCCCTCCTCCCACGGAAAGCCACACTGTAAATTAAAATGCAATTCCAAATTAAAAAGGTAAGTAGTGTACGCAAGAATAAAAGTTACCAACATCAGACCTTAATCGTCAAGCTTAAGCAAGAATGCTCAAGCTTAAGCGAAAATTAGGAAGAATCAAACCCTGGTAAGCTCACTTGAGTGACAATGCTCAAACTTAAGCAAAATTTGGACAGAAACTACTCCTTGGCATTCGCTTGAGCTAGAATTACCCAGCTTAAGCGAGATTGACAACTCTTAACATATAAATCAACTTCCAACCTACCTATTTTTCCCGTTTCAACTCCGATTACAACGAAACTTCATAGGCACTATATTTTCACCTTTCCGAAGCTATTGGCGCTGTCCATTCGCCAAAATTATTACATATGACTAAGATATGCACATAATTATAGTTCGCCAATTTTAAGATGAAGGTGAGCAACACAAGGGCCATTTCTCATAAGTTTTGGCCCATTCTAATTTCCAAAAGTCATAAACCATACATAGAAGCTATTGGGACCATCACATACTATCCAAGACTCATAAAACTTATTTTGACCCTATTGGTTCCTCAATTATACATAAATTCAATGTACCACCTTCACAATTCAATCAATTCATCAAACAACATGCATATCAATGCCATCAATTGGCTATGGAAATTTATCAATAATATTCATTCTTCAATATGGCAAACAAAGTCATGGTATCCTAATTAGTATCGACCAATATTAAGGTCACTACCAAAAATTGGCCTTTCAAAACATATAAAGCTTAATTTTCACAAGTGACCCTTAAAAGAATACATGTCATCATCCAATATTCATGAAACCAAAATAAGCATATACAAGTATCAAGTGTTTTACAAAAAGAGATGTTGATCAAGGCTTACAAGCTTCCATTTCCATATTTACCTCTTCCATGATTCAATCCTCCAAAAAAGTAGGATATCCAACATATCTACATTAAACTTTAAAATGGTAACTAGGAGGTAAGTAACATGCACCAAATGAATCAAGTCATACATTATGATGATATGTATACATGTGTGTATAACATCCATATCTCAAGAAACGACATAGGTCCATTCACATATGTTATTCCATTTCAACGTCATACATATCCAATTCAATGTATATATATATATATATGTTCCCAACATTCATGACTCAAAGAGCATCATAAACCACATTCTCATATGACACATACTCAATGTTAGTACCAACTCTCTTTCCTCTTTATTTATCAGTTATCCATCGCCACCACGGGCCATCAACTAGGCATATATCTGGCTATATGCAAATACTCTTATGCTAATACATATGCACAAATGAATCAGTAACAATTTACGGATCTGACTGTGGGAAAACAACATCATCTCAAGTGTGGGTCATGTTGTTAAGGTGGCCTGAATACTCAAGAGCGGGGTGAATTAAGTGTTTAAGCTTTTCTTCTTAATGCCTTTGAAATTGATTCCTTTTTCACAAAATATGTTTGTATGCAAGAAATAGCAAGTGTAATGCAAGAGTCAATGTAAAACAATGTGCAAATGTTATTTAGGCAATATGTCAAACACTTAGTGTACAACACTTTAACTTAGCCTAATTACTCAAGTTCAAGCAATAATATCACAATCAAATCAATATACCAACCAAATCCAATAAGTAAATGCAAGAGAGTAGGGAAGAGAAGCTTGCAAACCAATTTAATTAGTTCCACCAACCCGGTGTATGTCTCGTATTCAAGCAACCCACTTGAAGGATTTCCACTATTGAAGTTTAGAGATACAAGCTATGAGCAATTGCAGCTTTCTAGTGTCCCACACTCAAGAACTCAATCCTCACTAGCATAAGGGCAACCCACCCAATCTCTCAAACTCTCAATACCCACAGGTTGAACCCCAACCTTTGTGACCACTAAACCTAGAGTGAATAACCTTAGTGTTTTGGTGTTTGGTTTTACAATCAATAAACTCTCTCAATAGAGTAGATAAGCAAATGAAAGGCTCTAACAATGATTACTCTCAACAAGAGAGGATTTAAAAATTTAAGCTTTAAGTTTCAGAAATTGAAACTACACAAGGAAATAGAACTCACAAGACTTAAGATTTGATTTCTCTTTGATGATTTTTGGATGCTTGAGTAGCTTGAATGGGTCTTCCATTTATAGGCCCTGGAGAGGTGCCATAGAGTCTTCAGAGCTGTTGCGCAGCATGGGCATCTTATTAAAAATGGAGAAGTGAGCTAGTTTCCCACTTAAAAACACTTCCCAAAGATCTGGCACTATCGTAATCGATTACGCCTCGAGCTGTAATCGATTACACTTTGAATTCTTTAGTGTAATTAGACTGGTAATCGATTAGCCTTTCCCATGTAATCGATTAGCTAAGAGACAAAACCTTGTTAATCGATTGTTCATTGCCTTGTAATCGATTGTGAAAGGCACCTGGTGCATTCAATTGTGTTAAGCAGCATGGTAATCGATTATGACTCATGTGTAATCGATTATGGGATAAACAGAAACTCTCTAATCGATTAGTTCTTGTCTTGTAATTGATTAACAACATTACCGAACATTGGTAATCGATTATGGCATCCTTGTAGTCGATTAGCAGATGTACCTGATGCTTTTCATTTATTTTCTCAACTTGGTAATCGATTGGCTTCCTTGGTGCAATTGATTAGGTGACAAACAGAAATTCTATAATCGATTAGAGTTGATGAGGTAATCGATTAGTTGTTAAACAGAAGCTCTGTAATTGATTATATAAGGTCTTGTAATCGATTAGGATACGTGTTTTTGCAGGTCTGATGTTGTCTTCTCTGTTTTTATCCTTGCATGTGTTCTTTTATGAACACTTGAACTTTTTGCCATGATTCTTCAATTGCTTTTGTCATTATCAAAATTATACAACCTGAAACACATATTCAAACATATTCTCCCCCTTTTTGATGATGACAAATAATGTTCATCTCATGAGGGTGTTAATCTAGGAAAAAATTTCTCCCCCTTTCTTAAGGAGTTTTTGTATACATTTCTTGTTGCTCTGATTTTGAACCAGTTAATAACCATTCGTTATTGTAGCATTAAAGCCAATTTAATTGAGAATCAATATGTTCACCATGTTAACCACAAATTATTAATCAATATTTTAACCATGTTAACCACTTGTTATTGACCACTTGTTTATCATTTATATAAATAGATGAACAATAATTTCTCCCCCTTTGTAATCATCAAAAAACAAATAAGACATGATAGACTAAAAGGAAATTTCATTCATTGATTCAGAGGGAAATACAAACTCAAAGGTGCAAAAAAGGAAATAGTGCAAAAAGCAAATAAAACAATGAGAGTCTAATTATCGGGATTGAGAAAGCGCAATTCAGAAATCTTGTTGGAGAGTTCCTCATAGCGTTGCTCCATAAGCTCAAAATGTTGTTGCTCGGTCATTTGAAATTCTTGAAGGGTATTATCAATTCTTTCAAAATGCCAATCCAAGTAAGCATAGAGGGAAGTGAAGGGGTCAATAGGAGCAGATGGTTCGCGTTGTGGTGCTTGAGGTGCAAGAGGAGGAGAGGCAGGATCATTAGCTGAACCTTCAAAAGGAATATTAGCATGAATACCTTCCATCTTGGAGAGCCAAGCGCCATTGACGAAGACTATGCCCATCTTGGTGAGATGATGAGTGACAATGCATACCTTTGGAGATATCTTCTAAGAAAGTTCTCCAGCAAGGTCAACACCATAAGCCTTGAAAATTTTTGTGAGGAGGATGGCATATGGAAGCTTTTGTTGCTCCTTGTCCTTGAGCATATGCAATTTTAGGAGCTGAATCCAATTAATCTCTTTTTCATTTTGCATAGTCCACATCAAGAGTACATCATCCTCTTCAACCAAGGCATAATTTCCACCACGAGGGATCAGGAGTTTAACCAGGAAAAAATAAAGGAGGCGGTTATTGATAGTAAGATGGCCTACCAATTTATGGTTGCTTTGGGGACGGTCAACTTTCCAAAGGGATTGGCAAGCGGTGATGGCATTGAAATCCCATTCATCTTCTGGATGACCACCAGCAAATTCAATATCAGAGAGGAGAAGTTGGGTAATCTCAGCAAGTTGTGCATTGGTGATCCTTAGAGTCATATTTTTTACTCTAGCTTCAAGTAACCCATCAACAAGCTTTAGATTGCAGAAGAAGACTCGCATGAGTTTCGGGTAGTAGACTTCTTCTTTGAGAGTGAGAAAAGTGAAGAGATTGTAGTGGTGAAGGGAGTGAGTAAAGGTGAAACTGGAATGGTCAAAAATTTTAGCATTGATGTAGTGAGGGGATAGATATCCTGTTTAGAAAATTTCTGAATGAAGTTTTGGAGGTCTTTAGGATTTGTGAAGAACCTTGAAAAATCAAAGGGGTTATTGGTTTAGGTAAGAGAGGACCTAGATCTTTTCACATTCCTTGATGAAGACATTGTGAGAAGAAGAAGATGAAGAGGATTTGGAAAATTTGGAAAGTCTTGGAGGATAGGGGAGTATTGGAGGTGTGAGGTAGAAGAGGTGAAGGAGGGGGTATTTATAGGGTTTAGGAGTGGAAAAATGGGGTTTAAAGGGGTGATTTGGATTGGGCAAAAGAGGCACACACGGATTATGCATTAAATCACGCTTCTAATACGCTCGTAATCGATTACGGGGTTACTCGTAATCGATTACACCCCTTCAGCATTTGAATCGTCAGGTGTTCTAATCGATTGTGCTAGGTGTGTAATCGATTACGTTAAAAATAGAAACTTGGCAATCGATTAGGAGGAGTGTGTAATCGATTAGCTGGAAGACAAAAAGTCTCTGATTGATTTGGCATAGACCCTAATCGATTAGTGATAACTCACAAGCTTTCTAATCGATTATGAGCTGAAGAGTAATCGATTATGGACAAAACAGAATGCTTCTAATTGATTATATTTAGACATCTAATCGATTATGACAACCCAAAAATGCTTAAAACACATGTTCTTCAATCAAAAATCATTAAGGACTCAATTATCATGGAATAGAACATGCTTAATTCATCAATCAACCAATTTTCACTTATTAAACACATTGTAGTTCAAAGAATCATCAATATCCATCAATATTTAAACATAATTGGAAATGTCTAGAATTCCTAACTCTCTTCTTATGTGTATGAATTGCTCCTTTGCAAGTGGTTTTGTGAAGATATTAGCTAATTGCTTAGAGGTTTCAACATATTCAAGCATACAACACCCTTTAACACATGATCTCTAATGAAATAGTGTCTAATCTCAATATGTTTGGTTCTAGAATGCATCACAGGATTCTTTGAAATATTTATGGCACTTGTGTTATCACATTTGAGAGGCACATGGTCTAACATAACACCAAAATCTAGAAGTTGTTGTCTCATCCAAAGGATTTGAGCACAACAACTACTAGCTGCAACATATTCTGCCTCAGCTGTGGATAATGCAACACTTACTTGTTTCTTGCTATGCCAAGATACAAGAGAACTACCAAGCAAGTGGCAAGTACCACTAGTACTTTTTTTATCAAGTTTACATCCTGCAAAATCAGAATCAGAATATCCAATAAGAGTGCATTCAACCCCTTTAGGGTACCGTAAACCAACATTTTGAGTTCCAACCAAGTATTTCATTTTTTTTATAGCAGTAAGGTGTGATTTTTTTGGGTATGCTTGGTATCTTGCATACATACAAATAGCAAACATGATATTCGGTCTACTAGCGGTTAAGTAAAGTAAGGATCCAATTATACCTCTATACTTTGTGAGTTCTACATCCTTACCTTTCTCATCCTTGTCCAAATAACATGAAGTGCTCATAGGTGTGGCAATTTCATTTGCCTTGTCCATGTTGAATTTCTTAAGCAACTCCTTGCAATATTTGGATTGACTAATGAATGTACCTTCTTTAGTTTGTTTAATTTGTAGTCCAAGGAAGAATGTAAGTTCTCCCATCATAGACATTTCAAACTCATCCTGCATTAGCTTAGCAAACTTCTTGCAGAGTATTTCATTAGTAGCACCAAAAATGATATTATTAACATATACTTGTAATAAAAGTATGTCATTCTTCTTGTGCTTAATGAATAATATTGTATCAACCCTTCCTCTTTCAAAATTGTTTTCCAAAAGAAATTTGCTCAATCTTTCATACCAAGCTCTTGGAGCTTGTTTTAAGCCATATAATGCTTTTCTTAGTTTGAAAACAAGATTTGGAAATTCATAGTTTTCAAAACCAGGAGGTTGATTAACATATACTTCTTCTTGAATGTATCTATTTAAAAAAGCACTCTTGACATCCATTTGGTATAATTTAAAGTCTTTACAACATACAAATGCTAATAATAATCTAATGGCTTCTAACCTAGCTACGGGTGCATATGTTTCTTCATAATTTATGCCTTCTTCTTAATTGTATCCCTTAGCTACTAATCTAGCCTTGTTTCTAGTGATTATACCATTTTCATCAAGTTTATTTCTATAAACCCATTTAGTACCTATTATTTGGTGATCATTGGGTCTTGGCACTAATTTCCAAACTTCATTTCTTTCAAATTGATTTATCTCTTCTTGCATGGCTAACATCCAATGTTCATCAATAATAGCTTCATCAATGGTCTTAGGTTCAATTTAAGAGACAAACGCTAAATGATTACAAGTATTGAAAGAGCGTCGGGTACTTACACCTTTAGTGATATCACCTATAATGTTGTCCAATGGATGGTATTTTGAGGTGATCCATTCTTTTTGTTCAGTTTCCACACTTTATGTTGTGTCTCATTCTTTGTTGTCTTCTTCTTTGTCATCCAAGTTCAATTCTTGGAAGGTACCTACAAGATCATCAAAATCTTCCTTTCTCGTGGAGTTATGGCTATTTTCATCAAATTTCACATGAATTGACTCTTCAATAATGTAGTTTGTTTGTTAAATACTCGATAAGATTTACTTGATGATGAATATCCAAGAAAAATTGCCTCATTAGATTTTTCATCAAACTTTCCTAGATTATCTTTTCCATTATTAAGTACAAAGCATTTGCATCCAAATATATGAAAATAGGAAATGTTTGGTTTTCTACCTTTGTAAAGTTAATAGGGGGTTTTCTTTAGAATAGGCCTAATCAAACATCTATTCATCACGTGACAAGCGGTGTTTACTGCATCGGCCTAAAAATATTTCACAATGTTATTTTCATTTAACATGGTTCTTGCAAGTTCCACCAAAGATCTATTTTTCCTTTCAACTACTCCATTTTGTTGTGGAGTTCTAGGAGCTGAAAAATTATGTTCAATACCATGTTTTTCACAAAACTTTTCAAATGATTGATTTTCAAATTCTCCCCCATGATCGGTTCTTATGGATGCAATCTTTGAATTTTGTTCATTTTGGATAACCTTGGCTAGTTTCTTAAATGCATGATATGTTTCATTTTTGTGAGTGAGAAACAAGGTCCATGTATATCTTGAATAGTCATCTATAATTACTAGACTATAGTAATTACCACCAAAGCTTTTGATTTTAGATGGTCCAAATAGATCCATGTGCAAAAGTTGTAAAGGCCTTTGAGTAGAAACAATGTTTTTAGCTTGAAAAGATGCATTTACTTGTTTTCCCTTTTGACATGCATCATAAAATTTATTTTCAAATTTGAGCTTTGGCAAACCAATTACTAATTCTTTAAAAACAAGTTTGTTTAGATGGTCTATATGTATATGTGCTATTCTTCTATGCCATAACCATGATTCATCCTCTCTAGTCATGAAACATTGCACATCACTTGAGGACAAACTATCAACATTAATCATGTAAATATTATCAATTCTTTTACCAACAAACTTAACTTCCTTGTTTAGCTTATTTTCAATTATGCAACAATTAGACTCAAATAATACTCTATATCCTTTATCACATAATTGACTTATGCTAAGCAAGTTATGTTTGAGTCCTTCAATATATAATACATCACTAATTGAAGTAGAGGAATTTTTACTAATGTTTCCAATACCAAGTATTCTTTCTTTGGTATTGTCCCTATAAGTAACGCTTCCTTTTCTTTTGGGAGTGAAAGTTGTGAATTTGCTCATATCTCCCATCATGTGCTTTGAACACCCACTATCCAAGTACCAATGAGTGTTGCTTGCCTTGAAGCATACCTACAAAACAAAATTCGTTTAGAGAACTTGGTACCTATTTTATGTTGGGTCCTTTTTGGTTAGCTTGTGGTAATGTCCCTTTGGGAACCCACACCTTTCTTACTACTTTTGGTCCAAATTTTCTAATATGACAATTTGAATTATGACCCTTAGTGCCACAATGGTTGTATTTAGTAAATGGTGATGAAGATTTTCTAGGTGGCACAAAGAAATTTTTGTAATGCTTTTCCTTTTTGGTGGAATTATATCCTAATCTGGTTTTGTCAAACATGCATCGTTGATTTCCAAGTAAAAAATTCAAATTATCTCTCCCATATGTGAATTTCTCAAGAGTAGTGTTTAAGTCTAGGACTTTCTTTTCTAGATGATCACATTTTACAGCATATTCACATGGTTTGGTCTTGGAACATGGTTGAGCATTAGCTACTTTCTCTTTCAAGCATTCATTTTCTTTACTAAGCTCCATAAGATGTATTTCTAAAGTATCAATGGTTTTCCTAGAATATTTATACTTGTTTGAAATTTTAACAAATTTGTCATACAATTCCTTAAATGCATCAAGTAATTCATCTCTATCTAAGTTAAGAGAACCTACCTCATCATCTTCATCTTGATGATTTGCCATGAGACATAGGTTGGCTTCCTCATTATCCGATTCTTCCGAGCTACTCACTTCATTTTCATCCCAAGCAATGTAAGCTTTTCTTCTTCCTCTTTTCTCTTTGTTCTTCTTCTTGAGGTTTGGACAATCCACCTTGAAGTGCCCTTCCTTGCCACATTCAAAGCAATTTGGTGAGGAAGAATTTTCACTAGAAATAGATTTCTTACCTTGAGGTTTGAAACTTCTTTGGAAGTGTTTGTTTCTCATGAATTTTCCAAATCACTTTACAAATAGTCCAAACTCTTCTTCTTCATCAAGCTCACTACCGGATTCTTCTTCATTGATAGAAGTGGCCTTGAGAGCTAGTCCCTTTTTCTTGGAAGACTTTTCTTCCCCTTCTGCCATCTTCAATTCTTTTAACTCTTGTTCCTGTTCTTGTAACTTACTGAATAGTGTAGCAAGAGACATTTCTTTGATGCTTGGAGATTGTTTGATGGCAGTGACAAGAGGTTGTCATTCCCTAGTAAGACTTTTTAATATTTTATGAATAATTTCTTTGTTAGTGTAAGTCTTGCCAAGAGTAATGAGATGATTTATAATAAGGTTGAACCTCTTTTGCATATCAATAATTATTTCTCTAGAATTTAATCTAAAACTTTCATACTGACTAGTTAAGGTGCTAATCTTAGAGTCTTTAACATCACTTGTACCTTCATGGGTTATTTGTAAGGTATCCCACATATCCTTGGCAGATTTACATGTAACTACTCTAAAGAATTCATCAGGGCCTAAAGCTAAGGTGATTAGATTTTTGGCTTTATAATTATATTAGACTTTCTTTTCTTCTTTGCTGGTCCAATCATCCATCAAGTTTTCTACTTGTTTTCCCTCAACAACATGGATTGGTATAAAGGGACCTTTTTCAATGGCATTCCAAATTTTTAAGTCAATTGATTGCACAAAAATTTTCATCCTTTCTTTCCAAAATGCATAGCCTTCACCATTGAAAGCAGGAGGTCTATTTGTGGCGCCACCCTCAGGAAAAAGATTTAGAGAATTAGAGGCCATTGTTCTCTTGAAGCTATTAAGCTTGATCTACCAAGAGTCAAGCTCTGATACAACTTGTTGTTCAAGTGGCCTCAATACTCAAGAGGGGGGTGAATTGAGTGTTTAAGATTTTCTTCTGAATGCCTTTGAAATTGATTCCTTTTTCATAAAATATGTTTGTATGCAAGAGATAGCAAGTGTAATGCAAGAGTCAATGTAAAACAATGTGCAAATGTTATTTAGGCAATATGTGAAACACTTGGTGTGCAACACTTTAACTTAGCCTAATTACTCAAGTTCAAGCAATAATATCATAATCAAATCAATATACCAACCAAATCCAATAAGTAAATGCAAGAGAGTAGGGAAGAGAAGCTTGCAAACTAATTTAACGACTTTCACCAACCTGGTGTATGTCTCGCCTTCAAGCAACCCACTTGAAGGATTTCCACTATTGAAGTTTAGAGATAGAAGCTATGAGCAATTGTAGCTACCTAGTGTCCCACACTCAAGAACTCAATCCTTACTAGCACAATGGTAACCCACCCAATCTCTCAAACTCTCAATACCCAAAGGTTGAACCCCAACCTTTGTGACCATTCAACCTAGAGTGAATAACCTTGGTGTTTTGGTGTTTGGCTTTACAATCAATAAACTCTCTCAATAGAGTAGATAAGTAAATGAAAGGCTCTAACAATGATTACTCTCAACAAGAGAGGATTTATAAATTTAAGCTCTAAGCTTCAGAAATTGAAACTACACAAGGAAATAGAACTCACAAGACTTAAGATTTGATTTCTCTTTGATGATTTTTGGATTCTTGAGTAGCTTGAATGAGTCTTCCATTTATAGGCCTTAGAGAGGTACCCTAGAGTCTTCAAAGTCATTACACAGCAGGCATCTTATTGAAAATGGAGAAGTGAGCTGGTTTCCCACTTAAAAACGCTTTTCCCAAAGATCTGGCACTATTATAATCGATTACGCCTCGAGCTGTAATAGATTACACTTCAAATTCTTCAGTGTAATTGGACTGGTAATCGATTAGCCTTTCCCATGTAATCGATTAGCTAAGAGACAGAACCTTGTTAATCGATTGTTCATTGCCTTGTAATCGATTGTAAAAGGCACCTGGTGCATTCAATTGTGTTACGCAGCATGGTAGTCGATTATGACTCATGTGCAATCGATTATGGGACAAATAGAAACTCTCTAATCGATTAGTTCTTGTCTTGTAATTGATTAACAACATTACAGAACATTGGTAATCGATTGTGGCATCCTTGTAGTCGATTAGCAGATGTACCTGATGCTTTTCATTTATTTTCTCAACTTGGTAATCGATTGGCTTCCTTGGTGCAATCGATTAGGTGACAAACAGAAACTCCATAATCGATTAGAGTTGATGAGGTAATCGATTAGGTGTTGGACAGAAGCTCTGTAATCAATCATATAAGGTCTTGTAATCGATTAGGATACGTGTTTTTGCAGGTCTGATGCTGTCTTCTCTGTTTTTATCCTTGCATGTGTTCTTTTATGAACACTTGAACTTTTTGCCATGATTCTTCAATTACTTTTGTCATTATCAAAATTATACAACCTGAAACACATATTCAAACACAGGTCAAGCATAGGTGTGCTACTATGCCCCTACTGCATTAGTAAAAGTGTACATTTATATCTCAAATCATGCATGCAATACATTATCCTTTTTACTGGTACCAAACCGCTATCGCCCATATGTAGCACTAGTCACCCTGTGACTTACAGATTCAACAACTTTGCCTCACTTGCCATAAGTTCTACGGGCCCCTCCTGAACACACATCGGAAGAGTCGTGCCCCATAGGGACACCGAGGTTACTTGCTCACTATAGAGCCGCCCACCCACTGGGCCCGCCACATAGGGTGCCTCGTCACCAAACTAAGGGCCGCTTCGTGATTCCAAGAATCACTAGGGAACAGATATATGATTTTACCCGTGCACTGGGCCGCCCTCCCACTGGGCCCACCTATTGGAACCCTTAACATTTTACATAGACAGCGAATGATATGCCATGGATGCAATGCAATGCAATTCAAATGCATTCTCCCACTATGCATCCTAAATGTCACTCCACATTCACATTTTACCACCAACACTTAGAGAAACTCCATATGCTCGTTATTCTCAACCGTCACTAGCATTCATTGGGTTTCATACACATAATTAGTTAGTGGCAATCACGATTCATCAATCCATATTTTATGGGATGTTCAAAAACATTGAGATCAATACAATTATGGTTCCAAGCCACTAACAACAACTCTTATTATTCATGAGGCAATTTAATATCATAATCATCATTTCATAAACATAAGCCACACAACACTATTCTCTCTAAATGCATTCCAATCAAGTAATCATCAGTCATTCATCCAAGTCAAATAGCATAACACAATCATACACACAGATCACTAATGGATGAAATCAAGCATTTAGAGATGTTACCCCCTCCTACCTTAAGAGGAGTAGAAATCAACACGGTCCGATGGTCCCGCCTCGTCAATGGGGTTGTTTCCTACATTACACATTCATGCAAATTTCAATCAATTGACCTTCCAAGCCACATTTTCAAGTCCTAATCACTTATTATTACATTTAAAATTTTCAAACATGTATTAAACATGTCATAAACATCACTTTCCTTATTTTGTTAGGTTTCGGGAATTCCTTCCCATTAATCCATACTCTCTATATTCAAAGGTTACAAGACAATCTTAAGCCCAACATTCACAAATACCACATAATGGTTTCCAACTCAAAATCACCAAGACTTTTATATATTCTAAGTTAATACTTAGTGTATTCAACATTTTCACTATCAAACTATTTCCATTTCATTAATTTCACCATAACCACCATGGGCTAGGCATTCAAGTATTATTATTATGCATTTATAATCTCCACCCATTAAAGGGTTCAAGCACCAATGGGCACCAATCACCATTAATGGCCATCCACTATCATTAATACTTTCTAACACTATCAATAAATAGTATTCTAGCATATTTTCTTATACCCATCATTCAAATATCATATATCCCCTCTTAAAACATATTCTTGAATCCATATTTATCATTTTCCCAATTTATAAAGTTAGGGTTTCATCAAAACCCAATAACCATCATCAATGCCCATTATTTTCCATCATCTTTTAGTGTCATTTTCACATACCCATATATCCCCTCTTAAAACTCACAATAAAAGCACCCTACCTAAGGGTTTCCCATCATAAATGTTTCCTTATTAGTAACCCATATGCATTTCCTCCTTAAAACCATAATAACCCTTAACCTAGGGCATAACACCATTAAAATGGAGAGGAACTTACCTCAAGCCAAGAAAATGAGTGGATTTCCAAAAGAGGGATGAAGGAGCATGAAAATAAGAGAGGGAGAGGGGGGACTTCAAAGCACCATCACCTTCCTTCAAGCTTCCATGAAAATGAAAATGGAAGGGGAGAACAAACCACCACTTTATGGATTTCAAGAGGAAGAAGAAGAGGAGTGGGAGATGAATGAAGGGAAAAGAGAGTATGGAGAGAGAAGAAACAGCAACGTGAAGTGTAGAGGGGAAAAGAGAGTTTTTATGTTTTATTTTATCCCTTCATTAAAGCTTCTCCATTTTAATTTAAACAGGATCTCTGTTTGGGTTCAATAATCTAAAAATTATTCCGAATATATATCTGGGCTCCCAGTAATATTCTTAACAGTCCTGACCAACAATACCTCAATCAGAGATACTTGATCCGACACCCATATTCTAATCGGGCATTATTTTCAACTGTCTAAGCCACAATAAATTAGGAATAATCCCCAAAAATCTTAATTTAATTACTTCCAACATTTTGAGACATTAATTAACTGACTTATAATTATTTAGTATTTATTCCACTTACTTAATCATTTATTTTAAAATTTGGGATGTTACATAGTGACGAAGATAACGATGGGGTTTTGCAAATATAGCGACTACGTGGTGAAGAATGAATATTACTGACGGAACACGCTCGTCACTAAGTTGCGCGCCGACAAAAATGCTTGAAGGGAAACTGAAAAATGGAGGGAGGTCAAATGTAGCGACGACGTTAACAATGACATGACTATAGCGACGGAGTTAGCGACGGGGATTCGCAAAATATAGCGATAGGGTTCTTTTGGTCGCTAATGTGGTAACTAAATTTGTTTTCAAGGTCCCTTTTTCTGTTGCGGTCGCTATTGCGGTCACTAATTAGCGATAGGGTGTGGCGGTCGCTAATTATAGGTAGCTATCAGGGTTTTTTTTAGTAGTGAAATCTCCTTTCATCAAGGATAAAGCATACATTCCTACATACTTATTTTGTCCATAACCGGATACCAATAGGAAGTCATAATTAAGACTGCATCAGTCAGTCTAGAAACAGCCAATTTCAGCCGCCATACCACATCCTCAGATATAAAGAAATGTATAGCACCAAAATCAAACACTAGACATAATGAATGATCATCAATCAGACCTTTACTCTGTACCAAGTCTCCAGCTTGCTTCGCCTCCTCACTAGTAATAACAAATACATGGGCCGTCGTGGTAGGCTATTGGCTACTCCCAGCCTGAGAGTGAAAGTTCCTGTAAACACTAGCACGGCCACCACAGCACGACCACCACGATTTTCAGCATTTCCCTGGCCTGCAACACTACCATGGCCACTAGAAGTAGTAACATGAAGCTGGGGATAGTTTGGATGGATGTGGCTCTTCTGACCACACTGATGGCATATAACCTCTGCTCTCTTGTTACAGTTGTGCACCGTATGATTGCCTCCACAATGGAACCAAGAAGACGGTGATTGTATGATATAGAGGTCCATTATATTGCTTCTACTAAGCAAACTGCAAACATCTTGACCAAGTCCTTCACCTTCCCTTCTTTTACTACTTGTTTATCTAAACTCAGGGTCCATTCCTACTCACCTATAAGTTTGCGGGAGGGTGAAAAGGGAAAGCAATATTATGTTGCGAATTAGTTTTTTAACTATATAAATCTCTTCTTGTATTTTGTTTTATTCAAGTTGATAGTAATACAAAATATTCTTTCTTCCTACCTTTTTTTGTTTCCTCTTGTCCTACTGTACAAACTTTGATTCTTACGTAGAAGTATAAGTTTTAAAAATATAATCATATTAAAAATTTCAAAAGTTGTTTCTCATGGTATTTTTGTCCAACTTAAATTCAAATAAAATATTGAAAAATAAAAAAAAAACGGATATCATACATTTTTGGCTCAAGTTGGGAATGACGAATTTTATACATATTTAGCAATTGTGTCATATTTTGTGGACAAAAAATTGTCATATTTTAATATTTACTTCCATTTTGAACATTTGCCCCTAAAGTCTCATCATATATGGATAAAATAATAAAGTCCATAATAAAATTGTGCCATTGAACATTGCATGAATTGATTGGACCGAAACGTTTTGCAACTGAAGCTCGATAAAGAGAACCTGATAAATATCTTTATTTTTAAATTTATCTTTTTATGCAATAAAAAATAAACACGTCATTCCGTAATAATACTTGTATAGACAATTTTTGTAGTTCAGAGCAATCCTCAATATAATAAGCAGGATATCAGTTAAGTTATCATCTCAATTCTCGCAACAAAGAAAATTCAAAAGTAAAATACTCTTGAAATGACGACTTTTCGCCATTGTCAACTTTTTCTCCTGGGAATTTTATTTGTTGCTTTGGTTATTGCTTCTCCAGGTAATTATTTTGAAAACTTTTTTGCTTCTTCTCTTAAATTTTATTTTTAAAATATAATTAACAAAAGGCAAAATGGAAAACGATATTTTGTACGTGTTTCTTATTTATTCGTCTCTTCCCAGAAGAATTATGGAAATAAATCTTGGATCTACAAACGTCTCGTAACAATTTTTATTTATTTACCAATATACTTTTTCATAAATTTTTAAGGCAATTTTTTGGATATCAAGTTCAAAAATAAAACAAAATTGGGCGTGACCGAGCAAGAGAAACTCCATTAAAAACTTTTTTTCATTAATTTGTGCATGTTTTCTTTTTAGAACAGAAACCCTGTTGAATTGAAATGATACTTGCGGTTGAAAACACCAGACAAAACGACGCCGTTCTTGTTCTCTGCCTAACTTCTCCATGGTCGAGAATTGCATCTTTTGGAACCAGCTTTCCTCCCCCTTCCTAATTTCTTTCTCCAATCCTGAATTTCTACATAATTCTCTTTTTTAACATGTTTTTGCATTCGGTCAATATAATTAAAGACAAATTCGATTATCGATAATGCTCTATATATGTATTTATCTATTTACAGATGGAATAGGGAATTTGGAAGTACGTAGTTTTAGTTATCATCATTTTTTATGGTGAAATATAACACATAATTAAGAAGCAAGGAACTTTGTGCATTAAATTGTGAACTTTGTCGTGATTGTAGGACCAGCAACAGCATTCAGTGATATTCCGGGCTGGATCTGCGGTGGGCATGGGCCATGTGCAAATTGCAACCAAACCTGCATTGAAGACGGGTTAAAGAGGGGCATATGTATAGACGGTGTTTGCTGCTGCAAAAAGAATTGACTTATATTGTGCCTACCAATGTAGTTTATGAAACTAAAATAAAACATCTACTTATGATTATGATTGACATTACCAAGACTTTCTGCTCGGTTGGTTTCAGTTGCACTAATCAAACATTACCAAGACTTTCTGCTCGGTTGGTTTCAGTTGCATTAATCAAACTGAGGTTGGTTTCACCAACCAAAATTTTTTTTTACCATTAAACGTAGGTTTAACTATTTTAATATTATCCTTTAAATTTTTTTATTTTCATAACCAAACCCTATTTATGTACTTATGTAACTGGTTCATTAATACATAAGCTATGCAAATCAGATATTTATCGGCATTGGTCCCTTGTTTTTCTTCTAAGCTTCACGAATGCAGTATTCCTAGTAATGTTGATTCATTTACTTGGATCGGGATCTACTCTCGGAAATTTTCCTCATGTTGGTTGCAGTTAAATAATTTAATAACTTATTGTGCAAATGTTTTTAAAACCATTACAAATCATATTTTTACACATCAAAATCGGTGATTTTTGGTCATTTTGAACATTGGGGAGGTACAATACGTGAATTCAGTATGATAGTCTAATTAAAATTAAATGTAAACTTTAATTGCTCAATTTGTTTTGAAATTGGGACGAAACGAAAAACTTTGATTTTTGATTTTTCTATCATGCAATAAAGTTCATTGGCGATTTTTCTCATTCTTAAAATTTTAATTTAATTTTGGTTTTTAAAAATTGAACCTAGCTCTACGCACACTCAAATTGGAATTCAAAATTGACTAGTAATTAGTAGTATGGATGGCAAAACGCTAAATTGCACTTTTTAATTTCTTTACCGTTTGTATATAAAATTTAATAACTTAGTTGATTTTTATATATTTTCTTAATTTATATGACTTAATTTGTATATGTTTATTGAGGAAGTATATTATATTTCTAGAAATTGTTTTACACTATTTATTATTAGTAGTATTTATACATAACAATAAAATCTAGTTTATTTTTAACTCTATAAGCCTGCCCTATTTTAAGGAATTTTAAGTTTGATACCTTAAAAAAATACAGTCAAATGTTAATATATATCATAAATTTTGGTCACATTCAAAACAGTATCATGTATATAATTAATGGTAGAAATATCTATTTGCCGCTCTAACTTTATTCTAAGGTTCAGATTGGTTCACATGCCATAATTTAATTGACACATCTTAAAAAAAAGTTAAACATGTAAAAATTTAATATTAGATTTGAACCTATGACTTTAGATATATCCTAACAACTAAACCAATATTTACCTTTCGTATATATATTAGTATTTCTACCCTTGCAGTCCATGAGATATTTTCAGAGTAAATGTTTTGTATTTTAAATTATATTTTTTATTTCATAAAATGAAGTTAAAAATATTAAATTTATTGATAGAAAAGATTGATTAAGAAAAATGAAATTTATTAAAAAATCAAACAAATTTAAGTTGAAAAGTTATTACAAGTCCAATATTAGTTAGTGTTATTTCATAAAATATGATTCTGAATTTAATATGGTATAACTTTGTTTATTTTCTAACAACTATAAATCACATAGATAAATAATTACGCCTAAATTGAATATTATAAATTTATCACAAACAAAGTGAGAATAATGGAATATTAAATGTAAATGAAAGGTAATATAAAATATAAATGAATAAATGATAATAATAAAATAAAAGATATATATACTTAATTTAAACAAAAAATACTTTTATAAAATGGACATATGTTTCCTTTCCATCATTTATATATAAGATTTAATGAATAATGTAGTGAATATTTTATATTTCTAAATTTATTAATACACATAATTTTAAAATTGAATCAAACGTTTTTTTCTATAAAAATATTAGGAAATTATTTTTAGTATCATAAATTAATTTTAAGGTTTTTTATACGAATAATTGTAAAGTGTAATACAGTATTTCTGAAACATCCCGACTTAAATAAAACAAATCCGAGACAGGGGGAAAATTTTCACGTTCACAAAAGGAGTCGGGGAAAAGAAAACGGGTCAGGGTGCCACTCTCTTGGCAAGACCCAGATTCGGCTAAGCATAACCAGTACAAATCGCTGGAGCGAACTCTATTCGCTGGAGCGAGATCCTACACTCGGTATTTTCATATCGTCACTCGGAATCGGGACTTTCGTTCACTCAGGAACGGTCCCCACCAGGTCATACCTCACTCGGAATTCTTACTCAGCCAGATTCTTACTCTTCACTTAGAAGATCTCCTCACAAACGTGGTTCGCTCGGAAGCATTTTAAGCTTCACTCGGGAAATGATTCCCTCGGTTATTTCCACTCGGGATCTATAAACCTTCCTTCACCCGGAAGTATTTTTCCCCAGTCATACATCACTCAGAGGCACTTCAACCTCAATTCACTCGGAAGTGTTTTACCCATTCTTCACTCGGGAATATTTTAATCTTCCTTCACCCGGAAAACACCTTAACCTTTCTTTCCTCGGAAGTGATCTCCATAATCAAGTTTCACTCGGAAATACTCTAACCTCTCTTCACTCGGAAGAATTCACTAGGTTAAGACCTGCTCGGAAATATTTGAACCTTATCCACTCGGAATAGGTTTACTAAGATGGGTTTCACTCCAAAACGTTTTGACCGTTCTTCCCTCGGAAGAAATTCTCTCGGTCAATTCTCACTCGGGAGTATTAAACCCTTCTTCCCTCGGAAGAGGTTCTCCCAGCTATGTTTCACTCGGAGATATCTTGACTATTCTTCCCTTGGAAGTAGTCCCACCGAACACATCTCTCTCAGAATTATTCTAAGCTTCATTCACTCAGAAAAGGCTCTCTCAACTGTATCCCACACGGAACCATTTGGTCCTTGACATTTTTCCTATAACAGTACTTCTTAGATAATTCAACAACTTCATAACATCGTATATAAACATATACTCAGAATACTGGGTAGTTCGAATTCATATATATAAATATGTGTTTAACAAGACAGAGTTCATAAGAGCCGGCCAAGGCTATATCATATCTATAAACATTATGTACACATATACAATACTCTTCATACAGCTGACGTTCACTCATCATTCTCCATCCCGACAGATATCCACTGAAAATATAGCCACAGTAGGGGTGAACATTTTACATATTAAATGACAGTTATTGACTCGGATTAATCCTCTAATTCCTAACTATGTAATGACATATCTCAATCAACAATAACATACACTGCCATTCAATATGAATATTCATACAACATCATCCAATCGGGATTATTCAATTCATTCAGGGCTATATAATTCACGTTACTCAATAACATATACTCACAACTATACAATCACATTGCACTCGGCAACAGTATCAATGTACATACATTTAGTCAGTCGGATCCGATTGTTTATTATTAAGTTTTATGTTGCAACAGAGGCTCCCAGCCTTTTATTCAGCTCCCAGCTGATCCGGCCGTTTTACTGGTACCAAACCGTTTGCCCTCTCATGTAACACAGTCACTCTCAGCAACAACGGAAGTGTTACGGGCAGCCCCGAGTCCCACTCGGTAGGCTTGCCTTGAGTCCCACCCAAGGTCTTTCATTGTATCTCATACATATTCATTTGATTACCATTTCTATATTAAGCGTCTCACGCTATATGCTCCCAGCATTTTCAATAGTGAATCAGATGCATATGGTTTTAATCATCAAACGTCCCATACTATATACACTCGGCATTCTTATTATCATATCTCGTACATATTCATTTGATTACTATTTTGATAACAAGCGTCTCACGCTATATGCTCTCAGCATTTTCAATGGTGAATCACATGTATATGGTTTTAATCATCAAGCGTCCCACGCTATATGCACTCGACATTATCATTTCGTCACATGCATCTCATGCAGTTCATGATAAAATCACAAACAGAATCAGCACAACTTTCTCATAGTACATATACTCGGTAATCACAATAATATCCACATACATCTCATGCATTTTAATATAAAACCACACACAAAGATCATCATAGCAGACTCATACTATGTGCACTCGGCTTTCTCATTAACAGCAACATGCATCTCATGCAACTTAAATCACAAACGGAACTCAACATAGCAGTCCCACACCACATGCACTCGACATTCATATTTTCAACAACAAGCATCTCATGCTATTTCATATAAAATCACACATGGGAATCGACAAACAGTCCCACACTACATGCACTCGGCATTCATATTTTCAGCAACAAGCATCTCATGCTATTTCATATAAAATCACAAACGGGAATCGACAAACTGTCCCACACTACATGCACTCAGTATTTCACAATAATATCAACATGCATCTCATGCAATTCAATATAAAATCCCAAACGGGAATCAGCATAACAGACTCACAACACATGCACTCGGTATACACATTTTCAGCAACATGCATCTCATGCAATCACTCGGCATTCTCAATAATATCAAAATGCATCTCATGCAGTTCATCATGCACTCATGGATGGAAATCAACACAACACCACACGACTCAGCTATCATATATCCGGGTATTCGAAAGCTATCACTCAAACAGAATACACAATCATCACATTTCACAGTTATAAAATACACAGTATAACACTTTCACCCGGAACCCGCCCATAAACCATGCATTTGAAATGTAAAGCACCCCCTACCTGGAATAAGAGATTCCAGAAGCTCCTCGAGCTTTCAACGCTGACCGCTCGCCCTTTCGGTCACTTATTCTCAATAAAACGACCCTGATTCCAGTCGTTCAACTCTGCACTCAGTGTTGGAGGAACCAAAAGCTGTTCTCCCTCTCGAGCAGCTCCGTCTCACCAACAGTGGAGTATCTTTACAACTCCGAGACACTCAATGCTGCACACTCTCCCCACTCAAGATTCTAACAGCTTTCGAGTGGAAGAAGAAGAAGGAGAAGGAGAAGAAGACAAAGAGGAAGCTTGGTTGAACTTCAGGAGGAAACAGAGACAGTGCTTCTGTACGCACGAAGGAGAAATGCTCCACTCTCACTTTCTTTTCCCAACTCAACATAAATGAAGGAGTGAGAGAAAGACCGAATCACTTGTATAGTCAAGAGGGCACATGCATAATTTTCCAAGCCATTTTTAGTTAATCAGCCATTAATCTTAATCTGCCCACTAACTCTCGGTCAGGATGTTACAATTTCTTTAAAAATATTAACCAATTTCCATAAAAAAATTATACATGTAGTTAGTTGAATAGAATTATAACCCTTAAATTATTAAATAATAATATTGTGAAATATATTTTAAATAATCAAAGATCAAATTTAATCAATATTTTGGAAACGTAAAATTAAAAGTATTAAACTAGAAATGTAAATTAAACCATCTTTAAATTATTTTAGCATAATTATCCTAAGACCTTCCATATTGATTGAGCGACCATGTCCTTCAGTGTACTTGTCACTGATGCTCTAGGATTCACACATAATTCGAGCACACATACATGATACAGGATGTATTCACTTTACTTTGTCTCTTATCCTGTATTAGCCAAGTGTCAGGCAGAATCCCTACACCCGGTGTCCCTTCCCCTTAATAAGTTGAGTATACTTTGTTAATACGTGCCATAGATTGGATAAAGGAATTGTAGGATCTTGAAATCTTTGAGTCTAAGTCTTAGTCACTCACTAAATTTCTTTTAGGAGTACTAAGACTAGGGCTTAGATATAAATTTAAATTCTTAAGGGAGAAATTTATCAACCATTTAAGAGATTTGTTAGTTAACCCATTCAAGTCTATCTAGACTTACCAGGTATCACGAAATTGTTGAAACTTGTTTATTTCACTAATTTAGCAGAAACATCACTTCGTCGTAATTTTGAATCCGAGCTCTATTTTTGTCGGTATAAAAACTAGTGTTTATTCTCGTACCTTACTTAAAAACTTGATTCTTATTTACTTGATAGGTAACTTAGATAAAACTTAATACGATGTATAGTAATTTCTTGGAATGATTTGGTGAATGTCGTCCCGTCGTATTTATTGGCCACGAAGATTTGTTCTTCACCCCTAGGGCTAAAACATTTTTTAAGTTTAATAAAATAATTTTTTATAAAAGCACCTTTTTGAAATCATATGGTAACAATTTAGCCCAAAGCTACTTAAAATATGTGTAAGTCATTTTTCTTATTGGTTTTGTTGGAAACTTTTATTTTAATGTACTTTTACTAGAAAACTCTAATTGGTGTGATCCCTCACAGCTGTTTTACACGTTTATCAATAATCCTTACTGGCATCGCCTCATAGGTAAGATTTTCATTAAGGGAAAACTATTCAAGGCTCAAAGTATGGTTAGGACTCGACACATATTTACGGAGTTGGGAAACATAGAAAGCATTATGAAGATTGGTCAGCTCAAGTGGTAAGGCTACACGATAAGCATTCGATCCAACTCTCTCGAGAATCTAATACGGCCCCACATACTTAGGACAAAGCTTGTTGGTCTTTAATGCTTTTCCTACTCCTATCACCGGGGTAACCTTCAAAAATACGTGGTCTCCTTCCTCAAACTCGAGTAACTTTCTCCGCTTGTCATAGTAACTCTTTTGGCGATCTTGGGATGCCTTCATTGCTACGCAAATCTTTTGGACTTGGTTAGTGGTCTCCTGGATGATCTATGGTACCACTATAGCTTTCTCACCCATCTCGTACCAACACAAGGGCATGTGACATCTCTTTTCATATAGATCCTCGTACGGTGCCATTCCGACACTGACATGGTAATTGTTGTTGTAGGTGAATTCAATGAGTGACATATACTCGTGCCAACTTCCTCTGTGATCCAGAACATAGATTTATAAAAGGTCCTTGAGGGTTTTGATTGTTCGTTCAGAATGGCCATTAGTCTAAGGGTGATATACCAAACTTAGCTTCATTTACATCCCTAATGCTCATTGTAAGCTTTCTCGGAAGTGTGACATAAAACGAGGGTCTCGGTCTAACACGATTGTAGATGGCACTTCGTGTAATCTTACTACCCCCTTGAGGTAAATTTGTGTAAGCTTTTCCCAAGAGTACTTCATATTGATCAGAATAAAGTGAGCGGTCTTTGTAAGTCTATCCACCACTACCAAAATTGCATCGCATCCTGTTATAGTCTTAGGAAAACTGTTGAAAATATGTATTAAGAGCCTATGTAGGACGCATCATTTTGAATAAGGCTTTTTTTTAAATAGTTTAACAGTCTTTATTTATCCTTAGAGTAATAGGTCATGTGAGAGTTATTCCTAAAATGTCTCTAGTCAAGTATTTATGCGGGGACATGTAAATACATTAAGACTAGTGTGTGAGTATATTGATGATCTGATCTCACAGATCATGGATATAAATGATATCAAGTCTTCACATGGGTACACATTAAGAGTAATGGTGTATTGAATAGACCCACAATGAGAATGTTGCATGGATCGTTACATGAATGTCATAAACGATTCTCAATGTGATAATAGTATATGTAATCCTTCGACCTGAAGTCACTACGATTCCTACATAAGGAGTTTGTTGTTTTAATATAATCAAATGTCTTCTGTAATAAGAGGACTATAAAGGTTGTGAATAAGCAATGAACACATTATACAAAGGGATGTGAGTGATGTAGATGAAATTTGTCTCCCCTATGTGACAGAAGTGATATCTATAGGCCCTTTGATGGAGTGAGACTAAGGAAATGCATGGCCATGATAGAAAGAATAAATATTGGATATTTATTCAGATAAAGTCTACTCCGGTATCGAGTAAAATAAATTGGACCGTACAAGGATGACGCGACCATGCCTTGGGTCCAATTAGGATATCGTGACAAAGGAACAAACATATAAAATAATTATCACTTATAGGTTATGTTAATATTCGGACATAATGATGCATTGCTAGATGCCGATCTTATTTTATATTAATAATAGAATAGTTTATTGTTAATATGACTGAGTATTTTACCTATAGGGTCATACATATAGAGTAAGTCCATCAGAAAATAACTTTTATTTTAGTTAGACTAAAATAAAGTTATTGGGCCTAACTCATTTAGAATGAGTAGGAACCCACTCTTTAGAGAGAGCAAATTAGGTCAAACCTAAGCCTACAAATAGAGCATAAGATGCTCATAGGTGGCTCACCAAAAAGAGACACAAAATACAAAAGTTGCAAAAGCTACACATTGTCAAACTAACATTTGGAAGGTGTAGCATTTCTGGTGGGAGTATTCGTGTGGACTCCTAAAGGACGAGGCTATGACTGCTTTGATTTTCTTCAAGAGGTAATCCTAAAACGCTTAAATAAACTATTTGATGTTTGTCTTATGCTTTGAAACACAAAGTTTTGCAAGTCCAATGGGAATCCTTGTATTTTCATTGCTTATGCACTAGGGATTCCCTAACAAAAATTAGTTACAAAATCCATGGCAATCTCATCCCACTTCCACTCACGGATCTCTAAGGGTTGAAAAGTTGTATACGGTCGTTGATACTCTTCCTTCACCTTCTGGTAAACCAGACACATCACCACGTACTCGGCTATATCCTTCTTTATTCTAGGCCATCAAAACATCTTCAAATCTTGATATATCTTTGTCGATCTTGGGTGTATGCGACATTTGCTTTTGTAGGCTTCTTCTAGAATAGATCTTCTTAACTTAACATTCTCGGGTATACACAACCTTGATATATGATCGCTCCTTACTCATCCTTGATAAATTCCTCATTCTTTGCTTCTTTTTCTTTTCCCTTTAACTGTCTTTGCAGGACTTCATCTACTTCCTAAGACTTTATTACTTGATCCAAAAACTTATTGGAGATCTTCAATATTCCAATCATCAGGCTTCCTCTTTTCATAGGCATGGTGAGGTTTAAATCATGAAATTACTTTACCAACTTTAACTCTTTCATCATCATGTATGATAGATACAATGATTTTCTACTAAGGGTGTGGCTATAACTTTTGCCTTTCCTAGGTGATACCATAGCTTGAAATCATAGTCCTTGATAAACTCTATACTCCTCCACTGCCTCATGTTGAGCTCCTTCTAATCGAAGAGATACTTCAAACTTTTGTGGTCGTTGAAGACCTCAAATCTGGTCCCAAAAAGATGACGCCTCCAGATCTTCAAAGCAAAGACAACTACAGCTAGCTTTAGATTATGTGTTGGGTAGTTCACCTCATGGGTTCTTAGTTGACATGATACAAATGCCATAACTTTCCTTTCTTGTATTGAAACGCATCCCAAACCTTGTCTAAACACGTCACAATATACTTCATATAGCATTGTAGGATCAGGTAAGATCAATACCAATGTACTTGTCAGTCTATCCCTGAGCTCTGAAAAACTATTCTTATATTTCTCTGTCCACACAAAAGGTTAGTCCTTACGGGTTAACTTGGTCAATAACACTGCCATTTAGGAGAAATTCTCTATAAACCTACGATAATAACTGACAAGACCTAAAAAGCTATAGATTTCTATCATATTCTTTAGTCTTTCCCACTTTAGTACTGCTTCCACCTTCGTAGGATCCACGGCTATGTCTTCCTTTGATAAGATTGGGGTCGTAATAATTATACTTCTAGCAGCCAAAATTCTCACTTTTACAGTTTTGTGTAAAGCTTCTTTGCACACAACGTACTAAAGACAATCCTTAAATGCTCCTCATGTTTCTTATGGCTCTTGAAATACACCAGAATGTCATCGACAAACACAAGCATAAACTAGAACTATGATTTGTTGTGCAGTCCTTGAGGTACCACCGATTATAGCGCTATATAGTTTTCAAATTCAAATCTCACCGAAACTAAGTTTGTAAGCCTTAAATATCTTAAAACTTTTCTCATATAAAACTTTACATAATCTTTCTCAAATTAAATCTTATTGAGGTATGGATAGAGGATACGGTCCATATAGCCCATGAAACTAGCAAGCGCATTTGTTACTCTGAATGACATTACAAGGTATTCATAATGACCGTAACAGGTTCAGAATGTAGTCTTAGGAATACCTTCTTTCTTTACGCGTATTTGATGGTAGCTTGACCTTAGATTAATCTTGGAAAAAACAACTACTCCTTATAGTTGGTCCATCAAATCATCGATCCTCGAAAGCGGACATCAGTTCTTGATCGTAACCTTATTCAATTGGTGATAATTTATGCAAAGACATATTACTACTGTCCTTCTTCTTTACCAACAATACTGGTGCTCCCATGGATAGATGCTAGGTCACATCATTCCCTTCTCCAAAATTGACTAGTAATTCTGAACTCAACCTCTCATTTTGATGGTAATTCCAGGATGTCTTTAGGAAAAACTTCAAGAAACTCTCAAACAATTAAAATCTGATCAATACTTAATACATCCTCATTCCTAGGGCTCACGAGAACCATGTAGACTTGTGCCTCTTCTTGTGACACTGTCTTCCCTTGGCTGGCAGAACAAGACTCAAATTCTTCAAGTTGGGGATGCTCGGGTTATACAATCCTAAGAGATATGAATTTAGTATGGCAATCAATGAGAATATGATTGGTAGCAAGCCAATCTATCGCTAGGATGATATCAAAGTCAATCAATGGCAAACATATCAAATCTACTTGGTAGGTCTTCCCCTCGATACTGAGAGGACATTTCAAACACACATCAAACACATACTAGAAGGAAAAATAAGTTTATTAGCAGAAATTACTATAATCATCTTACTAGGTGACAGGGACACAAGAAATTTCAAATGCTTCACACAACTTTTAGATATGAAGGAATAGGTAACCCTATAATCATATAGCATATTTAAGAGAACATCGCCTATGAAGCATGTACCTTGCACCAGGTCATTCTCTTGTATGACTTCAACACCATTCATGGTGAAGACTCTCGTGTTTCCTCTACTCTACCTACCGGAGCATTCCCTGGCCTCTGTTGGGCATTGTTGTTGTTACGATTCACACCTTTAGTCCTTGGGTTATTATTAACAGACATACTCGTAGTTGGCCCTTCATTTCCATGACCCATTGGTTGTCCTACTTGACTCTTGGTCTCTCTCCTCAGATTAATTATGTTCCTCTTTCGACAGTCGTAGTACTTATGCCCAATCTCTCTAAAGTCTAGCAAACCATAGTCTTCTTATCATAATCCTTGACATGGTGTAGTCCTTTATAATTATAGCACTTCAGAGATGAATTATTGCTTTGGGTTCTTGTAAAACCCTTAGAGATACCATAGTTTGGACGGCGATAATGCCTTCCTGATCTGAAGTCCTTCTTCTGGCGCTTATTTGGCATACACCCCTTTACGTCATGACTGGACATTTCTGCTCGCTTCTGCTAGGATGTGTACTCGTAGATACGACTCGATCCATTAAGGTAGTAAACTGGGTGATTTGCTGACAACAAATCGCCTAACGAATGTCTTAGCGTAGACCTCTTTCAAACTTGGCGTATCGTGACACCTTACTCATTTACATGTAGTACAGATAAGATTTTGCTAACTCATCAAACCTTACATCATATTTCCCTATTATCATGTTTTTTTATTCCAGGTTGAAAAACTCTTGTTCCTTTTGACTCTTGATGTCCTCAAGAAAGTACTTTGCTAGGAACTCAATCTTAAACCTTTCTGAGGTAATAGTAGTTTCATTAGCAGCTAACCTTAGCCTTGCATGGGTCCACCAGTGTTTATCCTCTCCCACTAGCATGAAAACAATGTAAGTTATCCTGTCTTCATCCGTGCATCTCATAGTAGCGAAAATCTTCTCTAAATGCTCAACCCATAGCCGAGCTCCCTTAGGGTCGAAGCCTCCTTTAAATTATGCTGGGTTGTTCTTTTAGAAATCCATGAGGCCTTGGTTCTGCCTCAGATTAGCATTGGAAGTAGAGGCTTCCCAACATTCAAGCACTTTGATGATCCCATTTAATAGAGCATTAACTATAGCATTATTTCGTTGAGCCATTAACAGAAAAAGAAGGGTAACTTTAGCAAAGGGTTTATGCGTCTCTCCTATGAAAGACTCAACACACAAGGTAAAACAATCAATTCTTATTACATGAGTCTTGGTGACTCTTAATCAATCTTTTTAAGTTTGAGAGAACCTAGTAGTCCACACCTCAAGCCTTGATGAATTGACCATCCTCTAATACCACCTTTGTAACGCCCTTGGTTAACTAGGACAATTTCCCACACAGGAGCGCCCTAATTAACTAAGGTGTTACTAAATTTCTATGAAATTTTGAGAAGTTTATTTTTGTGTATAGTGGATATCATAATTTGATCATTTAACTAAAATAGAGCAATGACATGGTCCAACTCTTCAAGAGAGTTACATACTCAAAAGAACGGGACACGCGGGCTGCTAATATATACAAACAATCATTCAAAAGGGAAACCTTAATCATAAACATCGATGCCTACACTTGCTCTTGTGACTCCAAGGATGTAGGTTCATGCTTCACACGTTTCATACAATGGCATCTACTTGAGACACTTACTGAAGGTACTCAAGACCTCATCCACGCTTTCCTTGATCTTTGACTGGCAGAATAAAACAAGAAAATATACAAAGAAAACTAGAGGGATGAGTATGCACTCTCAACCCTAAGGTTTACATACGAGGGCATATTATCATGGCCATATGTAGTCTCATAGAATAATGTCAAAAAGGTATATATACATACATAGCTATAACTCAGAGGTTTGTCAATCATATGTTATGCATGAGTTAGGTGTTTTATGAATTATCTTGATTAGGTTTCATTATATGAATGGGGCCTTATATCTCATCATCTTCATAATCACATCTCTACAGCACATCTATTGGGAGGAATACTTATTCGCTAGAGTGACCAAAGCTTACCAAGTTCCTATAATCAATAAAGGTAAAGGACACGTACGTCCTAGCAATTATGGGTCCATCACACACACATATCATGATCATATTCAAATGGAACTGGCTCTACACAGTCCTAGTAACACTCACCTTTAGTCAAAGTACAACAGACTTGCCATAGATGGCCCAGCCTTAGACGTGACTCTGAGCCATTGGGTCCCGACCTAGTTGTATTCCCCAAATCTTCCACGTTGATCGAGCGACCATGTCCTCCAGCGTACCCATCACTGATGCTATAGGATTTACAATTCAGATCATAATTCGAGCACATGTACATGATGCAGAATATATTCACTTTGTCTCTTACCCCGTATTAGCCAAGTATCAAGCGGAATCCCTACACCTGGTGTCTCTTGTCCTTAATACATTGGGTATACTTTGTTAATACGTGCCATAATTTGGATAAAGGAATCATAGAATCTTGAAATCTTTATGCCTATGTCTTAATAACTTACTAAATTTCTTTTAGGAGTACTAAGACTAGGGCTTAGGTATAAATTTAAATTCTTAAGTGATAAGTTTATCAACCATTTGAGAGATTTATCAGTTAACCCATTCAAGTCTATCCAGACTTACTAGGTATCACAAAATTGTTAGAACTTGCTTATTTCATTGAGTTAACGGAAACTTAGTTTCATCATAATTTCGAATTTTAAGCTTGATTTTCCTCAATATGAAAACTAGCTTTTATTCCTGAACCTTACTTAAAAACTTGATTCTTATTTACTTGATAGGTAACTTAGATAAAACTCAAGACAATGTATAGTAATTTCTCGGACCAATTTAATAAACGCCATCCTGTTGCATTTATTGGCCACAGAGCTTTGTTCTTCGGCCTTAGGGATAAAACCTTTTTTAAGTTTAGTAAAATAATTTTTTATAAAAGCATCTTTTTAAAATCATGTGGTAACAATTCAGCCCAAAATTACTTAAAATACGTATAAGTTATTTTTCTGGTCAGTTTTGTTGGAAACTTTATTTTTAATGTACTTTTACTAGAAAACTTTGATTAGCGCGATTTCGAAGCCAAAAGTAATTAATTTTTAAAATACCATATTTATAACATAAAGTAATTATTAGACTTGGTCTAGAATTTGACTTTTTCTTAAAACCCTTATTTCTCGCTAAAACATTATTTTCTCGTTTAAAATGTTGCTGATCACAATTAAGGACAAGCCACCGCTTAACGCTTATGCCATCTTTTTCTCACATATGGGAAGCACCCCTCACTTTACTGTAATATACATCATTTGAAATAAAAAAATCATAGACTAAAGGCATCATGCTCATCCACCCTTATACCTTCCATAAGGTATTTTTTTTAAGCATCATCACATACAATTTAAAACTTTTAGGGCTCCATGAGAACTCACCACACAACCATGGTTTTAAGTGTATATCACTCACAAAATTTAGACTTTAACACATGAAAATGGAGATCACAACTATAGGCACCATAAATATACCATGCAAAAGCAAAGACAACATTTTTACTACACATTTTAAACATGCAAGTCCATCCATTTATCATAATCACAACCAACCCCCTAGACCAATATTTATAAGGTTCTAAAACACATTTTTAAGGCACAATAAAAATGTTGGACTAAAGGCTACGCATGAGCCAAAAGGCCATCTAAGTTATGATTCCAAAAACAAGGTTTTTCCTCCATCAAAACTCATTTTTCAAACACAAAAACTTGGTTGTCTAGCCTTAGAAACAAGAGGAAAAACTTTATTTTCAACCATAACTTGAGTAAGGATCCTAGGGAAACCCTTACTTACCCATGCATGTAAGAAATCTAAGAGCAAAAATGAGAGAAACTCCCTCTACCTCAAAATGGAGCACACGGCTATGGAAAGGGAAGAGTAGCCTCCAAGCTTTCTTTTTTCCTTGCATCAAGACTCCTAAAGGTGTTTAAATGAAGGGTTGATATGGTGGTGGTGGTTTCTGGAGGTGGAAAAATAGAGGAAGTGATGAAATATAAAGAGAAAAATGAGAGAAAATTTAAAGAGAACTAAAAGGGTGGTTTCTACCAAGAGAGTTGGTATTACTTTTTGCTATGGTATAATACAAACTTAAGCAAAAACTTGATATGGTGTAACTTAGTATATAAAGAAGTGAAGTGTTCAAATAAAAGAATAAAGTTTGTATAATATGAGTTCAATGGAAGATTTGTGCCAAGTTTAAACACAATAATTGTAGTATAGTATAGATGTCATTCCACTGACGAGGTATTGGTTTGAAGATCTTAGCTCTTTAATTGATTTTGACAAAAGGTTTGTTTTGATTTTTGTTGTACAAAAGGTTGAATAAAATGGTAACAACAAGTATTGAATGAAAAGAATAACAGAAAAGGGTTTTGGTAAAAATCAGATTTGGAAGACTGGGATTGGTTTCATCGCTTCTCACCTTCCATAAGCTAAGTAAACTTGCATGTATGTAACTTGAAATGATAATTTTTACGTCGCAATCAAAGTCATTTGCATTGATCCCTCGACTATAGAATTCATAAGAATGATTTCAACCTACTGATCCCTCAGTCAACTTGAAATCATTCCAGCATTATCGATCGATTGTTTAGACGTTTATTACGTTAGATACCATCCCTGGTCATCTACTCACAATGAGTATTTCATTTAGATCTGCTCTCAGAAGTTACTTCCCAGTATACTTAAGAAAACTTAAAACAAGAAAATAGTGATCAAGTACTTTTAGGCATTAGCTGTAGAATGAAACACAAAAACTATCAAATCTCATTAACATACATAAAAACTTACAGCAGCATCACTTGAGGTTTGAATGGATTACAACCAATCCCAATCAAGGAATTTAGCTACTCATGCTTTGCATTGTCACTCAAGAAAATTAGAAATGAATACTGATACAGTTGTTTTCATATATTAGAATGAAGAGTTCAATGAAAGAGAATCAAGTTTGTATAATATGAACTCAAGGGAATGGATGTGCCAAGTTTAAACACAGAGGTTGTAATATAGTATAGTTGTCGTTCCATTGAGGAGGTGTTAGCATAAAAACCTTAGCTTTGAACTGAGTTGATAGAAAGTTTTGTTTTGGATTGTTATAAATGTTGCTGATTGAAAAAGTAATAAATAACAGAGAGTGAAATTTTGCAAAAGATAACAGTGAATAATTTTGAGAAAGAATCAGTTTAGTAAAACAGGGATTGGTTTCATCACATCTTACCTTTTGTAAGCTGTATAAGTTTTTACGTAAGTAACTTGAAAAGATAGTTTCTACGTCACAATCAAAGTCATTTGCATTGATCCCTCGAGTACAAAATTCATAAGAATGATTTCAAACTGCTGATCCCTCAGTCACTTTGAAATCATCCCAGCATTATCGATCGATTGTTTTGACATTTATTGCATTAGATGCCATCCCTGACTACCTACTCACAACAAGTATTTCATTTAGATCTATTTTCAAAAGTCACGTCCCAGCATACTTGAGAAAACTTAAAACAAGAAAATAGTGATCAAGTACTTTCAGGCATTAAACGTAGAAGGAAATACAGAAACTTATCAAATCTCATTACAACATAAAAACTTACAGCAACATTACTTCAGGATTGAATGGATTACAACCAATCCCATAAGGGAGTTTAGCTACTCATGCTTTGCATTTTCACCTTCAAAATATGAATACAGAAAATAATGGAGAAGGTTAGATTATGAGGGAAATACAGGGGATGAATCGGGATGCCTGATGTCTTATTTTCTGCTAGATTTATAGGGGTTATGGTTTAGCTTCCCTTGCCACTTGCATAGACCCCATGAAGGAATATTCGGAGACATGCAGAAACATAAGAAAGTGGATGAGTTGGCACCGCACCATTAGTGAATATTAAATTAAAAATCCCATACTGCATGAGTCACGCTTGAGCTTACTGGTCACGCTCAAGCGTGAAAGGTTCTGATGTTCAGTGATAGTCTCACGCTCAAGCTAACTTAACCACGCTTAAGCGTAGCCTTCCAATTCAGTATGCTAGTTTCCACGCTTGATCCACGCTTAAATCATGTTCGAGCGAGGTCGAGGTTGTGCTTGAGCGTCTCATGCTTACACTCAAGCGGGAGGAGGGACCTGATGCTGAGTCTTCTTTCAATTCATGTGCAGAGTCACGCTTGAGCTCCATATAACCACGCTTAAGCACCAGTCATGCTTATGGTAACGCTTAAGCGAGCTCGGGCTGACGCTCAAGCGCGAAAAGCTGTTGTTGTGTTCTTCATTTTGCTTGAGTGCAATGGCAGCGTAGGCCTTCTGTTTCTTCCACGCTTAAGCATGCAGTGTGCCACGCTCAAGTGTCCTTGCTTGATGCTCTGGTGCTTCTTGGTTTCTTCAAGGCTTTTGACAACTTTTTCACTGATTTTGACAATTCAAGCTTATTTACACAATACATTATTTATAATCAAAATCATGCTCAATTATTTATCAATTTCGTTAAGTTATTCAGAAAATGAGTCCAATTGAGTCATGAATTTAATAATAAAATAAGCACTTATCAAACTCTCCCTAACCTAGATTTTTGCTTGTCCTCAAGTAAAAGAAGTTTGGAAAGGGAATCAAGCATTCAATAAGATTAGATTCTGTTGCAGACAAAATTTTTAAAAGACAATAATCTCATTTTATACCTAGGCAAATGATCTCCTTAATACCAATTCTTTGAAATGTAATGCACCATTAATTTGTTCACAAAGCAGGTAACCAATTGCTGTAAGAATAAGGAACTCTCATTATTTCTCACCAGGTGTGTGTGTTGCACATTCATCATGAGAACTGCCTAATTAACATTGCCGATCATTTCTAATCAAATTCAATTCATAAGATAAGTAAGGATCAAAAAGGTCTTTTCACGGTTGTAATGAGGCTGGGCTATCAAGAATTCTTGGTTTTTCTTGGATTCAAATTACATGCATGAAGAAAAGCATATGTTCTGAAATTTTTCAAACTTGTATGAGGCTTCTTCTTTTGTACTTCAGAATTCTTTGTTTCTCTTTTTCTAGTTCTCTTTTTGTTTAAATTTTTGGAGAACTTTACTAACTTCTTCAGCCTTAGTTTCTTTTATCACCCTTCTGGAAAAGTGTTTTATGCTCATATTGAAAATTTTTAAGCATGCTGATAAGGTAAGATTTTATTTCTCACGCCTGGTTTAGGGTGTTTGAATAAAATGTTTGGCTCAAAAATGGGCTATACAAATTAGGATATATTTAAAGGTAGCTTTTTGGCTCTGGGTTTATTTTATTTTCAAAATTTTCCTTTATCATTTCCTTGCTTAATCCTTAAAAAAATGTTAATCAGAAAATCAGCCAATGCTATTTGATAAATTCTTATGAGACTCTCAGTGTTTAAGTTGCTCACTTCTCACCAGGGTATAGGGCTACTTCCATATTCTAACAGAAAAGGGTTGAAGCATGTAAATAATCAAGTGTACCTTCATTTCATTTCCCTGGTTCTTAATTCAGTCATTTTGCCTTTTTTTAAAATTAGTGTTACTGTCTAAAATTATCTTGCTGCTTAGAAACTTTTCTTTTTCAAAAAGTTAAATCTTGGTTGGGTTTTTCAAAAATGTTATAGTTGCAAGCATTAGAATAAAAAAAAAATCACAAACAATTCCAAAGCATGCTGCAGTAATATCAACTAAAAGAGTTCAAAGAAAAACTATATAATGTCAGTTAAAAAGAAAACTTAAAGTAGCAAATTAAACCAATTAAAAACTAAAGCATTAAAATTCATCACTCATCCTCAGAGGAATCTTCTTCTGCTTCCTGGTTTCTTTCTGGAGGTTGCTGCGAGGGAGGTCCTGGCCTCTCTTGTGCAGTCTCACCCCCTCCCACAAAAGGAGGCCTGTCCCCAGGCCAAGCAATGAGGGCTTTAAATTGGGGGGGGGGTGCATCCAAGGATTGGGTTATCCTGCAGGGATGCTGTGATATAGGCCATTATGAATATGCATCAAACCTCTATGATTAGTATTTTGCTGTACCAGAAGGTGGCTGAGTTGGATTTTCAAGAGGTGAATGCCCTGTAAAATCATGGCGGTTTCTGTGCTGAGAGGCGGAGGAGTAGGTTCTGGTCTTGCCTGTGGTGGTGCTGCCTGTGGCTGTTGCTGGGCTTCATGTGTGCTGCAAAATCGCTCGATGAAGCATTTATCTATAGATGGCCTGATAGGTTTGAGGTCTTGAACCTCAATCCCATGTACTGCATAAAAGTCAGTAATAAAAGTAGGGAAGCCCAGACTTCCTTTTACCTTCTGGCCTACCTGAGAATATTTTTGGTCAGCAATCATAAATTTGTGAATTTCATCAGAGAGTATTTGGGCCAGATCAATGGAAATGTCATCTTGTAAAATGCAGTATAATAAATAACACTTGCTGAAAATTAGATCAGAAACATGGGCATTAGGTGTTATGTTAGCCAGCAAAAAGGACGTCCATACTTGAGAGATGGAGGTCATGTATTTTCTTAGAACCCGCAGTGGGTTCTCTCCTTGCCCCCTCTGAAAGTGATACCCTGGAATACATATGGCTGCTTCAAGATCACTCGTGGCAATGAGCTGGTTTCTTGCAAGCATGGCAGCATATTCACACATCTCTCCTTCTCCTAGGTTCATAATGCTTCCTAAGTAAAAATTGATTTCCTCCTTATCATAGGAGAGCCAAGTTCCTCTCACATAAGTCTTTCTATCTCCTGCTCTATCCCTTGTCCAAGCATTAGCATAGAACTTTTTGACAATTTCTGGGTCATACTTGTCTCTTGGGTAGTGTATCTTCAACCAATTTCTCCTCCGTATAACTTATAGAAAGTCATCACAATCTCCCAAGGCCAAATCCACCTTTCGTTCTAGTATGAAGGTCCAGTTGGAGATGTCCTCATAATGCTTACTCTTATCCTTGTTTCTGAATTTTGGGGCATTATCTTGGTCATCAGTGCGTTGCCTCTTTCCTTTATTTCTTCTGGAACTTCTTGCTGTTGAAGTGGTTGGAGGGGGATTAGGTGCAATCTGCTTAGTTCGTGCCATCTGTAATCATATATGAAGGAAAAGAATGTAGTGTGACATTACAAGTACATAATCCTCTCAACAATATAACAGAGCATTTTAGTCCTAAGTCTAAGCATTAAGGAGAGCTACTTCGTACTAAGTATGCTTGCTATGCAAAACAAATGCTTTCCAGGACTTTTTACGAACACTTAACATGCATTGTAAAGAATTTGAAGCATAATAGTACTGATCTCTTTTCTAAACATCCCAAAAAATAATCAACTTCAGATCATATAGGCATACAGTAGGACTGAAAAGAAAATGGTTACAGAGTTTAATGCATGCATTCTGAAAAGGAGTCTCATTTTTCATATGATGCAATTAAAAAGAGGAGTGTCTAGTTTGGGGAGAGTTTAGTGGTCACCTGAGAGAAGCAGAGAGTGATGTAGAAGAGAGAAGATATACTTAGTTTCAATGAAATGCAGTAAAATGTACCTTGTGAAATGAGAGGGGAAGGAACAAATAGGGATAGAAGATGGTCGGTTACAAAATTGGTAGAGTCAGAAGAGGTAATGGACAGTTATTTGAGTGGGAGGGTTTACGAAATATTCCATTTATTAGCATCAGGGGCCATTTTGAATTTCTCACTCGAGCGTGGGCATATCACGCTTAAGCGTGATCGACCAGTTGATGGTACACTTTGAGCTTTTGAATTTGTCTCGCTTAGGCGCTCTCAATATTCGCTTAAGCGTGCATATCCTGATGTAGTATGTACTTCCTCGCTTAAGCATATTGCTATTCGCTCAAGCGAACTTAAATTACAATCCAATCAGTTGTTACTCGCCTGAGCGTGTATCTGTCACGCTGGAGCGTGATATTCATAATTGGTACCTGATGCTAATATCAACTTCTCGCTTAAGCGTGAAGTGTTCTTACTTTAAGGGTGGCCTCTCGCTTAAGCGTAAAATATCACGCTTAAGCGTGATCAGGTTTATTTTGTTGAAAATTCCTTTTGTATTGGTGCCACCCTTAGAGCTTGAGTTCTTCGCTTAAGCCTGATGTGGATAGTATATGGCTCACCTTGGCTCGCTTGAGCGAGTATATCCAGCGCTTGAGCGTGGGATGTATGAGACATGACTTACTTTGTCTTGCTTAAGTAAGAGTCTTAACGCGTGGGCGAGATGATTTCCTGATGCTCTCCTAACCTGTCTTACCTTTTCATTTTTGCTTCATTGAATAGATTCAGCTTGACCATGGATAATCAATCTTAAGCTCCAGTCATGTTTGTCTTTGTTTGAAACTTGATTTTTTAATTTTTTTTATTTGGATTTCTCTTGATGAGTGACCTACAAAATAAACAGAAACTTTAATAATATTTAAAGTAAAATTCACATGAAAAGAAAGCATAAAAGATTGGGTTGCCTCCCAATGAGCGCTTGTTTATCGTCTTTAGCTTGACGCCTGAGTTTGATCATGGATCCTTCAATAGAATATTGGTGGCGACCTTCTCCACCTCTCCTCCTAGATAGGGCTTTAGTCTTTGTCCATTTACAACCCAAGTTCTTTCAGACTTAGGGTCCTGTAATTCAACAGCCCCATAAGATTTCACTTCCTTCACAATAAAGGGTCCTGACCATTTAGATTTGAGTTTTCCTGGAAACAGTTTCATCCTTGAATTGAAAAGAAGAACAGATTGTCCCTGGTGAAAACTTTTCTTCATGATGTGCCTATCATGGTAAGCCTTCATTTTATCTTTATAAATCCTTGATGAGTCATAAGCCTGATTCCTCCATTCTTCTAACTTGTGCATCTGGATTTTCCTCTCTTCAGCTGATGCCCTTGGGTCATAATTGAGTGCTTTCATTGCCCAAAATGTTTTATGTTCAAGTTCGACTGGAAGATGGCAGTTTTTTCCATATACCAACTGATAAGGTGAAAATCCAGTTGGTGCCTTGTAAGCTATTCTATAAGCCCATAGAGCGTCGTCCAGTTTCAACGACCAATCCTTTCTACTTTGACTAATTGTCTTCTCCAGTATCCTCTTAATTTCTCTGTTGGATACTTCTACTTGGCCATTGGCTTGCGGATGGTAAGGGGAGGTTACTTTATGCTTGACTCCATAATGTTCTAGGCATCGTTGGAGTTGGGTGTTGCAGAAATGAGAGCCTCCGTCACTTATCAACATTCTTGGAGTGTCAAACCTGCTGAAAATATGTTTCTTAAGAAATTTGATGACAGTCTTGGCATCAGCTTTAGTACATGCCATGGCTTCTACCCACTTTGAGACATAGTCTACTCCCACAATAATGTATTCATTTAAAAATGACATTAGTAGTGGCCCAATAAAATCTATGCCCCAGTGTCGCGACCGGGGTCCCGGCGCGCGACGCGGACTGGTTAAGGACAAATAAAAGAAAATTGAAACTGCATTGAAGTGAGGCTCTTGAGAAGCCTAAAAAATAAAGGGTTCAAGGAGTCGCCACCAATATTTATTAAGGAAAATATTAGGAAAACCTTTAAATAGCACTGGTTTTTTTTTTGTTGTAAAAAAATGAGATTCTGTTTAGTCCGGGAGTCGAATTACAGGTGGGAAAGGTATTAGCACCCCACACTGTCCGTAAAAAACGGTTACCCAAATTGATCATGCGTAATTTAAAAAATGATTATCAAATATTTCATCCTTCATAAAAAATCATAAATAATATACACAATAAAAAAAATATATAAATATGAATAAAACAAAGATAGTAAAAGAATACATCCCCTAAGTTTGTTGTTTTTTAGTTCTAAAAAAAATAAATAAACAAATGATTAAAAGACCATAAAAATAAAAGGATAAAAAAAAACAATAAGACGTCTTGTCTTACTTATTTTCTAGTAAAAAAAATTGATTTTTATTGAGAAATATAAAGTTTAAAACAAACAAATAAATAAATAAATAAATAAAAATAAGAGAAAAAAAATAGAATTAAACACATCAACATGAAGATAAAGAAATATAATACACTTAATTAATTAAAATTGACAAGGAATATTATTTAATTATCTTTTAGAAAAAATAAGATTAATAAGATGTCTTATCTAAATTAATCTCATCTTAAATTTTAAAAAAAATGAATGAATAAATAACACACTATTTATTAGTCTTGACTTTTTTTATTATTTTTTATTTTTTATGAAAGTGATTTTTTCTTAATTATTAAAAGGTTACTAAGAGAAAATAATAGGAAATCATGACCATAATAAAAAAAAATAGATAATTATGTATACATATATATACATACTTATAAACTATTAAAATGGTTAAACGTAAATAAATAAATAGAAAGTGTAGAAAAATAAATAAATAAATAAATAAATAAAAGATAAATAACTAAAAATAAAAGTATAGAGAATAAATAATAAAAATAAAATATAAAAATAACGGTACAAAAATAAATAAAAGTTCAAAAATATAAAAAAATAAAAATAAAAATAAATAGACATAACAATAAATACATTAAAAATAAAAGAGCGGAAAAATAAATACATAAAATAAAGGGGCAGAAAAATAAATAATAAAAAATAAAGGAGCAGAAAGGTAAATAACAAAAATAAAGGGGCAAGAAAGTAAATAACAAAAAAAAGAGACAGAAAAGTAAATAACAAAAATAAGGGGCAGAATAACAAAAAATAAAGGGGCAGAAATGTAAATAACAAAAATAAAGGGGCAGGAAAGTAAATACGTGAAAATAAAAGGGCAGAAAAGTAAATAACAAAAATAAAGGGGCATGAAAGTAAATACATAAAAATAAAGGGGCAGAAATATAAATAATAAAAATAAGGGGCAAAAAAGTAAATACATGAAAATAAAGGGGCAGAAAAGTAAATAATAAAAATAAAGGAGCAGAAAAGTAAATACATGAAAATAAAGAGGCAGAAATATAAATAACAAAAATAAAGGGACAAGAAAGTAAATAAATAAAATAAAAGGGCATAAAAATAAATAAATAAAGATAAAAATGTAAAAAAAAATAAAAAAGGAAAAAAATAAAAAAACTAATAATTGCAGAAATATAAAGTGTGGATAAATAAAGTGCAGAAAAATAAATTAACAATAAAAGTGCAGAAAAGTAAATAAAGAGAAATAAAAGTGTAAAAAAAATAATAAATAAAGAAAAATAAAGGTACAAACAAATAAATAAAGATGGAGATGCATAAAAAAATAAATAAACAAATAAATAACTACAAAAAAATAAAGTACGGGAAAATAAAGTGCTTGAATATAAACAAAGAAAAATAAAAGTGCAGAAAAATAAATAATAATTAAATAAAGACGAATAAATAAATATAAATAAACAACTTTGTATTAATAAAAAATACCTTGGTACAAGATCAATTACAGAGAAATTAGAACGGAAGTCGGGAAATCAATTTTGTGTGGATTTCCTTTGCTTTTGGCTTTGTTTGGACTTGATTTGAAGGTATTTGGATACCGGTTACAACATTTGGACAGTATTTTAGCTCACAAAAACTCACATACTAAGACAAACTAGAGTGGTGCACTCATTTTCCTAACTAAGATTACATAAAGAAATTTTTGAGAACCAAAACTTCTAAAAATTCTCACAAAAATTTAGCACTCTTTTCCCTATTTTTCTTCTTCTTCCTCCTAAATGCCTCAATATCACCTTCTATTTATAGAAGAAAATTGGCATTGGATCCTCCATAAATGACATCACTTTTCTACTTTTTCAATTTGTCCAAATTTGATGTCAATTTCCCCAATTTTCTCCAATTATCCAACCAAACCGGGGCCCACCACTAATAAACCACCGTCAACTTTTCTGATTTTCTTTTTTTTTTTTTAATTTTCGTTTTTTTTGGACCTCTTTTTTTGACTTTTTTTTTTGGCCCATTTCCTTTTTTTTTGTTGTTTTTTTTGTTGTTTTTTTTTTTGGCCCATTTTCCCTTTTTTTTTAGATTTTTTTTTAGGGCCCATTTTTTTCTTTTTCTTTTTCTTTTTCTTTTCTTTTTTTTTGGCCCTTTTTATTTGATTTTTATTTTTTTTATTTTCGTTTTTTTTATTTTTTATTTTTTATTTTTTTTTTATTTTTTTTCCATTTATTTTTCTGATTTTTTTTGGGCCTTTTTATTTAAAGGTACAAATGGAAACATAAATTATTTATTACATATATGGAAATATATAAAATATCCAATAAATATAAATTACTACCCACACTATAAGGAGTAAAAAGGTAGTCACAAAACATCGTCTTCCCTCCCTTATTCTTTCCTCTTGGCTTCGGCATCCATCAGCCATTGCTTGAGAGAAATGAAGAGAATTGATGAAATGAGAGGTGTGGTAGGAAATGAAGAGGGATTGGGTATTTATAGAGATGGGGAAGGGTTACTATTCCAACGGTCACTATGCAATTTTTAATATTATTTTTTTTAATATGATCCGGGGTGGCAATCTGGACTAGGCGGGGTTCTAAACACTGTACCGCGTCACCAACGAGAACTAGTAAGTCATAACCGGGGTCTGAAATCATTGGTCAACTATAGACATTTCTCTTCACCTCGGTTAAATATTAAGCATTGGGGAATCTCCTACAGGTGTACCTCCGGTGTGTCTTGAAGTTCAAGTACGGATTAACACATCAGTTTTAACTTGAAGAACCTCGGATTTCCTTCGAACTGAGGTGTAAAATACCGTACTCCACTGAGGCTGTACGAGCTTAGAACTAATGAGGTAACACCGGTCATGAAACTGTGCTAGGACCCCGGTTAATGCAGTCAACATTGACTCCGGACTCTAGGACAAAAAAAACTCTTTTTTTCTTCTTTTTTTTTCTTTTTAATATATATCACCGGACAAAAATAGGTGTTCACAGATGCCCCTTTTACTTCTTTTCATGAAAGAATATGAGACATATTCATATTATTGATGTGAAAAGAAAGTAAAGACGTGAACACCACTAAGAATACTCGACAACTTTTGACAAGAAGTAAATAGCCGAATGGTGTTGTCCCTATGCTAGACAGTTTAAGGAAAGGCACTTGGAACATGACAGGAAGATAAATGGCATAACCTAGGGGTTAATACCTGAAGCTTTGGAAAAATATGAAGTTGTCTTGACATTTCGAGGAGCCTAAGAATGGGTATTTGAGGCTTCGACACAAAATAAATGACAGGGGGATGCCCCTGAATGATTTTGATTGAGATAGCCTAGGGAAGGATACCTGAAGCTTTGACATGAAACTAAATGACTGGGAAGATGCCCCTGATTTGATTTTGATTGAGATAGCCTAGGGAAGGATACCTGAAGCTTTGACATGAAACTAAATGACTGGGGGGATGCCCCTGATTTGATTTTGATTGAGATAGCCTAGGGATGGATACCTGAGGCTTTGACATGAAACTAAATGACTGGGGATGCCCCTGATTTGATTTTGATTGAGATAGCCTAGGGATGGATATCTGAAGCTTTGACATGAAAATAAATGACTGGGGGGATGCCCCTGATTTGATTTTGATTGAGATAGCCTAGGGATGGATACCTGAGGCTTTGACATGAAACTAAATGACTGGGGGGATGCCCCTGATTTGATTTTGATTGAGATAGCCTAGGGATGGATACCTGAGGCTTTGACATGAAACTAAATGACTGGGGAAATGCCCCTGATTTGATTTTGGTTGAGATAGCCTAGGGATGGATACCTGAGGCTTTGACATGAAACTAAATGATTGGGGAAATGCCCCTGATTTGATCTGAGTAGCCTAGGAATGGATACCTTAGGCTTGGACATGAAGTAAGACTTAAGGGAGATACCTCTACTATAATGACTTATGGTAGAGAATTATATGAGATTTATGCTCAAGAAGAATGTGTATGAGATTGACTTTTCTGGTTTAGTGTGGGTTCCGAGTGAATACAAGGATTGCATTTTCACATCTTAGTAAACCATCCCGACTGGAGTTAGGTGATAGGCTGAAACTGTTGATCTCGACTCTTCATGGGGAGCTTTTGTCCTTGTTGTACCCTCAAACCTGCATGGAAGAAATAGTCAAGTGGAAAACCAAAGGTCAAAGATCTTGTTTCCTCCAGGTGACTACCACAATCCTTATGGGACTTGTTATTACTCATGGCAGAGCGAAATATCCTGATTACCAAGGTCTGTGTAATTGGGAAGTATCAAGCTTGTTTGAGATTAAAAATATGCCTTTCATATTTTTTTTAATATTTTCCACAAAATGCATGCAAATGAAACCTGACAAGACCAGGATTGGAACTGAAATTGAGAATTCCATATATTTACTTGGGAAAATTACAAGTTTATATCATAATTTTTAATCCAAACTTTTAGAGGACATAAAGACTACCCTATCCCTTTAGAGTACGCTCAAGCATAATACTTCTTGACTGCATCTGAATTGACTGGGAAAGATAACTCCTCACCATCCATGTTCGTCAAAATCAAAGCTCCTCCAGAAAAGGCTCTCTTTACGACGAATGCTCCTTCATAATTTGGCTTCCATTTGCCTCGGTGATCATTTTGATTCGGCAAGATTTTCTTCAGTACCAAATCACCTTCATGAAATTGACGAGGTCGCACTTTCTTTTCATATGCCTTCTTCATACGCTTTTGGTATAACTGCCCATGACAGAGAGCGGTTAACCTTTTCCCATCAATTAAATTTAATTGATCATACCGGGACCGAACCCATTCAGCTTCTTCTAATTTGGCATCCATGATTACTTTTAAAGACGGAATTTCCACTTCTATTGGTAAAACAGCTTCCATACCATACACCAATGAGAAGGGTGTTGCCCTTGTCGAAGTTCGTACAGAGGTACGATACCCATGTAAAGCAAAAGGAAGCAACTCACTCCAGTCTTTGTAGGTTTCAACCATCTTTTGTATGATTTTCTTTATATTTTTGTTAGCAGCTTCCACTGCTCCATTCATCTTAGGTCTGTATGGAGATGAATTGAGGTGTTTGATTTTGAATTCCTCACAAAGTTCATCCATCATTTTATTATTCAAGTTTGTACCATTATCAGTGATGATCTGATTTGGTAAACCATATCTACAAATCAATTCTCTCTTGATGAATTTGACCACAACATTTTTAGTCACGTTGGTGTAGGAAGCTGCTTCAACACACTTAGTGAAGTAATCAATGGCCACCAAAATAAAGCGATGCCCATTCGATGCTTTTGGTTCAATGGGACCAATAACATCTATGCCCCACATAGCAAAAGGCCAAGGCACAGTTAGAACGTGCAAAGAAGATGGTGGTGCATGAATGTTATCTGCATAGGTTTGACACTTGTGACATTTCTTGGCATAGTTATGACAATCATTTTCCATTGTCATCCAATAATATCCAGATCTGAGAATTTTTCTTGCCATCGAGTGCCCATTTGCATGTGTTCCGAAAGGCCCTTCATGAACATCCTTCATGATTTTGTTAGCTTCCGTCACGTCTACGCAACGAAGGAGAACAGAATCATAATTTCTCTTATAGAGTGTATTCCCAGTCATAAAGAAATTCATGGCTAGGCGCCTGAGGGTTCTTTTATCATTTTCTGAGATACCAGGAGGATATTCTTGATTTTGAATATAATTTTTGATGTCATGAAACCATGGTTTCCCATCGGGCTCTTCTTCTATCTCATGACAATATGCAGGTTCGAGACGCCTTTCAATCTCGATGAAGGGCATGTCACAATCCCTACTTACGTTGAACATGGAGGCCAACGTGGCCAAAGCATCAGCTAATTGGTTATCATCCCGAGGAATATGATGGAAAGAGACTTCATCAAACCCTTTGATTAGTTCCATGATGTGAGCTTGATAAGGAATCAATTTTCCATCTCTAGTATCCCATTCTTCTTTCAGTTGATGAATCACCAAGGCAGAATCTCCGTATATTTGTAGAGATTTCACCTTTGCTTCAAGTGCCGCCTGAATCCCCAAAACACAAGCTTCATATTCTACAATATTATAGGTACAATCAAAACAAAGTCTAGCAGTGAATGGGAAAAGCTTGTTATCTGGTGAGATTAGGATGGCCCCAATCCCATGCCCCAGTGTATTCGACGCCCCATCGAACATCAAAATCCAAGTTCTATTAGGACAATCTTTCTCTTCTGACAACATCATAATATTTTCATCAGGAAATTCGAATGACATTGGTTGGTACTCTTTTAGGGGATGGTGGGCCAAGTGATCAGCTAAAGCACTCCCTCTTACAGCTTTTTGGGTGACATGAATGATATCATACTCAGTCAAAAGAACCTGCCAACGAGCTATTCTTCCCGTCAGAGCCGGTTTTTCAAAGATGTACTTAATTGGGTCCATCTTAGATATCAACCAAGTAGTATAAGATAACATGTATTGCCTTAGGCGACGAGCAGCCCATGCTAATACACAACAAGTTCGTTCCACAGTAGAATATCGTGCTTCGCACTCAGTGAACTTCTTGCTCAAATAGTAAATAGCATGCTCTTTTCTTCCAGACTCATCATGTTGCCCCAGTACAGAGCCCATAGACTCATTTATCACCGTCAAATACAACAGGAGTAGTCTTCCTGGGATTGGGGGAACCAAGATCGGTGGGGATTGCAAGTATCGCTTTATTTGGTCAAAGGCCTCCTGACAATCATCATTCCATTGTGATGGTTGATTTTTACGAAGCAACTTAAAGATTGGATTACATACAGCTGTTAGTTGGGAAATGAAACGAGCTATGTAATTCAACCTTCCAAGGAATCCTCGTACTTCTTTTTCAGTGCTAGGGGCAGGCATTTCCATGATTGCCTTTACTTTATCGGGATCCACTTCGATACCTTTCTCACTGACAATGAAACCAAGCAACCTTCCAGAGCTAGCCCCAAAAGTGCATTTAACCGGATTTAATCTGAGTTTGAATTTTCTCAGGCGTTCAAAGAGCTTTCGTAAGTCAATCAAGTGACCTTCAACGGATTTGGATTTGGCAATAATATCATCCACATAAACCTCTATCTCTTTATGCATCATGTCATGAAATAGAGTTACCATCGCTCTTTGGTAAGTGGCACCGGTATTTTTCAATCCAAAAGACATCACCTTGTAGCAGAAGGTTCCCCACAAAGTAATGAAAGTGGTTTTTTCCATGTCTTCGGGTGCCATCTTGATTTGGTTGTACCCAGAAAATCCATCCATGAATGAAAAAATGGAATGTTGGGCCGTGTTATCAACAAGAACATCAATATGTGGTAATGGAAAGTCATCTTTTGGGCTAGCTCTATTCAAATCCCGGTAATCAACACACATTCGTACTTTCCCATCTTTCTTCGGGACCGGAACAATGTTGGCCACCCATTCAGGGTATTTGGAGACAGCCAAGAACCCAGCATCCAACTGTTTGGTTATCTCTTCTTTAATCTTTAAGAGCATTTCTGGCTTCATCCTTCTCAACTTTTGCTTTATGGGGACGCAACCAAGTTTCAATGGCAACTTATGTTCAACGATGCAGTTATCTAATCCCGGCATATCCTGATACGACCAAGCAAACACATCGCTGAATTCGACCAACAATTCTATTAATTCTCTCCTATGTTCTCTACTCAAAGAGGTGCCGATTTTGACTTCTTGTTTGCTTTCTTCACTCCCCAAATTTATGACTTCAACAATTTCTAGATAGGGAGAAATTTCTTTATCTTCCTGATCTAGCAGCCTTAGTAATTCAGGGGAAGGTTCATCAGACTCTTCATCCTCTTCGCTTGTTGGATTAAAATCATGATGGGAGAAAGCAATCTTATTATTTTGGAATTCAATTTCAGATCTGCAATTTATTTAATATAAAAAAGGCAAAATAAGGAAAATGATAATTGAACTTAACTTTTATTTATTTGAAATGATAAAGGAAACATGTTTTGCCCTTATTAAAACTCATCCTAAGGCTTTAGGCATAGCCAAAGGATTTAAACAAAAACCTACAAAGTGAACAATTACTTTGAAATGATCTCTGGAAGCTCAACGGCTTCCCAATTACACAGTTCAGTATCTGAAGGACAAGGGTAAATCAAGTCTTCTTCTCTCTTAGACTCATCATCGACGACCGCCACTTGGTCTGGAGATGTCAAGCCTGCACTCCTGAAGCTTCGGTAAAGGTCACAGATAGGGATCTTCGCAGTTAGGGGTTCTCGGTTTTCTAACCGTGCAAGTCGCTTTTCTCTCTTATTTGCGAAAACCTTTGCTCTTTCCATTGGAGATGGATGATACCCCAGCCCAAAGCTGTTCTTATTCTCCTTAACCAATAATGGGTCTACTCCTCTATCAAGCATCTTTCCAAGCCCTTTCCCTGGCTGGAATCCAGATTTCATCATCACTTTAGCTACCATCATAGAAGCTTTAGAAGGACGAGCTAGTTGTAACCCTTCGCTCACATAGGTGGTGTGAGCAATTTCCAATGATTGGAAGGAAGTCTCAAGACTTTCTTCAGCCGCTTCTATATATGGAGTTGACATGGGCTTACTGATAAGGAAATCTCCCTCACCAGAAACAATGATTAGCTTGTTGTTTACCATAAATTTAAGCTTTTGATGAAGGGTAGATGGAACCACACCGGCAGAATGTATCCAAGGCCTCCCCAATAAGCAGCTATAAGCAGGATTGATGTCCATCACTTGAAATAATACATTGAAGGTGCATGGGCCCACTTGGATGGGGATCTCAATATCTCCAATGACCTCTCTCCGAGTACCGTCAAAAGCTCTTACTACCATTGAGCTTGGCTTCATATGTGACCCATCAAAAGGTAGTTGATTTAAAGTGGACTTTGGCATGATATTCAGAGAGGAGCCATTATCAACTAGGACCTTGGCTACGATATGATCCCGACACTTGACAGAGATGTGTAATGCCTTATTATGACCTCTTCCTTCAGCAGGTATCTCTTCGTCGGTGAAAGTTAAGTAGTCATTTGAGGCAATATGCCCCACTATCCCTTCAAACTTTTCAGGCGAAATATCTTTCGCAACATGTGCTTTATTCAAGACCTTCAATAACTTTCCACGATGTGGTTCTGAGTCCAATAAGAGAGATAACAAGGATATTTTTGCAGGAGTGCGGTTTAACTGGTCGAGGACCTGGTATTCGCTTTGCTTAATGAATTTAAAAAATTCACAAGCATCTTCCTCTGTTATTCCTTGGGGAGGATCTTGTTCTTTACCACGACTTTCTTTTTCACTTACAGGTACATCCTCCTTTCTCAAGTTTTCAGGAGCATAAACTCGTCCACTCTTAGTCATTCCACTTGTCTCGGAAATATTGGTTACTGAGGATGACGATCCCTTTAGGAGTTGAGGGATTACATCCACTTCATACTTCCAAGGTACTGCATGGGTATCCTTGTATGAAAATGGAGATGGGGTCCTAATTGTCAAGGACGGATGGTTTATGACTGGTTCGGTCAAAGGTTTCTTGGTGTAATAGACCACCAAAGGAACAGGGGTGACTGGGCTTACTGAGTCTGTACCATGCTGCCCATGGATCATGTTGACATCATTGCAAGGGGGACAATGATCACTTCCCAAGTCATGTGTTATTGCATTTACCCCAGTATTTCCATGATTAGGCAAAGGATTTCTAATCACATTTGGGGAGCCTTCTTCGAAATCCAACCACTTGGCATTTATCAAATCACGTACCTTAAACTTTAAGGCAATGCAATTTTCTATAGAATGCCCCGGTGCCCCAGCATGATAATCACACTTCACATTAGGATCATACCCCTTAGGATAGGGTGGCCCTACGGGTTTTAAAGGACATCGTACAACAAGAGAACTTTTGAGAAGTTGAGGCAAAAGTTCAGTATATGTCATGGGAATTGGATCAAATTGGACAGAAGGACGGTCATTGTTTGGCTTTTTTTGTGGAAGATTTGGGTTGGGATTTTGCATCCATTGTTGGGGAGGAGGTGGTGGTGTATTCTTGAAATTATGGATGGGTGGGGGTCTATATGATTGAGGATGGGGAAATGAATTTCCAGAAGCAGCAGCTACATAAGGGTAAGGTCCGTACGGTGGATAATGAGGTGGGAAAGGGAAAGGGGAAGGTTGAAACATTTTTTGATTATGTTGACCTTGATTTCCCATTACAGCATTTGCTTCCTCACCCTTTCTTCTTCCTGCCCCTGTCATAGGTCTTCTTATTGATGGGGAACCTTGGACAACTTTTCCTGTTCTCAAACCGCTTTCAATTCTTTCCCCTATTACCACCATATCAGAAAAGCTTGATGATACACTCCCAAGCATCCTTTCATAGAACGGTGGCTGAAGAGTGTCAATGATCATTGCCACTATCTCTTTCTCTATCAGAGGTGGTTCAACTTGTGCAGCTATTTCCCTCCATCGTTGAGCATATTCTTTGAAGGACTCAGTATTCCTTTTGGTCATATTCTGAAGTTGTAGCCGGTCTGGTGCCATGTCCATATTGTATTTATATTGCTTCAGAAAGGCATCGGCTAGATCCTTCCAACAACGAATACGAGTTCGTTCAAGGTGAGTGTACCAGCTCAACGCTGCCCCAGCAAGGCTATCTTGAAAAAAATGGATCAACAACTTTTCATCATAAGCATACCCAGCCATCTTTCGGCAGTACATGGTCAAATGGTTATGAGGACAAGTTGTTCCTTTGTATTTATCAAATTCCGGCAATTTGAATTTGGGAGGAATTACCACATCTGGAACTAGGCATAATTCAGAAACATTTGTTACGCCTAAGCCACTTCCTCCCTCTACTGTACGCAACCTTTCTTCCAATATTTCCATTTGCCCTTTTGACAAAGGCGCTGCTGGCTGATCAGGATTTGGTGGAGGGACTTGAGCTTTGTGTGACAAGTTTTGGGAAACACCTGCCTGTGGTATTGGGCAACCATAAGGGAAATAATATGGCACTGCTTGTGGGTTTGGTTGTGTGGCATCATTTGGAGTCTGGTGATTTTATGGTGGAATTGTATTAGGTGGAGTGACATTGGGTGGAGCCTGAGTGTTTTAGGGAATAGCTGTTGATTGGTTGAAATTTGGAGGGTTAGATACCGGGGGATTGGGAATTTGTTGAGCAGCAGGAGGATTTTCTTGATTAGGATTAGGGTGCATGGTGTAATACCCTTGAGGTAAGCCATATGGAGGCCAAGCATATGCTTGCTGAACATTCCCGTCTTGGGAAACAAAAGGTGGCAATGGCATACCATAAGGTTGGTGTGAGATGAATGGAGTTTCAGTGACTGGAGCAGGATCATTTAAAGGTATAGGGTTCCCCTCTTGAGCTTGAACTTGAGGAGTGGATGTTTGTTCCCCATTTCCTGCAGAAGATCCCCTTTCTGTACCTCTTTTTTCAAGGAGCTTAAGTATTTCTGCCATCTGCTCCTTGATCTGGCCAACTTCATTCCTCAATTCTTCAACTGCGCTTTCCGGCTCTGCCATGAGTCTTGTTTGCAATCGGGTTTGATAAGGATGCTTTGAGCCCTTTCTCCCCGTGATGTGAATAAATACAAAGAAATCCCCCTTGGTACAAGAACAAGTATTGTTAAATGACATAAAGAGATGTAAAGTAAATACATGATGAATTTTAAATATCGGTAAGCAAAGATAAACCTTTGTTTTAGAATGTCTTTTTCTAAAGTACTAAGTTAGAAGAAAAATGCAAATTCAACATGAGATTTATTCATTGATCAACAAGTTCTGATACATTATTTGTTACAACAACTCAAAATCAATTCTCTCTTGCTTTAGCAATCCAGACCTTCATTTCATCCAATCGCCCCTTGCAGTATTGGATGAATGTTGCGATTTCCTCCGGTGTAGAAAGCGGGTTCATCATTGCTTCAGCCTTCTTCAACAAGTGAGGAATATCTCTAAGTGTTCCATTAGCAAGACCGGCTAGATTAGAAAAACGGTCTCTCCAAGAATAGACAAGACTTTCCAACTTAACCCTTTCTAGGGTCATTAAACGTATAATCTCTTCATATCTATCCTTGTCTTCCATGGCTTGCCATTTTTCTTCATTTATTTCACGCTCGCAAGCACTGACGACATCTCTGACTTGTCGTTCCAGTTCATCAATTCGCGCTTGCATAAGGTTCTTTTCAACTTGAGCTTCTTCTTTTGTCTTGGCTAGAATTTCTCGTAACCGCCCTTTGTCAGCCAATATATCATTCTTTTGTTTCTCTTTGGTCTTCAATTGGCTGTTCGCAGTTTGGAGGCATTGATCCAATTGCATCATATGTTCTCTTTCAATTCGCTGCTTCTTACCTATGTCTTCAAAGGCATTTTCTAATTCACACCTTTTTCTCTTAAGGGAAGCATTGTCTTGTTGAATTTTGATTAAATCATCCTCTAAAGCTTGATTTTTCTTTGTCATTTCAGCCAACTCACTCCTCAAATTTTCAATCTCTTTGCTTTCATCGGGAACTGGATTTCTCACATGAGCACCGTGATCTTTAAAGGGTAATTTAACAATGGCTACCCTATTTGAAATCCACTGGTAGTAACTTTCTTTTGCGGCATGACTTCGGACACCCAATTCTTTTCCTTTACTATGAACCTTGCCCCAAGCATCAATGACAGTTTGAATAACAGGAGCACTATTTCCCTCAATATAATAATGAAGGAAAGGCGTTACTGATTCTTCTTCTGGAGGCTGTATCATAGGATAAGCAAGTTGTCTTTTTGCAATGCTAGGATTGTAATTGATGCATCCTTGAGTTCCCATGAGAGGCACATTCGGAAATTTTCCACAGCAGTAAATAATGGAATCCACGTTCATCCACTGAGGGTACCACCGAATCATGCTAGCAGATAATCCTGCCAGATGTCCTGCCCACTCCCTATTAGTCTTCTTGGTTAACCTAAGGAGCTTCAAATCAGAGATAGGACATTCAACCTTGCCAACTTGATTGAAGACATGAGAAGTAAGCCATAGATACAAGGCGGGTAGACAACAGACGATCTTCTTCCCATTCCGGTTGTGACAGGAATCCATTGTACAATAGATATCAGCTAAGACAGCAGTCATGGAACTTTCACCTCTAAGCTTTCTAGCTAGGAAAACATCAATTGCCTTGAAATCAATATAATTATCAAGGCTTGGGAAGAGGATCACACCATAGATGGCCAACGCCAAAATGTCAACAAACACGTCCCATTCTCCTTTCCCTGCCTGACTGAGGAGTTGCTGCTCAAAGAAGCTTAGTGCGAATCCTAAAATTTGGTTCCTGCTTAATTGGGCCTTCTTAAGCATTTCAGGATCTATCTTGAGAATGCGAGCTACACTGAAGATTGAAGCATGATGTTCAGTTCGACGATAAGGTTTTAAATCTTCTAACGGCAAGCCAAATATCTGTTCAAACTCCTCCAAAGTAGGAGCTAACTGGAAATCTTTGAATGTAAAACAGCGAAGAGGAGGATCATAAAACTGAGTTAGAGCAGTAAGGGCCCCTTCTTGCACTTCGACCTCTAAGAATTTTAGGATCTTCCCATATTTCCTTGTAAAGGTCATTTTTTGGGTAATATCCATCCTTTTGCTTAAGGACAACAGATTGCTAGTATTTGATCTGATGACTTTGAGGTGTAACAAATTTTTTAAACCAGTTGCCTTCACTTCTTGATCACTTGATCTCATGTTAAATTCCATTTTTAGTGATACTTACCGATGTTTAAATTTCACCTTTAACAAAAGAAATAAATGAATCAGATTAACAAAGAAAACAGTTTGATAAATATCCTCACATAAGAGTGATAGTATTTATCATGACTTGAGTATAGAAAATATACATTTTTGATGATTTTTTTTAAAAAAAAAACTTTGTACAAATGAATAAAAGATAAAAGGAATGTTTGCCCAATTGTGTCTTAGACAAGGTAACCACCTAATTGGCTCTAAGGCTATTTAATCGTGTTTCTTCAAAAGGTAATTGTTCTAATTGGTTCTAAGAAGGTCACCGGAGCTCTGATCTTTAGCTATGAGTCTTATGCAAAAAGTAGGGAATCCTACTTAGTGCGGACATCATAACTAAGATAACACCCCGGCTGAGATTTTCACGCGAATCATGGTAGGACGTCTCGTCCTAAATGACACCGCTAATAATCTCCCCTAGCCTATGTCTTTTGCGGGGCCCGGGAATAGGGTCCCTTCTAATAGTGTGTGCATTATGGTGAATGTGAAGTGTGTGGGGCATTCATACCTGGATTTTTACCCATTCTTCACAATGAACAAACATAAAGCAAAATAAATATCACATGTCTTCTACCCTAAGGTTCTAAATTAAGGCAATAAAGAAGTAAAAAAAAAGTATAAAATCTAAAATTAACGGAAGATTAGATAAACAACAAGAATAACATAACAAATAAATATAAAGGATGAAATAATTAACAATCAACAAAATACACAAGATCAATTTAACGGGCTTGACTCTCAAAATATCCCCAGTGGAGTCGCCATCTGTCGCGACCGGGGTCCCGGCGCGCGACGCGGACTGGTTAAGGACAAATAAAAGAAAATTGAAACTGCATTGAAGTGAGGCTCTTGAGAAGCCTAAAAAATAAAGGGTTCAAGGAGTCGCCACCAATATTTATTAAGGAAAATATTAGGAAAACCTTTAAATAGCACTGGTTTTTTTTGTTGTAAAAAAATGAGATTCTGTTTAGTCCGGGAGTCGAATTACAGGTGGGGAAGGTATTAGCACCCCACACTGTCCGTAAAAAACGGTTACCCAAATTGATCATGCGTAATTTAAAAAATGATTATCAAATATTTCATCCTTCATAAAACAATCATAAATAATATACACAATAAAAAAATATATAAATATGAATAAAACAAAGATAGTAAAAGAATACATCCCCTAAGTTTATTGTTTTTTAGTTCTAAAAAAAATAAATAAACAAATGATTAAAAGACCATAAAAATAAAAGGATAAAAAAAAACAATAAGACGTCTTGTCTTACTTATTTTCTAGTAAAAAAATTGATTTTTATTGAGAAATATAAAGTTTAAAACAAATAAATAAATAAATAAATAAATAAAAATAAGAGAAAAAAAATAGAATTAAACACATCAACATGAAGATAAAGAAATATAATACACTTAATTAATTAAAATTGACAAGGAATATTATTTAATTATCTTTTAGAAAAAATAAGATTAATAAGATGTCTTATCTAAATTAATCTCATCTTAAATTTTAAAAAAAATGAATGAATAAATAACACACTATTTATTAGTCTTGACTTTTTTTATTATTTTTTATTTTTTATGAAAGTGATTTTTTCTTAATTATTAAAAGGTTACTAAGAGAAAATAATAGGAAATCATGACCATAATAAAAAAAAATAGATAATTATGTATACATATATATACATACTTATAAACTATTAAAATGGTTAAACGTAAATAAATAAATAGAAAGTGTAGAAAAATAAATAAATAAATAAATAAATAAAAGATAAATAACTAAAAATAAAAGTATAGAGAATAAATAATAAAAATAAAATATAAAAATAACGGTACAAAAATAAATAAAAGTTCAAAAATATAAAAAAATAAAAATAAAAATAAATAGACATAACAATAAATACATTAAAAATAAAAGAGCGGAAAAATAAATACATAAAATAAAGGGGCAGAAAAATAAATAATAAAAAATAAAGGAGCAGAAAGGTAAATAACAAAAATAAAGGGGCAAGAAAGTAAATAACAAAAAAAAGAGACAGAAAAGTAAATAACAAAAATAAGGGGCAGAATAACAAAAAATAAAGGGGCAGGAAAGTAAATACATAAAAAATAAAGGGGCAGAAATGTAAATAACAAAAATAAAGGGGCAGGAAAGTAAATACGTGAAAATAAAAGGGCAGAAAAGTAAATAACAAAAATAAAGGGGCATGAAAGTAAATACATAAAAATAAAGGGGCAGAAATATAAATAACAAAAATAAAGGGGCAAAAAAGTAAATACATGAAAATAAAGGGGCAGAAAAGTAAATAATAAAAATAAAGGAGCAGAAAAGTAAATACATGAAAATAAAGAGGCAGAAATATAAATAACAAAAATAAAGGGACAGGAAAGTAAATAAATAAAATAAAAGGGCATAAAAATAAATAAATAAAGATAAAAATGTAAAAAAAAATAAAAAAGGAAAAAAAAATAAATAAACTAATAATTGCAGAAATATAAAGTGTGGATAAATAAAGTGCAGAAAAATAAATTAACAATAATAAAAGTGCAGAAAAGTAAATAAAGAGAAATAAAAGTGTAAAAAAAATAATAAATAAAGAAAAATAAAGGTACAAACAAATAAATAAAGATGAAGATGCATAAAAAATAAATAAACAAATAAATAACTACAAAAAAATAAAGTGCAGGAAAATAAAGTGCTTGAATATAAACAAAGAAAAATAAAAGTGCAGAAAAATAAATAATAATTAAATAAAGACGAATAAATAAATATAAATAAACAACTTTGTATTAATAAAAAATACCTTGGTACAAGATCAATTACAGAGAAATTAGAACGGAAGTCGGGAAATCAATTTTGTGTGGATTTCCTTTGCTTTTGGCTTTGTTTGGACTTGATTTGAAGGTATTTGGATACCGGTTACAACATTTGGACAGTATTTTAGCTCACAAAAACTCACATACTAAGACAAACTAGAGTGGTGCACTCATTTTCCTAACTAAGATTACATAAAGAAATTTTTGAGAACCAAAACTTCTAAAAATTCTCACAAAAATTTAGCACTCTTTTCCCTATTTTTCTTCTTCTTCCTCCTAAATGCCTCAATATCACCTTCTATTTATAGAAGAAAATTGGCATTGGATCCTCCATAAATGACATCACTTTTCTACTTTTTCAATTTGTCCAAATTTGATGTCAATTTCCCCAATTTTCTCCAATTATCCAACCAAACCGGGGCCCACCACTAATAAACCACCGTCAACTTTTCTGATTTTCTTTTTTTTTTTTTTAATTTTCGTTTTTTTTGGACCTCTTTTTTTGACTTTTTTTTTTTGGCCCATTTCCTTTTTTTTTGTTGTTTTTTTTGTTGTTTTTTTTTTTGGCCCATTTTCCCTTTTCTTTTAGATTTTTTTTAGGGCCCATTTTTTTCTTTTTCTTTTTCTTTTTATTTTCTTTTTTTTGGCCCTTTTTATTTGATTTTTATTTTTTTTATTTTCGTTTTTTTTTATTTTTTTTATTTTTTTTATTTTTTTATTTTTTTTTCCATTTATTTTTCTAATTTTTTTTTGGGCCTTTTTATTTAAAGGTACAAATGGAAACATAAATTATTTATTACATATATGGAAATATATAAAATATCCAATAAATATAAATTACTACCCACACTATAAGGAGTAAAAAGGTAGTCACAAAACATCGTCTTCCCTCCCTTATTCTTTCCTCTTGGCTTCGGCATCCATCAGCCATTGCTTGAGAGAAATGAAGAGAATTGATGAAATGAGAGGTGTGGTAGGAAATGAAGAGGGATTGGGTATTTATAGAGATGGGGAAGGGTTACTATTCCAACGGTCACTATGCAATTTTTAATATTATTTTTTTTAATATGATCCGGGGTGGCAATCTGGACTGGGCGGGGTTCTAAACACTGTACCGCGTCACCAACGAGAACTGGTAAGTCATAACCGGGGTCTGAAATTATTGGTCAACTATAGACATTTCTCTTCACCTCGGTTAAATATTAAGCATTGGGGAATCTCCTGCAGGTGTACCTCCGGTGTGTCTTGAAGTTTAAGTACGGATTAACACATCAGTTTTAACTTGAAGAACCTCGGATTCCCTTCGAACTGAGGTGTAAAATACCGTACTCCACTGAGGCTGTACGAGCTTAGAACTAATGAGGTAACACCGGTCATGAAACCGTGCTAGGACCCCGGTTAATGCAGTCAACATTGACTCCGGACTCTAGGACAAAAAAAACTCTTTTTTTCTTCTTTTTTTTTCTTTTTAATATATATCACCGGACAAAAATAGGTGTTCACACCCAGCAATCGAAGACTTTTATTTCTAGGATGGTGGTTAATGGCATCTCGTGTCTTCTTGATATGCTACCTGTCTTCTGACATGCATCACAATGCTGCACAAAAACATTAGCATCTTTAAACAATGAAGGCCAATAAAAACCTGATTGGAGGATTTTAGCTGCCGTCCTTTCCCCATTAAAGTGTCCTCCATAGGGTGAGCTGTGGCAGTGCCATAAGATGCTGTTAGCTTCTTCTTGGGACACACACCTCCTCAAAATATGGTCTGATCCAAGTTTAAACAGGTAAGGATCGTCCCATATGAACTGTTTTGCATCTTTCAAAAAGTTTTTCTTCTGTTGCCATGAGAGATCATCAGGCAATACTCCAGCAGCCTTAAAGTGGGCCATGTCTGCAAACCATGGCCTTTCTTTCATCATTAATAGCTTTTCATCAGGAAATTCTTCCTTCACCTCAGGCTGGAGTAGTGTGACTTCCTGATTGACAAGGCGTGACAAGTGATCTGCAATGAAATTTTCGCTGCCCTTTTTGTCCTTGACTACTAGGTTGAATTCTTGCATCAGCAAGATCCATCTAATTAGCCTGGGCTTAGAATCAGGTTTATTCAGCAGATATTTAATAGTAGCATGGTCAGTAAAAATAGTGATTTTGGAACCAATCAGATAAGGTCTAAATTTTTCCAGGCCATACACTATTGCTAAGAGTTCTTTTTCTGTTGTTGTGTAATTTATTTGTGCAGGGTTCAAAACTTTGCTAGCATAGTGTATGACATGAAAAACTTTTGCCTTCCTTTGTCCTAATACGGCCCCAATAGCATAATCACTAGCATCACACATCATTTCAAAGTCTAATTCCCAATCAGGGGCAACTATTACAGGTGCACATGTTAGTCTATGTTTTAAGGTTTTAAATGCATGTAAACAAGAATCATCAAAAATAAAAGGAGTGTCTTTGTTTAAGAGATTACTCAAAGGCTTTGCAATTTTTAAGAAGTCCTTGATGAATCTTCTATAGAATCCTGCATGGCCCAAGAAGCTTCTTACTCCTTTCACGTTCCCTGGTGGTGGTAATTTCTCAATTACTTCCACTTTTGCTTTGTCCACTTCAATGCCTCGTTTGGAGATTTGATGTCCTAACATAATTCCTTTGGTGACCATGAAGTGGCACTTTTCCCAATTTAAAACTAAATTGGTGTCCACACATCTTTTCAGTACTATGGTCAAATTTTTCAAACATTAATCGAATGATGGACCAAAAACAGAGAAATCGTCCATGAAGACCTCAATGCATTTTTCCACTAAATCAGAGAAGATAGCTAGCATACATCTTTGAAATGTTGCAGGAGCATTACATAACCCAAAGGGAATTTTTCTGTATGCAAACACCCCAAAAGGACATGTGATTGCTATTTTTTCTTGATCTTCTGGTGCAACTGCTATCTGGTTGTAGCCTGAGTAACCATCCAGAAAGCAATAGTATGCTTGTCCTGTAAGTCTTTCCAGTATTTGATCCATGAAGGGCAGAGGAAAATGATCTTTCCGGGTTGCACTGTTTAGTTTTCTGTAGTCGATACACATCCTCCATCCTGTGACTGTTCTTATAGGGATCAATTCATTTTTTTCATTTTGTATGACGGTGATTTCTCCTTTCTTTAGAACAACTTGCATAGGACTTACCCAAGAGCTATCAGAAATTGGATAAATTATACCAGCTTCTAGTAATTTAATTACCTCCCCTTTCACTACTTCTTTCATGGTTGGATTCAAGCGTCTCTGTGGCTGAGCAATTGGTTTAAATTCTTGTTCCAAGTAAATGTGATGCGTATAGTAGGCTGGGCTTATTCCTTTCAAATCTTCCAGTCTCCATCCAATTGCTGTTGAGTGCTCTTTCAAGACTCGAATCAATTGCCTTTCTTCTGTACCTGTCAATTCCTTATTAATAATAACAGGTTTTTAGTTATCATCATCATCAAGAAAAACATATTTCAAATGTGAAGGTAAGGCTTTTAACTCCACTTTTGGTAGGACAACTTCTTTTGTCTTCTCTGACAACTTTTCATAATGAATTTCTTTTTGAATGTCATGCTTGTCCTCCTTCGAGTTTCCCCCGTCCATTGTTCCATTTGCTTCAACCTTTAGCTCACCTAGTGGATCTTTGTTGAGCCATTCACTGGTTTGTTCTCTGATGGCTTCTTCTTCAATGTCAATTTTGAAGCACTGTTGCTTTTCCTTTGGATACTTCATTGCATCAAACACATTGAAGTTTACTTCCTCATCTTGCACTCTTACTTTTAGCTTTCCATCGTCCACATCAATAATTACTTTTGCGGTTTTCATGAAGGGTCTTCCCAGAATGAGAGGCACTTCTGCATCTTCTTCAATATCAATTATAACAAAATCTATAGGAAATATGAACTTATCAACTCGTACCAGCACATCCTCAGCTATGCCATATGGAAACTTCATAGATCGATCAGCAAGTTGGAGAGTCATCCGTGTTGGATCAACCTCAAGATCTCTAATTCTTTTCACCATTGAGAGGGGCATTAGGTTAATGCTTGCTCCCAGGTCTAAGAGTGCTTTTCCTACTGGTAAAGTACCAATAGTCATTGGGATTGTGAAACTTTCGGGGTCTTTTATTTTTTGTGGCAGTGCTTTTTGAATGATGGTGTAACACCCTAATTTTTAATAAATAATTAGACCCAAAAAAAAAACAGGGAAAGAAATTTTCATTAAAACGACCACTGGTCACTCGGTATAGAAAAGAAGAGGAAGGCAAGGAAAAAAAATGAAAGAACATTCATACGCACGGCAATCAATGGAAGGAACAAGGCTTGACCGATCCATTCAGATCAGCGAAACCCATCATCACCTGGGTGAATCCCACAAACAACGTCCACTCGCTTGAGCGTGACCCCACACGCTTGGGCGAAATAACTCAAGTCGCTCGGCGAGGGACGGTTCGCCTAAGCGATACTCACACAAGGGTCTTCCTGAAACACACTCGCTGGAGCGAGCACCTTGTTCGCTGGAGTGAGAAGTTCACTCGGCATCCTGCCATTCCACTCGGTTTTAGCGTACGGTTCACTCACGGAGATCCACTTCTTAACCCACTCGGATTCCCCTTAATACGTACCAGTTCTATTTAGACAGCATTCCCACTCCCTGGCTCCACTCGATCGGATTACATATACATATACATTGGCAACCCAAAAATGATTTCCAAGTCACTTACTCGGAATCTATGAAGACTCCTCACTCGGGATAACTCCCACGTCCATTACGCCACTCGGGGTATTCTACTTACTTTTCATTCTATAACCATATTATTTTCTGCTCTAATTTTCCTACTAAGCCAGGACTCACTCGGGTTCTATAGCTACTTGCTAATCTATTACAATGGGTCCACTTAGAGTCTTAGGTGTCGTTCCCTGGTCGGTGAACTGCTCACTCGACGGATTCTCACTCAGAAATCGTTGAATATCCTTTACTCATGAAATTTCATAATTGTTACTCACGGGATTCGAACCAACTCCTACTCTAGTCTATGCGACCTCAATCGCTCAGATTATTCATCCTCTCATCACTCGGAATGACTCATTATCTCACTTTCCTCCAACAATAACTTAGCTCCGCTTCTACCCATAGTCACACTGATCTCCTACGCTCGGAAGGTATACTTATACACCCATATTTACCACTCGGACATCACCTACAGTATAGAACAACACACAACACATATATATATAGGGACGTATTAAATATTACAATGCATTAGCATGTTTTCATTACCCGAAAGTGTTCAAGTTCAGATATAAGGACTAAAATCAAAATACGAGCTGGCCAAGGCTTAACAAGACCTCATACACAGTATTTACATATACACATATATTCCATAGCGCTCGGTTTCTCTGCTCTGCACTCGGCCTCTTCTTCATCCTTCATTCCGAGGGATATTCACTAAAAAATGTAACCACTGTAGGGTGACCTTTTACATGCAAAATGACAATCAAGACTCGGTATCAGTGTCAGTACGCATACTTACTTTCACTCAGTCGTATTCAGGTTAAACTAAGACCATGCAAATCAGAATGATATCTATAACACACATACTACATAAAGTTCATCTCTATTCACACGTACACATGCATCCACACATTAGGAAGTCATCCATAATACTCAACACATGCTATGCATACTATCTTAATCAGCATCATATCTACATGCATGCCTGCGGATCCGACTTAAGTAATGACTTTCAGTTACAGTTTCCCTCTTATTGGCCGCTCGTCCATCAGCTCCTCCCGTGTGGTACCGGTCTCCCATTGACGTCTCGAGACTCATCTCTAGCTCCTACGGCTACCACGAGCTCTCACAGGATCTAGCCAAGGACTGTAGCTGGAAGCCATTCCCTCGGGGCTCTAGACCTTCCACGGGTCACCCCATTCTTACACATGCAGCTAATGCATTTACCAGCAAGCATCATTACTCAACTGATACCTCCTTCGCAACCATTATAGTAGGAACAGATTCAACACAGTCGTTACATATACTTTGCCAGCCATAACAACATGCATAGCAATCAGACAGTCAAGGTAATATCGTCTGACAAATCAACCAACAATCACACGTTCATGTTCTCACAGTGCTAACAGAGATAGGACCATGCATTTCATTCGTCTATAACAAGGCTAACAGGTTACATTACCACCATCTGGATCACATGCAATTATTGTACAACTACTATCTTACACACAGGATCCAACATCAACAATCATGCATATTATTCAATCGCCACAAACACATGCACACATTTAAAGCAATACATTCATCCGGTACCGTTCATGGACCATGCATTTGACATGCAAGCGCCCCCTACCTACGGAAAGGAACTCAAGTAGCTCTCCTGCTCTCAACGTTTGGTCTGACACTCTATCCGACTCGTCCAGATCTCCTTCGCACCGTCACACTCTGAAATCGGCTCGGAGATGAGAAGTTGTTCTTCCTCTGCTTCAATGGTCGTCTTCCACCAGTTGAAGGAGACTCTGACCTTCCTTCGGCACCGTCGTTGCGTTCTCCAGAAACGAAAAGCAAAACAGGGGAAGGGAAAAGAGGATAAAAACGAGGAAGAAGAAAAGAGAGGATGCAGCAGTGGAAAAGAACGAGTATCCACAGTGATACAGGGTATATATATACATGCGAAGAGAAGGAAGTGGGATGGGAGAACGTGAGTCGCAGCCCACTCACGTAACTCACCAATCACAAACAGCCATCTTTCACCAACTATGCCTTAATTAAATTGTCATTATTCCTTAAGTTAATCCGATTATGATTATAAATTAACTTCTCACTTTGAAATCAAAACCTTAATAGTTTATTTTTCATTCGGCATTTAACTTTAAAATTGGGATGTTACAGTTCTCCCCCTCTCAAAAGAATTTTGTCCTCAAAATTCAGTCGGTCACTCACCTTGGTTGAACAACTCGGGGTACTGCTGTCTCATGGCATCTTCGCGTTCCCAGGTACAAGAGGTAGTCCTGCCTTGCTGCCACTCTACTTCAACCAGTTGTACGTCCTTGTTCCTTAAACGCTTTACCGATTGGTCCACGATTCTAATCGGTATAGTCGTAGTGGTCAGGTCTTCCTTGATTTCCACTTCCTTATTAAGCACTGTGTGGCTGGGGTCATGCAGATACTTCCTCAGTTGGGACACATGAAACACGTTGTGCAATCGGGATAAGTGAGTTGGTAATGCTATATGGTATGCCATGGAACCGACTCGTTCCAACACCTCATAAGGTCCAATGTATCGGGGGCTCAACTTTCCACCCTTCAAGGCTCGCCCGACTCCTTTACTCGGAGAAGTCTTCAAAAACACTCTGTCTCCGACTAAAAACTCTAATGGTTTGGTTCGTTTGTCATGGTAGCTCTTTTGCCTCTCCTGGGACGCCTTCATCCGTTCCCTTATCACTCGGATTTGTTCTGATGTTTTCTTTACAATTTCTGGTCCCAACAGTAGACTCTCACCCGTTTCCGACCAACAAAGTGGGGTTCGGCATCTTCGTCCATATAGTGCTTCGTAGGGTGCCATATCGATACTGTTGTGATGGCTGTTATTGTATGTAAACTCAATCAAGGGGAGGTACTGCTCCCAGTTTCCACTGTGCTCCAACACACACGCCCTTAGCAAGTCCTCCAGGCTTTAAATCGTTCGCTCGGATTGTCCATCCGATTGGGGGTGGTAAGCGAAACTTAGCCAAAGCTTCGTGCCCATTTCCTGGTACAGGCTGGTCCAAAACCGGGACGTGAACCTAGGATCCCTATCCGATACGATAGAAGTTGGCACTCCATGCAGTCGGACAATTTCTTGGATGTAAATCCGTGCTAACTTATGCAACGGGTACTTCATGTTCACAGGTAGGAAGTGTGCACTCTTCGTCAGTCGGTCAATAATGACCCAAATCGCATCATGTCCCGCTCAGTTTTTGGGTAATCCCATGACAAAGTCCATGGCAATTGAGTCCCATTTCCACACGGGAATCTCCAGGGGTTGCAATGCACCGTACGGCTTTTGGTGCTCCACTTTCGACTTCTGACAGGTGATGCACCGAGCCACATATTCTGCCACGTTCCTTTTTAATCTGGGCCACCAGAACTGGGTTCTCAGGTCATGGTACATCTTCGTGGCACCCGGGTGGATACTTAGCAAGCTTTTGTGGGCTTCATCAAGCACCATTCTTCTTAATTCTCCTCCACTCGGCACATATATTCTATTTCTTACTCAGAAAATTCCATCTGACCCCTCGGTCAAGGACAAATCCTTACCTTTGGCCTGAGTCTCCCTCATCTCAGCCAAGTAGGGATCTGACTGCTGTTGCTTGTACACGGATTTCAGGAATTCATTGGCAATCCTCAGCGTGCCGATCATTAATTTCTGAGAGGAGGGGATGTCAACATGTAGGTTCATGTCTCGGAACTGTTCCAATAGCTCTACCTCCTTCACCATCATCATTGCTACATGAAGGGATTTCCGAATCAACACGTCGGCAACAACGTTTGCCTTACCTGGATGGTACTTTAGCTCGAAATCATAATCCTTTAGAAATTCCATCCATCTCCTCTGCCTCATGTTCAGCTCCTTCTGGTCAAATAAGTATTTGAGGCTCTTGTGATCACTGTATACTTCAAATCTGGACCCAAACAAATAATGCCTCCAGATTTTTAACGCAAACACCACAGCTGCCAATTCTAAGTCGTGGGTCAGATAATGCTGCTCGTGAGGTCTCAATTGCCGAGAGGCATACGCTATCACCCGGTCTTTCTGCATTAGCACGCATCCTAATCTGAGTCCTGATGCATCACAATAAACCACGAAGCTCTTTTGCAAGTCAGGTAATGCCAACACTGGGGCAGTCGTTAACTTGTCTTTCAGTCCTTGGAAACTACTCTCGCACTCGGAACTCCACACGAAGGGAATGTTTTTCTGAGTCAACTTAGTTAGTGGCAAGGCCAATTTGGAAAATCCCTCAATGAATCTTCTATAATAACCTGCCGGGCCCATAAAGCTCCTTACCTCCGAGACCGACTTGGGTCTCTCCCATGCCATTATAGCTGTCACCTTCGAAGGGTCCACCGAGACACCTTCCTCGGAAATCACATGTCCGAGGAAATGGATTTTATCCATCCAGAAATCGCACTTTGAAAGCTTCGCAAACAGTTGCTTCTCCCTTAACACTTGAAGTACCGCTCAGAGGTGTCCTTCATGCTCCTCAGGAGTCTTAGAGTAGACTAAGATATCATCGATGAAGATTACTACAAATCGGTCTAGATATAGGTGGAATATGTTGTTCATGTAATTCATGAAGACAGCAGGGGCGTTTGTTACACCGAACGGCATCACTACATACTCGTAGTGTCCATACCGAGTCCTAAAGGCAGTCTTTGGGATATCCGAGTCCTTCACTTGGATTTGGTGGTATCCCGATCGTAGGTCGATTTTTGAGAAGACTGAGGCTCCACGCAGTTGGTCGATCAAGTCATCAATTCGGGGCAGTGGGTATCGGTTCTTAATCGTGAGTTTGTTTAGCTGTCGGTAATCTATACAAAGTCCCATGCTGCCATCCTTCTTCTTAACAAGCAGCACAAGTGCGCCCCATGGTGATACGCTCGGTCTAATGAATTGTTTTCCGAGTAACTCATCCACTTGCTTCTTCAGCTCGGCCAATTCAGTTGGGGACATTCTATAAGGTGCACTGGAGACTGGCTCAGCTCCAGGAATCAAGTCTATAGAGAATTCAACTTCTATATTGGGAGGGACACTCGGTAAGTCCTCGGGAAACACTTCTGGGAATTCACAGACAGTCGGAATTTCGTTCACTCGGGTTTTACTTTCACCCTTGGTTAAACAAAGCATCATAAACAGTTGAGCTGTACCTTGTGTCGTGTCATCCTCATTGTGCTGCCTCGGGAAGATTATCCTTCGGTTTCTACAATCCACTAACACCTTGTTGGCTGAAAGCCAATCTATGCCGAGCACGATATCAAGGCCTTTCAGAGGCACACACACAAGATCGAAGGTAAAACTCCGATCGTCCAACACAAATGTTACGCCCTTACACATTGTTGATGTCAACACCTTAGGGCCAGTCGGGTTGGTTACTTCCAAAGTCGGATCCATATCCACAGTCGGTAATCGTAGTCATCTCACACACTCATCAGCTACGAAGGAGTGGGTGGCTCCAGAATCAAAAATTACATTAATTGTATATTTATCGAGTAGGAACTTACTCTGTACCAAGTCATTTGCCTGTGCAGCATCTTCCGTGTTGATTGCGTAAACTCTTCCAGTAGTTGGTTGATCGGCGTCTCTCATCCGGTTATTTGGGGCAACCATCATATTCCCTCTGGCTCTGCTACCTCTGCCGCTCGGTCCTTGGTTATCGTTCCCTCGGTTTCTCTCTTGGAAACCTCCATGACGTGCATTGGGGTTTGCTTGACGAAGTTGGGGGCAGTCGGGGCGAATGTGCCCCTTCTCCTGGCAATGAAAGCACTTGACCTCTGTACTATTGCAATTCTGAGCAAAGTGGTCACCACCGCACTTAAAACACTTGCCATAGTTTGGTCGTCCACTCATTTGTCTCCCTTGGTTACTGCCATCTTGGTATCTGGTAAAGGGTCCATTTTTTCCCATATTTCTAGGCCTCTTGAACCGTGACTGCTGAGGCCTCAAGTACTGGTTGGTTCTGCCGCTCTGGCCCGAGTGGGCCTTGTCATCTTCTTCAAATATTCTACATTTGTTCATCAATGCAGTGAAACTCCTGATCTCTTGATATCTGCAGGCTCTCTTAATATCTGATCTCAATCCATTTTCAAATTTAAGGCACTTGGAGCTCTCTGTCCCTGGTTGTTGGAAAGGTGGGTAGAATAGGCACAACTCCTTGAATCTAGTCGCGTACTCTTCCACAGTCATGGAGCCCTGCTTCAGCTCCATAAACTCCAACTCCTTCCGACTCCTTACTGTGTCGGGGAAGTACTTCTCTAAGAAGCATGTCTTGAAATCATTCCAAGTCAGCTGAGCATCATCCTCCGAAAATCGGTTTCTGGCTATCTTCCACCAATTTTCCGCCTCGTCTTGCAGTATATACACTGCACACTCTACCTTTTGGGCCTCGGTACAGCGAAGACCCCCAAAAATCCTCTCCAGTTCCTGAGTCCATTTGAAAGCCGCCTCCGGGTTACGTCCTCCCTGAAACTCACTCGGCTTCCTCTTCAGGAAGCGGTCCAGCACGTGGCCATCCTCAGCTCGAGTCTGGCCCTGCCTCTCGAACACGTCCGTAAAGCGTTGGAATACTGTGGATATAGCCTCCATGCTTTGGCGATGCGTCATCCCTTATCCTGAAATTAACACCCTTCAAGGATAAGCATACCGAGCCACTTACTACCGATTGCATCTCAGTCTAATATTTAGTAACTTAGCACATTATGCCATTCCTATATGTTACACAATCAATCAGACCGGGGGAATAACCTCCTATCCACAATTCAATATCATAGCATCAATCAGGTTCAACAATATCACAATAATAATGATCATTCGATCAGAAAGCACACAACTGCTTACACTCGGTAAGCATACCTTGGCCTTGGACCTTTCGGTCTGCTTTGATACCAAAATGTAACACCCTAATTTTTAATAAATAATTAGACCCAAAAAAAAACAGGGAAAGAAATTTTCATAAAAACGACCACTGGTCACTCGGTATAGAAAAGAAGAGGAAGGCAAGGAAAAAAAATGAAAGAACATTCATACGCACGATAATCAATGGAAGGAACAAGGCTTGACCAATCTATTCAGATCAGCGAAACCCATCATCGCCTGGGCGAATCCCACAAACAACATCCACTCGCTTCAGCGTGACCCCACACGCTTGGGCGAAATAACTCAAGTCGCTCGGGCGAGGGACGGTTCGCCTAAGCGATACTCACACAAGGGTCTTCCTGAAACACACTCGTTGGAGTGAGCACCTTGTTCGCTGGAGTGAGAAGTTCACTCGGCATCCTGCCATTCCACTCGGTTTTAATGTCCTTACCCTTTTCATCTTTATCTAAATAGCAAGATGTGCTCATGGGTGTAGCTATTTCGTTTGCCTTGTCCATTTCAAACCTTTTGAGCAGTTCTTTACAATACTTGGTTTGACTTATGAACGTTCCATCATTTGCTTGTTTTATTTGTAATCCAAGGAAGAAGGTGAGTTCTCCCATCAAGGACATTTCAAACTCATTCTGCATAATCTTGGAAAACTCTTGACAAAGATTTTCATTAGTAGCACCGAATATTATATCATCAACATAAATTTGTACCAAAAGAATGTCATTATTTTTGCGTTTTATAAACAGTGTAGTATCAACCTTTCCTCTTTCAAATTTGTGTTCTAAAAGGAATTTACTTAGTCTTTCATACCAAGCTCTTGGAGCTTGTTTCAAACCATATAAAGCTTTTCTCAATTTGAAGACATGGTTTGGAAATTTATGATTTTCAAAGTCGGGAGGTTGATCTACATAAACTTCTTCTTGAATGAAGCCGTTTAAAAATGCACTTTTGACATCCATTTGATACAGTTTAAAATTCATACAGCATGCAAAAGCTAGCAATAGCCTAATGGCTTCTAACCTAGCTACGGGAGCATACGTTTCTTCATAATCTATTCCCTCTTCTTGATTGTATCCCTTTGCAACTAGTCTAGCTATGTTTCTTGTTATTATACCATTTTCATCTAACTTATTTCTAAAAACCCATTTGGTGCCTATTATTAGATGGTCATTGGGTCTTGGCACAAGTTCCCAAACTTCATTTCTTTCAAATTGGTTTAACTCTTCTTGCATGGCCAACATCCAATGCTCATCAATAATGGCTTCATCAATGTTTTTGGGTTCGATTTGGGATACAAAAGCTAAGTGATTGCATGCATTTCTAATGGCATTTCGAGTACTTACCCCTTTGGTTATTTCTCCAATGATTTTGTCCAAGGGATGATCCTTTAAGGTTACCCAATCTTGTTGCTTATCAATTTGTGTTGCTCCTCCATCATTGTTGACTTCTTCTTTGTCTTCCAAGTTCATTTCTTGGAAGGTACCTACAAGATCATCAACATCTTCCTTTCTCGGAGGGTTATGGCTAATTTCATCAAATTTAACATGAATAGATTCCTCAATGGTATTTGTTTGTTTGTTGAAGATTCTATAAGATTTACTTGATTGAGAGTATCCTAGGAATATTGCCTCATCAGATTTTGCATCAAACTTTCCTAGATTATCCTTTCCGTTGTTGAGCACAAAACATTTACATCCAAAAATATGAAAGTATGCAATGTTAGGTTTTCTACCCTTGTAAAGCTCATAGGGGGTTTTCTTTAAAATAGGTCTTATCAAACATCTATTCATAACATAACACGCGGTGTTTACCGCATCGGCCCAAAAATGTTTTGCAATATTGTTTTCATTTAGCATGGTTCTAGCAAGCTCCACTAAAGATCTATTTTTCCTTTCAACTACTCCATTTTGTTGTGGAGTTCTAGGAGCTGAAAAATTGTGATTGATACCATGTTTTTCGCAAAACTTTTCAAAAGATTGATTTTCAAATTCTCCCCCATGATCGGTTCTAATGGATGCAATTTTTGAGTTTTGCTCATTTTGGATAATCTTTGCAAGTTTCTTGAATGCATGATATGCTTCATTTTTATGAGCAAGAAACAATGTCCATGTATATCTTGAATAGTCATCTACTATAACTAGACCATAGTGATTGCCTCCAAAGCTTTTGATTTTGGATGGTCCAAATAAGTCCATGTGTAAAAGTTGTAAAGGCCTTTGAGTGGAAACAATGTTTTTGGATTGAAAGGATGCCTTTACTTGTTTTCCCTTTTGACATGCATCACAAAATCTATTTTCAAATTTAAGCTTTGGTAAACCAATTACTAAATCTTTAGAAACAAGTTTATTCAAGTGGTCTACATGTATATGAGCTATTCTTCTATGCCATAGCCAAGTTTCATCCTCTTTAGAAATGAAGCATTATTCATCATTTGTAGACAAACTATCCACATCAATCATGTAAATGTTATCAATTCTTTTTCCAACAAATTTGACCTCTTTGTTTAGCTTATTCTCAATTATACAACAATTGGATTCAAATAAAACTCTATATCCTTTGTCACATAATTGACTTATGCTAAGTAGATTATGTTTGAGGCCTTCAACATACAATACGTCACTTATGGAGGTGGAAGAATTCTTACCAATATTTTCAGTGCCTAGGATTCTTCCTTTAGTGTTATCTCCGTAGGTGACACTTCCTTTTCTTTTGGGAGTGAATGATGTAAATTTGCTTATGTCTCCCGTCATATGCTTTGAACACCCACTATCCAAGTACCAATGGGTGTTGCTTGCCTTGAAGCATACCTACAAAACAAAATCAGTTTAGAGAACTAGGTACCCATTTTATGTTGGGTCCTTTTAGGTTAGCTTGTGGAGATGTTCCTTTGGGAACCCACACCTTTCTTAAGACCTTTGGTCCTAGTTTCCTAACACTACACTTATAAGCACTATGTCCTTTGGTACCACAATGATTGCATTTCATAAAAGGTGAGGAGGATTTGCTTGGTGGTGCAAAGAAATTTTTATATTGTTTCTCCATTTTGTGATTGCTATGTTCTTGGTCATATCCTAAACCGGTTTTACTAAACATGCATTTTTGTTGCCCAAGTAGGATATTCAAATTATCTCTTCCATTAGTGAACTTTTCTAGTGTCCTATTTAGGTCTTCAACCTTGGTTTCTAACACAATACATCTTTTTGCAAAATCACATGGTTTATCCTTGGAGCATGTTTGAACATTTTCTAGTTCTTCTTTTAAGCTCTCATTTTCTTTACATACTTCCATGAGATGCATTTCAAGGGTATCACTAGTTTTTCTAGATGATTTAAGTCTATTAGAGACTTTTACAAATTTATCATATAATTCCTCAAAAGCATCTAACAGTTCATTTTTGTCTAAGTCAAGAAGATTTACCTCATTATCCTCTTCTTGATGATTTGCCATTAGACAAAGGTTTGCTTCTTCATTTTCTGAGTCATCCGAGCTGCTTATCTCATTTTCATCCCATGCTATATATGCTCTCCTTCTTCCTCTTTTCTCTTTTCCCTTCTTCTTAAGATTTGGGCAATCCGCTTTGAAGTGCCCTTCCTTGCCATATTCAAAACAATTGGGTGAGGAAGAATTTTCTTTAGTGATAGGTTTCTTACTTGGGTTTTTGAAGCTTCTTTGGAAGCGTTTGCCTTTCATGAATTTCCCGAAGTGTTTCACAAATAGTCCAAACTCTTCTTCTTCATCAAGTTCACTTCCGGATTCTTCTTCATTTATGGGAGTAGCCTTGAGAGCGAGACCCTTTTTCTTGGAAGATTTTTCTTCCTCTTCTGCCATCTTTAATTCTTTCAGCTCTTGTTCCTGTTCCTGCAACTTACCAAATAGTGTGGCGAGAGACATTTCGTTTATGCTAGGAGATTGTTTGATGGCGGTAACTAGCGGTTGCCATTCTCTGTTAAGACTTTTCAACACTTTATGAATGAGCTCTTTGTTAGTGTAAGTCTTTCCAAGTGTAATGAGTTGATTAATGATGAGAGTGAATCTTTTTTGCATATCAACAATTGATTCATGAGAGTTTAATCTAAAGCACTCATATTGACTAGTTAGTGTACTAATCTTAGAGTCCTTTACATCGTTAGTACCTTCGTGAGTTACTTGTAGAGTATCCCACATCTCTTTAGCAGTTTGGCAAGTCATTATTCTAAAAAATTCATCTTGACCTAAAGCCATAGTAATTAGATTTTTGGCCTTGTAGCCATATTGAACTTTTTTTTCTTCCTCGCTTGTCCATTCATCTATAGGTTTTTCAACATTTTTACTATCTACTGTATGCATTGGTATATAAGGACCATTTTCAATGGCATTCCAAATTCTCAAGTCAATTGATTGAATGAAGATTTTCATTCTCTCTTTCCAAAAGGCATACCCTTTCCCATTGAAAGCGGGAGGTCTGTTTATCGCACCACCCTCGGGAAAAACATTTTGAGAACTTGAGGCCATTTAGTCTCTTAAAGCTGTTAAGCTTGATCTACCAAGAGTCAAGCTCTGATACCACTTGTTGTTCAAGTGGCCTCAATACTCAAGAGGGGGGGTGAATTGAGTTATAAAACTTTTGATTGGAATGCCTTTGAAATTGATTTTTATAACCAAGTTTATGAGAATATGCAAGTGAAATTAGGTAAAGGGAAATATGCAAAGCATTACAATGGAAAATATTGCTAAGGCAATTTAGCAAACACTTGGTAGGCAGCTTTTGAAGTATAACAAATTAAGCAAATTCAAGTATGAACTTCACAAGCAATCAATACCAATCAATCAATATACAGTATATAAAAGTAAAGAGTAAGGAAGAGAAGCTTGCAAACTGATGTAACGAGTTCCACCCAAACCGGTGTACGTCTCGCCTCTAAGCAACCCACTTAGAGGATTTCCACTATTGAAGTTTAGAGATACAAGCTATGAGCAATTGCAGCTTCCTAGTGTCCCACACTCAAGAACTCAATCCTCACTAGCACTAGGGCAACCCACCCAATCTCTCAAACTCTCAATACCCAAAGGTTGAACCTCAACCTTTGTGACCACTCAACCTAGAGTAAAAATCTCTTGTGTTTTTGAAGTGTTTACAAGTGAATGACTCTCTTAATAGAGTGAATAGACAATGATAGCTCACAAACTTTGTAATCTCTCAAGATGAGAGGATATACAAATGAAATTCAAGATACAAGAAATAGGGCTTACAAAGCACAAAATAGAGCAAAAGATTTGTAGCTTCTTGGTGTATTTTATGCTTGTGTTTCTCTTCAATTTATAGAGCTAATTGAGGTGTTGAGGTGTGCCCTTCTTCTTCCTAGCCGTTGCACTTAGTGGAATTTCAAAGAATGGTGGAGACATGAGCTGGTTTCCCACTTAAATGTGTTTTTCCACTAGTGTAATCGATTACACCCTCGCGTTGTAATCGATTAGCTTCAAGTCAGAGAGTCCATAATCGATTATTTCATTTCCTGTAATCGATTAGCATCTGTACCTGATGCACTTAATTTGATTTCGCAACTTCCTAATCGATTAGCATGTCTTGTAATCGATTACCTTAATTCCAGTAGCCTCCTAATCGATTGTGCAACTTCCCTTAATCGATTAGCAAATATACCTGATACATTTAATCTTATTTTTGACAGTTGTAATCGATTACATCAAATTAGTAGTCGATTAGTTTAAATCCAATAGCTTCATAATCGATTAGATTCATTTCCATAATCGATTAGCTCATTGCCTGAATCAATTTCTTCCAAAACAGAGTGTTCCTAATTGATTAGCATAAATGACCTAATCGATTAGCTTCGCTGTTACTTAGCACCTGATTCCATATCTTTGTTTTTGCACAGATTTCTTCAAGAGTGCTTGTCATTATCAAAATCTTTGAACATCCTTGAGCCTGTATACATATTCAAACACATAGTATATAAATGATGTATGATATTCTGAGAGGTGTGGTATATAAACAAGTATACATGTATTTCATCATAATGTATGACTTTGATTCATTTAGATTTTGTTACTCACCTCCTCGTTCTAATTTTTAAGTTTGATGTAGGTATGATGTAAATCCTACCATTTTGGAGGCCGAGTTTGAAGAAGATAATTATGGAATGGAAAAGGGAGAGCCTTGGCCGGCGTGTTTTTATTTTGTAAGGTACATGGTGCATATGTGCCCAATTTTGTAATCTTGATATGGTAAATGACGATTTTGGGGTCATGTAGGAAAATGAGACCTTGTGTGCATGGCCCATTTTCATTAATGACCTTTGGTAAGGTATAATACCATTATGATGTTTAAATCTCAGCCAATTGATGAATAAATATTGAGAATCATGAATTATAGCCTTTTAGGATGTGTGTTGGAAACTTTGTATAGTTGTTTTAATGCATGAGCTAGGAACTAGTATGGTCAAATGATGATTTATGAGGTTTTGATGCGATGGATGGAATGCAACAGCTTAAGTACGTTAATTGTGGCTTGTGGGAAATAGAATGGATCCATTTTGCCAAAAGTAGACCCATTGGTTACCTCAAAATGCCTTAAAGTGGGATAATCGTGCTTATACGTATAATTTACTCATTTTTAGGAATTTTCGAGTGTGGCCAGTTGCCACACGTCACAAATAATGTGTTTTAGCTTGTGTTAAAATTTGGTGGCATTCTGATATCGTTTGAATAGGTTTTGGTAGTTGTGAAGTTCATTTTCCTTATAAAATCTGCATAATTTCTGCATAAGGCAGGGTGTAATCGATTAGTCCTGCTGATCTAATCAATTATAGGGCCTCTGTTTTTAAGGTAATCGATTACACTAAGTGCTGTAATCGATTATCAACTACTCGAAGTCCTATAATCGATTAGAATTGTCCCTGTAATCGATTAGGTGGGATGTCTGATGCATTACATGAATTCCAGGAGCTCTGTAATCGATTACTACTAACTCTCTAATCAATTAGCATAGATTCCAGGAACCTTGTAATCGATTAGGGTTGACAGAATAATCGATTATTGACCCAACAGGGTCAATGTAATTGATTATTCTGAAAGTTGTAATCGATTAGTTACAACACCTGATTCATTGTGCCATCTCCAGGAGCTCTGTAATCGATTACCTGTTGCTCTATAATTGATTATGGAATGATAATCAATTAGGTCGTATCCCGTAATCGATTAGGACCTTTAATTTGTACATGGATTTATCGACTATATGAATCGGGATTGTAATGGTACTACATGAACATCTATTGCATACTCTGATACCTTCTCATATCTTCATATATGAGATAGGTTTCATAGATCCAGGGTATTGGATGATAGCTTCATCACTCATATTTTTCATAAATTAATAACATTAAATTCATGAAAAATTTGCCCCTACTTTTGGGGGCGTCTCAATCTGCAATCCATTTAGTAATCATTATATCAAATGTCAAGAGAAAGGGTAAGTCTGTAACAGTTTCAATAATAATTCGAGTGAGCCTAGAGACTTCCTACACATTGTATCAGGATATTTCTAAATCAAGCATGCCTATTGATTTCAAAGCAATAGTGAATTTTAATTGGCATAACAATAATAATTCAATCAAGCATGTATGAGACATTCTGTATTTTTATCGGGCAGTTGGTGTGCACGATTAAAAGAATCCTTAAATAGAGGAGAGTTTTCACAATGCTCTCAAATAATTAGTCAATCTAAACTTGAATAAGCAAATTCAAATAAAGGACATCATTCCATAAGCATATAAAAGAGAGAAACTTGATTTTTATATATAGATCTAACAGGCTCTTTTATCTCACCTCACAACGAAACATTGTAAGACACATCAGAGAAGAAGAAAAGGGTTGAGAGTTACCTTGCTTCTGGGAAGTGGATTATACACAGAAGATGAAATGACTATTGAAATTGACTATGGCAATTGAAACAAAGTTAACGTGCTAAATGAAAACTACAAGAGAAGTGCTTAAATGGAGACTGATAAGGAGGAACAAATGGGGTTATGGGAATTAAAATGGTGTGTAGTTATAGATTGTGAAATATAATGGCTCCTTTTAAAATTTTGAAAACTGGTGTTGATAAGTGTTTTATAACACAATAAATTAGATTTAGTTTGCTTAGGATTTTAATCATTATGCACTGTATTTCCTTAATTTTTATGATTTTCGCTTTCTTTCCACTATATTCTACTTGGGTATTTTATTTTGCAGAAATTAAGATAATACAAGGGTCAATAACAAGAGAAAAACGACCATCAAATGATAAAGAAACAAGAAGAATAAGCCCAAGTGGAAAGAATTCTCTTTTTATACTGAAATCCGACTCGGAAATGATCAAATCCGAGTAGGATGACTTAGAAATGATCATTCCCGAGTAGGGAGTCTCCGAATGAAGCATTACCGAGTGGATTATCTCTCGGTTGGAAGTAAATCCGAGTGGAAGATTCCCGACTGCAGCCACTCTGAAGGAAAAAGGGACTGACTTTGAATAAATACCGCCCAAAGATATTCGTCCGAGTAAAAGATTACTGATTGAAGCAAGTCTGATTTGGGGACAAGTTCTTTTTCTGGGCAAAATTGTTTCCGAGTGGAGATTCCCGAGTGAGTTGATTCTGAATGAAATTGGAAGAACACTTGTCAGGCAAGGATGTCTCCGGGTGGTGTGTTTCGGAAAAGATGGCATTTTGAGCAAAGAAAAGGCCTTTCCGAGTAGTGTGTTTCAGAGAAAATGTCTTTTCAAGCAAGGAAAAGAGTCCGACCAGGAATGAATCTCTTTCGGGCAGACTTTCTCAAGTTTCAAACTAACCTTGAGTGAGATGTCTCCGAGGAAGGCACTTCCGAGTGATTTGGGGCCGAGAGATGTATTTCCGAGCAAAGCAAAGCTCTGACCTAGAAGGAACTTCTATCGGCCAGAATTCTCTTAAGTTCCAAATTTTTGAGTGTAAAGCAAGGCCGATTCCCGAGTGAATACAACCAAATGGGTTGATTGACGATTGAGGCCATTCTGAGTGAGAAGTAAGTCGGACTTCTGAGTGAATGTGTCCGAGTGGATCATTTCAAAGAGTGAAGAAAGGGTCGTTCTCAACTGAATTACTCCCAAGCAATATATCCGAGCAAGGTTTCTCCGAGTGGTTCAGTTCCAGAGACATAGCCGAGTGAAACATTTTGGAGGTGCCGATTGAATCATTTGAATGAAAACTTCCCGATCCCGAGTGAGTCACTTTTGAAATAATTCCGAATGAATGTTTCAATCAGTAAAGTAATCGGAAGTGCTTTGCTCGTCCAATTGCACACCGGCTCCATCCAATTGCACACTGGCTCCACAAATCTACAGGCTCAACACCGTCCAACTCCTCTCAACATCGTCCAGCAAACCAATACCGTCCAGCTCCTCTCAATACCGTCCAACTCCTCTCAACATCGTCCAGCAAACCAATACCGTCCAGCTCCTCTCAACACCATCCAGCTCCTCAAGCCCACAACGTTGAGCTCCTCAAATCCATACCACACCGTCCAGGTTGACTTGCTTCAAACAGAAACAAGTTCCAAGGAAAACAACACTGAGTGAAGCAATTCTGAATGAACAAAGGTCCTGATGAATGCTCCTCGGAAAGAAATTTTCGAGTCCAATGATCGGTGAATTCAAGCTTTCACTCGGTCTTTTGTGTACAAAAAGCACCTGTTCCACTCGGATTAATTCCCACAGAGGATGGATACTGGCTGAGGCACTAATCCGAGTCAGAAGGAGAACACCGACTCCATATTTCCACCGATTGCCCGTGCTGACTTGGATTTCCACAATCCAAGTGGATCCTTGACTTATGAGGGGGCGGCTGACAATAAGACAAAAGAGAAACCCACTAGCCGCCGTTCCCTATAGCTGTTGAGGTATAAGTTGTTTCTCCACCACACCATCCAGGCTGTATCCAAGTTGATTTGTTGACCTCGTGGGGTGGCTGACAAGAAGACGAAAGAAAAAAATAAAAAAAAAGGTCCCAACTAGCCGTCGTTCCCATGATTATTAACGTCCAAGATCTCTATGAATAGGGGGAAGGTCTGAAGCCATTACACAGCATCGCTTTTTGATCCCATTCTTCATCAGCTTCATTCCTTTCTTTTCTTTCTCTTTCATTTTCTTTCTCTGTCCCGTCTCTTTCTTTTTTTATTTTCTTTTTCTTTTCTTTTTCTTTCTATTTTGTAAGAGTTGTGAGGGTTGTAAAATTGAGTGTTCCAATTTGTGATTGGTGGAGGAATATTGCAACAAGGAAATACAGTGGTAAAATTATTCTGAGCTTTTGGAGAAACCCGTAAGTCTTTATTTTTGCCATGTCTTGTATGTTTTATTTTTCCATTATATATATGAATTTGAACTATTTCATGAGTAACTAAATTAATTATCTTGGGATGAAGGGGGTGTGATAATATTTTATGATAATATTATTTTGACTTTAAATTAAATAAATTTCTGTTTTCCATTTAGTTCAAAAAATGCTCAATGCTCTTAGTAATTCCTAACAAGAACCTAAGTGATAAAACTGTATACTTGCAGGTATATTAGTAAGTTTAAGTAATTAATAGAATCGAGAGATTTATTATTACTGGAAAGTTTTTGAACTAAGCCTAAGGTTTTGAAATACTTTTTGTGACCTCAGTAAAACCGTGAAAGTAATCAAGATCTTTTGGGGAATAAATAAGGGATTTTCACAAAATGATAATGGGCCTTTTCTAAGGATTAAGCAGCGCTTTCCATAGGTTAGGTACATTAATAGGATTCCGAGAGGAACATATTAATTAGCTTAAGGAAAATCCGCCTTAGAAAACTTAATTTGATTCTTATTTATGAAAAGTTAAAATTCATTAACATAAAATAGAGTCTTGATCCCCCGAAATCCCAAGATACTCTCAACTCTGATTTTTAAGTGTCAAGTAAATTTTGTTTCTAAATTTGTTTTTAATTTGTGTTTTATTTTACAAAAACATTAAAATCAATTGTGTGGATAATTAAATTTCAATATGCTGGTACTTTGAACACAGTCCCTGTGGAGAACGATAATCTTTTATATTACGCGACATAACCCGTGCGTTTGCGGGCCCTGTCAGGCGTCAGGTGGCAGTTTAAAAAGTTACTCGCTTAAGCGAGCATTTCACGCTTAAGCATAACTTAAAACGGTGGCTACATTCAGGTTCGCTTAAGCGTGCATTATAAAAAATTCTTTCACGCTTAAGCGTGAGCTAACTACGCTTAATCGCGGTCATGATGGCTTGCTTCCTACTCTGAGACTGTTGACAAGATGGGGTGCTTAAGCTCGAAAGTACCACACTTAAGTGTGATATAAGAAAAAGGGTTGCGCTCGAGCTTGGAGTTCTCACGCTTAAGCGTGATTGAGATTTGAGAGCTTGCACTTAAGCGCTCTAGATACGCTTGAGTGTATATGTGAAATTTAGGGCCTGATGCGATCTTTATCTCCTTGCGTAAGCGTGAGTTTCCTTGCTTTAAGCGTGGCACTCATTGCTATTTTGAAAAAAACCTGTCGCTTAAGCGTACAAATGCATGCTTAAGCATGATTGGGATTAAGATCTGGAAAGCTTCCTTGGTAGTGTTACCACGCTTCAGGGTTCGAAAATGTTGTAAGTGGTTGTTGAACGCATTGGAAAGGTATCGCGCACGTGGAGGCTTAAAAGAGCTCTTGGGATTCGAGCTGGAGGGGGACCCCTAATGAGCCCGGGTTCCAGCTTAGCGTATTGAAGGAATAAAGAAATGGCACAGCTGAGTGCTAGAATCTTAGTCGATGGATGTTAGATTCACTAAATGAATATTCGTTTAATTGAAATCATAACTGTCAAACTCTTAAGCTTGGTTCTTGCGCTTAAGCGTGAATTGGACAGTGTGTGACTTACCTTGGCTCGCTTGAGCGTGAGAGGTCACACTTGAGCATGAACATACCTGATACTTTAATTTCCATCCTCGCTCCAGCTTTGAATTCATTTGCTTGAATGAATTTAAGACAACCAAATTTTTCATTGCTCGCTTAAGCGAGTGTGATCACGCTTGGGCGTGATGGTGTTCCTAACTTGAGTGAGGCAAGTCACGCTTGAGCGTGCAACTTGTCTTTCCTTTCCCTTTGAACTTGGCACTTAGCATTTGGATAATAAGTAGGATGAATTTGATGATTTGCCTAAAAAATGAATGAAAACTTCAATCATAAGATAAAATTTACTAAAAGTAAAAACAACAGGATGAAAAGAAAACATAAAAGATTGGGTTGCCTCCCAAAAGCGCTTTGTTTAACGTCATTAGCTTGACGCCTGAATGTTTGATCATGATCCTTCAAATAAATAATGGTGGTGACCTTTTCCACCTCTACTCCTAGATAAGGTTTGAGTCTTTGACCATTCACCACCCAAGTTCTCTTAGATTTAGGGTTTTGTAATTCAACGACTCCATAAGATCTTACTTCTTTCAGCATGAATGGCCCTGACCATTTGGATTCTAGTTTTCCTGGGAACAATTTTATCCTTGAATTAAATAAGAGCACAAATTGTCCTGGATAAAAACTCTTTTTCATAATTTGCTTGTCATGGTAAGCCTTCATTTTCTCCTTATAGATGCTTGAAGATTCATATGGTGCCAACCTCCATTCTTCCAACTTATGCATCTGAATTTTTCTTTCTTGAGCTGACGCCTTGGGGTCATAGTTGAGTACTTTTATTGCCCAGAATGCCTTGTGTTCAAGCTCTATAGGAAGATGACAATTTTTTCCATACACCAACTGTTAAGGTGAAAATCTAGTTGGTGCTTTGTAGGCTGTTCTATATGCCCATAAAGAGTCATCAAGCTTCACAGACCAATCTTTCCTGTTTTGGCCAATTGTCTTTTCTAATATCCTCTTGATTTCTCTATTGGATACTTCTACTTGGCCATTGGGTTGAGGGTGATATGGGGAGGTTACCTTGTGCTTTACTCCATAATGTTCTAGGCACCTTTGAAGTTGGATGTTGCAGAAATAAGAACCTCCGTCACTTATCAGTACTCGTGGGGTACCAAACCTACTGAAAATTTCCTCTTGAGAAATTTGATCACGGTTTTGGCATCGGCTTTAACACAGGTCATGGCTTCTACCCACTTTGACATATAATCCACTGCTGCAATAATGTACTCATTTGAAAGTGAAGTAGGTAGAGGTCCAACAAAGTCTATGCCCCAACAATCAAAGACTTCTATTTCAAGAATGGTGGTTAATGGCATCTTATTCTTTTTTGATATGTTACCTGTCTTCTGACATGCATCATAATACTGCATAAAAATATTAACGTCCTTAAATAATGAAGGCCAATAAAAACCTGATTGCAGGATCTTAGCCGTTGTCCTCTCTTCATTGAAGTGTCCTCCATACGGTGAGCTGTGACAGTGCCCTAAGATGTTCTTGACTTCTTCCTGAGATACACATCTCCTCAAAATATGGTCTGATCCAAGTTTAAACAAGTATGGATCATCCCATATAAATTGTTTTACATCTTTCAAAAACTTTTTCTTCTGTTGCCATAAAAGATCATCAGGGAGCACTCCTGCAGCTTTAAAATTTGCCATTTCTACGAACCATGGTCTATTCTGAATTAACAATAACTTCTCATCTGGGAAGTCATCTTGAACTTCCGGTTGCACTTTTGAAACTTCATCGTTAATCAATCTTGACAAGTGGTGTGCTACATGGTTTTCATTTCCTTTCTTGTCTTGAATAATCAAATTGAATTCTTGTAAAAGAAGAATCCATCTGATTAGCCTTGGTTTAGATTCAGATTTGTTTAGCAAATACTTAATAGCTACATGGTCTATAAAAACAACAACATGGGAGCCAATTAGATATGATTTAAATTTTTCAAGACCATACACTATTGCTAGCAATTCTTTTTCTATTGTAGCATAATTTATTTGAGCTTCATTCAAAGCTTTACTGGCATAGTGTATGGGATGAAAAACTTTAGATTTTCTTTAGCCAAGAACTGCACCTATTGCATAGTTGCTTGAATCACACATCATTTCAAAATCAAGTTCCTAATTAGGAGCTACTATAATAGGGGCAGTTATTAATTTTTCTTTTAACAAATCAAAAGCAGTTAAGCATGCATCATCAAATTGAAAAGAATTATCTTTTTGCAATAAATTACTTAGAGGTTTGGCTATCTTGGAAAGGTCCTTGATAAACCTCCTGTAAAATCCTACATGTCATAGAAAGCTTCTTACTCCTTTGACATTGGTTGGTGGAGGCAGCATGTCAATTACTTCAACCTTGGGTTTGTCAACCTCGATTCCTCTTTTTGAAATTTGATGTCCTAGCACAATCCCCTCGGTTACCATGAAGTGGCACTTCTCCCAATTCAAGACTAAATTGGTTTCCATGCATCTTTTCAGTACCATGTTCAAATTCTCTAGGCAATGCTCAAATGAAAATCCAAAAATAGAGAAATCATCCATGAAGACTTCTATGTATTTTTCCACCAAGTATGAGAAAATAGCAAGCATGCACCTGTGAAATGTTACTGGAGCATTACATAATCCAAAAGACATTTTCCTATATGCAAAAATCCTAAAAGGACATGTGAATGCTGTCTTTTCCCGATCTTCTGGTGCGACCACTATTTGGTTATATCCGGAGTAACCATCCAAAAAGCAATAGTATGCTTGTCCTGCCAACCTTTCGAGCATTTGATCCATGAATGGTAGAGGAAAATGGTCCTTCCTGGTTGCTGTATTGAGTTTCCTGTAGTCAATGCATATTCGCCAACCTGTGACTGTTCTTGTGGGAATTAATTCATTCTTGTCATTTTTTATAACATTCGTGCCTCTTTTCTTTGGGACAACCTGCACAGGACTTACCTAAGAGCTATCAGAAATTGGATAAATGATACCAACTTCTAGTAATTTAATTACCTCTCCTTTTATAACTTCCTTCATGGTTGGATTCAGGCGTCTCTGAGGTTGAGCAATAGGTTTGAACTTTTGTTCCATATAAATATGGTGCATACAGTATGCTGGGTTGATTCCCTTAAAGTCTTCTAACCTCCATCCGGTTACAGTTGAGTTTTCTTTCAACACTTGAATTAATTGTTTTCCTCAGATTCTGATAATTGACTGTTAATAACAACAGGCTTTTGTCTTTCCTCATCAAGAAAAACATATTTCAAATGTGATGGTAAGAATTTCAATTCTACCTTTCCAATTATACTCTCTGCTTTCTCTGGTAACTTTTCATAGTGTCTATCTTCTTCAATAGGCATTTTGCAATCCATCTCCTTTAAGATTTCTTCAATTTCTTCTCTGTCCTCCTTTTTCAATTCTTCTAAAGTACACGTGAGTACTTTTTGCAATGGGTCTTTATTAAGCCATTTATTTGCTTCCTTTCCAATGGTTATATCTTCAACATCAATTTTGAAACAATGTTGCTTTTTTGCTGGGTGCTTCATTACTTCAAATACATTGAAGTTCACCTCCTCATCAATAATCACCTTTGCTATTTTCATGAAAGGTCTACCCAAAATGAGAGGCACCTCTATATCTTCCTCAATGTCCATGATGACAAAATCTACAGGAAACACGAACTTATCAACCCTGACCTGCACGTCTTCTACTATTCCATATGGAAACTTCATAGATGGATCTGCTAGTTGAAGAGTCATTCATGTAGGTTTTACCTCCAAATATTCGATTCTTTTTACCATTGACAAAGGCATCAAGTTAATGTTGGCTCCCAGGTCTAAGAGTGCCTTTCCTACTGGTAAAGTACCAATAGTTACTGGGATTGTGAAGCTCCCTAGATCTTTTGTTTTCTGAGGCAATGCTTTTTGAATAATAGCACTGCATCCTACTACGAGCTCCACTATTTCCTCAGAGAACCTTTTCTTCTTTGTCAGTAATTCCTTCAAGAACTTGGCATATGTTGGCATTTGCTCCATGGCTTATACAAAAGGAATGTTAATCTACAACCTCTTGAAGATATCCATGAACCTTGCAAACTGCCTCTCCTTGTCCATCTTTGAAAGGTTCTTTGGATAAGGTAAACTCTTCAGCTACGGTGCTGGGTCATCTACCTTTTTCTTTCCCTCCTTTATTTCTTTCTTTTTATTTTTTTACTACATCCCCCTCCATTTGTACATCATCATTCTTTTTATTTTCTTCCTCTGTAACTTCTTCCTTCCTTGGTTCTTTTTCAAAATTCTTTTCTTCCACCTTTTCACCTTTCTCTCCTTCTTGTCCAATGACCTTTCCGCTCCTTGTGGTGATTGTTTTCCATTGCTCCTTTGGGTTTGGGTGGGTATTAGCCCCAAATTGTGAATTATGATGTTCTGCAAGTTGACGAGCCAACTGTCCCAATTGGGTCTCCAGATTTCTAATTGAGGCATCTGTATTTTTCTAATTGGTAATTGAAACTTGCATGAACTTTTCTAGAGTGTCCTCTAGTTTTGATGTTCTTTCCATCAAAGAAGAACCTTGTTGGTACGGTTGTTGTCTGTTGGAAGTGCTTACCTCTTGCTTCCATCCATCATTTTGATTATTCCTCCATCCCCATGAAAAATTGTTAGAATAAGCATTGTTATTGAAATTACCCTGCTTACCTTGATTATTCATATAGAGGATGGATTGGTCAGATTGTTCTCCTTAGGAGTGTCCATTTTGATGATCACCTCCATAAAAATCACATTTCATTTGTTGATTTCCTGCAGAGGTTTGCACAGTATGTAGTTGCTGAGGGAGTTTTGCCATTTGCTATGTTAGAGCTTCAATTTGTTGAGTCAAAATCTTGTTTTGAGCTAGAATGGCATCTGTGGTATTTAGCTCTAATATTCCTTTCTTTTGGACTTGAGTTCTATCGTGTTGGGCTTGGTAATCTGTGGATGATAATGCTTCAATGATTCTTATGGCTTGTTCTGCATCCACTGTCATCATTGTGCCTCCTGCCACTACATCCAATATCATTTTGGTATCAGCTTTGAGTCCACTGTAGAAGATATTAAATTAGGCAATATCTTCCAACCCATGGTTTGGGCACTTTCTCAGGAGAGATTTGAAACGTTCCCAAGTCTCACAAAAGGGTTCATCTTGGCCCTGTTTAAATATTGTGATATCTAATTTGGCTTTGATAAAACTGGATGGTGGAAAGAATCTGGGTAGTAATTTTTCTTCTACTGTGTCCCAATTATTCAAGCTTTGATTTGGGTGGGACTGGAGCCATTCTTTTGCTTTACCTGCTAAAGAAAAAGGAAACAATCTTAGATATTGATAAGTCTTGAAAAGAGTTAATTATTCCACCTTTTATTTAACATAATTTATTAATTATTGTTTAGTTTTGACTATATTATTTAATGAATTGTTAATAATTCGTGTTTTAGTTATTTATTTCAAAAGTGCTTTACTTTTGTAAGAAAACGATTGAAAACATTAATAAATCAACAATTTATTACTATTTATAAATTTACTCAACAGCCAGCATACAAATGCTAGGCAATTAGTTGTTTATTGGTGCAGGAACAGGGCATACTCGAGAGAAGAAGACAAATCCGAGTGAAAAATTACAAAAAGCCGAGCGAGAATTTATAAATCCGAGTGAGTCTTCGTAAATCCGACTGAAAGGAGTCCAAAAGACCGACTGAGCGAGACTTAAAAAGGTTGACCGAAAAGAATTAACAAAAGCCCTACTGCAAAGACTTCTAAGATACCGACTCCAAAAGAGAACAAGGAACCGATTGAAAATAAAAAGAAGAACCCGAGCGTCGATTTCAGAAATGCTGATTGAAAAGACAATTCGCTTAAGCGATAGTCAAATTCGTTCGGGCGAGGGTCAAAGTTCGCTCAAGCGTGACCTCAAAACATCATTCATTCGCCCAAGCTTTGCCATAATGCTTAAGCGAGAAAGTAACACTGCAGTGCAATTCTGAGCTCGCTCAAGCGAGAGTTTAACCCGTTCAAGCGAGAACCTAGTTCGCTGAAGCGTAGAGGCAGTAACTTAAACATTGTTCCTTTCCTCCAACAACACACTCGACACCAATATGGTTTCATGCTGCTGTCTCTCCTACTGCACCTTAGTAACTTAAGTAGTAAGCTGTTAATTAGCTGGTGCTGTGCTGTAAATTAGCTAAGGATGAGCTGGATCCTGTTAAGAGCTGAGCTGTAATTAGTTGATCACTCTGTAAACTGTGTAACTAGTTAGTTTAGTCGTTAACTTAAGTTTCCTAAGTTATCAGTTAAGTTAGTTAGTTAGGTAGAAGCATATATATATATATAGGTTGTATGACAGGGCCCGCAAGCGCACGGGTTATGTCGCGTAATATAAAAGATTATCGTTCTCCACAGGGACTGTGTTCAAAGTACCAGCATATTGAAATTTAATTATCCACACAATTAATTTTTAAGATTTTTATAAAATAAAGCACAAATTAAAGTTGCACAGAATATGAATAAAGATAAAATTTACTTGATACTAAAAAAATCAGAGTTGAGAGTATCTTGGGATTTCAGGGGATTAAGACTCTATTTTATGTTTAATGAATTTTAACTTTTCATAAATAAGAATCGATTTAAGTTTTCCAAGGCGAATTTTCCAAAAGCTAATTAATATGTTCCTCTCGGAATCCTATTAATGTACCTAACCTATGGAAAGCGCTGCTTAATCCTCAGAAAGGCCCATTATCGTTTTATGAAAATCCCTTTTATTTCCTCAAAAGAATTTTGATTACTTTCACGGTTTTACCGAGGTCACAAAAAGCATTTCAAAAATCTTAGGTTTAGTTCAAAGCTTTCTGGTAAAAATAAATCTCTCGATTCTATTTATTACCTAAACTTACTAATATACCCGTAAGTATACAATTTTAACATTTAGGTTCTTGTTAGGAATTACTAAAAGCATTGAGCATAATTGAACTAAATGGAAAACAGAAATTTATTTAATTCCAAGTCAAAATAACATTAAAATAAAATATTATCATACCCCCTTTATCCCAAGATAATTAATTTAGCTACTCATGAGATGATTTAAATTCACGTAAATAATGGAAAAATAAAACATACAAGACATGGTAAAAATAAAGACTTACGGGTTTCTCCAAAAGCTCAGAATAATTTACCACTGTAATTCCTTGTTGCAATAATTTCTCCACCAATTACAAATTTAAAATCTCACTTTTACAGCCCTCACACTCTTACAAAATAAAAGAAAGAAAAGAAAATAAAAAGAAAGAGAAGAAAAACGGACAGAGAAAGAAAAAATGGAAAAGAAGAGAACTAAAGAGAAAAAGAGAGAAAGTAACGAAGAAAAGAAAAGAAATCTGATGGTAATTGATTGGGAAGAAGTTGTTTTTCGCTTATGGGTTGCTCTCCTTTTTATAGGGGAATGGATGAATGAATCCAGCTTGGAAAACGCGTTGCCAGTTGGTGCAATTGTCTTCTTCTCAGCCGCCCCACCGTCACAGCTTGGAGGCAGCCTGGATGATGTCAAGTAGGAGAAAACTTTCGGTGCATGTGACTTCCAACTGTGCCAACTTGTTTCCAATTTGCATATTTTAATATATCCAATAATTCGGTGCTTGGATTTTAGTGAAGATTGGTGCAGAATGATGAAATTCAGAGTGGAAAAATGTTATTTTCCCACAAATCCGGGTGAAAGCTTGCTGGATGGTGTAGGGAGTGAACTGGACAGCGTGGAGAGGAGTTGCTGGGCGGTATTGGTTTGTATGTGGCAGGTATGGTGATATGAGGGACGGTGGAGTTGCTGGACGATGTGGTGGATGGAGCCGGTGTTTTTGGGCGGTGTTGAGAGGAGTCTGGGCGGAGTTGATTAGGGAGAAGTCTGGGCGGTGTGGAATTGATCCGGTGTTGGGCCTGTGAAGAGTCTGGGCGGTGTGGAGAGGGTTACTGGGCGGTGTGTTGAGGTGAGGACGGTTGGGCGGTGTGTGAAGTGAGGACGGTTGGGCGGTGTTGAGAGGTGAGGACGGTTGGGCGGAGTTGAGAGTGTTGGAAAGAAAAGGAGTATGGGCGGTGTAGGTGTTGAAAAGGATTGTTGGGCGGTGTGGAGTATTGGAAAGGAGAGGTGAAGTGGGACGGTGTGTGGTGTAGATTAGAAGGGGACAGCGGATAGGGAATAGGACGGTGTTGTTGATGGAAAGGAGAGGAGTCTGGTTGGGTGAAGAATCTAGGCGGTGTCATGGATTAGGAGCTTGGGCGGTGTCATGGATTAGGAACTTGGACGGTGTTGGTTGATGGATTACTGGGCAGTGTTGTTTGATGGATTACGGGGCTTAAGCTTTGCTCGGATTTTGCATTGGAATTCATTCACTCGGCTTTAATCTGAACCACTCGGTTAAAACTCTATTCTGAGTCCTTCCACTCGGATTTGGTTATTTTGAGTTGGATTTCAGTGCTCTGAGTCGGATTTTTGCTTTCTGAGTCGAATTTCAGCTTTAAAAAGAGAATTCTTTCCACTTTGGGCTTGTTCTTCTTGTTTCTTTATCATTTTATGGTCGTTTTTCTCTTGTTTTTGACCCTTTATTACCTTAATTCCTGCAAAATAACATTCCCAAGTAGAATAGAGTGGAAAGAGAGCAAAAATCGCAATAAATAAAGGAAATACAGTGGATAATGACTAAATTCTAAGCAAACTAAATCTATTTTATTGTATTAAAAAGCACTTATCAAAATACCCCAAACCAAAACATTGCTTGTCCTCAAGCAATCACCATATTCACAAGATAAAATACAGAAAACACTAAACTTAATAAACTAAGGAATCCAAAATAGAGAAACAGATTTATTCAAATGCCAACTTTTATTTACTTATGTGAATCAAATTTCAATGTCAAGACTTGAGATACTCTTCTCACAATTTTCACTCAAGTGTTTCAAGGTTTGTGTATCTCTCAAATCATCATAGTCAAAAAACATTACCATAAGCTTGTTAATAAACCAGAGACTCCACAGTTTAGATAGAAACTATGTCAAAGTCTAAAGGTCTTTCAAAGGTTGTAACGCGGCCTTGGGTTGTATTGGTAGGAATTTCAAGAAAAATGGAATACAAAAGGGCTTTAACATCATGAATGATTCAAATTACCATTATAATTTTAACAGAGCATATTTTTGAACTTTTATGGACTTTTTGGAATTCATTCAATATCATCCTTTTGATTTTCTTTTTCTTTTTCTTGCTTTTCTTTGCATCCAATACCATATTTTTCTTAAGTCCTTTTTTATTTCTTTGCTCCACTAAATTTCCAACTTTTTCACCATTAAGAGAATATTAGTCAATGAAAGGTTTCAAAGAAAAAATTTTTGCTTTTAGGCTCAAAAGGGGCAACTAGGGGTCAAATTATACAAAATTCTGAGGCTTAGAATAAGACCTAATTGTGCCTTTATCATCCTAAGACATATAATCAAAAACCATTTTGAATTGGTTGAAAAACAAGTTCTAGAATATTAATGACTATGAGATTCACTCAATCAAGAAAATATGGGTTTTGAAAATTTGTTTGATAAATAACCCATTTTAGCTCAAGTCTAACCATGGAAAGTCTTTCACATAAGGTTCATTTAAGCATTTATTTGGCATTTAAACAATCAAATTTTTTTTGAAAATTTTACTCAAAATTTTAGGATCCTTAGATACTTTAGCCTTGTGTTCAAAGTAAATTTATCATGCAATCATGGTAAATTACAAGATTACAAACAAATCAAGGAAAACACACATGCATAATAAAATAACAATCACACAACGTAAACAAAACAGTTAAGTTTTCTTACCTACCACCCCAAACCAGAATTTGACATTGTCCTCAATGTTAAAATGGATGATAAAAGGATAAGAAAACTTACCTGTAATAACCCCAAACCAGCATCTGACATAGTTGGTTTTTTTTTTTTTTATTTATTTATTTTATTTTATTAAAGACATGGGGTTACCTCCCCACAAGTGCTAAGTTTTAAGTCTTCAGCCAGACTTTTTACCGTTTGGATTTACTCATCAGGAGCATCAAACAAGTCCAAGTCACTTGCTTGTTGTATTGGTTGACCTGTGAAGTAATGCTTTACTCTCTGTCCATTTACTCTAAATGTACCAGATTTCTCGCTCCATAGTTCGACAGCTCCAAAGGGAAAGACTTTTGTCACCTTGAATGGTCCCGACCATCGGGATCTCAGTTTACCTGGAAAAAGCTTCAGTCTGGAATTAAATAGTAAAACCATATCACCTGGATTAAATGTTCTCCGTTGGATGTGACGATCATGCCATTGTTTGGTTTTTTCTTTATAAATTCTGGCATTTTCGTATGCATCTAGACGGAGTTCTTCAAGCTCATTTAATTCCAACAGTCTTTGTTCACCTGCAGCCTTATGATCAAAGTTAAGAGTTTTAACAGCCCAAAAAGATTTATACTCTAGCTCAACAGGTAAATGACAGGGCTTCCCATATACTAGCTTAAAAGGTGTGGTTCCAATGGGAGTTTTGTATGCGGTCCGATACGCCCATAAGGAATCATCTAACTTAATAGACCAATCCTTTCGTGATGTATTCACCACTTTTTGAAGAATATTTTTAATTTCCCGATTGGATACCTCAACTTGTCCACTAGTTTGTGGGTGATAAGGTGTAGCAACCTTATGCTTAACTCCATATTTCTTTAGAAGGGTCTGAAAAATTTTCTCAATAAAATGAGACCCTCCATCACTTATAACACATTTTGGGACCCCAAACCTTGGAAATATTATTTTCTTGAAAAGTTTAATAACAGTTTTAGCATCGGAATGGGGTGAAGCAATGGCTTCCACCCATTTTGACACATAGTCAACTGCCACTAATATGAACTGATTTCCAAAAGAAGAGGGAAAGGGACCCATAAAATCAACACCCCATACATCAAACAGTTCAACTTCTAAAATTGTATTCAATGGCATTTCTTGTCTCTTACCAATGTTACCTGTTCTTTGGCAAGCATCACAAGTTAGAACATACTTACGTACATCCTTAAAAATATTTGGCCAATAGAACCCAACTTGCAATATTTTAGCAGCTGTCTTGGAGGTGCTCATGTGCCCTCCACAGGAAAAAGAATGGCAATGATCCAAGATAGCATGGACATCATCTTGTGAAACACATCTCCGAATCATACCATCTGCACATTGCTTGAAAAGGAGTGGTTCATCCCAATAATAATGCTTGACATCTGCATAAAACTTTTTCCTTTACTGAAAGCTAAGATCAGGAGGTAAGATACCACATGCAAGAAAATTTACAAAATCAGCATACCAAGGAACACGTTGGATACTAAGATTCAAGAGTTGTTCATCTGGAAAAGATTCATTGATGGGAATATTATCTGTTTCTTCTTTTTCAGATGTCAACCTAGATAGGTGGTCAGCGACCAAGTTCTCGGTACCCTTCTTGTCCTTAATTTCCAAGTCAAATTCTTGCAATATTAGAATCCACCTAATTAATCTAGGCTTTGCTTCCTTTTTATTCAATAGATACTTAATGGCAGAGTGGTCAGTGTAAACAGTAACATGTGAACCTACCAAATAAGACCTAAATTTATCAAAAGCAAAGACAATAGCTAACAGTTCTTTTTCAGTTATGGCATAATTTACCTGAGCATCATCTAGCGTCCGGCTGGCATAATGAATTACATGGAGCTTTTTATCCTTTCTTTGCCCCAACACAGCTCCTACTGCGTAATCACTCGCATCGCACATCAGCTCAAATGGGAGTTTCCAATCAGGTGGTTGTACGATGGGGGCAGAGATTAGAGCTTGCTTAATCCTGCAAAAAGCTTCCATACAAGATGAATCAAAATTGAAAGGCACATCCTTACCTGGAAGAGTTGTAAGAGGCTTTGTGATCTTGGAGAAATCTTTAATGAACCTGCGATAAAACCCTGCATGTCCAAGAAAACTCCGAATACCTTTCACATTTGTGGGTGGAGGTAATTTTTCAATTACTTCCACTTTAGCCTTATCAACTTCTATACCTCTCTCAGACACCAGGTGTCCAAGAACTATGCCTTCTTTTACCATAAAATGGCATTTTTCCCAATTTAGAACCAAATTGGTTTCTTCACAACGCTGCAAGACTTGGCACAAATTTGTTAAACAATTATCAAAATCCAAACCATGCACTGAAAAATCATCCATAAAGACTTCCATCACATTTTCAATAAGATCGGAAAAAATTGCTTGCATACACCTTTGAAAAGTCGCAGGTGCATTACATAAACCAAAAGGCATACGTCTGTAAGCATAAGTCCCATAAGGGCAAGTGAAGGTAGTCTTTTCTTGATCAGATGGATGAATGGGAATTTGATGAAAACCTGAATACCCATCCAAATAACAGAAATAAGAGTGTTTCGCAAGTCTTTCAAGCATCTGATCAATAAAAGGGAGGGGAAAATGATCTTTTTTCGTGGCGCTATTTAACTTCCTATAATCAATGCACATGCGCCAACCAGAGACGATCCTAGTAGGAATCAAGTTATGTTTATCATTTTCAATCACAGTTATTCCCCCCTTTTTAGGCACCACATGGACAGGACTTACCCATTTACTACTATCAACAGGATATATGACTCCAGCATCAAGTAATTTCAAAATTTCCTTTTTAACTACTTCTTGCATTTTAGGATTTAATCTCCTAAGTGGTTCTACTGTGGGCCTACTTTTATCTTCTACAGTAATCCTGTGCATACAAAGAGAAGGGCTAATCCCTTTGATATCATCCATTGTATAACCTATTACCTTTCTATACAACCTAAGTTGTTTCAAAAGTTTTTCAGTTTCATATGGATTCAATTCAGCATTAATAATCACAGGATATGTGGAATTAGGGCCAAGAAACTCATACCTTAATGAAGCTGGTAAAGGTTTTAATTCCACATTGGGGCTTACCACTTTGTCACCTATGACCTCAGTATCATGTTTTAGTGGGGCCTCAGAGCAATCAAATGTTTCTGTTGACTCAATCATGAAAATAGTTTCAAGTGGGTCTTTAGGAAGGGTTGTTTCCTTTACCACTTGTTCGACAAAATCCACAGTACAACAAACATCATTATAAGGTTTTTCTAAAACATTTTTCAAGTTGAAATCAACTTTTTGGTCTCCAACAGTTAGAGACAACTTACCATTCTTGACATCGATCACAGCACCTGCAGTTGCTAAAAATAGTCTACCTAAAATAATAGGAATCAAAGAATCTTCGTCCATTTCAAGCACAACAAAGTCAGCAGGTATAAAAAATTTTCCTATCTTAATAGGAACATCCTCTAAAATTCCTATAGGATATTTTACAGATCTATCAGCCAATTGTAAAGACATCCTAGTAGGTTTTAGTTCACCCAATCCTAACTTTTCAGCAACAGATAATGGCATTAAACTCACACTCGCTCCTAAATCACACAATGCTTTATCTATATTCATGTCACCAATCATGCAAGGAATAGAGAAACTACCTGGATCTTGGAGCTTGGGTGGAAGTTTCTTTTGAATTAGAGCACTGCATTCTTCAGTAAGTGCAACTGTACCATCTTCCTCCAGTCTTCTTTTGTTGGACAGAATGTCCTTCAAGAACTTTGCATATGTAGGCATTTGCTGCAAAGCATCTATAAAAGGAATATTAATATACAATTTCTTTAAAACATCAAGGAACTTACCAAATTGTTTGTCCAACTTTGCTTTGGCTAAGCGCTGAGGAAATGGAATGGGAGGCTGATATGGCTTAACCTCCTCCTTCTTTTCTTGTGGTTTCTCTTCTTCAATTACTGGATGAGATGAAGATTCATCGACTTTCCTTTCCTCCTTTGCTGTCTTATCAACTGGCCCATCATATTGAGTACCACTCCTAAGAGTGACAGCCATGGTTTGGTTGGATGGTCCAGCCTCTGGTTTTCCAGGAAATGTTCCTGGTGCTCTTTGAGAATAGGAGGCTTGTTGGGCAATTTGATTTTCCAGTATTTTGTTGTGAGTGGCAAGAGAGTCCACTTTTGAAGCCAAGTTTTTTATTGCATCAGAGAATTCATCATTTTGTTTAAGTTGAGTAGCTACAAATGTCTCCATCAAGGATTCTAGCTTTGATTTTTGTGGAATATAGGTTCCTTGTTGAGGTTTGTAGTTACTTTGGAATTGAGGTGTCCTATTTTGGAAGCCAGGTGGACCTTGTGGAGGTCTGTAGTTACCTTGATAGTTTCCACCATAGTTTCCAATAGCGTCCACCTGATGCATTTCTTGTTCTTGATTAGGGGTCATGGCTAAGTTGCAGTTTGTAGCTCCATGTCCTGAAACACCACAAACTTCACAAACAATATTAGTAGCACCTGTTGACCCTATTTTATCAAGTTTTAATGTTAATGCTTCAACTTTGGCAGAAAGTAAGGAAAGAGCATCAACAGAGTACTTACCTGGTGTTTTAGAAGGTAATCCTCTCTCAGAGTTCCATTGGTGAGTGTTTTGAGCTATTTCCTCGATCAGGTTCTCAGCTTCATCAACATTTTTACTCATGAAGGCTCCTCCAGCTGCAGCATCTAAAGAGATCTTTTGTGTGGAAGTTAGTCTATTATAGAAAATATGGATTGTCAACCACCTTTCTATTCCATGGTGAGGGCATTCTCTTAGCAACTCTCTGTATCTCTCCCAGGCTTCATACAAGGATTCATCATCTTTTTGTGAAAAATTGATGATTTGTTTTCTCAGAACATCAGTCTTGTTCCTTGGGTACCATTTATTGATAAAAGCACTGGACAATTGTTCCCAAGTCGTGATGGATCCTTCAGGAAGAGAGTATAACCATGCTCTTGCTTTATCTCTTAAGGAGAAAGGGAAAAGTCTTAAGCGAATGGCATCATTGGTGGCTCCGTTCATCTTCAGGGTGTCACAGTATTCAAGAAAGATTTGAAGATGAAGATTTGGATCTTCGGAGGGTAATCCTCCGAATTGGTTCTGTTGAACCATTGAGAGTAGTGAAGGCTTCAATTCAAAATTGTTAGCCTCCACTGTGGGTCTGAGGATGCTAGATCCTCTCCCATTAGTGCTTGGAGTGGCAAAATCTCTTAAGGGTCTATGTTGGTCCGCCATTTGTTTTTCTTTTTGTTCTTTTTGTTGTTTTTGTTGTTTTCTTAAAGCTCTAAGGGTACGTTCTATCTCAGGGTCAAATCCTAAGTTTAGATCGACACTACGGCTTCGTCGCATAAAAAGAAAGTAAATGACAAATAAAACAAACAATTACAAAAATAAAACCACAACAGATACACAGAATATAGAACAAAATACAAAATTACAAACAAAATAAAAATAAAAATAACAATAAAAATATTAACAAGTATGATCTAATCGAATTTCAATATTGCCGATATTCGAGGGACAACAGTCCCCGGCAACGGCGCCAAAAACTTGACAGGGCCCGCAAGCGCACGGGTTATGTCGCGTAATATAAAAGATTATCGTTCTCCACAGGGACTGTGTTCAAAGTACCAGCATATTGAAATTTAATTATCCACACAATTAATTTTTAAGATTTTTATAAAATAAAGCACAAATTAAAGTTGCACAGAATATGAATAAAGATAAAATTTACTTGATACTAAAAAAATCAGAGTTGAGAGTATCTTGGGATTTCAGGGGATTAAGACTCTATTTTATGTTTAATAAATTTTAACTTTTCATAAATAAGAATCGATTTAAGTTTTGCAAGGCGAATTTTCCAAAAGCTAATTAATATGTTCCTCTCGGAATCCTATTAATGTACCTAACCTATGGAAAGCGCTGCTTAATCCTTAGAAAGGCCCATTATCGTTTTATGAAAATCCCTTTTATTTCCTCAAAAGAATTTTGATTACTTTCACGGTTTTACCGAGGTCACAAAAAGCATTTCAAAAATCTTAGGTTTAGTTCAAAGCTTTCTGGTAAAAATAAATCTCTCGATTCTATTTATTACCTAAACTTACTAATATACCCGTAAGTATACAGTTTTAACATTTAGGTTCTTGTTAGGAATTACTAAAAGCATTGAGCATAATTGAACTAAATGGAAAACAGAAATTTATTTAATTCCAAGTCAAAATAACATTAAAATAAAATATTATCATACCCCCTTTATCCCAAGATAATTAATTTAGCTACTCATGAAATGATTTAAATTCACGTAAATAATGGAAAAATAAAACATACAAGACATGGTAAAAATAAAGACTTACGGGTTTCTCCAAAAGCTCAGAATAATTTACCACTGTAATTCCTTGTTGCAATAATTTCTCCACCAATTACAAATTTAAAATCTCACTTTTACATCCCTCACACTCTTACAAAATAAAAGAAAGAAAAGAAAATAAAAAGAAAGAGAAGAAAAACGGACAGAGAAAGAAAAAATGGAAAAGAAGAGAACTAAAGAGAAAAAGAGAGAAAGTAACGAAGAAAAGAAAAGAAATCTGATGGTAATTGATTGGGAAGAAGTTGTTTTTCGCTGATGGGTTGCTCTCCTTTTTATAGGCGAATGGATGAATGAATCCAGCTTGGAAAACGCGTTGCCAGTTGGTGCAATTGTCTTCTTCTCAGCCGCCCCACCGTCACAGCTTGGAGGCAGCCTGGATGATGTCAAGTAGGAGAAAACTTTCGGTGCATGTGACTTCCAACTGTGCCAACTTGTTTCCAATTTGCATATTTTAATATATCCAATAATTCGGTGCTTGGATTTTAGTGAAGATTGGTGCAGAATGATGAAATTTAGAGTGGAAAAATGTTATTTTCCCACAAATCCGGGTGAAAGCTTGTTGGACGGTGTAGGGAGTGAACTGGACAGCGTGGAGAGGAGTTGCTGGGCGGTATTGGTTTGTATGTGGCAGGTATGGTGATATGAGGGACGGTGGAGTTGCTGGACGATGTGGTGGATGGAGCCGGTGTTTCTGGGCGGTGTTGAGAGGAGTCTGGGCGGAGTTGATTAGGGAGAAGTCTGGGCGGTGTGGAGAGGGTTACTGGGCGGTGTGTTGAGGTGAGGACGGTTGGGCGGTGTGTGAAGTGAGGACGGTTGGGCGGTGTTGAGAGGTGAGGACGGTTGGGCGGAGTTGAGAGTGTTGGAAAGGAAAGGAGTATGGGCGGTGTAGGTGTTGAAAAGGATTGTTGGGCGGTGTGGAGTATTGGAAAGGAGAGGTGAAGTGGGACGGTGTGTGGTGTAGATTAGAAGGGGACAGCGGATAGGGAATGGGACGGTGTTGTTGATGGAAAGGAGAGGAGTCTGGTTGGGTGAAGAATCTAGGCGGTGTCATGGATTAGGAGCTTGGGCGGTGTCATGGATTAGGAACTTGGGCGGTGTTGGTTGATGGATTACTGGGCAGTGTTGTTTGATGGATTACGGGGCTTAAGCTTTGCTCGGATTTTGCATTGGAATTCATTCACTCGGCTTTAATCTGAACCACTCGGTTAAAACTCTATTCTGAGTCCTTCCACTCGGATTTGGTTATTTTGAGTTGGATTTCAGTGCTCTGAGTCGGATTTTTGCTTTCTGAGTCGAATTTCAGCTTTAAAAAGAGAATTCTTTCCACTTTGGGCTTGTTCTTCTTGTTTCTTTATCATTTTATGGTCGTTTTTCTCTTGTTTTTGACCCTTTATTACCTTAATTCCTGCAAAATAACATTCCCAAGTAGAATAGAGTGGAAAGAGAGCAAAAATCGCAATAAATAAAGGAAATACAGTGGATAATGACTAAATTCTAAGCAAACTAAATCTATTTTATTGTATTAAAAAGCACTTATCATTGTACATATTCTGTAAAGAGAGCCAGAATAGAGACAAATATATAGAATACAATTCACAACTTCACAATTTTCTCTCTTTAAATCCTCTCCTCCATGACGTTCCACAATCCTTCGATGGAACCGAAGTCAATGGAGTTCTAATTCCCTAAGGTTGGGATTGCGAAGGTTAGCAATGGAGTCTTGAAGCTGTGAGTGAGGGAATCGACTTCTAGGTCCTGAGGCGAACAAGCTGAGGAGTGGAGCAGAATCGCTAGATTGACAAATCTAGAACTGATGAAGAACTTCGCCAGTGAGGAATCATGGTTGAAGCTTAGGTAACTTCCAGCTTTCTAACTAGTTCAGGCCTAATCAATTTAGGTGAATAGTTAGAGTTCAACCTCCAATTTCGCATTAGATTCTTAGGTTAATTGAGCACTTAAGGAATTAAGGTTCGATGCTTAAGGATTAGTGTTTTTCACCTAAGGAATTAGGGAATAACCACAAGCGGATTGTCCTCTGGATTATGGAGTTTGATTATACTTTAATTGCATGTTTCTTGATGAATTGTGAACCGAAGCAATCCTGACCTATTTTCTATTAATCATCTTTCACATTTCATTTTAACTCTGTTTCTGGAAATACAAAAACAACTATAAAACACTAAAACAACCAAAAACCGAATGAAATTCATGTATTTTCTGTTGGTTCAGCTTGTACTAGTCCAAGATTGAGGTACTTACCACAATCCCTGTGGGACGATCAAATATTCTACAATTTTAACGACTGGTGCGCTTGCCAAAGTATAAATCCGAGAGTCATATTTTGTTCTTACTAAGATTTTCACCACCAAGTTAATGGCTCGGGATTTTAGCATCAAGTTAATGGCGCCGTTGCCGGGGATTATTGAGTAATATCAACAATCCTTGGACCGGTACTAGACTGAACCGTTTACTTTGTTTGCATTTAGTACGTAGTTTCAATTTTGTTTGTAGTAGTTGATATTTTCGTGTAGCTGTAGTCGTAGCTGTGAATTGTCCTTTTGTTTGATATTTGTTGTATGCAGTCAAGGAGCAGAGGAGAGCCTTTCTTCTTTGATTCTGACATCGATTTGTTAGAACGTAAACTGAGAAAAGAGAAAAAGCAAAAAGAACAAAAAGAAATGGAACAGAGGAGAGTTACATTAGGTGACTACTCCAGGCCGACTGAAGAAGGATCGCAATCTAGCATCCTCAGGCCACCAATTTTAGCAAATAACTTTGAACTTAAACCAGCTCTACTACAGTTAGTAAGAAATGAACAGTTCGGAGGAAGTGAGGTTGAGGATCCAAATTTGCATCTAGCAACTTTTCTCCAAATCTGTGACACAATAAAAATAAACAGAGTCCCTGACGAGGCAATCCGACTGAGATTGTTTCCATTTTCTCTAAGGGACCGAGCAAAAGCCTGGTTGCAGAGTCAACCAAGAGGCAGTATTTCCACCTGGGAGGACTTGCAAAGAAAATTTTTGATTAAATATTTTCCTCCTTCTAAATATGCAAAGTTGCGCAATGAAATCACATGTTTCCAGTAAAAAGAAGGTGAGTCTTTGATGGAAGCATGGGATCGGTATAAAGAGAGCTTGAGGAGATGTCCTCATCATCAGATTTCTGATATGTAACAGGTAACTATTTTCTATAATGGTGTCAGGCCAGCTACCAGGGTCCTGATTGATGCCTCAGCTGGAGGTTTATTAACAACAAAAACTGTAGAAGAAGCCATAGAGCTGATTGACGTAATGGCTTCTAATGAATGTCTAATTAGTGAAAGGAGCCAAGTCCCTAGGAGAGGGATATTGGAACTAGAAGCACAAGATGCTTATCTGGCTCAGAGTAAACTAATGACTCAGGCTTTGGAGAAACTAAGTATACAAATTTCAGAACTCCAAAAGCCGAGTCAGGTTTCTATGATAAATTGTGACTTTTGTGGTGGAGACCATGAGAATGGAATGTGTGATCCAAATGTGCCTTCCGAGCAAGTGAATTATATAGGGCAGCAACAATATCAAAGGAATTATCCTTCTAATTCCTTTAATCCTAATTACAGGAATCACCCTAATTTTTCCTGGCAGAAAGGTCCACATTTGAATCAGAACATCCCACCAAATCAACCCACAAATAGACCACAACAACCCTCTCACCCTCCTGTTAAAGAGAAATCAGAACTTGAGAATGTACTTTCTCAGTTCATTCAGGCCACTCAGGCCAGTTTCAAAAATCAGGAAGTGTCCATAAGAAATTTTGAAAATCAAGTCAGACAGCTTTCTAAGCAATTAGCTGAGAGGCAAGCACGAATTTCCCTGGAGATACCGAGGTAAATCCAAGGGAACATTGCAAGGCTATAATCACTAGGAGTGGAAAAATTATTTCTCCATCTCCGAGTTAGGAAATAAGCTAAGAAAAAGATAAAGAACAAGAAATAGTGCAGGAAACCGAGCAGGTTAATAATGAAAATGAAAATGAAATAGAAAAAGAAAAAGAAAATAAAGTCCACCAAAAGAAAAAGAAAAAGGTTGATTTGATTATGGAGGAAGCTTCTAAGCTGACTCCTGAGAAACTGAGAAATGCTCCATTTCTATACAGGTTTAAAAAGCAAATAGAAGAGCAGAAGTTTGCTAGGTTCTTAGATGTATTCAAGAAACTCCACATAAATATCCCTTTTGCCGAGGCATTGCAGGAGATGCCTTCTTATGCAAAATTTTTGAATGAACTATTGTCTAAGAAAAGGAAGCTTAAGGGGGATGAAATGATTGCTCTCACTCAGGAGTGCAGTGCAATCATTCAAAAGAAACTCCCTCAAAAGCTAGAAGATCCTGGATCTTTTACAATACCGTGTGCAATTGGGGATATTCATGTAGGAAGTGCTCTCTGTGATCTAGGAGCCAGTATAAATCTAATGCCTCTATCTTTGATGAAAAAACTGGGAATTAATGACCTTCAACCAACTCGCATGTCTTTGTAGTTGGCTGACAGATCCATTAAATATCCCCAAGGGATGCTGGAAGATTTGTTAGTTAAAGTAGATAAGTTTATCTTCCCAGCAGATTTCATAGTGTTGGATATGGAGGCTGACCGAGAGATTCCTTTAATCTTAGGTAGACCCTTCCTAGCTACTGGAAGAGCATTAATTGATGTAGAAAAGAGTGAAATCATGCTGAGAGTTCAGGAGGAGCAGGTAACCTTTAATGTCTTCAATTCCATGAAACATCCGACTGAAAGGATGGATTGCTTAATGATTGAAGAGGTTAAAAGTTACCATACTCCAATGCTTTTAAAAACTGAGGAAGAGGCCTTACAAACTTTTTAGAGGATGACTTTGACTCCGAGATTGAGGAGTTAAATGACTCTCACTCAGAAATACTAAGCCTACTGGAAGTGTTAGAAGTAGGTGATTTTGAAAAAGAAAAGAAAAATAATTTGAAAATTACTGAAGCTCAGAAAAGAAAGGAATTTTCTGAAGAAAAATATGATTTAAAACCTTTACCTTCTCATCTGAAATATGTTTTCCTGAGAGAGGACGACACATATCCTGTCATTATTAATGCCGACTTAAACGATGAGGATGTGGATAAACTAATTGGGGTATTAAAGGCACATGAATCTGCGATTGGCTGGAATATTTCTGACTTGAAGGGAATCAGTCCATCATTTTGTATGCACAAAATTCTGATGGAAGATGATTATTCCCCTGTAGTACAGCCACAACGCAGATTGAACCCAATAATGAAAGAGGCAGTCAGGAAAGAGGTGGTCAAGCTACTTGATGCAGGAATCATTTATCCTATCTCAGACAGCACTTGGATCAGTCCGGTCCAAGTGGTGCCCAAGAAAGGAGGAATGACAACTGTTAAAAATGAAAAAGGTGAAGTCATAGCTACTAGACCAACCACAGGATGGAGAATATGTATAGACTATAGAAGGTTGAATGACTTCACTCGGAAAGACCACTTTCCCTTGCCATTCATTGACCAAATGCTTGAGAGGCTGTCGGGTCATGAGTACTACTGTTTCCTTGATGGTTACTCGGGTTATAACCAAATTGTGGTTGACCCAAAAGATCAAGAGAAGACAGCTTTCACCTGTCCATACGGAATATTTGCTTACAGGCGCATGCCGTTCGGTTTGTGTAATGCTCCAGCAACCTTTCAAAGGTGTATGCTGGCCATTTTTGGGGACATGGTGGAGAAATTCATTGAAGTATTCATGGACGATTTCTCTATTTTTGGTAATAGTTTCGATTCATGCCTCAGCAACCTATCTAAGGTGCTGGTGAGATGCCAAGAAACTAACCTCATCCTTAACTGGGAAAAATGCCATTTTATGGTTAAGGAAGGGATAGTCCTTGGCCATAAAATCTATGCTGAGGGCATTCAAGTGGACCGAGCCAAGATAGAAATTATTGAAAAACTCCCTCCTCCAATCAACGTGAAAGGAGTGAGAAGTTTTCTAGGATGTGCTGGCTTTTATAGAAGGTTCATTAGAGATTTCTCAAAAATAGCTAAGCCTTTGACTGACTTGCTTGTAAAAGATCATGTGTTTACGTTTAATGAAAACTGTGTCAAGGCTTTTGAAAAATTGAAACAAAGTCTGATTTCAGCTCCGATCCTTGCAGTACCTGATTAGTCTTTACCGTTTGAATTAATGTGTGATGCAAGTGACTTTGCAGTCGGAGCGGTGCTGAGTCAGAAAGTAGGAAAATTAACTCATGTAATTTATTATGCTAGTAAAGTGTTGAACGAAAATCAAATACATTACACCACTACTGAAAAAGAAATGCTTGCTGTGGTGTATGCATTTGATAAATTTCGTGCTTACTTGATTGGGGCCAAGGTTGTTGTATATACAGATCACTCGGCAATCAAGTATTTACTAGCTAAGAAAGAATCCAAGCCGAGACTGATCAGGTGGGTTCTGTTACTCCAAGAGTTTGACTTAGAAATACGAGATAAAAAGGGAGTAGAGAACTCAGTTGCCGACCAACTGTCTCGTCTGGAAGGAGAGTCGGATTCGATTTCAATTAAAGAAGAATTTCCAGACAAGAAGTTGATGGCAATTATCACCGGGCCATGGTATGCTGATATGGCCAACTTTAAAAGTGCCTCGGTGGTACCTGATGGTTGGACATCCCAAATGAGAAAAAAAATTTTCATGATAGCAAAAACTTTCTTTGGGATGATCCATTTTTGTATAAAATAGGAGTTGATGGAGTGATCAGGCGATGTGTGCCTGAATCCGAGCAAGAAAGGCTCTTGTGGCATTGCCACGACTCCTATTATGGAGGTCATCATGGTGCCTCCCGTACAACAGCAAAAGTTTTACAAAGTGGCTTTTATTGGCCAACTATCTTTCAAGATGCTAAAGAGTATGTCAAAAGGTACGATAAATGTCAAAGGAGCGGAGGTCTCTCTGCTAAAGCTGGCATGCCTTTGACAAACATTCTAATTGTGGAATTATTTGACGTTTGGGGTATCGACTTTATGGGACCTTTTCCAAAGTCGTTCTCCAACGAATATATTCTTGTTGCTGTCGACTATGTCTCCAAATGGGTGGAGGCAATCCCGACCAGAACCAATGATGCACATATGGTGCTTAGGTTCATCAAGAAGAATATTTTCTCTAGGTTTGGAGTTCCGAGAGTACTTATTAGTGATGGGGGTTCACATTTTTGCAATAAAATAATGGAAAAAGCCCTGCGTCACTGTGAGGTGTTACATAAGATATCCACTCCTTACCATCCACAAACTTGTGGACAAGTTGAGCTGTCAAATAGAGAAATCAAAAGAATCTTAGAGAAAGTGGTCGGGAAATCTAGAAAAGATTGGTCAGTAAAATTAGATGATGCATTGTGGGCCTACCGAACAGCCTTCAAGACTCCGATTGGCATGTCCCCGTATCAATTAGTGTACGGTAAGGCTTGTCATCTCCCTGTGGAGTTGGAACACAAGGCGTGGTGGGCCACAAAGCAATTAAACATGGACTGTGACCAATCCCAGGAGGAAAGAGTTTTGAAACTCCATGAATTAGAGGAGTTCCGACTCAACGCTTATCAAAGTGCCTCCATTTATAAGGAGAAAACAAAGAAGTGGCACGATAAGCGAATTAATAAGAAAGAGTTTCAGAAGGATGATCAGGTATTATTATTCAATTCCCGACTGAGACTCTTCCCTGGAAAACTTAGATCGAAGTGGTCAGGGCCTTTTACTGTAAATGAGGTTTTTCCTCATGGTGCAGTTGAGCTAAAAGACCCGACTACCGATCGGATTTTTAAGGTAAATGGCCAGCGACTCAAACTCTACTTTGGAGGAGAGTTTGATAGGTAGAAAACCTTCTTGTTACTGCAAGCATCTTCTTAGATGCCATAAGGTCAAGCTAGTGACCTTAAAGAAGCGCTCTAGGGAGGCAGCCTTACGTTCTGAGTGTTTTTAATGAAAAGGAAACTATACAAATTTAGTGAATAAAGTTTGAATAAAATTTTTGAAGTTTTTGAAGAAGGAAGTCCGAGCTTGAGCGAGAATAGTATACTCGGATAACTGTTACTCACTCTTTTCCCTTTTCCCGACTGAACTTCACTCGTCATTCTTGAATAAAAAGAGAGACGTTAATAAAGGATTCCTGATCGTTGATTTAATAAACGGGTCAGATAATGAAGGGTGATTTATTTCAGTCAGCCTTTTATCACTCGGATTCCTCACTTATCACAGTCAGTTTTGTATCCATTAGTCTCCTATTCACTCAGTATATTTTTGTCAGTCTTGTGTTCAGTCGGTTTTCTATTTTTCTCATTCATTCACTCGGCTTGCTCACTCAGTCTTTTATTCCCTCGACTGAGCTCTTTTACTCGTTCCCTAGTCACTCGGTCACTCTTTCATTCTTTCAGTCGTCACTTATTCACCTGATCTTTTTCACTCATTATTTCATGAATGCTTCGTCTTCCATTGTTCTTTTTCACCCACTTAGTATTTCCAGTCACTTCCCTCAGTTTCTCCATTCACTCGGCCCCTCGCTACATTTGTTTTGTTCACTCGGCCTTTCATTTACTCAGTATTACTTTTATTTGTTCTTTCATTTGTTCTTCCTCCCACTCGCTTGTTCACTCGTCCATTCATTGTCGCACTCGTTTTTCATGCTCTTTTCTTTATTCCATTCATTCTTTCACTCGTCCTATGATCCACTCGGTATCCCTTTCATGAGTCTTTTTCTACAGTCTCTTTTTCATTCACTCGGTTTCTTACTATTCACTTGGTTTCTTCCACTCGCTCCTGCAGTTAACTCATGTCCTTCATCGATCGGTACATCCTTCACTCATCTCCTTCACTTGGAATATTTTCATTTGTTATTTTATTTATTCTTCCACTCGGTCACTCATTCTTTTTCGTTCCTCACCTGTCCCTCAGTTCTTCATTACCGCACTCTATTTTTATACATCCGTTCTTTCATTTGTTGTTTCATTCATTCGGCGTTGCTCATTTCATTTTTTCCGCTCGTCTTTTATTCATCGACCTTTCTACTTACTCACTCCTTCTTTGCATTTTTTGTTTGTTCACTCTTCCACTTATCCTTTACCACTCAGTATCTTCTTTATCACTCGGTATCTTTCTTCATTTTCACTCGGTGTTTTTCCTTTGCAGTTTTCCATTTATTGCCTCACATTCGATCACTCAGTTTTCATTCATTCGTTCACTTTAATTCACTCGTCCTTTATTTGTAACATCCCAAATTTTAAAATAGAAGATTAATTAAAGGAAATAAATATTGACAAGTTGAATATGAATTGTTTAAGGTCCCAATAAATTGAATTTATCTAAATTAAGATTTTTGGGAATTATTGGTAATTTATGGAGACCGGTTAAGCTGAAAATGAGCCTGGTTGAGATAAGGGTGTCAGACCAAATATCTCAGAATGAGATGATACTGGTCAGGGCTGTAGAGAATAATAATGGGAATCCGAATATACATTCGGAATAATTTTAGGATGAAGTATTGAGCCCAAACGAAGAACCTGTTTGTAAAAAACGATGAATTCTAATAGATGGAATTAAAATAAACCCAAAAGCCCAAACTTCCCTTCTTCTATTCACGTGTAAACCGCTGAAGCTTTGATCAAATATACTTTACTTCTTCTTCTCTTCATCTTCCTCTATTCTTCTCTCTTCTCTCCCAAAAACCTTGAGTTTGTGTGGTGACTCTTTTCCTCTCTACTTTTTGTTGAAAAGGACTTGGAAGCTTGGGGTTCTTCCTTCTCCTTCCTCATATTTTTGTGCTGCCTCCCTTCCTTTCTTGAACCCAATTTGTTTTGGGTGTGAGGTAAGCTTCTCCCACCATTTTTTTGATGGGTTTATGTTGATATTATGGGTATTATGATTTTGGGAAGGAGATGCATGTGCATGGGTGTTTATTAGAGCATTTAATGCTCATGCCCTAGAATGGGATATCTTAAATACAAGTATTTATGGGAGGAAAATGGTTGTTGATGCATTAATAATGGTGAGAAATAAAGGTTTATGATGCATTAATGAAGGTGGATAGGTTTTGGAGAAAACTCTAACCTTGGAGTTTGGGGAAGATAGTTAAAGTTAGTTGAGAATGTGTTTTATGGAGAAATGTATGATATTAAAAGATATGAATGATGGTGGAAGGAGTTTGGTGAAGCTTGGGGGATAGGGTTGTTTTGTAATCCTTAAATTAAATAATGGTGGCTTAACGGGAAGGAATTCCCGAAGCCTAATAGAGAATAAAATGATATCCACAACATGTTTAACACATGTTGTGACATTATAAATATGATTGTAACTACATAGAATTGAATTGATGATTTGAGTAGTTGATTGATTAAGGTTTTACATGAATGTGAATGTAGGACCTATTCCGAACGACGGGGCGGGATCGTCTTATCCATCGGAATTCTTCTCTAGAGGTAGGAGAGGAGTCTAAATTCTAAATGCATGAATTTGAATGTTAGTCGATTGTGGTATATGGTGTTATGCATGTTAGCCTTGCTTGAATGTTGTAAGAAATGATGACTTGTGGTGTGATGTAGATAATATGTTTGGCAACATGCTTTTGTGCATTTAGAATATTCATGGTATGTTATGTTAAGTTGTATTACCATGAATGTGATATGAATGTTGATGTTGTTTGTTGAGATTAAAAATAAAAAGAATGCCACCCAAAGATTGAAACTATTGTGAACAATTAACGTTAATAAAAGCTTGTGGTGTTGACGATGTTGGATGATAAGTGGCATGTGTAGGATGCATAGAATGAGGAATGCATATGATTGCATTTGCATCCATGGCATACTGCATAGCTGTCGGTGTTGGAATTTTAGGGGATTCCCCCGGTTGGCCCAGTGGGAGGGCGGCTCGGTGCACGAGCATGACATTTTCCCCTGTGACTTAGTGTATAAGTCACGAAGCTGCCCATGTTGTGCTTCGGGGAGCCACATGTGGTTGACCCTTATGGGGGGTGGCTCTTGAGGAGCAGGTGTCCCCGGTGGTCCTTGAGATCACAGCTGCCATGACATACATCGTGGTTGGCCCGTAACACTCTATGTTGATTATGTTATATACCGCGGTCATGGTGAAAATGGCCAAGTGTTGCAAGATGGGCGATGCAGTTTGGTACCAGTAAAAATATTGATGAATGCATGCAATTTAAAGAATAAGTGTACACATTTTACTACTGCAGTAGGGGTGTGGTTAAAAGATCACACTTGGATCCCACAGTTGATGTTGAAATTCCCACAGTCAGATCTGCAATTGTTGAAATAATCCTTTGTGCATATGTATTAGTTAAGAGCATTTGCATATAGAAGGTAGTATGCCAAGGTGGTGATGGTGATTGTGAGAGGTGGTACAAATATATTTAAGACAACATAAAAGTATGAATACCATTTGAAAGTTGTTGTGATAACTCAATGGTGGAGTATTGTGATTATGTATATGCTTGTGTGCTTTGTGTAAAATTGTGTCATGATGAATGTCTTGGTGTGCAAAGTACACATGTGTTGATGCTTATTTACATTATCACTTGGTATTCATATTCATTCTTTTGGGATGTAGACTCACTCTCCCATGTTGTCAATTTTAGACTTGTGATGCAGGGCAATCATGGGAGGAGTGAGCATTTTGAAGTATAATTATGTTGTGAAGGTAATTAGTGTATAGGGAGCGCCTTGGCCGGCGATACATGTAAACATATGTATTTTGTGTAGTAGGAGATGTAATGAATGTTCGTTTGGAAGTTTACATGATAAGTGATTTTGGAGGGTCATGGAGGAAAATGGGAAATTGTATGTGTATCTTATTTTCATTTGTGACCTAAGTATGTATGAAGGTTTAAATTATAATTGAGATTTCCTATGTGTTGATGAATGGATGAAGAATTACATTTGAGGATTTCTTTTATAAAGCTGATGAGATGAAGAATTAATTCATATCTATGATTTGGAAGAGTTAAATGGAATTTAAGAATATGCTGTTGCAGAACCAGTTTAGATGATTTGAATAATGTTTGATATGTAATGCATGTCTGTAGAATGAGTAAAATTCAATTTTTAGTGGGCTGTGTTGTGTAAATTTCGAGTCCTACAGGGAGTCTGATAAATTCGTTCAGGCGAATTGGATTCTCGCCCGAGCGAGAACCACACCTGTTAGGAAATTGGTTTCTGGACAACTTTCACTCAGGCGAAAGTGAATTTCGCTCAAGTGAAATTACCCAGTATGAATGGTTGCTCTCTGGAGGAATTTCACAGTATCAGTGTTTGCTCTCTGGAGGAATTTCGCCCAGGCGAATGGAGTCTCGCCCGAGCGAGGGCGAAGGGATTAGCTACTGGCCTGATTTCACTCAGGCGAATGGCCGATTCGCTCTAGCGTAAATGCTAGGAGAATCAGGGGGTTGGCTACTGGAAGAAATCTGCTCAAGCGAAGGGCCTAAGGAATGGTATTCGCCCAAGCGAGACCATTAGATGGTGAGTGGGTGAGTTCATGAATGAATTCTGTCTAAGTGAGGATTTTGGACATAAACTAAGAGGTGGTGGAATTTCCGAGTGAATTCCGAGTGACTTAAGTCCGAGCCATAGTTTTTCGAGTGAGGAAGGGTACATAATCCGAGTGAGAAGGCTCTGGAGTATGATGAGCTGGGCAGTGGAGTCCCGAGGGGAATTTCCGAGTCCAGAGTATTTGTCCTGAGTGGTATGTCCCGATTTCGTATTCTCCGAGTGGGAGAACACCGATTGGTTATACTCGGTGTGAGTTTGTCCAGGGATTCCCTGGAATAACTCCCCTCAAGTGAAAGAGAGGAAGTCGGATTTGTGATAGAATACCGAGTGAAGGCCCAGCAGACAATGAATCGGTCTTGGAATAAAATTCTGAGTGAATGACCAGACATAGGTGAGTCGGTTTCTGGGAAGTTTTCTGAGTGAGCCACCGAGTGGGTGAAGTCTCAGACTTGAGTGTATTTACTGAGTGGATGATGTGTGAAGGAGGACTTGGTCTGGACTGTTGTTGCTGAGTAGAGATTGAGTGAATGATGGCTCAGTCAGGGTGTCCTGCTGAGTGGTGAATCTGTGTACTGAGTCAGTTTCAGGAAGTCCTCACCGAGTGAGTACCCGAGTGTTTTGAGTCAGTTTTTGGAGAGGTATGCCGAGTGACAACCCATGTAATGGGAGTCGGATTTGGAGGGGCTTACCGAGTGAAAATTTAAGTGTTGGTAATTCTGATTGTATGAGTGGGTATAGGCTTAACCCCGAGTGTGTTCCGCTTAAGCGAGTAAGTCTCGCCCAAGCGAGTCAATCATAAATTCGAGTCTGGATGCGTTTCGCTCAAGACTCGCTGGCTTCGCCCAAGCGAGGCAGGTGTGTCTCGCTCAAGGGAGTCGGACTTCGCTTGAGCGAGATGACGCCCCTGTTACTTCCTTTCTCTTTTCGTCCTGATACTTCTGAAACACATAAGAGTGCATTACCTAAATTTATTTCTCTTCTTTTTACACCGAAACTTAAACCCACATTATTGTATATATATATATATATTGTGTGCAGATTTGGATTTCTAAATCCCTCAGCGATTGTTTTCGTAAATATACACACATGTACCTAATTCTTCTGCTGCTGATTTAATTGAGGAATTTTTCTTAAAGTTAACTCTCCTAACTTACCTTCTCATATCTTCATATATGAGACAGGTTACTGATAGGTCCAGGGAGTTGGATAAATAGTTTCACCACTTGCATTTAACACAAATTACTTAGATTAAAATCGTGAAAAATTTATCCTGATTTTTGGGGTGTCTCAACCTGGTATCAGAGTAGCAATTGCTCTTGATACAACTATGATTAAAGATGTATATGTGATTATTAACTGTGCAAGACTGATTTATGAAATTACTTGACTAAATTATGATGGTGGACCTTGAATTGATAGTGTTGTATTGCTGTGTGGAGTTGTTAAGTCCGGTCAGGAGTCCTTACACTAATTACCTCTATTTGTGAATATACTGTGATCATGTATTGAAAATGATGTGGTTATGTGATATGATATATGATAGGCTTATGATTGTTGAAATTCTAGAGTTTATAAGTCAAAAAGCTAATGTTTGGCCTAGTGTACTTATGTGTGAGCCATGTTTTGATGTATAGGCATAAAATATGGCTGGTAGACAGAATCGTGAAGCTGCTGCCATGGCAAACGCCTTGAACCAATTCACCGATTTCTTGGAAAGGCAAGGCCAGCTGAATGTAGGACAAGGTTCCCAAGGTCTTGACGTATTTCTCAAGAGGCATCCTTCGGAGTTTCATGGAGGATTTAAACCCAAAGATGCGTATGCGTGGATAAATGACTTGGAAAGGATATATGCAAGCTTCGAATGTTCTGAAGTGCAAAAGATGGAGTATGCAGTCTTTATGCTCCGCGATGAGGTTGAAGCATGGTGGCGTCTTACTAGAGGACGTATGATGGCTGCTGATGTTCCCTTGATTTGGGAAAATTTCAGGTTGGAATTTTTGAAGAAATATTTTCCGGACAGCTATAGGAGCAAGAAAGAGCTTGAATTTATGGAGCTTAGGCAAGGAAGTATGACGGTGGAGGAGTATGCCTCTAAATTTGAAGTATTAAGTGCATTTTATCCACCCTACCAACAAGAAGGCACTGAAGCTTCGAAGTGTGTTAAATTTGAAAATGGACTGTGCCAAGAAATCAAGAAGGCGATTTGTCATCAAGAGATTAGGAGTTTTCCTACTCTTGTGGACAAGTGCAGAATTTTTGAAGAAAATGATGTTGCCCCAAGGAGTTATTCGGGGCATGATTACAAGTTGAAGGGCCAATCTTCTAGCTTCAAGAAGAAAGGCAATTTTAAAAGTAATAGACAATTTGTAAGTGGTTCTTCTTCTTTCCGAAGGGGACGAGGTGCTCCTAGAGGCGGTTATGGTGGTGGTAACCAAGGTCATGGAAATGTCCAAGGCATAACTTGTTTCCGATGTGGTGCCAACCATTTGGCACGTAATTGTCCTCAAAATGATGTTGTGTGCTTCCAATGCAACCAACCCGGGCATATTCGCCCAAATTGTCCAATGAATGCAAGAGGTGCTAATGTTGATGCTCCTAACCGCATGAACTATGGTGCTAACCGTGGAGGTTTTGGTGGCCGTGGACGTGGAAATGGTAGTGGACAAAATGATGGCCAAAATGGTGGCCGTGGTGGCAATCACAATGGTGGAAGAAATGGTCGAGGTATCGGTCGTGGTGGAAGACAGGGAAACCAAAATGGTGGTGATCAAGTACAAGCTGCGGGAAGAGTATTTGCAGTTACTGGTGAAGAAGCGGCTCAGGCTAAAGATCTTATCCGTGGTGAATGTGAAATCCTTGGCACTCCGGTGCATATTATTTATGATTCCGGCGCTACGCACTCGTTTATTTCTGAAGATTGTGTAAGGCGCTTGCGGGTGCCTGTCTGCATGATGAAAGGTTCTATATTGGTGACTACACCGACCGGTGCTTGCTTAAGATCGGTAACTCGATGTGAGGACGTCGAGATGAACCTTGAGGGTAGGAAATTTGTTGTATCCCTCGTATGCTTGCCTATGAAGGATTTGGATATTATTCTAGGCATGGATTGGTTATCTGCTAACAAAGTCTTAGTGGATTGTCATAGCAAGACGGTGATCTTCTCGACTTCGAATGCTGAAGATTTTGATGTACAAGGTATCTCCCAGCTTCTTATGATGTTCTGCTTGGTTGATGAGAATGGTGTTTCCCAATCTGGTGGAATTCCTATTGTCTCAGAGTTTCCCGATGTGTTTCCGGATGAAATTCCTGGATTACCTCCTCCACGAGAAGTGGAATTTGCTATTGATCTTATTCCGGGTGCAGAACCTGTTTCCCGAGCTCCTAATAGGATGTCTCCTATAGAGTTAGTTGAGTTGAAAAAGCAAGTGGAAGAATTACTGGAACGGGAGTTTATTTGCCCAAGTGTGTCTCCTTGGGGTGCTCCTGTGTTGTTAGTGAAGAAGCAAGATAGGAGTATGAGATTGTGCGTTGATTATCGTCAGCTCAACAAACTAACCATTAAGAATAAATACCCTCTTCCACGTATTGACGATCTTTTGGATCAATTGAAGGGTGCTGTTGTGTTTTTAAAGATTGATTTGCGTTCTGGATATCACCAAATTTGGGTGAAGGCCGAAGATATTCTGAAAACTGCTTTTCGAACGCGGTATGGACATTATGAGTACGTGGTGATGCCATTTGGGGTGACGAATGCCCCTGCGATTTTTATGAGCTACATGAATCACATCTTCCATGAATATCTTGACCAATTCATCGTGGTGTTTATTGATGATATTTTGGTGTACTCCAAGAGTCATGAAGAGCATGAAAGACATCTTCGTCTTGTATTGACTATTCTACGCGAGAAGGAATTGTATGCGAAACTCTCTAAGTGTGAATTTTGGTTATCTGAGGTCCAATTCCTTGGACATGTTATTTCAAATGATGGAGTTGCGGTTGATAAGTCGAAGGTTGAAGCCGTGATGGCTTGGGAAAGACCAACGTCAGTGACGGAGATAAGAAGTTTTCTTGGTCTTGCCGGTTACTACCGGAGGTTCATTGAAGGGTTTTCCCGTTTGACTTTACCATTAACGAAGTTGACTTAGAAAAATCACTCTTTTGTGTGGACCCGTGAATGTGAAGAGAGTTTCCAAGAGTTGAAGTTGAGGCTTACTACCGCACCAGTGTTAGCGTTGCCCGATTTGACGGATGAATTTGTAGTATATTGTGATGCATCTAAGCTTGGTCTTGGATGTGTGTTAATGCAAAAGGAGCGTGTGATTGCCTATGCGTCAAGGCAGTTGTGACCACATGAAGTTAATTATCCCACACATGATCTTGAATTGGTGGCGGTGGTGTTTGCATTGAAGTTGTGGCGACACTATTTGTATGGCTCCAAGTTTGTAGTCTTTAGTGATCATAAGAGCCTTAAGTACTTGTTTGACCAGAAGGAGTTAAATATGCGCCAAAGACGGTGGATGGAGTTCCTAAAAGACTATGAGTTTGAATTGAAGTATCACCCCGGCAAGGCGAATGTAGTTGCCGATGCATTGAGTAGAAAGTCATTGCATGTCTCCATGATGATGGCAAAGGAAATGGAGTTGATAGAACAATTTAGAGATTTGAATGTGGGCGTGGAGAGTTACACTTCCAAGAAAATGGTGTTGGAAATGTTGAAAGTTACAAATGAATTTCTTGAATATGTGAAGGCACAACAACCCAATGATGATTATTTGAATGAGATGAAGAAGACCCAAGAGAAAGGGAAAAATTTGTTCATAGAAGAAGGTCAAGATGGCATTTGGCGTGTGAAGGGTCGAATTTTGTTCCCTCAAGCGATGATGTGAGGAAATGTGTACTTGAGGAAGCCCACAAAAGCATATTGAGCATTCACCCTGGTTCCACCAAGATGTATCAGGATTTGAAGAAGAATTTCTGGTGGCCCGGTATAAAGCGTGATGTGGCGAATTTTGTAGTATCTTGCCTTATTTGTCAAAAAGTGAAGGTTGAACATCAGAGACCAGCTGGATATTTGAGGCCATTAGAGATCCCGGTTTGGAAATGGGATAGCATAGCTATGGATTTTGTTTCTGGACTACCCATAACTCATGCTGGAAACGATGCTATATGGGTGATTGTTGACCGATTGACAAAATGTGCTCACTTTTTGCCCATTAATATGAAGAGTTCCTTGGAGAAATTGGCACAAATCTACATCAAGGAGATTGTTAGGTTGGATGGTGTTCCGTCCAGCATCATATCCGACCGTGATCCTCGATTTACTTCTCGGTTTTAGGGACGCTTGCATGATGAGTTGGGTTCTAAGTTGAAGCTTAGTTCCGCTTATCACCCTCAAACTGATGGACAATCGGAGAGAACTATACAAAGTTTGGAGGATTTGTTGAGAGCTTGTGTCCTTGAACACGGTGGATGTTGGGAGAGATTTCTACCATTGATCGAATTCACATACAATAACAGCTTCCATTCCAGTATTGGCATGGCACCGTATGAGGCGTTGTATGGAAAGAAGTGTAGAACTCCCTTGTGTTGGCTTGAAGTTGGTGAAAATTTGGCCTTAGGGCCGGAGATTATTCAAGAAACTACGGAGCAAATTAAAAAGATACAAGAGAATATGAAGATTGCTCAGGATAGACAGAAGAGCTATTATGACAAGAGACATAAACCCCTTGAGTTTCAAGTGGGTGACCATGTGTTTTTGAAGGTCTCGCATGATAAGGGAATTGGAAGGGCGTTGAAGAGTGGGAAGTTGAGCCCTAGGTTTATTGGACCTTACGAGGTGTTAGAGCGGATTGGCGAGGTTGCTTATCGGATAGCACTCCCTCCGCATCTTGCTAATCTACACAACGTGTTTCACGTGTCACAGTTGAGAAAATATGTTTATGATCCTCTACACATGATTCCTGTGGATGAAATTAAGGTGCGTGAGGATCTATCTATTCCTCCTGTTTCCATTCGCATTGTCAGACTTTCCGTGAAGAAATTGCGAAACAAGTTGGTGCCTTTGGTGGAGGTCGCTTGGAAACATGGAAAAACTGAAACGTTCACATGGGAACGCGAAGACGATATCAGAGAACGGTATCCTGATGCATTCGAATCCGGTAAGTTAAATTTCAAGGACGAAATTTTCTTTTTGGAGGGGTGGAATGTAACATCCTGAATTTTAAAATAGAAGATTAATTAAAGGAAATAAATATTGACAAGTTGAATATGAATTGTTTAAGGTCCCAATAAATTGAATTTATCTAAATTAAGATTTTTGGGAATTATTGGTAATTTATGGAGACCGGTTAAGCTGAAAATGAGCCCGGTTGAGATAAGGGTGTCAGACCAAATATCTCGGAATGAGATGATACTGGTCAGGGCTATAGAGAATAATAATGGGAATCTGAATATACATTCAGAATAATTTTAGGATGAAGTATTGAGCCCAAACGAAGAACCTGTTTGTTGAAAAGTGATGAATTCTAATAGATGGAATTAAAATAAACCCAAAAGCCCAAACTTTCCTTCTTCTATTCACGTGTAAACCGCTGAAGCTTTGAGTAAATATACTTTACTTCTTGTTCTCTTCATCTTCCTCCACTCTTCTCTCTTCTCTCCCAAAAACCTTGAGTTTGTGTGGTGACTCTTTTCCTCTCTACTTTTTGTTGAAAAGGACTTGGAAGCTTGGGGTTCTTCCTTCTCCTTCCTCCTATTTTTGTGCTGCCTCCCTTCCTTTCTTGAACCCAATTCGTTTTGGGTGTGAGGTAAGCTTCTCCCACCATTTTTTTAATGGGTTTATGTTGATATTATGGGTATTATGATTTTGGGAAGGAGATGCATGTGCATGGGTGTTTATTAGGGCATTTAATGCTCATGCCCTAGAATGGGATATCTTAAATACAAGTATTTATGGGAGGAAAATGGTTGTTGGTGCATTAATGATGGTGAGAAATGAAAGTTTATGATGCATTAATGAAGGTGGATGGGTTTTGGAGAAAACCCTAACCTTGGAGTTTGGGGAAGATAGTTAAAGTTAGTTGAGAATGTGTTTTATAGAGAAATGTATGATATTAAAAGATATGAATGATGGTGGAAGGAGTTTGGTGAAGCTTGGGGGATAGGGTTGTTTTGTAATCCTTAAATTAAATGATGGTGGCTTAACGGGAAGGAATTCCCGAAGCCTAATAGAGAATAAAATGATATCCACAACATGTTTAACACATGTTGTGACATTATAAATATGATTGTAACTACATAGAATTGAATTGATGATTTGAGTAGTTGATTGATTAAGGTTTTACATGAATGTGAATGTAGGACCTATTCCAAACGACGAGGCGGGATCGTCTTATCCATCGGAATTCTTCTCTTGAGGTAGGAGAGGAGTCTAAATTCTAAATGCATGAATTTGAATGTTAGTCGATTGTGGTATATGGTGTTATGCATGTTAGCCTTGCTTGAATGTTGTAAGAAATGATGACTTGTGGTGTGATGTAGATAATATGTTTGGCAACATGATTTTGTGCATTTAGAATATTCATGGTGTGTTATGTTAAGTTGTATTACCATGAATGTGATATGAATGTTGATGTTGTTTGTTGAGATTGAAAATAAAAAGAATGCCACCCAAAGATTGAAACTATTGTGAACAATCAACGTTAATAAAAGCTTGTGGTGTTGACGATGTTGGATGATAAGTGGCATGTGTAGGATGCATAGAATGAGGAATGCATATGATTGCATTTACATCCATGGCATACTGCATATCTGTCGGTGTTGGAATTTTAGGGGATTCCCCCGGTTGGCCTAGTGGGAGGGCGGCTCGGTGCACGAGCATGACATTTTCCCCTGTGACTTAGTGTATAAGTCACGAAGCTGCCCATGTTGTGCTTCGGGGAGCCACATGTGGTTGACCCTTGTGGGGGGGTGGCTCTTGAGGAGCAGGTGTCCCCGGTGGTCCTTGAGATCACAGCTGCCATGATATAAATCGTGGTTGGCCCGTAACACTCTATGTTGATTATGTTATATACCGCGGTCATGGTGAAAATGGCCAAGTGTTGTAAGATGGGCGATGCGGTTTGGTACCAGTAAAACTATTGATGAATGCATGCAATTTAAAGAATAAGTGTACACATTTTACTACTGCAGTAGGGGTGTGGTTAAAAGATCACACTTGGATCCCACAGTTGATGTTGAAATTCCCACAGTCAGATCTGCAATTGTTGAAATAATCCTTTGTGCATATGCATTAGTTAAGAGCATTTATATATAGAAGGTAGTATGCCAAGGTGGTGATGGTGATTGTGAGAGGTGGTACAAATATATTTAAGACAACATAAAAGTATGAATACCATTTGAAAGTTGTTGTGATAACTCAATGGTGGAGTATTGTGATTATGTATATGCTTGTGTGCTTTGTGTAAAATTATGTCATGATGAATGTCTTGGTGTGCAAAGTATACATGTGTTGATGCTTATTTACATAATCACTTGGTATTCATATTCATTCCTTTGGGATGTAGACTCACTCTCCTATGTTGTCAATTTTAGACTTGTGATGCAGGGCAATCATGGGAGGAGTGAGCATTTTGAAGTATAATTATGCTGTGAAGGTAATTAGTGTATAGGGAGCGCCTTGGCGGGTGATACATGTAAACATATGTATTTTGTGTAGTAGGAGATGTAATGAATGTTCGTTTGGAAGTTTACATGATAAGTGATTTTGGAGGGTCATGGAGGAAAATGGGAAATTGTATGTGTATCTCATTTTCATTTGTGACCTAAGTATGTATGAAGGTTTAAATTATAATTGAGATTTCCTATGTGTTGATGAATGGATGAAGAATTACATTTGAGGATTTCTTTTATAAAGCTGATGAGATGAAGAATTAATTCATATCTATGATTTGGAAGAGTTAAATGGAATTTAAGAATATGCTGTTGCAGAACCAGTTTAGATGATTTGAATAATGTTTGATATGTAATGCATGTCTGTAGAATGAGTGAAATTCAATTTTTAGTGGGCTGTGTTGTGTAAATTTCGAGTCCTACAGGGAGTCTAATAAATTCGTTCAGGCGAATTGGATTCTCGCCCGAGCGAGAACCACACCTGTTAGGAAATTGGTTTCTGGACAACTTTCGCTCAGGCGAAAGTGAAATTCGCTCAAGCGAAATTACCCAGTATTAATGGTTGCTCTCTGGAGGAATTTCACAGTATCAGTGTTTGCTCTCTGGAGGAATTTCACCCAGGCGAATTTTTCCGAGTGAGCCACCGAGTGGGTGAAGTCTTAGACTTGAGTGTATTTACCGAGTGGATGATGTGTGAAGGAGGACTTGGTCTGGACTGTTGTTGCTGAGTAGAGATTGAGTGAATGATGGCTCAGTCAGGGTGTCCTGCTGAGTGGTGAATCTGTGTACTGAGTCAGTTTCAGGAAGTCCTCGCCGAGTGAGTACCCGAGTGCTTTGAGTCGGTTTTTGGAGAGGTATGTTGAGTGACAACCCGTGTAATGGGAGTCGGATTTGGAGGGGCTTGCCGAGTGAAAATTTAAGTGTTGGTAATTCTGATTGTGTGAGTGGGTATAGGCTTAACCCCGAGTGTGTTCCGCTTAAGCGAGTAAGTCTCGCCCAAGCGAGTCAATCATAAATTTGAGTCTGGACGCGTTTCGCTCAAGACTCGCTGGCTTCGCTCAAGCGAGTCGGACTTTGCTTGAGCGAGATGACGCCCCTGTTACTTCCTTTCTCTTTTCGTCCTGATACTCCAGAAACGCATAAGAGTGTATTACCTAAATTTATTTCTCTTCTTTTTACACTGAAACTTGAACCCACATTATTGTATATATATATATTGTGTGTAGATTTGGATTTCTAAATCCCTCAGCGATTGTTTTCGTAAATATACACACATGTACCTAATTCTTCTGCTGCTGATTTAATTGAGGAATTTTTCTTAAAGTTAACTCTCCTAACTTACCTTCTCATATCTTCACATATGAGACAGGTTACTGATAGGTCCAGGGAGTTGGATAAACAGTTTCACCACTTGCATTTAACACAAATTAATTACATTAAAATCGCAAAAAATTTATCCTGATTTTTAGGGTGTCTCATTATTCACTCATTCATTCTTCCACTCGTTCTTCTATACACTCTTCCAATCATCTTATGTCTCTCCATACTCTTTCTTTTACTCGGACTTATTTTTATTGTTATTTCTCCCACCTGTTTTTCTGTCCACTCGGGATCCTGTATTCATTCACGTGTTGTTCTTCCATTTGTTCTTCCACTAACTCTTTCATTTACTTATTGCTTTTATTCACTCGTTTGTTCCCATCGTTTGTTCATTCACTCATCTTCTTCATCTTTGTCACTCATCTTTTATAATCCACTTGGTATTTCTTCCCTTTCTCACTCGATCTTTCACCTATTCAGTATGTGAGCCGAGTAAGAGTGTCAAAATAAGAGTGTCAAAATTAAAATTTATTAAATAAATAAATAAATACATAAATATATATAATATAATATTAATAAGTAATAAATAAAGCTGGAACATATTTATGCGTTTCTGGGATAGGTAACTTCAATAGTATAAAAACCTTTTAGCTTCAAAACCCTAAGTACCTACGCTGAATTGGGGTTGAAGATGAAAAGGCACTTTCTAATTTCTAAGAAAGGTACTACCTTTCCACTTATTTCACTTATTTCGTTCACTTCTAAGAACGTGTGTAGTATCTTCTTGCTTCTTTGTTAATATTCTTCCATTGTTCATAGCCATGCATCTCACATTTTTTTGGGTTTGTTGTGTTTCTTTTGGATTTCTGTTCTTATTTTTTTATTTAGGTTGTTTATCAGCATTCTTTTAACATTAACTATGAAAAGAAGATCACAAAGACTCCTGCAAAGACCTAGACCAAATTTTGCAGAAGGAAGTGTGAGAAGAAAGAAAATAGATAATGAAAGGGAAGTAGTAACCATCAGTATATCTGATTCCTCTGAACATGCACCCAGTCAAAGTAAAGCTGAGAAGAATGCATCCCCTGCAGTTGAGAGGAATGAATTGCCAGAAGTTGAAAGTGTTAAGGCTGCTGAAGACCATGTTATAAAGTTTAAAACCAAAGAATCCGAGCGTCCCAGGCAATCTGCAGGAGCAGGTTCTTCTTCTTCTGACATTTCTGTAGTGTTGCAGGAATTGCAGGTCATAAAGAAGATGCAACATGGAATTTATGATTGGGTCTTGAACCACGATCTCATGCTCAGAAAGATTGCCACGAAATTGAGGATAGAACACAAAGCTGAAATGGGAGCCCCACCTGACAGAGATGTGTGGTTAGCTTCCATTGGATTCAATATTCCCTCACAGGACGTATCCCAAGCAGCTGACCTCTCACCACCTTCAGAGCAGGACAAAGAGAATGAAGATCAGGATGCTTGAGTTGTTGCTACGTGTTATTATGATGTTTTTATGTAATTAACTTGATATTATTCTAAACTGTTTCCTGAACAATGAATTTGCTTTTATTTTAGTTGTAATAAAACTTTCTTTCTTTGTTAAAATTACTTGTTTTATTCTGTTTTTCGATTGTATCGGTAAATTAATGCATCCCAACCCGACCACGTGTTTTCACATCCACAGCCACTCAAGTAAAAAAGGAAGTATTTTTCCTACTCACTCCTTAATTGATATTTTGACTTATTAATTGCTAAAATATGTTTATTGTTTAAATTCAATTCCATCTTAATAAATTAAAGTTGCTGATTCTTAAGCTTAGTCCGATAAATTAACTGATCGGTTTTGTTTAACTTAGGATCTCTGCCCATAACTTTTTCATCATTAATTAATTATTTACTCGGCATGCTAGTTAGCACTCTGAATGTATGATCTTACATTAAGTTTGGGGACATGACTGGCTGATTAACTGTTACATTCGTAGATTTTGAGCCTGTTTTATCCTTTTCCGAGTGAACTTGCATGCTAGTTAGTGAGACAGAATTTGCTTCAGTACTTGCTAATTGTTTGTATGCCAACCAATCGGAAATGATGAAGGCCTTCTTTGTTAATTTAAGCCATGGCCAAAAAAATAGCCTTCCTAATATATTTAATTATCCTTTGACCCAAAAATTATGTTTGAGCCTGAGACCCTTTTATTCTGTTTATTCACCTAACGTTACAAGCCTATTTATCCAAGAAAAACCTGACTAAGTTACCCCTGGATGTTCCACTGGTGAGTTGCTCGGTTCTTACTTATTGCTAGGGACTAGCAAGTTCTAAGTTTGGGGATGATGAAGAGTGTGCCTAACAGTAATTAAGGACACACTCCAACCTTAATTATGGGTGAGTATCTTGAAAAAAAAAATGAAAGGAAGAAAGGCAAAGCCGAGAGAAAAATGAACAAAGTCAGAAAAGAAAAAGGGTGCAAAGCACCAATTGAAAATGTGATCGGAAAAAGATGGAAAAGAAGAAAGAAAAGGAAAAGTCCGAAGGACTGAAAGAAAAAGAAGGTGCAAAGCACCGAAAGTGTTAAGATTAGCATTCACTCGGAAAATAATAGAGCTTGCTAAATAGAAGCAGTTAAGATAAAATTGAGTCAAGGCATCAGTGGATTCATCTTGTAACCTGACATTCACTCAGAAAAACAATAATTGAGCCTGTAGCCCAGCCCCGTTATAAGCTTAAAAAGCCCTTACTGATCTGATTGTGTTGGCATATGGCATGATGTTTAGAACTGTTGCAAGCCTATGTTTATCTAACAAGTATGTAGGTGATGAGTGCATTGTATTCACCCTATACACCAAGAGAAGAGTTAAACACCGACCAGTAAGGAAAGCATCAGTAGCTTGTTTCCTAAAAGAGGTGTAAGTTATTATACTTTTAGAAGTTACGAAAAGAAAGTATGATCGGTATTTAATAATTATAGCATGAATTAAGTTAAGGAAAGGTTGAGTGTGTTAAATAACAACTTGATTAGTTAAATAACCTGAGTATTTGCTTGAGGACAAGCAAGATTTAAGTTTGGGGATGTGATAAGTCTTGAAAAGACTTAATTATTCCACCTTTTATTTAACATAATTTATTAATTATTGTTTAGTTTTGACTATATTATTTAATGAATTGTTAATAATTCGTGTTTTAGTTATTTATTTCAAAAGTGCTTTACTTTTGTAAGAAAACGATTGAAAACATTAATAAATCAAGAGTTTATTACTATTTATAAATTTACTCAGCAGCCAGCATACAAATGCTAGGCAATTAGTTGTTTATTGGTGCAGGAACAGGGCATACTCGAGAGAAGAAGACAAATCCGAGTGAAAAATTACAAAAACCCGAGCGAGAATTTATAAATCCGAGTGAGTCTTCGTAAATCCGACTAAGCGAGACTTAAAAAGGTTGACCGAAAAGAATTAACAAAAGCCCTACTGCAAAGACTTCCAAGATACCGACTCCAAAAGAGAACAAGGAACCGATTGAAAATAAAAAGAAGAACCCAAGCGTCCATTTTAGAAATGCTGATTGAAAGACAATTCGCTTAAGCGATAGACAAATTCGTTCGGGCGAGGGTCAAAGTTCGCTCAAGCGTGACCTCAAAACATCATTCATTCGCCCAAGCTTCGCCATAACGCTTAAGCGAGAAAGCAACACTGCAGTGCAATTCCGAGCTCGCTCAAGCGAGAGTTTAACCCATTCAAGCGAGAACCCAGTTCGCTGAAGCGTAGAGGCAGTAACTTAAACATTGTTCCTTTCCTCCAACAACACACTCGACACCAATGTGGTTTCATGCTGCTGTCTCTCCTACTGCACCTTAGTAACTTAAGTAGTAAGCTGTTAATTAGCTGGTGCTGTGCTGTAAATTAGCTAAGGATGAGCTGGATCCTGTTAAGAGCTGAGCTGTAATTAGTTGATCACTCTGTAAACTGTGTAACTAGTTAGTTTAGTCGTTAACTTAAGTTTCCTAAGTTATCAGTTAAGTTAGTTAGTTAGGTAGAAGCATATATATATAGGTTGTACATATTCTGTAAAGAGATCCAGAACAGAGACAGATATATAGAATACAATTCACAACTTCGCAATTTTCTCTCTCTAAATCCTCTTCTCCATGAAGTTCCACAATCCTTCGATGGAACCAAAGTCAATGGAGTTCTAATTCCCTAAGGTTGGGATTGCGAAGGTTAGCAATGGAGTCTTGAAGCTGTGAGCGAGGGAATCGACTTCTAGGTCCTGAGGCGAACAAGCTGAGGAGTGGAGCAGAATCGCTGGATTGACAAATCCAGAACTGATGAAGAACTTCGCCAGTGAGGAATCATGGTTGAAGCTTAGGTAACTTCTAGCTTTCTAACTAGTTCAGGCCTAATCAATTTAGGTGAATAGTTAGAGTTCAACCTCCAATTTCGCATTAGATTCTTAGGTTAATTGAGCACTTAAGGAATTAAGGTTCGATGCTTAAGGATTAGTGTTTTTCACCTAAGGAATTAGGGAATAACCACAAGCGGATTGTCCTCTGGATTATGGAGTTCGATTATACTTTAATTGCATGTTTCTTGATGAATTGTGAACCGAAGCAATCCTGACCTGTTTTCTATTAATCATCTTTCACATTTCATTTTAACTCTGTTTCTGGAAATACAAAAACAACTATAAAACACTAAAACAACCAAAAACCGAATGGAATTCATGTATTTTCTGTTGGTTCAGCTTGTACTAGTCCAAGATTGAGGTACTTACCACAATCCCTGTGGGACGATCAAATATTCTACAATTTTAACGACTGGTGCGCTTGCCAAAGTATAAATCCGAGAGTCATATTTTGTTCTTACTAAGATTTTCACCACCAAGTTAATGGCTTGGGATTTTAGAATCAGATATGTAGCTTCAATTACTTCCTATTCAAAACCCATAGTTCCAACTAATTCATAGAATATGGCCAAGTGAGTATATGGATCTTCACTTATCATTCCATGGAATTGGTGGGAACTAATTAAACTAAGAAAAGCAGGTTTCATTTTTATATCCCTTATTGTATTTGGCATAGTAATGCTTGAGTAATGTCTAGGTCCTTGTTGTAGAGTATAATCTCCCAGTGTTCTTCTTGGTGGATTTTGATTGTTGCTATTGACATCCGCCATTTTCTCAGAGGAAGTTTCTCCTATATGGAAGTTATGCTTTTGCTTGGCTTTCTTGATTTTCTTGAGGAACCTATCTATTTCTGGATCGAAAGCATGTTGTTCTTTTGGTCCCTGTCCTCTTAAAAGCATAAATCAAGCACTTCCAGCAAGGTTACCACACATAAAAATGAAAAATCCAAACAAACAGAAAATTATTCATAGAGTCTTGTCAATTCAATGCTTAAATATTCAAACTTGAATCACCTCCCCAGCTGCGGCGCCAAAACTTGGTATTACTTTTTGCTATGGTACAATACAAACTTAAGAGAAAACTTGATATGGTGTAACTTGGTATATAAAGAAGTGAAGTGTTCAAATAAGAGAATCAAGTTTGTATAATATGAGTTCAATGGAAGATTTGTGCCAAGTTTAAACACAATAATTGTTGTATAGTATAGATGCACTAGTGGAAAAAATGGCTTTAACCACGGTTAAAAAAGGCTTTTAATCACGGTTGAACAACCGTGGTTAAAAGGGGGCGTGGTTGTATATCAGGATATTTAATCACGGGTTTGAACCGTGGTTAAAAGTGGAGTGGATATAACCACGGTTGCCTTAGGCAACCATGATTAAATGTACTGGACCAAAAAAAAAATTAAAAATCGTGGTTATCATCCTCACCATTCAGAAACAGCAAGAACACAATGAACACCAACACCAGAAATAAGAAATGTAGCAAGAACGCAAGAAATAAAAATAGAAGAAAAATAAATGAATGAAAATCAGAACAACCACAAGAAACAAGAATGCTACTACAACAAAGGAACGAGAAGAACTACAACAAAGGAACGAGAAGAACACAGAGTAAAACGAAGAACACATAGCAAAATGAAGAACACAAGTATAAATCTAAAACGTAAACCTGTAAATAATCAATGGCGTGCGATGGGAAACCTGTAAATGGCAACAGAAAAATAGTAAGAACTCACATAATAAACAAATCTAGAACGTAAATAATGAAATGTAAATGGAAACATGAAAACAGAGAAGAGAAACCTTACAGAGAAGAAGGAGAGAAAAGAGAGTTAGACTAAGGCGCGCTCGTGAAATTATGAAATTTAAAACGAAAAGGAAGCTATAATCACGGTTACACAAGGAACCGTGGTTATATGTATGACCTATAACCACGGTTATGCTAGTACCCGTGGTTATATGTATGACCTATCACCACGGTTACTACAGGACCCGTGGTTATATATATGACATATAACCACGGTTGAACAAGGGACCCGTGGTTATTTGGTAGGTAAAGTAGAAGCCTAAAAATCCAAAAAATAAGCAAATAAATCACAAAAAATAAAAAATTTTGAGAAAACAAGGGTTTTTTGAAGATCTGAGCAATCCCAACTGGCGTAGCGAGTTGGAAAGAATGCGGATTTTTTTTCTACCCCAAAATCATATGCAGCAATAAGGATTCTGAGTTTTCTAGCTCAAGTTATGCTCACAAAATTTTTGTATCTCTCACTCAAAAATTGATTTTTCAAAAATTCCAACTCGAATAGCTAATAAGTACCAAAAGAAGTCATGACGTAAAAAATCAGATCAAAATTCCATGTTTTTCTATTTTTTTGGATTTTTCTAAAAATAAGGTGAATAATATTTTGACATATAACCACGGTTGTCAAACAACCGTGGTTATAGACACTTTTAATCACGGTTGCCTAACAACCGTGATTAAAAGTTTTCCCAAAAATTTCAAAAATGCCATCTCGTTTTGACATATAACCACGGTTGTCAAACAACCGTGATTATATAGACTTTTAATCACGGTTGCCTAACAACCGTGATTAAAAGTTTTCCCCAAAATTTCAAAAATGCCACCGTGTCATTTTTAATCACGGATCCACATTAATCCGTGATTATACCCCCGTGGTTGTATCCATTTTTTCCACTAGTGATGTCATTCCATGGAGGAGGTATTGGTTTGAAGATCTTAGCTCTTGAATTGATTTTGACAAAAGGTTTATTTTGATTTTTTTGTACAAAAGGTTGAATAAAATGGTAACAGCAAGTATTGAATGAAAAGGATAACAGAAAAGGGTTTTGGTAAAAATCAGATTTGGAAAACAAGAATTGGTATCATCAGTTTTCACCTTCCATAAGCTGAGTAAACTTGCATGTGTATAACTTGAAATGATAATTCTTACATCACAATCAAAGTCATTTGCATCGATCCCTCGACTACAAAATTCATAAGAATGATTTCAACCTACTGATCCCTTAGTCAACATGAAATCATTCCAGCATTATCGATCAATTGTTTAGATGTTCATTGCGTTAGATACCATTATTGGTCATCTACTCACAATGAGTATTTCATTTAGATCTGCTCTCAAAAGTTACTTCCCAATATACTTAAGAAAACTTAAAACAAGAAAATAGTGATCAAGTACTTTCAGACATTAGCTGCAGAATGAAACACAAAAACTATCAAATCTTATTAACATACATAAAAACTTACAGCAGCATTACTTAAGATTTGAATGGATTACTACCAATCCCAATCAAGGAATTTAGCTACTCATGCTTTGTATTCTCACTCAAGAAAATTAGAAATGAATACAGAAAAAAATTTGAAGTGAAATGAATAATTGACTGCTTAAGAAGGTAGGATGCAGCAGATACAGGAGATGATTCCAATCCTCTGTTCACTACTTGATTTATAGAGGGGTTACGCTTAAGCTTTCCTTTCTCATGCTTAAGCGTAAGCCCACTTACGTAGTGCCCATGCAGGAATATTCAGAGACATGCAGAAACACACAAAAGTGGTTTGTCGCGACCAGAATCGCGGCGGCGCGGCCGACCCTCGAAATGATTTTAAAAAATAAACAGGGAGTCGCCACCAATATTTTTTAGGATAAAATACTGGAAAAACCTTTCGTTAAAGCACTGGTTATAAAAATGAAATTCCATGATTCGGGAGTCTGATTACAGGTGAGGAAGGTATTAGCACCTCACGACTGTCCGTTATAAAAACGGTTACCTAAATTTTATAGTGTGCATTATAATTAGCCCAATAATTATTTTAACTTCTTCATGAAAAGAAAAATGTACGGAACGACAAAATAAACAAAAAAATAAACAAAAATCAACACAAAATATTTACATGAGATCAACAGGACGTCTTGTCCAAATTAATCTCGCTCTGCCTTTTTTTAAGAGATATTTAAGAAATATGAGATTAACAGGACGTCTCGTCCAAATTAATCTCGCTCCTCCTTTTAAAGAAATACTACAAAATATGAGATTAACAAGACGTCTCGTCTAAATTAACCTCGCTCCTTCTTTTTTTTTAAAGAAAAGGTATTTAAAAAATATAAGATTAACAGGACGTCTCGTCCAAATTAATCTCGCTCCTCCTTTTGATAGCAAGACAAAAATGGAAACTCTAAAAATTAAATAAAGAAAGATGGGCCCGACAGGAACTATTTCCCGCTCCTACGTATTCTCGAGCTTTCGAGAAATCAGGGTCACGTAGTTCTTTAAATGTTTTTTTTAGGAAAAGATTAGGAAAATATTGATGGGCATCATTTTGGTGAAGAATCCATACAAGACCAAGTTCTTCGCACGTGTATGGATCCTATAGAGACTGTGTAGACGGAAGTATTTTCCGTACGACACTGACTAAAAATGATTTTTTTCTTTTTCGATTTTATTTAGATTTGAAAGAAAATCCATGAAACATCCATTTCCTTTTATTATTTTTATTACGAAGCAAAAGAGGGAAGGTAGCAGAAGCTACAAGAGAGAAAAGGGAACAGTAAGTTTGAAGAGGAGAGGGAAAAATGAGCGAAAACTGAGGGGGAGAAGAGAAAACCGAGTGAAAAATGGAAAAACTGAGTGGAAATGGTAAAAACCGAGTGAAAATGGGAAAAACCGAGTGGAAGTGGTAAAAACCGAGTGAAAATGGGAAAAACCGAGTGGAAGTGGTAAAAACCGAGTGGAAATGGTAAAAACCGAGTGGAAAGGGTAAAAACCGAATGGAATGTAGAATACCGGGTGAAGGTTGAGAACCCGAGTGATGTTGGTGAGGAGAGGGGCTGTACCGTGAAGAGAAAAAGGATTAAAGTTGTTGGTTTGAGGAAAGGGTGTGGGACGGTGTTCTGATGGTGAGGGGCTTTGCGTTGGTGGAGGAAAAGGAGGGCTGCATGGTTTTTGAGGAGAGGGACAGTGGATTTTTTTTTAAAGAGCTCTCTTTCTTCTCCAATGCTTCCCCCTTTCAAGTGAAAGCTTCTCCTTTGAATGAATGCCTCCCCTCCAAGTGAAAGCTCTTGCCCATTTATAGGCTTGTCTGAGTGGAAGGCCAGCTCAGGCTTCCACTCAGAGTGGAAAGCCAGCTCACACTTCTATTCAGAGTGAAGTGGGGGACAACGGCTGGTGGGAATTTTTTAATTCCTCCACTTCCGCCCCTGTCTGCCACCCCCAGGATTCCTGGATCCACTTGGGTGGTGGAATCCAAGTCAGCACGGGCGAACAGGGGGAGCTGGGTGGAAATCCGAGAGAGGATGGTGGAAATCCGAGAGAGAATGGTAGAATTCCGAGTGAAAATGATGGAAATCCGAGTGAGAATGGTAGAATTCCGAGTGAAAATGACTCGGATCAGCCTCTCAGTCAGCATTCATCCATATTGGGAGTTAATTCCGAGTGGAATGAAGTATTTCCAATTGAAAGCCGAGTGAAATACTCCTTTCTGAGTGAGAATTCTTCTGGGAGGAGCCCTCCTATGCAAGGCTGAGTAGAGGTTTTGCTCGGTGTGAGGCTACTGTGAAACATTCAATCGGAACCGAGTGACAAGTAACTCAGAATCGACTAAAATGGTTGAATAATAACTCAGAATTGGGTGGAAATGACTCGGGAATGGGTGAAAAGTGTCACTCGGAATTGGCTTGATGAGGGATGACACGGAATTGGTAAAAAGTGAGTCAGAACTAACCAAGAACTGACCAAGAATTGACTCAGAAATGTGTAAAGGATGACTCGGAATCTGGGTGAGGGTGGTGAGTCAGATTTGGGCGAAAATAGGCTCAGAATTGATGGAAATGGGCTCGGAATTGATTGTTTGAAGAAGGATGACACGGAATTGGTTTGAAGTGGGATGACCGACTGAAGTGTCACTCGGTTCCAACTGAAGACTGGCTCGGAATTGGTAAAAACTGAGTCAGAAATGATTGAAGATTGACCAAGAACTGACTGAAAAGTATCACTCAAAAACTGATCAAAGATTGACTCAGAACTGATAAAAAATGACTCAGAATTAGGAGAGAATGATGACTCGGAAGTTGGTAAAAATGACTCAGAAATGGGTAAAGGAGGATTCGGAGCCGATTGAAAATCAAAGAGAAAGACTTGGAAGTTGATTGTAAAGAAGGACTCGGAATCTGGGTGAGGGTGGTGAGTTAGATTTGGGCGAAAATGGGCTCGGAATTGATTGTTTGAAGAAGGATGACACGGAATTGGTAAAAACTGAGTCACTCGGTTCCAACTAAAGACTGGCTCGGAATTGGTAAAAACTGAGTCAGAAATGATTGAAGATTGACCAAGAACTGACTGAAAAGTATCACTCAAAAACCGATCAAAGATTGACTCAGAACTGATAAAAAAATGACTCAGAATTAGGAGAGAATGATGACTCGGAAGTTGGTGAAAATGACTCGGAAATGGGTAGGGGAGGACTCGGAATCTGGGTTAAAAAGAAGGGGATTCGGTATTTGAAGGATGAATGAAGATTGGCTCAGAAATCTGACTGAAAAGGACACGGAAATGATTGTGAAATGGCTCACTCGGCAAATATTCACTCGGACTCGGTTCTCTTTCCTCTCAGAAGATAGACTGAGTCGTACTCTTCTTCCAGTCAGAATCTGACTACTCAGAATCTAACCCTTGGATGTTCACTCGGACCCGGTTTATTCCTTACTCAGCATTTGGCAATTTTCACTCGGAAAGACTTTTTTTAATCAAAATCTGTTCTTCCATATACACCCCGAGTCGGATCAGTATCAATCAGCATCTTTCATTCGGATTTAACTTTAATAGGGCTATATTTCACTCGGATTTGTTGCAATTAGAAAGCTCTCACTCGGATTCACCTTTAACAGGGAAACATTTCACTCGGAACTGACTTATTCTGAGTAATTCTACTCGGATTTGATCTTTTTTGAGTCATTTCATTCGGATTTTCTCCAATCTGAGTCATTTCACTCGGATTTCTCTTCAACAGGGACATACTCCACTCGGCAATGCTCCAATCTGAGTCATTTCACTCGGATTTGCCTCCAACAGGGACATACTCTACTCGGCAATGCTCCAATCTGAGTCATTTCACTCGGATTTGATCATTCTTTAAGTTATTTCATTCGGATTTGCTCCAATCTGAGTCATTTCACTCGGATTTGCCTCCAACAGGTCTATATTCCACTCGGAAATGCTCCAATCTGAGTAATTCTACTCAGATTTGCCTCCAACAGGTCTATATTCCACTCGAAAATGCTTCCATCATAGTCATCTTGCTTAGATCTGATCATTTTTGAGTTATTCTATTCAGATTTGACCATTCTGAATTGGAATTAGTATAAAAAGAATCATTCCACTTGGACCGGACCAAAAGAGGTGTTCACAGATGCCCCTCTTTACTTCTTTTTCACAAAAGAAACACGAAGCTTCTATGTTTTTGAAGTGAAAAGGAAGTAAAGATATGAACACCGATGTAGGGGCCAAGTGGGACCTCTTGATCGGTATGGCAACTGATGGTGTGGGCAATCACGAGTCAGTGTGATCTATTTTTCTTAAAAACGAGCATTCTCCACTTCTGTTTCTCTTCTTCTCTTCTCTCTCTTTTTCCTTTTTCCTTTTTCCTTTTTTTTTGAACTCTGAATTGACCGGGAAAAATTGTTTTCAAATGGACAGGGAGTGAGAAGATCAGGATTGACCCCCGGTAGACTGGAAGGTAAAGGGTGTCTGCATAGGCGGACGGGAAAGTAAAGGATGTTTTGATAGGCGGCTGGAAGATAAAGGATGCCTTGATAGGCGGCTGGAAAATAAAGGATGCCTTGATAGGCGGCTGGAAGATAAAGGATGCCTTGATAGGCGGCTGGAAAGATAAAGATAAAGGATGCCTTGATAGGCGGCTGGAAAGTAAAGGATGCCTTGATAGGCGGCTGGAAGATAAAGGTAGGCGGCTGGAAAGTAAAGGATGCCTTGATAGGCGGCTGGAAAGTAAAGGATGCCTTGATAGGCGGCTGGAAAGTAAAGGATGCCTTGATAGGCGGCTGGAAAGTAAAGGATGCCTTGATAGGCGGCTGGAAGATAAAGGATGCCTTGATAGGCGGCTGGAAAATAAAGGATGTCTTGATAGGCGGCTGGAAGATAAAGGATGCCTTGATAGGCGGCTGGAAGATAAAGAATGCCTTGATAGGCGGCTGGAAGATAAAGGATGCCTTGATAGGCGGCTGGAAAATAAAGGATGTCTTGATAGGCGGCTGGAAAATAAAGGATGCCTTGATAGGCGGCTGGAAAATAAAGGATGCCTTGATAGGCGGCTGGAAAATAAAGGATGCCTTGATAGGTGGCTAGAAAATAAAGGATGCCTTGATAGGCGGTTGGAAGATAAAGGATGCCTTGATAGGCGGCTCAAAGATAAAGGATGCCTTGATAGGCGGCTGGAAGATAAAGGATTTGGGGGAGCTAACAGGACGTTTCGTCCGAATTAACTCACTGTTGGCAGGAAATGTAAAGGTTGGGGGAGCTAACAGGACGTCTCGTCCAAATTAACTCACTGGTCCTAAAGGCTCGGGGTGATGTCCCAGTTTGACATGATTGAGAGAATTGCTCTTTGACTGAAAGAGAGTGATCCTGGGGAGATGCCCCCAGTTTGAGATGGTTGAGAAGGAATCTTGGGGAATTACTCTTTGATTGAAAGAGGGTGAACCTGGGGTGATAACCCAGTTTGAGATGGTTTGAAGGAATCTTGGGGAATGGCTAGAACAAAAGAAATCTGGGGAGATGCCCCAGTTTAATTTGTCTGGGAAGTGTAGTTCTACTGGGGAAGAGAAATTGAGAGATAGCGACTTTAACAGTTAAGGATGAGACTTTGAAGGCGCCTGATGGAAGAAGAAACCTTGAAAGGTGCTGGCTTTGGCGATTATGGTTCCATTGGGGAATGTATGGCAAGCCCGTTGGAGGAGAAAAATCTGATGGATGTCCCAGTTTGGGACATTTTAATGAGGGTAACTCTACTGGGGAAAGTGTTTTCCTCTTTTGGAAGGAAGGCGTGGCCTTTGATCTATATGGTTCTGTCGGAAAGGTAATTCTGTTGGGTATAAACAGGTTTTCCTAAATCTGATTAGGAGATTTTTTTTCTTTTTTTAAAAAAATCCATTTGGTGGCTTTTCCTCGAGAGGAATTCTCAGTCTGTGTTCCTTTTGGGGATGAATGGTGGGTCCACCAGAGGAGAGAAATCTGGGGGATACCCCAATTTCAGTTGCTTGGGAGTTCAGTGTATTGTCTCTTAGGGAAGAAAAATCTAGGGAGATGCTTCAATTAGAGTATGATTGAAAGGATTTTTGGAGAACTACCCCTTGACTGAAAGAGGGGAGACCTAGGGTGATGCCTATTTTCAGAAAATTTGCCTGAAGGAATTAGGGGTGCTTCTCCTTGACAAAAAGAGAATAGAGACGTGGAGAGATGCCCCAGTTTGGAAAATTGGGAGGACTTCGGGGACTGGCCTTTGGCTGAAAAGATTTAGGGTGATGCCCCAGTTTTGGAGATACTGGAGAAGCTAGGGGTGTTGCTTCTCGAATAGAAGAAAAATCTAGGGAGATGCACCAGTTTAGAAAGACTGAAAGTTTTAGGAGTACTGCCACTGGACTGAAAGAGAAAAGTTATGGGGGGCGATGCCCCAGTTTGACACAATTAAAAGAGTCCTAGGGGAAACTACTCCTTGACCAGGATAGAAGAAATCTAGGGGGATGCCTTAGTTCAAACCTTCAGGACACTGCCCCTTGGCCGACAAAAGATCTGGAGGTGAAGAATGATAAACTTGGGGGGTAAAGTCCCGTCCAACTTAACCAGGTTCTAGAATATACCAAGTTGATTTCTTGGAGATGTGACCCCTAACATGCTTCATGAACAAGACAGAAACCTTGAGAAGACGCCGGCTTCGACTATAAGGTAATGATGGACTTCATGGAAATCTCAAAGCAAAATGGAAACTCAGAAAGGTGTCATGTTTGGCCATAGAAGGGTGTTTTGTCCAATGATTTGGGTGGGTTATGAGAAGAAACTCGAGGATGACCTACTTTAATGAGTAAAGGCAAGAGTGAGCTTTGGAGATTGATGGACATGCACCTGGAAAGTGCCAGTTTTGGCGGTTGAAGCTTGACACATCTACTTTTTACATTATCCTGCAAGAAAGGTTAGTGGTGCAAAACAAATTGGAACCTGAAAAGACTTACCGCAAAAACATAATCCTTAGAGATTCGAAGTGACTCATGACTGAAACAGAGCAGATGAAACAAACCTAGCTTTGGAAACGTGCCAGGCCCAATCTTCACAATGATTGCTTGAGGCGAGATCAAGTAACAGGAACATCTTGTCCTCATGACTTTAAATTTTCATTACCTTTTCATTTTTATATATTAAGGGAAAACATATGTCTTATCAAATCATGGAAAATCACAATAAATACGTGTCAAAAATAGGTGAGATTGTATTTACAAGTCGGGTAAGTGTGGAAAAAAAGGAAACCAAAAAAAAGCAAGTGAAGACGTATGGGAAATATTAATAATTGGGTAAAGTAGGAATGATTTTACAGATCTTCCAGTGAACTACTGAGAACAAAGCATATCTCAATCCCACATCATGACTCTGAATTCACCACTTGACTCTGCTTCTAAAAAGGTAATCGGACTATGATTACTTGGCCAAAATCTTGACCCCAATTGATTGCCTGAGCCGCTTATTCAGGTTTTCAGCTTACCAGGTCGCTCTAACTTTTGCCTAGGCTGCCCTTCCAGGTTCTCAGCCTTGCGAGCTTCTCTCTCCATGTGACGCTTCTCTTTTTTTTTCTTTTTTTTTATTTTTTTTGTTTATTAAGGTTGTGTCCCTCACAACAAAGGTTTAAGCTGATTGCCAATGAGCTTATTTGATCTTTCTCAATTTGATCTCATCCTGTGGGGGAATAGATGTTATTTCAGATAGGAAAATTTGCCCCTAACACCATGAATCCAAGGAAACAAAGGCGAGCCCTTTTCGGTACCAATGAGGGGGCTCATTTCGAGCCTTTATCTTTTTGTTCATTATTTCCTCTCTTTTTTGTTATTGTCTTTTTTTTCATCATTTTTTTTGAATGACCCCTTTGGTACCTTTGTTATGGTCCAGCTATTTTATCCCCTAACCAATGTGGTAAAGAAATATGATATTAATGGTATCACAGTAGACCAATCCATTGGTTACACTGGTGTGGGAATAGTTATACTCCCTTAAAGTTGGGGTGTTAATTACAACACAGATGAAACATTGTTTTTGTCACGTTCTTAGCTTGATAACATTTATGCCCCCATGTGGAAAAGTGATAATTTGATCTATGAATTAGCTTGCCCTAATTGGCATATGCGTAAGGCACCAACCTTGACTTTTTTTTATCATTTTTTTGTTTTTCATTTTTTTTTGTTGGAGAGTATTTCTTGACCATCTTAGCAAGCTTTTGTTATCCACGTCGATCAATGCTAACATTTCTTTAAAGAGTAGATATGCCATTTATGGAGTCTGGCACTATCTTTATTCATGTAGACTTTTGTATCACCAGACTGAGCTTGTAACGTCTTCAGTTGTTTGTGAGTCCTCTTCATTCTGTGTGCTGACCTTGCCTTTGGGCAGAGCTAGGTGACCCTTATCCAAACATCCTACTCAATTCAGCCAAGGAACTTCCGTCTTTGCTACCCTTTTTGTCAACGTAATTGACTGGGTGGTCAAAGTTATGTAATGGAATTAGGATCTCAATGTTCTCAGAAGGATCATTTCAGACCGGCATTTATTTGGTTTTTCATGGTGAATGAGAAAAAAGAAGCAAACAAAGGGAAAAGGATTCAAGGTGGCAATAAGGAAAGCAAGAAAAGGCATTTTGAAATTTGACATGTATTTATTGAGAGAAACTTAAAATGATAAAAACATGTTTTTGCCCTTATTACATAACAATATCCCAAAGCCTTAGGCATAGCGTTTGGGTTGAAATGTCATAGAAACAGAAGTTTAAAGTCATAAGGAACTAGGTGGTTTCCTAGTCATGAACCTCTCCAGTTGGCGTACGATTCACAAAAACTTGCATGCATCCTCTTTACACCCCTAGTCCCTCTTTACCATACTGACCCCAGAAGTCTCATGGTTAGACCTGGGGTTTATGATTATATTGGGACTCCCTTCCTGGAAATCTAGCTACTTGGCTTTAATCAGATCCCTCACTTTGAATTTCAAGGTATGACAATCCTCAGTAGAGTGCCCCGAGGCTCCAGCATGGTAATCACATTGGGCATTAGGATTATAACCTTTGGGGTAAGGAGGAACCATCGGTTTCAGTGGGCAGGGTACTGCAAGGAAATTATGAAAAAGGTGAGGTAAAAGTTCTGTGTATGTTATAGGAATGGGGTCGAACCGGACCGGTGTTTGACTACCAGTGGGTTTTATTGTGCTTTGGTCTGGATTAGGTGGCTGAGTTTGTACTAGTGGGGGATGATAGGGTTGTGGAAGAGAGGACTTAATAGCAGGCAAATAAGAATGGGAAGATGTTTGAGGGATATACGGACGAAAGTAGAGTTGGAATAGGAAAAGATTAGAGCCCTGGTTAGGGGTAGTGGTGGCCATATAAGGTGTAAAAAGATTGGCAGGTTGAAAGGAAGTATGTGTTATTGGTCTGGGTTGGGCCCTTTTTTGGTTACAGGAAGTTGAATTAGCATCCCCTTTTCTCATCCCCTTATCTCCCGATGCAGACATTCTTGTGATAGGAGCCCCAGGCGACTGGGAGGACTGTGAAATATGGGGGTTCATCGTTTGTAAATCACGATCCTCTTGTTGGTTATGGAACGGGGGAATTTGGTCTTTTGTCAGTCCAGGAAAGTGGAGTGGGATGGTTGGCAAATGTTGACCATTCTTGACACCCGCAGAGGGTTCCTCCTCTATAATCCTTTTCTCTAAAAGTTTGGCCATCTCTGCCACTTGCTTCCTTAGCTGATTAACTTCACTCCTGAGATTTTTAATTTCTTGCTCTTTTTCAGCCATGAGTCTCCTTTGAAAATCTAGTAAGAGTGTCTTTCGATGTCGAGTGAAAGAAGAAAAAGAAATGTCAGGTGGAAACAGAAGGAAAGAGAATATCGTAGGAAGTAATCATAGACCTTGACAAGCATCCTTTAACCGTTCCTTAAAACGTATCGTTCAAAAGTACTAGGTATGGTAAACATGGAAATTAATACGGGATAGTTGTGAAGACAGAAAAATCCTTCATTCTGAAATGCAATAAGAGCCTCAAGTTTAGCTATTTCTAGCTCAGGGAACCATGATCCATCTCTTAAAGGTTTGATCCCACATTAATTTCCATATCTTGGTCAAGGGTATTCGTTAAGCTCTGAATAGCCTCCGATGAGAATATAAAGAAAGGAGAGAAAGAGCCATAGGGAAATGACATGCTTTGCAAATCGATACTCCCCTAGTAATTTTCTTGAAAACATTTTTGTATTTAGGGGGGTTATGATTTACTAAAACTTATGTCAAATCAAGGGTCATGTGAGCTACGGATTTTCTGATCATCGACAATACAAAGAAAATTGATTTTTTCTTTTGATTTCTTCTCTTTTTTTTTGATATGTATTTTTTGCTTTTTTTTTGATGATTCAAAAGATCTGTAACTCAGGGCCCAAAGACTTGTGCATAAAGAGAAAGAACTACTTGCCCGTTAAAAGATCACTAGTTAAAAGTATGTCATTTTTTTTTAAAAAAAGTAACCCACTAAATAGGCAAGTAGTCCTCTATTTTGGATCAGTAAAGTTTACCTCTTTTGTGCCTTAAGGTGGGTTTTTTGGAGGTCTCCTAATGGTTCTAAGGTTCATCTATCAGTGATACCTCACATTAGGTGGCTTGTTCTAAAACTTCTAAAGGTCACTAGAGCCAAGATCCTACTCATGATGTTGACCACAAATAGTAGGAAGTATACTAAGTGTGGGCACCATGAATAAGTCAAACTCTAGCTGAGATTCTCACGGTAACCAGACAGGAAGTACATCCCAAATGGCTCCGCTATCAACCTCCCCTAATCTTAAGTTTTATTTGGGCCCGGGTATAGGGTCCCACTCAAAAGTGTGTGCAAATTGTGAGTGTAGTGTGTGAAAGAGGCATTCAATACCTGTACCTTACTCATCCTGCACATAGAACAAACAAAGAGCAACAAAATAAAGTCGACTACCCTAGGGTTCAATGATCACACAAATATTTACAGAATATAAATGATAGAATACAAACAAAACAAAAACTAAATATTGACAAGAGAATAAAATAAAAAAAGAAGTTAAATAATTAATATGCTAATTAAAACATGTGCTATTAAATTGACTGGCTTGACTCTCTAATTCCCCAGTGGAGTCGCCATCTGTCGCGACCGGGATCGCGGCGGCGCGGCCGACCCTCGAAACGATTTTAAAAAATAAACAGGGAGTCGCCACCAATATTTTTTAGGATAAAATACTAGAAAAACCTTTCGTTAAAGCACTGGTTATAAAAATGAAATTCCATGATTCGGGAGTCTGATTACAGGTGAGGAAGGTATTAGCACCTCACGACTGTCCGTTATAAAAACAGTTACCTTAATTTGATAGCGCGCATTATAATTAGCCCAATAATTATTTTAACTTCTTCATGAAAAGAAAAATGTACGGAAAAAAAAAAATAAACAAAAAAATAAACAAAAATCAACACAAAATATTTACATGAGATCAACAGGACGTCTTGTCCAAATTAATCTCGCTCCGCCTTTTTTTAAGAGATATTTAAGAAATATGAGATTAACAGGACGTCTCGTCCAAATTAATCTCGCTCCTCCTTTTAAAGAAATACTACAAAATATGATATTAACAAGACGTCTCGTCTAAATTAACCTCTCTCCTTCTTTTTTTTTTTAAAGAAAAGGTATTTAAAAAAATATGAGATTAACAGGACGTCTCATCCAAATTAATCTCGCTCCTCCTTTTGATAGCAAGACGAAAATGGAAACTCTAAAAATTAAATAAAGAAAGATGGGCCGACAGGAACTATTTCCCGCTCCTACGTATTCTCGAGCTTTCGAGAAATCAGGGTCACGTAGTTCTTTAAATGTTTTTTTTTAGGAAAAGATTAGGAAAATATTGATGGGCATTATTTTGGTGAAGAATCCATACAAGACGAAGTTCTTCGCACGTGTATGGATCCTATAGAGACTGTGTAGACGGAAGTATTTTCCGTACGACACTGACTAAAAATGATTTGTTTCTTTTTCGATTTTATTTAGATTTGAAAGAAAATCCATGAAACATCCATTTCCTTTTATTATTTTTATTACGAAGCAAAAGAGGGAAGGTAGCAGAAGCTACAAAAGAGAAAAGGGAACAGTAAGTTCGAAGAGGAGAGGGAAAAATGAGCGAAAACTAAGGGGGAGAAGAGAAAACCGAGTGAAAAATGGAAAAACCGAGTGGAAATGATAAAAACCGAGTGAAAATGGGAAAAACCGAGTGGAAGTGGTAAAAACCGAGTAAAAATGGGAAAAACCAAGTGGAAGTGGTAAAAACCGAGTGGAAATGGTAAAAACCGAGTGGAAAGGGTAAAAACCGAGTGGAAAGGGTAAAAACCGAATGGAAAGTAGAATACCGGGTAAAGGTTGAGAACCCGAGTGATGTTGGTGAGGAGAGGGGCTGTACCGTGAAGAGAAAAGGGATTAAAGCTGTTGGTTTGAGGAGAGCGTGTGGGACAGCGTTCTGATGGTGAGGGGCTTTGCGTTGGTGGAGGAAAAGGAGGGCTGCGTGGTTTTTGAGGAGAGGGACAGTGGAGTTTTTTTTAAAAAGAGCTCTCTTTCTTCTCCAATGCTTCCCCCTTTTAAGTGAAAGCTTCTCCTTTGAATGAATGCCTCCTCTCCAAGTGAAAGCTCTTGCCTATTTATAGGCTTGTCCGAGTGGAAGGCCAGCTCAGGATTCCACTTAGAGTGGAAAGCCAGCTCATACTTCCATTTAGAGTGAAGTGGGGGACAACGGCTGGTGGGAATTTTTTAATTCCTCCACTTTCGCCCCTGTCTGCCACCCCCAGGATTCCTGGATCCACTTGGGTGGTGGAATCCAAGTCAGCACGGGTGAACAGGGGGAGCTGGGTGGAAATCCGAGAGAGGATGGTGGAAATCCGAGAGAGAATGGTAGAATTCCGAGTGAAAATGATGGAAATCCGAGTGAGAATGGTAGAATTCCGAGTGAAAATGACTCGGATCAGCCTCTCAGTCAGCATTCATCCACATTGGGAGTTAATTCCGAGTGGAATGAAGTATTTCCAATTGAAAGCCGAGTGAAATACTCCTTTCCGAGTGAGAATTCTTTTGGGAGGAGCCCTCCTATGCAAGGCTGAGTAGAGGTTTTGCTCGGTGTGAGGCTGCTGTGAAACATTCAATCGAAACCGAGTGACAAGTAACTCAGAACCGACTAAAATGGTTGAATAGTAACTCAGAATTGGGTGGAAATGACTCGGGAACGGGTGAAAAGTGTCACTCGGAATTGGCTTGATGAGGGATAACACGGAATTGGTAAAAAGTGAGTCAGAACTAACCAAGAACTGACCAAGAATTGACTCGAAAATGTGTAAAGGATGACTCAGAATCTGGGTGAGGGTGGTGAGTCAGATTTGGGCGAAAATAGGCTCGGAATTGATGGAAATGGGCTCGGAATTGATTGTTTGAAGAAGGATGACACGGAATTGGTTTGAAGTGGGATGACCGACTGAAGTGTCACTCGGTTCCAATTGAAGACTGGCTCGGAATTGGTAAAAACTGAGTCAGAAATGATTGAAGATTGACCAAGAACTGACTGAAAAGTATTACTCAAAAACCGATCAAAGATTGACTCAGAACTGATAAAAAATGACTCAGAATTAGGAGAGAATGATGACTCGGAAGTTGGTAAAAATGACTCGGAAATGGGTAAAGGAGGATTCGGAGCCGATTGAAAATCGAAGAGAAAGACTCGGAAGTTGATTGTAAAGGAGGACTCGGAATCTGGTGAGGGTGGTGAGTCAGATTTGGGCGAAAATGGGCTCGGAATTGATTGGCCAAAAGGGCTCGGGAAAGGTTTAAGTATGGCTCGGAAGTTGATGGAAATGGGCTCGGAATTGATTGTTTGAAGAAGGATGACACGAAATTGGTAAAAACTGAGTCACTCGATTCCAACTAAAGACTGGCTCGAAATTGGTAAAAACTGAGTCAGAAATGATTGAAGATTGACCAAGAACTGACTGAAAAGTATCACTCAAAAACCGATCAAAGATTGACTCAGAACTGATAAAAAAATAACTCAGAATTAGGAGAGAATGATGACTCAGAAGTTGGTGAAAATGACTCGGAAATGGGTAGGGGAGGACTCAGAATCTGGGTGAAAAAGAAGGGGATTCGGTATTTGAAGGATGAGTGAAGATTGGCTCGGAAATCTGCCTGAAAAGGACACGAAAATGATTGTGAAATGGCTCACTCGGCAAATATTCACTCAGACTCGGTTCTCTTTCCTCTCAGAAGATAGACTGAGTCGTACTCTTCTTCCAGTCAGAATCTGACTACTCAGAATCTAACCCTTGGATGTTCACTCGGACCCGGTTTATTCCTTACTCAGCATTTGGCAATTTTCACTTGGAAAGACTTTTTTTAATCAAAATCTGTTCTTCCATATACACCCCGAGTTGGATCAGTATCAATCAGCAGCTTTCATTCGGATTTAACTTCAATAGGGCTATATTTCACTCGGATTTGTTGCAATTAGAAAGCTCTCACTCGGATTCACCTTTAACAGGGAAACATTTCACTCGGAACTGACTCATTCTGAGTTATTCTACTCGGATTTGATCTTTTTTGAGTCATTTCATTCGGATTTGCTCCAATCTGAGTCATTTCACTCGGATTTCTCTTCAATAGGGATATACTCCACTCGGCAATGCTCCAATCTGAGTCATTTCACTCGGATTTGATCATTCTTTAAGTTATTTCATTCGGATTTGCTCCAATTTGAGTCATTTCACTCGGATTTGCCTTCAACAGGTCTATATTCCACTCAGAAATGCTCCAATCTGAGTAATTCTACTCGGATTTACCTCTAACAGGTCTATATTACACTCGGAAATGTTTCCATCATAGTCATCTTGCTCGGATCTGATCATTTTTGAGTTATTCTATTCAGATTTGACCATTCTGAATTGGAATTAAGTATAAAAAGAATCATTCCACTTGGACCGGACCAAAAGAGGTGTTCACATGGTTGAACTAGCATCGCACCATTGGGCCATTTTTAATTCAAGACTCCATACTACATGAGTCACGCTTGAGCTTAGTGGTCACGCTCAAGCGTGAAAGGCCCTGATGCTTTCTATTTGCTTTCCTTTCTCACGCTTAGTCCACACTCATGCCACGCTCAAGCGAGCTCGGGCTCACGCTTGAACGTCCCCTTCTGTCGCTCAAGCGTGGGGGGGAGGAGGGAGGGGGGCTGATGCTGATTCTTCGTCGCTCAAGCATCTTCCAAGCCACACTCAAACGTGGTGTTTCTCACCCAAGCGAGCTCGGGTTCATGCTCAGGCGTGAGGGTCTATCCTTGTTGTTTTCTTCAGCTCGCTTGAGCGCAAGGGCAAACCTTGGCCTTTTGTTTATTCCACGCTCAAGCTTTCCCCTCTTACGCTTAAGCGTGGGGGGTCTGATGGTTCTTTCCTCACTTTTAAATGCCTTCCCATCCAAGTGTGCATTCATATGCTTCTTGTTCTTCTATTTAATGTTGATTCTTCAAGATCAAGAGCGAGTATGCTGAATCATGCTAAATTGATTTGTTTCCTTGAACGTCCTGCATTTCTTCAAGAGCATTGGCAATGTGTTTATTTATAAAAGGATCATGCTCAATTTCTTATTAAATTAGTTAAGTTCTTTGCAAAAATAAGTTTAATTATACCATGAAATCAATGTATAATAAACACTTATCAAGAGTGAAATGAAAGAGTAAAATATTCAGAACATGCATGGCTTGTGTATATACAAGCAAGGTGAGTGGAAAGTCTAGCCAATAGGGTCTTGCTTAAGTGGCTAGTGAGTAGAAATTAATTAATAAAATAAATGGTATTGAAATTATGAGGTGTCACCATGAAAAACTGACACTTATCCATAATATTTGAATTTTTTTGTTTAAAATTTGGAAAATGATGAGAAAGAAACTTGTAGATTTTTTCCTCATCTTTCCAACAAGCTATAGAACGTTAAATTCCAATAACTAGGGCGAAAATTATGCTTGAATTACTAAAGACGATCCAGACGGGGCATGTACTGATGAGTCAATGGTTTGAAATAAAAATGGGACTTCTCAGCTTGGAATTAGCTATTCATGTCTTCATAGGAATTGTAGGGATTTTGTTACAAGAATTTCAAGACAAAAATCACTCAATTTTGATGACTATAGAGAAAGTTACGTCTAAAATACTAAAGGTGTACATTTATTGCATGAATTTCTTGATTTAAATATTAAAATAAAAATTGGGAGTTGTGTGTTCAGAATTGGACATTAAGGTCCGCATAAGAATTGTAGAAAATTTTGTTATGAAGATTTTGAGATAAGAATCACTCAAATCGGACACTCGTAGCATAAGCTTGGCCAAAAATAACGAAACATGCGTAGAAGGCTACAAGGAAAGATTTTAAATTTTGTTTTAAATTGTGAAATAGGCGTAAATCTTGATTAATTGGCCCAGTCTCCACCATTCACCATCCTCTAGAAAACATCGAGGGTTTGGTATCGTCCTTTAAGCTTGGTCCTAGACCATAACTGTCGCGACCGGGATTACGGCGGCGCGGCCGACCCTTTGAGATAAAATGAGTTATTACGAAACAGGGAGTCGCCACCAATGTTTTTGTCCATGGGAAAAACATTGGAAAAAAACTAAATTCAGTAAAGCACTGGTTTAAAAAATGAGATTCAAGTTCGGGAGTCAGTTACGAGTAGGGAAGGTATTAGCACCCTACATCGCCTGTCAAAAAAAATAGTACCAAGATTGAAAATGCGCAACATAAATAGCCTTTCAAAAGATGTTTTATTTCTTCCTTTTTTATTATTATTTACAAAAATAGGGGAAAATCAACAAGACGTCATGTCTAAATTGATTCTTATCGAAGTGATAAAAATAGGACAATTAAACAAAACATAAAAAAATAAAAAAATGGGAAAGGTGGGCCTAACAGGATTTAAAGTCCTGCTCCTACGTATTCTTGAGTTACCAAGAAATCAGGGTTACGTAGTTCTTGATGAGGTTTTTAGGAAAGGACTAAGAGATCAATGGTGGATGATGTTTTTGAAGAGAACTCATACAAGGCGAAGTTCTTCACACGTGTACTAGTTCTATGGAGATTGTGTAGACGAGAGTACACGCGTACGACACTGATTTTTAAAAGAAAAATAAAATAATAATAATAAAAATGATAATTAAAATTTTTATGCCAGTACAAACAAAATGTATGAAGCACTCATTCTTGTTAATATTAATTATGAATCCTAGTGGGGGATTAATTCAATTGTCAAAAATTAATTAATAATTGAAAAGGGAATGTGTCCATCAAATAACAGTTAATTAATTTGACAGAAAAAATAAATAATAACAAGTACTGAAAATGAGGAACAGATTTTGATGGGTGACTAATCTGATCAATGAAAATTAATTACTAATTAAAAGGAAGCAGACCCATCGAACAACAATTAATTTTGACCAAAAAAAATAAACAAATACAAGCTTTAAAAATAAGGAGCAAAATAGGACCAGTGTAGTGAGAGAGAGCTGGACTCCGGTGTGACGAGAGAACAGAACGCTGAAGTGTGGTATGGAGGGATGAGGTACTGGACGGTGTGAGTTAAGAGGAGAGGGACTGTTAGCTTGAGGGGAGGATTTGAGGGACTGTTGGTGTGGGTTTTAAGGAGAGGATGATGTGAGTTTGAGGGGGCTGTACGGTGTGGTTTTTAGAGGAGAGGGACTGAATTTAAGAGGAGAAGGACAATGTGGAGAAGATTTGAGGGGGGCTGGACAGTATGGGTTGAGAGGTGAGGACGGTTAGAGACTGGGAGGACGGTGTGGAGAGGATGAGGGACGGTGTTGAGAGGGTTTGAGGGGGCTGGACGGAGTGAAGAGAGGGACTAGTTTTTGGTTTGAGAGTGAGGACGGTGTGGATAGGGAAGGATGAGGACGGTATGGAGAGGGACGGTGTGGAGAGGATGAGGGACAGTGTTGAAGATTTGAGGGAGGACGGTGTGGACTCGGATTTTAAGAGGGCTGGACGGTGTTGAGAGGATGAGGGACGGTGTTGAAGATTTGAGGGGGCTATACGATGAGTTGAAGGGACGTTAGACGGTGTTGAGTCTAGGAGGAGAGGGACGGTGTTGGAGGAGGAGGACGGTATGGAGAAGGAGAGTAACAGCGTGGTTTTTAGGAGGAGAGGGACGATGTTTGAGAGGTGGAAGAGGGTGTGGAGAGGTATGTTTTAGGGGGCTGCATGGAGAGGGAACGACGGTGCGGGTGAGGGAAGGAGGGACAGTATTGGTAAGGCTTAGGGACGGTGTTATTTTGAGGGCTGTACGGTGAGGTGGAGAGGGAGAGAGGGAGACAGTGTTGGTCTTAGGGGGCTGTATGGTGGATTTGAGAGGAAGGAGAGGACAGACAGTGTGGGTGAGGGAAGGAAGAACAGTACGGTGTTGGGTGAGGAGAGAAGGACGAAGGAAAAGTTTCAGAATTTTCTCTAATGAAGGCTTTTTAGGATCCTTTTCTTCTCTTTCATTGGGGTATTTATAGAAGTCCTAGGTGTGCTAATTGCTTGAATAGCCCAGAGACAGCCTGGCCACCAATGATGGGAAGAGCAGCTGATGAATAACTTATTATTTTAATTTTGTTTGTTATCAGCCGCCCCACAGATTTAGCAAAGCAACTTGGATAGTGTGTTGGAGAAACAGCTTGGATCTTGACAATCATAGGGAATGGAGGCTGGTGGGAATTCTTTATTATTTCCTCCTTCGTCTTGTTGTGAGCCGCCCCCAATAATTCAAGGATCCAATTGGATAGTGGGAATCCAAGTCAGCAAGGGCAATCGGTGGAAAATATGGGTCGGTTTTCTCCTTCTGACTCGGATTTAGTGCCTCGGTCTGTATACACCCTTAGTGGGAAATAATCCAAGTGGAAAAGTTGTTGTTCATACACAAATGACCGAGTGAAAGCTTTGCTCGGTGTTGCTTTGCTGTGAGGAGCTGGACGAGTAAAGCAATTCTGATTGGAACACTTAATCGGAACCAAGTGAAAAGTGGCTCATAACTGACTGAAGAGTGACTCAGAACTGACTAAAGAGTGGCTCACTCGGTACTGACTGAAGAGTGGCTCACTCGGTGCTGACTGAAGAATGGCTCACTCGGTGCTGACTGAAGAATGGCTCACTCGGTGCTGACTGAAGAGTGGCTCGGTACTGATTTGAAGGGTGACTCAGAACTGACTGAAGGGGGACTCAGAACTGATTGAAAAGTGGCTCATTCGGCACAGGTTCATGCCCTCCTTGTTTCTCATGTGACCCACTCAGGATCGGGAAGTTATCATTCGAATTGTTCAATCGGCACCTCCTAAAATGTTTCACTCGGCTATGTCAAGGGAATTTAATCACTCGGAGAAACTTGTTTGGATTTACTTGGGATTCATTCAGTCGACTCTTTCTTCACTCCACTCGGAAACATTCATTCGGAAATCTGACTGGCTTCTCACTTAGAATTGCCTTTAGTCGTCAATCATTCCACTCGGTTGTACAATCGGGAGTCGTTCTTGTTTCTTCAATCAGAATGGAACTTTGAGAAAATCTGACGACTCGGACGTATTTACTTACTTTCCAATCAGGATAGTTTTATTCGTCAATCATCCTTTGGATGTGTTCACTTGGAACCGACCCTACATTTCAAATCAGAATGGTTTTACTTGACAATCAATAGTTCGGATGCACTCACTCGGAGTCGGTCTTATTTTCCAATCAGGATGGTTTCACTTGTCATCCATCCTTTGGATGCATTCACTTAGAACCGACCCTTTTCCCCACTCAAAATTTGGAACTCAGCTTCAACAATGCTTCCCACTCGGATGTGTTCACTCAGGAGTAATTTGATAGGAAGCTGACTTTCTTTTCAATCAGAATTTGGGTTGACAATCAACCCTTTGGATTCATTCGGAGTCAGCCTCATTTTCAATCAGAATAGTTTCACTCATCAACCAATCACTCGGATATATTCACTCGGGAGTTGGCTTTCTTTTCACTCAGAATTGTTTTAATCGTCAATCAATCCCTCGGATATATTCACTCGGGGGTTGGCTTTCTTTTCACTCGGAGGTTCTTCAATCGGGAATGATTCACTCGGATGTATTCATCAGACATCGGGCTTGCTTTTCATTCAGACTGGCTTCAATCGGGAATCCTTCACTTGGATTTATCCAATCTGTAAATAGTCATTCAATAACAGTCCCTTTTTCATTCTGAGCGGTTTCAATCGGGAATCCTCTACCGGAAACACCCTATCCAGTGATAATTCACTCGGTAACGTCTCACTCAGAGACATGTTACTCGAAACGCCTTTCCGCTTGAGTGGGATTCCCACTCGCTTGAGCGCTCACCTTTCCGCTTGGGCGAGGTTCCCACTCACTTGAGCGAGAACAGGCTAGAGGTCAAATTCTTGATTCAACACAATCTCGCTTGGGTGAAACCACCACTCGCTCAGGCAAAAACAGGCCAGAGGCCAAATTCCTGATTCACCACAGTCTCACTTGGGCGAAATTCCCACTCGCTTGAGCGTAATTCCCACTCACATCACCATATATCAACATACCACTCGGCCATGTCTCACTCAGAGACTCCTTACTCGGAAATGATCATTCTGAGTCATCTTACTCGGAAATGATCATTTCCGAGTCAGAATTCTTTTTTTTTAATTCTTTTTTTTCTTTTTTTCTTTTTTCTTTTTTTATTTTTAAATTCTTTTCACTTGTAGATATCAATCGGAGCCTAAGGCAGTCCTGAAGATCAGTACAAATAGAAAGAAGGGATTCCAAGTGACAAAAATTCCTTATTCTTGGTGAAAATTGACTGGACCGAAATAGGTGTTCACAGATGCCCCTCTTTAGTTCTTTTCCATGAGAAAATCATGAAGTTTCTTCTTACTTTTGAAATGGAATGGGAGTAAAGACGTGAACATCATTGTCGAAGTCATCCTGACTCTAATAACCAGGAGTACCTAACGAGGGGGAAAACCCTGGAATTGACACTTGAATCTTTTTTTTTGTATTTTGTTTTTTTTTGTGTTTTGTTTTTTAACATAAAGGATTGCCCTAGTATCTTGAGCAGCCTAGAAATGGGTATCCGAAGCTTTGGAGAAAAATGAATGAATTGGGGTGTGCTTGGAAATTGTCTAGGTAAGGAATTTCTAAATCTATGACCGGAAAGTAAACGGCATGGGTATTGCCTCTCAGTGAGCAACAAAAGCAAAGGTGAGGGTGTTACTTCTCAGTTGACAGGAAAAGAAAAAGGTGAGGGTGTTGCCTCTCGGTTTACAGGAAAAGTAAAGGTGAGGGTGTTGCCTCTCGGTTGATAGGAAAAGTAAAGGGATGCCATTTGATCAGCAACTGGAAGATAAAGGGGGTGCCATTTGATCGGCGACTGGAAGGTAAAGGGTACCATTTGATCGGCAACTGGAAGATAACGGGGGTTCTATTTGATCGGTGAATGGAAGGTAAAGGGGTGCCATTTGATCAGCAACTGGAAGATAAAAGGTGCCATTTGATCGGCGACAGGAAGGTAAAGGGTGCCATTTGATCGGTAACTGGAAGATAAAGGGGGTGCCATTTGATTGGCAACTGGAAGATAAAGGGGTGCCATTTGATCGGCAACTGGAAGATAAAGGGTGCCATTTGATCGGCAACTGGAAGATAAAGGGTGCCATTTGATCGGCAACTGGAAGATAAAGGGGTGCCATTTGATCGGTGACAGGAAGGTAAAGGGTGAGGGTGTTGCTTCTCGGTTGACTGGAAAAGTAAAAGGTGAGGATGTTGCCTCTCGGTTGACTGAAAGGTAAAAATTGGCGGAGCTAACAGGACGTCTCATCCGAATTAACTCTCTGTTGATAGGGAACGTAAAGATTGGGAGAGCTAACAGGACGTCTCATCCGAATTAACTCTCTGTACCTAAAAGCTCGGGGTGATGCCCCAGTTTGGCATGACAAAAGCCCTTGACTGAAAAAATAAATTTGGGGTGATGCCCCAGTTTGAGATGGTTTGAAAGAATCTTGGGGTATTGCCCCCTTTTTGAAAGAAGGAGGCCTGGGTGATGCCCCAGCTTCTGGAAATACTGAAGAAGTTAGGGGTACTACCCCTTGACAGAGAAAAATCTAAGGTGATGCCCTAGTTTCGAAAGGTTGAAGGAATTTCTAGGGGGTTGTCCTTTTACTGGAAGAGTGATCTGGGGGTTAACAGGACGTCTCGTCCAAATTAACCAGGATCTAGAACTTTGGGGTGATGCCCCAATTTGGAAGAGATATCTGGGGAGATGCCCTAGTTTGAGCTTTTTTAGAGATTCGGGGTACTGCCCCTTGACTGGAAGAGTGATCTAGGGGTTAACAAGATGTTCCGTCCAAATTAACCAGGATCTAGAACTTTAGGATAATGCCCCAGTTTGGGAGAGAGATCTGGGGAGATGCCCCAGTTTGGAAGAGATATCTGGGGAGATGCCCCAGTTTGAGCTTTTTAGTGAGAGGAGTATGATGGGTGCTAGTTTGGTAATGGTGAACTCACTGGGGAAGGATAAGTCTTCTTAAGCCTGATCAAAGAAATATCCTGGTTGAGGGAGTTGAGTCCATTTTACGGTTTTCCTCGGGGGGAACCCTCGGTCTGTGTTCCACTTAGGTATGAATGATGGGTCTTGTTGGGGAAAGCTTTGGCGAATACCTGCTTTTGGATGATGGATTCTGGTCGTCCCCTTTAACAAGAAAGTGGGTTAGTTTAAAAAGACTTACAGGTATATCTTCCCTGGTGACTAGCTTTTTAAGGTAACTCATGAATGAAATAGAAACATCCTCTGACTTTGGCGAGCGTATTTAGCGAAGATGGTTATGCTTATACCAAGTGAAGTCTGGCGCTAGGATGCATTTCGTTCCCCATAACTTTACGCTCTGTCGTTTTCAATTTCAAAAATTTCTTTTAGGCAAAAGCTCGTTTATTCGTAAAATTTGGTCATGAACATGTAAGAAAAAAGGAGAATTTTATTTATAAACATCAGGTATGTACAGTGATGATGAAAATAAAACATAGAGATATGATAAGATATAGAAAGGGAAAGGCCGATATATCCTCTAGTGATCTTCTGCGAGTAATGAGAAATTTGACCCTTTATCACGACTTCGTGTTCATCCTCTGATTTTGCTTCTGAGGGCGTAATTTGACAATGACCCTAATACCCGTTTCGACCTCCTTTATCTTTGGCTTGAAGGGTTTACGTTGCAGAGTCGAGTTTGTGATTCAGTCTGAACCGCCCTTTTAGGTTTTCGGCTTATCTTGTTGCTTTAACTTTTGCCTAGGCTGCCTTTTCAGGTTTTCAACCTAGCGAGCTTTTTCCCTCTTTTTTTTCTTTCTTTTTTTTTTCTTCTTCTTCTTTTTTTTTCTTTATATGAATTATTTATGCAAATTATTTCTTCACTGCATCGGCGTTGATAGGCATTGGCAGGTCGTCTCCATCCATGTTGGTGAGTATAAGAGCTCCTCCGGAAAAAGCCTTCTTTATAACATATGGTCCTTCGTAATTAGGTGTCCATTTTCCTTGGACATCTTTCTGAATTGGTAAAATCTTTTTGAGGACCAAATCCCTTTCTTGGAATTGTCGGGGGCATACTTTCTTTTCATATGCCCGCTTTATATGTTTCTGATATAACTGTCCCCGGCAGAGAGCAGTTAAACTCTTCCCGTCAATCAAATTCAGCTGGTCATATTTGGCCTGGATCCATTCAGCCTCTTCCAATTTGGCCTCCATGATCACCCTCAGGGATGGAATCTCTACTTCAAATGGTAGTACAGCTTCCATTCTGTAGACTAAAGAAAATGAGGTTGCTCTAGTTGAGGTTCGCACTGAGGTTCGGTATCCGTGCAATGCGAAAGGGAGCATTTCATTCCAGTCTTTGTAAGTTACTACCATCTTTTGCACTATCTTCTTGATATTTTTATTAGCTGCCACGACTGCTCCATTCATTTTTGGACGGTATGGAGAGGAGTTGTGGTGGGAAATTTTAAAGCTCTCGTAAAGCTCCTTCATCATTTTGTTGTTTAAATTTGTACCATTGTCCGTGATGATTTGGCTTGGTAGGCCATACCAACATATCAGCTCATGCTTGACGAATTTGACCATAACATTTTTCGTCACATTAGTGTACGAAGCTGCCTCCACCCACTTAGTGAAATAATCGATGGCCACCAGAATGAAACGATGACCATTTGAGGCTTTTGGCTCAATAGGCCCAATTACATCCATACCCCACATTGAAAAAGGCCATGGTGCTGACAAGACATTTAGAGATGAAGGTGGTGCATGAATGTGATCTGCATAAATCTGACATTTATGACACTTCCATACGTAAGCAAAACAATCTGCTTCCATAGTCATCCAATAATATCCAGCTCTCAGGATTTTTCTTGACACAGCATGCCCATTTGTATGAGTTCCAAAAGATCCTTCGTGGATATGTTTCATGATTTGGTTTGCCTCATCGGTATCAACACACTGGAGGAGAACGGAATCATAATTTCTCTTGTATAGCACGTTACCACTCAATAGGTATCCCACAGCTAGCCTTCTCAAAGTTTGTTTGTCATTATCCGTGATGCCTTCAGGGTATTCTTGGCACTGGAGGTATCTTTTGATGTCATGATACCAAGGCTTGCCATCTGACTCTTCTTCTATGACCTGGAATTGGGCAGGTTCTTGCTGTTTCTTTACTTCAATGAGAGGTACTTTGTAATCATTGCTGACTTCGAACATAGCTGCTAGGGTGGCTAAAGCATCTGCCATTTGGTTGTCCTTCCGTGGGACATGATGGAAGGTAACTTCATCGAATCTTTTGATCATCTCCTTGATGTGAGCATGATAGAGAACTAGTTTACTGTCTCTAGTTTCCCACTCATCCTTTAGTTGATGGATAACCAAAGTAGAATCTCCATAAACTTCCAGGATTTTTATTCCCATGTTTAGAGCCGCTTGCATTCCTAGAGAACATGCTTCATATTCCGCAACATTCTTGGTGTAATCAAAATACAGCCGAGGGCAAATAGGGATGAATTCCTTATCAGGTGAGATCAGGATAACCCCAATTCCATGCCCTAGCGCGTTGGAAGCCCCATTGAATCTCATGATCCATCTGGTTTCCTGACCATCTTCTTCTTTGAAAAGGGCCAAAATATCCTCATCCGGGAAATCATGCCGCATTGGTTGGTAAGCCTCAATAGGTTGGTGTGCCAAGTAATCTGCTAGCGCACTCCCTTTGATTGCCTTTTGGGTGACATATGTTATGTCATATTCCGTTAGTAACACTTGCCAACGGGCAATTCTCCCAGTCAGAGCGGGTTTTTCGAAGATATACTTGATAGGATCCATCTTAGACACCAACCAGGTGGTATGATTGAGCATGTATTGCCGTAAGCGCCGGGTGTAACATCCTGCTTTTAATAATAGATCTATTTTGTAAATTTTGAGGTATAGAAGATCTGTTAGTGTTAATCAATGAATAAAAACACTCTATGGATGGTTTGTAATACTCCAAAATTTCATTTTTCTGGGTATAATTATAGGAATTACATAAACCTTTAATGATAAGACCCAATTTCCGAGTGAAAATGCCTTAGAAAGAACTGTCCAACAGAGAAAGAGACTCTGCTCCGAGTGAAAACTGCAAATTCCGAGTGAAGGATGAAATTCCGAGTGAAAGATTGAAATTCCGAGTGAAATATGGAAATACCGAGTGAAGGTTATGTTTTCCTAGTGGAACATGGCCGAGAGGGTTTATTCCGAGTGGAATTCTTGCCCCAGAGACACTTTTGTGTGAAGTGGACTGAGAGAACCACTTCTAGGTGAAAATTCTGAGTAAACACCCTTCAATGACTCGTTTCCGAGTCAAACCTTGCCAAATGCCTCCTTTTCCGAATAAAACTTCTCTGACTGTAGTATTCCGAGTGAAGAGACTCAGTCAGGGATATATTCGAGTGCAATCCGAGTAAGTTTGTCCAAGTGAAGACCTCCCTAGTGAAGAAGGGAATAGCATTCCGGGTAGAAAGATCTTCGAGTGTGGTGGTTTGGGCAGTAGAGTTCCGAGTAAGAGCATATCTGAGTCCAGTATAAACTGTTCTAAGGGACATGACCCCAATTATGCAATTCCGAGTGGAATATAGAGTGATGGGAGCTCATCCCGAGTGGAATATATAGGGCAGAGATATTTCTGAGTGAGGCTTATGTCTGTTACTCTTTTTCCGAGTGGTGAAAGACCTGAAAGGATTCTGAATGAAATGTATTTTGGGGAAGGACTTAAATGCTTGAGTGGTAAAATTCGAGTGGGCCTTTTTCGAGGAAAGTTGTAAACAATGTTGTATGTATATTCCGATTGATTAAGAAGTAACTAGTCCGAGTATAAAAGGCAACCTGTATTCCGAGTGATTAAGTATGAAATAAATCTGAGTGAATGAATACATATAAGTGTTTTATGTTGATTTGATGCTTCCTACCGACTGATATGTGTTGCCAAAGTTATTTGGGAAGTATTGATGGAAGAAATAGTGATTAAGTTAAGGATTCCGAGTGGTTATATATATATATATTGTGTGGTTAAGGCATTACTTGGCTTGAATATGAGTGGTGATAAATGAATAAATACTAAGTGAATAGATACCGAGTGGAAAATGGTAGTGGGGGCCCGTTCCGAGTGAATTGTAGTATGCACAGAGCCATTTCCGAGTGAGACTCGTATGTGTGGGTCTTTTTCCGAGAGGTGATGGCCTTAATGGGTTTTGATTGGAAATGTAGTTGAAGAAGTTGGTCTAAACCGAGTGAACCGAGTGGAGGAAGACTTTAATACTCCTGAGTGTTGATTTCCGAATGAAGGATGTTATAATTATTCTGAGTGAAAACTATATATGTTCCGAATGAACATGGATACCATTTCCGAGTGAGTAGGGTGTTATGAAATCCTGAGTGAAAATTGATTTGATGTTAAGTCGGCTAAAGGATGATTTAGTTGAGTGAGAAATAGATAAGAATAGATTGTTTGCCGAATGGAAATCCTGAGTGAGTCCGAGTGAAGAGAATCCGACTGAGTCCAGAAGAAATCCGACCGAGGGAAGAGAAATCCGATTAGATGTTTCAAGAAGAAACAATCACTAGTGAGAACAGAGAGAGACGAGTCGGTTTTGTATTGATGTTACAAAGTGGAAAACCAGACAAGACAAGTCGGTTTTAGAAACATTAACCGAGTGAAAGACAAAAGGTGAGAGGAATCGGTAGTAGGACAGGAACACGAGTGAAACCGAGTATGTTAAGGAGAAACATTTCCGAGTGGGTATTCAATTAGGTGGAAGTCAGTTTTAGAAGGTTTTATCGATGGGACACCGAGTGAGAAAGTACTCGGTCTGGAGAGATTTTACCGAGTGAGAAACCGAGTACGTGAGTCGGTTTCAGAGGAATTCCGAGCGAGGACAGTATGACTCGCTCAAGCGAGTCGGTTTGCGCTTGAGCGAAATCCCCTCTGTCAGTGCATTGTATGACACTCGCTCAAGCGAGTCGGTATTCGCTTGAGTGAGAGGGACTCAGATTCCTTTCTTCTTCACACTACTGGAGGAATTCCAGTCGGTTTATAGGCTAACCGAGTGGAATTCCAGTCGGTTTTCAGTGCCAGGAGTAACTTTTGACTCCTTTCTTGTCTCTTATGCAATTTTTAATGCAACCAAAACCATTATTACTCACCCTAGTGGGTGGACGGCCAGAAGTGGACCATTATAAGCCACTTTCTTATTTTTAATTCTCCATTATCTCCACTATCAAAGCACTAACAGCACTAAACATTCACTCACGAGGATAATGTTCCCCACTTGTCTTGCATTATTAACTCTGCCCCTTGCTAGACCAGAATGCATTAGAACAAAGCTAGAGAAATATCTTTTCTTCAATTTCTCTCCTTCATCAAAACATCTTCGAGCTGGAGCTAGGACAACAAGGAGGACTTCTTTTGAGTCAGCCATAGATCATCAAACCAAGTAAGAGGGGACAGGGTTGTGAATATTTATGAAATGGGTAGAGTTGTATGTTGTCCTAGGATTCCAGTTTTATTTTTGTATATTGTTGCTTAGTTTTGAGATTGACAACGTGTGATTTTGACTCTGATTTCTTCATAAAAGTTGTATATATTTTTGTTATCTAAATTTTGAGACCTGAATCAATTAATTTGAATATGTATAGCAAAAGTTATAGCCAAAATACTACAGCATGTACGAGTGGAATATTAGTCCTATGATCTGTGTATATATTGATATTCTGGGAATTTTACAAGCATAATCAGTCCTTGATGTCTTCACAAAAGTTGTAGATAATTGTGTTATGGATCTATAGAAAGTGGTTTCAAGTCAAAATGATTTTTGTAGCTTAGGCTATGCCTGCAATACTGAAGTATGTACAAGCTGTAAATCTGTTAACTATGAAATCCGAATCTTATTTTCAAAACTGGGAATTTTTTGGTGTGAATTAGTGGTTGGTGTCTTCATGAAAGTTGTAGATAATTATGTTAAGAGTAATTTAGGACTGGTCTAATGTCAAAACTATTTTTGTAACTCCAGAAACGTTGAAAGTACTAATATATGTACGTTTTGAAAGCTCATCTTGAGGCAGTGTTGTATTTCGTGGATAAATGATATTTCTGCTTAGAATTTGAATTTATGATCTTCATGAAAGTTGTATATATTTGTGTTAAGAATAATTTGGAACTGGTTTCATGCCAAAATTGTTTTTGTAGCTCCAGAAACGTTAAAAATACTAATCTGTGTACATTGTAAAAATCCTCTTTGAGGCAGTTTTGTATTCTGTGAATAAGTGATGGTTCTGTTTAGAATTTGAATTTATGGTCTTCATGAAAGTTGTAGATATTTATGTTATTGAGCTATAGAAAGTGTAATCACATGAAAAGGATTTGATTTTCTCATGTTATGATTGTTTTACTAACATATGTCGCTGTTTGGAAATGCTGAAATTTACTTATAATGGTTATTATGGATAAAAAAGATATTTTCTCTATGGGTAATAATTTATTATTGAATTCTTGAGTGATTATGAATTATTATGAATGTTGTTGAGTATCATACAGTTTTGTATATTGTGGTGGTGAATAATTATGAATAACGGAATTAATTTATATGTACATGAATGCCTTGTGGTTATTGACATATGTGGTTGAAACAGTAAATCCATGATTTTGTGAATTATTATGTGTATTGTGTCCCTTGAGGACTTGTATTTTCCAAGAGATTTTGGAAATGTGGATATCATGGTATGTTAAATGATAAAGAGAACTAAAGGCATTCATGCATCATAAGCAATTGGACGCACCATGGAATTTAGGGGTTCCATGATTGCCTACCCTGGTGGGGGGTTACTCTATAACGAGTTTAAGCCCTATTTTCACAAGAACCATGGAAGTGTAGGGATCCATGGTTGTGCAAATTCCTACTGGTATATTTATTTGTGCAGGAGCCATGAAAGTGTAGGGATTCATGGTTATGCTAATTCCTACTTGTGCACTTAATTTCGCAAGAGCCATGAAAGTGTAGGGATTCATGGTTATGCTAATTTCTGCTGGAGTCTTTTTGAGACTTTTACTGTAGTATTCCCACCAAACCAAATGGATCCAGCATGACATCATTGGACTAATTAAAGACTCATTATATATAAATGAACTCGTTTGGCATATCCATCATATCATTATGATTTGTTGATTGTGTTTGTGCAATTTTATCTATTTTATACTTATTCTATATTCTGTCTCACTCTTACATTAATTTTTACAGTGAATGCCACCCAGAATGAAGAGTGATTCTATGGTTGATGCCTATGTGAATTATTACTTGGATTTCGAGTTTATTCTAATTTTATGATTTGTAATAAATACAATGGGTTATGTACTGTCATTTTAAAATCGTTTTTGCTACGTAATTATTCCTTGAATTTTATTATTGACGACTAGTATGCATGATAATATTCCGCTATTACCGACTTTTATGTGAACTCTGATTTTAATTCATGAATTTTTAAAATGATCTTTTAAAAACGCGAAAAATTTATTCAGAAAATTACACGGGGCGTTACAATGGTGGTATCAGAGCATTTTCAAAAATTCAGGACCAATTGCTATGACATGTATTGATTCTTGATATACTATGTGAATTGTTTGATTATTTGTTTGATAATATGTTACATATGTACTATATGACTTGTGCCTAACTGATAAAATGCAAAGTGATTTGTTTGATTACTAGCTTGATGATATGATAAATGAGTGTTATATGACTTATTGCTTATCTGATAAATTGTAGAATACTTGTAGTTACGTTATAATATTATATATATATATACATACGATATATTTTCCCATAGAATTAGTATAAATCAAACCATGAATATAGGATGGCAAGGAACGAGAACGACGCTATGGCAGCTGCTATCAACCGTTTAGCTGAAGCTATAGAAAGGCAAAATCAACTAAGAATTTTCAAAGGAAATCTCTAAGACAGATTGGCACGAGAAGAGATTAATAGACAACTGAAACCTCAGTCAATTACCTTCAAAAGGAGAGGATCGTTTTATCCAAATCGTTTCGAGGGAGGATCATCATCTTCTTCTGAAAAACGTAACAATCACGTGAATATAAAGTGTTTTAAGTGCGGAGGTAATCACCATGTACGTGATTGCAACAGACCTTAGGAGATGTCACTTGCTTTCGCTGTAATCAGAAAGGCCACATCAGCCCAAATTGTCCACAAAACTGTCAAAACAACAATAACACCATTAATAATCCAAGAGGTTCTGGTTATCAAGAAGTTCGTAGAGGAGACGCTCGTGCTATTCAACCTCTAAGACAGAATAGAGAGCTAACAGACGAGAGATCACAACCAGCAACAGGAAAAGTCCTTGCCATTAGCGGTTCAGAAGCAGATCAAGCAGACGATCTTATGCAAAGTAAGTGTGAGATCAATGGTAGCATTTTATCTGTGTTGTCTGATTCTGGTGCTACACAGAAGTAAGTTAGACATTTTCAATTAACCGTGAAGCCTATAATATATGACCTGATTATTTCTATTCCCAATGGTACACAACTTAGGAATTGCTAAGGCGTGTAACGATTGTTCTAAGCTCATAGAGGGTAGGAACTCCCTTGTCAATCTTCTTGTTTATTTCTGAAAGAATCTGGAAGTAATTTTAGGAATGAATTGGTTATCGGTGAATCAAGTTTTAATAGACTGTCATAACGAGACCAAGGTATTTCCATTAGAAGAAAATCCTATTTCAGACAACCATTTTGTGATTCTCTTTCCATATCAACCAACCATAAATTCTTATTCTTCAATGTGAAGATAGTCCAAATGTTGGAAACTCCTTATTCTCTCTTCATTCTCTTGGACATACTAAGGCTAGAGATAGCTTGGAGCTTAAGGTAAAATTCTTATACTCTTGTTGTTTTTGGTTTTAGGTTTTAGTTTCTATGGTGATAGAAGAATACTTTATGAATGAGTTTAAGAATAGAAATCATTTTCATGTGAAACCCAAAGGAAGAATATGTCTTAAGTATCTTTGGATAGGTGTAAAATGGTATACAAAGATTTTAAGATTTGAGATGGAAGATAATGGCTGATAAGGGTGACTGTTTAATTTTAGTGGAACCCTAACTCTAGGATTTGGGAAAAATGAATGATAATGTTATGAAAAGTGATTTTGTGGAAGCCCATGATAATGTGTGTGTAGGTGTTATTAATAACGGTGATTAGTAGTATTAGAAATGATTATTAAGTTTTGATGAAGAGTATAATGAGTTGAGGATTTTAGTTAAGTTGATAATTTTAATGACTATTAATACTCTAGGATGATTATATATGAGGAATTGAATGATTGAAATGTTAGTATTAATTATTGAGGATTAGGAGAGGAGCGTATATGAGTATGTGAATGATTGGAGGACTTAAATTTAGATTGTTGATGTCTATGATGATGTTAAAAATGATTGCACGCAATTGATAGTGAATTAAAGAGAATGAATATTAGAGTCACTTTGAAGTAGTTGATGTAGTGATGATTGAAAGATTCATGTCATGATCTGGAGATCTTAAAAACTAAGGGCCATAGTATTGTTATTGACGGGTGTGATTAGCTCTTTTAAGATTTAAGGAATCTTGGACTTGGTAAGGGAATTCCCGAAGCATAACACGAGCATGTAAATTGAAGTTAGACGAGTCTAGGACTTGATAAAGAGTATTGGAGGAGGATATTTATGATGGTATATTAATAGCATGAATATGTATATTGTAATAGGATTGTATTCCGGATGACGATACGGAAAGATCCAGCTTTGAAATTTCGAGGACGAAATTTTTATTAGGGTGGGAGAAATGTAACATCCTGCTTTTAATAATAGATCTGTTTTGTAAATTTTGAGGTATAGAAGATCTGTTAGTGTTAATCAATGAATAAAAACACTCTATGGATGGTTTGTAATACTCCAAAATTTCATTTTTCTGGGTATAATTATAGGAATTACATAAACCTTTAATGATAAGACCCAATTTCCGAGTGAAAATGCCTTAGAAAGAACTGTCCGACAGAGAAAGAGACTCTGCTCCGAGTGAAAACTGCAAATTCCGAGTGAAGGATGAAATTCCGAGTGAAAGATTGAAATTCCGAGTGAAATATGGAAATACCGAGTGAAGGTTGTGTTTTCCGAGTGGAACATGGCCGAGAGGGTTTATTCCGAGTGGAATTCTTGCCCCAGAGACACTTTTGTGTGAAGTGGACTGAGAGAACCACTTCTAGGTGAAAATTCTGAGTAAAACACCCTTCAATGACTCGTTTCCGAGTCAAACCTTGCCAAATGCCTCCTTTTCCGAATAAAACTTCTCTGATTGCAGTATTCTGAGTGAAGAGACTCAGTCAGGGATATATTCGAGTGCAATCCGAGTAAGTTTGTCCAAGTGAAGACCTCCCTAGTGAGGAAGGGAATAGTATTCCGGGTAGAAAGATCTTCGAGTGTGGTGTTTTGGGCAGTAGAGTTCCGAGTAAGAGCATATCTGAGTCTAGTATAAACTGTTCTAAGGGACATGACCCCAATTATGCAATTCCGAGTGGAATATAGAGTGATGGGAGCTTATCCCGAGTGGAATATATAGGGCAGAGATATTTCTGAGTGAGGCTTATGTCTGTTACTCTTTTTCCGAGTGGTGAAAGACCTGAAAGGATTCTGAATGAAATGTATTTTGGGGAAGGACTTAAATGCTTGAGTGGTAAAATTCGAGTGGGCCTTTTTCGAGGAAAGTTGTAAACAATGTTGTATGTATATTCCGATTGATTAAGAAGTAACTAGTCCGAGTATAAAAGGCAACCTGTATTCCGAGTGATTAAGTATGAAATAAATCCGAGTGAATGAATACATATAAGTGTTTTATGTTGATTTGATGCTTCCTACCGACTGATATATGTTGTCAAAGTTATTTGGGAAGTATTGATGGAAGAAATAGTGATTAAGTTAAGGATTCCGAGTGGTTATATATATATATTGTGTGGTTAAGGCATTACTTGGCTTGAATATGAGTGGTGATAAATGAATAAATACTAAGTGAATAGATACCGAGTGGAAAATGGTAGTGGGGGCCCGTTCCGAGTGAATTGTAGTATGCACAGAGCCATTTCCGAGTGAGACTCGTATGTGTGGGTCTTTTTCCGAGAGGTGATGGCCTTAATGGGTTTTGATTGGAAATGTAGTTGAAGAAGTTGGTCTAAACCGAGTGAACCGAGTGGAGGAAGACTTTAATACTCCTGAGTGTTGATTTTCGAATGAAGGATGTTATAATTATTCTGAGTGAAAACTATATATGTTCCGAATGAACATGGATACCATTTCTGAGTGAGTAGGGTGTTATGAAATCCTGAGTGAAAATTGATTTGATGTTAAGTCGGCTAAGGGATGATTTAGTTGAGTGAGAAATAGATAAGAATAGATTGTTTGCCGAATGGAAATCCTGAGTGAGTCCGAGTGAAGAGAATCCGACTGAGTCCAGAAGAAATCCGACCGAGGGAAGAGAAATCCGATTAGATGTTTCAAGAAGAAACAATCACGAGTAAGAACAGAGAGAGACGAGTCGGTTTTGTATTGATGTTACAAAGTGGAAAACCAGACAAGACAAGTTGGTTTTAGAAACATTAACCGAGTGAAAGATAAAAGGTGAGAGGAATCGGTAGTAGGACAGGAACACGAGTGAAACCGAGTATGTTAAGGAGAAACATTTCCGAGTGGGTATTCAATTAGGTGGAAGTCGGTTTTGGAAGGTTTTATCGATGGGACACTGAGTGAGAAAGTACTCGGTCTGGAGAGATTTTACCGAGTGAGAAACCGAGTACGTGAGTCAGTTTCAGAGGAATTCCGAGCGAGGACAGTATGACTCGCTCAAGCGAGTCGGTTTGCGCTTGAGCGAAATCCCCTCTGTCAGTGCATTGTATGACACTCGCTCAAGCGAGTCGGTATTCGCTTGAGCGAGAGGGACTCGGATTCCCTTCTTCTTCACACTACTGGAGGAATTCCAGTCGGTTTATAGGCTAACCGAGTGGAATTCCAGTCGGTTTTCAGTGCCAGGAGTAACTTTTGACTCCTTTCTTGTCTCTTATACAATTTTTAATGCAACCAAAACCATTATTACTCACCCTAGTGGGTGGACGGATAGAAGTGGACCATTATAAGCCACTTTCTTATTTTTAATTCTCTATTATCTCCACTATCAAAGCACTAACAGCACTAAACATTCACTCACGAGGATAATGTTCCCCACTTGTCTTGCATTATTAACTCTGCCCCTTGCTAGACCAGAATGCATTAGAACAAAGCTAGAGAAATATCTTTTCTTCAATTTCTCTCCTTCATCAAAACATCTTCGAGCTGGAGCTAGGACAACAAGGAGGACTTCTTTTCAGTCAGCCATAGATCATCAAACCAAGTAAGAGGGGACAGGGTTGTGAATATTTATGAAATGGGTAGAGTTGTATGCTATCCTAGGATTCCAGTTTTATTTTTGTATATTGTTGCTCCGTTTTGAGATTGAAAACGTGTGATTTTGACTCTGAATTCTTCATGAAAGTTGTAGATATTTTTGTTATCTAAATTTTGAGACCTGAATCAATTAATTTGAATATGTATATCAAAAGTTATAGCCAAAATACTACAGCATGTACGAGTGGAATATTAGTCCTATGATCTGTGTATATATTGATATTCTGGGAATTTTACAAGCATAATCAGTCCTTGATGTCTTCACAAAAGTTGTAGATAATTGTGTTATGGATCTACAGAAAGTGGTTTCAAGTCAAAATGATTTTTGTAGCTTAAGTTATGCCTGAAATACGGAAGTATGTACAAGTTGTAAATCTGTTAACTATGAAATCCGAATCTTATTTTCAAAACTGGGAATTTTTTGGTGTGAATTAGTGGTTGGTGTCTTCATGAAAGTTGTAGATAATTATGTTAAGAGTAATTTAGGACTGGTCTAATGTCAAAACTATTTTTGTAACTCCAGAAACGTTGAAAATACTAATATATGTACGTTTTGAAAGCTCATCTTGAGGCAGTGTTGTATTTCGTGGATAAATGATATTTCTGCTTAGAATTTGAATTTATGATCTTCATGAAAGTTGTATATATTTGTGTTAAGAATAATTTGGAACTGGTTTCATGCCAAAATTGTTTTTGTAGCTCCAGAAACGTTAAAAATACTAATCTGTGTACATTGTAAAAATCCTCTTTGAGGCAGTTTTGTATTCTGTGAATAAGTGATGGTTCTGTTTAGAATTTGAATTTATGGTCTTCATGAAAGTTGTAGATATTTATGTTATTGAGCTATAGAAAGTGTAATCACATGAAAAGGATTTGATTTTCTCATGTTATGATTGTTTTACTAACATATGTCGCTGTTTGGAAATGCTGAAATTTACTTATAATGGTTATTATGGATAAAAAAGATATTTTCTCTATGGGTAATAATTTATTATTGAATTCTTGAGTGATTATGAATTATTATGAATGTTGTTGAGTATCATACAGTTTTGTATATTGTGGTGGTGAATAATTATGAATAACGGAATTAATTTATATGTACATGAATGCCTTGTGGTTATTGACATATGTGGTTGAAACAGTAAATCCATGATTTTATGAATTATTATGTGTATTGTGTCCCTTGAGGACTTGTATTTTCCAAGATATTTTGGAAATGTGGATATCATGGTATGTTAAATGATAAAGAGAACTAAAGGCATTCATGCATCATAAGCAATTGGACGTACCATGGAATTTAGGGGTTCCATGATTGCCTACCCTGGTGGGGGGTTACTCTATGACGAGTTTAAGCCCTATTTTCACAAGAACCATGGAAGTGTAGGGATCCATGGTTGTGCAAATTCCTACTGGTATATTTATTTGTGCAGGAGCCATGAAAGTGTAGGGATTCATGGTTATGCTAATTCCTACTTGTGCACTTAATTTCGCAAGAGCCATGAAAGTGTAGGGATTCATGGTTATGCTAATTCCTACTGGAGTCTTTTTGAGACTTTTACTGTAGTATTCCCACCAAACCAAATGGATCCAGCATGACATCATTGGACTAATTAAAGACTCATTATATATAAATGAACTCGTTTGGCATATCCATCATATCATTATGATTTGTTGATTGTGTTTGTGTAATTTTATCTATTTTATACTTATTCTATATTCTGTCTCACTCTTACATTAATTTTTATAGTGAATGCCACCCAGAATGAAGAGTGATGCTATGGTTGATGCCTATGTGAATTATTACTTGGATTTCGAGTTTATTCTAATTTTATGATTTATAATAAATACAATGGGTTATGTATTGTCATTTTAAAATCGTTTCCGCTACGTAATTATTCCTTGAATTTTATTATTCATGACTAGTATGCATGATAATATTCCGCTATTACCGACTTTTATGTGAACTCTGATTTTAATTCATGAATTTTTAAAATGATCTTTTAAAAACGCGAAAAATTTATTCAGAAAATTACACGGGGCGTTACACTGGGCAGCCCAGGCTAATGCACAACATGTCTTTTCGAGAGAAGAGTATCTCATCTCACATTCAGTAAATCTCTTGCTTAAGTAGTAGATGGCACATTCCTTCCTTCCAGTCTCATCATGTTGACCTAAAACGCATCCCATGGATTCGTTCAGCACAGTCAGGTACAGGATTAGCGGTCTCCCATGAACGGGCGGCACCAATACTGGTGGCTCCAATAAGTACTGCTTTATCTTTTCAAATGCAATCTGGCAATCTTCATTCCACTGCCCAGGCTAGTTCTTATGAAGTAATTTGAAAATCGGCTCATAAGTTGCCGTCATTTGGGAAATGAATCGAGCGATGTAGTTCAATCTTCCCAGGAACCCTCGGAGTTCTTTTTCAATGTGAGGCAGAGGCATTTCCAGAATTGCTTTGACCTTGTCAGGATCAACCTCTATCCCTTTCTCGTTCACGATGAATCCTAATAATTTGCCGAATCTTGCGCCAAAAGTGCACTTGGCAGGATTCAGTCTGAGCTTGAATTTCCTTAACCTTTCAAAGAGTTTTCTCAGATCAGCAATATGCTCCCCTTCAGATCTGGATTTGGCAATTATGTCATCAACATAGACTTCTATTTCCTTGTGCATCATATCATGGAAGAGAGTCACCATTGCCCTTTGATAGGTGGCTCCCGTGTTTTTCAATCTGAAGGACATTACTTTGTAACAAAAGGTGCCCCACAAAGTGATGAACATGGTCTTTTCCATATCTTCCGGTGCCATTTTGATCTGAATATATCCCAAAAATCTGTCCATAAATGAGAAGATGGAGTGCTGGGCTGTGTTATCAACCAGTACGTCAATTTGGGGTAAAGGAAAATCATCCTTAGGACTCGCCCGATTCAAGTCTCAATAGTCTACACGCATCCTTACTTTCCCATCTTTCTTTGGAACGAGAGCTATGTTGGCTACCCATTGCGGATACTTAGCTACGGCTAAGAAACCAGCATCGAATTATTTCTTGACTTCTTCTTTGATCTTAAGAAGCATTTCTGGCTTCATTCGTCGCAGCTTTTGCTTGATCGGCGGATATTCCGGCTTTAAAGGCAACCTGTGTTCCATAATGTTATTATCCAGACCCTACATATCTTGATATGACCATGCAAAAATGTCTTGGAATTCCCGGAGCAGTTTAATCAATTCACTCTGCCGCTGTTTGCTCAAGAGGGTGCCTATCTTGACTTCTTTATTTTCCCCTTCATCTCCCAGGTTAATGGTCTCAATCTTTTCCTGATAAGGTTGAATTTCCTTATCTTCCTATTCCATTAATCTTGTCAATTTGGGCGAAGGTTCAAAGTCTTCCTCACTCTCCTCATAGGCGTAATCATTCGGATTATCAGAGTCATGAAACAGAACCGAGTTCTCATTATTCTCAGAAGAATCGCTTTCAGATCTGCATTTGGTGTTATATTATAATGAATGAAAACAAAGAAAGACAAGCAAGTGGAAGGTTTAAAAGAAAGAGATTAAACAAAGATGAGGTATGAAATGGGACTGCGTTCATTTAATTTGATAAACAAGCAAGTTTTTGCCCTTATTACAAAATGGATCCCAAAGCCTTAGGCATAGCAAAGGGATCGACCAATTTTTAAAACAACAACAATTACTTTGACTGAGGATTGATAGTTGTGGGGAACTCTATGATTTCCTAGTTGTCCAGTTCTTGACCGGGTGAGCAAGCATGCACCAATTCCACATCATAGCTGGGGGTCTCCAACCATGGCCACCTGACCCGGATATATAATCCCGGCGCTCCTGAAGCTTTGATAGAGGTCACAGATAGGGATTCTAGCAGTGTTGAATTCTTGACCGGTAAGGCGAGCAATCCTTCTCTCCCTTCTTTCTTCTTCTACCCTTTTTCTGTCAGCTGCTGTAGGCTTGTACCCCAAACCGTATCTATCCTTGTTCTCTGGAAGGCATATAGGTTGGGTTCTTCCTTCCAACTCTCGCCCTAGCCCTCTCCCCAGCTTGTATCCTTCTCTTAACATTGTTTTTGCAACCATTAAAGGCACGTTTGGGAAGGACGTCTTTGTAAAGCTTGTTGCATTTGCTACCTCTAAAGCCTGAAATGAGGTTTTGAGGGCTTCCTCAGTTGCTTCAATGTATGGGGTATTGGCAGGTTTACTGACCATCAAGTCCTCTTCACCAGAAACAATCACCAACTTGTTGTCAATGATGAATTTCAACTTCTGATGTAGAGTGGAGGGGACCACCCCAGCCGAATGGATCCACGGCCGTCCCAACAAACAACTCAATGCGCGCGTAATATCCATGACTTGAAAAAGGATTTGGAAAGTACATGGTCCAACTTGTATAGGAAGTTCAATTTCCCCCATAACCTCTCGGCGAGTTTCATCAAAAGCCTGGACTACCATAGAACCGGGTCTCATATGTGTCCCATCAAAAGGCAACTTTGCCAATGTAGATTTCAGCATCACATTTAGGGATGACCCATTGTTAACAAGTACCTTTGCCATGATATGGTCTTGGCATTTTATGGAGATATGAAGGGCTTTATTGTGCCCTCTTCCTTCCACTGGTGTCTCATCATCCATAAAGGTCAGATAATTGTTGGCCATAATGTGTCCCACTATGCCCTCGAACTTATCTATGGGCAAATGATGGTTCACATATGCCTCACTCAAAACCTTCATCAGTGTGTTCCGGTGTGGTTCAGAACTCATTAATAAAGACAACAGAGAAATTTTTGCCGGGGTGTGGTTCAATTGGTCCAACACCTGGTAATCACTATGGCGGATGAATCTTAGAAATTCTTGGGCTTCCTCTTCAGTTACAGCCTTCTTTGCTTCACCAGAGGATTCTCCCTTCCCATGTCTGACCTCTCCTGTAGCTTTGTCAAGTTTTGGTTCTAGGGGAGCATATACTCTTCCACATCGGGTAACACCCCCAATTCCAGCAATATTCATGACAGGGGATGATGGCGTAGGATCAACTGCCTCAGAACTAGTAACAACCACATCAGTGCCATACTTCCACGGCACAGCTCATGAATCCTTGTAAGGAAACGAGGTTGGCGCGTTCACTGTGATGACAGTTTTAGCAGGAGTCAAAGCCACCGGTGCATTTTTGTTGTAGAATATGACTAGAGGCTCTGGGGCTCGAACTCGGCTTTGTTCTTGTATCATATTTATCCTGCCTTCACGATGCCTGCAAACTTCTATGATATGACTGTCCATAAGTCCTTGAAGGGTTTTTTGGAAGTCCCTTCACTTTGCAGACTGGAGGTCATCGTACTCTTCATCCCATGATTCTTCTATCAATCCCATCTTAAGCATATGGGAGTGACTCATTTCCAATGGCATTTGGATATCCTCAACCTTGGAAATACATTCCTCATTTCTTTCTACAGCATTGACACCTAGTCTCTCGTGCTTAGGCAGAGGGTTGGTGGTCACATTTGGGCTTCCCTCTTTGAAGCTTATCCAATCAGCCCTAATTAGATCTCTTACCTTAAATTTCAGTACCAGGCAATTCTCAGTGGAATGCCCCGGTGCACCGGCGTGGTAATCACACCGCGCATTCGGGTCATACCCTCTGGGATAAGGTGGCTGAAGTGGTTTTAGAGGGCAAGGTGCTACCAGTGTGTTTTCAATAAGATGGGGGAGAAGCTCAGTATAGGTCATGGGAATTAGATCAAATTGCACTTGAGTGCGGTCATTATTTTGCCTTCTCAGGTTTGGATTCATCGGGTTCGTTTGTGGTGGTTGGTATGGTGCTTGTGGTGGTGCAGGTGTCGCATAACAGGTGGTTGGAAATGTGGTGGGTTTGAATTTAGGATTGCAGCCACATATGGGTGTGGCGTGTTATGATAAGTTGACAGAAAGGTGACGGGAGTAGGTGGTCTGGGCTGGTTCCTTCTTTGGTTATAAGAGACTAGTTTGGTCTCTCCTTCTCTTCTCTTACCTTCTCTAAGTGAAGGTTTTCTTGCTACCCCAGCCCCAGGTGGGCCTCGAGTAATTTTCCCAGTCCGCAGGCCATTCTCTATTCTTTCTCCGATTGTGACGATGTCGGAGAAATGTGATGAAACACTTCCAATCATCCTATCGTAGAAAGGTGACTGGAGCGTATCAATGAATGTGGAAATTACCTCCTTTTCGGATAGAGGCGGGTCAACCTATGCTACTATCTCACGCCACCACTGGGCGTACTCTTTAAACATCTCGTTGTCCTTTTTGGTCATGTTTTGCAATTGTACTCTATCTAGAGCCATGTCCAGATTATACTTGTACTGTTGCATAAAAGCATCTGCCAGATCCTCCCAACAGCGTATACGAGATCGTTCAAGATGATTGTACCAAGTCAGAGGTGCTCCAGCCAGACTATCCTGGAAACAATGAATGAGCAGAGGGTCATTGGAAGCATGTGAAGCCATCTTCCGGTAGTACATGGTAAGATGGTTCTTCGGACAGGTTAGCCCCCGATACTTATCAAATTCAGGCATTTTGAATTTGGGAGGAATAACAACATCGAGAATCAGACAGAGTTATGCAGCACTGCCCATTCCAAACTGGTTCGTTCCTTCCATCTCTCTTAACCGTCTTTCCAGGAACTCTAACCTCCCCTCCTAGGTAACGGCATTAGCACTTGGATCTGCAGCGACATGATGACTAGTACTCCTGATTGGCTGGTCGACATATGTCAGGTTTACATTCGGCATTGAGGTGTGGGGTCTGGCTGTTGCTTGGGCAGCTTGTGGTTGCGTAGCTTGTGTATGGATTGGAATCGTTTGAGGATCCCGGAGGGGTAGGACGTTTGGTTGAGCCGTATGAAGGATTGTTTCCTGATAATCAGGCTCTTCTTGAAGTGGTGGGAAATAACCCGGTGGCAATCTATATTGCAAAAAGGGTATATGACATTACCTTCCTCATCTATGTAGATAGGTTGCTGGGTGTCAGCAGGGTTTGATTTCCTAACGTGAATAGTTAGGGGAGGCGTAGCTGGGTTTGAGCTTGGCCCTCCAGCAGGACCCTGAGTGTGTTGGGGAGTGGATGGTCGTTGTCTAGCGTTTTCAACACCTGCTAAAGAATCCCCTTCTGTGACTCTCCTTTCAAGAAGCTTGGCCATTTCAGCCATTTGCTCTTTCAGCTGGTTGACTTCAGCTCTCAAGCTCTTATTTTCTTGTTCCATTTTATCCATGAGTCTTGTATTAAGCCTAGTCGCGTAAGGATGTCTACCCGTTATGTCTGGGAACCACAATATTTTGTTAGAAAAATAAAAGAAAACAAATAAAGAAAAAGGAAAAGAAAAACAAATGATATTACGCAGGATGTGATCCCGAATTTAGCGTGTATTCTCCGACCGTTCCTCAGAACGTCCCGTTCAAAAGTACTAGGTAAAGGTAAAGCAGCAAAGTAGAAATTAACATGAGACAATTGTGAAGGCAAATTAATTCATCATTCCATTCTTTCGTAGAGGTACAATATTACTTGAAAGGTTTGATTACAACATTTTAGCCATCCCTGGCCCGGGCAATCATGGCTCTTATTTTACAAAGTCTTTCTTGGCAATAATTTAGAAATGATGATATCTCTTTTGGGGTGGATAGAGGATTGATCATGCCTTCGGCCTATTTCAACATTGAGGGAAAATCTTCCAAGATTCCATTGGCTAAGTATGCCAACTTGGCGAAACGGTCCATCCATAAATGAACGATCTCGTCCCGTTGAGCTAACTCAGTCCCCAAGACTCGTGTGGCCTCTTGGCAGCGTTACTCAGCATCATAAGCTTTTTTCTGTTCATCATGCATTTCTTGCTCATAGGCCCTCATTATTTCATCAAGCTGTTGCTCTAATTTGTGGACCTGGGTTTGCAGCATTTCCTTCTGCACCAAAGTCCCTTTTTCTTTTTCTTTGGATTGTGTCAGCATGTTTTTCAGAACCTGTTTTTCAGCCAATATAGCGTCGCTCTATTGGCCTTTCATTTTAAGCTGGGAATTAGCCACACGAAGGCAATGGTCATGTTTTACCCTATAGTCTTCATCAATCTTCCTCTTCTTTCCCATTTCATCCATAGCATGTTTCCCCTTGGAATTCTCCTTCCTCTGAAGGGCACACTCTCGTTGACATTTCAAAAGATCTTCTTCTAGCTTTTGATTCTTTGCCATCAACTCTTCTATTTGTGCTTTTAGAGCCATGGTGGCCTTGTCCTCCATGATGAGTGGCAGAGGAAAATTATTCGTTGATTGGTATGAAGGACTTTTGAAGGGCAGTTTCACAATGGAGGCCTTGTTTAGGACCCATTCAAAATATTCAGCCCCTACAGCATGGCTTCGTGCCCCTAATTCTTTTCCCATTCTATTGACCTTCTTCCACGCATTGGCTATATCCCGAACAACGGTTGTGTAATTCCCTTTTGCATAGTACAAGATGAAAGGAGTGAGCAGTTGTTCGTTCGGTGGCCCGAATAGAGGATAAGCCAACTGACGCTTTGCAATAACAGGGTTGTAGTTGATGCATCCTTGCGTGCCCATGAGAGGAACATTCGGATAACCTCTGCAACTATAGATGATTGACTCAACCATTAGCCATTGAGGATACCACCTGACTTTTTTAACTGTAAGGCTTACGAGGTGATTAGCCCATTCACGCCTACTCTTCACAGCCAATTGACACAATTTCAAATCAGAAACCGGACACTCGGCTTTACATATTTGATGGAAAATATGATATGTGAGCCATACGATAAAACGGGTAAATAGCAAATGATCCTCTTTCCCCCTTGCGTGTGGCAGAAATCCATGGTGCAATACACATTAGCCAACATGGTTGTGACAAGATTCTCAAGCCGATGCTTACGAGCCAGGAAGACAGCAACAACATTATAATCTACGTAGTTGTTTAAATTAGGGAACATGACAACCCCATAGATAGTGAGGGCTAAAGTGTCCATGAAAGCCTCCCATTCTCCTTTATCAGCCAGGATCTGCATATGCTTCTCAAGAAATTCTCGAGTGAACCCGAGAACTTGATTTCTATTCATTTGCATATTTCTCAATGTTTCGGGAGAGATTCTCAAAATACGGGCAACTGAAGCGATTGTGGCATGATGGTCAAGATGGCGATAGGGAATTTGACCTTTCACTTGTAACCCCAATATCTGCTCAAACTCTTCTATTGACGGCGCCAGTTGAAAATCTCTAAATGTGAAACAGCGGAGGGGTGGGTCATAAAATTGTGCCAAGGCTGTAATTGCTTCGGTTTGGACTTCCACCTCCAATAGTATTATGATCTTCCCATATTTCCTGGTAAGGGCCATCTTTTGAGTCAGACTTAATCTTTTCCCTAGTACTTGTAGGGTATCTATATCAACCTTCGTAGCTTTGAGATGTAATATTTTCTTCAACTCTGTCACATCTGTACCATAATTGTTATGTTTCATGTTAATTTCCATACTTGCTTAGAGATACTGCCAATTTCTGAATCGTTCCCTGCGAATACCGAAACAAAGAAAAGGAATCAATTATTGTTACGTTTTGAAATTCATGCTTTTCCCAAAGATGTAAATTTTTTTTATTTTTTTATTTTTTTGGGAAACATTGATTTCCAAAACTCATGCGAGTCCAAGTCGCAGAAAACATAGATTTTCTTAATCGTCATTGATGCCCCAGTTGAAGGGTCACAAAGTTGTTTCTTTTGATTTTTTGTTTTTGTTTTGACGACAAGGAAAATCTACAACTCAGGACTTAGAGGTACATGATCAAAAGAGAATTATCCATCCACTCGAAGTATACTGGTGTTTCAGAAATGAATCATTGTTTTTGAAATAGAGTACCCTCAATGGGTAGATAATTCATTCATTTGGATTAAAAGGGAAAGTGAAAATGACATAAGGTAAAGTAAAGCTTGCCCTTTTGTTGCCTAGGTTGGGTTTTGCTGAAAGTCTTTTCTAGGACCTATGGCTTGTCTAAAAGTGATTCTCCATACCGGGTGGCTTATACTAGACATCTAGAAGGTCACCAGAGCCAAGATCCTCCCCATGATAGAGACGCAACAGTGGGGAGTCCACTAGGTGCGTATATCATGAGAGGTCGAACTCTAGTTGAGGTTCTCACGAACACCGGATAGGAAGTACATCCCATATGATTCCGTTACCAACCCCTCCTAACTTAAGCTTCATTTGGGGCCCGGGTATAGGGCGCCACTCATCAGTGTGTGAAAAATGTGAGTGTAGTGTGTGAAAGGGCATTCAATACCTTTTACCTTACCTCATTCTGCACAAAGAACAAACACATAACAAATATACAAGGTTATCTACCCTAGAGTTTAATGATTACAGAAAAGTAACATGGTCCTCTACCCTAGGGTTCAACAAACATGCAAAACATAGACAATGACACGAATAACAAGATACAATTAAAACAAGAACGAACATTCACAACAATTAACAGAAAATAAAACAAGGGGAAGAAATCCAAGTTAACAAAGGCTATATATAAAAAAACATGCGCTTTCAATCAAACTGGCCTGACTCTCTTAAGTGTCCCCAGTGGAGTCGTCATCTGTCACGACCGGGATCGCGGTGGCGCGGCCGATCCTTTGAGATAAAACGAGTTATTACGAAACAGGGAGTCGCCACCAATGTTTTTGCCCATGGAAAAACATTGGAAAAAAACTAAATTCAGTAAAGCACTGGTTTAAAAAATGAGATTCAAGTTTGGGAGTTGGTTACGAGTAGGGAAGGTATTAGCACCTTACATCGCCTGTAAAAAAACAGTACCAAGATTGAAAATGCGCAACATAAATAGCCTTTCAAAAGATGTTTTATTTCTTCCTTTTTTATTATTATTTACAAAAATAGGGGAAAATCAACAAGACGTTATGTCTAAATTGATTCTTATGGAAGTGATAAAAATGGGACAATAAAAAAAAACATAAAAAAATAAAAAAAAATGGGAAAGGTGGGCCTGACAGGATTTAAAGTCCTGCTCCTACGTATTCTTGAGTTACCAAGAAATCAGGGTTACGTAGTTTTTGATGAGGTTTTTAGGAAAGGACTAAGAGATCAATGGTGGATGATGTTTTTGAAGAGAACTCATACAAGGCGAAGTTCTTCACACGTGTACTAGTTCTATGGAGATTGTGTAGACGAGAGTACACCCGTACGACACTGATTTTAAAAAAAAAAATAATAATAAAAATGATAATTACAATTTTTAGGCCAGTATAAACAAAATGTATGAAACACTCATTCTTGTTAATATTTATTATGAATCCTGGTGGGGGATTAATTGAATTGTCAAAAATTAATTAATAATTGAAAAGGGAATGTGTCCATCAAATAACAGTTAATTAATTTGACGGAAAAAATAAATAATAACAAGTACTAAAAATGAGGAACAGATTTTGATGGTTGACTAATCTGATCAATGGAAATTAATTACTAATTAAAAGGAAGCAGACCCATCGAACATCAATTAATTTTGACCAAAAAAATAAACAAATACAAGCTTTAAAAATGAGGAGTAGAATAGGACCGGTGTAGTGAGAGAGAGCTGGACTCCAGTGTGACGAGAGAACAGAATGCTGAAGTGTGGTGTGGAGGGATGAGGTGCTGGACGGTGTGAGTTGAGAGGAGAGGGACTGTTAGCTTGAGGGGGTGTACGGTGTAACGAGGATTTGAGGGACTGTTGGTGTGGGTTTTAAGGAGAGGATGATGTGAGTTTGAGGGGGCTGTACGGTGTGGTTTTTAGAGGAGAGGGACTGAGTTTGAGAGGAGAAGGACGATGTGGAGAGGATTTGAGGGGGGCTGGACAGTATGGGTTGAGAGGTGAGGACAGTTGGAGACTGGGAGGACGGTGTGGAAAGGATGAGGGACGATGTTGAGAGGGTTTGAGGGGGCTGGACGGAGTGAAGAGAGGGACTAGTTTTTGGTTTGAGAGTGAGGACGGTGTGGATAGGGACGGATGAGGACGGTGTGGAGAGGGATGGTGTTGGGAGGGACAGTGTGGAGAGGATGAGGGACGGTGTTGAAGATTTGAGGGAGGATGGTGTGGACTCGAATTTTAAGAGGGATGGACGGTGTTGAGAGGATAAGGGACGGTGTTGAAGATTTGAGGGGCCTGTACGATGAGTTGAAGGGACGTTGGACGGTGTTGAGTCTAGGAGGAGAGGGTCGGTGTTGGAGGAGGAGGATGGTATGGAGAAGGAGAGTAACAACGTGGTTTTTGGGAGGAAAGTGACGATGTTTGAGAGGTGGAAGAGGGTGTGGAGAGGTACCTTTTAGGGGTTGCGTGGAGAGGGAAGGACAGTGCGGGTAAGGGAAGGAGGGACGGTATTGGTAAGGCTTAGGGACGGTGTCATTTTAAGGGCTGTACGGTGAGGTGGAGAGGGAGAGAGGGAGACAGTGTTGGTCTTAGGGGGCTGTGTGGTGGATTTGAGAGGAAGGAGAGGACAGACAATACGGGTGAGGGAAGGAAGAACAGTACGGTGTTGGGTGAGGAGAGAAGGACGAAGGAAAAGTTTCAGAATTTTCTCTAATGAAGGCTTTTTGGGATCCTTTTCTTCTTTATCATTGGGGTATTTATAGAAGTCCCAGGTGTGCTGATTGCTTGAACTGCCCAGAGACAGCCTGGCCACCAATGATAGGAACAGCAGCTGATGAATAAATTATTATTTTAATTTTGTTTGTTATTAGCCGCCCTATAAAATTAGCAAAGCAACTTGGATGGTGTGTTGGAGAAACAGCCTGGATCTTGACAATCATAGGGAATGGAGACTGGTGGGAATTCTTTATTATTTTCCTCGTTCGTCTTGTTGTGAGCCGCCCCCCATAATTCAAGGATCCACTTGGATAGTGGGAATCCAAGTCAGCAAGGGCAATCGGTGGAAAATATGGGTCGGTTTTCTCCTTCTGACTCAGATTTAGTGCCTCGGTCTGTATACACCCATAGTGGGAAATAATCCGAGTGGAAAAGGTGCAGTTCATACATAAATGACCGAGTGAAAGCTTTGCTCGGTGTTGTTTTGCTGTGAGAAGCTGGACAAGCAAAGCAATTCTGATTGCAACACTCAATCGGAACCGAGTGAAAAGTGGCTTGGAACTGACTGAAGGGTTACTCATAACTGACTGAAGAGTGGCTCACTCGGTACTGACTGAAGAGTGGCTCACTCGGTACTGACTGAAGAGTGGCTCACTCGGTGCTGACTGAAGAATGGCTCACTTGGTGCTGACTGAAGAATGGCTCACTCAGTGCTAACTGAAGAGTGGCTCGGTACTGATTTGAAGGGTGACTAAGAACTGACTGAAGGGGGACTAAGAACCGATTGAAAAGTGGCTTATTCGGCACAGGTTCATGCCCTCCTTCTTTCTCATGTGACCCACTCAGGATCGGGAAGTTTTCATTCGAATGGTTCAATTGGCACCTCCTAAAATGTTTCACTCGGCTATGTCAAGGGAATTTATTTACTCGGAGAAACTTGTTCGGATTTGCTTGGGAGTCATTCAGTCGAGTCTTTCTTCACTCCACTCAGAAACATTCATTCAGAAATCTGACTGGCTTCTCACTCAGAATTGCCTTCAGTCGTCAATCATTCCATTTGGTTGTACAATCGGGAGTCATTCTTGTTTCTTCAATCAGAATGGAACTTTGAGAAAATCTGACGACTCGGATGTATTTACTTACTTTCCAATCAAGATAGTTTCATTTGTCAATCATCCTTTGGATGTGTTCACTCGGAACCGACCCTACATTTCAAATCAGAATGGTCTTACTTGACAATCAATAGTTTGGATGCATTCACTCGGAGTCGGTCTTATTTTCCAATCAGGATGGTTTCACTGGTCATCCATCCTTTGGATGCATTCACTCGGAACCGACCCTTTTCCCCACTCAGAATTTGGAACTCAGCTTCAACAATGCTTCCCACTCGGATGTGTTCATTCAGGAGTAATTCGATAGGAAGCCGACTTTCTTTTCAATTAGAATTTGGGTTGACAATCAACCGTTCGGATTCATTCGGAGTCGACCTCATTTTCAATCAGAGTGGTTTCACTCGTCAACCAATCCCTCGGATATATTCACTCGGGAGTTGGCTTTCTTTTCACTCGGAATGGTTTCAATCGTCAATCAATCCCTCATATATATTCACTCGGGGGTTGGCTTTCTTTTCACTCGAAGGTACTTCAATCGGGAATGATTCACTCAGATGTATTCATCAGACATCGGGCTTGCTTTTCATTCAGACTGGATTCAATCGGGAATCCTTAACTTGGATTTATCCAATCGGTAAATAGTCATTCAATAACAGTCCCTTTTTCATTCTGAGTGGTTTCAATCGGGAATCCTCTGATGCTAAAATCCCGAGTCATTAATTTGGTGGTAAAAATCTTAGTAAAACAAAATATGACTCTCGGATTTTCACTTATAGCAAGCGCACCAATCGTTAAAATTGTAGAATATTTGATCATCCTACGGGGATTGTGGTAAGTACCTCAATCTAGGACTAGTACAAGCTGAACCAACACGAAATACAGGTAGTTCATTTGGTTTTTATGATTTTAATGTTTTCTAGTTGTTTTTGGTATTTTCAGAAACAGAGTTAAGATGAATATGAAAAGTGATTAAAAGAAAGCAGGTAAGGATTGCTTCGGCTCACAATTTCCTCAAGAAACATACAAATAAGTATAATCAAACTTCACAATCTAGAGGACAATCCGCTTGTGGTTATTCCCTAATTCCTTAGGTGAAAAACACTAATCCTTAAGCAATGAACCTTAATTCCTTAAGTGCTCGATTAACCTAAGAATCTAATGCAAAATTGGAGGTTGAACTCTAACTATTCACCTAAATTGATTATGCCTGAACTAGTTAGAAAGCTGGAAGTTACCTAAGCTTCAGCCATGATTCCTCACTGGCGAAGTTCTTCATCGGTTCTGGATTTGTCAATCCAGCGATTCTGCTCCACTCCTCAGCTTGTTCGCCTTAGGATCTTAGAAGTCGATCTACTTGCTCACATCTTCAAGACTCCATTGCTAACCTTCGCAATCCCAACCTTAGGGATTTAGAACTCCATTGACTTTGGTTCCATCGAAGGATTGTGGAACGTCATGGAGGAGAGGATTAGAGAGAGAAAAATATGTAGTGAGATGTTCGAAGTGTGTAATGAATGTTCTCCGTTCTGTTATTTCGTATCTGTGTATGCGTGTCTTATATAATATGTGCAACCTATATATATGTTTTCCACCTATCTTAACTAACTTAACTAATAACTTAGAAAACTTAAGTTAACGACTAAACTACTAGTTACACAGTTTACAGAGTAACTAACTAATTACAACTCAGCTCTTAACAGGATCCAGCTCAGCCTTAGCTAATTTACAGCGCAGCACCAGCTAATTGACAGTTCACTACTTAAGTTACTAAGGTTGCAGCAGTGGAGAAGAAGGCAATGGAAGCGGAAACAGTACTGCACCAGGTGTGTGTTGTTGGAGGGAAGAAACAGGGTTTAAGTTACTGCTTTTTCGCTTCAGCTGCTGGGTTTTCGCTTGAGTTGATTAACTCTCGCTTGGGCGAGCTCGGGAATTGTACTGCAGTGTTGCTTTGTCGCTTAAGCGTTATGGCGAAGCTTGGGCGAATTGAAAATATGTAATGCAGAATGGCTTTCTCGCTCAAGCGTGATAGAGTAGCTTAGGCGAAAGGTGATGTTTTGAGGTCACGCTTGAGCGTAGGCTTGCTTTGCTTGAACGAACTTTGACCCTCGCCCGAGCGAATTAAACTATCGCTTAAGCGAATTATCTTTTCAATCAGCATTTCTGAAATGGACGCTCGGGTTCTTCCTTTTATTTTCAATCGGTTCCTTATTCTCTTTTGGAGTCGGTATCTTGGAAATCTTTGCAGTCAGCTTTTCGTTAATTCTTTTCGGTCAACCCTTTGAAGTCTCGCCCAGTCGGTCTTGTGAACTTCCATCAGTCGGATTTACGAATTCTCATTCGGCTCTGTAAATTCTTGCTCGGCTTTTTGTAATTTTCACTCGGATTTGTCTTCTTTTCTCGAGTACGCCCTGTTCCTGCACTATTAAACAGCTAATTGCCTAGCCTTTATACGCTGGCTGCTTAGTGAATTTATAAATACTTCAAAATTCCTTAATTAATTAATATTTTCAATCGTTTTCTTACATAAATAAAGTACTTTTGAAATTCATAACTAAAATACGAATTTTTATCAAATTATTAAATAATACTAACAAACTAACCAATAATTACTGAATAATGTTAAATAAAAAGGTGAAATAATTAAGTCTTTTCAAAACTTATCATCCTCCACTCAGAAACACCCCATCCGGTGATAATTCACTCAGCAAAGTCTCACTCGGAGACATGTTACTCGAAACGCCTTTCCGCTTGAGCGGGATTCCCACTCGCTTGAGCGCTCACCTTTTCGCTTGGGCGAGGTTCCCACTCGCTTGAGCGAGAACAGGCCAGAGGTCAAATTCTTGATTCAACACAATCTCACTTGGGCGAAACCACCACCCGCTCGGGCCAAAACAGGCCAGAGGCCAAATTCCTGATTCACCACAGTCTCGCTTGGGCGAAATTCCCACTTGCTTGAGTGTAATTCCCACTCATATCACCATATATCAACATACCACTCGGCCATGTCTCACTCAGAGACTCCTTACTCGGAAATGATCATTTCGAGTCATCTTACTCGGAAATGATCATTTCCGAGTCATAATTCTATTTTTTTAATTCTTTTTTTCTTTTTTTTATTTTTTAAATTCTTTTCACTTGTGGATATCAATCGGAGCCTAAGACAGTCCTAAAGATAAGCACAAATAGAAAGAAGGGATTCCAAGTGACAAAAATTCCCTATTCTTGGTGAAAATTGACTGGACCGAAATAGGTGTTCACAATAACAACACCCAAATCGGGTAACGTGTTCGCCATACCATGAAATTTCTCACCTAGTTACTAGAATACATAAATCTTGATTTAGTCCATAGATAAATCTAGCACACAAATCATAACAACGCAATTGGCTGAAGCCTAAATTTCATTCATAATATTTACTAGCAGTGACATTGTTTCTTAGTCCACAGACTAACCATAGAAAAACGAGGGGTGTTACATATTCTATATATATACATATATAATTTACATATATTTATCTATCTATATTTATTTTACGAATATTTTTTTATATTTAATTTGTATATATTTCAATTACACATATATATATAAATGTAATTATAAATATATAACTTATGTATATATTCAAAATAAGTTAAATATAATTTATGTATATTTTATCTCTGTCTCTATATATATATTTTACTTTGAATATGAATTGTTTATATATATACATATATATATATAGTAGATATATTAAGACGTTTTAAAATTGAGCTTGAAATTTTAATTCTTTTTATGTTTAAATAAAATTTAAGTTTAACTAAAATATTCTAAAAGTAATTATTTTTAAAAATGGTTTTACTTATAATTTTTATTATATCATGAATATTTATGAACATCCTAACAAGTAAAGCACTGTTTTATTAGATTGGTTGGCTGATACTAAGAATTGTAATGTCAAATTTGAGTATAATATAACTCATTATATATTATTGAAAAAAGAAATCATGAAATCCCTTAATTCACGTGTGGAATGAAAATATAGTAACATATTAAGGGTCCAAAGACCCTTAATTTGTTGGTCCAAGTAGGAGTTGCATTCTCCTAATCTAAAACATTAACTTTGTCAATTCTTTCCCTTGTTGGTTGAGCTATCAGCTCCCTTAAAGTTGTTTGTATAATTGAGTACAACTGGCTAATTCTTTGGGTGTTGGCCAACTTGGACTACACTTCTACCTAAGAATTGTCTACCCTAGGCACATACGCTATTTTTAAAGTGTTTCAACTGTTTAACCAATTTCTTTACCTTTGCCCAGTATAATACTAGAGTGCTGTCATTTCCTGATATGTTCCATCTACTTGTTGAGCAACCAATTATGAATCAATCTTGTACACATTGTGTTCCTAGATCCTATGTTGCCTTTATCCTGCTATCAATGCTTCATATTCTGCTTAATTATTTTTAGTCTTGATTTGAAGACAACAAAATTCTTCTTTAATGAATCGATTCAGTGTTTCCAATATAATTCTAGCCCTACTTCCTTTAGTGTTGGACACCACATTTACGTGCAGATTCCACAAGTACCCCCTTACCCAACTTTAATAATAAATCTGCTAGGAACTAAGCCTTGATTGTCCATTTCAACTTATACTTTAGTCCATATATGAAAAAGCTTCGCCTAAGGTACTATCTTCCTAGATAACTCTGGTTTCTGTAGAATCTTGTTGATAGGCTAATCAATCTTGACTATCACTTAATGGCTATGGAAAGAGGGTCTCAGTTTTCTAGCGATTAATATCAAGGCTAAGGAAAAATTCTCTACTAATTAGTACTTTAGTTTCCTAGAACGTTAAACTAACAAAATAGATGGTTTTTTATAGCTTGTCTTCTTTTAACACTAATACTACATTGATGGTGTTTTCCCCAATTGATGAAGACAATAATAGGTCTCTCCCTAGAACTGGTCACAATAAAAAACATCAAGTTAGCAAAAAAAATTAGGTTAAAATCTATCTCTAAACTTGTCACTAAAAATGTTAGCAACGGATTTAGGTGCATCAAAGATCTTCTCACTACAACTTGTGCCACTAAACGCGTTAATGACATGAACCCTAATTCTATGACCAATAGCCACAGAAATAAATGCATAGCAAACATAACATTATCCATTGCTGACATCCTTACCTACACGACATTGCCTTTTTTCAAAGGTAGTGTGAGCAATGACGACCATAACCTGTAAGTACGTCCAACGCTAAAGTTAATTAGTGGCAAGCATATTTGTGAGATGTAAGTTGCAAAACATTTAACGGTGGCAAAGTACCATCGCTCAAGTCTACAGGCTGTTAGTAGCTATAGGTCGTAGTGACGAGTAATATGTCATCGCCAAATGTGGTCGATGATTTCTTCACCAATCTTGTCACTAATGTGAATGGCCTAGGTCACATTAGTGACAAAGTATAATTATCACCAAAGGTGTTTCCCTTTGTGTTATTGCCAAGCCTTCACTAATGTAGTTTTATGTCAGCACATTAGCAACAATATATGTTCTTTGCTAATGTATTTTTCATTTACTTTTTTTTGGTTTTCCCTATTTTTTTTGGGGTTTTAGCCTTACTAATAAAAACCTAAACTCATAGACAACAATTAACCATAAATTCAAATTCACAAATTAAATTAACTACTTTATGACATTAAATGATAAAATATTAACAATTAATTATGAAAAGCTTTATATATACAACACAATTAGTATCTTGATGAGAACCTTGCCCTTTGGGCCTTATTTGGGCTTTGTTTCCCAATTTGTAAATATTTTTGTTAGGAGTATTAATTTTTAGGAATTAATTAGGTTTAGAAAATAATTTTTAGTTTGGGCCTTGCATGACCATAATTTTCATTTTGGGCTACTTTTAGGCCTTCATAGATATATACTTGCTTAAGGCCACTTTTGGGACATATATTTTAAATTTTTACAAGCCTACCCAAGCCAATTCTGAATTTTCCTTTGCTAGGAGCTATATATACCTTATTTCTTTTTGTATTTCTCTCATAACTTGAATTTTAAGTGAGTTTTAGTGAGATAAAATGTGACCTCTCTCTAGAATCTTAAGCACTTAGCTCTTTCCTTCTAGTTTTTTATCCTTTGGACTCCTTCCATAAGTGGTGAAACATTACATTAGCCTTATCTCTTTTCCCTAGAATGGCAACTTCATCTTTTATCTCTAGCCTCTCTATTGTTCCATCTTCTCTAGCCTTTTATCTAGGTTTTCTTTGCAAATTCCTTTCCATTTCTACTACATCAAAGTCACGGCCTACACCTAACCTTCATAAATTTAGCATTTAACACTTTATTTGGAGTGCTTGGCTTGGATCTAGAAGAAGCTTTAAGAGAAAGATCCATCTCTCTTCTTAGGAATTGAAGAAATTCTTACATCATATTTTTATCAAGTATTTACAATGTGTTAAAGGTAAATACAATGTGCAGATATAAAATACAATTTCAAGAAGAGGGCTACTATCGGTCTTGATTTTGCTATTTAGAAGACCATCTGGCTATTATTGAGGCAGGTACCCTATGACACACATGAACTAGCCAAGAGTCTCTTGAGTGCTTTGGCACTAAGCCTCATTTATTTGTTATAGCTCCTAAAGTGTTGCAATCTTCATGGTTTTCTCTATAAGCTCTTGTTCAGGTCTGCAATGACCTGATCATAGTTTAGTGATGGAGTTGATCGAGGATCTCGGGGCAAGGAAGATGCGATGAACTCATTGGGGAGGTGTCTGAGGCCAAATATGGCACCCTGAATTACAAATTGAGAATTTTTATGAATATTTTTTTCACGATGTATATATATCACCTCACGTAACTTGACACACAACATAAATGATAACTATAACGGATCGATAATTAAAACACCTTTCTCATATAAGACGATATGAGAAGGCACACATACAAGTCATATACATAGTATATATCAGAGTTATACAAACAAACAATGGCAAGGAATAGTTCATGCTTATACAATGGCATTAAAACACAAGTTTATAGTCACTGACCAAGGCATTCCTACCACTATTTTACCTTTAAAGCAAAAAAAAAGTGTCACTCTTAAAAGAAGGTCATTTGCCTACTATGGAACCTGCATCACAAGCTTAAAATTATCCACGTGGAAGAGTGATTCTTATATTTGAAATGATGGATATATTACAACTGTGATAACATATATATATGCATATATAATCTATACACTCCCCAAAGGAATTGATTTGACAACTACACAGTACAACAACATATTCATTATATCAAAAACACATGTATATGTTCACAGTATCCTCACCAACATCAACTCAGAATCAAGTGAATATATATACATATATTAATCAATAGTCATAAATGTTAGACCTTTTCTCTCACTTTCTTATCAATTTTTATTCGCCATACATGGGCATATCTTTCCTATTGACATATCATTAAACCATATGCAAAACGCATAGGTTTATCATAACAATATCAATAGTAATAATTCTAGTGTGGATCCGACTGTGGAAATATAACAAAGTGTGGTAATTATATGTAAGCGTGCTATTACATATGTACTGTAGTATAATTAATAACAGTGTATGCATATATCCATATATAAACATATACCTCTTTTTGTCAATACCGAACCGCCTTATTCATATACAACACTAACAGCCACCTAACATGACATGTGGTATAAACATGGCCATAATTATCAATATGCTATGGACCTCCCTTGAACACATATCAAGGGAGGCGTGATCTAATAAGGGATCACCAGGGGTATGCTCGCTCATCGAGCTTTCCTACCACTGGGCCTCCTTACAGGATTCCCTCCAATCATTATCGTGAGAAGCTTTGTAATTTAGCCACTGAATCACTAGGGTAAATAATAACACTGCTCGTGCACAGGGCCGCCCTTCCACTAGGCCTCATCACAGAGTCCCTAACATTCCAGACCGAGAAGTAACTATGATATGTCTTTCAACGTCAATATCTCAAATACTTAATAACCACTAACTCTCAGGGTCTTACCCATACTCCACACCACTAATCCATGGTGGATTTCTAAGTTCATACGTAGTGGTTAGTGACACATAGTCATTAATCAATTCATATTCACTATAAAACAATAATTAACAAGGCATCATTAAGCCCATCAATACATTTCACATGGTATGCATAGGGTTCAATGCCCAATTCAAAATCTACAACATAATCTATCAATCAGTTCATGGTGGTCAAACAATGGTTCTTTCACACAAAAACTCATATCAATTAACATATATAATTTATAACTTCATCAATGTTACCATATCATCACATATGTATTTATATACATATATATCACACCATATATATTCTATATGTATTCAATCACATATTTGCCAACATAGATCAATCATCATCGCATAAACAAACAGAGGAAACATATTCCATTCAAGGCTAATATGACATATATCTTCATCTATATATATATTATCAATAATTATGTATCATGCATTTAGAATATGAAACTCAAACTCTCTCTACCTTAACAGAAGTAGTCCAGGAGGTTTGATTGTCTTGCCTCATCAACCAAATAATTTTCTACATTTAAATAAATGTAAAATCATATCAATTAATCTAGTCAACCCAGATTCTCAATCTTAATCTCATAATAAAATTTATATTTTGTCTTTAGAATTTTCTAGTATTGTTTAAGGCCTAAATCTTATTTTTACTTTAGGTTTTAGGAATTTATTTCCTTGAAATCGTCCCTTTCTAGTGTTTTAAAAGCCAACGCCCGACCCCAGGGCAAACTGACAAGTTGATAAATATTATCTAAGCCTTACGAGGCTTTGTGAATTATTTTCTATATCTTTTACATTTAGGAGTTTTACCCATTTATTATTGAAAATTCTTGAAGTTAATTTCCGCCCACACATTCACACATACTTTTGTATTTTTAGCCTAATTTAAGCTACGTATGTCGTATTTAGGTGAATCCAATTTTAAAATCTCCACAACACATTTACCTATCATTTTCATAGGGAAATCAAAAACCAGATTCAAGTGGAAAAATCCCAATTTTAATTTTTAGCCACTGTCTCACGTTAAAACAAGATAACTTCATACATGCTTCCCTAATTTTAACATAACTTATGCTACGGGTGTCTGATTTAAGCAATTTTAGGCTTAAAATTTTTGTAACTAAATTTACTACAACTTTTATGCAGACACCACAAGCTAATTTTGAGCCAAGAATTCCATATTTGTGAGAAAATGCCACTGACCTGTAACTAAAATCCTAACCATCATAATGTTCGTATTTTGGGCATAATTTTTGCTCTAAATGTCAGATTTAGGTATTCTTTGACTCATTAGAAAGAGGAAAGAAAGAGGAACAACTTTTGTTTTGGTGATATTCTTAAAAAATAAATAGAGGATCCTCATGGAAATAGATAAAATACTAGCAAAATTTAAAATTTCTAAATTTGCAAAAATAAAAGAAAAGATGATCATGCATGTAGGATCAACATGTATGCAAGGGAAGGAAAGTGTTTGATATACCAATTAGTGGCTGAGATCCTTCATTTTGACTTCGATTGGGCCTCTGATCAAACATTCAGTTATTCCTCGATGAAATCTTCAAGCTTTATGACAATGATGACTATGCGTGCAAGAATGTTCGAGAAGCATAAAGAAAGTTTATATGAAGAGGCACAGTGATGGTCTCAGATTGATGAAATTAACAAGGCAAAGAGAGAAAATAAGAGGATGGTGGTGTGTGGTGGCTCACAAGATGGATGAAGATAAAAGAATGGTGATGGGGTTTTGACCACAAACAGAAAGAAGAGAGCACGGGAGGCTTGAGTAGATGGGAGTGGAATGACTCATAGTGGTGTGATGATGAGGTGGAGTGAAATGGGAAAGTGAGAGAGAACCTGAGAATGGAGTGATAGGAGTGAAGAATTTTGATAAAGTAAAGGAATGAAGGGAAGTAGTGTAGGGTGGTGATGTGAGAGAGCATGGAGTACATGGTGTTTCCATGTGTCATGAGAGGGATAAAGAAGGTGGCAATGCTAATGTGGTGCGATGGCATGGAGTAGGGAAGTGGCAAGGTGGTGGTTTAGGCCGTGAGGGTGGCGGAGATGGTGAGGAAAAATTGGAATGCAAAAAGTTCAAGACGTTAATTCATATATACAGGCAACACAAAACTAGGTATTTGGAATGTAACTTGCATGAAATAGGGTACAAGATGATAATTAAGGGTCATTTATCTCTTAGAAAAGAATTTAGAAGTTTTGGGTTTAATTTACAAAGTAATATACAGACAACAAGGCTTTCAATGTTTTCCAACAACAATTGTCAAAAAACAGAAATAAGCTCAAATAATCTTGGAATTAATTTTTTAACCTAATGGATCATTCTAAAATTTTAAATATATGGATCCTCGAATAATTAATTAATTAATCATTACAAATCATTGGAAATAAATCACATGCTCGATTTGTCTTTCTAAAATACACTAGTTAGTTTTAAATTGGGATGTTACACTAAACACATTCCCTTTCACTAGTGCAAAATGTAGATATAAGCACAAGATATTAACTCGGTTAAAAGGTAATAGGGCATACACATGGTGGCATTTTTGAAATTTTAAGGAAAATAATATAAACACGGTTACATGGTAGCCGAGTTTAAAATATGATATAAACTCGGTTATGTGGGCAACTGTGTTTATATGATTTAAGGTTTAGGGTTTAATTATTTTGGTAAATATTTAAACTCGGTTACCATTTCAACCAAGTTTATATCTATACATATACGAACTTGGTTATATCGATAATTATTTTATATAGTTTATGATTCTTGTATATATTTATTTTGGTAAAGATTTAAACACGGTTACAATTCCAACTGTCTTTATATGTATAAACATGATTTTATAAGTAACCGAGTTTATATCTTTATATGTTAACCCTATTTCATTTCAGTTTTTCATAACTGTGAACACCTCTTTTTGTCCGGCCAATTGGTACAGTTCCATCCTTTGAGCACTCTTTTATGCGCATGGTTCATTTGAAAATTCATAACTCCTTCATACGATCTTTGATTTGCGCAAACCCGGTCTCTAAATTTTCGTAACAAAATTGTCTACGACTTTTCTGAAGACCTTGAAGGCTAAATCCTTACCAATTGGTACAGTTTTAATAATCTTCCTAGACTTGCTCCAGTTTCAGGACTGCTCTGCACATCTTTAAGAAAAAATTCATATCTCCCTCATATGATACTGAAATGACCCCATTCTTTTTCCTATGGCTCCACATCAGAGATATCTACAAACTTCATGAAGGCCACAAAAGCTAATTCTCCACCCATTTTTCCCAGTGAATTTATTTTGCTTTCAAATGTATTTCTGTCACACTCTGGAGCAGTTTTCGTAGATGGGTCATATCTCCCTCATTTCTTGATGAAAAATTTTGTGCCATATATCAAATTAAAGATAAGAGAAAGATCTACAACTTTCATGTTGGACTCTTTTTCAAATTTGGCACGCATTATCCCTCAAATACGCGAGCAAGTTTGTGATGCGTAAAAAGGAGAATGAAAAAGCACCAAACAGCATCATGAATCGATTCAACACATGCATGAATCGATTCATGCGTGAAACAGCCCCAAAAATTCAATTTCAAGTGGTTTGAATCGATTCATAGCCCACTTGAATTGATTCACACGTGAATTATGGCCCAGGATATGATTTTTGAATCGATTCATGCGACTGGGCACATGGAAAATCAATGATTAATCACCATGAATCTATTCATTTCTTCCATGAATCAATTCATTTCAATTTTGATGAACAAATACACTAAATGAATCTATTCATTTGGAAAATGAATCTATTCATTTAGTTCAAATTTGAGTTCCAGATTGAATGGGACAGCCTTGCATCGCACCATGTTAATCATTCACCACTAAGCAGACATGATAATGCTCCACTACACCAATTATGCAAGGATCATGGCTCCATTAAGATTATTAAATGGAAAAGCAAAGTCTTTCCTTTGCTATAAATAGAGATGAATCAAGCAGAAGCAGGGGACTGGTTCTTTTCTCCTTCTCCGTTGCTCCCTGTTTCCATTTTCTCCTCTTCTCTGTTGCACCTTCCAGCAAGTCTTTTTCATTTCCAGGTTATTATGTTCTTTTCTTTTCTTCTCTTTTCTTTGTAGTTGTTATTATGTAGTTTCATTTCTTCTTCCAGCAAGTTTCATTTCATTTCCAAGTTTTTCATTTCCATGTTATTTTAAATATAGTATGCTTTTTTAATAAAAATAAAAATAAAAATAAATAAAAAATAATAAAAATAATAAAATAATGATAAAAAATGAGTAATAAGTTTTGCACATGTTTTGTTTTCTAGCCTAAAGATTTCCATTTTTTAATCAGTGTCGTACGGAAAATACTTCCGTCTACACAGTTTTTATAAGATCCATGCACGTGCGAAGCACTTCGCCTTGTATGGATTCTTCACTAAAATAATAACTATCAATATCTTCCTAATCTTTTTCCTAAAAAAAACATTTTAAAGAACTACGTGACCCTGATTTCTCGAAAGCTCGAGAATACGTAGGAGCGGGAAACAGTTCTTGTCGGGCCCACCTTTTTTTATTTAATTTTTAGAGTTTCCTTTTTGTCTTGCTATCAAAAGGAGGAGCGAGATTAATTTGGACGAGACGTCCTGTTAATCTCATATTTTTAATATTTCTTTAAAAAAAGGAGGAGCGAGGTTAATTTGGACGAGACGTCCTGTTAATCTCATTTTTTTAAAATATTTCTTTAAAAAGGAGGAGCGAGGTTAATTTGGACGAGACGTCCTGTCAATCTCATTTTTTTAAAATATTTCTTTAAAAAGGAGGAGCGAGGTTAATTTGGACGAGACGTCCTGTTAATCTCATTTTTTTAAAATATTTCTTTAAAAAGGAGGAGCGAGGTTAATTTGGACGAGACGTCCTGTTAATCTTATTTTTTAAAATATTTCTTTAAAAAGGAGGAGCGAGGTTAATTTGGACGAGGCGTCCTGTTAATCTTATTTTTTTAAATATCTCTTTAAAAAGGAGGAGCGAGGTTAATTTGGACGAGACGTCCTGTTAATCTCATTTTTTTATCTCTTTAAAAAGGCGGGGCGAGATTAATTTGGACGAGACGTCCTGTTAATCTCATGTAAATATTTTGTGTTGATCTTTGTTTATTTTTTTTTTTGTTTATTTTGTCGTTCCGTACATTTTTCTTCTTATGAAGAAGTTAAAATATTTATTGGGTTAATTATAATGCGCGCTATCAAATTGAGGTAACCGTTTTTTATAACGGACAGTTGTGAGGTGCTGATACCTTCCTCACCTGTAATCAGACTCCCGAATCATGGAATCTCATTTTTATAACCGGTGCTTTAACAAAAGGTTTTTCCACTATTTTATCCTAAAAAAAATATTGGTGGCGACTCCCTGTTTATCATTTTAAAAGCGTTTCGAGGGTCGGCCGCGCCGCCGCGATCCCGGTCGCGACAGATGGCGACTCCACTGGGGACTTAGAGAGTCAAGCCAGTCAATTTGATAGCGCATGTTTTAATTTGCATATTAATTATTTAACTTCTTCCTTTATTTTATTCCCTTGTCAATGTTTAGTTTCTGTTTTGTTTGTATTCAATTATTTATGTTCTGTAAATATCTGTGTGATCATTGAACCCTAGGGTAGTCGACTTTATTTTGTTGCTCTGTGTTCGTTCTATGTGCAGGGTGAGTAAGGTACGGGTATTGAATGCCTCTTTCACACACTACACTCACAATTTGCACACACTTTTGAGTGGGACCCTATACCCGGGCCCAAATAAAACTTAAGATTAGGGGAGGTTGATAGCGGAGCCATTTGGGATGTACTTCCTGTCTGGTTACCGTGAGAATCTCAGCTAGAGTTCGACTTATTCATGGTGCTCACACTTAGTATACTTCTTACTATTTGTGATCAACATCATGAATAGGATCTTGGCTCTAGTGACCTTTAGAAGTTTTAGAACAAGCCACCTAATGCGAGGTATCACTGATAGATGAACCTTAGAACCATTAGGAGACCTCCAGAAAAACCCACCTTAAGGCACAAAGGGGCAAACTTTACTTCTACCTTTTCTCATTCTCACTTTTCCTTCTAATCCAAAATAGAGGATTACTTGCCCGTTTAGTGAATTACTTTTTTTCAAAAAATGACATACTTTTAACTAGTGATTCTTTAAGGGGCAAATAGTTCTTTCTCTTTGTGCACAAGTCTTTGGGATTTGAGTTACGGATGTTTTGAATCAAAAAAAAAGGGTAAAAAAAAAAAGGTCAAAAAAAAAAATCAAATTTTTTATTGACAATGATCAGAAAATCCGTAGCTCACATGACCTTCGATTTGTCATAAGTTTTGTCAAATCGAAACTTCCCTGAATACAAAAATATTTTCAAAGTTACTAGGGGAGTATCGATTTGCACAACATGTCAGTACTAGTGACTGATTTTCTCATTTTCATGTTCTCGCAGGAAGCTATCAAGAGCTTAGCCAGCACCTCTGAGTGAAAGTATGGAAATTAACATGAGATCGGATAGTTGTGGTACAAATATACCTGAGTTGAAAAAATTACTGCATGTTAAGGCTAGGAAGGTCGATACAACCAGTCTGCAAGCATTAGGCAAGAAATTGGATATGAATCAGAAAATGTTTTTTTCAAGGAGATATGGGAGGATCCTAAAGTTGCTAGAAGTGGAAGTACAAGTCGAAGCAATTACTGCTTTGATTCAGTTTTATGACTCACCTCTTCGTTGTTTCACTTTCCAAGACTTTCAATTAGCTCCGTCTGTTGAGGAGTTTGAACAGATTCTGGGTATGCCACTAGAGGGACAAATGCCTTACCGCCACCTTGGACGCCATGCGAATGTTCTTACCATTGCTGATATCCTAAGGATTAATCCGGAAGTCTTGAGAAGTAAGCAGCTAAATAGAAATCAAGTCCTGGGGTTTGATCGGGAATATTTTGAGAGGCACATGCACTTGCTGGCTGAGAAGGGAGATTGGGAAGCCTTCATGGATACTTTGGCTTTAACCATTTATGGTGTTATCTTGTTCCCCAACATTGACAATTACATAGATTATGATGCCATTGGCATTTTCCTTGCCCGTAAATTCAAGTCTGAAAATCCCGTCACTGCTATCTTGGCAAATATATATTACACCATGGACTTCTGTTCTACACAAGGTGGAAAAAGAATCATTTGTTGTCTACCAGCTTTGTATGTGTGGCTCACGTCACATGTTTTCCACCAAGTCGGCAAAGTTGAATGTCCTATCTCTGATTTGAAATTATGCCAGTTAGTAACAAAAAACGGGCGTGAATGGGCCAATCACTTGACGGGGCTCACAGCTGACAAAGTAAGGTGGTATCCACAATGGTTGAAGGTTGACACCATTATTCATCATTGTGGAAGCTACCCGAATGTTCCTCTTATGGGCACACAAGGATGCATTAACTACAACCCTGTCATAGCCAAACGGCAGTTAGCTTATCCATTGCTTGGGCCACCTGATGAAGAATCACTCATTCCTTTTGTCCTTCGCTACTCAAAAGGAGATTGTACCTCTGCTATTCGGGATATAGCAAATGCATGGAAGATGGTCCATAGGCAAGGAAAGGAACTAGGAGCTCGAAGCCATGCCGTGAAGGACGAATACTACCGATGGATCCTGAATAGAGTTTCCATTGTTAAGCTGCCTTTCAAAAGTCCCTCCCATCTCCCGACAAGAATACCTGTTCCCTCACCTACTCTTGAAGAGGAAGCCTTGAAAGCCAAGATAGAAGAGTTAATTGTAAAAAATAAGAAGCTGGAGGAAGACTTGCTAAAATCTCAACAAGAATGTGCCCTTCAAAAAAGGGAGAACTCAGAAAGTAAGCGAATCATCAAAGAGATTGGAAAGAAGCGGAAAGTTGAAAGAGATTACTTGAGGAAGCAAAGTCAATGCCTCCGAACAGCTAATACTCAACTGAGGATGAAGAGCAAGCAAAGGGATACTATGTTGGCTGACAAGCAACTCTTGAGGGATATGTTGGAAAAAGCCAAAGAGAATGAGCAAATTGCCTTGGTACAAAAAGAGCTCCTACAATTGCAAGTTGGTCAATTAGAGCATCAGCTTAATGAGGTGGTAGAAGCTTGCCAGCGAGAGATAAACGGCGAGCGACAGCACGCGATGGATACTGAGCAAGAATGTCATGAAGCTATCCGTGTTTTGAAAGCTGAAATAACACAACAAGATGAAGTTATTCATTCATGGATGAATCGCTTCGCCCACTTGGCACATTTGGCTAATGGAGTCCTCGAAGACCTCCCACTCCTACTTAAGCAAGCTGAGAGGATGGTTAACCCTCTTAGTACCCCAAAAGAAATTGTAAACTTCCTTGATTACTGTAAGGAAAGGATTTGTAAAATGAGGGACATGATTGCCCGAGCTAGGAATGGCTGATTTACTTTTCTTGCATAAAAATTGGCAGCAGTAATGTACTTTGAAATTCAGAAAGAAGGATTCTTTTGTCTCCACAACCATCTCATGTTAATTTCCATTTATCACATACTTATTACTCTTGAATGTGACGTTCTGAGGAATGGTTGGAGGTTACTGGCCGAGTTCCGTGATAACTTTGTGCACCATACTGTTTATTTTTCGTTTACCATTTTTATTTAATGCTTTCTTTTTTAACAATTTCGTGTTTTCACTTACAATAGACATTACGGGTAAACATCCTTATTGGACTCGACTCCAAACGAGACTCATGGCCGAAGCAGAAATCAGGGATGAAGATTTCAGAAACGAGTTCAATCAGCTGAAAGAACAAGTAGCCGAATTGACCAAGCTTCTGGAAAAGAGAATCACAGAAGGGGTTTCCTCTGCAGGTATTGAGAACAACCAACAGCAGCCTGCCACTGTACCACTCCCCCTTGGTTCCGACCCAGCAAGAACCCAAGTACCAAACACAATGACACCCCCTGTCACCATTCATGTTGGAAGATCTAACCCTATCATTGAGACCCAATCACCTTACGGCCAGTCTTATGCACATCATACATTTGTCGGCCCTGACGGCAACCCAGTACCTTTTCCACTTTATGGCCTTCCACCAGGATAC